>CP106714.1:46965081-48283967 GCA_025503065.1 Gossypium bickii | reverse complement strand
CACTACTTTAGTTTCTCCTTTTAATCCCATTCTTTTAATAATCCTTTTCAAGTGCATAACTTATCACCTTTATTCATTCTTACATTTATTGTTTAATGGTTGGGCCGATCCGGTTAGCGATAGAGTGGTGTGGTTACGGTATTACTCGTTTAGTAGAGGTGTCAGAAAGCGACAAATTATAGGAGTGTTGACCTATCTTGTTCGGATCCCGCGGTTAAAGGTTGCTCGATCACCGAAGGATTCGGAGTGCTCGATGGTGATTTCTGATGAATCAATCCAGTGTATAAGCACGCTCTCTAAGTAATCGGTGAAAAGGCCAAAGGTAGAGGTATTTGTTGATACACATGGGAGGCCGGTTATATGTGCGATCAAATCGTGATCGGACACGGGCATGTGATCGATAGGGGTAGACCATGTGTGCGATCGCATAGGTCAGTCAGATTGGGTGCGTGTGGGCCCTACGCGGGTAAACCTTACAGGTGTGTGGGATTATTGGCCCGAGCCATGTGAATTCCACGGGCGTGTAGGCTGCATGGGCAAATTACAAGGAAGCATTGGCCCGTTTTCTTTGTTTTGACGTATAAAATTTGCACGATTTGCAGTCATTTGTGGACCCTCATGTGGGTTGGTAAGATTACCTAGATCCTTAATTGGCTAAATGGTACATTATACACATTAGCACATATATATACATGTGCGCTGTGTTAATGAGCATCTTTGTTGAAAGTATCTTGAATACATATATGATACCATGATTTGGCATGACACTTGATTGTATGATACATTGCGGGGATCAGAGTTAATATGGATCGGAGGAAATTATGCGGCAGAGCTTAACTACTCGCGTGACTCGGTTACCCAAATTGCTATCTGGTCACGGTGCCGGTGTTTTCACTTGGAGTGTAAGGAGAATTGGGTTGAGTTATATCCCCACATGGAGTGTGAGGTTGGGCGAAGATGGAGTGCATAAGAGGCTGGCTTGGGTGGGACTTGTATCATATCATTGTGATCACGTCGCGATTCACGATATTGTAATGGTTCAAGGCTGAAATGCATGACACTACCTTTATATTGAGATGGGCTAAAGCTGGCCCGATCTTATCCTTTGATTACGAATAGGGCTTAGACCCGATTGTGATTACTATGTATGTATTTGTTGTATATTTGGGATTACACCTTTGAGTTTTAGTAAACTCACCCATACTATTTTAGCTATGCACGAGGTAATTCCCAAACATAGGTGGATCGGTGCGGCAATGGAGATTCAGCGATGTTCATGTGACCCGTTTAGTTCTATTTTAGTACTTAATTATATTTTGATTTTATTTTGGGAGTATTTCTTTATAATAATGGCCGCTTTTTTAGATTTTCATGGTTAATTTGACTTATTATTTTGATTTACAACTACTAGTGGTAGGGTTAATCGAGTTTCAAAAGCGAATCAAATATTTTAACAAAATACACTCAGAAATCACATAAACTAATTTCAAAAACTTCCGCGATAAGTAGCGTTTGAAAATTATGCTCGTTTGTGAGAAATACTTTTGTGACAATGAACTATGTTTTGAAAATGAACAACGCATCCTAGAATTAACATAAGATTTTGTAATGAGACTAATTCGGCGAGGAGGTTTTAATGACAACTCATTTATTTCCAAAACACTACCATGTGACATCGCCAAGATTCAGCCATAACATCTAAATTTGGAGTTTGGGGTGTTACAATCAATCTCCCCTAAATATTCTTTCTCTGATTAGATATGATGTGTGCAACCTTGCACATCAATTAACCAATCCTTTTTGACCTCTTGGAAGTTGCAAAACAAGATCACGATAAGACATGCTCATCCTAAACTTGATTGTCATCAACAAATTGAGCTTGAACTTGATTTTTACTCTGCTCTGTGGCCTTCCTTTGTTCTTGCAAACTTTCTCCATATGGCCTAGTTTTTTACTTCTACACTAGATATCAGGACTCACCGTCAATATCTTTCCAAGTGCGTGAACTTTTACGATGAATGCATAGTTGGAACTTCTTTTTCTGACATCTCTTTTGGCCTTTCCTTCTTTTTGACCATGGTTTCTTTCCTTTATAAGCTTGAAGCTCAAGGCCTTCCTTTCTTTTAGCACTGAAAAGCTCCTTTAAGATGCTCCTTCAATCTATTAACACTTCTTTGCTCTTATGCATGAAGGGCATTTATAAACACGATAATGAAATAGTTGACAAATCCATCAAGTCTTCTAATGAAGAGATTATTGACTCACAATTCTTTGGAAGGGTTGTGATTGCTTTTCAACAATCCTTCTATCATTGAATTCTTCTCCAAGAAATTTGATATTGTTGACTATGGCCATTATCCTATTAGAGTACTACTTGATGGTTCGGACTCTTTCATCTTTAAACTCTCAAAGTCTCTCCTCAAATTGATCAATCTTATTCTTTGCCTTGTTTCATCAAATCCTGAAACTCATCCTTTACCTTCTCTTAAGCTTTGTTTAGGAGTGTTATAGGCCATAATTTGGTGAAGATCACATAAGAGCTCCATTTTGCAAGCAAGACATTGCCTTGTATTTTTAAATCTGATCATCGCTATGTTGCCTAATTTGAGCGTGGTAGGATTAGCTCTCAATGGAGGTGACTCTTTATCTATCTCAACCATATCTATAACACTCCAAACCCGGCCTAAGTTAGGCGAATGCGGCGTGTCACGTTGAAGTGTTTTTGAAAACCATGTTTTCATCGAAAACTCTTCTTGTTTAAAAACTTAAGTAAAATCGATTCACGTTAGTTTTATTCACAAAACATTTATTTTCGATTCTGGAAGCCAATTTTGAAAGTAATTGATTTACAAAAAGATTAAGTCGTAAAACCATTTAAAAAAGTTGCAAAAAACATAGCGTTGTTTTAAAGCGATTAACATTTTGGAAAAATGCGCAATTTACTTCTTGAGATATAAATTAAAATAAAACCAATCTGAAATTTAAAGTGCGAAAACTTTAAAAGGCCTTATTACAACCCAAATCAAAATATTTCAAAGTAGATAATCAAAATGAAAAACATAAGCGATTATGCGGTCTTATAAAGTCCCTCATGACTCACGAGCAAATCTAAAGTGAGGATTACTGCCTGATTAAAAGCGAGGTGAGTTTATGAAAAACTCAATGTGTAATCCCCTTTCTAGAGTATGTCGTTATCTGAAAACAAAACCCGAAAGTAGTGCAGGCTAAAGCCCTTTATGATATGATGCGATATAGATCGAGGAGCATCGTGGGCCAACCCACTACAATATCATTTGGGTTACAACCCATAATAGAATCGATTAGGCCTAGCCCAAACCAATATGAATCTCGCTATGGATATGCAATAGTATGAGGATGCATCCCATCCCAAATCAACCACCTGCACTCCATTTCCCTTCAACCTACACTCGCTGTGGGAGATATAAATATCAACCCCCCATCCCTACACTCCAAAAGTAGCACCAGCGGTGGCACTACTCAAGCGTTGCGGCAAGGCTACTAAGCATATATATAAATAAGCCTTGATGGCGGTATTACTATTAGCATAAAGCCATTAATAAGCGTATTATGTTTGGCATCCATTAGCGACGGTAATATAATCGACACCTGACGCAGGTAAATATGATGGACCGCGAGTCATCGATATATATGTTGGTACATAGCCACGGGTAGATCGATTGGCACAAATCCATAATCAAAATGGCGCGAGCCATATTTAGGTTGGCCGTACGAGCCATATTGATTCTGTGACTTTAAGCGATCTGTTGGTCCACGATGCGTCGTGCGACGTCGACCTTAACAAATAAATCTGGATCCACGATCATCATGCGGCCAGGTCGACCTATCGAGAACTTCCTCGTATCAATGTTCCAACCCCATACAATATGTGCGTGTATGTCATGCTCAATCATTACGTGTATGCAAAATGACCATGCTCGATGCTGATCATTTCAACACATATTAACGACATATTAGTCACAAGCCCACAATTAAGTCGGTTAAAACACGATCCATGCGATCCACGAAAATCGATCAAATCATAGCACAAGTCGAGTCATTTACTCACAGAAGGGCAAAATAATCATTTTAGCTTTATAAGGGTATTCGATTAATCTTACCGCTTTAGGAGTATTTTAGTAATTCTACCTACGAGTATTTTGGTAATTTTACAAACTAAAGGTATTTGGTAGATTTCACAAGTTAGGCGTATTTACGCTAATTTTGCAAACCAAGGGTATTTGATAATTTTACAAACTAGAGGGTATTTGGTAATTTCACAAACCAGGGGGTATTTTGATAATTTTACCTTACGAAGTATTTCAATAATTTCATAAATCAAGGTATTCTAAGCGAGAGATAACGATGCAAATGGGCCTAGGGCCCATTCTAAACCCAAATTAACATCCTAGATTAGGGGTTATGCGTTTGAGAGCATAACTTTCAGTGTTAGTAGGCTTTAAGTGTGGTTGAGCATGTTTTAAGGGTTTTGAGAATCCAGGATGTAGGAGGAAGTCTTGGAAAAGTATTGGAATTTTATTTTTAAAGGAGAAGTTAGGTGAAGGAGGCCTTAAGGAAAATTTTTAGGAGTTTATGGACATGAAAATGGGCTTGTGCATTCTGCTTAATTTTATGAAATAACATGTCTATTGTGATATGAGATGTGTTATGTGAATTCTAGAAACCTTGGAAATGTAAGGAAAGTGCATTTTTAGAAATGTTGGAAATGAAAAAATGTCTTGGAAATGTAGGAAATGACTTGGAAATGTAAGGAAATGATTTAAAAATGTTAAGTTTCAAAGAGGAAAGTGAACATTTTGGAAATCTGAAATGTATGGTAATGTTAAGTTTAAAAATGGAAAGTGAACATTTTTGGAAACTTGGAAATGTAAGGATGATTCAAAAGAGGAAAGTGAACATTTCTAGAAACTTGGAAATGTAAGGAAATGTCAAGTTCTGAGTAGAAGGAAAATTTTTGGAAACTTAGAAATGACTTAGAAATGTCGAGTTTTAAAGTTTAAAGAGGAAATTAAGGCAAGGTGGCCTTAAAAGAAAAAAAGTTAGTGAAATTTGACACCTGCAAGCAGGCTTGGTAAAGTGGCACAGAAGATATCACTTAAGGCCCGGGTAGTGGCGCATCACAAGCTAGGCAAGTGGGCACGAGTTCAAGTCACATGGGAAGCAAATAAAAGAAGTTTTATTTTTGCTTCTAGAAACACAGAAGATGGGCCGGCACAAGGCTTGCAAAAGAGAGAGTTTTATTCTCTTTAAATTTGGCTAAATAGGAGATAAATAGTAGATTTATTTAGATTATTTTCAAGAGATAATTGTGGATTAATTCCTTTTATTTTTAATGGATAAAAGAAGAGATAATGGAAGGATTATTATTATTAATTCAAAGGATAAAGTTATCAAATAAAGAAGAGTGGTGGCCAAGTAAGGGATTACGAGTAGTAATTTTGGCTATAAAGGAAGGAAGAGGGCTACTCGTCAATTTTCTTCTTCCTCTTCTCTCTTGCCAAATTTTTTAGGGCTCTCTTCTCTTCTCTTCTCTTTTCTTTCTAATCCCTCCAAAAGCCGAAAGTTGTAAGAGCATCATTTAGCCATAGCCGAGATCTACTGAGTGGTGTCAAGAAGGATCATCGATTTCAATATAAAGGGTAAGGATCTATAATCATAATTGAATTCATTTCTTTTAAAGCCCAGAAAGTTAGTCTAATCCCTCTTCAATCTTATTGATCGAAATATGGAAGGTGAATTTGGGATTTGGGATCTAAGGTATTTGGGCATCTCCATTGTCGGGAAGAGTTTGAGATTTAAAGAGTTAAGGTAAGAAACTATAAGATTGGCCAAAGGCCATGCTTTATGTTTTGAGGATTAGATTAAATCTAACGTAAGAGTTATAGGAATTTCGACACTACAAGGAAAACAAGGATCGGTTTTAGATTTGTTGGTATCCCAATCGGCAACAAGGTAAGTTTAAGAATACTAATCCTACTAGGATTTGGATTTATGGTGAATGGCTTTTTATTAAATTAGTAAGTGATTAATCAAATGTAGGGATTAAGGATTTAAGCGATGGATCAGTTTGAAATCTCAAGGAATTTGCTAAGCGAATCAGTGTGTACCCCACACTACTTAAGTAATAAGTTTTATGGCATGTTTAATTAAAATATGTGACATTAAGAATATGAAAGTGGCTAAGGTATCATGTTATGGTACTAAGTACTCAGAGTCGTTTCCTACTCCTACTAGGATTATGAAATATATTAGTTATAACATGAGAATAAGAATAAGAATGTGAACTCTGGCATATTTATGCATATTATTATTATATGGGGCATATGGGTTTTATTTTGAAAGGGAAGTAGATGTGGTGACCTAAGACCACGAACACGGTGACCTAAGACCGTGATATCGAAAAGTGGTGACCTAAGACCAGTGTCTGAAAGTGGTGACCTAAGACCACGATGTCTGAGCGTGGTGACCTAAGACCACGAATGGGGTGACCTAAGACCCGCAATTTGGTGTGTAGCGGATGGAGAAGTCGACTTAGTAGTCCCAGCGGTGTGTTGGCGGTGCGGGGTGTGTAGCGGATGGACAATTAGGTTTGGGTTTGGGAATGCATCATAACTTGTATTTTATGTTTTGAATGTGTAACTATTGTATGCACGATTCTATTATGATTTAGTGTCGTGTACACATTGAGTCTGTTTGACTCACCCGTTGTGGGACCATGTTTGGTGATGAGCAGTGATGGGCCGGGGCAGCGATACTTGTGGTGGCCATCCTCAACATGAAGTTTATATTTTTATGGACTCTTGAATTTATTTTAGTACTTTGAAATATTTTGGAAACTATTTGATGTAATAAGGCCATAAGGCCATGATGAGCGATTTTATTTCTACTTGTTGTTTTATTGTGTTACAAATTTTGATTAAGTTAAAGACTAAGTATTTTATTTTTAAAATATACTCTATATGTTTTATCACTTAATATTAAAAAGGTTTTCTAATATAAAAATCCAGATTTGATTTCAACACAAGCCCAACCCAAACAATATATTTTTAATCACACAGTTTTTCTCTAAGTAACAAAAAGAATTTGGCTGGTTTACTTGAGGAACATACCAAATCTGGTCAAAGCTGCATGAAATTTGGGTTTGGGATGTTTCTAAAATGGACCCACTGCGCTCATGTGGCCCATTTAGCCCAATCTAGCCACATATATAAGATTCATATGACCAGTCCAATATCTACTACACAATCATACAATTTATTCATATGAGCCTCTGAGGCCTGTGGGCCTGCCCTTTTGGCCCCATTGTGGCTAAACAGACCTAAACCCTTAAGAACACTCATGGTGGCCTCAACTATCATGTCGAAGCTCCCACATGTGTGCTCACATGCTCGTGTGTTTTGCCATGGCCGTGTGACCAAGCATTTTGGCATTCTTAGCTCTACTGACTAAGTGGTGCGAAATACACACACGATAGGAATGCAGGTTGCTAATCCGTGCTCAGAGCACCTCCACATGCCCAAATGCCCACCAAGGTATCCTTACTCTCCTCATAGATTGCTCTGTTTAAAGCCGACTTCTCATTCCCTCATGCTAGCTTTCAGATGTGGGATCCTACCTTGTGAGAGTTTAATTCCATCTCAAACACTTGCCTCCCCAACTTAACAAAATAAATATCCTCTTTTCACTTGCAAAGAGATTCGAACTCGAGCTCCTTGTAACATAATCCACGCCTTTAGCAACTTTGCAGCTAGCTCCTTGTTGTCTTAAAACATGCGCAACTAACTATAAGTCTATGGCTAAAGTCTAAGTTCATTTAAAAAGAAATCAAAATGAAATGCAAGCACCAAGACTTGAACCTTGGACCCCTTGCTTCCTTGTGTGGCGTCACTCCCTTGTCTCTATGTGGCGTCATTTTCCACTAGACCACAACCCTTTTTGTGTCATTTTTCTCCATATTTTATTCTTAAAGCCTACTTACAAACTCCCAGGTTTTACTCACCTAAAACCAAAATTTTCCTAAAACCCAAGTTTGATCCGGGACTTCATAGAAGCCCCTAACCTTCTAAAATCACTCACCTAATAGGTCTAACTTGCATTAGAGTGTAACACTAAATCAGGCCCATTCGCTGTAATAGAATTTGAAATGCCAACTACGAAAATCGTTTGAAAAACTTTTGACTTAGAGATTAAAAACATAAAATTTTGTTGTCTTTACTAAAACATTGTGTAATTAAAGTTCCAAATAAAATTAAGTTGTTTTAAAATAAAACATTTTCAAATAATAATATAATCAACAATCCAACTTAAAACATAATAAAAGTCCATAAATACTTTAAATGGCCACTTATTACAATAAATAACCTTTCATAAAAAAAAAAATGTGTAAAACAAATAAATTTATCTTACTGCATGGGCCACCTCGTATCCAACTCCAACTGGTCCAAGCTTTATGCATCACTGTAAGGTTTGAGAAAAAATTTGGGTGAGTCACACGGGCTCGGTCATAGTTATTACACATGTCCCCACATATGGGCTTGGCCCAATTCCACCTGACCCACATACATAAATATGCAAAATGAAGCCCAACCCAACCTAGTGTCCATCAGTTACACCTACCTTAGCGGACTCCACCCCCAGGCCATGGCTAATCCACCGATCACATAGTGATCCACATATCTTACCTTGGCGGACTTGCGCTTTAGAGGCCATGGCTAAGCCATCGATCACATAGTGATCCATATATCTGTATCCACGAGGGAGACTCGAGGTCATCCTCAATCTCACGGTGATACACACGGCTATCATCGGCGTTGAGATGGGCACCTAGCCAACACTTCCCTTGATGAAGCACATAGCCACCATCAAGCGCCAATGTAACACAAGGCTAACATCGGACCACGTACATAAAGTACACCTTTCCTTCGATAGTCACATCCCAAGTCCATGTATCATGCCACAATATCATAAAAATAAGCATACATCACATGCTATCACGTTTTCATACATAGATCATATGTAAATTAACATCATAAAATCTGACCTTGTTAATCGATTATTCAACATGGGTATCTATCATTTTAGCCATTATTGCGATTCTTTATACACATCATACGCATATACATAATAACACATATAAACAATCAAAAAGCGATCGATAACTACACACGATAACGATGAGAACTATACTTTCCGACTTGTCGATACCTAAATATTTATCACTCTTGATTAGAACACTAACATTCATAAAACTATACAAATGATAAGTAATCTAAACCCTTACCTCGGAATCCCGAACAACAACTATATGCGATTTCACTCCACTTGATGGTTCATAACTTGATAAAGAACCACGAACAAACAATGGCTCAGAAGTGCGTGCGACTTCAAATAATCGATCTTCAGCGGCAAGGATCCACATCCGGTGGAAAGTCTTGGACTCCCGACATAGCCCGCCGTTTGAAATTTGAGGTATAAGCGGAACCACCCTTCTTCCAAACACTATTTACCTCTCTTTTGAACCCATTCTTGATTGCCCCAAAATCTAACGTTCACGAGAAAAATAATAATAATAGTCGACGATAGAATCCACTAAAATCGATTGCTTCCAAAGTCAAAGACCTATCTTCCAAAACAGATTATAAAAACCAAATGAAAACCTACTCTTGTTGATATTAAATAAAACAATTCAAGAAGAAAATGTAAAGTTTTGGCTATGGTTTTGAAAGAAGAAAGCAATTGATATGTGGATGAAAAGAAGTAAAAATGCGTGAGTGGCAAAGAAAATCAAAATGAGAGAAAAGATTAAGCTAGAGTGAAAAGAAGAAAAAAAGAAAAGTAAAATGGAAGAGAGAGAAATTCGGCAAAGAAAAGTGAAGAGGATTTGGCTCAAGAGTTTGAAAGAAGAAAAGAAAGAGATGAAAGAGAGGAGATAGATACTTTAGGCTTTGAGCAAAGAAATGGCAAAGAAAAGAAAGATATGGGAGAGTATGGTTTTAGGTTTCCAGAAGAAAAAGAAAAAGAAACAAATGTAATTTGGCTTAAAGACCAAGTGAGTAAATCATCAATTCTACATGGGTTATCGGGTTTGTTTCAACCAAAAGCATTAGGAAGAAAATGACAAAGCAAAGGGAGATTTAGACGACACAAAAATAAAGACTAACACCTACAAAACTAGCCAAAAATGTCACCTAACTACAAATAAGTTTAAAGCACCCCATTTCCCCTACACAAATCAAAAATTAAGCAACCATACTTTTGCCAACAATTCAAAGTAATTTTGAATTAAACATACTCCTAGTTTTCTCCCTATTTCCTCCTAGTCACTCACAAAACTTAAGCCAACCCCTTAGTCCATGAAAGCCGTCCACATTCATGGACAAATAGCCATAAAAAAAGCTTCCAAAAACCTCACCTTAAACCAAGCCTTATGTCCCTATCCTTCCTTAATCCATATGATTCCTTTCCCAAAGTTCAAGCTTTCTAAATTACTATTCAACTTGCCATAAAAATTGAAAGTCAACTTACCTTAATTAGAGTTGGTGACACTTAATGCTAGGATACATAAAATAAAGTCTTCAAAATGCTCTCCAAGCAACTCAGACCACTTCCTCAAGCAACTCTTCCTCGTCCTAACCATCTTGCCACTAGCTCCTCATGTGCTAAAATTTAACACTTAAATTAACTTAAGTGTCAAGCTCATCTAATCCACTTCACTAAAATTTTTAATACTAATAATTATTCTAACTTCATAACTAAATCCAAACCTTACAAAAAACTATACTAAGCCCACAATAAAAATCATGCAGAAACTAACACAAGTAACAAAATGATATTCAAATTTTTCTAAAAGCCCAAAGCCCAATCCTACTAGACCCAAATTCGGGATGTTACAAGGGCCGTTCTCTCGTTTTCAAAAATTTTAAGCGCTCCCATACCCAATGCCTAATGGGCCCATTTCTACTAGGCCCAAATTCGGTGCATTACAATATCCCACAAATCATGAGCACTGCAAATATGTCTTCATTTTCACTACCCATATATGATAGTTTTCACCAGGCAAAAATAGGTGGTGGAGGTGGTGAAAAACTCATGTTTACAAAAACAACAAAGCAACAAACAACAAAGAACAAAGGCCCTTAAAGATAACAAGCTCACGATACCATTTGTTAGATTTTTAATCGAGTTAATCCAAAAGAATCTATTTAAGCGAAAATGAATCGCTTCAAACAATAATGTCGATTTAAAAGAGCATTTGTTAAGGTTATCAACAACAAAAGACAAAGAACAAAGAAAAATAAGAAAGCGAAAAAGAAAATGAAATATTTTCTTATCATCCATTTCAAATAAAATTGTAACTTTTAGAGTTATAAACATTACAAAATACATAACAACTCCACTAACATTGAAACTTGCAAAACATTACTTGTACACATATACATCTTGACTTATCAACCAAATCAATACCTAAACATAAACAAATAATCTAACTAGCCTTTTATATGTCAACAAAACAAATTACAAGCTGAACTAGCATAGTTTCCTTATAATAAAAGTTTCAATTGCATGTATATCGCCAAAAGACCTTCTTTGTTGCAATGCTAGCCAACATTTAACATTATGCTCCATTCAAATATCTATACTCAACACACTTGATTTCATACTTAATGTTTTAAGTTAACTAAACATCATTAAGAGATTGTTTAATTTCTTGTTTAAGTTTCAGTTACACATATCTGAAATCACTTTGGTTTTATACCAAGTCTCACTTTACATTAATAATTGCACTATGTCTTGAGTTCCCATCATATGCGTGCCAATTTTCAAAAACTCAAAACAGATTATTCCATGCCTTTTGTTTAAATTTTTTCTTTAAATTTTGTTATATGTCAAATATAAAATTGAGGTTAAATAAACTATCTATTTATTTTAAAATTTTACTTAATTGAATTAAATTTTAATGTTTTAATATTAAAATTAATGAATATTAAATTGTTAAGGTTAAAATATAGTTTTTAAAAAATAAAATTTATCAAATTAAAATTATATTTTCCAAATATTATAAGATTTAACTACATTCATCAATTAAAGTAGTGTAAATATAAATATAAAATTATAAAAAATCGAATATTAACAATTTAAAAATATAAAAATTAATTTAACAATATATAAACTAAAAACTTGTAAGAAATTAACAATATTGTTATTGAATTTATAATATATTACTATTAAAATTCAAACCATGATAAGTTTTGTATTAATTTAATATTAAATATTTTCAAAATAAATAACATTAATATAACTTATTCTAAATTAGTTAAATATTTTTAAAAATATTTTGTAATTACATTATTTTTAATATTTATTTGAAGAAGTTCATTAAAATTTCAAACAAAAACTAATGCTATAAAAATATTATAAATTTAATATACATAATTGATCTGTGCATTTTACTTGTTACTATTGTTTTCTTAATTTTTCTATAAAAAATTTTCATTAAAATTAGTTAATAAACATATTATACATATTTGCCATCAATTATAATGTGACAATTGTCACAAACCTAACTAAGCTAAAACTAAAACTTACCATAATTTTACCAATACATTGCTATAGAATATATATCACAATTTTCATATTAAACTTTCACTTACAAGGTACTTTATTTATAAACTCCTATCCATTCAATTAAATACATGTGAATGAAGCCTTCTTAATTGCTTCATTAAAACATCTCATGGTCATAAATGAACCGAGAGAGTTTTATCTATCACTTTAATAAAGGTTTAAGGGGTTATAGACATCCATTATTAATGTATTTACAACACTACCCTTCGATATCTATTAAAGAAAAATGTGCCTCATTAAAACCTTTATTAAGAAAAATCGCATGGGTTAAAAAACCTAATGAAAGAAAATAATACACAATCTCTTATTATCGTTGCCTCATTAAAAACCTTTGCGAGAAAAACTCAATAGGTCAAAACCTTGGTTAAAGGAAAAGGAGTGGAACATATTTTGGACTCCCCTCAATGATGATGTCACTTAACATTTTTGAGTCGGCACATCAATTTTGTATACCAACCTTTCAAATGTTGTGGTTGATAATGTCTTGGTAAATAGATCCAGCTAAATTATCACTAGAATGAATTTATTGAATTTCAATATCACCTTTCTTCTCAAGATCATAAGTGAAAAATAATTTGGTAATATATGTTGTTATCGTAGCTTTAATTGATAATATATTTTGATATAACAAATTAAAATGTTTTGAATAAAAATTAAAGTTGAAAAAATTAGAAAAATGATAAAATCAAGTTAAAATTTTTCATTTGAGTTGAACATTTTCAATCAAGTTAAAATTGTTTTAAAACAAGTCGATATTGCTCTCGATACTTTTTGGCCAAAGTATCGATAGTTTTCAAAATATCGATACCTATTCTAAAATCAATACCAAATGGACATTCTATTTCCAATCAATTACAAAATGTATCGATACCTTTTACAGGTATCGATAAATTTTCTTTAGTATCGTTGTACACTAGGTTTAATGGTCCTTTGAATCGGACATTAAATGCTAATAGTATTGATACTCTTAGAAAAATATTGATACCTTTTATTGCAGATAAATTTAATGATTTGGTATTTTCATAAGCTCATGACTTTATTCATGTTTCCAACGACCACAGCAGTTGGAAGCTGAAATAGAGAGTATAAATGTGACAAATTTGAAAAATAAGGAAATGTGTAAGATGTTTTATAGCAAATAAATCATATTTTAAAAATTTTGGAGAAATGAGAAAATTGTAAAACAAGGAAAATGGGAGTGGCTTGATGGAAAATTCCCCAAATTTTGAAAACCAAGTGGGGTTTTCAATTTTAAAAACTAAAACAACTTCTACAATTTTCAATCATTTTCACACAATTGAGAGATTTCTCTCTCATTTTTTTGTTTGTTTTCATAAACCAAATATTAGAGAATAGATCTAAACCTTTTCTCTCCCAAAATTCTCTCTAAAATCTCTCAAAATAATTTTCAAAGTTGGGCAAAAAGTGATCCAAATTTCTTCAAGCATTTTGATTCAAACTTCCAAATCAATAATTTTAGTTTAATTGAAGTTAATTCTCATCTCTAAACTTATTTTTAAGTTGATTTCAATCATTATTTGTTAATTAAAGTAATTATAATGGATTCTCAATTTTAATTTCTCCTTTCTTCAACTTAAGGATCACCAATGGTGGATCCTTAATTTTGAAGTTGGAATCAAAATATTAATGGATGTCTAAGCTCAAAACAAGTATAATAAGAGGTTTTTAATCTTAAACAAAAGATCAACACATTTTATGGATCAATTTTGAGAAATTCAAATTTGATCAAGAACATGGATAATTTTTCGAGAAATTATGAAAAGGATTAAATGATGAAATTAATACTTAAAATATAAGTTATTGGACTAGGAATGAAGAAGCGAAGTGAGTGCGAGAGTCTTTGAAAAGGTAGTTTAGTGTAGGAATTCCCTATTTTGGCTTAGTTGTGCAACATTGGTAAGATAGCTTAGAAAATGATTTAGATTTGAATACTTTATCAAATTTACGTGTTTCTTGTTTCTATTGTTAGTTTGTAATGCATACTTTGTCTCTGTTCGAGCTCCAAATAATGAGGAGGAACATGCAAATCGAATCGAAGCTCAAACTTGCTGTTTAAACACATTTTCCTTAAAGAGCTAAGTGTGGAGGTGAGTGATATTAAGGGCAATTTGGTAAATTGGCTTTGATTATGTGTTAAATTAAAGGTTTAATTGGTGTTATTAATGAATTAATTGCATATTGGATGGTTGGATTTGCAAAAATAGGTTTTATTTTTATAAAAGAGCAAATGACAATTGGTTTGGTAAGTTGTGTATTATGCTTTTAGCATGATTAAATTGTATGGAATAAATTGATATTTGGATCATGAATTGTTGATTTATTGAAAATTTGATAAGCGTATTCTAATTGGTATATGAATATTGGGAAAAATGATATTCTATGCTTAATTTTATTGATGTTAAAATTGTTTAGCGACATGCTTTTACTTACATTTAACATCCTATATTAAGTGATTAAACAACAGATTTTATGCCTTGTATGTACAATTATATTGGAAACATTGTATGGTGGATCCATTGGATATAGTGCATACCATAGGATTTGTGAGCACTCACCATTATTTGTGATATTGTGAGAATATGGCTCTTGGTGTGTCACGGTAGTGTGGACATTCAAAATGAGATCACAAGGCGTGTCCCGGCTCGTGTAACTCTGCGAATTGGGTCACACGGCCAACCACTGCGCCGTGTGTGACTAGCCCGTGTGCCCTTGAAATGGCCTTACAGGGCTGTGTGCGAGCTTTGTGCTGGCGTGCCAAAGCGTAGGGTATCTTGACTTATGCCACGGCCAAATCCTGCGCTTCGTGTCTTTGGGCGTGTGGAGCATCTGATTTGGTTTCTAATTAAACACCATGGCCATGTCACTTGACCGTGTGTCACACGGGATGAGACATCTGCCGTGTCTCTGCCCATGTGGACAAAAATAGGCTATTTACCAAGCCATCTTGCTCACCCAAATTTTGCATTCACCTACACAAATCAAATAACATATAACATGGCATAAATAGGCATTCAAACCAATATCAACCAAGCCCAATTCATGCTAATTCCATACCTTCAACCATAAGACACATAAGTATCACAACAAGCCATTCAATTCATACCAATTTCACATTCTCAAATCACCTAAATGATCACTTTCAATTATACACTATTTTGCCTAAAACCATAAGCATACCAATCTCAAATTTCAACCATTTGATACTCAATCTACAAATCCACAAACAACCATTCACATAGAAATTTTAAACCACATCATAAAAGGGCATTTGCACATATATATACATAGCCAAATATACCAAAATAGGCCAAATCACATGGCTATACACTTAACAAAACATACTTCATTTACAAGCCAAATCAATTGGTTAAAATCTATCATAAACATATAACCATATTAACCACAACTCTATACATGCCATATAACCAAATACATAAGTTCAAAAGTATTAAAATGATAGCTTGATAGTGTGATGAGATCTCAGACGACTCCTAAATCAAACAAGCTTGATATTCATTATAAAACACGGAAAAGTAAATAGAGTAAGCTATAAAGCTTAGTAAGCTCATATATTTAACAAGTAAAACTCACCATTCATTCACCAACCAAGTAATATAACATAATATACTACAAAACCATTTAATCACAAGGTTAATATATCTTTATTCACATAGTGATCATGAACTCACAATTTCATATATTCAATACTCATACAATTTCCGTACATGCACATGAAACGTCGTAACTACCTCTCACCATTTCATATCTTCAATATACCCGTTGAACCATTTGGAATAATATCGGATAACCGGGAATCTCGTACCCTAAGTGCCAATACATAGCTGAAGCTATCTCAATCTCATATCTCATATTATGCTCACTTTCGAGCTATCAACGGGTCTGCTCCCACAAGTGATGGTCGGGGCGTAAATAAAGGTCTTTGCTCACACAAAGTGGCGAGAATCATGAACACATGTCGGAAAACTCGACCACCGAGTAGAAACGTCTGGGACCAGCGCCCAAAACACATAACCCTAATGACATGTCATTTTGTATCCTATCTATTCTTAAGGTTCAACGGGATTTCACATTCTTTGAATGATCGTCGAACATTTCCGTCAGGACGTATTCACAATTAATTCAATAATAAAGCATTTAAAACACAATTAAATTAATGCTTATTAACATACGAACTTACCTCGATCGCAAAAATGGCGATATGGATCCATTAGTCCAATACTTTATTTTTCCCCGATCCGATCAGAACCTTGTTTTTCTTGATCTATATAATATCAAATTTAACTTATTCAATTACCCTTCTATTCAATTTAACCCAAAAATCATATTATGGCAAAATTACACTTTTGCCCCTAATAGTTAACATCTTTACAATTTAGTCTTTAGCTCACAAAAAATACAAATTCATGCAACTAGGTCCCTACCTATGCTGGCAATTTCCCTTATTATCCTAGCAACCCATATTTTTATTTATTTCACATTTCTCCACAAAATTTCCACATTTCACAAACAAATCCCTAATTGACAATTTTATCAAAATCTCTTAACAAATGTTGTTTATCTAACAACAACCATTTATTTTCTATCATCAAACATCAAAATACATATGCATTCATCAATGGTAAAACCTAAACCTTTAACAATTTTGCAAATTAGTCCACACAGGCTAGCTAGATTAAGTATAACGATCTCAAATACATAAAAATCATTAAAAATGGGACAAAAATCATACCTAATTGGACAAAAATGCCTTGGCTGAATATTGAAGCTTTAAAATGGATTCTTTACACCCTAGTTTTGGTTGGAGAAGATGATAAAGATAATAAAATTGTTTTATTTTATTTATTTATCACTTATTTGTTAATTTACTTAATTAACCTTTTAATTTAAAACAAATTTCAACAATACCAATCTAATAAATGTCCACTAACATACTAATGGTCTAATTACCACATAAGGACCTTTACTTTAAAGTTTTATAGCTATTAGGCACTTTTAGCTAATAGAACACAAGTTTTACACTTTACTGCGATTTAGTCTTTTTACCATATTGAGCATGCAAATGATAAAATTTTGTCACAATCATACTATCATCTTGGAAAAATTAAAATAATAATAAAATAAATATTTCAACCTCGGGTTTATGATTAAAACCACATTGTTACGATTTGACTAAAAATGAGGTACATTACAACTCTCCCCCTTAGGAATTTTAGTCCTTGGAAATATTACTATAAAATAGAGTTAGGATACTATTTTCTCATAGCTTCCTCGGGTTCCCACGTAGCTTTTCAACAACTTGTGATGTTTCCATAAAACCTTCACTAAAGCTATGCTCTTGCTTCTCAACTCTTTAATCTCTCGAGCTAGAATTCTGATTGGTTCTTCGCTATATGTCATATCAGGTTGAATTTCAATCTCTGTCGAAAAATTATGTGTGATGGATCTGATCTATATCGACGTAACATCAACACATGGAATACATTGTGGATCTTTTCTAACTCTAGCGGTAAAGTTAGTTGATATGCTCTTTAGCCCTATTCTTTTGATAATCTCATAAGGCAGATGAATCACGGACTCAATTTTCCTTGCGACCAAATCGAAGAATCTTCTTCCATGATGATACTTTTAAAAACACTGTCACGATTTGAAATTCAATATCTTTATGTTTCAAATCTGCATCACGATTCTATCGATCTGAAAAATTTGTTTTCAAGCGTAAGTAAATTACTTTCACTTTATTTTACGGCTCTCAATTAAATAAACCCGTGAATCTTTTTCTCACTAAGCTCGAGTCGATATAATGGAGTTTGGCATTTGCAACCATACAAAGCTTCATACCTTGTTAAGCTGACTATAGTTGATACACAGTCTCATCGATCCATCTTTCTTCTTTACGAACAGCACTGGTGCACCCCAGGGCGAAAAACTAGGTCGTGCAAAACCTCTATGTGTTAACTCTTGCAACTGAGCTTTCAGTTCTTTCAATTCTGTCAGAGCCATTCTATATGGAGCTATCGATATCGGTGATGTTCCCGGTACTAGTTCAATAGCAAACTCGACCTCTTTGACCGGTGGCAACCCAGGCAACTCTTCTGGATACACATCCGGATACTCACAAACCACTGGTACTGATTCAATCTTCGATTCAGACACTTTTGTATCTAGTACATGCACAAGGCAAGCATCACAACCTTTTCTCACATATTTCTGAGCTAACATCATCGATATTACAACAGAAAACCCACTCGAATCATTGGATTCAATTCGAAGAATCTCATTATTATGAAATTTCAATTCAATAGTCTTTTGTCTACAATTCACTACAGACATCATGCGAGTCAACCAATCCATACACAAAATCACGTTGAATTCATCAAGCGGTAAAAACAACAAATCGATCGAAAAACGGTAACCCCAAGTCATCAAAGTACAATTCTTGCAAACTTTATCAACTAAGACATACTTGGCTAAGGGTTTGATACTTATATAAAAAATTCGATGAGACTCAACGGGTAATGTAACACTTTTAAACCAGCCTAGAGCGTTATGGCCAGGATCTAGCATGTTACATCAAAGGGTGTTTAAAAAGTTATGCGTTAGTTAAAAACTTTGTTTTTATTTTTGAAACTCGATCTTTGTTGATTGTGAAAGCAGGGTTTGCTTAAAATGTTTTCTTGTGAAGAAGTTATTAATATTTTCAAAGACTTTGTTTATTGTTTGAAATCGACTCAAAGATTTGTGGAAACATGTTATTTTGAAAATGGTTGTTATTGTTTTATAAATCAGTGACTAGCAGATTAATAATTATTAGCTAGCAAAATTATCAAGCGAAAATTTAGAAGAAAAATCTAATGGCCTTATTACACAAAATATTATCCCAAATAATATCAAAATAAATTAAAAACAGAGTTTACTAAGTTTTGTAAGATGCAAATTCGAAATATGGCCTCCTCAGGAGTCCTCTGACTCCAAACCTCTACCGCAGGGAATTACTGCATGGTTAAAAGAAAGGAGGTGAGTTACGAGAACTCAATGTGTAATCCCTTATAACGGTCACTATCTGGGCACGAGCCCTTACGAGAATCGATGCAGGCTAAGCCACATAAACATGATAATGCAAACAAAATAAAGGAAAAATGCATTAACCCAATCCAATCAATCGCACCACCCGTACCAATCAATCGCACCATGTGAGGATCAAATCAACCCACCCCGCCAAATGCACCAATATTGCGGTCAAGGCTGCTAATCATAATATATGTGGTGATCCACTAAAGCGGGATGTGTGGCAAAGCCACGAGAACTACACTTCCTCCAATTATCAAACCCAACCCATGCAACATGTTATGAATACAAAGTATTACAACTATTAACGATATATCTAAAGTCACATAAACAACATTTAACCACAAGTGAGGTATAACGGTCTTTGCCTCATGTAAAGGTACAACGGTAATTTTCCAACCCTTTGAGAGTATTTTGGTAATTTCACAAATTAGGGGTATATGCGTAATTTTACAAATTAGGGGTACTTGGTAATTTTGCAAGCGAGGTTTTCAATAATTTTGTAAACCAAAGGGTATTCCAATAATTTTGTAAGCAGGAGTATTCTAAGCGAGATATAACGATGCGAATGGGCCTATGGCCCATTCTTGGCCCAAATGAGCTCACACACTCATGTGGCCCATTTAGCCCAAATCTAGCCACGAGATATGAGATTCACATAGACCAGTTCACTATCTACTACACAATCATACAATTTATTCATATGGGCCCAGTGGGCCCGAGGCGACCTAGACTCATGAGAAACACTCATAAGGGCCTCCGACTATCGCGTTGAAGCTCCCATCGTGCGCTCACACTCGTGTGGCTACCATCGCCGTCGGCGGCTTTTCGGCATTTACCGCTCTACGACTAGAGTAGGCGAAATACACACCCGATCGAATCGCAGGTTGATCCACGCTCAGAACACTCCTATGCCTAAACGCCAACCCGGTATGCCTACTCTCCTCATAGATTGCTCTATTTAAAGCCAACTTCTCACCTTCCCTCTTGCTAGCTTCTCGATGTGGATCCCTCCTTCAACGAGTTTAAATCAACACAAACTCTGCCGTCCCAACTTAATAAAATAAATATCCATTTTTTTGCGATGAGATTCGAACTTAGGCCTCTCTCTATGCTCCGGACACTACATGCCACCACAACATAAGCTCCTTTTGTGTCTTAAATCATGCGCAACTAAATATAAGTCTATGGGCCAAAGTCTAAGTTCACTTAAAAATAAATCAAAATGAAATGCAAGCGCCAAAACTTGAACCTTGGACCCCTTGCTTCCTTGTGTGATGTCACCTCCTTGTCTCCCATGTGGCGCCATTTACCTCTAGACCACAACTCCTTTTATGTCATTTTTCTCCACACTTTATTCTTAAAGCCTGCTTACTAACTCTAGGGTTTTATTCACCTAAAACCAAAATTTTCCTAAGGCCCAAGTTTGATCCAGGGACTTCATGAAAGCCCCTAACCTTCCAAAATCACTCACCTAATAGGTCCAACTTGCATTAGTGTCTTTCTCTTGTTCTAAAAATTTTAAACTCTCCTGGTCAAGGCCCAAGAAGCCCAATTCTACTAGGCCCGAATTCAGGTCGTTACAAGTAAACTCTTACTAGACACTAGATTCTTACAAACATATGAATGAGTCAATCCAGGATCAATCAAAGTAATTACATCAGTGTCATAGAGAGAAAATGTACCGGTGATAACATCTAGTGATGACGCATCTTCGTGATCGTGAATAACGTAAGCTCTAGCTGGCGCTCGAGCCTCAAATCTCACAGTAGATTCCATTGTCGAACCTTTGGTACTAGTCACATTTCCTGTATTTCTAGGTGGTCTCCCTCTACCAGCTGTATTACTCAGTTTGTGTTAAAAAATTTATCTTTCTCGGGTAACTCTAGACAATCCCGAATAAAGCAATCTTGCGAACCACATTTAAATCAAGCTTTATTATTCATTCAGTAGTCTCCAAAATGCCATCTTCCACACTATTGACACTCTGGTTTGTTGGTTCTAACACTACCAACGCTCGATATTGAAGTGGCTTGAGCTTTAGGACTCATATATTTCTTCTCACGATCTCTATTAGAATATCCCACTGAAGCTGCTGAACTGTTATACAAATCTCGTGATTTCTTTGATGAAGAGTGATAGGGTTTACTCATCGACTTCTTTCTCGAATCTCTAGCTTCAGAATAAGCTTTTCTCTTTTCTTTGCCAGGTTCCTCAACTTTGCAACCCCTGCTGACTAATACAACAAATTCTTTCAATTCCAAAATCCCGACTAAAAATCTAATGTCTTTGTTCAACCCACCTTCAAATCGTTTACACATAAGTGCCTCAGTGGAGACACATTCTCGAGCATATTTATTGAGTCTCACAAATTCTCTTTCATACTCGGTCATAGACATACAACCCTATTTCAGTTCTAAAAATTCTTCGCATTTTTATCGATAAACCACTGACTTATGTATTTCTTTCTAAACTCAGTTTGAAAGAATTCCCACGTGACCGATTCTCTCGGCACTTTCAAGTATCAAAGTATTCCACCAGCGATATCACGATTATCTCTCAAAAAGTGACATAGCGCATTTAACACTCTCTGTTGGTGTACAAGATAATTCATCAAATACTCGGATCGTATTCTCAAGACAAAAATCAACTCTCTTGAATCATCATCAAGCTGTAGCTCTAAACTCTTATTTACTGTATTTTAAAATTTTATCAGCAGTGACTTACTTAAACGTAAGGTTCCAAACCTTGAGAGCTAGAGGGGCGATTGGGAATAGGTCGGGGTGGAGGTTGCTAAGCAGTCGAATTCGTTCAGACAAATTCAATGTACCATTCATTCATCATTTAAAAGCAGGCTTCCTTGGCTTCTCCCCCCTCACTACCCGATATAGGTCTCGACTCAGACTGCTCTACTTCGTGAACAGAGGCTGGCGCATTACTATATAAAAACATGATTTAAAACTGTCAGGAGATATCACACTATCACGGGTTATAAATGACATGTATAGCTAGACTCACATCGCTCGTTAGTCCTAGAATCGACTAACCATAGCTTTGATACCAATAAATGTAACACCCTAACCATTATTCATCGTCGAAATAGGGTTATGGAGCATTACCGTTCCAAATAAAAATCATTCACAATCATTCATATTGTCCCTAATACGAGCCTACAAGGCCCAAATCATACATTAGAAGTGGTTCGGGACTAAGCCGATAACTCGGGAAGTTTTGGAAAACTTAGAAAATTTTTTTAAAATACGAGGACACACGCGCGTGTCACAAGTTGTGTCGACATTGGAATGAGATCACATGGCCATGTCCCGATCCATGTTTGACCCGTGTAACTCTCTAACTTGGGTCACCGACCAACCACACGCCCATGTGGTGGCGTGTGCCCGCCGAAATGGCCTCACTGCGCCGTGTCTTGGGTGTCTGCTGAAAACTATAGGGTAGAGTGACTTATGCCACGCGGCCATGTCACACGCCCATCTTGACTTATGTCTCACGGCCAAGTCACTGCGCTCGTGTGCTAGGCGCGTGTGGGCATCTTGACTTAGTTTCTAATTAAACACCCGGGGACACTGCGGCGTGTCACTAACCATGTCTCTCACACACGGCTAAGACACCTGCCTTTGTGTCACTGATCGTGTGTCACATATGGTGAGACACACTTTCATGTCTCTACAGTGTGGATAAAAATAGGCTATTTACCAAGCCATCTTGCTTGCCTAAATTTTGCATTTACCTAAACAAATCAAATGGCATATAACATGGCATAAATAGGCATTGGACTAATATCAACCAAGCCCAATTCATGCTAATTCCATACCATCAACCACAAGACATACAAGTATCACAATAAGCCATTCGATTCATACCAATTTCACATTCTCAAATCACCTAAATGATCACTTTCAATTATACACTATTTTGCCTAAAACCACAAGCATACCAATCTCAATTTCAACCATTTGATACTCAAGATACCAATCCAAAAATAACTATTCACATGGAAATTTTAAAACACATCATAAAAGGGCATTTGCACATATATATACATAGCCAAATATACCAAAATAGGCCAAATCACATGGCTATACACTTAACAAAACATACTTCATTTACAAGCCAATCAATTGGCTAAAATTCATCATAAACATATAACCATATTAACCACAACTCCTATACATGCCATATAACCAAATACATAAGTTCAAAAGTACCAAAATGATAGCTTGATAGTGTGATAAGATCTCCGATGACTCCCAAATCGAGGCAAGCTTGATATTCACTATAAAACACAGAAAAGTAAATAGAGTAAGCTATAAAGCTTAGTAAGCTCGTATAGTTAACAAGTAAAACTCACCATTCATTCACCATTCAAGTAATATAACATAATATACTACAAAACCATTTAACCACAATGTTAATATATATTCATTAGCATAATGATCATGAACACACAATTTCATAGATTCAATACTCATATGGATTTTCGTACATACCTGTATCGATACGTAACTATCTCTCACAATTTCATATCTTCAATATACCTGTTGAACCATTTAGAATAATATCAGATACTCGGAAATCTCGCACCCTAACTGCCAATACATAGCCGAAGCTATCTCAATCTTATATCTCATATTATGCTCACTCTCGAGCTATCAATGGGTCTACTCACACAAGTGATGGTCAAGAGGCAGTAACTACGGTCTTTGCACACACAAGGTGGCGAGAATCGCAACACATGCAAAAATCACATTATGGCAAAATTACACTTTTGCCCCTAATAGTTAACATTTTTACAATTTAGTCCTTAGCTCACAAAAATAAAAATTCATGCAACTAGGTCCCTACCTATGCAAGTTTGAATTTCCTTTTTATCCTAATGACCCATATTTTTTATTTATTTCACATTTTTACCACAAAATTTCCACATTTCACAAACAAATCCCTAATTGACAATTTTATCAAAAATCTCTTAACAAATGTTGTTTATCTAACAACAACCATTTATTTTCTATCATCAAACATCAAAATACATAGACATTCATCAATGGTAAAACCCTAAACCTTTAACAATTTTACAGATTAGTCCCTGGGCTAGCTAGATTAAGCTGCAACGATCTCAAATACATGGAAATCATTAAAAATGGGACAAAAATCATACCTAATTGGACAAAAATGCCTTGGCTGAATATTGAAGCTTAAAAATGGCTTCTTTACACCCTAGTTTCGGTTGGCGAAGATGATAAGAGATAACAAAATTGTTTTGTTTTGTTTATTTATCACTTATTTGTTAATTTACTTAATTAACCTTTTAATTTAAAATAAATTTCAAAAATACCAATCTCATAAATGTCCACTAACATAATAATGGTATAATTACCACATAAGGACCTTTACTTTAAAGTTCTATAGCTATTAGACACCTTTAGCTACTAGAACACAAGTTTTACACTTTACGCGATTTAGTCTTTTTTATCAAATCGATCATTCAAGCAATAAAATTTTGTCACAATCATACTATCATGCTGTAGACATTAAAATAATAATAAAATAAATATTTTGACCTCAATTTTGTGATTCTGAAACCACTATTCTTATTTGACGAAATACTAACTATTACAACTCTCCCCCTTAGGAATTTTCGTCCCCGAATGTCTTCCCAGAAAATAGGTTAGGATATTGTTTTCTCATAGCTTCCTCGGGTTCCCACATAGCTTCTTCAACATTTTGACTTTGCCATAAAATGATGCTCTTGCTTCTCAACTTTTTAATCTCTCAAGCTAGAATTTTGATCGATTTTTCGCTATACGTCGCATCAGGCTGAATTTTAATCTCTGTCGGAGAAATTACGTGTGACAAATCTGATCTATATCGACGTGATAGCGACACATCTAGCGGTAAAGTTAGTCAATATGCTATTGGCCCTATTTTTTTGATAATCTCATACGGACTCAATTTTCCTTTGCAACCAAATCAAAGAATATTCTTCCACAGTGATAGTTTTAAAAACACTCTGTTGCCGATTTGAAATTCAATATCTTTACGTTTTAAATATGCATACAATTTCTGTCGATCTAAAGTTGTTTTCAAACTGTCGCGAGTTACTTTCACTTTATCTTCTGTCTCTCTAATTAAATCAACCCTGTGAATCTTTTTCTCACTAAGCTCAATCCAGTACAATGGAGTTTGGCATTTGCGACCATACAAAGCTTTATACGGTGCCATCTTTATGCTCGATTGAAAACTGTTATTATATGCGAATTCAACCAATGGTAAATATTTCTCCGAGTTGCCTTCAAACTCTAAAACACAGCAATGAAGCATATCTTCAAGAATCTGAATTACTCTCTCGGTGACCGGTCGGTTTGAGGATGAAATCTGATACTAAAGTTCAACAGATGTACCCAAAGCTTCTTGCAATTTCTTCCAAAATCAAGGCGTAAGCCTCGAGATCTCTATTTGAAATAATAGAAATTTCCGGATGTGTCGTGTCATTGCTTGTAGATGAGGCTCATCGTTGGTAGATGGCTTGTCGGCGTGTGATGCTTGCATGCGAGAGAGTGGCTTGTGACTTTTCACCAGAGTCTTTGGGATGAATTTTATGGGAGAAGCGATGTCTGGAGGCTAGGAGGCGTGAATTCATGGATTTAGTCAGAAGTACTTTGGCTCTGAGGCAGTGCGAAGCAAAGTTAGTGCTTTTGAGCCAGTATGCACTTGACTTGGTGGCTCACAAGGTCAGTCATTGTAAGAGGTTTAGGTTTGGATTGAATTGTGAGATTAATTTGTATCTGGTAGCACAATTTGCTGAGGTCTTCGATGAGTTGGTTGAGAAGGCCCATGCTTTAGAGGAAATTTTGGGGGAGGAGCCCAAAGTTGTTTCTGTTGGTGTTGTTAAGAGGATGTTTGAGTCTATTAGTGGACCTAGCCGGAAGGGAAAGAAAGGTCATTTTAGGAGGTCAGGATGACGTGGTGCTATAGGCCAAGGTTAGGATAGGTAGGCCGCGAGAGCTAAGGTTGGTACAAGTTATTAAGGATTTGTTACATGGTCGTTATGTGAGCATTGTGGTCATCGTCATCCTGGTGAGTGTTGGAGGATGGCCGAGCGCTTGTCTTATTTGTGGATTGTGAGCCTTTGTGTTAGTGATTGCAGGAGAGCAGTTGTGGTTTGAGACTAACCTATTGTTGCTATTGTTTCTACTACACCTGCTCCGACTCGAGGAGGGGCCGTGGCAGAGGTTATGGTGGTAGAGGTGTTGGTTAGTGTAGAGCTGCTCGGCGTGGTAATAGAGGTCCAACCAAAGTTTATATAGTTAGAAAGCTCTGAACTAGAGAGGCCACGTATGTCACCGCGGATACTTTTACGCTACAATCTTTTCCTCTTCTAGCTTTAGTTGATTCGGGTGCTACAAGATTGTTTATTCTGAGTTATGTAGATAGAGAGTTAGGGATTCTGTGAGAAACATATAGGTTGGGTGTTATAGTTAAGAGCCCTCTAGGTGATAGTGTAGTGGTGGATCGGGTTTACCATCGTTATCCTCTGATGGTTCAGAGACAAGTGTTTTCTGTAGATCTTTTATTTTTGGGGTTTGATATTATCCTTAGGATGGATTGGTTTACTGAGCATCAAGCGCGGAGTTGATTGTGAAGCAAAAGCGGTGACTTTGTGTTGCGCAGATGGTTCCAAAGTTGTTGTTGTTGGAGAGAAGTTCAAGTTGCTTTCTAATGTGATTTCTTTGCTTAGAGCCGAGAAGTTGGTCTAGAAAGGTTATGAAGTTTATCTAACCTATGTTCTGAATGCCGATAGTAAGGAGTTGAGATTGGATGAGATTCGAGTTGCTTGTGATTTTACGGATGTATTTCTGATGGGTTGCCTAGTTTACTGTCGGATAGAAGTTGAGTTCAATATTGAGCTCTATCTCGGTATAGCTCACAGTGTCAATTACACCATATCGCATGGTACCTAAAGAATTGAAAGAGTCGAAGCTTTAGTTGTAAAAGTTGTTGGACCAGGGTTTCATTCGACCGAGTATGTTACCGTGGGGAGCGTCGATTCTGTTTGTGAAGAAGTATGAGAATTTTAGGCTATGCATTGATTATCGCTAGTTGAATAAGTTGACCATCTAGAATAAGCATCCACTTGGAGGATCGATGACCTATTTGACAAGTTTAGAGGAGCTTGATTTTCTCAAAATTGATTTAAGGTTTGGGTACTATCAGTTGAAGGTAAAAGATGTAGATGTTAAGAAGACGACTTTTAGGTCTAGTTATGGGCATTTTGAGTTTCTTGTCATGGCATTTGGGTTGAAGAATGCATTTATCGCATTTATGGAAATGATGAACCATGTGTTCAATTCGTATTTGGATTGGTTCGTTGTGGTTTTCATAGATGATATATTAGTGTATTCTCGGAAGATGAGCACGACGAGCATTTGAGAGTTGTTTTTCAAGTTCTGCGGGAGAAGCAGTTTTATGCTAAGTTGAGCAAGTGTAAGTTCTGGTTTTGTGAGGTGGTTTTTCTTGGTCATGTTGTTTTAGTCAAGGGTATTCGGGTTAATCCAGAGAAGGTTGAGGCAATCTTGGATTGGAAGCCGTCAAGGACTGTGCCTGAGGTCAGGAGTTTCTTGGGCTTAGTTGGTTACTATCATCATTTTGTCGAGGGTTTTTTGAGTATTTGTGCTCTATTGATGAAGGTGCTTTAGAAAAACTTTGCCTTTGAGTGGACTGATCAGAGGCAGAAGAGTTTTGAGAAGCTGAAGTCAGTTTTGACTGAAGCGCCTGTATTGACATAGCCAAAATCTGGTAAGGAGTATGTTGTTTTGAGTGATGCTTTTTACATGGGATTGGGTTGTGTGCTGATGTAAGAGGGAAAGGTAGTGGCTTATGTGTCGAGGTAGTTGAGGCGCATGAGTGTAACTATTCGACCCATGATGCAGGTTAGGTGTTGTAGTCTTTGCACTCAAGATTTGGCTCCACTACTTGTATGGTGAGAGGTGTGTGATTTACACTGATCACAAGAGTTTTAAGTATCTCCTTACCCAGAATGTGTTGAACTTGAGGCAGAGGTGTTGGATTGAGTTGCTAAAGAACTATCACTGTGTGATTAAGTATCATCTGAGAAAGGCAAATGTTGTTGTTGATGCCTTGAGTCATGCAAGTCTTTAGTTGACTTAAGGAAATGTTTGTGAAGTTTTGATTTCCAAGGATGGTGGTTTGTTTGCTGAGCTTTAGGTGAAGTCGACCCTTGCATAGTAGATTTGAGAGAGACAATAGTTTGGTGAGAGTTTGGCTCATCGTATCCATCAAGTTGATTTGGGTGTTTGGCTCATCGTATCCATCAAGTTGATTTGGGTGTTCTTGGAGATTTTTATCTTAATTTTGATGGTGTTCTTTGTTTCTGAGGTCGAATGTGTGTTCCGATGGATAAGGATCTGAGACACTTGATTCTTACCAAGGCTCATAGTAGTCATTGTGCTATACATCCTGGTGGGAAAAAGATGTATCAGGATATTCAGGTTTTGTATTGGTGGCCAAGGTTGAAGAAGGACGTAGCTGATTTTGTTGCTAGATAGACGTAGCTGATTTTGTTGCTAGATGTTTAGTGCGCGGAGGGTTAAAGGCCCGAGTATCAACGTCATCCGGAGTTACTTATGCGATCTAGATTCTAGAGTGGAAATGAGAGTAGATCACGATGGATTTTGTTACTGGTTTTGTCGTTGACTCCATCATGGAAGGATTCGATTTGGGTGATAGTGGATCGATTTATGAAGTGTGCACATTTCTTACACGTGCGTATGACCTTGATTTGCAATAATTGGCGAGCTTTACATTAGGGAGATTTTCAAATTGCATGGAGTTCGATTTCTATCATATCAGTTGAGATCCATGATTTACGTTGAGATTACGAAGAGCGTTGCATGAGGCTTTGGGTTTGGGTTTGAAGCTTGATTCAATACAATGTATCATCCATAGTCGGATGGTCAATCCCGAGAGAGTGATCCATTCTTGAGGATATACTTTGGAGATGTGCTATCGATTTTGGTGGCAACTGGGATCAACATTTGTCGTTGGCTGAGTTCGCGTATAACAACGATTATCGAAGAGTATTCGAGATGGCTTTGTTTGAGGAATTTTATGGTAGGAAGTGTAGGACTCCACTAAGTTGAGTGCGAGATAGAGGAAAAGAAATTTGGGTCTGATTTGGTTCGTGAGATCTAGGACAAGGTGAAACTTATCTGTGATCGGTTGAAGGCTGCTTCAGATAGACAGAAATATTATGCTGACTTGAGACATCGAGATATCGAGTATTAGGTTGGTGATAAGGTGTTTTTGAAGGTTTCACCTTGGAAGAAGGTTTTGAGGTTTGGGCAGAAAGGAAAGCTCAATCTGAGGTTCATTGGCCTTTTTGAGGTTATTGAGCAAATTGGACCGGTTGCTTATCATCTTCTGTTACCTTCTGAGCTTGAGCACATTCACGATGTCTTTCATGTTTCCATGCTACGGAGGTATAGATCAGAACCTTCCCATGTTGTTCTTATTGAGGAGATTGAGGTTCGATCTGACCTTTCGTATGAGGGGGAATGTAACACTCCTTACTCGTGTTCGAAGCTGGAACTAGATATGAGGCATTACCTAAGTTAACATACTTAAACATAACACATCGGGCTATAAAATTTTGCTGCAGCTTAGAAACTTTCCATTTAAATTCATAACCTGCTCATTTTGGGCCTACGAGGCCCTAAAGATATAGGGAGGTATCAAAATTAAATCGAGAACTTTTACGCACTCGAGAAAATTTTTGTCGAGCAGGGCCACACGCTAGTGTTGTTCAAGAAGCGGCCGTGTGTGCCACGAGACATGCCGTGTTCTTCACCCGTGGTCGACATTGACTTATTTCACACGGCTAGATTCACGTCCGTGTTCCTCACACAGCCTTGACAAGCCCGTGTGCCAAAACCTTGGCATTCTATTTATAACGTCATCACCTCACTAAAGTCACATGGCCAAGGCACAAGCTCGTGTCCTTAGGTCGTGTGTCGAATTAAATTCCTAACTTCAGGTGCAAACTTCACACGACCTAGGCACATGCCCATGTCTAAGGCGTGCCTCCCTCCACCAGGTGAGACACCTGGTCGTGTCTGCTGCCGTGTGTTTACTCTTGAACATCTTGACTTGTAAACCTAGCTCACAAGGAACACCACGGCCGATCAACACGCCCATGGGGTGTGATTAATATCACACACGCCTGAACACACGCGCGTGTTTCTACCCTTGTGGATATTAAAAGGCTATATTCCAAGCCAAATGCCACCTACATGGCAACCATATTTACACCAACTCAAATCAAGCATAAACTTCATGATTCATCCTCAATGAATATATATATATATACAAGAAGCTGGTCAAGTATTGGCCCAACTTTGATGACCATTTACAAAATGAATTGAAAACAACCATAGTAGCCAACACATTTGGCTTGCAAAATGACATAACCAAAGCATTCGAGTCCTATACATGCCATACTAAAAATAAGTCTAATTTGGATATACCAAAAGTAGTCGATAGTGTGATCTCCAACTCCGACTTCTAATTTGGATATACCAAAAGTAGTCGATAGTGTGATCTCCAACTCAGGCGTCAGCGAATTCTCGAGCTAACTTGGCAATACTACAAGGAAAAGGGCAATGAAAGGGGTAAGCATAAAGCTTAGTAAGTTTGCATGGAAATAAATAGCAACCATAAGCTCATGACAATATCCATCCATGGCATTAAATAACCACACACAAAGTCATAGGCCCGTTGCCATACTTACTCATACTTGCCCTTATCTAGTACACACCATGCCACGTATTGTAAATATTCTTCGTGAATTACTCACGGTACACATGTTAACTCAATCACATAGCTTAAATACAATTCTAGTTTCTATTTCTAAGCGATCTATTTATCCTAATAAATCATTAAAGATACTCAAAGATGTGTATTCATTATCATTAGCATAAACGCATAAAGCCAATGCCACATCCGGATGTGGTCTCACATGGGTCATCTCTGGATATTGATGCCATATTGCGGATATAATCTTATCTGAGAACCTCACATTATCTCGATGGCGTATCACGGATATGGTCTTCTCCAATTTTCATATTCAATCTTTGAAGCCATATCCCGGATATGGTCTTATCACGGGATCTCGGTTCGATTATCGAGGCCATGTCCCGAGCATGGTGTTATCTGGGACCTCATCCATCTCATGTCACAATGATAGTGTTTTCACATTCATTATAGTCCAACTAGGACTTCAACATCTCAACCTACTCATTCAACATCAAATACTCAACTTAGTAGAATATCATGTATCATCATAATATCAAACATTCTCAAACATGCTGGTGTAATTATTGAATTTATCACATACAAACTTACCTCGTTTTCAAAATAGGCTAGATTGTCGGTCTAGTCCGATATTTTGTTCTTTCCTCGTTCGAGGTTGATTCTTGGTTCTTCTTGCTCTATAATAGCAAATTAGCTCATTTTAGTCATCACATTAATAAATGCCTTTCAATAATCATGCTTTGGCAAAATTACTATTTTGCCCTTAGACTTTGGCAAAATGACCATTTTACCTCTAGGCTCGAAAATTAATTCTAATCAAATTTCTACCTTTAACAAGCCTAGGTGAACATTTATTCCTCTTATGACTACCATCAAAACTCAACATTTCACACATTTACTACATATTTTACAACCTTTAAAAAAGGTCATTTTAGGTGTTTTCATGGTAACACCTTTCATAAAAGTTGTTCATTTAACAACTAAGACCCATTTTCTTCCATAAAAATGCAGCAAACAACTTAAAAGCTCTCATGATAAAACTCTAAACTCTTCACCATTTTACAAAATAGTCCCCATTTTAGAAAGCTTAAGCTTTAGGGGTTCCAAAAGTACAATTTTTATCAAGAAATGATCACTACAACACTTACTTGTAGGGAGAAGAGTTTGCTAAAATTTTTGAAGCTTTCAATCCCCTATTTGCTGCTAATTTTCAGTGGAGGAGTGAAAAAGAAAAGATTGTAACATCCTGGAATTAGGGGCTCTACATTTAATGTTGCTATGTGTTTGGCATGCTCTGTTTGTTGATTTGGTGTGTTTGGGGGTTCCCGGGAAGGCTCAGGGTTAAGCTTGAGCTTTGGTGAAAATTTTGTTTTAGGCATCTTAGGGGGGAGAGCTAGCTGAGGCAGGCCTTAAGGGTAATTACTTGTGTTTGTTGGCACAAGAAGAGAGGTGGTAAAGTGGCAAGGAGACGCCACTTAGAGTGCAGGGAAGTGGCGTCACAAGGGAGCTACAGAGGGAAGGAGTTCGAGTCTCGTCAGTAGCATTTGGAAGCTTTACTTTTACGTCTAGGGAGCTAGGGTGTGGCATGCGGCTGGACTCTTCGTGGAGGTTGGTGGAAGGAGTCAAAGATTTTGAATGAGTGGCCATGAGGTGTTAGTAGGGTTTGAATGGGTTAAACCGATTCAAATTGGAGGAGGGGAGTGAAAGTGGGAGAAAAGTATGGGATTTGATGTTGGTGGAGGTGATGGCCAATTGTGGGAAGCTTGAAGGGGGGAGAATTCAGTTTAGTGCTAGCTAGAGGTGTGTGCCAAAATTCTTAAGGCTTGTGGCACTTGGCTCTTTTCTTTTTGGTTTTGTTCAGTCGGTCATAAGGGTGTGGTATAGGGTCGATTGGTGCAAGCGTCTTGTGGGTGAGTGTTAAGTCGAAACTCATTTCCTTATTGTTACAAAAGAGAACCGTAGCTCTCTTTTCTCTTTTTTTCTACTTTTTCCTCCCATTCCTTGTATTAGCCAAAACCCATTGAAGCTCCCTTGCCAAATCTTTTCTTCTTCTTTGTTCTTCTTTAACATCTTAATCGAACCTAGTTCAACCCTCATCTCCTCTCTTACCAAGCCGAAAACCCTCTTTCTTCTCTACTATTTTCTTTCCCTAGCCGAATCATCTTTCAAACTCATCTGCTTCATAGCCGAACCTTGTTGTCCATTTCTTCTTCGTTTCTTTTCTGTAATCATTCTCTTTTGTAAAAGTCGAAATTCTTTACTACTCCCTAACTCCTCTCTTTTCTCTACATTTGGTTTCTGCTTGTGGGAAAGGCCGAATCTGTTGAAATACTAGCACCCTTCTAGCCTTCTCAATCAGTATCTCTTTGTTACTTTGGGATCCATTTGGTATCACAAGCCACCTGTAAGTGTTCGGGTTGTCGTTGATCAAGGTAAGATATTCTCTTCATCTCTTTTACTCCTATTCATCAAACTGATCAGTCTTCTTCCATAACGCGTTCTTTCATTCTTCATGGTTAGAAGCCGTATATCAGGAAGAGAAGTGCTAAGACTTCTCAAGTGGCCGAAAGTTCTTTTCCAAGCAGTCTTGCTTATTCGCGTTAGTACAAAGGTAAGGAGTTACCCTTTGGTTCTATTCGTTTGATTAATCTTGGTTGATTCGCCACCTTAGTTTGATATCGTTGTTAGGTAAACGTTGTTTCCGTTATGGTATTGTATTGATCAAGTTTCTCCAGGATGCAAGTGTCGGTCAATCAAGAGAAGGGAGCGAACCCATAGTTGCAGCTCCTAAGTTTAAATGATGGGCAGTGTCAGCGGTTCGGGATTTTTCGCCAGGCTGTGGTAGAGAGCTGACATCTGCCTTGGATAGGCAAATAGCCGTCATCCCTACTAGTGAAAGCGTCGACATAGAAAGCCTAATGTTACGTGTTATCAGTGTGTATTACTCACACGCCTCTTTGTTGTTGTGTTATTAATTGTAATGGCTGAAAGCCAAACTGACTGATGTGATAGGCAAAATACCCTTGTGGGTAAGGTTGGAGACACCGAGTAAGTTCTTCGATGATGATGTTTCTGATTATATGCATGTATGTATGTTTGATGTTGTGCATGTATGGAATAGTTATCTGTTACGCATTGTGATTGTGTTTGCATACATATTTTGCACGATGTAAAGAGCATGGGCTCGGGATTGAATGAAGGGAGAAGGGAGAATCAGTGACTATTGTCACGAGTGGTCTAAGTACCATGGTGGTTGAAACCACGAAAGCTTTAATCAGTGACTTGTCTCAGTGGTCAAGTACCACAGTGGGTTGGCCCCACATAAACATAAACTTATCAGAAATCGTCACGGTGGTCTAAGACCACAGTGGGTTGGCCCCACGATTATATGTTTTAGTGGCTTTGTCACGAGTGTCTATTGTCACGAGTGGTCTGGGACCACAGTGGTCAAGAACCACAGTGGCATAATGCCACGGGTGTTTGGATGGAGAGCGAGATTGGGTTGGGCTGTATTGCATACGTGTGATATATGCCATATCGAGTGGGCTAAGGCCCAAAGTGCATCTATGGGCTTGAGGCCCAGTTTGCGATATACGGGGATTTGCACACTGAGTCTTGGTGACTCACCCCTCTGCTAAATTTTGCAGGTAATCAGTAGATCGTGGGTTTTGGAGCCGGGACAGACTCGAGGTGGCCATGCGTTGCGATTTCTTTAGTAAACTCGTACTTTATTTTTAAACTTATTTCTATTTCGGGATTTTAATTTGTAATAAGGTCGCTTTAACTTTATTTTAGGGTTTTGATTAATTGCTGATTTTATATACGTTATGAACTATCGGGAAAAACCAAAAGGAGTTTTCTTAAAAACATAAATAGGGGTTTTCCAAAATATCAACGAATGGATCATAAGCAATAAATAATTAAAACTTGGGATTTTTCTTAACACTACAAATATTATTTTCAAAAGATCACGAATCTCAACTTTGATCTCAATTGTTACCTTATATAATATTCTAAATCCGACTTTTATAATAAACCCGTTTTTAACTCTAAGTTGTTTGATATAAAGATGGTAAAATATTCCCAACAAAATTTTAAACAGCCCTTAACATGGAATCACTAAGCCAAATGTTTTTCTCAAACTACGACATTCTGCTCAAGTTTTCAAAACTACCCTTCACGTAACAATCTAGATTTGGTCGTAACGTTTGACCGGGTTTGGGGTGTTACAAAGATGATATCTTTTCTTTCTTTATTTAATATAAAATTCCAATTTAGTCCACCTATTCCACCTACTTGACCAAATTTTTGACTTTCTTTCCCCTATGGCCTACCAACCTTTATTTTAGGGGCTAATTGCCCTTTAAAGATCTCCAATTAATGTTCCATAGCTATTTGGCACCTTAGCTGGAAATTTTAAACTTTCGCACTATATGCAATTTAGTCCTTTCTTGCGATTTAGCATTAAATTGCTAAAATTAAAGCACCAAAATTTTCATGTACTTATACAATCATACTCTAACTCATAAAATATCATGAAAATAATTTTCTCTAACCTCGGATTAGTGGGTTCAAACCACTGTTTCTAACTAGCCCCTAAATCGGGTTGTTACAAAGAACCAGTTGCGATCCTAGATGGTGAGGACATGGTGCTACGCAAGAAGATGGCTCCATTGGTGAAAAATTTGTAGCACAACTACAAGACTAAGGAAACCACTTGGGAGTTAGAAGATATCATGAAGCGTCAATATCCCTACCTATTCGATTTAAGAGAATTTCAAGGACGAAATATCTTTCAGGAGGGGGAGAGTTGTAAGGCCCCGAAAATAGGTATAGTAGTTTCGGGTATAGTAGTTTATCGGGTTCCGAGTGAAAATTGGGAATTAATCGGGTTAATTAGCGATTTATATTCTTAATTAGTTAGCTTAATTTTATCTAAAATTTGATAAATAGTATTTTGAAAGATAAAAAAATATTTTTAGAAAAATTACTTTTATGGTTTTAAATAATTTTTGGGTAAAAATAAATATTTTGGGTTACATTGGAATTTAAAAATAATTTAAAATTGGGTTTAATTGGGTGACTTAAAATAATAATTAAATGTGAGTAATTTGAAAAACAAGGGAAATGTGTAAGAGGTTTTATAACAAATAAATCATATTTTTGGAATTTTGGAGGGAAATGAGCAAATTGCAAAACAAGGGAAAAGGGGGGTGGCCTAATGGCAAATTCCCCAAATATTGAAAATCAGGTTGGAGTTTTCAGTTTTAAAAACTCTGCAACTACCTCACTTTTCACTCATTTTTCACCCGACTTATGAGCTTTTTCTCTCGTTTTTATTTTTGCTTGTTTTCATAAACCAAATATTAGAGAATACATATAAACCTTTTTTCTCCAAAAATTCTCTCCAAAATCTCTCGAAATAATTTTCAAAGTCTGGCAAAAAGTCATCCAAATTTCTTAAAGTATATTGATTAAAACTTATGATTTGAGTTCGATTGAAGGTAATTCTCAGCTTTAAACTTGTTTTTAAGTTGATTTCAATCATTATTTTTTAATCAAAGTGATTATAATGAATTTTCAACTTTAATTTTTTCTTTCTTAACCATGAGGATCATTAATGGTGGATGTTTAACTTTAAGTTAGAATCCAAATGTTAATTGATGTCTAAGCTTAAAATAGGTCTAATAAGAGATTTTTAATCTTAAACCAAAAGATCAAACACATTTTATGGATCAATTTTGAGAAATTCGAATTTGATCAAGAACATGGATGATTTTTCTGGAAAATTATGAAATGGTTTAAATGATGAAATTAACACTTAGAATACATGTTATTGGACTAGAAATGAAGATTAGAAGTGGTTTGAGATGCTTTGAAAAGGGGTTTAGTTGAGGAATTCCATATTCGACTTAGTTGTGCAATCGTCGATAAGGTAGTTTAGAATAATGATTTAGATTCATATACTTTATCAAATTTTGTATTTCTTGTTGCTCTTGTTAGTTTGTTATGTATACTTTGTCTATGTTAAAGCTCCACATCAAGAGGAGCATGATGCAAATCAAAATTGAGGCTCAAACTTTCTTGTTTGAAGACATTTTTGCTTAAAGAGCTAAGCGTGGAGGTGAGTGATATTAAGGGCAATTTGGTAAATTGGCCTAATTATGAGTTAAATTAAAGGCTTAATTGGTGTTATTAATGACTTAATTGCATATTGAAGGGTTGGATTTGCAAAAATAGGTTTTATTTTATAAAAGAGAAAAATGGCAATTGGTTTGGTAAGTTGTGTATTTTGCTTTTAGCATGATTAAATTGTATGGAATAAATTGATATTTTGAGCATGAATTGCTAGTTTATTGAACATTTGATAAAGGTGTTCTAATTGGTATATGAATATTGCGAAAATGATATTTATTATGCTTAATTTTATTGATGTTAAAATTGCTTAGCAACATGCTTTTACTTACATTTTAACATCCTAAATTAAGTGATTAAATTTTATGCCTTGTATGTATGATTATATTGGCAACATTGCATAGTGGATCCATTGGATATAGTTGGCATTCCATATGATTTGTGAGTACTCACCATTATTTGTGATATTGTGAGAATATGGCTCTTGGTGGACTGATTTGTTTGGAGTAGATAAGGGAGTGCTGAGCTTGAGTCTCCACTTATCAAGTTATTTGAGGCATTATAAGGGAACGTGTGGCTTTGGCCCACTCAATTCAGAGGACTGTATTTGATTTGAAGGAGTTCAGAGATCTGTTTATCCAATGTATGATCACACGTTTACTTATTTTCATGGATGTATTATGCCAAAATAATTGATTGGTTGTGCCAATATAATTTAATGTTTATGTGTTAAAAGATGATTTTACATGCTATGGAAAAATTGATTCTTAATTCTTGAAATAGCATGTGATGTTATGGTGAAATGTTAACATGTTGTGACTCAAAATTTAAATATTAATTACTTTGATCTATGCATGATTGGGTGCGAATTACTTGATGTTTTTACTATCATTTACTGAGCTTTTTAAGCTCACACACTCACACCTTGTGCATAGAATTTTTAGGCATAAGGAGTCAAGAAGCGAGTGCAAGGGCGATCAAAGAATAAGGCTCGGTAGTGGCTTAAGAAATTTACTTTAGAGACCATATAGGGGCATTGTGATAATTTTGCGACTAGTGTTATTTTACTTGTAATGGACATTGGACATTAAATTTTGGACTTTAATTCTGTTAATTTTATAATTGCTTTGATACATGATTTTATGTCCATTTGATTTTTGATTTATGGTATGTTGATGAGTGTTCGTACGGTGGTTGATAACACGGTGTATGAAGCATGTACTTTATACTAACAATGTTTAATTAAAGCTTACCATGGAGTGGATTGCTTGCGACTAAAGTATGTAGTTTGTGTGAATTTATTCATCTTTTCTAAGCATGTAATTGGTTGTTAAATTATGATTAATTGTTGCATATTTGTGACAAAATAAAATATTTATGGTAATTAATTGGTTGCATATTTTATTGTTAAATTTCTAAGCATGAATTTATTATTGCATATTTTGATTAATTGGTTGTTAAATAAATTAAATTGGAGATGTGTGAGTATTTATGGTAATTAATTGTAGCTATTTCAAGTTTAATGGGCAAGTAAAATATGTAAAATCGAGTAATGAAAATGAATTTGTGACAAAATAGGTGTAGTGGTTTGCACCTAGTTGTGTGTCTTTTCACACGGGTGTGTGGGTTTTTGGGGGTTTGATTGTTTTTGTTTTTATAACCTAGTATTCTAATTGATTAGATTATTTAGTCCTAAAACTTGACTAGATTAATTGAAGTAGGGAAACTTGGTAATATTTTAGGGTTAAACTTGCAACTATTAATATTTGGTAGAAACACTCTTAATTTTTAATTTGAAAATTTTACTAAAAGTTTGCAAAAGTTACGATTTAGTCCCTAATAATTAAAATTGAATTAAACATAGTAAATGAACTAGAATTAAGCTAAAATTTTTAAGGCTTGCATAACTTAATTAAAAGAAGGTCGGTAACTATTTAGTAATAAAATCGGGATAGTTTAACCTTAGATGTTAAAATGACCAAAATACCCTTAGGTTTAAATACTTAGAAAAAAAGTTTAAAAATTGTTCACAAATTGCTTCCACATTAATAAATTGTAAAAAATAAAATAAAGTTAAGTAAATAAATAAATAAAACATAAAAATAATATTTAACAACAAACCAAAGATTAAAACAAAAATTTCTCTTTTCTCACATTAGGATTCGAACACAAGACTAAGGCAAACTAGTAACACATTCTGCCATCAAATAGCAGGCTCATTCTAACACTAAAATGCTAAAATAAATTCAACTGTTCAAACTACCCATTGACCCTAACTTCAAACTTCAAAACTTCTAACCCCAAAATTGGGGGTGTTACAGCTTTATTAGCAGGCCGAGACAAAACTTTATTTTTCCACGATATTTCATTTCAAATTACTTTTTTAAACAATTTATTGCATTTTGAAACTATGTATGAGTTCTATTAATAATTAAATATTCAACATAAATTGCAATTATCACAAATTCTTATCCATATCTTTTTATAAAGACACGTGGACAAATTTGTATAGCTTTCTTTCAACAAATATTCACTAAGATGATTGTACCACATTCATCCAAATTGTTTTAATCTGTATAAGGATGTCCTTAATTTGATTGAATAATCTTCCTAGTTTGTATCCTTTTTGGATAATAAATCCTACAAGGATTTTCATATAAATTTCACTATCCAGTGAGCCATATGGATTGGCTATAACAAAATCCATTAGATGCATATAAAGTTTTTCATGTACTTCTAAACTTGTAAGATATCTAAACGTGATTGTATCCACCACATGAGAATATATATCTTCATAATCAATGTCAAGACTTTGCAAAAATCCTTGTGCTACAAGTTATGCTTTATATCTAACGATTTCATTTTTCTCATTTCATTTTCGTACAAATACCCATTTGTACCTACCGATTTTACAACTTTAGGTGTTTGGACTATAGGTCCGAAAACCTCACATTTAGCAAGAGAGTTTCATTCTATTTGTATTGCATCTTTCTAATTTGACCAGTATTTTCTATTTCTACATTCCTCACATATTTAGGTTCAAGATCTTCTTTTTCTATTACTATTTTAGCAGCAATATTATACACAAAAATGTTGTTGAAAACTATATCTTTTTTATTCCTTCTTTTTCTTATAGCGACATAACTTATCAAGACCTTTTATTATTACAATTTTTAGGTACCTAAACATCTTTTGGGGTTTTTTTGATTAGTTATGTCTTTGGCCTCTTCTTAGGCACTAACCTCTAGAATATAACCATCTAGAGTATTTTTACTCCTTTCTTTTTACGAGGATTCTATCTTTGGAATTGATTGATCAACCACGCTTCAGGCATGACTTACTTTCATTTGCACTAGCAGATTGTCCTATAAGGAAGTCAATTCTTATTGGAGCATTTTCATCTAGCATATGAGGTTTAGTAACTCTTTTTAGGTTAGTAAATGCATATGAAAGTTAATTTGCAAATATTTTGCAAATGTATTATCTTCTGAACATCTAGTTCTGTAACATCCTAAAAATTTGAGTATTAATATGTTGTTTGTTTTTGGCGTTAGCTCGGGTATGATTTTATTATGTGCTAAATATAGTCTTAAGAAGGCTCGGGTTTACTTGGAATTAGAATAATTTTTTTGTAAAGAATACTTTAGTGTAGAGGAATCAGGTGACCTTGTAGTTGAGTTAATTAAGTGATAAAAGATGGCATAAGATGAGCAATTGACAAAGTGGTGATGGCGCCATAAGTTGGACTTGAAGGGACAGGTTTAAAACTCCTAGCATGCAAATTTGGAGCTTTTATTTTTGGTTTTTCCTAGCATGTGTCGACCAAGCATCAATTATGGATAAAATGGACTAAATTTTTATGGTAAGGAGACTTAAGGTTATGGTAAGCATGTATTAAGGGATAAAATTAACTTGATTTTGGGGATAGGATTTTTAAAGCTTTGGAAAGTGGAGGAACATAAGGCATGATACAAGGAAGTTGTCTTGGAAACTTTTGCATGGCCATTTTGACCATGTATTTGGACGGCATTATGGACAAAAGGGGGAGCCGAAATTTGGTGGTTAGTTTAGGGTAGGATGGTAGCTTGTTAGAATTCTTTTGGTCATAATTTTTGCTCATCCAAAATATCTTTCCTAACAATTCCTTTCTCTCATAGCCGAATGTGTCTTTAGCTTGGAGAAAACAACTTTGTTGGGTTTCATTTAGGCATTTCTTTTTGACCATTTGGTCATTTTTGCTATCACACTAGTAGTATCCCATTGTGCGTCTTTATCATAGTGCCAAAACTACCAACACAAAAAGACATTTCTTTTTCCTTCTCCTCCCCCATTGCAGAATGCATATTGTTCCTAAATTCATCTCTTTTCTTTCCCTTTTCCCTTTTGAAAGCCAAATCATCATCATCTCTTTCTTTCATCTTTTATTTTCTTTTCAACCATACCTTCTTCATTATTTTTCTCTCATGGCCGAATGTTAGTTTCCCCCATTGCCGAATCATTTTCTTTTCTTTGATTATTCATAGCCGAATCTCCCATTATACATAAGTAATCTTCTCAATCATTCTTTTTCAACTGTGGAAAATAGGTAAGAGTTTCTTTTTAGTTTATGTGGTTATTAGTTGCTTTGGCCGAATCTTTATGGTGGTAAGAAAAATCTCTTTGATCGAAATCATCGTTCATTCTATTAAATGTTTTCTTCGTTATATTTTAATGTGGTAGTGGAGAACCGAAACTCAAGTGTTCGTGAGCATTGTGAATCGTTGGAATCGATCTAAAGAGTTAAGGTAAGGAGTTTATTCAAGGATTCTCATATTACTCGTCATATTGATATAGATGGATTATAACTCGATTTTAATTTAGGGGACGTTATCGCTCGATTTACATATTGTGGAACAAGGATATTTTGTGGTAAGGCAATCTCACCCTTAAAACCATTAGTCATAATTTCGATATATTATTAGTCAGACTAATGATCATTTGTCATTAGAGACATTCAAGATAGGGACGAAAAGGGCGGTGAATAGGTTCCGCTATTCCCTCTAAGTTTAAGCAAAGGGCCGTTTCGGGAATTCGAGATTTTCCACCGGGTTGTGGACACTCATCCGAAGTGAATCAGTTGTTTGAAGTCGTTCGTACTCCCGAACCTTTGTTTGTTCGTGGATTTTCATCGGGTAACGAACCATCTACCGGGCAAAAACCATATATAGAAGTGGTTTGAAATTCTGAGGGTAAAGCCTAGATCGTTATTTCTGAAGATTCGATTTGTAAATAAATTATAGTGTCCTAATTTATCGTGATGCGTTTAGGTATCGACGAGCGGGAAAGTCTAGTTTTCACAATAACCAGGTGTGTAACTTTACACTTATCGCAGGTTAGATATTATACCGAAAGTATTGGGTTAAAATCGTAAAGATGACAAAATCAGAAAATACATAGAAATTAACACTTTTGTGTAAATGTATGAAAACAGTTAAAGTCGTGAAATTTACGAAAAACTACTAGATCGTTAAATGGGCCGAAAAACTGCTAGATCATTAAATGGGCCGAAAAACTGCTAGATCGATATATGGGCCAAAGTTCGCTAAATTGCTAAATGGGCTAAATGCTATTTTGTCTTATGGGCCTAAATGAAAATTTAAATATAGACTCATATGTATTGTGGGCTACTTGTTAAATTATTATATGGATATAGATTGTTATGCATACATGATTGCATAGGTTGGGATAATTGATGAAGAGAAGAAAGGCCTGTTGCCAAAAATCTAGTTCGGTGGCTCTGCCACAAAAATTTAATGGCTTAATGCCTCTACTTCGGTGACTTTGTCACAATCTAGTTCGGTGGTGCACCACAATATTAATTAAAATGGCTTTATGCCTACGATTGGTGTGATGGCGGGGTGGGTTGACTTGATCCCCACAGGTGTGTTGTTTGGTACGGGGGTGTGTAGCTGATGGAAATTAGGTTTGGTTGGGAAATTTCATTTTTCATGCATCTCATTTATTATAATGTTTAATCCGTAAATGGGCTAAAGCCCAAAATAATGTCTCGGTGATCTGGCTCAATGAATGTGGTAAGTGAGTTACACACTGAGTTCTTAGTAACTCACTCTGTTTAATTATCCATCTCAGGTAATGGCAATTGACAGAGGCTTGGGCCGGGGATGACTTCATGGAGGCCATACTTCGGATATGGGTTTAATAAACTATGAACTTTTATTAAGTTATTTCTTTTAATTACTATTTTGGGTATAATGTAATAAGGCCTTTATTAATATTTTATGTATTTTTATGTGTGGATGGATTTAGTTTTGTTTTAAGACATTAGAGATGCTTTAACTATTCTTGTTTTTTTAAATTCTTTTGAACTCTTTTTAAAAAAAATTACTTTAAGGTTTTTAACAATTAAATACTAAATGATAAGATTTCAATCTATTTTTCTTAATTCATCGATTTTAAATCATTTTTCTTAATTTCAACTAAACATCACTTTCAAAAGTTTTGTAGAAGCTGTTTACCTAAAACATTAGAAATTAAATGAATGATAGATCATGTAACAAACCAAATCTCGTCTTAATGCATAGACACTGGTTTGGGGTATTACATTTAATGGTATCGAGCCGTTTTTAAAACTCGGTGTGGTTTGGGTTCAACAACAATATTTGTTTAAGAAAGCAGTTTAAATTTCTAGACTTTATGTTTTAAAGGTAGTATGACACCATGAGCATCCCGCACCAAGTCAAGTAAGTATTTGTATATTGTTTGTTTATTATTGTGATATGATCGTAGGAACACTCTAGAACTTCTAGTTTTAGGTGTTGAAAATAGTAGAGATTGAGACTATAGGATGTGATTGCGAAAGCAACTCTATCTCTTATATATCATAAAATATCGTTAATAAACACTGAAATAGTATTCTGATTCATAAAACTTGTAATCAGATTAAATCGAATTAGTCATTATGAGCACTAGAGGACGTGGTCGTGGACGCGATAGATGTGGCCGTGGTAGAGGACGAGGTGTTAGGGGTGCAAGCCCAGCGCGGCAGGGTCATATCTGGAAATGGATGCACCTGCGTCACTCGAGAGTGAGACGGGATCACATGATCATATGGAAGAAGATAATGCTTTGACACGAGCAATGTTGCAAGTCCTTGAAAGGGTCGTTGGAACTAGAGCTGGGCCAATAGCTCGCGGGTCGATATCGGAGCGATTGAAATCAAGTGGTGCTGAGGTTTTCAGAGGTGTCTCAGGTGTAGCTCCAAATATTGCTGAATATTGGCTTGAGGCGGTGGAGCGAATTATGGAGGACCTTGAGTGCACTGTAGAACAGAAACTAAGAGGAGCGGTGTCCTTGTTAAGGGACGAATCATATCAATGGTGGCTTACTGTCTGGGAAGGCACTGAAGCTGCATTAATTACTTGGGAATTCTTCAAAGCTGCCTTTTAGGGGAAATATGTAGGAACAAGTTATGTGGATGCCCGAAGGAAGGAATTTTTGAATCTGATTTAAGGAAATAAGACGGTGGCAGCGTATGAGGCTGAGTTTTTACGCTTGAGTCGCTATACTCAGACAATAGTGCCAACGGATCATGAGCATTGTGTACGCTTTGAGGATGGGTTGAATGATGAGTTGCGGGTTCTAATAGCCCCACAACAAGTTAGAACTTTTGCCACGCTTGTAGAGAAAGCCAAGATAGCCGAAGAGGCTAAGAGCTCAGAACGTCAGAATCGGGAAAGAGTTAGAGGCAAGAGGGATATAAAGTATTCGGGTTCTTCAAAAAGGTTTCTCAAGAGGCCTCGGAATGATAAGCCAGCTTAAGGTAGAGCACCTGTAGCTGTTAATCAGAGTCGAGACTGTGCTGAATGTCGAAAACGACATTCCGGAGAGTGCTGGAGGAAAATGGGTGCTTGTTATAAATGTGGTTCAATGGATCATCAATATAGGAATTGCCCTCGACAAATGGATACGACTCAAGAAGTTCATAGTACTGATGCACAGCCGGCAAGAGGAACTCAGCAGCCACTGAGAGGCCGTAGACCAGGTCGTGGTGGTAATGGGACTGGACGTAGTTAAGGTGCAGTGGGTCGAGGCAATGGTTCTAGAGGTAACACGGATGCAAGATAGCCAGGATTGGTATATGCAGTTAGACGCCGCGAGGATGGCAATGCACCTGATGTGATAACTGGTACGTTCCTCATCTGTGATGTACCTGTTACTGCTTTGATAGATATTGGTTCTACCGACTCGTATGTTGCTAGCGCCATATCTGGAAACTTGAATCTAGAATCTAAAATTTTCGATAGTGAGATGATGGTAATTAGTCCTTTAGGACAGTCGGTAATTGTAAATAAACTGTTTAGAGACGTGCCTTTAGAAATTCAAGGAGAAATATTTTTGGCAAATTTGATGGAATTGCCTTTCGGCGAATTCGATCTCATTATGGGCATGGATTGGTTGGTTAAGCACCGGGCGTATTTGGATTGTGCTGAAAAGCGGATGTCAATAAGGACTTTGGATGATAAAGAAATAGTAATGATAGGCGAACGAAAGAATTACTTAGCAAATGTAATATCTGTGTTAAAGGCAGAAAAGTTGGTGCGGAAAGGGTATGGAGCATTTCTAGCTTTTATTAGTGCTTTGGATGCCAAAGAGTTATCAGTGGTAGATGTGAGAACGGTGAAGGAATTTCCAGATGTATTTCCCGAAGAACTTCCTGGTATACTTCCAGATCGGGAAGTAGAATTTGGTACTCCAATGTCTATTGCTCCTTATAGAATGGCACCGAAGGAGTTGGCGGAGCTTAAAGCTCAAATTCAAGAATTGCTAGATCGGGGTTTTGTTCGACCGAGTGTGTCTCCGTTGGGATCACCAGTTTTGTTCGTTAAGAAGAAGGATGGGTCGATGCGTATGTGCATTGATTACAGGCAATTGAATAAATTGAATAAATTGAAAGGAGCTTCAGTTTTCTCCAAATTTAATTTAAGATCGGGTTATCACCAGCTTAAGGTGAAAGAAGCGGATATTCATAAGACGGCATTCCAAACTCATTATGGACATTATGAGTTTTTGGTGATGCCGTTTGGGTTGACCAATGCACTAGCTACATTTATGGACATGATGAACCGGGTCTTTCAACCATATTTAGACCGGTTTGTGGTAGTACTCATAGATGACATTCTGGTATATTCAAGGAATGAAGAGGAGCATGACTCGCATTTGCGAATAGTATTGCAGTTACTTCAAGATAATCAACTTTATGCTAAATTCAGTAAATGTGAATTCTGGTTAAGGGAAGTGACTTTCTTGGGTCATGTGGTATCAGCCGAAGGAATAAGGGTGGACCCTCGGAAGATTGAGGCTGTACTAGATTGGAAACCACCAAAGTCAGTAGCTGAGATTCGGAGTTTCTTGGGTTTGGTTGGTTATTATAGATGCTTTGTTGAGGGGTTTTCGTTGATTGCTGCACCCCTAACTAAACTGTTGCGGAAGGGAGTACCGTATATTTGGACTGAAAAACAACAAGAGAGTTTCGAGAAATTGAAGAAGATTCTGACGAAAGCACCAGTTTTGATTTAGCCTGAGGCTGGAAAAGAATTTATCTTTTATTGTGATGCATCTCATACGGGTTTAGGTTGTGTACTGATGCAAAATGGAAAAGTGGTGGCTTATGCTTCTCGTCAGCTGAGACCGCACGAAGTAAACTACCCTACTCATGACTTGGAGTTAGCTGCGGTAGTGTTTACTTTAAAGATTTGGAGGCACTATTTCTACGGTGAGAAGTCTATCATCTATACGGATCACAAAAGTTTTAAGTATCTTCTTACTCAGAAGGAGTTAAACTTGAGACAAAGAAGATAGGTGGAACTATTAAAGGATTATGATTTCTCAATCGAGTATCATCCTGGAAAGGCTGATGTGGTAGCTAACGCGTTAAGTTGTAAGGTGGTATCTGATTTGAGAGCAATGTTTGCTCATCTGAGTTTGTATGAAGATGGTAGTCTGTTAGCGGAACTTCAGGTGAAGCCTCTGTGGTTAGAACAAATCAAGGAAAAGCAGATATCAGATAAAAAGTTGGGACCCTTAATTCAGCAAGTTAAAAGTGGTAGAATACAGGATTTTGTTATAAACACGGATGGTGTGCTGTGTTTTCGTGGAAGAGTTTGTATGCCTATGGACTCAGATTTGAAACAAATGATTTTGCTGGAGGCGCATAGTAGTCCTTATACTATGCACCCCAGAGGAAATAAGATGTATCGGGATCTCTGCGAACAGTATTAGTGGCCAGGGTTGAAGCGTGAGATTTCTGAGTTTGTGGGAAAATGTTTGACTTGTCAACAAGTGAAGGCGGAGCATCAATTGCTGTCAGGTTTATTACAACCGGTAAAGATTCCTCTTTGGAAATGGGAGCGGATAACAATGGATTTTGTTAGTGGGTTACCTTTAACACCTACTAAGAAAAATTCTGTTTGGGTAATTATTGATCGATTGACGAAGACTACTCATTTTCTACCGGTTAAATGCGGATTACTCATTCTGAAGTTGGCTAAAAATTTGTATGTATCTGAAATCGTGAGGTTGCATGGGATACCAGTGTCTATTATATCTGATAGGGATCCTAGGTTTACATCACAATTTTGGAAAGCTCTACATGAAGCTTTGGGAACAAAGTTAAACTTCAGTATGGTTTTTCATCCCCAGTCAGATGGTCAGTCGGAAAGAGTAATTCAGTTATTGGAAGACATGTTAAGGGGATGTGTGATTGACTTCAAAGGTAGTTGGGAGGATTTTCTACCATTGGCAGAATTTGCGTATAACAACAGTTATCAGTCTAGCATTCAGATGGCACCCTACGAGGCATTGTATGGTCGTAGGTGTCGTTCTCCTACTTGTTGGATTGAATTGGGCGAACGGCAGATGTTAGGTCCTGAGTTGATATCTAAAACGGAAGAAAAGGTAAAAGTTATTCGAGCATGATTAAAGGAAGCTTCGGATAGACAGAAGTCGTATGCAGATCTGAAGCGTAGGGATATCGAGTTTGCTGTGGGAGACTAGGTCTTTCTAAAGGTCTCACCTTGGAATAAGATTTTCAGATTTGGAAAGGAGGGCAAGTTAAGTCCTAGGTACATTGGACCATATTGTGTGATGAAGCGTGTTGGTCTAGTGGCCTATCAGATTGAATTACCTCCGGAGTTGAGTCAAATTCATAATGTTTTTCATGTTTCCATGCTGACGCGCTATAGATCAGATCCGTCACACATAATATCGGTAGAAGAAGTGGAGTTGAGTTCAGACTTGTCTTTCGAGGAGGAACCAGTGGAAATCTTAGACCGAGATGTTAAGGTGCTAAGAAAGAAGACAGTGCCGTTGGTCAAGGTTTTATGGCATAATCACGGAGCGGAGGAAGCTACGTGGGAGCCTGAGGATGCAATTCGGCAACAATATCCTCACCTCTTTTAATCAGGTAAATTTCGAGGACAAAATTTTCTTTAAGGGGGTAGAATTGTAACATCTTAAAAATTTGAGTATTAATATGTTGTTTGTTTTTGGCGTTAGCTCCAGTATGATTTTATTATGTGCTAAATATAGTCTTGAGAAGGCTCGGGTGTACTTGGAATTAGAATAAATTTTTTGTAAAGAATACTTTAGTGTAGAGGAACCAGGTGACCTTGTAGTTGAGTTAATTAAGTGATAAAAGATGGCATAAGATGAGAAATTGACAAAATGGTGATGGCGCCATAAGTTGGACTTGAAGGGACAGGTTCGAAACTCCTAGCATGCAAATTTGGAGCTTTTATTTTTGGTTTTTCCTAGCATGTGTCGACCAAGCATCAATTATGGATAAGATGGACTAAATTTTTATGGTAAGGAGACTTAAGGTTATGGTAAGCATGTATTAAGGGATAAAATTAACTTGATTTTGGGGATAGGATTTTTAAAGCTTTGGAAAGTGGAGGAACACAAGGCATGATACAAGGTAGTTGTCCTGGAAACTTTTGCATGGCCATTTTGACCATGTATTTGGACGGCATTATGGACAAAAGGGGGAGCCGAAATTTGGTGGTTAGTTTGGGGTAGGATGGTAGCTTGTTAGAATTCTTTTGGTCATAATTTTTGTTCATCCAAAATATCATTCCTAACAATTCCTTTCTCTCATAGCCGAATGTGTCTTTAGCTTGGAGAAAACAACTTTGTTGGGTTTCATTTAGGCATTTCTTTTTGACCATTTGGTCATTTTTGCTTATCACTCTAGTATCCCATTGTGTGTCTTTATCATAGTGCCGAAACTACCAACACAAAAATCCATTTCTTTTTCCTTCTCCTCCCCCATTGCCGAATGCATATTGTTCCTAAATTCATCTCTTTTCTTTCCCTTTTCCCTTTTGAAAGCCGAATCATCATCATCTTTTTCTTTCATCTTTTATTTTCTTTTCAACCATACCTTCTTCATTATTTTTCTCTCATGGCCGAATGTTAGTTTACCCCATTGCCGAATCATTTTCTTTTCTTTGATTATTCATAGCCGAATCTCCCATTATACATAAGTATTCTTCTCAATCATTCTTTTTCAACTGTGGACAATAGGTAAGAGTTTCTTTTTAGTTTATGTGGTTATTAGTTGCTTTGGCCGAATCTTTATGGTGGTAAGAAGAATCTCTTTGATCGAAATCATCGTTCATTCTATTAAACGTTTTCTTCGTTATATTTTAATGTGGTAGTGGAGAACCGAAACTCAAGTGTTCGTGAGCATTTTGAATCATTGGAATCGATCTAAAGAGTTAAGGTAAGGATTTTATTCAAGGATTCTCATACTACTCGTCATATTGATATAGATGGATTATAACTCGATTTTAATTTAGGGGACGTTATCGCTCGATTTACATATTGTGGAACAAGGATATTTTGTGGTAAGGCAATCTCACCCTTAAAACCGTTCGTCATAATTTCGATATATTATTAGTCGGACTAATGATCATTTGTCATTAGAGACAATCAAGATAGGGACGAAAAGGGCGGTGAATAGTTTCCAGAAGAGGAATGGTTCCGCTATTCTCCCTAAGTTTAAGCGAAGGGCCGTGTCGGGAATCCAAGATTTTCCACCGGGTTGTGGACGCTCATCCGAAGTGAATCAGTTGTTTGAAGTCGTTCGTACTCCCGAACCTTTGTTTGTTCGTGGATTTTCATCGAGTAACGAACCATCAACCGAGGAAAAATCGCATATAGAAGTGGTTCGAAATTCTGAGGATAAACCTAGATCGTTATTTTTAAAGATTCGATTTGTAAATAAATTATAGTGTCCTAATTTATCGTGATGCGTTTAGGTATCGACGAGCGGGAAAGTCTAGTTCTCACAGTAACCAGGTGTGTAACTTCACACTTATCGCGGGTTAGATATTATACCAAAAGTATTGGGTTAAAATCATAAAGATGACAAAATCAGAAAATACATAGAAATTAACACTTTTGTGTAAATGTATGAAAACAGTTAAAGTCGTGGAATTTACGAAAAACTGCTAGATCGTTAAATGGGCCGAAAAACTGCTAGATCGATATATGGGCCAAAGTTCGCTAAATTGCTAAATGGGCTAAATGCTATTTTGTCTTATGGGCCCAAATGAAAATTTAAATATAGACTCATATGTATTGTGTGCTACTTGTTAAATTATTATATGGATATAGATTGTTATGCATACATGATTGCATGGGTTGGGATAATTGATGAAGAGAAGAAAGGCCTGTTGCCAAAAATCTAGTTCGGTGGCTCTGCCACAAAATTTTAATGGCTTAATGCCTCTAGTTCGGTGACTTTGTCACAATCTAGTTCGGTGGTGCACCACAATATTAATTAAAATGGCTTTATGCCTACGGTTTGTGTGATGGCGGGGTGGGTTGACTTGATCCCCACAGGTGTGTTGGTTGGTATTGGGGTGTGTAGCGGATGGAAATTAGGTTTGGTTGGGAAATTTCATTTTTCATGCATCTCATTTATTATAATGTTTAATCCGTAAATGGGCTAAAGCCCAAAATAATGTCTCGGTGATCTGGATCAATGAATGTGGTAAGTGAGTTACACACTGAGTTCTTAGTAACTCACTCTGTTTAATTATCCATCTCAGGTAATGGCAATTGACGGAGGCTTGGGCCGGGGATGACTTCATGGGGGCCATACTTCGGATATGGGTTTTAATAAACTATGAACTTTTATTAAGTTATTTCTTTTAATTACTATTTTGGGTATGATGTAATAAGGCCTTTATTAATATTTTATGGATTTTTATGTGTGGATGGATTTAGTTTTGTTTTAAGACATTAGAGATGCTTTAACTATTCTTGTTTTTTTTTTTAAATTCTTTTGAACTCTTTTTTTAAAAAAAATTACTTTAAGGTTTTTAACAATTAAATACTAAATGATAAGATTTCAATCTATTTTTTCTTAATTCATCGATTTTAAATCATTTTTCTTAATTTCAACTAAACATCACTTTCAAAAAGTTTTGTAGAACTGTTTTACCTAAAACATTAGAGAATTAAATGAATGATAGATCTGTGTAACAAACCAAATCTCGTCTTAATGCATAGACCTGGTTTGGGGTGTTACAAGTTCACACTAATTTATTCGAGGATTTAAATGAGATGATAATGATGCATCCCATGTAATTTCCTTCACTAGTTGTTTTTTTTCTCCCCCTAAAGCTGGGAATACTATTTAATCAAAATGACAATTGGTAAACCCTGTTGTAAATAAATTTCCTATCAGGGTTTCAAGATACTTGATTATAGAAAGGGATTCATACCCAACATATATTCCCAATCTCCTTTAAGGACTGACCGGCATCGCACATGTGTGTATAAAACTACGATTTTATAAAACAATTTTTAAAGTCTGGTTTTACTGCAAGCGTACAGGTCATTTGTAATATTTATAGTGTTACAACGGAACACTGAAGTATTCCAAGGATCGAACCCAAAGGAGATGGAGATTGAGTGATAACTAGCATACACGATAGAGTCTAGATGACTACTAATATGAATTTATAGTACGAAAAATCATAACAAGGAAATTTTGCAAGAAAATTAAACAAGCTAATCTAGGAACTAAATTGCAATGAATGTGAAACTAATAATTTAACCAAATAAATGACTAACGGTGGTTGGTTGATTTCAATGTAGTTCATCGATTCTTAGATAAGGAACTGAAATCACTTAAATTACTAGGTGGCTCAATTTTATCTTTCAATCTCAATTTTACCGACTTAGACGACTTATCTCCGATTTATCTCTCTATCTCACCGGTTAATTCGGGACTAATGAATGGGTGCATAACAAGATTACCTTTTGGTCTCACTTGCCTAGATATTCCCTTAGGGCGTCACTTCCTATGTTTTTAGTTCTATTCGATTTAGTCTAATTTATTAAGATTTAGTCCTTAGTCCAAAAATCAGCTTACACACAACTCTATCAACCAACCCCCTTTGGGGTTTAGCGACTCATGTTGAAAATAAAAGAGATGAACATGAAAAATGGAAAACAAAACAACCATTAAAGTAAAGCTTAAGAAAAATATGAAAGTTGGGATTTTTATGCAAGAAAACTTAAATAACATGAAACTAAAAGCATTTACCAAGAAAATCTAAAGCAATAAACATTGAAGGAACAAGCTTTAACATATTTGAAGTAGAAGAAACTGAAATACATCAAACTAAAGCTAAAAGTATCTCAGAACCAAGGTACATGGACTGAAAGAAAAAATAGACCTAAGCTGTAGTGGTAACTAACTTAACTAACACTAAGAACATTAAGAACAATAAATAAATGCAGAAAAATAAGTTCCAAGCTAATGAAGATGAAGAGAAAATGAAAACCCTAGAAAAAGTGTAGAAAAACTAAGAGAAAACCTAGAGAAAACTAAACTAAAAACTAAGATAATGTGAGCCTCTCTCCTCCTCAGCCAATTTTGGCTATTTTAAATTGTCATCTGACAGTTTTTCATTTCCAAAAATGCCCCTACACGGGACTTGGGTGATTGGTGGACCGAGTGGACAAAGTCTACCCTTTTGTAACACCTCAAACTGGACCTAATCGTTATAGCCAAACTCGAAAAGCTACATTGGCCACCGAGATGGCTCAGAAAAATTTTCTTGGTTTTCAAACATACTTTTTTTTTTTAAAATCATTTGTGTAAATTGTCCCAAATTAGAGAAATTCAAATATTTAACTTAATCTCGCAAAAATATGAGAATTATAGAAATAAATGATTTTGTATTTGTAAAAGTTGGATTACTGTTCAAAACTTTCATAATTTCAATCATATTTCGAAATCATTCATTTATTTACTCAAAATTAAAGAACTTGGCTATTCATCATTATTCAGGAAAAACATCTTCAAAAATAAAATATCTTTAGAAATCTTATTTGTAAACATTTGTAATTTTGAAAACTAAGTTTAATTTTATTAAAACTCAATTTTCAGAATTGCAGCGAAAAAATGTAATAGTGGCATATTTTTATAAAAATCGCAATGCAAAAATTTTGCTAAAACCATATTTTGTTAAAAATCAATATTTCATGTAGATTAGATAAAACATCAACAGACAATTTAAAACCTTAAAAACCAAGTCGTATTTTTGTCTAAAACTCAATTTCATTGTCAAAATGAAAAAGAGTGATTTTGTCAAGTTTTAATAAAAACCAAGTTTCTTGTGGATTATTATCAGATACTAATTTATACAGTTTTTAAAACTTAATGTCATGCAAATTAGAATGAAAATCCGTAAAGTAATTTCTCATGCCACAATCCATACTCAAACTTATTACAGTCCCAAAATAACAAAATATCAAAACAAACTTTAATTACTTTAATTTAAAAAGACTTTCGAGAAACTCCTCCAAATGTCGTCATCAAATCCTAACCTTGGGGTTATCTGTAAAATCAAAAAACTAAAGGGGTGAGCTATAAAGCTCAGTGTGAGATTAACATAAATACAATCACATACATATAAACATATACGTTGCAAAACCATAAAAATAATTTTAGTTTCATATAACTTAATATTTCATAGGTATATCATGCATGATCATGTCAATACATATTTCGTAAAACGATGTAGATTTTAGGAAAACAGTCCTACCCATCTCCACTACACACCATAATCGAGTTTTTCCTAGAAGTCGTCCATCCAACACACCAAATTGTGAACAATGTCACCAAAATCGTAGATAAACTGCCAATAATCAATATTGTGCACAAGCCACCAAAATTGCAGGTATACTGCCACATAATGAAAATCGTGAATAGTGTCACATTAATGCATATAAATTGCCACATACTCCCACCTTTCACATATCCACCTCATACATGTGATATGGCCAAAATCACTCAAATCATATAGACATGTTTAACATGCAAACCTCATATGTACACATTGTACCAAAATTCACAATTTATTTTTATGCGAAAATTATATATGCCATATAATCATATAAAATGAGAATGAGATGTTCATATTTTTCAAATCAATAATAAACATCAATATCACTCAATATGCTTTTCACAACATATATGGTTTGGGGAAATACTTACTTGACAAAATCCATATCGATGGTTTATCTCTATTTATGGATACATAAAGTATCCTTATCAATAACATTATTTAAATAAAAAAAATTTTATCAATATAAAACAAAGACTTAATTTAGTTTAGTGTTAAAACACACACCTGATTGAAGATCTGATGTGCTACAGATTTCTAAGAATGCCCATACGCGGATCTAACAATTAGATTACCCTTAAAATAATTTCTCCGATAAGCAATTTACATCCTAACATTTAGTGGTCTCTTGGGTTAATGTCGACGGACCCTTCAACAATAAATGACATAAGATATATTAATATACGAGAAAAATAATTTACTAAGGCTCTTTAAAGTATTCGACCAAGGGAAGAAAAAATAAGGAGAAGAAAAATATTTCTTCACAACCCTTACTCTTATACTTATTATGTTTAAACAGAAAGTTCGACAGATCGTACTGATCAAGAATTTGAGGGGAAAGAATGATCTAAAAGGAGGATTTCAAAGTAAGTTCATGAAAATAAAGTTTAGGATTAAAAATTAAACACAACATGTAACACCCTTTACCCGTGTTCGACGTCGGAATAGGGTACAAGGCATTACCAGACTCACATCACAAGTAATCACACTATTTCGAGTCATAAAATTTGTGTCCAAATTAAATCCATTCATATTTGATCATAAAGTCCCTTATACGAGTCTATAAGGCCCAAAACATGTATTGGAAGCGGTTGGGGACTAAATTGAGAACTTTATAAATTTTTACAAAACTTGGAAAATTTTTCATGTTACAGGGCTCACACGCCCGTGTGGTCTAAGGGACACACCCTTGTGACCCTTAGACACGCCTGTGCTACAGGCCGTGTTCGATTTAGGGTGCTCTCTAACTTGTGCCACACGGTCGTACCATACGCCCGTGTGCTAGGCCATGTAGTACACACGGTTGAGAGCACCCTAAATTGAACACGGCCTGTAGCATGGGCATGTCTAAGTGTCACACGGGCGTGTCCCTTGGACCACACGGGCATGTGAGCCTTGTAACATGAAAAATTTTCCAAGTTTTGTAAAAATTTCTAAAGTTCTCAGTTTAGTCCCGAACAGCTTCCAATACATGTTTTGGGCCTCGTAGGCTCATATAAGGGACTTTATGATTGAATATGAATGGATTTAATTTGACGCAAATTTTATGACTCGAAACTGTGTGATTGCTTGTGATGTGAGTTTGGTAATGCCTCGTACCCTGTTCTGACGTCAAACACGAGTAAAGGGTGTTACATTTAGTAGTATCAGAGCTATGGTTTAGTCAATTCTCAGACTATCATAGCATGTGTGAGAGTCTAGCTATACATGCCATATTACTACCTGTGATAGTGTGATATCTCCTGACTCTGATGAAATTATTTTGTTGAGGCAGATGTGCTTTCCAACCGAGCTATTTTCGAAAACGCTGAAAGTATTACTAAGATATTTGAAAATGTGTTTGTAATGAGTCAAAACTTGGAAAGGTATGAATAAGAGTTCATGATGTGTATGGGATGATGTATAGAATGAAATAACCATAAGTTGAGAAATATGGATAAAATGTCATTGTTCTGGTTGAACGTTATATTTCGATGGATTATGGTGAATCAATGAATCATATAAAATGTTTTAAATGTTGCAAAAAAGATTTAGCCCAGAACGACAATCCTGAATTAAGCCCTCTCGAGCATATGTTATTAAATGGATTTAGCCCGGCGGGTAATCCCGAGTAAGCCTTTAGAGCATACGATATCGAAAGGATTTAGCCTGAATTGGCAATCCTGTTTTGTCATATGTGGCTTGAGAGTGTGCTCTATGAATATGTGCCAAAAGGGCACTTTTGAATATGAATTTACGGATTGCTGACATGCATACCTTGAGTTTACTACTCGAGTATCTATCGAAATTACAATAGTTCAATGGGAATTATTCTTGAAATATGGAATGGTGAAATGAAATGAAAGTTTATATTGTAATAAGCTCATCTATGTTTGTTTGGCGGTCATATGATGTTATGTGCTGACTTGTTTGATTAAGTAAATGCTATGAGCAAACTTACTCAGAATTTATGGAATTAAGTACACTTGTTTGAATAAAGATAATCGGAAAGTTCGTGTAACATAAATATGTATGTAAATTAGCTTGATGTGAATTATATGATTGTGAAGATATTATGTTGATGATGAATGCTAAGCTATATTTATGAGAGTCGAGTTAGAGGCTTTACGACCTCACTCCCTTACCAATGTGGTATTTTATAACGAAATTTCACGAGACTTAAGCTGAATGAGCTCACAAGTAAGAGACTAAAGAGTTCAGTAGCGGAATGACTAATAATGTGGTGAGAGTTAAGAATAGTTTGACAAGTGAATTCAGTTCTGGAAAAGATGCCAAGTTATTCTAAAGATAGTTCAGATTTTGTGATGTCACGGTTAAATAAAAAGTTAATCCCAGCTAATTGACTCATTCAGGTATGATGTCTAAAGTATGTAGTTGCCGAAAATTCCTCCAGATTTGTAACAGCCTGATTTAGGGCCTAGTCAGAATAGTGGTTGCGAGACCACAAATCCGAAGTAGAAGTATGTGTTTTATGATTTTTATGAGGCTTATGATGTGCTTGCATGATTGTGTGAAAATTTCATAAAGAAATTTTATTAATTAGTGATCAAGTTGTCCATTAGGACTAAATTGAAAAGGTTAGAAAATATGAGATTTTAGAAGATTTAAGTATGAAATAGAATTATAAAAATTATTAGAGGTTCTTATTTAGTAACTAAACCATTATATGTTAAGATGGACAAAAATGGACATAGGAAGGAAAAATATCAAGAATGGGGCCTTAAGGGCATTTTAGTCATTTGGTTAATTAATGAATTAAAAAGGGAAAAATAAGTCAAAATTGTGTTCATCTTCTTCAAGCCATAGCCGAAATTCTCAAGCTCACCATAGCTAGGGTTTCTTCATCTTTCAAGCTTGATTGTAAGTATCTCCTAGCCCCGTTTTTAATGTTCTTCGTATTTTTGAAATCCTCGTAGCTCGATTTAGCTATTTCTAGCCATATTTTGAGCTAGGGTTTATGTTCAAAAATTTTCCCATGTATGACATGCATGTATTTTGATGTGTTATGGAAGAATATGAAAGTTTAATGTGTGATGAACATCTTTTTCTAAGTGATTTTAATGAAAATTTCATAAAAGGGACCAAATTGTAAAAGTTATAAAAATGGTCATACATGAGTGAAATAGTTGAAATTGAGGGCTATTTTAGTTAAGAAAATTATTTGGCTAGGCTTGAAATACAAGCAAGTTGAATGAAACTAATTTTACGAGCCTAGGGGCAAAAGTGTAATTATGTGAAAGTTTAAGGGCAAAAGTGTAATTATGTAAAAGTTTAAGGGCAAAATTGTAATTTTACCAAAGTATGAATTATGAGTCAGTTTAGTCAATGTGAGTATGAAACAGAAATAGGAAGCCCGGACCGAAATCGAGGCAAGGAAAAATATGTTGGACTAAATCGAACATGCACACACATTTTGAGTACCGAGGTAAGTTTGTGTGAAATTAATGTTACATATGTTATTATGTTTAAACTACCTATTATTATTGGAGAAATGCATATAATTTCCATGAAATTCATTGAATATGACTTATTAGAAAATGATGAGATTATGCTAAGTGAAGTCCCGGTTGAAATTTCGGAATAACGAGGATACCTATGTCACAACATGAGATAAGAATGGTCCCATATAAGACCATGTTTGGGACATGGAACTGACACCAAATGTAGGTCTCATATATGACCATATCTGGGATATGGCATCGGCACCGAACGTAGATCCCGTATAAGACCATGTCTGGGACATGGCATCGGCATCGAAAAAAGAAGGTCCTGTGTAAGACCATGTCTGGGACATGGCTTCGGCACCAAATGAAGATCTTGTGTAAGACCATGTCTGGGATATGGTGTCGACATCTATGTACGATCTCATATAAGACCATGTTTGGGACATGGCATCGACATCGAGCTAAGAGATTCCGTGTAAGACAATATCTAGGATATGGCATCTGCATCAAGAGGTGATCCTATATAAGACCATATCTGGGATATGGCATTGGCATTATGATACATGTATGATGAGATTGAGTATCCTCTGATATTCCGAGCAGTTCAATGGGCAAAAGAGCTAAGTATGTAAAGATGATATAGAGCTAAATTATACGAGGATGATAATGAGTTCCATTTATGTTAAGGATGATGATGATCTAAGTTTATGTTCAAGTTAGCGTAAGTGCTAAATTATGTGACTGAGTGATACAGGTACCATGAGTAAAATGCAAGTTATGAAACCATAATGTGATGTGTGATGTTAAGAGTGAGTATGAGTAAGTATGCCTAAGCATTTGAGAATTTATGTTGCTATTGTTATATGAGATGAATGGATTTTACCATGAGTACTTATGTTGCTATATTAATTCATGCAAACTTACTAAGCTATATGCTTACCCCTCTCTTTTTCCCTTTGTCTTGTAGTTTCGCTAAGCTAGCTCAGGGATCGTAGAACGTCGGAGCTCGGATCACACTATCAATCATTCTTTTGGTATAGTAAAGTTGAATTATTTTGAGTATGGCATGTATAGGAACTTGGTCATTTTGTGTTACGTCATATTTGGAAGTCAAAGTGTTAGTTACTAATGCAATACACTCATTTTGTAAATGGCCATTGGAAATTGGGCAATATTTGTCAAGCTTCATATTTTATTGATAATGAGTTTTATGAGATGAAAGTTTATGCAAATGATGGAGTAAGATGTGAAATGTATGATTGATGATTGGTGATTCTTCATAGTGTATTATTTCCATGTTATGTGATGCTTGAGTTGGTATAAGTGTGTTTATGTTTCAGGGTGAAAATTGGCTTGGAAAATAGCCTTATAATTGTCCACACGGGTAGACACACGGGCGTGTGTCTAGATCGTACGTGATACACGGTCAGCCCCATGGGTGTGTTGATAGGTCGTGTGTCCCCTGTATCAAATTACGAGAATTTGATTCGTCACACGGGCCAGCACACGGGCGTGTGCCTAGGCTGTGTACCTCTTAAGAGTTGCTGACATCATAAACAAAATACCCAGGTTTTCACACACGGGTGAGGACATAGGCGTGTCTAGGCCGTGTGAGGGACACGGGCGTGTGCCCAATCGTGTGAAAACCCTTGTAGGTTCGAAATGAAAAATAAATTCCACATGTGCTAGGGACATAGGCATGTGCGTCCACACGGCCTGTCCACACGGGCGTGTGGCCCTGTTTAAGCAAAATTTTTCTAAGTGAACAAAAGTTTTCGGTTTAATTCTGAAACCTTTCGGATGTATGTTTAAGGCCTCGTAGGCCCATTATAAGGATGTTATGTATATGAATGAAAAGTTTTAAGTTGAAATGAACTTTTATAGCCCAATATTGTATGTTTAAGCAAGTTAAGTTCGGTAATGCCTCGTATTCGGTTCCGGAGTCGAACACGGGTAAGGGGTGTTACAGGATTGATTTTTGTTAGTGAATGGAATACTACGGGATTAGTGATGACATAATTAGTCAGAGAAATGATATTTGAATCATTAATATAACACCCCTAACCCGTATCCGTTGTTGGATTAGGGTTACGAGGCATTACCGAACATAACACAACTCAAAACAGGCATTCATTTCATTTCATGCTTCGTAAATCAATCACATCAATACACATATCCTATTCAAATTTCGAAGCTTAATACTACTATATTCATATTGTTCGCATATTAAAATTTACTTTCAAGCTTATAACTTTACAAAACATAAATCGAGCATATCATAAAACATACATTTCATAAACTGAATATCAAACATATTACTTCAATACACGTGTATATTAAACTTAATAATCAACATCACAAGGCTTCTAAACCAAAGCACATTTGGCATAAGCAACTTCACTAAATGGTCAAGCATAAAATTTTAAACATCAAAGTCATGTGCGCATTTTACCTAATCAATATGAACCATTTAAAAAAAATGCATAATTCAAATCATAGTAAACTCAACTTGCAAATTCATTAACCAAGCCAACCCACATATACTTAGCCATTCATCTCATGAACTATTCGGCTAGCACATTAATCAAGTTAAATTATCCACACGACATACTAGACATATAAATATATATTACACATAGACAATCATCATTTCTAAACCAAATATACCTCTTCTCTTATCACAAGTTTATGCGCATATGACCTTATCAAATTGAATCATTTTGAGCACAAATAATAACTAAAAGTTCACCCAATTCACATGCTAATTACCATGCCTAAAATATATACACAAAACCAATCAATTAATTACATATAAATATTCGGTCAACCAAAATAACTTCCATACATAACACTTAAACTATAATTGTTATTTTCCTTCCTAATCCGAACTTAAATAACTAACCATTCAAGCACAATTTATGCACATATTTATCATCACAAACCTAATCAAGATATCCAAACCAAAATTGATCTTATCATAGACATATACATATATTAGCTAACATGACATATGCATATATGTATATTTATATATATATTCAATTACCTATCTTTAGCCGAACATGAATGTGCATCATTTACTAATTCAACCCTATTTATAAGTCAATTATACATCAATCTATAAGTCTATAATTAGCCAAACCAAATAATTTCACAAATCATAGGAAAATCATCACATCGCATTTGAAACCACATCAAAACAATTCATCAAAACAATCAAGTAGCTTATTCATTTCTTACTTCACCAACCGTGTCTAATAGACAATTACCGACTATGACATAAACTTTACTTCACCAATATAACACATATAATTAACCAAACATACATTCATCCCATATCTTATTACTAAACGGAATTATTAGACCATCCATCACAAGCATATATCAACATTAGTTAATTTATAAGTCATTCATGACATATTCAATCAAACCATATAATTAAAATACCATTCATGAATTCATGAATCATACTTACCAAAACAAACTTATACCATGATCGAAAATGCACAAACATAAACATTATTTCAAGCCATTTTCACATGGCTTTATATATATACAATTTCAAAATTCAACCAAAACAAATACTAGCCTATACATGCCATAGATTCGTAGTTCAAGCTTTTAAAATACCGAAACAGCGATCGATAGTGTGACAGATTTCCTTGACGATCCCCGAGCTTGTAACTACCTTTCAAAATCTATAAAACAACAATAAAAAACACACACAGTAAGCTTGGATAGCTTAGTATGTCATAAGCAAATATATCATCACATGAACATTAGTATTATGTTATCACTTGACCGAATATGAACAATCACATGTACATATAAGTCACTTTTTATATCATGAATAGTTTATTTCATCATTTCAATTACTAAACTTACCTTACTTTCATATTCATTTAACTTCACACGTACCTGAACCATTTAGCTCATTTTCACATTCGATCTTAACTCAATATTTCCCGTTGAACCATTGGAATTAATAAGGATACTCGGATAACTCGAAAAACTCGTATAATGCCAACGTCCTAGACGTGGTCTTACATGTAATCAACCATCGATGCCACTGTCCCAGACAGGGTCTTACACAACCTCATATACGATGTCGATGTCCCAGATATGGTCTTACACGTAAATCACAAATTGATGCCAATGGCCCAGACGTGGTCTTACATGAAATCGTATATCGGAATCCTATGTCATGACATATGTATCCTAACTATTCCTAAGGTTCGTACAGGGCTTTCGGATGTCGTAATTCGATCAATTCAAGCTCATAAGTAATGCTCCCATGCTTAATTCAATTCGGCATATACACATACATTTTGTAATAATTCAATTCAACACTTATAAAATATATACATTCGAATTTAATGACATTTATTTACTTATGAACTTACCTCGGACAAAGACGAATGAACCGGGACAACTATTCAACAACTTTAGATTTCCCCCGATCCAATTCTGATTTCCTCTTTTCTTGATCTAATTCAATATAAATTTAACTTATTTAATCATATATTCATTCAATTTCATTCAAAAACACATAAATGGGCAATTTGTACTTTAGCCCCTAACATTTCACATTTTCACAATTTAGGCCCCAATTCAAAACAACACAAAATATTTAAAATTTCAATATGCCCAAACTTGGATGAATATCCCCTAGGTCCCTAGCAGCCCATTTATTTCATTTATTTCACAATTTGATCTTGATTTACAAATTTCTTAATTTAATCCTTAATACACATTTTTATCAAAAATCACTTAATTAAACATGATAATCTAACAACATATAATTATTTTTCATCATCAAACAACAAAAATCTCAAGCTATCAACAATAGCAAATTACAAAATCCACAACCAATTCAAAAATTCAAGCATGGGCTAGTTAGTATTCAAAGCAACGATATCAAAAATGTAAAAATTATCAAAAACCGAACAAATTACATACCTATGAAACACCCCAAACCCGGCCCACGAGCCTGGACCGAATCTGGTATGTTCCTCAAGCAAACCGATTCAAAGTTCGTTTGTTTCTTGGGAAAAACTTGTGCGATTTTAAGAAAAATATCGTTTTGGGTTGGGCTTGTGTTGAAAACCAAGTTATCTTATATTGAATTCCATTTAATTAAGGTGACAAAACAATTAGAGTTTGTTTTAAAAATAAATTTACCCAAACTTTGATTGATAATAATTCATAAACATAATAATTGAAAATAAAAATAAGGAAAATTCAACTATGGCTTTATTACATCAATTAAAAACCCAAAATAGAATTCTTAAGTACTTAGATAAAATAAATTGTCCATAATGAATAAAACTTCTAGCTGAGCATGGCCACCACAAGTTCTGCCGTCCCAGTCCATCACTGCTCATCACCTAAAACATGTTCCCACAACGGGGTGAGTCAACAGACTCAATGTGTACACAACACTAAAATTTAATAGATCAGGCATACCATAACGTATCACATGCACATTCATATACAGATAAAATAATGATACAACCCATACCTAAAACCTAGATGCCATCCGCTACACATCCCCGTACCAACCTGCACACCGTGGGGACTACTAAGTCGACCCTCCATCTGCTACACACCATCGAAGGCAGTCGACGTGCTCATCGCCCATATAAAATTCGTGGCATAGCCACCAGATAATTGTGTCATGAGACACCACATTCAGATAATGTAACCGAAGTTAGCACATTCAGATAATGTGACCGAAGTCACCACATTCAGATAGTGAGACCGAAGTCGTCACATTCACTTCCCCTTTCTCATATAACCCGAATGCCCCATAATATTCATAACATTCATATTATACTCAAATTCACATTCATGTCACTTTTCACATGTTAAGTATAACATATTTCGTAATCCTAGTAGGAGTAGGAAACGTACTTGAGTACTTTGTACCGCAACAGTACCTTAGCCATATTCTCATTCTCATAAACATGCATATATTACATATTACCATAAACCTTATTAAAAGTTAGTGTAGGGTACACACTGATTAAACTTAAGTCCTTGAAATCCCGAACAAAACGGATTTATAGATTTAGATCTCAAGTCCTACATAAATTAATCACTTACTATTTAATAAAAACCATTCGGCCATTAATCCAAATCCTAATAGGATTAGTATTACTAAAACTTACCTTGTAGCTGAATTGAATTAAGAATCAAATGCCGGAACTTTGTTTTCCTCCCTTTTGAAATCGGCTAAACACTATATTACTCCACAAAGGTTAGTTTTCGACCGATAATAAATCCAAACATTTAAAATAGGCCTTGGCCGAATGTCTTAAACACATACCTTGTGATTTCAAATCCTAAAAGTATCCCTTGGCTATGGAGATGTTGAAACCTACATAATATCTCATTAGATCCACTTCTAACATTTAAATCACCTTTATATAGCCCTTTGGCCAATTGTACACTTACCTTGGTTGGCTAGATCTCGAACTATCTTCCTTAAGAGTCGACACTAGCAAAGATCCCAAAATTTCTCCTTAATATTTTGGTCAAAGAAACAACAAGAGAATCAGTTCCTAGATCTTGATTAAAAGAGATTGAACAACAAAAATCCATTGTTCTTACCTTAACACCACAATCACGGCACCACCCTTGTTTGAAGCCACAAAGATTCGGCTATGGAGACTTAGACAGGGGATCGAAAAGGTTTCGGCTATGACAAAGAGAAGAGAAAAGAAGAGAAGAAGAAAAGAAGGATTTTGGAGAGGAAAAGAATTGATGAAAGAGAGGCTACTTGGCGAAGAGAAATTCGGCAGAGAGAGAGTTGGCTAGGCGATTTTCGGCAAACACTTAGAAAAGATGAAAGAATAGCCGCAAACACTTAGAAAAGATGAAAGAATAGCCTTTCTTTTCCTTCCTTAGCCGAAATTACTAAGCTAGAGTCCCCTACTTGGCCACCACTCTTCCTTTGTGATAACTTTATCCCTTAATTTAAAATAATTAAAAGAATAATCCTTTAATTATCTCTCCAAATTAAATCCTTATTTATCCCCTTAATTAGTCGTATTTTAAAGAGAATAAAACTCCTCCTTTCTAGAAAGCTTGTGCCGTCCACCTCTGGCTTCTGGAAGCAAAAATAAAACTTCTTTTATTTGCTTCCCTTGTGACTCAAACTCAGGCCCAACACCTTGCATGTGGCGCCATTTCCATAGGCCCTTAGTGACATCTTCAGGCCACTTTTCCAAGCCTGTTTGTGTGTCAAATTTCACATACTTTTTCTTTTAAGGCCACCTTGCCTCAGTTTCCTCTTTTAAACTTTAAAACTCGACATTTCTAAGTCATTTCTAAGTTTCCTAAAATTTTCGTTCGGCTCTTTAAACTTGACATTTCCTTACATTTCCAAGTTTCCAGAAAGGTTCACTTTCCATTTTTGAATCATTTCCAAATCATTTCCTTACTTTTCCTAGTTTCCAAAAATGTTCACCTTCCATTTTTAAACTTAACATTTCCATACATTTTCAGGTTTCCAAAAATGTTCATTTCTAACTCATTTTCATTCATTTTCGGGTTTCCAAAAATGTTTAAAATTTATTCATAATACTTAAGACATGTCATTTCGTACAATTAAACCGAAAATGCATAGGCCCTTTTCAGGATGTTATAGTTCTACCCCCTTAAAATAATTTCGTCCTTGAAATTTCCTATCTAAAACAATTGAGGGTATTGATGTCGCATCATCTCTTCTGGTTCCTACGAAGCTTCCTCCGATCCATGGTTGCGCCATAACACTTTGACTAGAGGAACTGACTTCCTCCGTAGCACTTTCACATCACGTTCCAATATCTGAATCGGCTCTTCCTCGTACAATAAGTCTGGCCTTAGCTCCACTTCTTCAACTGGTACCATATGAGATGGATCCGATCGGTAACGACGTAGCATGGATACATGGAATACGTCGTGCATCTGCTGCAATTTCGGTGGCAACTCCAATTGGTATGCCGCTGGCCCAACTCGCTTCAGTACTCGATAGGGCCCTATAAACCTTGGGCTTAACTTCCCTTTGCGACCAAACCTCATCACCTTCTTCCAAGGCGAGACCTTCAGAAACACTTGGTCTCCCACTTCAAACTCTATATCCTTCCGTTTAAGGTCTGCGTACGACTTCTGCCTATCAGAGGCTTCCTTTAACCGTGCCCGAATTATCTCAACCTTCTCTTCAGTTTCTGCCACTAACTCTGGACCCAAAACTCGACGCTCTCCTAACTCAGTCCAACAAGTAGGAGTTCGACACTTCCAACCGTACAACGCTTCATATGGTGCCATCCGAATGCTAGCCTGATAGCTGTTGTTGTAGGCGAACTATGCTAAAGGCAAGTAGTCTTCCCAACTTCCTCGGAAATCCATCACACAGCCTCTCAACATATCCTCCAACACTTGTATAACCCGTTCAGACTGCCCGTCTGATTGTGGATGAAAAGCCATAGTGAAGTCTAACTTAGTGCCTAAAGCTTGATGAAGTGCCTTCCAAAACTGAGATGTAAACCTTGGATCTCTATCGGAGATGATCGATACCGGTACCCCATGTAACCTCACAATTTCCGCTACATATAACTTGGCCAACTTCTGAAGAGAATAGTCAACTCTTACCGGAATGAAGTGCGCGGACTTTGTCAAACGGTCCACTATCACCCATATCGAGTCCTTCTTAATAGGCGTAAGGGGAAGCCCACTAACGAAGTCCATGGTAATTCTCTCCCATTTCCATTGCGAAATCTCGATTGGTTGAAGTAATCCCGATGGAACCTGGTGTTCAGCCTTAACTTGCTGACACATCAAACATTTCCCCACGAATTCAGTCACTTCCCGTTTAAGATCAGACCACCAAAATTGTTCCCTTAGATCTCTATACAGCTTAATGCCTCTGGGATGCATAGCATAAGGGCTACTATGCGCCTCCCGAAGAATCCTTTGTCTTAACTCCTCGTCTCTCGACATACAGACTTTTCCCTTGTAGCACAACACTCCTTCATCATTAACGCCATAGTCCTTTAATTCTCCGTTCTGTACTTGCTGTAACTTAGCACTTAGGTCTTTATCCACCGACTGTCCCCTTTTCACCTCATTCAGCCATGTGGGCTTGACTTGTAATTCTGCCAACAGGCTTCCGTCATCATATAAACTTAAGTGAGTGAACATAGCCCTTAGATCCGACACAACCTTTCGACTTAGGGCATCAGCCACTACATTTGCCTTGCCCGGGTGGTACTCTATCGAGCAATCATAATCCTTCAATAACTCCACCCACCTTCGCTGCCTCAAGTTCAACTCCTTCTGAGTCAACAGATACTTAAGGCTCTTGTGGTCTGTGTAGATCACTGACCTTTCTCCATAGAGATAGTGCCTCCACACCTTAAGGGCGAAAACCACAGCTGCCAATTCCAAATCATGAGTGGGGTAGTTAACCTCATGAGGCCTTAGTTGCCGAGACGCATAAGCGACCACTTTTCCTTCTTGCATTAGCACATAGCCTAATCTCGTGTGCGAAGCGTCACAGTATACCACAAAATCCTTTCCTACCTCCGGTTGAATTAACACTGGAGCCTCCGTCAACACCTTCTTAAGCTTTTCAAAGCTCTTCTGTTGCTTATCAGTCCACTCAAAGGGTACTTCCTTCCTTAGCAACCTTGTCAAAGGCACGGCTATTGACGAGAACCCTTCCACAAACCTTCTGTAATAGCCTGCCAAACCTAAGAAACTTCAAATCTCAACCATGGATCTAGGTGGTTTCCAATCCAACACTGCTTCGATCTTCCTAGGGTCCACTCTTATTCCTTCTGCAGATACTACATGTCCTAAGAATGCCACCTCCTTAAGCCAAAATTCACACTTGCTAAATTTGGCATATAGCTTCTTCTCCCTTAATACTTGCAACACTATCCGTAGGTGCTCATCATGCTCCTTCTCCGACTTTGAATACACAAGAATGTCATCGATAAACACGATGACAAACCTATCCAAATAGGGTTGGGAAACCCGATTCATCATATCCATGAATGCGGCTGGAGCGTTCGTCAATCCAAACGGCATTACCACAAACTCATAATGGTCGTATCTTGTCCTAAAGGCAGTCTTATGGATATCTGCCTCCTTCACCTTCAGCTGATGATATCCCGACCTTAAGTCTATCTTCGAGAATACTGCGGCCCCCTTCAGCTGATCGAACAAGTCATCGATCCTTGGCAAAGAATACTTATTCTTAATGGTCAGCTTATTCAACTGACGATAATCTATGCACATCCGCATAGTTTCGTCCTTCTTCTTTACAAACAGGACCGGTGCTCCCCATGGAGACACACTGGGTCGAATGAACCCACGGTCAAGTAACTCCTGAATCTGAGCCTTGAGCTCAACTAACTTCTTTGGTGCCATTCGGTATGGGGCGATTGACACAGGAGCTGTTCCCGGTAGCAAGTCTATTCCAAATTCCACCTCCCTATCTGGGGGTATTCCTGGTAATTCCTCTGGGAACACATTCACGAAGTCCCTTACAGTTTTAACTCCACTGACACCTTCTTCCTTTCCACCCAACGCACTTACGAAGGCTAAAAACGCCTTGCACCCTTTCCTAACCATTTTCTCAGCCTTTAACGCCGAAACCACGTTAGATAGGTAGTTTCTTCTTTCTCTGATCATTACTACTACTTCATCCTCTGGGGTTCTTAGTTCCATTCGTTTAGCCACACAATCTAACACGGCCCAGTGCTCTACTAGCCAGTCCATTCCAAGTATGAGTTCAAACTCCCCAAAGGGTAGTTCCATTAAGTCAGCCCGAAAATTCACTCCCTGAATTTCTAGGGGTACACTCCGAAAGATTCTATCCACCACTACAGTTTGGCCTAAGGGGCTTACTACAGTCATCTGCCTATCAGAAAGTTCAGAGTCTAGGCCTAGTGTTTCCACTACACTACATGCAACATATGAATGGGTCGAGCCCACATCAATCAAGGCATAATAGGGCTTGCCATAAATAAAGAACGTACCGGTTATAACATCCGGCGCGTCTCCATCTTCCCCTCCGTGAACCGCATAAACCAAACCCGGTTGCCTTGCCTCAAAGCGTAGCAGCGACACCTCTCGCACGAGTTCCACGTCCTCTGTCAGCACCATTACCTCTGTTATTTGAACCACGACCTCGTTGAGGCTGTTGTCCTCCTCTACCAGCCTGACTAACATTCTGAGCTGCTGGTCGACTTTCATCTGGTTTCTTAGGACAATGCTTGAGCATATGGTCCTTGGACCCACACCTAAAACATCCTCCCGTCTTTTTCCAGCACTCCCCTAAGTGCTTCTTTCCACAATGATCACAAGGACGATACTGCCATCCTGTACCAGCTTGCTGACCTTGCGGCCCATCCACTCTAGGCCTCTTTTGAACCTTCCCAGACGATCCAAAACCTCTTTTGGGCCTATTCCGGTCCATAGTCTGCTTTGTAGCATCCTTAATTCCCTCGGCCACCTTGGCCTTTTCTACTAAAGTAGAAAACTCCCGCTCCTGATGCGGTGCTATGAACAATCTCAGACCATCCCTTAGTCCGTCCTCAAAATGGACACAGCGCTCATGCTCAGTTGCCACTACTCCTCGAGCATACCGGCTCAACCTCAGAAATTCAGCCTCATATTCCGCAACAGACTTGTTTCCTTGAACCAGCCCTAGAAAAGCTTTCCTCTGTTCATCCGTATACCTGGTTCCAACATACTTCTTTTGATATGCTTCCTTAACGTACTCCCACGTCAGATCCTCAGCTGTGGCACCATCCCGAACAGTTAACCACCACTGGTACGCTTCGTCACGTAACAGTGCCACCATTCCTTTTAACTTCTCCTTAGGGGTCAGGTCAAGCTCATCCATGATGCGCTCAGTTGCTTCCAACCAGTACTCAGCTGTACTGGGTGCCACACCCGATACTCCACGAAACATTTCGGCTCCATTAGCTCGGAGCCGTTCAGGCACAGACTTTCGATTTCCCGAGTTTCCTCCTGCACCAGCCACCAACTCCAAAACTCGTAGCACAGCCTGCGACACAGCATCATCCTCCGTCTGAGCTTGTTGCTCAACACCAACAGCTGGGGGTGGTGGTGGCGGTGGTATCTCATTGTCAGACCCTTGACCCGATCTAACGGGTTCTGACACAGTCATCCTTCCTCTACCTTGTCCACGATGACCACGTCCTCTAGAACTCATTTCTAACGTCGAGATCTGATTAAGAAGTTTTATGAATTAGTCTTTGTTTCACTTGATTACCCGCGAAGGAATTTTATGAAAAGAGTTTTAGGAGTGGTTCTTTCGTATTCATACATGCACAAAGTCTTTTCTTTCATTCATACATCCATCAACCAATTATGAACTTTCGTTCATTCAGAGAAACATTGTAGTTTTCATTGTTGTTGTTTCTCCACTACCCGGGGTATTTTAAGTAATTTTGTCCTACTGGTATTTTAAGTAATTTTTTCAAAAGAAAAAGTTTCTTGGTGATTTTGTCAAAAAGTATTTTGGAAATTTTGAATTTTCGAGGTATTTTGGAAAATTTCAAAATCAGGTATTTTTCGAAAATTTTCTGCCGGATAAATTTGTAAAATCTAATAAATCAGGGATGTTTTAAAAGTTGCAAAACTTTGAGGGTTCTTTTTGAGAATTGTACTGTCCAAAACAGTGATGTTGCAAAATTTTGGAAATCAGGGTTATTTTGGTAATTTTGTAAGTTAGGGGCAATTTTGTAATTTTCCAAAATCAAGGTATTTTGATATTTTACGGATTAGGGTTTTTGAAGCGTTTATAAAATAATGAAATTTTGGTAAGATTGTTGGGTAGTTGGACAATTTATAACCCAAGGGTATTTTGGTAATTTTACCACTAGGGGCATTTTTGTAATTTCATAAATCGGAAATCTTTCGAAAAATTTTGTAAAGATGGTTTTCACAAATTTAAAAGAAAATTTTAAGAGTTTTGAAACTAGGGTTTTGTTGTTTTTATAAAAACACGGCTAGTTCCCTTTCGGGTTTTAGTTATTGTGTTTAGCCTATGACCGAGTCCTCTTGGTCAGGGTGAACCAAAGCTACGCACCAGGCAGGATTCGAGTGGAGAGGAGGTGAGTCACGCGAACTGCTTAAATACCAAGCTCCCACCAAAACCATTCCTAGACATGCGTACAGAGGTTGCCACACCCACTGAGTCCTCTGGGTTAGGGTGAGCCGAAGCTACGCACCAGGTAGGATTCCTGCGAAGAGGAGGTGAGTCACTAGGACTGCTTAAATGCTAGGCTCTTCCGGATCCAATCCTAGACATGCACATAGGGGTTACCACACCCTAACTCGGTTGACTTAGCCATAGGTTTGCTTAATGGAATTAAGTCTTATGTATTTATGTTTGAGTAGACTAGTCCTAGGGTTCAAGTTCCTATCATGCTATTCTACGTTCCATTCCTTTTCTACCCTTCCATAATTCACATAATCACACAGATGGTTAGGGGTACTTACCTGGTGGACTGCGGGTCGGAGACTTAGGTGCCATGCCAGAAAACCTACTTATTTTCAGAAATACTTCCATAAAACTCATTTGGCTTGATTGGAAAACGTTTTGGGCCTTAGCCCACAGGCCGAGAGTTTTAAAACTAGGCTCTGATACCAAACTGAAACACCCCAAACCCTGCCCACCAGCCTGGACCGAATCTGGTATGTTCCTCAAGCAAACCGATTCAAAGTTCGTTTGTTTCTTGGGAAAAACTTGTGCGATTTTAAGAAAAATATCGTTTTGGGTTGGGCTTGTGTTGAAAACCAAGTTATCTTATAATGAATTCCATTTAATTAAGGTGACAAAACAATTAGGGTTTGTTTTAAAAATAAATTTACCCAAACTTTGATTGATAATAATTCGTAAACATAATAATTGAAAATAAAAATAAGGAAAATTCAACTATGGCCTTATTACATCAAGTAAAAACCCAAAATAGAATTCTTAAGTACTTAGATAAAATAAATTGTCCATAATGAATAAAACTTCTAGCTGAGCATGGCCACCACAAGTTCTGCCGTCCCGGTCCATCACTGCTCATCACCTGAAACATTCCCACAACGGGGTGAGTCAACAGACTCAATGTGTACACAACACTAAAATTTAATAGATCAGGCATACCATAACGTATCACATGCACATTTAGATACGAGATAAAATAATGATGCAACCCATACCCAAAACCTAGATGCCATCATTACACATCCCCGTACCAACTTTGCACCTTCGTGGGGACTACTAAGTCGACCCTCCATCCGCTACACACCATCGAAGCGATCATTGCGATCGATGTGCTCATCGCCCATATAAAATTCGTGGCATAGCCACTGAATAATTGTGTCATGAGACACCACATTGAGATAATGTAATCGAAGTTACCACATTCGGATAATGTGACCAAAGTCACCACATTCGGATAGTGAGACCAAGTCGTCACATTCACTTCCCTTTCTCATATAACCCGAATGCCCCATAATATTCATAACATTCATATTATACTCAAATTCACATTCATGTCACTTTTCATATGTTAAGTATAACATATTTCGTAATCCTAGTAGGAGTAGGAAACGTGCACAGTACTTTGTACCGTGCAATAAAGATTACCTTAGCCATATTCTCATTCTTATAAACATGCATATATTACATATTACCATAAACCTTATTAAAAGTTAGTGTAGGGTACACACACTGATTAAACAACGAAGTCCTTGAAATCCCGAACAAAACCGATTTCTGATTTAGATCTCAAGTCCTACATAAATTAATCACTTACTATTTAATAAAAACCATTCGACCATTAATCCAAATCCTAATAGGATTAGTATTACTAAAACTTACCTTGTAGCTGAATTGAATTAAGAATCAAATGTCGAACTTTGTATTCCTCCCTTTTGAAATCGGCTAAACACTATATTACTCCACGAGTTAGTTTTCTAACTTCCGATAATAAATCCAAACATTTAAAATAGGCCTTGGCCGAATGTCTTAAACACATACCTTATGATTTCAAATCCCGAAAAGTATCCCTTGGCTATGGAGATGTTGAAACCTACATGATATCTGTTAGATCCACTTTTAACATTTAAATCACCTTTATATAGCCCTTGGCCGATTGTACACTTACCTTGGTTGGCTAGATCTCGAACTATCTTCCTTAAGAGTCGACACTAGAAAAGATCCCGAAATTTCTCCTTAATATTTCGGTCAAAGAAACAACAAGAGAATCAGTTCCTAGATCTTGATTAAAAGAGATTGAACAACAAAAATCCATTGTTCTTACCTTAACACCACAGTCGATGGCACCCTTGTTTGAAGCCACAAAGATTTGGCTATGGAGACTTAGACAGGGATCAGAAAGGTTTCGACTATGACAGTAGAAGAGAAAAGAAGAGAAGAAGAAAAGAAGGATTTTGGACAGGAAAAGAATTGATGAAAGAGAGGCTACTTAGCCAAGAGAAATCGGCAGAGAGAGAGTTGGCTAGGGGATTTTCGGCAAACACTTAGAAAAGATGAAAGAATAGCCTTTCTTTTCCTTCCTTAGCAGAAATTACTAGGCTAGAGTCCCCTACTTGGCCACCATTCTTCCTTTGTGATAACTTTATCCCTTAATTTAAAATAATTAAAAGAATAATCCTTTAATTATCTCTCCAAATTAAATCCTTATTTATCCCCTTAATTAGCCGTATTTTAAAGAGAATAAAACTCCTCCTTTTTAGAAAGCTTGTGCCGTCCACCTCAAGCCTGGAAGCAAAAATAAAACTTCTTTTATTTGCTTCCCTTGTGACTCGAACTCAGGCCCAACACCTTGCATGTGGCGCCATTTCCATAGGCCCTAAGTGACATCTTCAGGCCACTTTTCCAAGCCTGTTTGTGTGTCAAATTTCAAATACTTTTTCTTTTAAGGCCACCTTGCCTCAGTTTCCTCTTTTAAACTTTAAAACTCGACATTTCTAAGTCATTTCTAAGTTTCCTAAAATTTTTGTTCGGCTCTTTAAACTTGACATTTCCTTACATTTCCAAGTTTCCAGAAATGTTCACTTTCCATTTTTGAATCATTTCCAAATCATTTCCTTACTTTTCCTAGTTTCCAAAAATGTTCACCTTCCATTTTTAAACTTAACATTTCCATACATTTTTAGGTTTCCAAAAATGCTCATTTCTAACTCATTTTCATTCATTTTCGGGTTTCCAAAAATGTTCAAAATTTATTCATAATACTTAAGACATGTCATTTCGTACAATTAAATCGAAAATGCATAGGCCCTTTTCAGGATGTTACAACCTAAATCAAAGAAGACAAAGTCTGAACCTAGCTTGCTCAAAAATGGTGTTTTTCACCCTTAAGTTTCGGCAATAGTGAAAAAAAAGATGAACAAAATGTTGTTTTATTTTAATTTAATAACATTATTTACAAATTACTAAATTGCCATTAATGAAAACATTTAAAATTCATATAATGGATGGCCATTTATGTAATACTCCACTAAATATGGTCTAATCACATCTCAAGGACGTCATATTTAATAAATCATAGCAAATAAATACTTAAACAAATAGAAAGCCACTTTTGCATTTTATGCGATTAAATCCTTTTATCAAATTAACTAACCAATCGGTAAAATTAAATCATGATATTTTCACAAAAATCAATTAACATGCTGCAAACACCAAAAATAATATTAAAATAATTTTTGCGACTTTAGATTTGTGATTTCGAAACCACTATTTTGATTTAACAAAATCAGGCTGTTATAGTAAAGATGTTTGAGTGTAACAGTTGTGATTGAATAGATTATGATCTCTCCTGGGTATTTTATGTATTCATTTATCCTTAGAAATATATGTGATTTTTCATTTTTTGATGGAATTCTTATCGTATGAGAATGCTAGCTGCTTATAATGCTAGATGAAAGCCCTATTAGTCTAATTGGTTGATGAGCAACATTTCTTATCTCTCTTTTTGAGATTTTAGTCTGATATGTTTGGAATAAAAGTTTTGGGTGAAAAGTTATGTGAGGCTATCTTTTGTTTTTACTGGATGTTTTTTTGTTTTTTGGTATATATATTTGGAAAATATATCATCTCTGTTACAATTGATTCCAGAGCATATAAGCATTGTTTTTCTTCTGATTTTCTCTAAGGAATCAACAAGATCTTTATTATTTTCTTATGAGTTATGTTCTTAGACTTCCAATATGATATCGCATCTTGGATTTCTTTATCTCGGTTTTCTTATCATTCTTATGTTGTGAATTATCAATCATGACTCATCTTTAAAGTGTGTTCTTTGGTTTGTGATAACTATGTCTATTATGAGTGTATTCCTGGTTCGATCATAGGAATGTGGTGATTATGGTATCGGGATTTCTCTAATCTTCGTGAAAAGAATTGACATCAGCAAAGGTATAGATTGTGGAAGCTCAGCTCAGATTATATGATGGTTTTCTTCTCTCAGGTAAGAAAATAAAATCTTATATATTCATGGGTGAAAAGACAGACAGTTTGAAGGAAGAATTCATATTCTAGAAAGTATGATACGGAGATATACCTATTAGATTTGTTCTAATCAAATGATGTTGTTATAAGTTAAACCTATTTCGATTGATAAAGTTATCACATTTGTGAAAGTTTGAATGGTCTGTTGCATGTTAGCAAAGTTGAAAACTGATGAAGGTGTTATTAACCGCAGCACTGATTTTGAGTCCAGTTTCAATTAAGTAAAGAATTTGTGAATATTTCAGTGATGCATTATCGAACGGACTGGAATGTGTTTAATACAAGAATGTAAAGTGATAGTTTATGCTTTCAGACAGATAAAATCTCATGAAAGGAACTGTTCGACGGGTGATTTAGAGTTGGCCACTTTTTATGTCTATGTTGAGAATTTGATGGCATCGTTGACCGATGAAAAATGTCATATGTTTCTTGATCCCAAGAGTTTAAAGTATCTAATGTCACGGAAGGATCTGAATTTAAAACAACATAGATGGCTTGAACTATTAAAAGATTGTGAGTAGTTTATCAGTAAATCTTTGGGAAAGCAGATACAGTTGCAAACGCTTGAATGGAAAGCCTTTGTTCATTTTGTGAGTGTTGGTTACATGATTAATCTTATTTGATGGAAGTTTGAATCTACCTAAATTAGAAGCTAAAGCGATGTTTTCTTTGCAAGATTGAGAACCTTAAGAATATGATAGTGAGTGGTAAATTAAATGAGTACAGTGTGAGACGACTTTTATTTTTGGATTTCAGGTCAGACTTGATGACTGTTATCATTATTTCGAGATAGAATTTGCGCATTAAGTAATTCATAGCTTATGCAGAAGATTTTGTACGAAGCTCAGTAGTAGCTCGTTTGTTTATTCAGGGAGTAATAAAATATATAATAATCTGAAATAGATGTTCTAGTGATTGGGTATGTAACATGATAGATTGATTGAATTATATGTTTCAGAGACTATCCGATCAGAAATCATACAAAAAGTAAAAGTCATTCGTGGTAGTTTGGAATCCACTTCAGATTGTCGAAGAATGTATGTGAATTTGAAACATGGGATATGAAATTCTCGTTCAGCGATAACATATTTCTGAAAGTATTGCCTTGGAAAAGGATTCAAAATGTGTTTTGTGTATCTATGTTGTGATGGTATCGATTGGAATCTTCGGATATGAATTCTCCGATAGAGATTAAGATTCAGTCATTGCGTTGTATAACAAAGAATCGATCGGAATTCTGACACGAGAGATTAAAAGTCGAGAAATAAAAGCATAACCTTAGTGAGAGTTCTTTCGCAGTGTCACAAGATAAAGGAACCTATGTGAAAATCGAATTTACATTCCGGTAAGATTTTTGGGGACGAAAATCCCTAAAGGGGCGAGAGTTGTAACAGCTTGATTTTGGATCTAGTCGGAACAATGGTTTCAGGACCACCAATCCGATGAATAAAATTTCATTTTTATTATACTTTATGATCTACAATTTTATGGAACGATTTCGTGAAATTTTTGTTCAAAAATTTTGACGTTTGGGCACTCAATTTAGTCAAAAGGACTAAATTAAAAAAAGTGCAAAACTTGAATACTATATGTTAGAGGTGTCCAATTGCTATGGGATTTTAAATTAGAAATCCTTAAATGGTAATTAGACCATTGGCTAAGTTGGTGGACAAAAATGGACATAGTTTAGTATGTTTTCAAAGGTTTTCATTAAGGGCATTTTGGTAATTTGGTAATTAAAATGAATTAAAAAAAAATCAAGCCAAAATTTGTCCATATTCTTCCTCATGGCTGAAATTCACAAGGTGGAAGCCATAGCTAGGGTTTGGCCACTTCCAAGCTTAATTGTAAGTCAATTCTTGTCCCGTTTTGAATGCTATTTACATTTTTCAAGTCATTGTAACTTGATCTTTCTATTTCTACCATTAATTTGAAGAGATGTCAAGGTCTAAAATTTTACCCATGTTGAAAATGTATGTATTTTTATGTCTAATGGTAGAAAATGCATGTTTGGTGTATGATAAATGACTTTTGCTAAGTGATTTTTGGTAAAAAGTCAAAAAGGACTTGTTTGTAATAGTTGTAAAATGTGTCTAAAAGTGTGATTAAATGAAAAATGTGGACTGCTATAAGTATAAAAGAGGATTGGCTAGGCTTGGGAATCAAAGAAATTGAATAGATTTCATTTTTCGAGCTTAAGGGCAAAAATGTAATTTTGCAATAATGTGATTTTTGGACTGAATTGAATAATGTGAATAATAAATGAGTTAAATGTGATATTATAGATCAATAAAAATAAGGTTTGGACCTAGAACGGGGGAAAAACGAGTATTTGACGATTTAGTCAGTTTCGCCATTTTTATGTAGAGGTAAGTTCGCATGTAAATTATGCATTATTATTTATGCTTTAATTGCTTTATTATTATATGAATTGTGATTTACTTTCGAATGAAACTGACAAAGTTCGACAGACGAGAAATACCGATTGAGCCTTAGGAATAGGTAGGATACAAATGTCATGACATTAGCGTTATTGAAATTTCATGTAAGACCATATCTAGGATATGGCATCGATATGAGACTTCGTGTAAGACCATAGCTGGGCTATTGGCATCGATATGAGATCCCATGTAAGACCATATCTGGGATATGGCATTGGTATAGTACTGTGAATACGAGATGTCCTGAGTATCCTTTAGTATTCCAAGTGGTTCAACGGGTAGTTCGACAGAAATGTTAAAGTTGTGAAAGCATGTGAATATGTTATGTGATGGTACAGGTATGTACATAAGACTCATACTTAATGAGCTCAGTATATGATGAACAATTGGTAAGACTGTGATTGAATAAGTTATGCTTATGAAGCTTAAATGACAATTATGTTGATACGTGATATGTAATTCATATGATGAGATATTGGTATATGACAATTATGTTGATATGTGTTATGTTGATATCAAATAACATTTATGTTCATATGACATTTATGAAGTTTGATGACAATTATATTGATATACGTTATGTTATTCATATGATGAGCTAAAGGCAAGAATGTGATTGAGTAAATTATACTCATGAAGTTTAACGACATTCATGTGGAAATATGTTGTGTAATTCATATGATGAGCTGTTGCTAAGGTTGGGATTGAGTAAGTTGTGCTTGTGAATTTTTAATGACATTTATGTTAATATTTGTTAAGTTATTTATATGTCAAGTGTATGAATAATGTTTTGTATTATTTGCATATGAACTTACTAAGCTATATACATAGCTTACCCCCTTCCTTTCCCATTTTTTTAGGGTTATTAAGCTAGCTCAGGTTGGAGTTCGCCGGAATACTCTCACACTATCAAGCTATCATTTTGGGTATTGATGAATTCAAGTATTTTAAGTCTATAGCATGTATAAGGATTTAGTCATTTGCTAAATGTGTCATTGTGATTGTAGCCAATGTGTTGGCTTGTGATTGCCAAATGCTTATTTTGATATTTGGCCATGTAACTTGGTTTATTTGGGCTATCATGGTTGTAAGCCTATATATATATATGTGTGCTAATGACTTTGGTCATATGGTCATGGTATGCTTGGTGAATGATAGAAATGTGGTTTATGACATATATGTGAAATGTTTGGCAATGTGGTTTATTGATGAAATGATAAATTGGTGTACAATTAGGTACCTTGAAAGTAGTCAATTGTGGCTTAATAATTGTTGTGAGTATGATAGATGTCGTTATTGTGTTGATCCTAATTGTGGATGATTTGATTACCTAAGTATGTTATGTATGTGCCTTGAATTGGTGTAAGTGTATATGTGTACAAGGGTGGCAAATGGCTTGGTAAATAGCCTTGAATTTTTCCACACGGGTAGACACACGGGCATGTGTCTGGGCTGTGTGTGACATGCGGTCTGCCCCAAGGGCATGTGATCAGGCCGTGTATCCCCTGTACCTTAATTTTTGGAAAAAATAGAATGTTCAGAATTGAGCACACGGGCAGAGACACAGGCGTGTGGCACGACCGTGTGGCACAAGCTAGAGAGCACAAGGGCGTGTCCCTTGGACCACACGGGCGTGCGAGCCCTGTATCAAGAAAAATTTTCTAAGTTTTGTAAAAATTTATAAAGTTCTCAGTTTAGTCTCGATCCACTTCCGATGCATGTTTTGGGCCTTGTAGGCTCGTTTTAGGGATGATATGGATGTTTTTAAAAAGTTTTAAATTTGAGTGGAAATACATGTCTCGATTTTGAATGTTTGCTTGTGAATAAGTCCAGTAATGCCTCGTACCCTATTTCGGCGTAGCATACGGGTAAGGGGTATTACACAACAAATAGTGCAGAATTTTTTATTACTAAAAAGAATAACGAAGGTTGAAAAATAAAGAAGAGAGGAGGAAGAATCTCAACCGTCAGCGGTGGTGCCACGAAGGTGATGGTGATGGTGATGGCGACAGAGGTGGTGGTTCGATGGAGGAGAAGAAAATAATATGAGTTTTGGTCACTTGTCAAAAAGAGGAAAAAAAGAGAGTGAAGTTGCGCGGTTGCGCGCGGTGGTTGTTATGGTGGAAAAGAGCGACACTAAGGGTGGCGATGGAGAAAATGGAAGAGAGGAGTGACGGAAAATGGAGGTTCAATGGTGACGATGGTGGTTTGAGAAAAATGAATGGTGGAGGATAGGAGGAAAAATAATACAAATGGTGGTTGATGACTAAAAAAAAAAGAGAAAATAGTGAGGAGCAAAAGAGGGGGTGGTAAAAATGAATAGGAAAATAAAAGATGGACAACAAAATATGTCATTCGCCTTGTCCAGATTCAATGTATGTCACACAAGGGTGAAGAAAATAGGCTTGCAGAGGGGACAAATGAGCAAAAAAGGGATCATGGGAGTGAAAAAAGGGCTAATGAGGGAATGTTGACCATGTAAACAAGGGAAGAATATTCCCAACATGGCAATTACGGGTTAGATGCCAATGACATTTAACACATGGAAAATTCGTAAAAAAAATTAATTAAAAATGTGGTAATGATGAAAATTGAACATAATACCTATAGGATATTAATTCTCAGGCCCCGAAAATAGGTTTAATAGTTTTGAGTAAGTTTATCGGGTTCCGAGTGAAAATTGGGAATTAATCGAGTTAATTAGTGATTTATATTCTTAATTAGTTAGCTTAATTTCATCTAAAAATTGATAAATAATATTTCAAAAAATAAAAAAAATATGTTTAGAAAAATTAGTTTTATGGTTTTAAATAATTTTTGTATAAAAATAAATATTTTGGGTTAAATTGGAATTTAAAAATAATTTAAAATGGGGGTTTAATTGGGTGATTTAAAATAATAATTAAATGTGACTAATTTGAAAAACAAGGGAAATGTGTAAGAGGTTTTATAGCAAATAAACTATATTTTCGGAATTTTTGAGGGAAATGAGCAAATTGTAAAACAAGGGAAAATGGGGTGGCCTGATGGCAAATTCCCCAAATATTGAAAATCAGGTGGGGGTTTTCAGTTTTAAAAACTTACAACTACTTCACTTTTTACTCATTTTTCACTCGAATTAAGAGCTTTTTCTCTGTTTCTTTGCTTGTTTTCATAAACTAAATATCAAAGAATAGATCTAAACCTTTTCTCTCTCAAAATTCTCTCTAAAATCTCTCAAAATAATTTTCAAAGTTGGACAAAAAGTCATCCGAATTTCTTCAAGCATTTTGATTCAAACTTCCAAATCAATTATTTGAGTTCAATTGAAGGTGATTCTTAGCTCTAAACTTGTTTTTAAGTTGATTTCAATCATTGTTTGTTAATTAAAGTGATTATAATGGATTTTCAACTTTAATTTCTTCTTTCTTAAACATGAGGATCAACAATGGTGGATCTTTAATTTTGAGTTGGAATCCAAATATTAATGGATGTCTAAGCTCAAAATAGGTCTAATAAGAGGTTTTTAATCTTAAATCAAAAGATCAAACACGCTTTTTGGATCAATTTTGAGAAATTCGAATTTGATAAAAAAACACGAATGATTTTTTTCGAAAAATTATGAAACAGATTAAATGACGAAATTAGCATCTAGAATACATGCTATTGAACTAGAAATGAAGATTAGAAGTGGTTTGAGGTGCTGAAAAGGGAGTTTAGTTGAGGAATTCCATATTTCGACTTAGTTGTGCAATGTGAGTAAGGTTGTTTAGAACAATGATTTAGATTCGTATACTTTATCAAAATTCGTGTTTCTTGTTGCTATTCTTAGTTTGTAATGCATACTTTGTCTCTGTTAAAGCTCCACATAAACAAGAGGAACATGAAAATCAAAATTGAAGCTTAAACTTGCTTGTTGGAACACATTTTTGCTTAAATAGCTAAGTGTGGAGGTGAGTGATATTAAGGGTAATTTGGTAAATTAGCCTGATTATGTGTTAAATTAAAGGTTTAATTGGTGTTATTAATGATTTAATTGCATATTGAAGGGTTGGATTTGGAAAAATAGGTTTTATTTTATAAAAGAGCAAAATGGCAATTGGTTTAGTAAGTTGTGTATTATGCTTTTAGCATGATTAAATTGTATAGAATAAATTGATATTTTGAGCATGAATTGCTGATTTATTGAACATTTGATAAAGGTGTTCTAATTGGTAAATGAATATTGAGAAAATGATATTTTCTATGCTTAATTTTATTGATGTTAAAATTGCTTAGCAACATGGTTTTACTTGCATGTTAACATCCTAAATTAAGTGATTAAACAATAGATTTTACGCCTTGAATGTATGATTATATTGGCAACATTGCTTGGTGGATCCATTGGATATAGTTGGCATGCCATAGGATTTATGAGTACTCACCATTATTTGTGATATTGTGAACTTATGGCTCTTGGTGGACTGATTTATTTGGAGTAGATAAGGGACTGTTGAGCTTGAGTTTCCACTAATCGGGTTATTTGAGGCGCAATAAAGGAGTGTGTGGTTTCGGCCTGCTCAATTCAGAGGACTGTATTTGATTTGTGGGAGTTCGGAGATTCGTTTATCCAATGTATTATCACACGTTTACTTATTGCGATGGATGTATTATGCCAATATAATTGATTGATTATGCCAATATAATTGAATGTTTATGTGTTAAAAGATTATTTTACATGCAATGGAAAAATTGATTCTTAATTCTTGAAATAGCATGTGATGTTATGGTGAAATGTTAACATGTTGTAACTCAAAATTTAATGCTTAATTGCTTTGATTTATGCATGATTGGGTGCAAATTACTTGATGTTTTTACTATCATTCACTGAGCTTTTTAAGCTCAGACCCTCACATGTCGTACAGAGAATTCCCAGGCGTAAAGAGTTGAGAAGTGAGTGCAAGGGCGATCCAAGAATAAGGCTCGGTATTGGCTTAAGAAATTTGCTTTAGAGACTATATAGGGGCATTGTGATGCTTGTGGGACTAGTGTTATTTTACTTGTAATGGACATTGGACATTAAATTTTGGACTTTACTTTTGGTAATTTTATATTTGCTTTAATACATGTTTTTATGTCTAATTGATTTTTGATTTATGGCATGTTGATGAGTGTTCGTGTGGTGGTTGATAACACGATGTATGAAACATGTATTTTATACTAACAATGTTTAATTGAAGCTGACCATGGAGTGGATTGCTTGTAGCTAAGGTATGTAGCTTGAGTGAATTAATTGGTGTTTTCTAAGCGTGTAATTGGTTGTTAATTTTGATTAATTGTCGCATATTTGTTGTAAATAAATTAAATTGTAGATGTGTGGATGTTTATGGTAATTAATTGTAGATATTTCAAGTTTAATAGGTAAGTAAATATGTAAAATCGGGTAATTAAAATGAATTTTTGACAAAATAGGTGCAGTGGTTTGCACATGGGCTTGTGTCTTTTCACACGAGTGTGTAGGTTTTTGTAAGTTTGATTTTTTTTTTTTGTAATCTAGTATTCTAATTTGCTTAATTTATAATTTAGTCCTAAAACTTGATTAGATTAATTGAAGTAGGGAAACTTGGTAATATTTTAGGGTTAGACTTGTAACTATTAATATTTGATAGAAATACTCTTAATTTTTAATTTGGAATATGTAGTAGAAGTTTGTAAAAGTTACGATTTAGTCCTTAATAATAAAACTTGAATTAGACATAGCAAATTAACTCGAATTAAGCTGAAATTTTTAGGGCTTGCATAATTTGACTAAAATAAGGTCGATAACTATTTAGAAATAAAATTGGGATAGTTTAACCTTAGGTGGTAAAATGACCAAAATACCCTTCGATTTAAATACTTTGAAAAAAGTTTTAAAATGGTTCACAAATTGCTTCTGCATTAATAAATGATAGTTAATTAGTCATAAATGAGGTGTTATAAGGTTGGGGTGTGCGTCGGGTGGTCGTTAGTTGGAGAGTCGCTTCGGTGGCTAATTGAACATTTAGAATTTGGGTCGGTCCATCCAGGTCGAGTTTGGGGTGTCATATTAATTAAGCACTTAACCACTCTCTTCCTTGTTATCATTTTAACAAGAAAATAACTAAAACATGGGATGATATTTGCTAAAGGTTTGAAACAAATTTGCACCCAAAAAAATTGATGAGAGGGAAGGAATTCGAGCACAGATCATCAAGGGCAGCTCTACCACTACTCAATCACAACAATTGATATTTATTTATTATCAAATGAGCAAAATATTATCTAAATAAAAATTCGATCATGAATACTCTCGATTCATTAACCCAATTTCTACTAACCCGATTTTTGGGATGTGTGTAACACCTCTAAACCCGAAACCGTCGCCGGAATAGGGTTAAGAGGCATTACTAAACTATCAAAACATTTCAAATCATTTTATATCCAAACATAACAGTTCATATTTAATGAGTCCCTTAATGAGGTCTACGAGACCTTAATCACATACTAGAAAGGGGTCGGGACTAAACCGAACACATACGAGAGTTCTCGAAAGTTTAAATTTTTTTTCTCAGTTACAGAGGTCACACGCCCCTGTGGGCAGGCCGTGTGCCTCCCACGGCCCAGACACGCCCCTGTGTCTAAGCCGTTTCAAAACAGGGCATACATACTGACTTGTCCACACTGCCTGAGACACACCAGTGTGCCTCACCCATGGTGGATCCTGACTTGCACCACACAGCCAGTCACACGCCTATGTGTCCAGCCCGTGGTCGCTACTGACTTGAATTGAAATTTCAACTTGAAGAACACGGTCGAGCCACACGCCCGTGTGTTCAACCGTGTGGGCAATTATAGGCCACTTTCAAGGCCAAAATTTACCATCCACACATTTAATCACCTATATGCATCAAACCATTACCAATTTATGCCTCAAATGCAACCAAAACATACCATTTCAAACTCCTCTTAATCATCAACAATACCATCTATTCATATATTCAAATCCTACTCAAATAAATCCATTCAAGCACCATTATCACAATTCAAATCATGTAGGCCAAACATCATTTAATCAAACTACAATTTCACATATAAAATACCATTCCCATCAACAATTTAAGCATGAAATATACCAATTTCAATCTCACTATATCATACCAAAATCATCACTTTCATAGCATCGAGTATAAACCAACAACATTCACCACTAAGCCATTTCACATGGCAAGGTTTATACAACTCAAAACATGCCATAACTTCTAGCCTATACATGCCATATCCCAAATATATACATCTTTCAAAAGTACCAAAATGGTTAGCCGATAATGTGATTTACTTGCTGATGATCCCCTGATCCGAGCTAACTTTACTGACACTGTAAAATAGAGAAACAAATCACACAGTAAGCTTTCAAAGCTTAGTAAGTTCGTAATATAACACATATTACTCAGTAATACATTCACCACAAACAAATATAATCCATCACATAGATCAAATTACTAATACAAATATACCATTTCATCCATAACTAAATCCATAAATCCGTTCACGATTTCAACAACCACATAGGTTCCATACGTACCTTGGCTAACATTTAAATATCGATCATACATGCCACTCAAAGCTCAATACTTCATTCGATCAAACTTCGTTAACTCTTCGATTCAATCACACACTAAGTGATTGTTCAAAACTGAAGCTTAATTAACGTCGCACACTTAGTGCCTGAATACAAAACCGAACTTAATTCGGCATCGTACACACAGTGCCAATCGATAAAGCCGAAGCTTCTATTTCTTCGCACACACAGTGTTCCTCACCTTAACCTCGATTTCATTTACGCACACTTAGTGCCATATTTCTCAATCTTGTATTTAACATTTCTAATTCAATAATTTTACATTCATTCAACTCTCACCACATAAACATAATTTAACAACTAGTATTATATTCGAACTTACCTCGGACGTCAAATACCGAAACAGTCGATTAATCGAGTACTTTGTCTTTGCCTCGATCTCGATCCGAACCTCTCCTTTCTTGGTCTATACACATTCAAATTCAGTCCATTTAATCACCAATTCATTCAATTTAATCCAAACACACATATTTAGGGCATTTTACAAAATAGCCCTCACATTTTACATTTCGACACTTTAGTCCCTATTTCATAAACTCATCAAATACACATAATTTCATATCACCCATGCTTAGTCGAATATTCACTATGATCAAACAAGTCCACACATTTCATTTATTTCACGTTTAAGTCCTTCCATTTCTCATTTTCACAATTAAGCCCAAATTACTCAATTTCACTAAAAATTCCAAGACAAAATATGATAATCTTCCACATATCTTTCATATTTCATAGCCAACTATCATAAAGCTCAAGCATTCATCAATGGCATATTTCAAAATCACCATCAATTTTTAAAATTAAAGCATGGGTTTGATAGAACACGAAGCAACGATCACAAAAACGTAAAAATCATCAAAAATCGAACAAAAACGAACTTACAAATGAGCCTTGAAGTAGCCGAATGTGAGAAAGCTTCTAAACCCTTCTTCTTTCTTCAATTTCGGTGGAAGATGGATGATATTAGCACTAATTACCAATTTACCCTTAATGAATATTAATAATAACAACCAATGCCATGCCATTATCATCCATTAACTATATAAAATGGGCTAATTGCAACATAAATCTTCTAATTTATAAAGACAACAACAATTATGCACTTAACAATCAGCACACAGCATTTACACTTTATGCGATTAAGTCATTTTCGCAAATTAAACACACAATCAATAAAATCTTCACACAAAAATTTCACATAGGCTAAATCACATACTGTAAACACAAAGAATAATATTAAAATAATATTCCAACCTCGAATTTGTGGTCTCGAAACCACTGTTATGACTAGGGTCTAAACCGGGCTGTTACAATGTGACACTTTTTGACCAAGTTTGTCCCCTTGACAAATAAGGTGTCGCGATACCCAGAAGTGGATATTGCAATACCTCGGTCAGTGTCAAGCTTTGGGGTCTTATTTGAAGGGTGGATATCGTGATACCTGAAACACCCCGATCCCGGCCCACGAGTCTCGATCGAATCTGGTATGTTCTTCGAGTAAAACATTTTCAAATCCGTTTGTTATTTTGGAAAACTTGGGTGGTTTTGAAGAAAAATTTATTTGTAGTGGGCTCGAGTTATAAACGAGTATATTTTCAAAGTCTAGATTTTGATAAAACTTATTCTCAAAACAATAAGTTGAAAACATTGCCGAGTTTTTTAAGTTTGCTAAATAAGCTGAAAACCATTTGTGTTAAATGTCAAAACTTTTTTTTTTGAGATTCGTTACTTAATCTTTGATTTGATAGCAATTCATAACATAATAAAATAATTTAAAAACATGCATCAACAGTTTCATATCAGTGGCCTTATTACAAACGAAAACAGTACCAAAATAAATCCAAATACTTAAAATGTAAAAGTCCAAAATTATATAAAATCCCGAACTGAGCATGGCCACCACTAAGCTCCTGCCGACCCGGTCTATCACTGAGCGTCACCTGAAAAATATTCCCACAACGGGGTGATTCATAGAGACTCAATGTATACAACCAACACTAAGTCCCAACAGTTTAGGCATAACAGTCCATACAAGTACATATAGCAGAAATAAGGATAATGATGCAAACCCGAACCCAAACATAGGTACCATCCGCTACACATCACCTGTACCAACCTACACACCGTGGGGACTACTAAGTCAACCCTCCATCCGCTACACATCATCGAAGGCAGTCACTGCAGTCGACGTGCTCATCGCCCTTATAATTTCGTGGCATAGCCACCAGATAATTTAGTTGTGACATGAGTCACCACATTCAGATTTTGTGACATAAGTCACCACATTCACTTCCCCGTTCATCATCACCCATATGCCCCATGTCATAAAAATATGCATTATCCATGTCATACTTCTATATTCACATTCTTATAGTTCACATACGTGCCATACAGATCATATTATACTCATAGTAGGAGTAGGTAAACGTACCTGGGTACTTTGTACCATTGCATGGTACCTTAGCTATATCTTTTGCATTCTTATTAACACATATAACAAATTGCCATAAATATATTAAGATTTAGTGTGGGGTACACACCTGGTTCACTTAGCGAATTTACTGAAATCCCGAAACCCGATCTATCGCATTAGATCTTTAATTCCTATATTCGGCCAACCCTAACATGTTAGTAAAAAGCCATTCGGCTATAAAACCAAATCCCGAAGGATTAATGTAATCAACTTCTTACCTTGCTGCCGACTGGTTACTAACCAAATCTCGAAATTTCGTGTTCCTTGCCCCCTAGCAATTGACCAACACTAGATCACCTAAATAATTAGTTTCCGGCTTCTGAAAAAAATAGGAAGTAGATCTAAAACACCAAATATGGCCTTGGCCGAATACATATGTCCACTTACCTTGCGATTCTAAAATCCCGAAAAGTGCTACTTGGTTATGAAGCTGTCGAAATACCTATAGGCATAGGTTAGATTTAATTCTAACTTTAAATCACATAAAAATGGCCTATGGCCGAATATCACATAACTTTACCTTGGATATTGAAATCCCGAATAATCCTCCTTATAGTCGACTATAATGGAAATCCCGAAAGAACCTTTCATAGTTTCGGCCAAAACATTAAGGCTTTAGAATCTTGATTTCGGCTTTAAGAAAAGAAATAAAATGATAACAATAGATTCTTACCCTTACTACTATTGTCGACGGCACCCTTGCTTTGATCTATAGAGTATTCGGCTATGGCTAGATGTTGTTCACTTAAGTTTTGGCTTTTGGTTATTAGTAGTGATAATGGGAAAAAGATGAAACAGAATGATATGGAGGCTCAAGTATGATTCGGCTAGAGTGGAGAAGAAAGAAAGAATTGAGAAGAAGGAAAAGAAAGTGTTGGTGAGGCTTAACCAAAATTCGGCTCAAAGAGAAAGATGAAGAAAGAAGAAATTTCGGCACAACTGAAAAAAAATGAGCGGAGAATGAATTTTCGGCATACCTATACTATGATTAGCCGAAAATTCCATCCAAAACATCCCCTTGGCCGGCCAACTCTTGCCTCTTATCAGGTTCCTCCTTTTTCTCCTATTTTCTCTCTTTTTACCCATTCAAAAATAATTCAAAATAAATCATCATTTATCTATCCACCTTAGCCGAAATTTAAAAGGAATTAAACCATATCTAAAGCTCATCTAATGAAGTCCCTGTGCCGTCCACCTCTCTCCCTTTTTACCGAAAATAAAAGCCCAAAATGTTGCTTCCCACGTGACTCGAACCTTGGCTCATTTGCACCTGTTGGTGGCGTCATTTACAGAGGCCTTAAGTGGCGCCCCCAAGCCACTTAACCAAGCCCATTTGTGTGTCATATTTCCCCTACATTTTCTCTTAAGGCCACCCTGCTAAGCTTCCTCTTTTAGATTTAAAATCCAATAATTTCTAAGGCATTTCTCTACACTCTAGGGTTCTAAAAATTCACATAACACATTCATAACACACATAGGCATGCTATTTCACACAATTTAAGCACAAATGCATAAGCCATAAATCCCGGATGTTACAGTTCTACCCCCCTTAAAATAATTTCATCCTCAAAATTACCTGGCTGAAATAAGTGAGGGTATTGTTGTCGCATTGCTTCTTCTGGTTTCCACGAAGCTTCCTCTGATCCATGATTACGCCATAACACTTTGACTAAAGGAACTGTTTTCCTTCGCAACACTTTCACATCTCGTTCCAAGATCTGAATCGGCTCTTCTTCATAGGACAAATCTGGCCTTAGCTCCACCTCTTCAACCGGAACCACATGAGATGGATCCGATCGATAACAACGTAGCATGGAAACATGAAATACGTCGTGCATCTACTTCAATTCCGAAGGCAACTCCAACTGGTATGCCACTGGTCTAACTCGCTTCAATACCCGATAAGGTCCTATAAACCTTGGACTTAACTTCCCTTTGCGACCAAATCGCATTACCTTCTTCCATGGCGAAACCTTAAGAAACACTTGGTCTCCTACAGCAAATTCTATTTCCTTCCGTTTGAGATCCACATACGACCTTTGCCTATCATATGCCTCCTTCAACCGTGCCCAAATTACCTCAACCTTTTCCTCAGATTCTTCCACAATCTCTGGACCCAAAACTCAATGTTCCCCTAATTCCGTCCAACACGTAGGAGTGTAACACTTCCGTCCATACAGCGCTTCATACGGTGCCATCCGAATATTGGCTTGATAGCTATTGTTGTATGCAAATTCCGCTAGAGGAAAATATTCTTCCCAACTTCCTCTGAAGTCTATTACACATCCCCTCAGCATATCCTCTAACACTTGGATTACTCGTTCAGATTGACCGTCCGATTATGGATGAAAAGCCGTAGTGAAATCCAATCTGGTGCCTAAAGCTTGATGTAGAGCCTTCTAAAACCGAGACGTAAACCTTGGATCCCTATCTGAAATGATTGACACCGGCACTCCATGCAACCTTACAATTTCCGCCACAAACAATTTCGCCAACTTCTGCAAAGAATAGTCAACTCGCACTGGCAAGAAATGCGTGGACTTTGTCAATCGATCCACTATCACCCATACCGAGTCGTTCTAAGTAGGCGTAAGGGGAAGCCCACTAACGAAGTCCATGGTGATTCGCTCTCACTTCCACTGCGGAATCTTGATTGGCTGAATTAACCCTGACGAAACCTGGTGTTCAGCCTTAACTTGCTGACACGTCAAACACTTGCCGACAAATTCTGTAACTTCCCTTTTAAGACCAGGCTACCAAAACTGTTCCCTTAAATCTCTGTACAACTTACTACCTCAGGGATGCATAGCATAAGGGCTACTATGCGATTCCCGAAGAATTCTCTGCCTAAGTTCCTCATTCTTTGGCATACAGACCTTACCCTTGAAACACAATAGTCCCTCGTCATTAATAGCATAATCTTCCAACTCTCCATTCTGCACTTGCTGTAACTTAGCACTTAAATCCTCATCCACCAACTGACTTTCCTTTACCTCATTCAACCATGTCGGCTTGACTTGCAACTCTGCAAACAAACTTCCGTCGTTATACAAACTCAGATGTGTGAACATCACCCTTAGATCTGACACCACTTTTCGACTTAGGGCATCTGCCACTACATTCGCCTTGCTCGGGTGATACTCTATAGAACAATCGTAGTCCTTCAATAATTCCACCCACCTTCGCTGTCTCAGGTTTAACTCCTTCTGAGTCAACAGATACTTAAGGCTCTTGTGGTCTGTGTAGATCACCGACCTTTCTCCATAAAGATAGTGCCTCCACACCTTGAGAGCAAAGACCACTACCACCAATTCCAAATCGTGCGTCGGGTAGTTAACCTCATGAGGCCTCAATTGCCGAGACGCATAAGTGACTACTTTCCCATACTGCATCAATACGCATCCCAATCCTGTATGAAAAGTGTCACAATACACCACGAAATCCTTTCCTGCCTCCGGTTGAATCAAAATTGGAGCTTCAGTCAACACCCTCTTAAGCTTCTCAAAGCTCTCCTGTTGCTTATCCGTCCACACGAAAGGTACTTCCTTCCTCAACAACTTCGTTAGTGGTGCGGCTATTGATGAAAACCCTTCTACGAACCTTCTATAGTAACCTGCCAATCCCAAGAAACTGCGAACCTCACCCACAGACTTAGGTGGTTTCCAATCCAACACTGCCTCAATCTTCCTAGGATCCACCTTTATTCCTTCAACAGAAACCACATGCCCTAAGAAGGCAACTTCCTTAAGCCAAAATTCACACTTGCTGAATTTGGCATAAAGCTTCTTCTCCCTTAGCACTTGTAACACTACCCAGAGATGCTCATCATGCTCCTCTTCAGACTTGGAGTACACTAGGATGTCGTTGATAAACACAACGATGAACCGATCCAAGTAAGGTTGAAAAACCCAGTTCATCATATCCATGAATGCGGCTAGGGCGTTCGTCAACCCGAACGGCATTACCAAAAACTCGTAATGGCCGTATCTTGTCCGGAAAGTTGTCTTATGGATATCTGTCTTCTTCACCTTCAACTGGTGATATCCAGACCTTAGATCGATTTTTGAGAACACTGCTGCTCCCTTAAGCTGATCGAACAAGTCGTCTATCCTTGGCAAAGGATACTTGTTCTTGATGGTCAGCTTATTCAACTGACGATAATCTATGCACATACGCATAGTTTCGTCCTTCTTCTTCACGAACAAAATCGGTGCTCCCCACGGAGACACACTGGGTCGAATAAACCCACGATCAAGAAACTCTTGGATCTGAGCCTTAAGCTCAACCAACTCCCTAGGTGCCATTCTATACGGGGCAATTGACACAGGAGCTGTACCTGGTAGTAAGTCAATTCCAAATTCCACCTCCCTATCTGGGGGTATTCCAGGTAATTCCTCCGGAAAGACATCCACAAATTCCCTTACAGTTCTAACTCTGCTAACTCCCCCTTCTTTTCCATCTAACGCATTTATGAAGGCCAAAAATGCCTTGCACCCTTTTCGAACCATTTTATCAGCCTTTAATGCTGAAACTACGTTAAACAAGTAGTTTCTTCTTTCTCCTATCATAATTATCACCTCATCCTCTAGGGTCCTTAATTCCATTCGTTTGGCTGCACAATCCAACACAGCCTAATGCTCCACTAACCAGTCTATACCAAGTATAAGATCGAATTCTCCGAAGGGTAGTTCCATTAAGTCAGCAGGAAAGTTCACTCCCTGAATCTCTAGAGGTACACTTCGAAAGATCTTATTCACCACTATAGTTTGGCCTAATGGGCTTACTACAGTCATCTCCCTATCAGAAAGTTCAGAGGCTATGCCTAGTGTTTCAACTACACTACATGCAACATAAGAATGGGTCGAGCCCACATCAATCAGAGCAACATAAGGCTTGCCAAATATAATGAACGTACCGGTTATAACGTCCGGTGCGTCTCTATCCTCCCTCCGATGAACCGCATACATTAGGCCCGACTGTCTTGCTTCTATATTACCAACCCCTCTGCCAGGTGTTCCTCGTCCCCTTCCAGAATCGTTACCTCTACCATTCGGACCATGACCTCGCTGAGGCTGCTGTCCACCTCTACCAGCCTGATTAACACCTTGGCCTGTTGGTCGACTTCCATCTATCTTTATTGGGCAGTCCTTAATCATATGATCCTTCGACCCGCACTTAAAGCATCCTTCTGTTTTCTTCCAATACTCCCCTAAGTGCATTTTTCCATATTGATTACAAGTACGATACTGCCCTCCTGACCCAACTTGCTGACCTCGCGGCCCATCAGTCTTAGGCCTCTTTTGTACATTCCCAGATGATCCTGACGATCCAAAACCTCTTTTCTGCCTGTTCCGATCAGTGTTCTACCTTACAGAGTCCTTAATCCCTTCAGCTACTTTAGCCTTTTCTACTAATGCGGCAAACTCCCACTCCTGATGTCGAGCTATCAACAACCTCAGATCATCTCTTAGTCCATCCTCAAACTGGACACATCGTTCATGCTCCGTAGCCACTACTCCTCGAGCATATCGGCTTAACCTTAGAAATTCAGCCTCATACTCCGCCACGGACTTGTTCCCTTGAACCAGCCCCAAAAAAGCCTTCCTCTACGCATCAGTATATCTGGTTCCAACATACTTCTTCTGATATGCCACCTTAACATACTCCCAAGTCAGATCCTCAGCTGTGGCACCATCCCGAACTGTGAGCCACCATTGATATGCCTCATCGCGTAGCAGCGCCACCATTCCTTTCAGTTTCTCCTCAGGGGTCAGATCCAACTCATTCATAATTTGCTCAGTTGCTTCCAACCAATACTGGTATCTTTGGTGCCACGCCGAGACGCCACTTTAACACCTCAGCTCTATTGGCTCGGAGTCGCTCGGGTATAGATTTCTGAGCTCCTATATTTCCACCTGCTCCAGCCACCATTTCAAGAACTTGCAGCACAGCCTGCTATACAGCATCATCCCCCGTCTGATCTTGCTGCTCAACACCAACAGTTGGTGGTGGGGGTGGTGGTACTTCATTCTCAGACCCTTGACCCGATCTAACGGGTTCCGACACGGTCATTCTACCTCGACCACGTCCTCGCACATTACGACCACGTCCCCTAGAGCTCATATCTACGATCGTGCTTTAATCTGATTAAGAAATTTTATGAATTAGTCTTTGTTTTACTGATTATCCGCGAAGAAGTTTTATGAAAGAAGTTTTAGAAGTAATTCTTTCGATCATTCAAAGTTTCAAGTCTTCTATCATAATTCAGAGAAGTACAATCCATTCAATAGTTCCTATCACACACATTCATCATTCAAACATTCTTGTCTATTCCTATCCCAGGGGTATTTTCGTCATTTGTCCTACAGGGGTATTTTAGTAATAAATCGGGGTCAATTTGAAAAATCTCTATAAATCAAAGGTATTTCATAATTTGCGAAACTTAGGGTTCTTTTTGAGAATTTGTTTTCCAAATCGGTGATGTTGCAGAAATTTTGGAAATCGAGGGTCATTTTGGTAATTTTGTAAAACAAGGGTAATTTCGTAAATTTCCAAATCAAGGTACCTTAGTATTTTGTAACGATAAGGTTTTTGGATATTTTTGCAAAATTAGAAAATGTTATTAAAATCGGGGTAGTATGGAAATTTTGGAAACCAAGGGCATTTTAGTAATTTTACCACTAGGGGTATTTAGGTAATTTTATAAATCGAAAATATTTTGGAAAATTTTCAAACTAAGTTTTGCTACAATTTAAAGAGGTAATTTGGTGATTTTAAAATCGAAGTTTTTATGAAAATACAGCTAATCCCTTTCGGGTTTTAGCCCGTGTGAGCATTCCAATTTCACAGCTCGTGTGAGCATTGATGTAAAGGAAAGGTTACAGTTATTTGTAAAGGCACACTTCGTATGAGCTTTCCCAAGTATCCGATGTAATTCTAGATGGTTCAACGTGTAAGAAAAGGAATGAAACGGTGACTTAATAGAAAGGTTCATGACTATGTGAAAGGGTTGATGCTCATGTAACGTATGTTATGAAATTCTACTTATGATGTAAATGAGTTTATATGTGTTGTTGATGAACCTATTAACATGTGAGTTCAATGATGCTTGAATAGGCTTATACTAAAGTCATGGCACTAGTAATGGTTTATGTTTAATCTCTGAATTGAAATATTGGAATTAGTAAGTAAGCAAATGGAATGAATCATGATCATATGGTAACTATGATAAATTAAATGTTATGTTTATACATGGTTGATTTCATATGTATCATGAACAAGTATACTGACTTGTGAGTTTGATGGTGTTATATAGGCTTTTATTATACTTATGGCATTGGTAAAGGTTTATATTTATTCTATAGATTTCATTATTGAAATGGTAAGTTATGTTTTAAGTTTATACGAGCTTACTAAGCATTCATTGCTTATGTAGTTATTTTCCTTGTTTTATAGACCATCTGAAGCTCTATTTGGTTGGAAGCTCATCGGAGACCTACCACATTATCCAGTAGACAATTCGATAGTTTTTGAGTAATTTGGCTAAGGTTTATAATGGCATGTATAGGGTGATTTGTAACGGTAATTAGTGAGTGTGTAAATGATAATTTGGCATGTTTGTGCCTTGATGTTTATGTAAGGTTGATGGACTTGTGATGCTTGTTATGTTAAGTCCCTTTTATCACCTTATGTAAATGATGTGCATGGTCATATGGTATGTTGATGTTGGCTTGGAAATGGTCATTTGTGATGTGTTCTAGTTACATAATGGAATTAGGTATTCATGCTTAAAATAAGGCAATATTAACATGTTTAGGCAAATTATGTTTGGATGCAAATGTGGTGCCTTTGAATGGCATATTGGTTAGGTGAATTAGGCTGTTTTGAAATGGTATAATTATACAAGTTTAAATGGTGTTTGAACCCCATGAATGTTTGTTTAAATGTTTTGAAAAGTTGTGTATGAAATGGTTTTTGAAATAGCTTGATTTTAGGTAATTTTGGGTTCACACGGCTTGGAAAACGGGCGTGTGACACAGCCGTGTGAGGCACATGGCCTGGCGACATGGCCTTGGGTCATCTGAGGATTTCTTAGGGTTTAATTCAGTGAGTTACACGACCTAGCACACTGGCGTGTGACACGGTCATGTGACCCTACTCAGTGAGTTACACGAGTGAGGACACGGGCTGGAACATGGCCGTGTGTCCCTTGTTCGAAAGTTACATGGCCTAGGGCTATGTCACACGGCCTGGCTACACTGCGGTGTGACCCTTGTTTTGAAATTTTTGCATCTTTTTCCTAAACTTTCCAGTTTGTTTGAAATTAGTCCCGAATCGCTTCTATGGTATTTTTTTAAGGCCTCGAGGGCTCGATTTAGGGATAGAATGCATGTGATTAAATGGTTTATGATATGTTTAGATTATTTAAATGTTAAGAAGTTAAAAATTTTCGATTGTATGGTAATGTTCCGTAACCCTAATCCAGCGACGGAGACGGATTAAGGGTGTTACAGTTGGGAATTTTTGCACAATTTTTAATAAAATAATCAGTTTTATATTAAAAAAAAACAAGTTACATACTTTATATTTATGCCGAGTGGCGCACTCTCATTCTTTTTACATTGAATTCTATTTTATTCTATTTTTTATTAATTTTTAAAAATTCTTTCCATTTAATATATAATTTTTTAAATATAATTAAAAAATGAAAACTGATTAAAATATTTGTAATGAAAATTATTTTTAAAAAAGAATAATTTTGCAAAAAATATTATAATTTTTTATAGTTAATTAAACAAATATTAATAATAATCGATATATTATTACAATATATTTTCACATTATGATGTATCAAGTAAATACATATAAATAGTAATATTATGGTGACAAAAATATAATATGTTTAGGTATGTTACTAGTTAAAAATATTATCAAAAAATATCAATATCATTATAAATGTTAATAAGTTTTATACTAAATTTAGTTATAAGTTTATAAATAAATATTAAAATATTTGATTAGATTGAATTGGTTTTATAAGAGGATAAATACATTGATGCAAGAGGACGTGAGTTCAAGTGTGTTAAAGCATATTATTAGAACCTATAATGAAATTATTTATAAAAAAAATTGAATTTCAAATAAAATAATAAAACCCACTTTTTAAAATAAAAGAAAATTCAAATGGACTTGCTTAAAAAATAAAATTCATAGGAACTAAATTTTGAATTTATAAAATAGATTTTTTCCATTTTTAAGAAATGTAGGACTAAATAGTAATGTTTTAAAAATACTATGGTGTGTATCAATTAAATACATATATTTTAATAATCTTCTGTTAATATATTTTGATAACCTTCTTTATTTTAATAGTCAAATATGATTACTGCAATGAGGATGTAATAAACTGTCGTCAATTTCGTTGTATTTTTCATTTACGTTTGAAAAGAATTGAAAAAAATTTAAAAGCAACCCTAAAAATATTAATAGATAATGATAATCATGTTTTTAAAATTTAAATTAAAAAATAATTAGATAATCATAATTTTTAAATTTTAAATAAAATTTTAATTAGATAATTTATCCATTTGATTTAATTTAAATATTTATTTATATATTATTTATAATATTATCTATTTTAAATTTTAATTTTAATTTTAATATAATTTTTAAAAATTAATTATAACATTTTAAAGAATAATTTGAATAAAATTATTTCTGTTATAAATTTATCTCATTTACTTTGAGTGTTACTATGTTATCCAAAAACCTTACTTAAAAGTACTTCATGTTTTACCTTTACGGCACAAAATTATCGAATGTTGAGATCGCTGTATCTGTGCCGACCATGATTCGCCATTTCGCCATGGTCGAGAATTTCATTGTAATCCTCGACTAGCAAATGGTGCTCAAGCTAGAGAAAATGAATACTAGTGCAGGGGCGAAATTAGTAAATTTTAAGAGGGGTCCAGATAATAAAAAATAATAAATTTAAAAATAAATATTAATTAAAGAAAAATAATTTAATAAATAAAAATAAACTAGAAAGAAATCTTATGTTTTATTTGAATTGCACTATTCGATCTTAACTTCACTAAAATCATCAATTATTTCGTTTATATCAAATTTTTTTACAATTTTTTTCTCAATGTACACAATCAAAGAACTTCTTAAAAAATCATTTTCCATTTTGCTACGAAGTCGAGTATTTACAATCTTCATAGCAGAAAAAGCATGTTCTGAGGATGCTGTTGAAATTGGAAGAGTCAATATAAGACGAATCAATCTGTCAACAAGTGGGTACATGAGTTGTAACAACCCGTTTTTAGTGAAATCGGAACAGTGGTTCGGGACCACAAATCCGAGTCAGAAAAAATATATTTTAATATTATTGCATGGTCTACATTATGATAGGAAAGATATATGAAAATTTGATAAGAAAATTTTACCGATTTCATGTTTAATTATAGAAAGGACCAAATTGCATAAAATGCAAAAGTTGAGTTCTAGTAGCTATAAGTATCAAATAGCTATGGAATTCAAAACTTGAGGTCCTTATATGGTAATTAGACCATTAAGAGAAGTTAGTAGATATTTTTGATGATTCATCCATGGAAAATTAGAAAAAGAAAAGGACTAAATTGGAAAAAAATAAAAGATGATATCTTAATTAAATAGAAAATATCATCATTTTATATCATCTTCTTCCCCAAATTTTATGGAAGCCATAGGAAAGAGAAAGAAAATCAAGCAAGCTTGATTAGGTAAGTAATCATGTCCCATTTTTAGTAATTTTCATATTTCCGAGATCGTAATAACTTAATCTATCTATTTTGGGGATCAATTTGTACAGATATTAAATTATTGAAATTTTTCCATGGATAAATATGCTGAAATTTTGGAATTAATGGTAGAAATTGAACGGTTGTTGATAGATAAACAACTTTTGTAAAGTGAATTTTCATGAAATTGTGATTTAGGGACTAAATTGTAAAGATGTAAAATTCATGGAAAATTTCTTATTTTTATGAAATATATGTGCTGTAATGTTATATGTAAAAGTCGGTTAGGCTGGAATAAGGATTAAATTGCACGAATTCCATTTTCCGAGCCAAAATCATCATTTATGGAAAGTATAGGGGCAAAATGGTAATTTTACCTAGGGTGTGAATTGAATTAAATTGAGTATGAAATGAATTAAATTGATGTTAAATTCATTTATATAGATCCGGATAGACCTAGTACAGAGTCGGATCGAGAAAAACAAAAAGTATCGGATTAGTAGATCCTTGTATACGAACGTTTATCGAGGTAAGTTTGTGTAACTAGATTATGTATATTAATATGTTTGGAATTGAATGTTGAATATGTGTGAATTGTATAAATGTTTAATTTATAAAATTAAGTACATGTCTGATATTGCTCGATAAGTATAAGTCACGTTTAAATAGATGAAATTAGATGGATACAAGATTTCCCGGTTAGTTGTGGTCTTACATATGTTGCAGACACACCATAACCTGAAAGAGCATCTTGTTATAAGCCCTCTCGAGCTTCCCATTATATGGTTCTTGTGAGCATACTGATCGGTAGTGAACCTACATATGTTGCGAACTAGCGCAGCTCTTTTTGAGCGTCTTGTTATATAATCGGTTGTGATCCTGCATATATTGCAGACACAAACGTAACTTGATAAAAACATAAAAGTAACATGTTTTTAATCCCATTCTTGATGCGTTTTTGGATGATTTATTATGTAAATTAGTGAATTTCATGCTCCTAATCCTTTAAATTCATATTTCTATACTTAGGTGAGCATAGGGAAGTAAAAGGAGCGAAAAACGGGCCAAAGTCAGACAAAAAGAGCTATTTTCAGGATCCACACAGCCCGGGCATCTCCACACGGGCTGGGCACACGCCCGTGTGAGACACACAGGTTGGCCACCCGCCCATGTGCCAGCCCTTGTCGATTTCACACCCTGGTTCTCTTTTATATGAAAAAAGCCAATTTTTAGGGATTCTGAGCATTCTAAAGTTTATAAATACATAGTAGAAGAGGACCTAAGAGGACACGCAGAGAAGAATGAAGAAGAAACTCGGAGAACGCCATCAGATTCATTTCAGAAGCGGATCACCTTCAAGATTAAAGATCTTCATTCAATTTCTTTAGAAGTTTTATTGGGTTTCTTTATGTCTTGTTGTTTTCCTAACTTTGGGATGATGTTATACTAGATTATGAACTAAATTCCCTAGCTACCTAGGGGAGACCCATGGTGCGACCTCTTCCTCGAGCGCTTCCGTCGAGGCCCACCACCCTTATCACTGGTTTTCTGCGGGCCCCCAAGAGGGTTTATTTTAGTTGCTTAGATAGCGTCCACTCGGTCTAGGCCACTGTACCGATTGGGCCGCGTTGGAGCAGGTCCGACTAGCTGATGATGTTCGCGCCTTCATTACCACAACTCCATGGGACATATTCTTCTCTATCATCGAGCCTACCTACATGGAGCTTATTTTGGAGTTTTGCGCAACATTTATTCTACAACAGGTCATGATGACTCATGACGAGCCAGGCACCATCACTTTTTGACTTGATGGTTTGGTAAGCCAGATGAGTGTCCCCGAGTTCGGTGCTGCTATGGGACACTACACTGAGGAGTTCATGAGTGCCGAGAACTTCCTCCTTCTACAACGGCACATCCATTACACACCATCATGTTGTTGGACAGAGCTTACAGTGAGCCAGACACTTTATGATGCAAGCCGCTCAGAAACGACTTTTCTCTCTCCAGCTTTATGGTATCTTCATGCACTTTTAGCTCACACGTTGACTGATAAGAGAGAGAGCACTAGAGTTGTTAGCACTTATGATGCCTATTTTCTATGGAGCATGGCCACCGGGCATATCTTTGACTTGGCGTACTTTATCGCCTTAGTCTTCTGCCATCAAATTGACCGCCACAAGAAGGGCCCAATTGTTTAGGCCCTTATGTGACTCGCCTCGCTCGACACTTCTGTCTCCTCGACACACCGAAGTAGTCCTCTACACTTACTCTCGTAGGCCAGATGTCCCCATAGGAAATCTCGAGCATCATTCATATGAGGATGATCGAGCAGCGTCATGGAGTTGATCCTCCTCAGTACAGATTATTTCATTCTAATGCTCAGAATGAACCCAAGGACTTCACTAATGATGTTCCTCTCCATCACAAGGACCCACCGCAGCCTCCACCTTCGAGTCATCGCCCTATTCCTTCTGTTGCTATTTTAGTAAACCTCCCCGAGCGGTTCACTCGTTTCGAGCAGTACTGCGTTCAGAGGTTTGACAGTATTGACGCGACACTACAGCAGATATGTCAACATCTCCATATCTCCTCTTCAGCGCCGACGACCCACGACACTGACATGATGATGAGGACCATTAAGTCCTTTTTTTTTTCATTTATTTTTTTATACTTTTACTTTTATTTTTATTTTTATTTTAATCTTTATGTTTATGATCATTTTTATTTTCTTAGACTTATTTTGTTTTTATCTTTTGAACTATATTTATTTTTATGGTTGTTTCTAATCGAGTATAATCCCTTAATCTTCTTCACTATATGTGTTTATTTTCTTAGTAGTTTGTTCGGAATCATGCACTACATCTAGATTTCACTACAATTTCGCTTTTCACTATTCTGGGGATTTCATCCAAAATTCAAGGCAGTTTTAGTTTTCTCCCTCTCTTATAATATTCTGGTTATATTGTGATTATATCTATTTGTACATTGAGGATAATGTACATCTTAAGTGTGGGGAGGTTATTTATATAATTATTAGAAAATCCCTGAATTATGTCTTGTGTTTATGTAATTTTCTCATACTTCTATTAGAATGAATTTTTATCGACTTGTGATTTTTATTGATGTCTTTTGGATTAAATTCATAGGTATTTGTGCATTGATTGTTTAAACTTTAATACATGAGAGAATCAAGCATGATAAATCTATTTTTAGAATAAATTTTTTTTAGGTTGTTTCCCTGAATTGAGGTATTACCTTGAAGTTTGAGATTTGTAAGATTGACATCAAAAATCATAATTTTTTGTGAGATTTTGAGCCTTTAAAGCATATATTTTTCTTGCTCATTTTATTATTAGTTATGATTGTGTCAATATTGATTTGTTATTCTAGAAATTGCTTCTATTATGCATGCTGAGACCACACCTTTGATTTGATATACTAAGATGATAAAGACACTTATGTTTTAATCCACTTATCCCATAAAAAGCCTACCTTCATAATTAACCCTTAGTGAATTCCGTTGAGCCTAATACACCGTTTCTTGATTTGCCCATTCATGTTAACCCATAACTCAATCTTTTGATTCATTGAGAATTTTTCTCGTTTTATTGACTCCCTTTTTTTATCTTGATTTGATTTGGTTAGTTGCCTAACTATGCTCTTTTGTTTCATTTGCTGAGTTATTTCTTATTATTTCAAATATATATACACATATATATTGATTATTATTTAGTTCTATGTTAACTGAGCTTGAATAGTTAAATTCATATTTTAAGAAGAAGCTTATGTTATTCTTGAATAGTTTTTGACTGATGTAATTGTTTTAATTCAGCATTTGTTTATTTTTCTAGTTTGGTAATTTATCAATTAAACCTCGATTTTAACCATCTTTTTCAGCCTTTCTCCACACCCTTAACCTAAGCCCCATTACAACCTCTTAAAGACCTTTGGATTTGTGTATCATCTTATTTTATAATGGTGGAGATTTGATTTTCATGCAAGCCTATGGTAATTACTTTTCATGTTTAACTATTGAGTGCTTATTTTTTAACCTTAAACACTTTGAGTGATTTGAGTGAATCTTTAGTGAGGATGTCGATTCTTGTCGATTTTGAATTAAAGGTAATTACTTAGATAAAGGGAAATACCTATGTTTTCATATTTTAAAAATATTCGACAAATTGTTTGAATCTTTAAAGCTCTTTTAGTTGAATTATCAATATTTGATTATTTGTGAATTATTTCTAAACATTATTGATGAGAATTATAAGTTGAAAAAGATTAATTTTAATTGTGAATTGAGGATTTTGCTTGAGGACAAGCAAACGCTTAAGTGTGAAGATATTTGATAAACCATAAAAGTAACATTTTTTTATCCCATTCTTGATGCGTTTTTGGATGATTTATTATGTAAATTAGTGAATTTGATGCTCCTAATCCTTTAAATTCATGTTTCTATACTTAGGTGAGCATAGGAAAGTGAAAGGAACGAAAAACGGGCCAAAATTGGACAAAAAGAGTTGTTTTCAGGATCAACACGGGCTGGGCACACGTTCGTGTGAGACACACGGGCAGGCCACACGCCCATGTGCTAGCCCGTGTCGATTTTGCACCCCATTTCTCTTTTACGCAGAAAAAGCCAATTTTTAGGGATTCTGAGCATTCTAAAGTTTATAAATACATAGTAGAAGAGGACCTAAGGGGACACGCAGAGAAGAACGAAGAAAAGACTCAAAGAACACCATCAGATTCATTTCAGAAGAGGATGTCCTTCAAGATTGAAGATCTTCATTAAAATTCTTTAGAAGTTTTATTAGGTTTCTTTATGTCTTGTAGTTTTCCTAACTTTGAAATGATGTTATTCCAGATTATGTGTAACACCCCAAACCAGGCCAATGCGTTACGAGCGGATTTGTTATGTCACACGAGCAAAACATGTTAAACCCTTTTTATTCGTACTAAAATATTGCTTTGTTAAAATCAAGAAAACAAGTTTGATTTGATAAAAGACTACTAACCTCGAAGATTTGATTGATAAATTGATAAATTTGAACTAATGATCTTACAAAACCGTGACTTTTGAAAACAACGTTGAAAATTCGAAAGAGAATCCGAGTCTTTTGAAAATATCGTTAATAGTTCCAGAGAAAATATCCGTGTTAAAAATATTTGTAAAAGTTTATTTTGAAATCCATTTGTTAATCGATTTTGGAAACCATTATTTAAGTTTTTAGAAAATTCCCTTTTTAAACAATTTAAGAAAAATAATAAAAACATCCCAACCATAAAGCAAAATAAAAATAGTTCAGAGGCCTTATTACAACATTTAACCTAAAATAGTAAAGTATAAAATAAACGAGAAAGAAGTCTAAAGTCCAAATAAACCATTTTCGAAGTATGGCCTTCACCGAGTCATCCATGGCCCAAGTCCACGTCACTGAGCATTACCTGAAAGGGGTAAGAGAAAGGGGGGTGAGTTACAAGAACTCAGTGCGTAATCCCCTTACCGTTATCCATTGGGCAGGAACCCATTTAGCAATATTTTGGGCCTAAGCCCATTTACAATAATAATGTATCAATTATAACATGTGAATGTAATGCAATTCCCAAACCAATCCTAATAATCCATCCGTTACACACCACTCGTGCCAACCAACACACCTGTGGGGATCAAGTCAACTCACCCCGCCAACACACCAATCGCAGGCATTATGCCATTTATAACAGATTTAATTGTGGGTAAGCCACCAGAATCACAGAGTATCATATTATCAAACATTTTTGTGGCAGTGCCACTGGAATTTTTCTCTTCAACATTTTCCCAACCCATGCAAAGTCATATAGATGCATCATACATAGCAAATCATGAAATTTACAAATATAACAACAATAATTAATTCAGACAAAAGTTCAGCCCATTAACACTTTACAAATCGGCCCTTTAAGGCAATTTATAAAAACGGCCCATTAAGCAATATATCAATTCGGCCCATTAAGCAATATATCAATTCGGCCCATTAAGCAATATATCAATTCGGCCCATTAAGCAATATCTCAATTCGGCCCATTAAGTAATATATCAAATCGGCCCATTAAGCAATCTCAAATCGGCCCATTAAGCAATATCTCAATTCGGCCCATTGTAACAATTTATCAAATAGGCCCATTAAGGCAATATATCAAATCGGCCCATTAACACTTTTTCAAATCGGCCCATTAGGGGCATTTCCATAATTCGGCCCGTAAGGGCATTTTTGTAATTCAGTAATTTACCCACTAAGGGTAATTTAGTAATTTAGCAATCCAGACTTAACTACTAATTTGGGCATAAAAATTTAAACTGCCCATCTACGTCGTACTGACTAAATTGACTATAACTTGAGTTAAGAATCTCGAAATCTAAATTCGTAAATTTTCCTTGAAACTAGACTCATATATCTTCTTACTACAAATTTTCCAGAATTTTTGGCTTAACCATTTAGTACATTTTATTCCTTAAAGTTTCCCTTGTTTCACTGTCCAACTATTCTGACCTCTCTTACCTTAATTTTAAATATCTCATCGTACGGTTTTCATATATTGCTCCCACTTGTTTCTAATGAAAATACGCTCACTAAGGAATCTATACATATAATTTATAACTCATAATTCCCTTTGTATAATTTTATCTGATTTTACCAAGACAGATCAGGGAACCACAAAGTCATTCAGAACTAGTCTCACTAAAATTAAGATATCTCAGAATATAAAATTCCTTTTCCTTCTCCATTTCTTCCTTATCAAAATAGACATAGTAAGCTTTAATTTTATATCTTATTAACTTTCTAATTCCCTTTCTCCTATTTTTCGTGATTTTTCAAAAACATGTCACTACTTTTAACCAAAATGTTTTATTACAAAATACGATTACCACTACGATCATACGGACGCCCGAGTGATCACGGATGCCAGTTTTCGATTTTCTTCGGTATTTCGACCGATTCACAGAATATTTCATACAAAATTTCAGAGAAGTGTGAGATTACACACCATTTCAGATATGTATACGGAACATACGGGATTACACACCTGATTTTGATTTCCTAAAGAACCACTCGTCGTTGACCTAGAACAATACCAACCAAAAGTTAGCCTCGGATTTCCAAAAGATTTCGTATCACTTACACTTGAATCACTTACCACTATGTCTGAAGGTAGAATATATCGAGTGATTTGTCCCTAAAACATATAGTCGATTATTTCAAATTATTACTCCTTAAGCAATCAATCGAATATTGAGTACTATCAATAATCCATAACGATTTCTTACCGTATCGATATTGGATCCGATGTTCGCCGTTCAGCTTAAGACTAGAGTGATGTTCGGCCTCCCACTAGAATACTACAAAAGGGAAAAGCGATCTCATTTGAGAGAGTAGAATAAAATGATGCTCTAGATCAATATGACCATCCCAAACCAAGGCATAAATTCGGCATTAAGAGGAAGAAAAATAAAATGTTTGAAAAGAACCACTTACCGATTGATCAAAGGAGTGAGTGTTAATACGGATGAGAAGCAAAGATAAAAAAGAGATGAAGGGTTCGGGTATAGAGGAAAATGAACAATGATATTTGACTATGGAGGGAAAACAAGCAATAATATTCGGCTATGGAGGGTATGGATTTGAGAAGAAGAAGATATGCTTGAAGAATTTTGTGAAAAAGAAAAGAAAGAGAAAGAAGGGTGTTTGACTAGTTTCCGTTTACAATAGAAGATGAGTGAACAAATTTTGGTCTCAATGGTTTGGTACTTTCGGCATACAAGAAGGAAAAGAAGAAACAAAATGCACACTCAAAGCTTGAAGATTCGGCAAGGAGGAGATGGAATTCGGAAGAAAAGAAAAATGACACAAAGGTTGCAAGTAGGAATTTTGGCCAAAACAAACACCAAAGCTTTTGCCAAATACCAAAGAAAAATTCGGGTCAGCCCTCCCTATGCCAAAACTGTCCACATCCTTGACAATAATGGTCAAAAATTGGCCAACCAAACTTTCCATAACACTCTCCTCTTTTTGTGCCACATGTTCCCTATACTTCCCCTTTTCTTTTGATTTCTTTCCCCACCTTTATCCTTTCCTAATTTCCTTAGCCATCTTGCCAAAAATAAAAAGTCCACCTTACCTTATTTACTTGCTTGGCCAGCACTTAGGGAAAGAATACAAAAATAATAGTCAAAATTTGCACATTATGGGATTTGAACCTCTTCCTTTAAAGTCCTTCACTTGATGCCATAACCTCTTTACCATATGCTCATTTATACAAGCACCTTACTCATTTATTTCTATAAGCCTTGAAGCTACTTATCATCTCTTATTAATAGACTTAAACCCAAAATCTTTACTAGGGCCTAAATAAATCCCGAGCCTTCTCATAACCCCTAAACATGCACAATTAATATATTAATTCAAAAATGCTAAAAAGAATAAGCCTCTCATGCACTGAACTTGCAAAATGCCTATAGGAATTCGGCACCCCTCTCTCCCTAAAAAAATCGTCCATTCATCTTTACCAAAAAGATGAGTGTTGACCAAAATTCTATCCTAAAAAACTCCTAGTTTTTGGCCAACATGTCCCCCAACCTTATCTCTTTCTTTGATTTCCTTCCTTATTTTTCCCTAATCTTCTTCCTTTCCAAAATCCTTAGCCTCCTCTCCTTAAATAAAAAGTCTTACTTACCTTATTAAGAGCCTTGGCCAACACTTACCATCTTCCACAAGATGAGCATAAAATTAAATCCCAAAAATTGCAATAAATTGCAATAGGTAAGATTTGAACCTCAGACCATTAGTACCCTCCACACGCCACTTTCCACCTTTACCAATAGACTCCTTGTGCTAACAAAATGCACTCTTATTTCCTTAAGCCTTGTGCCATTTACCTTCTCTCCTTAAGGTATCTAAACACAAAAATTTTCCTATAGCCTAACTTGAACCCTGAGACTTCATAGGAACCCCGTAACCTTCCAAATCCACTTAACTAATAAGTCCAATTTGCAATAATGCCATTCTCTTGTTCTCAAAAATTTTAAACATTCCTACGCCCAAGGCCCATTGGGCCCAATTCTACTAGGCCCAATTTTAGGATGTTACATTATGAACTAAATTCCCTAGATACCTAGAGAAGATGAAACCTATATGAATCTTATTATTTGATTTCTGAATTATATGATAAATACTTGATTCTTGTTTTCAATTATGTATGATTATTCCGTGTTTTAATATTTTCAGGATATTAATTCATGCTTAATGTGCTTATTTCATTGGAGTAAAAGTCCCTATTTAAGATTAGATTTAGCATAATTGAGTGGAGTTGCATGTAATCTTAGAAATAAGACGACATAAATCTATCGGATTAGAGTCAAATCTAATAGGAGAATCCGTAGATCTAGTTAATGCGACAATAGAGGTTTTAATTAGAAAGAGATTTCAATTAATCAACCTAGAGTCAGTTGTTTTTACTCTCGAAAGAGATATTGATATAATTTAGAGATTTCTATGGATCAAGGTGCAAATGAATAAATCGTTTGGTTCATATTCATAATAATAAGTGAAGTCTAGGTGGATTCTGTCCTGGGTATTGTCTATCTCATTGGTTTTCTTCAAATATTTTCCTAATTCATTCTCTATTGCGTTCTTAGTAATTAGTTAGTTAATTTTAGATTAAAAGCAGTCCCATTAATTTGTCCGCTAAAAAATAAAAAAACAATCATTACTAGTACTTTTGGTCCTCGTGGATACGATATTTTCGACTCACCATAACTATACTATTATTCGATAGTTGCGCTTGCCTTTGTCATAATTTTAGTTAGTTTAGTGACCATCACAGCTCTTTATAAGCGTCCAATGTAATCTCAGCTATATCAACACAGAAATATATCAGAAAACGGTATGATTCTTATCTTGCATATGTGGTTGTTTGTGAGTTTCCTGATGTGTTTCCGGAAGAATTACCCAGATTACTGCCAGACAGAGAGGTGGAATTTTTTATAGATCTTATTCCAGGTTCAAGTCCAATATCTATAGCTCCTTACAGAATGGCTCCTACTGAGTTGAAAGAGTTGAAAGCACAATTGCAAGAATTAACAGACAGAGGTTTTTCTCGACCCAGCTCATCACCTTGGGGTGCGCCGGTTCTGTTTGTTAAAAAGAAAGATGGATGATTTGTTTGATCAGTTGAAAGGTGCCACTATATTTTTGAAGATTGATCTTCGTTCAGGTTACTACCAGTTATAGGTGAAAGACTCAAATGTACCGAAGACAGCCTTCAGAACAAGGTACGAGCACTATGAGTTTCTTGTGATGCCGTTCGGCTTGACTAATGCATCTGCAGTATTTATGGATTTAATGAATAGAATTTTTAGACCGTATCTAGACAAATTTTTGGTGGAATTTATTGATGATATCCTGGTATATTCTTGAGATGTAAATGAGCATGCTGATCATTTGAGAATTGTGTTGCAAACTCTACATGAAAAACAACTATATGCCAAATTCAGTAAATATGAATTTTGGCTTCGAGAAGTTGGTTTTTTTGGACATATAGTATCTGCTGAAGACATCAGAGTAGACCCGAATAAAATTTCAGCTATTGTTAATTGGAAGCCATCGAAAAATGTGTCTGAAGGTAGAAGTTTTTTAGGATTAGCCGGTTATTATCAGAGATTTGTATAGGGTTTTCGATGATAGCTTCGTCAATGACACGACAATTATAGAAAGATGTGAAATCTAAAGTAACCGACAAATTCCAGCAAAGCTTTGATCGATTGAAAGCCTTGTTGACCGAAGCATCAGTTCTGGTTCAGCCTGAATCGGGTAAAGAATTTATAATTTACAGTGATGCATCATTAAATGGTTTGGGTTGTGTCTTGATGCAAGAAGGTAAAGTAATAGCCTATGCTTCTAAACAGCTAAAACAATATGAAAAGAACTATCTAATACATGACCTGAAATTAGCAGCTATTGTATTTGCTTTGAAAATTTGGCGACACTACTTGTTTGGTGAAAAATGCCACATATTCACCGATCATAAAAGTTTAAAGTATTTAATGTCGCAAAAAGACTTGAATTTGAGACAACACAAGTGGCTTGAATTATTGAAAGCCAATGTGGTTATTGAATTTGGTTATTGATTATCATCCAGGAAAAGCCAATGTGGTTGCAGATGCTCTGAGTAGAAAATCCCTGTTTGCCTTATGAGCAATGAATACCCGGTTGTCTTTGTTTGATGATGGCTCAATCATAGCTGAGTTAAAAGCTAAACTGACATTTCTATAGCAGATCTGTGAAGCTTAGAAAAACAATGATGAACTACAAGCTAAACAGGTTCAATGTGAGTCAAATTCTGATTCAAAAATTCAGATTGGGTCTGATGGTTGTCTGTTATTCAGAGGCAAAATATGTGTACTAAAAAATTTAGAATTTATACAGAAGATATTGTACGAAGCTCACAATGGTGTTATGTTTGTTCATCCAGGGAGTAATAAAATGTACAATGATTTGAAAAAGATGTATTGGTGGCCGGGAATGAAATGTGATATTTCTAAATTTGTGTTCAAGTGTTTGATATGTTAGCAAGTTAAAGCTAAACACCAGGTACCTTCGGGATTATTACAGCCAGTTACGATACCGGAATGGAAATGGTAAAGAGTTACTATGGACTTTGTATTAGGGTTACCCTTATCTCTGAAAAAGAAAGATGTCATTTGGGTAATCGTCGACCGTTTAAAAAAGTCTGCACATTTTATTCTGGTACATATGGATTTCTCCCTAGATAGATTGGTTGAGTTATATGTTTCTGAGATTGTTAGACTACATAGGGTACCAGTCTCCATTATTTCTGATAGAGATCCTTGGTTTACATCCTGATTTTGGAATAAGTTGCAAGAAGCTTTGGGTATATAGTTACATTTCAGCGTCGCTTTCCGTCCTCAGACTGATGGACAATTCAAACGTGTGATACAGATTTTAGAAGATATGATTCGGTGTTGTGTGTTGGAATTCAAAGGTAACTGGGAAAAATATTTGCCTTTAGTTGAATTTGCATACAATAATAGCTATCGGTCAAGTATTAAAATGGCACCGTATGAGGCTCTGTATGGTTGTAAATGTAGAACTCTGTTGTACTGGACGGAACTCACTAAGAAAAATATAAATGGAGCTTCGTGAAACTAAAGAAAAGGTGAAGGTGATTCAAAATAGTTTGAAAGCAGCCTCTGATCGTCAAAAGTTTTATGCCGATCTTAAATGAAAATAGATAGAATTTTAGATTGGTGATAAGGTATTCTTGAAAGTATCACCTTGGAAGAAAGTTCTCCAGTTTGGCCGTAAAGGAAAACTAAATCCACGGTTCATTAGACCATATGAGATCACAGAAAGAGTTCAACCTATTGTATACAGATTGGCATTACCACTGGAGCTTGATAAAATTCACAATGTTTTTCATGTATTTATGTTGGGTATCGGTCAAATTCTTCACATGTTATCTCTCTGACAGAAGTGGAGATTCAACCTGACATGACTTACAGTGAAGAACCGATTAAAATCCTAACACGAGAGACAAAAGAATTAAGAAATAAAAAGGTAACTTTAGTAAAAGTTCTTTGGCAAAGACATGGGATTGAAGAAGCTACCTGGGAACCAGAGGATACCATGAGAAAGCAATATCCAAACCTCTTTACTGGTAAGATTTTAAAGGACGAAAATTCTTTAATGGGGAGAGTTGTAACAGCTTGTTTTCAGTGACATTAGAACAGAAAGAAAAACTATTTTAATATTATTGCATGGTCTACATTATGATAGGAAAAATGTATGAAAATTTTGATAAGAAAATTTTACCGATATTATGTTTAATTATAGAAAGGACCAAATTCCATAAAATGCAAAAATTGAGTTCTAGTAGCTATAAGTATCAAATGGCTATGGAATTCAAAACTTGAGGTCCTTATATGGTAATTAGACCATTAAGAGAAGTTAGTAGATATTTTTGATGATTCATTAATGGAAAATTAGAAAAAGAAAAGGACTAAATTGGGAAAAAAATAAAAGATGATATCTTAATTAAATAGAAAATATCATCATTCTATATCATCTTCGTCCCAATTTTTTATGGAAACCCTAAGAAAGAGAAAGAAAATCAAGCAAGCTTAATTAGGTAAGTAATCATGTCCCATTTTTAGTACTTTTCAAATTTCTAAGATCGTAATAACTTAATTTATCTATTTTGGGGATCAATTTGTAAAGATATTAAAGTATTGAAATTTTTCCATGGATGAATATGCTGAAATTTTGAAAGTTATGGTAGAAATTGAAAGGTTGTTGATAGATGAACAACTTTTGTAAAGTGAATTTTCATGAAATTGTGATTTAGGGACTAAATTGTAAAGATGTAAAATTCATGAAAAATTTCTAATTTTTATGAAATATATGTGCTGTAAATGTTATACATAAAAGTCTATTAGGCTTGGAATAAGGATTAAATTGTACAAATTTCATTTTCCGAGCCTAGGGACGAAATAATCATTTATGGAAAGTATAGAGGCAAAATGGTAATTTTTCCTAGGGTGTGAATTGATGGATTAAATTAATGTTAAATTCATTTATATAGATCCGGATAGACCTATTACAGAGTCAGATCGAGGAAAACAAAAGTATCGAATTAGTAGATCCTTGTATACGAACGTTTATCGAGGTAAGTTCGTGTAACGAGATTATGTGTATTAATATGTTTGGAATTGAATTTTGAATGTGTGAATTTTATAAATGTTTAATGTATAAAATTAATTACATGCCTGATATTGCCCGATAAGTATAAGTCCCGTTTGAATAGATGGAATTCAATGGATACAGGATTTCCTGATTAGTTGTGGTCTTGATATAGGCTCTTTTTGAGCTTCCTGATATGGCTCGCTTGAACTTTCTGTTATATGGCTATCTGGAGCTCCCTAATAATAGCTTTTCGGAGTTACCTGTTAAGCTCAATGAGCTTCCTGTTATAGCCCGGATAAGCTTCCGTTTACATGGCTCACATGAGCATCCTGTTATATGGCTCGAGTGAGTGCTTTCTGATTAGGTGCCCTAATTGGGCACCCTTGAACATGAGTTGATGGTTTACAGTGTGTACATTTCAAGTGTACTACATGTGTATCCATTGATATTTCAAATAAATTCAACGGGCAAAGTTCTGTTATGGCTAATTTGAACTTGAGATGATTTATCATAGAAATGTATATGTTATATGGAAATATGATAAGAAAAGTATATGTGTATGAAAGTTATTACATGATGAGCTCATCTTTATTACTTGAAAAGCATTTAGAAATTCATGACTAACTTGCTTGATTGAGTGTATGTGATTAGGAAATTGGTTAATTTGTTGGAATACATGATATTTACATGATTACTTAAATTAAATATAAATGGTAAGTTAAATTCCTGTTATGCGAACTTTACTTTGTATTATTTTCCTCTGTTTTTATAGTGCTCGGAAGCTCGTAAAGGTTGGAATCGACCGGAGCATCATCACACTATCCATCAGCTCGTTTTGGTATAAATAGCAAACTTATTTTGGTATAGGCTAACTTGGCTAATGTTGGCATGTAAATGGTTGTATGTAATCTAGCCATTGGAATGACTAGTGATGGTATATTTAGTGAATATGTATATGAGGTTATAATATGATTAATATATGTGTACTTAGTATGGCTAGATTGAATTATGGTAAACATATATGTTTTTTTATAATAAAAAAAGAAAAAGGTAAGTTTGAATACATGTGATGATATATCATGTATAATGTTAATGTTGACTTTGTTTTAACGTCTTGAATTGGTTGATATATGTATGCAAGTATTAATGTAGGTACAAGGCGAAATTTGAGTGAGAAATAAGGCTTGGAAATGGCCTTATTTTGTCCACACAGGTGACACACGGGCGTGTGTCTCAACCGTGTGTGATACACGGCCGTGCACACGGGCATGTGATTTGGTCGTGTGTCCCCTGCAACTTAAAAATTAAAAAACAAAATGCTCAAAATTGGTCACACGAGTAGAGACACGAGCGTGTGTCTCAGCCGTGTGAAATACACGACCCAACACACGGGTGTGTGTCTTGGCCGTGTGAATCCTGCACCTATTTTTGAAAATTAAATTGTCCACACGACCTAGCATCCGGGTGTGTGGCTGGCTGTGTGACCCAAGTCAGTAGCTACCCCAATTTTGAGCACGGGCTGGGACACGGCCGTGTGCCTTACATCGAATACCTACACGGCCTTGTGTCCCCTGCATATAAAGAAATTTTAAAAATTTTGCAAAAAATTCTCTGAGATCTCGAATTGTTTCTAATGTATAAATTGAGCCTCGAAGGTCCAATTAAGGGACAATATGATTGAATATGATTAGTTTCGGATGTGAATAGTAAATGACATAAATTAACTATATTTGTTCTGTAATTTCTGGTAATGCTCTGTAACACTGTTTCGACGACGGATATGGGTTAGGGGTGTTACATGACTGACTTTCCACTTTCAACTAAGCTTCTGTAAAGTTCAGAAAGTGTTGATATTTTTTCCAAATCAGGATGCTTACATACATCAAGTTCATATGGGAGACGTTCTTTCTCTTGTTGAGAAAAATCTTCTGGATAGAACTTGTTTACAAGAATGAAAATTTTATCAATATCAAATAACTTGAAAAACTCATTGGGATCTAAAGCTGTAGTAAGAGTGAAAAGCTCGACAATATTTTCGTTAAACCTACTCTTCAATTCTTGCAACTAATATTTATTGTAACAAAAAATATATCCACTTGATAATGATGCTCCACTGTAACATCTTCCTTCTTGTTGCAACTACGACCCACAATGTATTGAGCATTCATATCTGGAAAATCCAACTCCCAAGTTTCACAAAAAGATATCACATTTTTCAACAATTCATTCCATCCATCATTTCTCAACTTTAAATTAAATCTTTCGTTGTCAAAACTAAACTCATGGCACTTAATATATCTTGAGAACGACGTTGCAAAGCTTGACAAAGGTTATTAGTAATCCTTAAAACTTCTTTCATCATATGCAAAATAAAAATAAACTCAAAAGATCTCAATCTATTATATGTGTTATGAGCATCTCCTCGCTGAGAATAGTTAGAAGCGATATTTTTAGATTTTCAAGAACTGTCCTAGTAGCATTGTACATCTTAAGTAAACTAGTAACTGAATTTAAATGGGAACTCCATCGAGTCTCACCAAGACGTTGTAAAGTGCCAATCTGATTCATTCCTGTTCTAGTTGCTAACTCATTGATGGATACCAAACAAGTTATTTCAGCTACTTGGCCTTTTTGTAATTCATCGTGTCATTTGGAAGAAGCCGAAGCAATATTAACGATATTAGACAAGTCTTTAAAGAATTGAAGCACTTCAACCACTTCTCTAGCTACTGCAACCAATGCTAACTGAAGACGATGAGAAAAACAGTGAACATAATAAGCATATCGACAATCATTCAAAATCAAAGTTTGCAAGCTGTTAAATTCCTCACTCATATTTCTTGCTCCATTATAGCTTTGACCTCTGATATTTTGTATGTCAAAACTATGTTGCAAGAGAACATTAAAAATCACATTCTTCAAAGTCAATGACGCAGTGTCTTTAACATGGACTATATCAAAAAATCGTTCTTTTACCTGTCCTTATTTATCAACAAATCTAAAAATATTTTCCATTTGCTCTTTTTTTGACTCGTCTCTCGCTTCAGCCACAATAATGCTGAACTTTCTATCGCCAATTTCTTCACGAATTACATTATGAACTCTACTAGCATAAAGTTGCAATATCTTTTTTTGTATTGTTGAATAAGTATAACTAGCATTTTGTGGAGCACTTTTCAAAACATCTTCAACTTTCTCATCATACGATGCTAATAGTGATAACAATTCAAGAAAGTTCCCACGATTTTTTGATCTCGAGTTTTCATCATGACCTCTAAAAGCACACCCTTTAAATGACAACCATCGAACAACATCTATACTAGTTTTCAAACGTAGATGATTAGCTGAAATTTGTTGTGTAGTTTGTCTATCAAGTGATACTTCAATATGTTGAGCTTGATTCATTAAATCTACATAAGCTCGTTGTGTAACAGCCCAATTTCGATGAAATCAGAACAGTGGTTTCGGGACCATAAATCCAAGCCGAAAGGAAAATTTATTCTTTTATTTTTGCAAGATTTGTATTTAGATAGGAATGCCATATGAAAATTCTGATAAGAAAATTTTATCGATTAAGTGCTTAATTACGGAAAGTACCAAATTGCATAAAATGAAAAAGTTGGATTTTAGTAGCTAGAAGGATCAAATAGTTATGGAATTCAAAACTTGAGATCCCTATATGGCAATTAGACCATTAATCAAAAGTTAGTAGATATTTTTTTTATGATTCATCCATGGAAAAATTAGAAAAGGCTAAGGATTAAATTGGAAAGTGATAAAATTAAAGATGATAATTAAATTAAATAAAAATATCATCTTATTTTATATCATCGTCCCCAAAATTTGCATGGAACCCTTGGAGAGAGAGAAGAAACTAATCAAGCTTAATTGGGTAAGTTTTCTTGTTCCATTTTTAGCAATTTTATATTTTTGAAACCGAGATAATCTAATATATCTATTTGGGGGGGTTATTTTGAAAAGTTATCAAAGTATAGAAATTATGTCATGGATGAATATGCTGAAAATTAGAAATTTATTGTAGAATATGAAAGGTTGTTGATAGATAAACATCCTTTACAAAGTAATTTTTCATGAAAACATGATTTAGGGACTAATTTGTAGAGTTGTGAAAATTGAAGAAAATTCTAAAATTTATGGAATACATGTACTGTAAATTGTATACTGAAATTTTGGTTAGGCTTGGAATAGGGAGTCAATTGCATGAATTTCATTTTTCGAGCCTAGGGACGAAATTGAAATTTATGGAAAGTTTAAGGCAAAATGGTAATTTTCTAGGATGTAAATTGAGTCCAACTGAATATGAAATGTGATAAATTGATGATTAAATGTATTTATATAGACCCGGATAAGTTAAATTCAAAGTTAGATCGAGGAAAGGAAAAAGTTTCAGATTAGTAGATCTGTATACGCGAACAAGTGTCAAGGTAAGTTCGTGTAATTTAATTGAGCATGTAAATATGTTGAACTGAATGTGATTTATATTTATGTGAATTAATTGGATGTTATAATATAAGAATTTAATACATGCTTGATATTGTTTGAAAAGAGTTAAGTTCCGTTTGAATATTGGATTTCGATGGACAAATGTGATTTCCCTTATTGAATGAGGTCCTGCATTTGTTGCTGATGGGATTTAACTCGGACTAGTAATCCTATAGACCTCATTACAGAAATGATTTAGCCTGGACTGGTAATCCTGATATAAGCCCTCCTGAGCATATGTTATAGATAGGATTTAGCCCGAACAGGTAATCTTGATTAAGCTCTTATGAGCAAATTTAGCAACATGATTTAGCTTGGACAAGTAATCCTATTATATGATATGTGGCTCGAGAGTGTGCTTTTTGATTAAGTGCCCTAATGGGTACTCCTGAATATGAATCGACGAGTTATTGAATTGTACACCTTGAGTGTACTATCTGAATATCCATCGGAATTTCAATGATTTAACGGATAAAATACTTGACATGATATGAGAATTATGAGATGAAATGAATAATGTCTTGAAAGAATATAGTATGATGAGCTCATTAACACTTATTGATGTATATGTGAAATTTATGTAACTAACTTGCTTGATTAAGTGTATGTTATTTAGGTAAATTTGCTAAATTGATGAAAAACATGTTATTATATGCTTAATTTTAATAAATGGGATTGGTAAGTTTAATTCCAGTCATACGAACTTACTAAGCATAATATGCTTACTAGGTTTACTTTTCTCTGTTTTATAGTGCTCGAAAGCTCGTGAAGGTTGGTCAACGGTTGGAGCATCATCACACTATCCACAAGCTTATTTTGGTATAAATAGTAAAGTTATTTTGGTATAATGGCATGTATAGGTTAACTTGACCATAGATGGTTTGAATATATGTTATTTGTAATTTAGCCATTGGAATGGCTAGAAATGGTTTGTTCTGGTACTTGTAAAGTATTATGTCATGATAAATACATATATGTCAAGTATGGTGGATTAAATAATGTTTAATGTATAGATTAAATCAAGGTAAGATTATAAATGCATATGTATGCAATGATATAACATATTAAATGTTAGAATTTGCTTGAATTCAATACTTGGATTGGTTAGTATTTGAATATAAGTTTTGATGTAGGTTTATGGCAAAGTTTTGGGTAAGAAATGAAGCTAGAAATAGCTTTATTTTGTCCACACGAGTAGACACACTGGTGTGTGTCTTAACCATGTGTGACACACGGCCTGGTACACTAGTGTGTGATTAGGCCGTGTGTCCCCTGCATCTTAAATTTGAGAAACAAAATGCTCAGAATTGAGCACACGGGCAGAGACACGGGCGTGTGTCTCAACCATGTGTGCTACACGGCCTAACACACGGGCGTGTGGCTGGCCGTGTGGTGCAAGTCAGAGAGTTACACAGGGTCAGACACGGCCTGTGACACGAGCATGTGTGCCCTGCATCTTGGAAAATTTTTGAAATTTTGCAAAAAATTCTTTGAGTTCTCGATTTAGTCCCGACTCGGTCCTAGTACTCTTATTGGGTCTCGAGGGTCCATTTAAGGGACAATATGAATAATCTCGGAATATGAATAGTAATAAACATGAATTATATGTAATTTTTCTGAAAACTCTAGTAATATTCTGTAACCCTATTTCGGCAACGGATACGGGTTAGGGGTGTTACACGTTGTGCATTGTTATGCAGTGAATTCGGATCTTTTCCCATATGTGTCAAAAAAAGCACAATTGCATCCATCGTGTACCTTTTTCCAATTACTAAAGCCATTATGAGTAAATGTAATTGATCTAAAACGACTACTTGGATTACTATAAAAAAGAAAACAAGGCAAACAAAAATACTGCATCTTTAGAAGGTGAATATTCTAACCAGGAAAATTGTTTAAACTATGATGGTTGAAAATAACGAGGATTTTTTTTAAAATTGGAAGCAGCATATTCTAAAAGAATAGGTGGATATGGTCCAGCCTTAATATAAACTCTTCAAATTTCATCACGCATATTAACCGGATACTCATATATTTGCTTACGTAACCCAGGTTCACGTTCTAAGTTAGACAAATCAAGTGCCACATCTTCAACTCTAGGAATTTTATAAGGACGAGCATCAGAGCTTAAAGGAACAAACGATGAAAATGGTACCTCAATTTGTGACGCTTCTGAAGGTGATTGTGTAGTCTTTGTACTTTTCTTTTTTTAAAAACGAATCAATTATTTTGTACTTCATAACTACAATGTCTTAAAAGATAAAAAAAAATTAATAACTATAAAATAAAATTAAACTATAAACTTTAAAACACAATAAAAACAATTGCAAAATTGCAAAAAGATGAAAAGAAAAACCTTAGAAGATGAACTCGAAGCCGCGTTTGAAGGACAAACGTTGATGACAATAATTGTTAATAGCAATAGGAAAAGAGACTTCTTTTTCACTAGTTAACAAATTGAATTTTAACCTAAATTCACATTTAATATTATATTAAAAACTATCATTTAAAAAAAGAAGGTTGGAAATATATCAATATTACATTTAATGTTATCTTAACGTTGATTACAATAATATATTATATAAATATTTAAATTTAAAAAGTTAAAATATATTATAATGGAAAAAATAAAAAAATAAAGATTTTTTTTTAGTGTTCAAAGTTGGAAAGGTGGGCCAAACAACAATTTAAGGGGGGCAAAGTTTTTAAATATTAAGGGACTAAATAATAAACATTCTTTTTTATAATTTTAGAGGGGGCTGGGGCCATTGCCAGCCCGCAAATTCGCCATTGTACTAGTGGCTCGCCAGTGATATACTACATGAACAAAAAGTGTCGAGATGAAGTTAGAATTGGTCAAATCCCTTGATACTATTTACTTTCATCTATGGAATGCTTCGAAAAAGTTGCAATTGGATGAAGTTGTGGTGATTAGTTTTGGCATGACTCTTGCCTAACTCTATTTTCAATGACCGAGATGTGAGTTTGAAAATTATATAATTAAATACACTAAAAACATTAAAATAAATATTTTTCAATAAATTTAAAATAAATTTAAAATTATTTATACTTAAATAACACTAAGATAAGGCAACTTAACAAGTAAATATTTTTAAAATAGTAGGAAAATTAACAATAAAATAAGAGTTATATAATATTTAAACAATAACAATAAAACAGTAGCAATATAAAACGACACCAAAACAGTAATAAAATAGCAGCAAAAACAAAGAAAACAACAATATTGTTGTTTTTTGCAAATTCGGGACGGGACGGGCCTGGGCCAAAAAAAGCTTACATGAGGCCCGACCCGTTTAGAAAATGGGCCTAATTTTTTTTGCCTAAGCTCGTTTTTCGTGCCTATATTTTTTTCAAACCCTATCACTTTTCTAATGGGCCTTCATACTGGGTCGAGTGGCCTGACCATGATCAGGTCTAATATATTGTGTGCATAATGTATAAAAATAAATAATTTTAATATGAAGTGATTTAATATATTTTTATTAATAAATACCATTAATTTGTACATCGCACGAGAATACAAACCAATATATATACTATATCAATGTGATGTTATAAAAAAGTAAATAAATAGTTCACATTACATTTTTTTTTTTTTTTTTTTTTTTTTGCACATGGCACTTCTCATTTGAAGCACTTATTTACAATTTGGATAAATTATTTTTTTATTTGTTGCCTTTTAATTTTTTAAAGTTATTCCATGACTTTTGTTCAAAAAATTTCTTTATAATTTTTTACATGTTAAACACAAAGTTAATTTTAAATAAACTATCTTTTTATTTTAAGATTTTTGGATAAATGAATTGGCTTTTATATTATCATATTTAAATTAATAAATATTAAATTGTTAAACTTAAAATATTTAAAAGAGACACATATTAATAAAATTTATATTTTTCAAATATAGTAAAGGTTAATTATATTAAATAATTAAATCAGAATATTAACAATTTTTACATTAAAACAAGTAATTTAACGATATATAAAACAATGATGAATGTTGTATTTTATATTTGTACTATAGCTTAATTTAAATTATTTTTAAATCTAAACAGTTAAAATTCAATATGTTGCGGAAAAAAGGGGAAAAAAAAAAGAATTCACTACCTAGGACATTCGAGATTCCTAGAATATAGCAAATATAGTTGGTGACGTGAGCTGGAAATGGAAGAAATGAAAATGAAATGGATAAACTATACTTATAGTATCTAATTATTGATATGTATGAAAAATTATAAAATAATTATTTAATTATTTAATACTTTTTATTCACTAACCATTAATTGTTGATGGTAAGTTGACGTGGAAGTTTTTAAATAGGCATAATAACAATTGTGACCCTCAATTTTTATACATTGTGTTAATTTAATTTTGATTTTAAAAAATTTAAGATTAAATATTTACAAATTGTGTAATTTAATTTTTTTTAATTTTGCTATTCTTTGGACCTTTTCACCTTAAAGGCTAAAGAAATCTATCAACTAAATTTGATCGAAAATATACAAAAAATGAAAACACCAAAAATTCCAAGATAATAATTTTAATATTTTCTCATTCTTTTAAAATTAACCTTTGATGTCACAAATAAAAGTAAAATTACAAAAGATAGACCAAATTACACAATGTGTAAATATTTAGATTTAATTTTTTGAACTCAAGACTAAATTGATACAATTATAAAATTTAACGGTTAAAGTTGTTATTATGTAAATTTTAAAAGCAGTCAAATTACCTTTCTGTTAGTAACTTAACAGTTGGTGATAAAAAAATTCAAATAGTTAGGTGACTAAAAAAGAAAAAGTGGAATAGTTGAATGACTATTTTGTAACTTTTTTATCAATTAAATAGCTAAAAATAATTTACTAATCTAAAATGAAATCTAAAAAGAAAGGGGTAAAAAGGTGATTGTGAAGGGCGATTGATAAGGAGAGATTTAGGGGGATAACCGGATTCTATTTGACTTACACAACTAATACTAATTCATACATGGACTATATGTTCTTCTTCTCCTCCTGATCTTGATCCTGCTCGACCTTTGACGCAAGTCAAGAAAAGGAATCCTTTTTCATCCTTCTGCCCAGGTACGTGTGTATATTCCTTCCACAAATATAATTCATCCGTCGATTCATTTGATCGGCTTTTATCCGCCAAAAATTCTTTCTTTAATTTAATTGAATGGTTTTTTTTTTTTAATTTAAATTTTAATTTTTATTATTCAACCGTAGCAGACTATCGCCTAATCAAAAATCAATCATGGCTGTGACCATCAAGCGAGTGGCCCTCATCGTTGCCAGTCTTGGCGTCTTATCTTTTATCTTTGGAGTCATTGCCGAAAACAAGAAGGTTTCTGTATTTATTCTATTTCCCCCTTAACCCAAACTGTTCTGATCTTCTACTGTTAGTTTTAGGGTTTATTATTATTGTAAATTCTGAATATATATTGATATTTGTTGACGATGGGATTATTTTTGGGATAAAAAAATGTTATTCCATTTGGTTTTAAATCACAGCCTGCAGCTGGAACTCCAATTTCTGGAAAAGATGTGGTTATTTGTAAGTATCCATCGGATCCTTCGGTGGTTCTGGGCTACCTATCGGTTGCATTTCTGATACTATCTACTCTCACGGGCTATTGGTCTCTGTTTTACCCCTACAAAGGAAAATCTGTTCCACAGTCTGTTCTCTTCCAAAACACTAGTTTCTTCGTCTTCTTCAACATTGCCTTGTAAGCGCTACTCTCTCTCTCTCTCTCTCTCTCTCTCTCTCTTTGTATTTTAGTCCAGGATTATGTAGATTCGATGATTTCCTTATGATTATGTTGATTCAGTGATTTCCTTAATCCTTACTCATCTGATTAACATGCTATTTCAAATTTCACATCATATAATCCTCCCTTGACTTTCCCCCGACACTGGTCACATCATATTTTCCGATCCTATTAAACTCACTCAAGTATTCACGCCCTTGTTGATCCGCTTGTGGCAGGTTTACAGGTGGCTTAGCAGCCACTCTGCTCTTGTGGCCGACGATCACAGAGCACCTTCACTTGATCCGGAATGTTCATCACAATCTCTCCACAGAATGTCCTACTGCTAAGACTGGACTCCTTGGTGGTGGTGCGTTTGTTTCCCTTGATTCAGCCCTATTTTGGTTAGTTGCCCTTATGTTGGCTGATAATGCCCGAGAGGATCACTTTGATGAAGTTGAAAAAGACAGGAAAGTTGAGCATGCTCAGGTTCTCGCATCTGCTGAATACCATGTCAAAGGGGGTGCTGTGTAATGTAGTTCGTGGCTCATGTTCCATCATCAACTGCCAAATATTTGTCCCCAACTATCTTCACTTTTATGTATATGGTTTAGACTTCGTTTCCATTTCTAAGTAATAATTATCCGCTAGTAGTATTTGTTCAGCATCTCCAAGGTACGAATATTTCTTATTGTCAATTCTCATCTTTCTATGGTGCGTTTCTAAATCCTGATTCTCGAATAATACCTATAGTCTTTTCTCTTTTTAAGAAACAAAAACAAAAGCAACCAACTATAGGATACACGACTTTTTGCTGCACATTTGCCATCTGCTTAACTATTTGATCAAGGGGGTGTGATGTTTGGTGGCCCTAACATTTAGTTGTTTCACCATCTATTGAATCTCTGTCATTAAAGGTTTATTTTCTAATGAATTGCACTACGAACCTTCAGAATATTTTTCCATTTTATGGTAGAATTATACTGACATAATATACAATACCCAAACTGTAAAGTTGTAAAATATCATTTTTAATAACATTTGTCTGCCCTGCATAAGTATCATTCTTAACAACGTTAGCGTGCCCTGCATCTATGATGTCTTGGAAACAAATGGTCAGCACAACTTATTCACCTCGAGATCTCGCCTTCTAGTTCACTTCCAGTAGGGCTTAAATTATTACCCACCAATAGTTTATATGGAAGCTTCAATTTCTGCAACTTCTTCCAATCAAGAGAACAGTTTTGCTTCCACAGGAAATATTATACAGATTGTACAGACAACTTACCACCGTTACTGAACTTCCAAACTTACCCTCTGCACCCAGCGCAGAAAAACTTCTAGATGGGCACCAGCCCAACCTGCTTCTCCACCATTTTATGATCAACAGCATCACTATCAGCATACTCAGCTTTTTGTTGCTCTTGGCCGGCCAGATTATCGTTAGTCCTTCAAAAGGCCTTTCTGGTCAACTCCCCTCTGTTGTTGCAATGGAACTTACTAACGTTCTTAATAATCTAAATGGTACCAAAGAGTGAATCAAAAGTGCCAAGATATGGTTCATGCAGAGGTCTACATTTGCACCGGCTTTGACCGAGGCACTTAGAGATAGGGTATTTGCTGTGGATGGTTCAGAGAGCCAATTTCACGTGATTCATCTTGCCAATGACATTCTCTTTGGCATATGGCTGGTGTTGTTTAGTTTCCGATGGCTTCTTGAGAAATTATGAAAGAAGTTATTAAAAGTATGAGCAAACGAAAAAAAAAAAAATACAACATAGGTGAGAAGTGAAAATTAAAAACAGTTATATATGAAGTGGATAATTATTTTTTTATATGGTATTTTTAAAAAATAAATGACTTTTAAGTTTTTTTAAAGATACTATACAAAAATATTAAATGACATTATTGCCTTTTATAATAATATTTATTTAAAAAAGGGGTTTTTAAGACATTTTCCTTAGTACAAAATTAACTAATAAGCAAATCAATTTTAAGTAATAAAAAGTTTTTTTCCTTTTTGAAAAATTACCAAATTAATATGTAAAATCACATCATACACAAGAAAATTTTGGTAACTTATCAATTAAATTTTATTTAGTAACAAACATTTTTTATTTAGAAAATGTTATTTATGATATTTGTATTTTATATTACATACATAACTACTTTCTTTATAATATTTAAATAAATAAATAATCAGAATTATATAATACTATGTGTGGGGATATGGATTTGAAAAATTAGATTTCATTTGTTACATAAACTGTAAGAGCTAAATGCAATTAACTAAGTTATACTATTATAATGCAATTAATTAAGCTGGTAGAATCTCGAAATTATTTTTTAGGTAAAATTAAGTTATCTTTCATGTCTATTTAATGATATATGGAGATAAAATTTTCAAGATTCATGGCTGCCTTCCCAACAATATCGTCTCCAAGATTCGAACTCAAATTTTCTCATTAGAAATGTAATAATTACTATTAAAATGATATTTTTATCTTTTCATATTTTTATATAAAAATCTTTAAATAAAGCAACTACAAAATTGTACTTAAAACAAATAAGACTCTAAGAATCGAACCGCGCTAAATGAAAATTTGTACACAATCCTTTACCACTTCACTTATAATTCATTCAATAAATTATTTTTTATAAATAGAATTTTTACATAAAGATTTTACCTTCACTCATGTCATGGACATGGCATAATTTATTGATTAAGCATAAATTTGTAAATACATAACTTCTTTAGGAATTTCAAATTCAACACTAATTAAGCATCAAACAAATCTATAATATTAAGAAATTGTAGAGTTATGCCTCGTATTTGGGCTGAAATAGCGAGTGACGTCGCAACGAGGAAGAGCTCCTCATCCCGACGAGCTATCGACGTCATGTCGAGAAGAAGACTGTCATCCCAAAGACGCAACACCACCTTGCCTCAGCGACATGAATTCCACGTCAAGACGTGGCGGCGTGTCATGCAATTTTTTCGGCTTTCTTCTCCTAGTTAAACTATGTTTTTAGTATCTTTGTAACACCCCTTAACTGTATTCTACGCCGGAACCGGATACGAGGCGTTACCGTACTTAACACACATGGTCATACAACTTTGGGCTATCAAATTTCATTCCAAATTAAAACTTTTCCATACACACCTCTAACATCCTTATAATGGGCCTACGAGGCCCTAAACATGCTTCCGGAAGGTTTCAGAGATAATTTGAAAAAATTTTCACACTTAGAAAAATTTTACCTAAACAGGGGCCACACGCCTGTGTGAAATGGGACACGCCCGTGTGGGTAGGCCGTGTGGTCACACACGCCCATGTCCCTCACTCATGGTCAACACTGACTTATTTCACATAGTCGGACACACGCCCGTGTCTTAGCCCGTGTGCCAAAACCTTGGCATTCTGTTTATGACGTCATCACCTCACTATGGTCACACGGCCAGGGCACATGCTCGTGCCCTTAGACCGTGTGTCGAATTAAATTCCAATTTCAAGGTACAGACTTCACATAGCCTGGGCACACGCCCATGTCTTTGGTCGTGCCTCCCACACGGCTGAGACACACGACCGTGTCTCTACCCGTGTGTTTACTTCAAAGCTTACTGACTTGTAAAACTAACATGCAGGGGACCCACTGTAACAGACCAATTTTGACCCTAATCGGAACGGTGGTTTCGGGACCACGAATCCGAGCCCGAGTAATATTCTAATAATTTATTCTGTGTCAATTATATGTGAATTATTAGAGGTGAAAGTTTCGTAGAAGAAATTCATCGTTTAAGTGCTTAAATTGATAAAAAGGATTTAATCGCGAAAAGCGTAAATGTTACATGCTAAGGTGCAATGTACTAAATTGTTTGTGGCTTTTTAAGTAGGTGTCCAAAAAGGGCAATTAGCCATTGACCATAGGAATAGACGGCAATGGGCTAAGTTAGCTAAAAATATATGTTAGTTTAATTATATTTTTATTATGTGCTTATGATAGTATTTTATAAGGAAATAATGTAAGTGTACATGATAAATAAAACATAAAATAAGGCCACTATCTTCTTCATTCTCTCATGGCCGATTTTAGCTAGTGAAAGGGGTAAATTAAATTGTTTCTTGCATGGGAGGACTTGCATGTCAAATTCCCCACAATTTAATATGGTGGACGGTAAGCATGCTAGGAAAATTATAGTTTTAGTATTTTATAACTAAAATAGTATTATTATAATAAGCATGCTAATATGTGTTAGGAAATTAAAACAAAAAGAAGTATTTTCTATTTTAATCTCTCTTCTCTCCCCACCTTCTTCACGAATTCAAATTGAAAGAAGAGAAGAAACTTGAAACCTCCATTGTTCGGCCTTGCATGTAGTAGAAAGGTGGGTATTTTAGCTTGATTTTAGTAAGTCTTTTTATATAGTAATTGTTTGTTTTGGATGCTAATAAAATCATGTTAAAATTTTGGGTTTAAGCAAGCTAATATTCGGCCTAAGATGAACACTCTTGAGCTGTTTTTTTTTTTTTTTTTTGATGTGATAAATGTTTAGTTTGGATTCAAAAATGACATGAATAGCTTAAGAGACTTAGAAGAATTGAATGACTTGTGGTTTAAAGTATATGGAAGTTATAGGAATTTGTTTGAAATTGAGCATAGAGATGCTCTTATTATTCGGCTAGAATTTGGATGAATAAATTGTGGTTATTTAGCTTGTTGCTTGGTCTTATGTTGAAGAAAATGCATGGGTACATTGAATTAGCAAAATTCGGTCATAAGAGAAAATGAAATTGAGCTATTATATTCGGTTATATATATATATATATAAAGTTAATGTACGGCCATAGATAAGAAGGTAAGTTTTAAGTTAAAATACATTAAATAGATTATTACCAATATGTTCAATAATATTATTGAATATACTTGAACAAGATAGTGGGTGATAGCCGAATATAAATGTTCATGTCTTGGATTGAATATGTTTGGAAATGTAACGTGGGTTAATACAGTTGATATGGTATGTGAATGTGATGTACGTGCATGAATTAAAAATGATGTACGACTTGAGCAATGTTTGTTAGTTAAATTATTATAATCGCATTATATTCAAATTGATGTTCGAATTTGAATGATAATGTTTGAATGTATAGGTCATAATTATTGCTCGTATTCGGATATGCATAATATACATGTTGGAAAAATTTTATTTTAATGCCGAAAGCATGGAATTAATATGTTTAAATATTACAAATGTCGGGGGAATAATTGGCAAATTATATATTATAGGATTTTGCTTTTAAATTGAATGGAAGTGTGGTTTAATTGGTTTAATTGAACCGAATTAGATCAAGAACAAAAGGAGAAGAATTTGGAGCGAGGAAAAGCTAAACTAAACGAATAGTTGGAGATTCGAATCTATCGACTTCTAAGGTAAGTCCTTAAGCTATAGTATATTGAAGAATTATTTACGAACCTATTGTACGATAATGTTTGATAAATTTTAGTAGATATTCATGTCATAGCCGAATGTATATAAGCCTATTAGAATGGTTTTGATTGTTTGATGTAAATAAGCCAAAGTAAATTAAATATGTGATATAGTTATGAAAAGTGTTAGCAATAAACGATTGTATTAATGTGTTTCGGGCTTTAAGCCTAGCAGGCCTAGTGCCGGTGATTTAATTCAGGCTTTTACGCCTAGCAGGCCTTGTGCCGGTGTTACTTATCGGGCTTTTACGCCTAGCAGGCCTTGTGCCGGTGTTACTTATCGGGCTTTTATGCTCTAGCGGCTTGATGCCGTGATGTATTTTACAAACTAGAAACCGAAATTTTGTTCAAGGCGAGTTAAAGCAAATTATCGAGTTAATGGCTCAGGTAAGCATGTAAAGTAGGAATGTACTTCCTACCTACTTAAGACAAGGTAAACCAATGATTCAGTGAATTATTATAAACGGTATGTGTTACGAGTGAAGTGTATACATATATATATATATGGTTATAATATGTGTTATCAGTTTTACTAATGAATGATATGGGTATTGTGACCTTGGTTTCTTAATATGTGGATGCCATGTTATTATAGTTGAAATGTAAGAATATGAATGTTTGTACCTATGGTTACAAGATGACATTTTGGGTTTGAAGGATTGAATTATAGTAATTTAAATACTGATATTGGAATGTTATTTTTATCATGAATTAGGACTTACTAAGCTAGTAAGCTTATTGTGTAAAATGTTTCCTCTGTTTTATAGATTAGGTTCAAGCTACAAGCTCGTCGGGATCGTTCGGAAAGTTGCCCACACTATCATTCTACATTTTGGTACTCTTTCATTTTGGTTTTTAAATGAAGGCATGTATAGGAAAGACTTTGTTTTTGTTTTGGTGAAAACTTAAGGTTCATGTATATAATAGCCATGCGAATATGGCCAAATTTTTAGTTAAGTATGCTTTTTGTGTTTTGATACGAACGTCGGTTCATGTTGCCAATGTTTATGCATTCTTAATCGAAGTTTAATCATTTTGGATAATGAAATGTTTGTATATGAAATGAATCCTTGAATTAGGGATGTGGGTATGTTTGGTTAGAAGCTAGTTTTTCATAAATTGCAACGAAACAGCTTGTAGTAGCAGCAGTGATGTGATTTTGAAAAATCACCAAAAATAGGATATATTTAATTAGAAAGTGAATAAGATATGAAATTAAACCTTATTGTGTCTATTTTTATATGAAAGAAATAGAGTAGGCAAAGGATTTATATATTATGAGATATTTAAGTTTTAGTGAGACTTGCTCTGAATGAGTTCGTGAGTCTCTGTTCTGTTTTGGAAAAATTGTTAAAAATTGTATAAAAATAATTATGGAGCATGGTTTATATGTTTAGAATCCTTAATGAGTCTATTTTTAATTGGAATAAACAATAACATTATTGAAAATTTTTACAATGATATAACTGAATTGTTGTAAAGATAGGTCAGAATTGTCGAACAGAGAAATAGGGGTAACTTGGATGTATAAACTGTACCAATTGGCCACCTGAAAAATTCTGGAAAAATTATAGTAAAAAGTTATATGAGTCTAGTTTCAAGGAAAATTTACGGATCAAAATTTCGAGTTTTGTAACTCGAGTTATGGTCAATTTAGTCAGCGTGATGCAGTTGGACAGCTTCAAAACTTTATGCACCGAATTAATTGTCAAGTCTAGTAATGCCACATACTCGACTCCGGCAAAGGTTTCAGGTAAGGGGTGTTACATTTGATTGGTATCAGAGCCTACGGTTTAGTCGATTCTAGGACTACTCTAGCGCGTTTGAGTCTAGCTGTACATGCCTTTATTATATGTTGATAGTGTGGTGACTTCTGACAGCTTGAACTTTGTTTTATATAGTAAATGGAAACTGATCCTGAAAGAGCCGTAGCTGATGATGTAGAGAGCGTAGCGCCTGACCGTGCACACGGATCAGCGCCGGTAGACTCTCGACCTGTTTCGGGTAGCCACGAAGGAGAGACTAAACAAGCCTTTTATCATATGATGAATGAGTGGTTTGCCCAATTTATTCAAAATAACCCACTGCACACACCAACCCCACCCCGAATAATCCAACTCCGATTCCATCAAGACTTCGATGATAGATCCGATGAGATCTAGTAGGCCCCAGCTTGATAAAATTCGAAAATTTGGGGTAGAAGAGTTTAAAGCCAATGATGATGATGACGCAGAGAGAGCGAAATGTGGCTTGATAACACTATTCGGGTACTTGATGAGCTATCTTGTACTCCTGATGAATGCACGAAGTGTGCTATATCCTTCTTCATGGGACACCGCATATCACTGGTGGAATACACTAGTATCAGTGGTTCCGAAAGAAAAAGTGACCTGGGATTTCTTCCAAATTGAATTTCACAAGAAGTATATTAGCCAAAGATTCATTGATCAATAACGAAAGGAGTTCCTTGAGCTGAAACAGGGACGAATGACCGTAACAGAATTTGAAAGAAAATTTGTCAGGCTCAGCAGATATGCTAGAGAGTGTGTTTCTACTGAAGCTATTATGTGCAAAAGATTTGAAGATGGCCTGAATGAAGATATAAAGATGTTTGTTGGCATTCTTGAAATTCAAGAGTTTGTGACTTTAGTTGAGAGAGCTTGCAAAGCTGAAGAGCTCGGGAAAGAGAAAAGAAAGGCTGAGACAGAAGCTAGAGACATCCGTAAAAGATCTTCGTCTTTCATTCCACAACCAAGAAGTCCAGAGGTGACTACAGCCGACATAAAGCTACTACAGATCCACCTAGACGAGATCGACCTCCTATGAGCTCCCGAGCTACCTCGATAGCTTGATGTTGGTAACGCCCACGTAATAGAGTTGAATGCGAGCACTATGGGAAATGGCACTCAGGGAGTTGTAGATTTCATGATCGGTCTTGCTATAAATGTGGATCGTCAAATCATTTTATTAGAGAGTGTCCGAGGTTAGCTGAGCAGAATACAGTTCAGAACACTAAGCCGAGCAACATGTCAATGCGAGGTAGACCACCCAGACATTCAGGCAATGTAGGTGGTAGTCAGAAAGGAACGAAGAACACTACGATTCGATCGAGGCTAGAGCTCCGGCTAGAGCATATGTTTGCCGAGCCGAGAGGATGCTTCCTCCCACATCATCACCGGTATTTTCACTCTTTATGATACTACTGTAATTGCACTAATCGATCCTGGTTCGACTCATTCTTATGTGTGTGAAACTTTAGAATTTGGCAAGACTCTGCTAGTTGAGTCTACCAAGTTTGTGATTCGTGTGTCCAACCCTTTGGGTAGATGTGTGCTTGTTAATAAAGTGTGTAGAGGTTGCCCGTTGATGATTCGGGATTATTGCTTCCCAGCTGATTTAATGTTGTTGCCCTTTGACGAATTTGATATAATCTTGGGTATGGACTGGTTAACTTCACATGAGGTAGTAGTGGACTGTAAAAGAAAGCTTATCGATTTGAAATGTCGAAACGGTGAGACCATCAGAATTAAGTCCTGTGACGTAAATGGGTTGCCTACAGTAATATCTTCAATGTTAGCCCGAAAGTATGTGAGAAAAGGGTGTGAAGCTTATTTGGCTTATGTACTGGATAATAAAATGTCCGAGAAACAAATTGAATCTGTATCAGTTATATGTGAATACCCCGATGTGTTTCCTGAAGAACTACCGGGTTTACCCCCAGTACGAGAGATTGAGTTCGGCATTGAGTTAGTGCCGGGTGTGGCTCCGATTTCGATAGCTCCGTACCGAATGGCACCTACTGAATTAAAAGAATTGAAAGCGCAGTTGCAAGAATTGACAGATAGGGGCTTCGCGCGACCGAGTTTTTCTCCGTGGGGTGCACCGGTTTTATTTGTGAAAAAGAAAGATGGGACTATGCGAATGTGTATCAACTACCGGCAACTAAATAAGGTAACTATAAAGAATAAGTACCCGTTACCTCGGATTGATGATTTATTTGATCAGTTGAAGGGGGCTTCAGTGTTTTCGAAAATAGATTTGAGATCGGGCTATTATCAGTTGCGAGTCAGAGATTTAGATGTACCAAAGACTGCATTCCAAACGAGGTACGGACATTATGAGTTTTTGGTTATACCTTTTGGACTCACTAATGCACCTGCTGTTTTTATGGATCTAATGAATCGAGTCTTCCGACAGTTTTTGGATCGGTTTGTAGTAGTGTTTATTGATGACATACTGATCTACTCCAAAAATGAAACGGAACATGCTGAGCATTTGAGATTAGTACTACAAACTTTGAGAGATCAACGATTGTATGCAAAGTTCAGTAAGTGTGAGTTCTGGATGAATGAAGTCAACTTATTGGGTCATGTTGTTTCGGTGTCAGGTATTCGGGTGGATCCAAACAAAATAGCAGCCATACTCGATTGGAAACCACCAAAGAATGTTTCCGAGATCCGAAGTTTCCTAGGCCTTGCGGGATATTATAGACGATTTGTAAAAGGTTTTTCTGTAATAGCTACACATTTGACGAGACTACTACAGAAAGATGTCAAATTTGAGTGGTCGAAAGGTGTCGAGAAAAGTTTCGAAAGCGCTTGAAAGCCCTTTTGACCGGCCATAGTGTTAACTCACGGCTGAATCGGGTAAAGAATTTATTATTTTTAGCGATGCTTCCTTGAATGGGTTGGGTTGCGTTTTAATGCAAGAAGGCAAGGTGATAGCCTACGCTCGAGACAATTGAAGCCGCATGAGAAAAAATTATCCAACTCACGATCCGGAGTTAGCGACCATTGTGTTCGCATTGAAAATTTGGCGTCACTATTTATTCAAATGAAAAATGTCACATTTATTCGGATCACAAAAGTTTAAAATATTTGATGACTCGTAAAGATCTAAACTTGAGACAACGCAGATGGTTAGAATTGCTTTGAAAGATTATGAATTAGTGATTGACTACCATCCGAAAAGCTAATGTTGTTGCGGATACGTTAAGTCGAAAATCATTATTTGCTCTTCGTGCATTGAACGCACAGTGACTATGTCGATGATGGTTCGATCATAGCCGAAGTTACAAGCAAGACCGATGTTTATTCAAAGATTTGTGATGCAATCGAAAGTTGACAAAAAGTTGATTGCTATTCGAGTCGGTGTGGAAGTGGTACGAATCGATTTTCGATTAATGCAAATGATTGTTTGAATTATAAAGGCCGATTATGTGTTCCAAAGGACTCGGATTGATCTGAGATGATCCCGTGTGAGGCCCATAGTGGTCGACTATCGATACACCCGGGTAGCACTAAAATGTATAACGATTTGAAGCAATTCTATTGGTGGCTTTGCATGAAACGAGATATATCCGAGTTTGTTTCTAAGTGCTTAATCATGTCAACAAGTAAAAGTGAGCATCAGTACCGTCCGGACTACTTCAACCAATCATGATACCCGAATGGAAATGGGATAGAATTACAATGGATTTTGTATCCGGTCTTCCTATGACACTGAATAAGAAAGATGCTGTATGGGTTATCGTTGATAGATTGACTAAATCAGCTCATTTTATACCGGTACGTACCAACTATTCACTTGATAAGCTTGCCGAATTGTATGTGTCACAGATTGTAAGGTTGCACGGTGTGCCAAGTTCCATTGTTTCAATAGGGACCCGAGATTTACATCGTGGTTCTGGAAGAAATTACAAGATGCTCTGGATACTAGACTTCATTTTAGTACCGCCTTCCATCCGCAAACAGACGGTCAGTCTGAGCGAACTATTTTGATACTTGAGGACATGTTGAGGTGTTGCGTTCTCGAGTTTGAAGGTACGTGGGAACGATACCTACCTTTGATTGAATTTGCTTACAATAATAGCTTCCAATCTAGTATAAAAATGGCGCCTTATGAAGCCTTATACGGGCGAAAATGTCACACGCCGTTGTATTGGACTGAGCTCGGTGAAAATAAGATACACGGGGTTGATTGGATTAAAGAAACAGAACAGAAAGTAGTTACTATTAGAAACAATTTGAAAGCTACTTCGGATCGTCAAAAGTCCTATGTCGATTTAAAGCAAAAGGACATTGAATTTCAGGTCGGAGATCGGGTGTTCTTAAAAGTTTCTCCGTGGAAGAAAATACTCCGATTTGGTCGAAAAGGCAAGTTGAATCCGAGATTTATCGGACCGTATGAAATCATCGAGCGTATAGGGCCTGTTGCTTACAGATTGAGATTGCCCCTTGACTTAGAAAAGATACACAATGTATTTCACGTTTCGATGCTTCGCAAATACAGATCAGACCCGTCCCATGTGATCACACCGTCAGAGATTGAAATTCGATCCGATCTGACATATGATGAGGAACCGATTCGTATCTTGGCTCGGGAAATGAAGGAGTTGAGAAATAAGAGGATTCCATTAGTGAAAGTATTATGGAATAGACACGGAGTTGAAGAGGCCACGTGGGAACCTGAAGATTCAATGAGGCAACAATATCCGATCTTATTTAACGGTAAGATTTTCGAGGACGAAAATCTTTAAGGGGGGAGAGTTGTAACAGACCAATTTTGACCCTAATCGGAACGGTGGTTTCGAGACCACGAATCCGAGCCCGAGTAATATTCTAATAATTTATTCTGTGTCAATTATATGTGAATTATTAGAGGTGAAAGTTTCGTAGAAGAAATTCATCGTTTAAGTGCTTAAATTGATAAAAAGGATTTAATCGCGAAAAGCGTAAATGTTACATGCTAAGGTGCAATGTACTAAATTGTTTGTGGCTTTTTAAGTAGGTGTCCAAAAAGGGCAATTAGCCATTGACCATAGGAATGGACGGCAATGGGCTAAGTTAGCTAAAAATATATGTTAGTTTAATTATATTTTTATTATGTGCTTATGATAGTATTTTATAAGGAAATAATGTAAGTGTACATGATAAATAAAACATAAAATAAGGCCACTATCTTCTTCATTCTCTCATGGCCGATTTTAGCTAGTGAAAGGGGTAAATTAAATTGTTTCTTGCATGGGAGGACTTGCATGTCAAATTCCCCACAATTTAATATGGTGGACGGTAAGCATGCTAGGAAAATTATAGTTTTAGTATTTTATAACTAAAATAGTATTATTATAATAAGCATGCTAATATGTGTTAGGAAATTAAAACAAAAAGAAGTATTTTCTATTTTAATCTCTCTTCTCTCCCCACCTTCTTCACGAATTCAAATTGAAAGAAGAGAAGAAACTTGAAACCTCCATTGTTCGGCCTTGGTATTTTAGCTTGATTTTAGTAAGTCTTTTTATATAGTAATTGTTTGCTTTGGATGCTAATAAAATCATGTTAAAATTTTGGGTTTAAGCAAGCTAATATTCGGCCTAAGATGAACACTCTTGAGCTGTTTTTTTTTTTTTGATGTGATAAATGTTTAGTTTGGATTCAAAAATGACATGAATAGCTTAAGAGACTTAGAAGAATTGAATGACTTGTGGTTTAAAGTATATGGAAGTTATAGGAATTTGTTTGAAATTGAGCATAGAGATGCTCTTATTATTCGGCTGGAATTTGGATGAATAAATTGTGGTTATTTAGCTTGTTGCTTGGTCTTATGCTGAAGAAAATGCATGGGTACATTGAATTAGCAAAATTCGGTCATAAGAGAAAATGAAATTGAGCTATTATATTCGGTTATATATATATATATATATATATAAAGTTAATGTACGGCCATAGATAAGAAGGTAAGTTTTAAGTTAAAATACATTAAATAGATTATTACCAATATGTTCAATAATATTATTGAATATACTTGAACAAGATAGTGGGTGATAGCCGAATATAAATGTTCATGTCTTGGATTGAATATGTTTGGAAATGTAACGTGGGTTAATACAGTTGATATGGTATGTGAATGTGATGTACGTGCATGAATTAAAAATGATGTACGACTTGAGCAATGTTTGTTAGTTAAATTATTATAATCGCATTATATTCAAATTGATGTTCGAATTTGAATGATAATGTTTGAATGTATAGGTCATAATTATTGCTCGTATTCGGATATGCATAATATACATGTTGGAAAAATTCTATTTTAATGCCGAAAGCATGGAATTAATATGTTTAAATATTACAAATGTCGGGGGAATAATTGGCAAATTATATATTATAGGATTTTGCTTTTAAATTGAATGAAAGTGTGGTTTAATTGGTTTAATTGAACCGAATTAGATCAAGAACAAAAGGAGAAGAATTTGGAGCGAGGAAAAGCTAAACTAAACGAATAGTTGGAGATTCGAATCTATCGACTTCTAAGGTAAGTCCTTAAGCTATAGTATATTGAAGAATTATTTACGAACCTATTGTACGATAATGTTTGATAAATTTTAGTAGATATTCATGTCATAGCCGAATGTATCTAAGCCTATTAGAATGGTTTTGATTGTTTGATGTAAATAAGCCAAAGTAAATTAAATATGTGATATAGTTATGAAAAGTGTTAGCAATAAACGATTGTATTAATGTGTTTCGGGCTTTAAGCCTAGCAGGCCTTGTGCCGGTGTTACTTATCGGGCTTTTACGCCTAGCAGGCCTTGTGCCGGTGTTACTTATCGGGCTTTTATGCCTAGCAGGCTTGATGCCGGTGATGTATTTTACAAACTAGAAACCGAAATTTTGTTCAAGGCGAGTTAAAGCAAATTATCGAGTTAATGGCTCAGGTAAGCATGTAAAGTAGGAATGTACTTCCTACCTACTTAAGACAAGGTAAACCAATGATTCAGTGAATTATTATAAACGGTATGTGTTACGAGTGAAGTGTATACATATATATATATATATATATATATATGGTTATAATATGTGTTATCGGTTTTACTAATGAATGATATGGGTATTGTGACCTTGGTTTCTTAATATGTGGATGCCATGTTATTATAGTTGAAATGTAAGAATATGAATGTTTGTACCTATGGTTACAAGATGACATTTTGGGTTTGAAGGATTGAATTATAGTAATTTAAATATTGATATTGGAATGTTATTTTTATCATGAATTAGGACTTACTAAGCTAGTAAGCTTATTGTGTAAAATGTTTCCTCTGTTTTATAGATTAGGTTCAAGCTACAAGCTCGTCGGGATCGTTCGGAAAGTCGCCCACACTATCATTCTACATTTTGGTACTCTTTCATTTTGGTTTTTAAATGAAGGCATGTATAGGAAAGACTTTGTTTTTGTTTTGGTGAAAACTTAAGGTTCATGTATATAATAGCCATGCGAATATGGCTAAATTTTTAGTTAAGTATGCTTTTTGTGTTTTGATACGAACGTCGGTTCATGTTGCCAATGTTTATGCATTCTTAATCGAAGTTTAATCGTTTTGGATAATGAAATGTTTGTATATGAAATGAATCCTTGAATTAGGGATGTGGGTATGTTCGGTTAGAAGCTAGTTTTTCATAAATTGCAACGAAACAGCTTGTAGTAGCAGCAGTGATGTGATTTTGAAAAATCACCAAAAATAGGGTATATTGAATTAGAAAGTGAATAAGATATGAAATTAAACCTTATTGTGTCTATTTTTACATGAAAGAAATAGAGTAGGCAAAGGATTTATATATTATGTGATATTTAAGTTTTAGTGAGACTTGCTCTGAATGAGTTCGTGAGTCTCTGTTCTGTTTTGGAAAAATTGTTAAAAATTGTATAAAAATAATTATGGAGCATGGTTTATATGTTTAGAATCCTTAATGAGTCTATTTTTAATTGGAATAAACAATAACATTATTGAAAATTTTTACAATGAGATAACTGAATTGTTTTAAAGATAGGTCAGAATTGTCGAACAGAGAAATAGGGGTAACTTTGATGAATAAACTGTACCAATTGGCCATCTGAAAAATTCTGGAAAAATTATGGTAAAAAGTTATATGAGTCTAGTTTCAAGGAAAATTTATGGATCTAAATTTCGAGTTTTGTAACTCGAGTTATGGTCAACTTAGTCAGCATGACGCAGTTGGACAGCTTCAAAACTTTATGCACCGAATTATTTGTCAAGTCTAGTAATGCCACATACTCGACTCCGGCAAAGGTTTCGGGTAAGGGGTGTTACACCCACGGCCTGGTCACACACCCATGGGACTGACCGTGTGTCAGACACGGCCTAGACATACGCCCATATGCCTACCCGTGTGGACAAGAACAAGGCTATTCGCCAAGCTCATTCGTCACCCTAATTCATTCCAGCATAATTCATAACCAAACAACCCAATCATATACCCTACACAATCATGAATAACCTCATCTTTTCATTAATTAATAGTATTGAGCCATTAACTATGGCCATGTACAAAAGAATTCATCTATAAGGAGCCAATACACACTTGGCCAAAATAACAAACATTTCACCTAGTCTAGCCCCTATACATGCCATACTCAAAATGCTAATTCAAAAATATACCAAGATGAGCTGATAGTGTGGGTGATCTTCTGATTATCTTTGTATCCCGACTCGGTTCTTTGACTCTATAAAATAAGGGAAAAAGAAAGGGAGTAAGCTTTAAAGCTTAGTAAGTTTACATGTAAACAATAATTATCATAATATGTGCTAATCAATAAATAGCATTTCACAATAAGTAAAAGCATCCAACAATCCAAGATTATGCTTACTCATTCTTTCTTACCACATTCCAACCATATCACAACCAAATGCTCTTATTATTTAACATACATCCCTACACTTATCACCACAAGACCACATGAAACAACACAACACAATTTCACAATAAGTCACTCTTAGAAATATCAAACACTCGGTGGTTTCGCACTTAACCCACCGTTTGTCTTAAACAGGGTGATAACGCACATAGCCCACCAACAAGAATATTTACGGTGGTATCGCATAGCCCACCAATTGATAACATAAACGATGGTATCACACACAACCCATCGTGAATAAATATTAAGGCGGTATCACACATAGCCCACCAACAAGAATAATTAATGTGGTATCACACACAGCCCACCATAATTATTACGGATAATATTCCACACTTACATGTCTATTTCAACATTCATATTCTAACAAGTCCAATTCATTTAAATTATAAATGACCTCAATCACACAATACCCCAATAAGAAATAACATGTGTATTTAAGATACATCGTTTACACATAAACTTACCTCGATGCAAAATGCGTTAATTTGCAGTTTAATTCGAAACCTTGCCTTTTCCTCGGTCAAGGTTAATTCTGCTCTCTTCTTGATCTATAACAACAAAATTTCATTCATTCAATCATTTCATGATCATAATACATCATAATCTCTACTTAGGCAAAAATGACCATTTTGCCCTTGTACTTTGGCAAAAATTACAATTTTTCCCCTAGGCTCATAAATCGTTTTTCATCACATTTTCTCATTAAACAAGCCTAGCTGAACATTTACTACTCTTACAACTACTCATAATTCCAATTATTTCATGCATTTATTACACATTTTCAACCTTTGCATTTAAGTCCTATTTAGGTGTTTTCATGCTAACACCTTTCACAAAAGTTGTTCCTTAACTCACTATCATTCATTTTCTTCCGTAAAAACTCAGCAAACAACATAAATTTCTCATGAAAAATCCCTAGGCTTTCAACCATATTGCAAATTAGTCCCCTCATTAGCTAGCTTAAGCTTTGGGGACTCCAAAAGTAAAAAAATTCTCAATAAAAACCACTAAGATCACTTACTTGTAGAGAAAAGGAGTTGCCGAAAATTTTCAAGCTCCCATGGTGTTTTTCTTAGGGAATTTCGATGGTGAGAAGAAGGGGAAAAGATGATATATTTTCTTCTCCTTATTTTATTATTTTACTAGACAAATTACCACCAAAATCTGACCTAATGCTTTGAAAATTTAATTCTTTGTCCCCTATGACCAGCTATTAACTTTAGAAAGGTCTATTTGCATATTAGGGACCTCCAATTAAAATCTACAGCTATTAGACACCTTTTGCTTGTAAAACAATACTTTCGTATTTAATGCGATTTAGTCATTTTTCACAATTAAGCACACAATTGCTAAAATTAAAGCACCAAAATTTCTATGCAACCTTACTATCATGCTATAATTTATAAAATATTATGAAAATAATTTTCTTCAACCTCAAATTAGTGGTCCCGAAACCATTATTCTGATTAGCCCCAAAATCAGGCTGTTACAATCTTACTTAAACTCTGATTAGTGTAGGTTAATTTAATATTATTTGACCTATGAATTTAACATATAAATAGGCCATTTTTCCACCCTAGAAAAATAACATATTAGCTTTTACAAGTTTTTAGAAAATTTTGTATTTAAATATTCTTATTTCGGGTTTTGGGCTTTAGTTTTATCTCCATCTTTGTACTATTCGTTTTTTCCATTATAGTGAAGCCAATCAGTAAGGGATTTTTCTCAAGGGCGACAAGATTTAGTTGCATATGAGTTTTGGTGAGAGTTTTGTGGTAATAATGGAGAGAATTTTATACTCTTTTTGTGAGTTCCCTATAAGATTTAGGGTTTTATTTATCAGTTTACTCTTTAAGATTTTGAGCTTTGTATTTATGGTTTTGGATAATGTATGTTTATTACATTTAGGTTAATTTTCTCCATATTGTACTATCGTTTTTTTTACTCAATTAGTGAAAAGCTAGAGCCTCATTTACTTGTAGTTTTTCCCTCTTTGAGGGTTTTCCACATAAAATATTTGTATTCATTCTTCTCCACTTTTATTATCTTGTTATTTATACAGGTCGATTCTAGATTAAACTGGTATCAGAGCTAGTTTAGTTTTTGCAATTAACTTGTTTAGAGATGGAAACAACAAGGTTTAATATTAATAAGTTTGATGGCATCACAAATTTCAATTTGTGGCAAGTTTGGATGACGACAATTCTAATTCAGGGCAATCAAAATGGGATAGGTTAGATAAAAAGGCTCTATCCATGATTCAATTATGTTTAACAAATAATGTGTTGCAGGAGGTTTTGATAAAGAAAATTACATTCACCTTATGGAAAAGGTTAGAAGCCCTTTATGCGACAAAATCTCTAGCTAACCGTTTGTGCTGAAACAACAGTTGTACACGTTTCACGTGAATGAAGGTGGTCACCTTAGAGATCACATTAGTCAATTTATTACTCTTTTGAATGATTAAAAAAATGTTGAGATTTAGATTGACGATGAAGATTAGGATATTCTATTGTTGTGCTCTTTACCCTCTTTATACAAGTCTTTTAAGGAGACCCTGATTTATGGTAGAGATAATCTCTCGTTCGAAGATGTGAAGGGTCATCTGTTGAGTAAAGACAAACTCGGCAATGAGTTTGGCTCAGATAGAAAGTCAGATAGGCAATCCTCGATTTTGGTAGCATCAAGGAAGTGAGACAAGAGATGTCATTATTGTAAGAAGTTAGGTTATGTTAAGGTATATTGTTACAAACTATGAAATAAAATGGCTACTAAGAGCAATGAGGAAGGTTTAGGCGGTGCTAACTTGGCCAATAATAAGGGTGATGATTTCTTGTTGGTGCCAACAAATGAAAGCTCCGAGCTTAAGTTTGAGTGGTGTTAGCTCAGAAAGATCAACTCGAGATTGACGATAAGGAGGTTGAATCGACTTTTGAGAAGTTGTGATGGAAGCAACAAAAATTGTACAACAAAGACCATAAGGATTTAGAGTGGTTTGACCCCAAATGCCAACTCCACTACCTTAGCTTTCCACAACTAAGGATTTTCTCAAATTCACTAATTTGGTAACCTTTGGGGACAATGTTTAACCTTATAATCTCTCTTAAGACTTATTCTCAAAAATCTTAAGATACAACTCCATTAAGGTTTCTACCCAAACCTTAAGAATAAACTCTCTCTCTCAAAAGAGATACAAATAAGAAAACAAAGAAAACAATCCTCACAAGATCATGATGTTTGCCAATTAAGCACAAATACAAAGAAGAACACTTGAGCTAAATGAATACAATGAAAGCTCACAAATATCTACAAAAAATGATATGAAATAATTAAGCTCTAGGTTGTTTTGTTTTATCTTTAAGCTTTGCACATTGCTCTTCTTCTTGCTAGACCTTTGGAAGATGGTATTTATACCCTCTAATTAATTTCCAACTGTTGTGGTTGTTGTAGAAGTGAATGCAGCCGTTGGGGATGAAATACTAGGTCATTAACTGCACCTATAGCAACGAGTATCAATACTTACTAAAAGGGTATAGATATTTTTTATAATTAATGTAGATTTCAGTGACTATGAAGCAGGAATATTGATACCTTAGGAAATATATCGATACCTTAAGAAAAGTATCGATACCAGATCGATACCTACCAAGGTTTAAAAGAAACAGAATGTCAATTTGGTATCGATTATCATAGGGGTATCGATAGCTTGTAAAATATTGATACTTAGACAAAAAGTATCGATACTTTTTATCATGGAGCAATTCTTAACTTATTTGAAAATGGTTAAAACATATTTGAAAATGTTTGACTCAATTGAAACCATTTCAATTTGATTTTATCAAATTGATCAGCTTTACTTTTATTCAAAACCATTTTAATTTTTTATTTCAAAACTTATTATCCAATAAGGCGTAGTTTAACACGTGGATCTTGGATTCGGGGTGTTCTTTCCACATGTATCCCAATAGGGACTGGTTCTTCACATACAGTTCAGTTGAAGGTGGAATTGTGCATATGGGGAATGGTTCATTTAGTAAGGTAACCAGTATCAGTACTGTTTAGATCAGGATGCACAATTGGACAATTAGGACACTGTTAGATGTCAAACATGAGCCCAACTTAAAGAAAAATCTCATCTCTTTGGGAATTTCAGACTCGAAGGGTTTTAGAATTAACATCGAGTCAAGCGAAATTAAGGTATCCCATGTGGCTCTCATTTTGATGAAAGGTAAAAAAAGTGAGTTTTTATGTTTTGGAAGGATCAACTGTGATTGATGAAACAGGACGTCCCTCGTCTTTTAAGGAGTCAAAGTCGACTTGTTTGAAGCAGAGACAAATTGGTCATAGAAGGGGAAAAAGCTATGACTATTTTGTATAAGAGAGGTTCTCTTTTGGGTGTAAGTTTTAAAAAGATAAGGCAATGCATTCATGAAAATTAGACCCAAGTTAGTTTTGATGAACTTCCAGCTTTAAAACACTGTTTTGACTAAATTAATATCCTTCATAGTTTGATATAGGCCCATAGAAGGCTTTGCTAAAGAAGGTGTTGTGGAAATACTAGTCAAGGTGGAGATTTGTAGAGTTATGCCTCGTATTTGGGCTGTAATAGAGCGTGACGTCACAGCAAGTAGGAGCTCCTCGTCTCGACGAGCCGCTGACCTCACGACGAGAAGAAAGCAGTCGTCCCGGCGACGTGAATTCCACTTCAAGACGTGGTGACATGTCATCAAATTTTTTGGCTTTCTTCTCCTAGTTAAAATATGTTTTCAGTTTCCCACTTAAACTCTAATTAATGTAGGTTATTTTAATATTATTTGACCTACGAATTTAGCCTATAAATATGCCCTTTTTCCACCCTAGAAAAATAATCCATTACACATTTATGTATTAGCTTTTACAAGCTTTCATAGAAATTTGTATTTAAATTTTGTGAATTCTTATTTTGGGTTTCGGGGTTTAGTTTTATCTCTATTGAGATAGAAATACACCAAGAGGGGGTGAATTGGTGTTTTAAAAGGTTTTCGAGAAATGGCAAAAATCGAATGACTCAAGAAATTATAGTGGTTCAACCTCAATTGCCTACATCCACTACCTTATCTTCCCTCAACTAAGGATTCCCAAAATCCACTAATTTGAACCTTTAAGGACAACGTTTAAACTTACGAATCCTTATCTTTTCAAAGGTAAGATAAAACTACTTCTCCTTAAGGTTTTCGACCTAAAACCTTAAGTAACACCTCACAAGTGAGAGAAAAATAATGATGAATATGATGAAACCTCTAAAAGGTAGATAATCAACAATTAAACACTTTCACACAAAATTACAACACTTGAAAGAATATAGAAAACTTAACTCACAAGTGTGTACAAGAAATATTTAGTAAACAATTGAGAAAGGTTGGCAATTGAGTTCTTGGAAGTTAGGTACTTGTTTCTTGTCTCTTATTGACTTCAGTGGGGAGCCTTAACCTTGTATTTAAGTCCTCTAACAACCTTATAGACGTTTGTAGCCATTAGAAGCAAATTAGAGTCATTAGAGCCATAAAAACCAACATTAAATACAGTCTGCAGCTTCATTGTACTGGTAGAAGAAATCTTGTATCGGTAGAAGTCTTTCCAAAATATGATTGTTGGGCTTGTTCTATTGATAGAAGTTCTCTTGTATAGGTAGAACTCTGAGGGTTTCATTTGGTATCAATAGAACCCATCAGAGTATCAGTAGAAGTGTAGCGGATGTTAAACTTTGGCTACTGACTTGAATTGTTTTAGCAGAAGTCCTCAAGGTATCGGTAGAAGTGCAAGAGATGCTGAACTTTGGCTACTAACTAGACTTGTTTCGGTAGAAGTCCTCAATGTATCGATAGAAGTCCTAAGACAAAACTACCTTACTTACTAGAGTGTGTTCTACTGATAGAAGTCCAAGTTGTTTCGGTAGAACCCAGAGTTGTATTGGTAAAACTCCCAGTTCTACTGGTAGAATTTTGTAGCTTTTTCAAGGTCTTTTCATCTGAAGTTCTACCAATATTTGTCCACCTAAGTATCGGTAGAAGTCTTTCAGACTTCAAAAACTCGTTAAAAATAATTTAATTCAAGGCTTTTTAACAATTTATTTTATCCAACACTTTGAAAATAATTTTAAGGACTTATAAACATTTTTTTAGAAATTTAAGTAGGGAATTTTTAATATTCTTTTTGTTATATCAAAAATGCTTGAAAAAGTAGAGCTAACAATCTCCCCCTTTTTGATATAACAAAAACATTTTGAAAAAATTTGCTAACTCCCCCTATCTTAAACATCATTTTCAAAATAAGCTCCCTTTTTTGAAAAAAAAAATATTTTAGACGTCATCTTATTTAAATTTCTAACTTAAGAATTTGGCTTTAAGATCAAGTTGAAAGAAATTTTTTTGATGCAAATTTTGCATTTTTCTCCCCTTTTTGTAACAAAAAAAAAAAAGAATGTATGCTTGAAAAACTAGGGGAATAATTGCACGATATTTAAACATATGGAGATATAAGAATAAAAAATAAAAACAAAAGAAAAATGAAGCAACCAAAGGCAATGAAAAGAAAAACATCCCAAAGCAACCAAGTATGCAACCAATATAAATAACTCAAATATCCAAAGAAAGAGAACCAAACAATCAAAATAGTGATATAATCCAACCAAAAAGCAAATAAAAAGAAATCAAGAAGTGAGGTCCTAATCATTCGATGGTGGGGGGAAATTGAGAGTCCAACTCATTAGATAAAATCATATAATACAATGTTTAAGCAAATATGTACAAGAAAATCAAGTAAAAACATGCTTGAAAGCAGTCAAAAGGTGGAAAATACATTTACTAACATACTCAAATTTTGATCTATGATTTAAAATACTATCAAAATTAATTATATTACATATTTCAAACATGCGAGAATTAATAGAAACAATGAATTTACAAGTTTACAAGTATAATCAAGTACTATACACAAAACATGCATAAAACAACACAAGTGTCCAAAAATGTCAAGAAGATTATACAAGAAGCTTATGAAGACATGTTCATTAGTCCTAACTCCCCCTAATTATCCAAAATATCTCCTTATCTAAAGGCTTTGAAAAAAAAACCAACTAGTTGATGCAAAGTATCTACAAATTTTAGTACTATGTCACCTCTTTGCACATGGTCTCTAATGAAATGGTGTCTTTTTTTCTATGTGCTTTGCTCTAGAGTGTTGGATGAGATTTTTGGATAAGAAAATAGCACTAGTGTTATCACACCTTATAGGAATGTGATCCATATCAATTCCAGAGTCATCTAATTGTTGCTTTATCCAAAGAATTTGAGCACAACAACTACCTACCGCAACATATTCCACTTCGGTTGTGGACAAAGCTACACTATTTTATTTCTTAGAGAACCATGAAACTAGCAGGTTTTCTAAGAATTGACATGTTCTGGAAGTGCTTTTTCTATTTAACTTGCATCCTCCAAAATCCACATCGGAGTAAGCATGCAAACTAAATGATGAATCTTTGGGATATCAAAGTCTTAGGTTTGGAGTGTCCTTAAGGTACCTAAAGATTATCTTAATGGATTGTAAATGTGACTCCTTAGGAGATGATTGAAATCTAGAGCATAAACAAACACTAAACATTATATCCGGTCTACTTGCGATAAGATAAAGCAATGACCCTATCATAGACCTATAGAGTTTAGTGTCAACACATTTACCTCATTTATCTTTATCAAGCTTTGTTGAAGTGCTCATTGGTGTTGATTGATGCATCAAGTCCTCCACTTTAAAATTTTTAAGCATTTCCTTGATGTATTTGGCTTGATTGATGAAGATGCCATTCTTAGTTTGCTTGATTTGGAGCCCCAAAAAGAAGTTGAGCTCACCCATCATGCTCATCTCAAATTCACCTTGCATAATCTTAGAAAATTCTTGACAAAGAAGTTCATTAGTAGCACCAATTATAATATCATCAACATAAATTTGTACTACTAAAATGTTTTTGTCTTTAGTTTTTATGAACAAGGTGGTGTCTACTTTGCCCCTTCTAAAGCCATTTTCAATTAAAAATTTGGAAAGTCTTTCATACCAAGCTCTAGGAGCTTGCTTCAAATCATATAGAGCTTTGGGCAATTTGAAAACATTATTTGGAAAATTTGGATTTTCAAAACCGGTAGGTTGTTCAACATAAACTTCTTCATTTATGAAACCATTTAAAAATGCACTTTTGAGATCCATTTGAAAAAGTTTGAAATTGTTTGAACATGCAAAAGCTAATAACATCCTAATGGCTTCTAACCTAGTGACCGGTGCATAAGTTTCATCATAGTCTATACCTTCCTCTTGGCTATATGCTTTGGCAACTAATCTAGTCTTGTTACTAACAATGTTACCATTTTCATCAAGTTTATTTCTGAACACCCATTTAGTTCCTATAGTTGGATGATTACTAGGTCTATCAACTAAATTTCGTACTTGATTTCTTTCAAATTGATTTAATTCTTCTTACATAGCCATTATAAAAATTCATCATTTAAAGCATCATCAATGTTTTTAGATTCTATGCAAGAAATGGAAGCAACCTAAATACAAGTATTTCTAATTGAAGATCTAGTTATTACCTATCACCAATGACATGTCCATCCTTAACATATGAAAGCTCTTTTGGGTGGCTAGATTCTCTTTCAACGTGAGCTGGTTCTTGGTGTTCATCAAATTTAAGTTCTTGAACCAACCCACTTACATCTTGATCTACATGTGATGCTTGATTTTTCTCAACTTGATATATTTCTACATCATCAAAATCAATAAATTCCTTTCTAGAAAGAGAGTTAGATTTATAAAAAATAACATGTATAGATTCTTCTACAATAAGGGTTCTCTTGTTAAATATCCAATAAGCTTTAGAATTTGTGGACTAACCAAGAAAAATACCTTCATCACTTATGGCATCAAATTTTCCAAAATTTTCTTTTCCATTATTCAAAACTAAACATTTGTAACCAAAAGGATGAAAGTGGCTTATGTTAGGCTTTCTTCCTTTAAAATGTTCATAAGGAGTTTTCTTCAAACTAGGCCTAACCATAGCTCTATTTATAATATAGCAAGAAGTGTTTATGGCTTCCACCCAAAAACATCTTGGCAAATTATTTTCACTTAACATTGTTTGCTTGTTTAGCAAGAAATTATTAAGGTCTATAGGGAATTTGGATATAGCAAGAAATTTTGATGTTTGCTTGTTTAATTAAGTAAAGAGGACTAAATCGTAAAAAGTGTAAAAGTAGAGTTTTTAATAGTTAAAAGGGCTAAATGACTATGGAAATGGAAGTAAATAGACTTAATGGTAATTATATCATTCATAAGGTTAGTGGATGTGCATGGCATGGTTTTATTGAAATTTTGGAAGTTTTTAAAGGCTAATATGGTAATTGGTAAATTAAACATAAATTAAATAAAACAAAGGTTACTCCATCTTCTTCAAATTGTTTCCACCGAAATTTTAAAGGAAGAAAAAAAAAGCCATTTTAGGGTTCTTAGGTTCGACTACTTCAAGTTTGTGCATGTAAGTGATTCAACCCCGTTTTTAATGATTTTTATGTTTTTGAGATCTTTTTACCTTAGTCTAGCTAGCCTGGGGGTCAAATTGTGAAGTTTTTACAATTTGAGGGTTATTCCATGAATGTTCTTAAATGGTTTTTGATGTTAAATGATAGATTATGAATCTTAGTTGAAAAATGAACAAGTTTTTTTTAAAGTGATTTTGATGAATTTTGGAAATTAGGGATTAAATTGTTAAACGTATGAATTTTAAGGTTTTAATGTGAAATGATGATAAATATGGGTTGTTTCAAGGTCCCTTGTATATTTGGTTAACATGGATTGAGATTAAAATGGTTAGATTTTGAGTTATAAGCTTAAGGACTAAATAGTGAAAAGTCAAAATGTTAGGGGAAAAATGGTAATTTTGCATAAACATGAAATGTGGATTAAATTGCATACTAGAAGTATTAAAGTGATTGAAATTGTCTATTTAGATCAAGATAAACCACTTACGACCCTAGATCGAGGCAAAGTAAAAGCTTTGTATTAGCTCGATTTAACTTCTGCACCCCTAGCCATTGAGGTAAGTTCGTATGAACGGTTATCATATTAATGCTATTAAAATAATATGTTATTATGTTACTTATAATGTTAATTGAATGATGTATAAACAATCAATGCTATGACGGTTATCGAGTCCCAGTTGAACCTTAGGAATTCTTAGGATACGAATGACATGTCATTAGGGATTTCATGTTTCAGGTGCTGGTCTTGAATGTCCTACCGATGGCTGAGGTCCTGCATTTTTTGCAAATACTCCATAGCTCGTGTGAGCAGCATCATATAGCTTACATTCCTACCCACAGCTCGTGTGAGCAGGCCCATTTCACAACTCGTGTGAGCAATGATAAAAAGGAAATGTTACAGTTATATGTAAAGGCACACTTCGTGTGAGCATTCCCGACTATCCGATGAAATTCTAGATGGTTCAATAGGCAAGAAAAGGGAATGGAAAGGTAAGTATGCAATTTTATTTAATCATGAAATTATGGGACATTAAAGATGCAAGGGTTATGTTTACACATTATGAACACATGTTTTATGGATGATATCATATATATGTATATGAACAAGTGTACTAACTTGTAGATTGATGATGTTGTTTAGGCTTATGTCAACCTTGTGGTTATGGTTGATTTTTATACTTATACTTTATACTATACAAATGAAATGGTAAGTTAAGTTTGGTTTGGTTTATACGAGCTTACTAAACATTTTTCGCTTATGTAGTTTCTTTTCTATGTTTTATAGATTATAGGAAGCTCGATTTGGTTGGAAGCTCGTCGGATATCTATCACACTATCCAGAAGTCAATTCTGTAGTTTTTGTGTATTTTGGCCAAGGTTTATAGTGGCATGTATAAGGTGGTTTATTATGATGTTTTTGATGAACATGTAAAATGGTAACTTGATATGTTTGTGCTTGGATGCTTATGGATTGTTGTTGAACTTGGAATGCTTGTTTAGGTATATCATGTTGGCCACTTATATGTGTATGTAAATATGATTCTTTTGGTAAGTTTGTAATGGCTTGATAATGGTCTTTCATGGTATATTTTGTATGTTCCGAAAATGGCTAATTGAGGTATGTTTTATTACCTAAATGGTCTAGAATTGTATGTATTGAATTAAGCATATAAGCATGTCTAAGTAAGTGATGTTAGGTTGTTGTTTGTGGTGCCTTTATATGGCATACTGGTTATTTGAATTAGGACTCTTAAAATGTCTATTGTATGTATGGGTTGATAGGGTTTTGGTGCCTTGAAAGTGTGCACAAATGATCTAGATGGTTATGCATGAAATGGCGTTGGAAATGGCTTGATTCTAGGTGAATTTTAGGTCTACACAACTTGAGACATGGGCATGTGATTCAGTCATGTGTGGCACATGGCCTGGCAATACAACCATATGACTTAGTCGTGTATGGCACACGGCCTGGTGACACGGCCGTGTGCTATCTGAGAGTTCCTTTGTATGCAAGTCAGTGAGTTACACGGCCTAGCACACGAGCTGGCACACGGGCATGTAGGATAACTCAGAGAGTTACACAGCCTGGCACACGAGCGTGTGACACGGCTGTGTGACCCTACTCAAAGAGTTACACGGGTGATGACACGGGTTGGGACACGACCGTGTGTCCCTAGTTCGAAGGTTACATGGGTGTGTGTCTCAGCCGTGTGAGGCATACGACCATGTGACCCTTTTTCCAAATTTTTGTGACTTTTTCCTAGACTTTCCAAATGAATTCAAATTGGTCCCAAATCACTTCAAGGATATTTTTAGGGACTTGAAGGCTCGATTTTGGGACAGTATGTATATATTTGATTGATTTATGATATGTTTATTTAATTGAATGTAATTAAGTTTAAATGTTCTGATTGTACGGTAATTGTAACAGCCTGATTTTGACCCTAATCGGGATAGTGATTTCAGAACCAAAAATCCGAGTCCGAAAAATATTTTAATATTATTTTCTATGTTAATTATGTGTGAATTTACATGTGTGAAAGTTCCGTGAATTAATTTTATTGTTTGAGTGCTTAATTTGATAAAAGGGCTTAATCACGTAAATGAAAATTTGATGGTTAAATATGAAAGTGCCTAATTATTGTTGTCTTTTTAATATGGGGGATTTATGTTGCAATTTTTCCATTAATAAAGATAGTGGACAGTATTATGTTTATATTATATATAGTTTTTATATTATAAAGGTTAAATAATATATATTATATTATAAAGTTATTATAATAAAAGACAAACATTAAAGAAGCCATTATCATCTATTCTTTGTCGAAATCAAGAGAGAAAGAAAATAAGAAACAAGCTAGGTGTTTGGCCCTTGTTCAAGCAAATTAAGGTATGTTTTGGTTTCGATTTTTGATAATTTTTACGTTTTTGAGATCGTTGCTAAGTTATCTTCAAAGCCCATGTCTTAATTTTTGAATTTGATGATGATTTTGTATTTTGCCATTGATGATAGCTTGTGATTTTTGTGGTTTGATATGAAGTATTAAAAATATGTGTTAAAGTAACATGTTTTGTCTTGGGATTAATTGTAACGACCCGAATTTGGGCCTAGTAGAATTAGGCCTATTGGGCCTTGGGCACGAGAGCCTTTAAAATTTTTTAGAACAAGAGAACGACACCAATGCAAGTTGGACCTATTAGGTGAGTGATTTTGGAAGGCTAGGGGGCTTCTATGAAGTCCCGGGTTCAAACTTGGGCTTTAGGGAAATTTTGGTTTTAGGTGAATAAAACCCTAAGAGTTAGTAAGTAGGCTTTAAGAATAAAATGTGGAGAAAAATGACACAAAAAGGAGTTGTGGTCTAGTGGAAAATGGTGCCACATGGGAGACAAGGAAGTGACGCCATAGAGGAAGCAAGGGGTCCAAGGTTCAAGTCTTCGCGCTTGCAGTTCATTTTGGTTTCTTTTTAAATGAACTTAGACTTTAGCCCATAGGCTTATATTTAGTTGCGCATGCTTTAAGTCACAAAAGGAGCTTGTGTTGTGGTGGCATGTAGCGTTTGAAGCATAGGATACGACAAGGGTTCGAATCCCATTGCAAGCAAAAAGGGATAAATATTTTGCTAAGTTGGGACCGCAAGTGGTTGTGATGGATTTAAACTCTGCTGAAGGAGGGATCCCACATCGGGAAGCTAGCATGAGGGAAGGTGAGAAGCTGCCTTTAAATAGATCAATCTATGAGGAGAGTAAGCATACCTTGGTTGGAGTTTGGGCATAGGAGTGTTCAGAGCGCGGATCAACTCCAGATTCCTATCAGGTGTGTATTTCGCACTATTCTAGCTGTAGAGCGACAAATACTGAAATGCCGGTCACACGGCAATGGTAGCCACATGAGCGTGCGAACGCACGTGTGGGGGCTTCGGCACGATAGTTGAGGCCATCATGAGTGTTCTTGTAGGTTTAGGTTGTTTGGGCCATGTGCGGCCAATGGGCCCATGGGTCCATATGAATAAATTGTATGATTGTGTAGTACATATTGAACTGGTCTATGTGAATGTCATATCTGTGGCTGGATTTGGGCGAAATGGGCCACACGAGCGTGTGGGCCCATTTGGACCGAGAATGGGCCCTAGGCCCATTCGCATCGTTATCTTTGTTTAGAATGCTTGGGTTTGCAAAATTACCAAAATACCCCTGGTTTGTGAAATTACTAAAATACCCCTAGTTTACAAAATTACTAAAACACCATTGGTTTGCAAAATTATTGAAATACCCTTGGTTTACAAAATTACTAAAATCCCCTTGGTTTATAGAATTACTGAAATACCCTTGGTTTGTGAAATTATCGAAATCCCCCGATTTGCAAAATTACCGAAATACCCCAATTTGCATAATTACCGAAATACCCCTGGTTTGCGAAATTACTAAAATACCCTCTATGGGTAAAGTTACCGAAATACCCTTTATGGATAAAGTTATCGAAATACCTTCGACGGGTAAAATTATCGAGATGCCCTTATGAGGCAAAATGACCATTCTACCCCTGACCGATTAAATAACCGTTGTACCCTTGTGGTAGTACTAGTGTTGTATGTGTTAATTGTATGATTGATTATGTTTGAGATGCACTGCATACATAGATTATTTATAAGTAGAATTACCAAATTACCCGTGTAGGGTAGGATTACCGAAATACCCTTATAGGGTAAAATGGCTATTTTGCCCCTGAGGGTAAAAGACTGATTTTGTGCCATGACTTGATTGTGATCGTATGACTATGTTTTAACTAACTTGACTGTGGTCATTTGACTGATATGCTTGTAAGATATGTTTTAAATGACTGTTACTGAGTATGGTCATTCTGCATACATCTGTGATGATTGAGCATGACATACACGACATATTGCATGGGGTTTGGACAAAGTTACGGTGGAAGTGTACGACCCATTGCCATTCTGTACAAGGCTTTCAGCCTTTCTGTGATAAATATGGCTCTGTGCCATCTTGGTTATGGCTTTGTGCCAACCGTATTTACCCGTGGCTATGTGCCTAACATATATATATTGATGACTTTGTGTCGATCATAATTATTCGTGGCTGTGTGCAGATTATATTACCGTCGCTGATGGCTATGTGCCAAACTTATTACAATCACCGATAGCTTTGTGCCATCCTGATTATAGTTTATAACCATTCTATTTATGGCTTTTAGCCATTCTGTTAACCGGAAGTGATGCTGCGATATTTATGGCTTTTAGCTATTTTGTCTACGGTGCCGAGTCGTTCTATTGACTTAGTGCTGCAACCGGTGCTAAACTTGGTGTGTTGGTTGGGTGGGTCGATTTTATCCCCACAGGGTGTGTTGGTTGGTATGGGTGGTGTGTTGGCTGGATCGAGGTGGGATGCATCCTCATACTATTGCATATCCGCTTTTTATGAGATCCATCCATTGATCGGGCTTAGGCCACTTGTTCTGCTATTGGTTTGGACTAGGCTCAATTGATTCTGTTGTGGGCTGTGACCCAAATGATATTGTAGTGGGCTTTGACCCACGTATGCTCTGAACTGGATTGTACTGTTACTGTTAAAGGGCTTTGGCCCAGACTATTTTAGGTCTGTTTCTGTATACTGACTATTACTCTAGTAAGGGGATTACACACTAAGTTTTCGTAAACTCACCCCGTTTTTTAACTATGCAGGTTATCCCCAGCCTTAGACGGATCGGTGCTACGAGGGACTCGAAGAAGGCCACACACTGCTTATGGTTTCCGTTTTGATTATTTAAATTCAAGTATTTTGATTAGGGTTGTAATAAGGCCTCTTTATTTTTAACTTATTATTTGTGATAGTTATTTATGATGTTTTCTAAGTGCTAAACATGGAATACGATTTCCAAAACGATAATTGTCTTCAAAACACTATGTTTCCGCAATGTTTTCAAAATGCTTCTGTAACTCAGTTTTTAAACATCACCTATTCGTAAATTCTTTATTTTAAATATGCTTCCGCAACATATAAGGTTTTAAAAGTAGTTACGTTTTCAAGTGGACAACAATTGCTTAAGTTTTTTTTAACAAAGAGGCTTTAACTCTCAAACAAGTTTTAACAACAAGAAATATGGTTTTGAAAAACACTTCCATGTGACATGCCAGATTTGGGCCTAACTTCTAGGCCGAGTTTGGGGTGTTACATTTTTGATGATTTTGAGTAATTTGGACTAAATTGGGGAAAAAAATTTGAGGGTCTAAAATGTGAAATAAATGAAATGAATGGACTTGTAAGGGCATGGGTGATATTCGGCCTAGTTATAGTGATGAGAATTTTTTTTGTATTTTGTGTTTTATGCGATAGGGACTAAATTGTAAAAAGTGTAAAATATTAGGGGCAAAATGGTAATTTGCCCATTTATGTGTTTTTGGATTAAATTGAATGAATATGTGGTTAAATTAGAATTTATTTAGATTAAGAACGAAAGAAAACAGAATTAGATCGGAGAAAATCGAAAGTGGAAGAATAGTCGATTAAACCGTCTGACAACATCCGAGGTAAGTCCATAAGCATATAAATGTCGTTTGAAACACCCCAAACCCGGCCCACGAGCCTTGACCGGATCTGGCATGCTCCTTGAGTAAAACATTTCAAAAGCTTGTTTGTTAATTTGGAAAATTTGAACATTTTGAAGAGAAATCGGTTTGTGTTGCGATTGAATTGAAAACGGTGTCGTTATTGAAGTTTAAATTTAATTAAAACTTTATTATCGTATTTGAAAACTACAAGTTAAAAGAAGTTGCTGAATTTTTAAACACAATTGAAATTATATTAAGAAAAGTTGTTTAACCTTTGTTTTAAAATTAATCATATCGTAATAGAAATTTAAAGTGCAAGCATAAAACATTTTAATACTAATGGCCTTATTACAACAAAACAAAACCTGAAATAAATTCAAAACTTAAATATAAAGTCTCAAAATAAAATAAAAGCTGAGCTGAGCATTGGCCACCACTAAGTCCCTGCCGACCCGGTCCAATTACTGAGTGTCACCTGCAAAATGTTAGCCCAAGAGGGGTGAGTCAAACAGACTCAGTGTGTAACAACCAACACTACTCCCAAACGACTTAGGCATATCAAATCATACATAACAAATATAGGAAATGATGCAATCCCGAACCCAAACCTAAATATCCATCCTCTACACATCGTCCGTACCTGCCATCACACCGTGGGGATTACTAAATTGACCCTCCATCCGCTACACACCATCGAAGGCAGTCGCTGCAGACGACTTGCACATCGCCCTTATAAATTGTGGCATAGCTACCAGATAATGTGACTGAGTCACCAGATAATAATATGTGACATAAGTCACCATATTCAGATTATGTGACATGAGTCACCAGATATTGTGGTAAAAACCACCAGATCACTTCCCCTTTTCATAATCACCCATATGCCCCATGCGTCATACAAACATGCAGAAATAATGCAATTTACCTTATTTCACATTCGTAACAAATTCTCATATGTGTCATGTACCATATTCATAATATTATTAACAGAGCATTAATGGTTAACGTACCTGAATACACTGTACCATTGAATGGTACCTTTAGCCACACTTTTCATATTTCAATTAACACATACATAATATCCATACCATTAATCTATTAGGAGTTAGTGTAGGGCTACACACAGTTACTATCGTATTCTTCAATCCCGAAAGTCTGTAAAACGACTTATACTCCTCCCTAAAAATCATAGTTAGAATCGGCTAGACACTAACACTTAATATGGCCTTGGCTAAATATTCATATTCCTTTACCTTGATTGTCTAGATCCCGAAATTAACCCTTGCTCTTGGTGCTGTCGAAATTCCTATAAGCACATGTTAGATCCAATTTTAACATTTAAACACAATAAATGGGCTTCAGCCTAAAACCACACTCGCTTACCTTAGATCTTGAAATCCCGAAGACCTCCTCCCTTGTAGTCGACAATAACAAAATCCCGAAACCCTCCTTCAGAGTTTCGGCCATAGAGCAACAATGTGATTAGAGTCTTGATTTCTTCAGTCAGAGAAAGGAAAGAATAGTAAATCGATATAGAAGAGATTCCTTACCGAAAAAGAAAGACCAAAACGCAAGTGGTCAAACCCTCTAAGAAATCGACAGGAAGATCCTGAAGTAGCGAACTTGGTTCCAATGAGAAAGATGATAGGATCTTGGTGCTTAGGAGTAATCGTTTTCAATGGGTGTCAATGAAGTGATCTTTCGGCTTAGAAGAGAATAGAAAAAGAGTTATTAATTCGGTTTGATGAACAATAGGGAGATTCGGCTTCAACAAGAATGAAAAGGAAGAGTATAAGGCTTTAGGGAGAATCGGAAATGGCTAGGAGAATCCTACTTTCGACTTTTTAAGAATTGAAAAGAAAAGAGCACAAGTTGAATTAGAGATTTTCGGCTCAAAGAGAAAGATGAGAAAAGAATGAATTTCGGCACACCCTTCCTACTATTACCAAAACCGAAAATACCATCCTTCAAAGCCCCATATTCGGCCAACTTTTACTCTCTCTATTCAATCCCTTGTTTTTCTCCTAAACTTCTCTTCTTCACCCACTCAAAATAATTCAAATAAATCAATTAATTATCTCCTTTTCTTAGCCGAATTTTGAATGATCTTGACCAAGTCTAATTCTCATCCATCAAGTGCCCCAATGCCGTCCACTACTGCTCATCCTTGCTGCAAAATAAAATTCCTATTTGCGTCCCTTCCTGCTCGAACCTAGGCCCCCTTGCCCTGCTTGTGGCGTCACTTGCTAGGGCTTTAAGTGGCGCCTCCTTGCCACTTTGACAAGCCCATTTGTATTTCCCTTACAAATTTTCTTAAGGCCTCATTTGCCTAGCTCCACTTCAAGACTTAAAAACTAATATTTTCTAAGGCATTCTCCTACCTTCTAAAGTTCCCGAAATCTATAAAGCTCATTCAAAACACACGTAGGCATACTACTTCATACAATTAATAAAAATGCACAAGCCCTAAATCCCAGATATTACAGTTCTACCCCCTTAAAATAATTTCGACCTCGAAATTACCTGGCTAAAATAAGTGAGGGTATTGCTGTCGTATTGCTTCTTCCGTCTCCCACAAGCTTCTTCCGATCCATGATTACGCCATAATACTTTGACCAGAGGAACAGATTTCCTTCGCAACACTTTCACATCTCGTTTCCAAGATCTGGATTGGCTCTTCCTCGTAAGACAAATCTGGTCTTAGCTCCACCTCTTCAACCGGTACTACATGAGATGGATCCGATCGGTAACGACGTAGCATAGAAACATGGAATACATCGTGCATCTGCTGCAACTCCGAAGGCAACTCTAACTGATATGCCACTGGTCCAACTCGCCTCAATACCCGATAAGGTCCTATAAACCTGGGACTTAACTTCCCTTTGCGACCAAATCTCATCACCTTCTTCCATGGCGAAACTTTAAGAAACACCTGATCTCCCACAGCCAACTCTATTTCCTTCCGCTTGAGATCTGCATACGACTTTTGCCTATCAGATGCCTCCTTTAACTGTGCCCGAATTACCTTAACCTTCTCCTCAGATTCTGCTACAATTTCTGGACCTAAAACTTGACGTTCCCCCAATTCTGTCCAACACGTAGGAGTGCGACACTTCCGTCCATACAGCACTTCATACGGTGCCATCGAATCATCGGCTTGATAGTTTGTTATTATATGCAAATTCCGCTAGAGGCAAATATTCTTCCCAACTTCCTCTGAAGTCTATCACACAGCCCCTCAGCATATCCTCTAACACTTGGATCACTCGCTCCGACTGGCCACCCGACTGCGGATAAAATGCCGTACTGAAATCTAATCTGGTGCCTAAAGCTTGATGTAGTGCTTTCCAAAACCGAGACGTAAACCTTGGATCCCTATCTGAAATAATCGATACCGGTACTCCATGCAACCTCACAATTTCTGCCACATACAACCTCACCAACTTCTGCAAAGAGTAATCAACCCGCACTGGAATGAAATGCGCGGACTTTGTCAATCGATCCACTATCACCCATACCGAGTCCTTCTTAGTAGGCGTAAGGGGAAGCCCACTAACGAAGTCCATGGTGATTCTCTCCCACTTCCACTGCAGAATCTTTATCTACCAAGCAATCCTGACAGAACTTGGTGTTCAGCCTTGACTTGCTGACACGTTAAGCACTTCCGTACAAATTCTGTAACTTCCCGCTTAAGACCAGGCCACCAAAACTGTTCCCGTAGATCTCTGTATAACTTACTACCTCTAGGATGCATAGCATAAGGGCTACTATGCGATTCCTGAAGAATCTTCCGCCTCAGTTCCTCATTCTTTGGCATACAAACCTTACCCTTGAAACACAATACTCCCTCACTATTAACACCATAGTTTTCCAACTCCCTATCCTGCACTTGCCGCAACTTAGCACCTAGATCATCATCTGCCAACTGTCCTTCTTTCACCTCATTTAACCATGATGGCTTGACTGCAACTCTGCCAGCAGACTTCCATTATCATACAAGCTAAGATGTGCAAACATCGCCCTCAGATCCGATACTACTTTCCAACTTAGGGCATCTGCTACCACATTCGCCTTGCCCGGGTGATACTCTATAGAATAATCGTAGTCCTTTTATAACTCCACCCACCTTCGCTGTCTCAGGTTCAGCTCTTTCTGAGTCAGCAGATACTTAAGGCTCTTGTGGTCTGTGTAGATCACTGACTTTTCTCCGTATAAATAGTGCCTCCATACCTTAAGAGCAAAGACCACTGCTGCCAATTCCAAATCATGCGTCAGATAGTTAACCTCATGTGGCTTTAATTGCCGAGACGCATAAGCGACTACCTTTCCGTCTTGCATCAATACGCATCCCAAACCTGTATGAGAAGCGTCACAATATACCACAAAATCCTTTCCTGCCTCAGGCTAAATCAAAATCGGAGCTTAAGTCAAAACCCTCTTAAGCTTCTCAAAGCTCTCCTGTTGCTTATCTGTCCATACGAAAGGTACCTCCTTTCTCAACAACTTTGTCAAAGGTACGGCTATTGATGAGAACCCTTCCACGAACCTTCTGTAGTAGCCTGCCAATCCCAAGAAACTACGAACCTCAGCCACAGACTTAGGTGGTTTCCAATCTAATACTGCCTCAATCTTCCTAGGATCCACCCTTATCCCTTCTGCAGACACCACAAGCCCTAAGAACGCAACTTCCTTAAGCCAAAATTCACACTTGCTAAATTTGGCATATAGCTTCTTCTCCCTCAACATTTGCAGCACTATCCGGAGATGCTCATCATGTTCTTCCTCAGACTTCGAATACACTAGGATGTCGTTGTATGAACACAACGACGAACCTATCCTAGTAAGGTTGAAAAACCCGATTCATCATATCCATGAACGCGGCTAGGGCGTTCGTCAATCCGAACAGCATTACGAAGAACTCATAATGCCCGTATCTTGTCCGGAAAGCTGTCTTATGGATATCTGCCTCCTTCACCTTAAGCTGATGATATCCAGACCTTAGATCTATCTTTGAAAACACCACGGCCCCCTTAAGCTGATCGAACAAGTCGTCTATCCTTGGCAACGGGTACTTGTTCTTGATGGTCAGCTTATTCAACTGACGATAATCTATGCACATACGTATAGTCTCGTCCTTCTTCTTCACGAACAAGACCGGTGCTCCCTATGGAGACACACTGGGTTGGATAAACCTATGATCAAGCAACTCTTGGATTTGAGCCTTGAGCTCAACCAACTCTTTTGGTGCCACTCTGTACGGAGCAATTGACACAGGAGCTGTACCCGGCAGCAAATCAATTCCGAATTCCACCTCTCTGTCCGGGGGTACTCCAGGTAACTCCTCCGGAAAAACATCCACAAATTCCCTTACTGTTCTAACTCCACTAACTCCCCCTTCTTTTGCATCCAACGCACTAACGAAGGTCAAAAATGCCTTGCACCCTTTTCGAACCACCCAATCAGCCTTTAATGCTGAAACTACGTTAGATAAGTAGTTTCTTCTTTCTCCTATCATAATTATCTCCTCATCCTCCGGGGTCCTTAACTTCATTCGCTTAACTGCACAATCCAATATAGCCCAATGTTCCACTAGCCAGTCCATGCAAAGAATGAGATCAAATTCTCCAAAAGGTAGTTCCATCAAGTCGGCAGGGAATATCACTCCCTGAATCTCTAGAGGTACATTCAAAATATCTTGTTCACTACTACGCTTTGACCTAACGGGCTTACTACGATCATCTCCCTATCGAGATGATTCGAAGCTATGCCTAGTGTTTCAACTACTCTACACGCAACATAAGAGTGGGTCGAGCCAACATTAATTAAAGCAAAATAAGGCTTGTCAGCTATAAAGAACATACCAGTTATGACGTCCGGTGCGTCTCCATCCTCCCTCCGATGAACTGCATACACCAGACCCGGCTGTCTTCCCTCTGTATTACCAACACCTCTGCCCGGTGTTCCCCGTCCTCTTCCAAAACCATTACCTCTGCCAATCGGACCACGACCCCGCGGTAGCTGCTGTCCACCTCTTCCAGCCTGATTGAAACCCTAACCTATTGGTCGGCTCCTATCTGTTTTCATAGGACAGTCCCTAATCATGTGTTCCTTGGACCCACACTTGAAACATCCCCCTGTCTTCTTCCAACACTCCCCTAGGTGAATCTTTCCACACTGAGTAAAAGTACGGTATTGTCCTCCTGTAACAACCTACTGACCCCGCGGCCCATCAGCTCTGTGTCTCTTTTGAACATTCCCGGATGACCCTGACGACCCAAAACCTCTCTTTTGCCTATTCCGATCTGTATTCTGTCTCACAGATTCCTTAATCCCTTCGGCTACCTTAGCCTTCTCTACCAACACAGCAAGCTCCCGCTCCTACTGTGGAGCTATCAACAACCTCAGGTCATCCCTCAGTCCGTCCTCAAATTGGACACATCGTTCATGTCCGTAGCCACGATTCCTCGAGCATATCAGCTCAACCTTAAGAATTCCGCTTCGTACTCCGCTACGGACTTATTCCCTTGCACCAGCCCCAGAAATGCCTTCCTCAGCGCATCGACATAGCTAGTACCAACATACTTCTTCTGATACGCCGCCTTAACATACTCCCAAGTGAGATCCTCAGCTGTAGCACTATCCCGAACCGTGAGCCACCATTGATATGACTCATCGCGAAGAAGCGACACCATTCCTTTCAGCTTCTCTTCAGCAGTCAGATCCAGCTCATCCATGATTCGCTCTGTCGCCTCCAATCAATACTCAACCGTACTGGGCGCTACACCGGATACACCATGAAATACCTCAGCTCTATTGGCTCGGAGTCACTCGGGTACAGATTTTCGAGCTCCCATACCTCCACTCACTCCAGCCACCATCTCAAGAAGTCGCAGCATCGCTTGTGATACTGCATCATCCCCCGTCTGATCCTGATGCTCAACTTCAACAGCTGGTGGTGGGGGTGGTGGTACCTCATTTTCGGACCCTTGACCAGACCTAACAGGTTCCAATGCGGTCATCCTGCCTCTACCACGTCCTCGCACATTACGACCACTTCCCTAGAACTCATGTCTACGATCGCGAGTTAATCTGTTTTAGAAAGTTTTATGCATTAGTCTCTGTTCCACTGATTACCCACGAAGAAATTTTATGTAAAGGAGTTTAGTAGTAGTTCTTTCGATCATTACAAGGTTTTCGTTCAAGTTTTCTACCCTAATTCAAAGAAACACATTCAACACTCGAACATTTTCGTCCGTTCTAAACCCAGGGGCATTTTTGTCATTTGTCCTATAGGGGTATTTTGGTAAATTTTCAAATTAAGGTATCTTGATATTTCGTAAAAAAAGGGTTTTTGGTATTTTTGTAAAGTAAGAAAATCTTAGTAAAAAGTTGAGGGTAGTGTGGTAATTTTCATAAACCAAGGGTATTTTAGTAATTTTAAAAACTAGGGGTATTTGGGTAATTTTGTAAATCGGATGTACTTTTTTAAAATCTAGAATAGTTTTTACAAATCAAAGGGGTAATTTGGTGATTTTAAAACTAAGGGTTTTTATATAACAGTATGGCTAGTCCCTTTTGGGTTTTAATTATTGAGTTTAGCCCGTGAATAAGTCCTCTTGGTTAAGGTGAACCGTCACTACGCACTAGGTAGGATTCGAGCGAAGAGGAGGTGAGTCACTAGGACTGCTTAAATACCAAGCTCTCCCTGAATCCAATCCTAGACATGCGCACAATGGTTGCCACACCCTAACTTGGCGACTTACTCACAGGTTTGTTTGATTAAGCCTTAAAGTTTTATGTAATTCTGTGTTGAGGTAAGCTAATCCTAGGGTTCAATAACTTAATATACTAATCTACGTTCCCGTTATACCCACCTACAAATCATACAATAAATCATACAACAGTTAGAGGTACTTACCTGGTGGATTTTGGGTCGGAGACTTAGGTGCCATGCCAGAAACCTACTCAATTTCAAAAATTTGCACAAAAATTTATTTGGGCTTAATTTTAAAAACGTTATGGGATTTAAACCCAAGGCTGAGATTTAAAATTGGGCTTTGATACCAAACTGAAACACCCCAAACCCGGCCCACGAGCCTTGACCGGATCTGGCATGCTCCTTGAGTAAAACATTTCAAAAGCTTGTTTGTTAATTTGGAAAATTTGAACATTTTGAAGAGAAATCGGTTTGTGTTGCGATTGAATTAAAAACGGTGTCGTTATTGAAGTTTAAATTTAATTAAAACTTTATTATCGTATTTGAAAACTACAAGTTAAAAGAAGTTCCCGAATTTTTAAACACAATTGAAATTATATTAAGAAAAGTTGTTTAACCTTTGTTTTAAAATTAATCATATCGTAATAGAAATTTAAAGTACAAGCATAAAACAGTTTAATACTAATGGCCTTATTACAACAAAACAAAACCCGAAATAAATTCAAAACTTAAATATAAAGTCTCAAAATAAAATAAAAGCTGAGCTGAGCATTGGCCACCACTAAGTCCCTGCCGACCCGGTCCAATTACTGAGTGTCACCTGCAAAACGTTAGCCCATGAGGGGTGAGTCAAACAGACTAAGTGTGTAACAACCAACTTGTAACATCCTGAAAAGGGCCTATGCATTTTCGGTTTAGTTGTACGAAGTGACATGTTTTATGTACTAAGAATAAATTTTGAATATTTTTGGAAACCCGGAAATGAATGAAAATGAGTTAGAAATGAACATTTTTGGAAACCTGAAAATGTATGGAAATGTTAAGTTTAAAAATGGAAGGTGAACATTTTTGGAAACTAGGAAAAGTAAGGAAATGATTTGGAAATGATTCAAAAATGGAAAGTGAACATTTCTGGAAACTTGGAAATGTAAGGAAATGTCAAGTTTAAAGAGCCGAACGAAAATTTTAGGAAACTTAGAAATGACTTAGAAATGTCGAGTTTTAAAGTTTAAAAGAGGAAACTGAGGCAAGGTGGCCTTAAAAGAAAAAGTATGTGAAATTTGACACACAAACAGGCTTGGAAAAGTGGCCTGAAGATGTCACTTAGGGCCTATGGAAATGGCGCCACATGCAAGGTGTTGGGCCTGAGTTCGAGTCACAAGGGAAGCAAATAAAAGAAGTTTTATTTTTGCTTCCAGAAGCCAGAGGTGGACGGTACAAGCTTTCTAGAAAGGAGGAGTTTTATTCTCTTTAAAATACGGCTAATTAAGGGGATAAATAAGGATTTAATTTGGAGAGATAATTAAAGGATTATTCTTTTAATTATTTTAAATTAAGGGATAAAGTTATCACAAAGGAAGAGTGGTGGCCAAGTAGGGGACTCTAGCCTAGTAATTTCGGCTAAGGAAGGAAAAGAAAGGCCATTCTTTCATCTTTTCTAAGTGTTTGCCGAAAATCCCCTAGCCAACTCTCTCTCTGCCGAATTTCTCTTGGCCAAGTAGCCTCTCTTTCATCAATTCTTTTCCTTTCCAAAATCCTTCTTTTCTTATTCTCTTCTTTTCACTTCTACTGTCATAGCCGAAACCTTTCTGATCCCTGTCTAAGTCTCCATAGCCGAATCTTTGTGGCTTTAAACAAGGGTGCCGTCGACTGTGGTGCTAAGGTAAGAACAATGGATTTTTGTTGTTCAATCTCTTTTAATCAAGATCTAGGAACTGATTCTCTTGTTGTTTCTTTGACCGAAATATTAAGGAGAAACTTCAGGATCTTTGCTAGTGTCGACTCTTAAGGAAGATAGTTCGAGATCTAGCCAACCAAGGTAAGTGTACAATCGGCCAAGGGCTATATAAAGGTGATTTAAATGTTAGAAGTGGATTTAACAGATATCATGTAGGTTTCAACATCTCCATAGCCAAGGGATACTTTTCGGGATTTGAAATCACAAGGTATGTGTTTAAGACATTCGGCCAAGGCCTATTTTAAATGTTTGGATTTATTATCAGAAGTCGAAAACTAACCCGTGGAGTAATATAGTGTTTAGCCGATTTCAAAAGGGAGGAATACAAAGTTCTGGCATTTGATTCTTAATTCAATTCAGCTACAAGGTAAGTTTTAGTAATACTAATCCTATTAGGATTTGGATTAATGGCCGAATGGTTTTTATTAAATAGTAAGTGATTAATTTATGTAGGACTTGAGATCTAAATCTGTAAATCGGTTTTGTTCGGGATTTCAAAGACTTCGTTAAGCGAATCAGGTGTGTACCCCACACTAACTTTTAATAAGGTTTATGGTAATATGTAATATATGCATGTTTATAAGAATGAGAATATGGCTAAGGTACTGTTACGGTACAAAGTACTCAGGTACATTTCCTACTCCTACTAGGATTACGAAATAAGTTATACTTAACATGTGAAAAGTGACATGAATGTGAATTTGAGTATAATATGAATGTTATGAATATTATGGGGCATTCGGGTTATATGAGAAAGGGGAAGTGAATGTGACGACTTCGGTCTCACTATCTGAATGTGGTGACTTCGGTCACATTATCTGAATATGGTAACTTCGGTTACATTATCTAAATGTGGTGTCTCATGACACAATTATCTGGTGGCTATGCCACGAATTTTATATGGGCGATGAGCACGTCGACTGCAGGGACTGCCTTCGATGGTGTGTAACGGATGGAGGGTCGACTTAGTAGTCCCCACGGTGTGCAGGTTGGTACGAGGATGTGTAGCGGATGGCATCTAGGTTTTGGGTATGGGTTGCATCATTATTTTATCTATATATGAATGTGCATGTGATACGTTATGGTATGCATGATCTATTTAATTTTAGTGTTGTGTACACATTGAGTTTGTTGACTTACCCCGTTGTGGGAACATGTTTCAGGTGATGAGCAGTGATGGACCGGGACGGCAGAACTTGTGGTGGCCATGCTCAGCTAGAAGTTTTATTCATTATGGACAATTTATTTTATCTAAGTACTTAAGAATTCTATTTTGGGTTTTTACTTGATGTAATAAGGCCATAGTTGAATTTTCCTTATTTTTATTTTCAATTATTATGTTTACGAATTATTATGAATCAAAGTTTGGGTAAATTGATTTTTAAAACAAACCCTAATTGTTTTGTCACCTTAATTAAATGGAATCCAATATAAGATAACTTGGTTTTCAACACAAGCCCAACCCAAAACGATATTTTTCTTAAAATCGCACAAGTTTTTCCCAAGAAACAAACGAACTTTGAATTAGTTTGCTTAAGGAACATGCCAGATTCGGTCCAGGCTCGTGGGCCGGATGTGGGGTGTTTCAGTTTTGGTATCAGAGCCCAGTTTTAAACGCTCGGCCTGTGGGCTAAGGCCCAAAATGTTTTCCAATCGAGCCAAATGAGTTTTTGTGGAAGTATTTCTAAAAATAAGCAGGTTTTCTGGCATGGCACCTAAGTCTCCTACCCGCAGTCCACCAGGTAAGTACCCCTAACCATCTGTGTGATTATGTGAATTATGGAAGGGTAGAAAAGGAATGGAACGTAGAATAGCATGATAGGAACTTGAACCCTAGGACTAGTCTACTCAAACATAAATACATAAGACTTAATTCCATTAAACAAACCTATGGCTAAGTCAACCGAGTTAGGGTGTGGTAACCCCTGTGCGCATGTCTAGGATTGGATCCGGAAGAGCCTGGTATTTAAGCAGTCCTAGTGACTCACCTCCTCTTCGTAGGAATCCTACTTGGTGCGTAGCTTCGGTTCACCCTAACCCAGAGGGCTCAATGGGTGTGGCAACCTCTGTACGCATGTCTAGGAATGGTTTCCGTGGGAGCTTGGTATTTAAGCAGTCCGCGTGACTCACCTCCTCTCCATTCGAATCTTGCCTGGTGCGTAGCTTTGGTTCACCCTGACCAAGAGGACTCGGTCATATGCTAAACACAATAACTAAAACCCAAAAGGGAACTAGCTGTGTTTTTATAAAAACAACAAAACCCTAGTTTCAAAACTCTTAAAATTTTCTTTTAAATTTGTGAAAACCATCTTTACAAAATTTTTCGAAAGATTTCTGATTTATGAAATTACAAAAATGCCCCTAGTGGTAAAATTACCAAAATACCCTTGGTTTATAAAATGTCCAACTACCCAACAATCTTACCAAATTTCATTATTTTATAAACGCTTCAAAAACCCTAATCCGCAAAATATCAAAATACCTTGATTTTGGAAAATTACAAAATTGCCCCTAACTTACAAAATTACCAAAATAACCCTGATTTCCAAAATTTTGCAACATCACTGTTTTGGACAGTACAATTCTCAAAAAGAACCCTCAAAGTTTTGCAACTTTTAAAACATCCCTGATTTATTAGATTTTACGAATTTATCCTGGTTGTGAAAAAATTACCGAAATACCCCCGGATTTCGAAATTTTCCAAAATACCCCGAAAATTCAAAATTTTCAAAATACTTTTTGACAAAATCACCAAGAAACTGGATCGTCTGGGAAGGTTCAAAAGAGGCCTAGAATGGATGGGCCGCAAGGTCAGCAAGTTGGTACAGGATGGCAGTATCGTCCTTGTGATCATTGTGGAAAAGAAGCACTTGTGGAGTCTTTGGAAAAGACGGGAGGATGTTTTAGGTGTGGGTCCAAGGACCATATGCTCAAGGATTGTCCTAAGAAACCGGATGAAAGTCGATCGAGGCTCGGAATGTTAGCTTGGTGGTAGTGGTGGCGCAGCCAGCCTTCAACGAGGTCGTGGTTCGAATACCGAGGTAATGGTGCTTTGCAGAGACGGCGTGGAACACAGGCGAGGTGTCTGCTAATCTTTGCCGAGGCGAGGCAACCGGGTTTGGTTTATGGGTTCGCCGGAGAGAGGATGGAGATGCGCCGGATGTGATAACCTGTACGTTCTTTATTTATGGCAAGCCCTATTATGCCTTGATTGATGTGGGCTCAACCCATTCATATGTTGCATGTAGTGTAGTGGAAACACTAGGCCTAGACTCTGAACTTTCTGATTGGCAGATGACTGTAATAAGCCCCTTAGGCTAAACTGTAGTGGTGGATAGAATCTTTCGGAGTGTACCCTAGAAATTCAGGGAGTGAATTTTCGGGCTGACTTAATGGAACTACCCTTTGGGGAGTTTGAACTCATACTTGGAATGGACTGGCTAGTAGAGCACCAGGCCGTGTTAGATTGTGCGACTAAACGAATGGAACTAAGAACCCCGGAGGATGAAGTAGTAGTAATGATCGGAGAAAGAAGAAACTACCTATCTAACGTGGTTTCGGCATTAAAGGCTGAGAAAATGGTTAGGAAAGGGTGCAAGGCGTTCTTAGCCTTCGTAAGTGCGTTGGGTGGAAAGGAAGAAGGTGTCAGTGGAGTTAGAACTGTAAGGGACTTCGTGGATGTGTTCCCAGAGGAATTACCAGGAATACCCCCAGATAGGAAGGTGGAATTTGGAATAGACTTGCTACCGGGAACAGCTCCTGTGTCAATCGCCCTATACCAAATGGCGCCAAAGGAATTAGTTGAGCTCAAGGCTCAGATTCAGGGGTTACTTGACGTGGGTTCATTCGACCCAGTGTGTCTCTATGGGGAGCACCGATCCTGTTTGTAAAGAAGAAGGACGGAACTATGCATATGTGCATAGATTACCGTCAGTTGAATAAACTAACCATTAAGAACAAGTATCCTTTACCAAGGATCGATGACTTGTTCGATCAGCTGAAGGGGGCCGCAGTGTTTTCAAAGATAGACTTGAGGTCGGGATATCATCAGTTAAAGGTGAAGGAGGCAGATATCCATAAGACCGCTTTTAGGACAAGATACGGTCATTATGAGTTTGTGGTAATGCCGTTTGGATTGACGAAAGCTTCAGCCGCGTTCATAGATATGATGAATCGAGTTTTCCAACCCTACTTGGATAGGTTCGTCATTGTATTCATCGACGATATCTTGGTGTAGTCCAAGTCTGAAGAGGAGCATGATGAACACCTACGGGTTGTGTTAGAAGTATTAAGGGGGAAGAAGCTCTATGCCAAATTCAGCAAGTGTGAATTTTGGCTTAAGGAGGTGGCATTCTTAAGACATGTAGTATCCGTAGAAGGTATAAGGGTGGATCCTAGGAAGATCGAAGCAGTGTTGGATTGGAAACCACCTAGATCCGTGGCTGAGATCCGAAGTTTCTTAGGTTTGGCAGGCTATTACAGAAGGTTTGTGGAAGGGTTCTCGTCAATAGCCGCGCCTTTGACAAGGTTGCTAAGGAAGGAAGTACCCTTTGAGTGGACTGATAAGCAACAGAAGAGCTTTGAAAAGCTTAAGAAGGTGTTGATGGAGGCTCCAGTGTTAATTCAACCGGAGGCAGGAAAGGATTTTATGGTATATTGTGACGCTTCACAAACGAGATTAGGATGTGTGCTAATGCAAGAAGGAAAAGTGGCCGCTTATGCGTCTCGGCAACTAAGGCCTCATGAGGTTAACTACCCAACTCATGATGTGGAATTGGCGGTAGTGGTTGTCGCTCTTAAGGTGTGGAGGCACTACTTTTATGGAGAAAAGTCAATAATCTACACAGACCACAAGAGCCTTAAGTATCTGTTGACTCAGAAGGAGTTAAACTTGAGGCAGCGAAGGTGGGTGGAGTTGTTAAAGGATTATGATTGCTCGATAGAGTACCACCCAGGCAAGGCGAATGTGGTAGCTAATGCCCTAAGTCGGAAGGTTGTATCGGATTTAAGGGCTTTGTTCGCACACTTGAGTCTGTATGATGATGGAAGCCTGTTGGCAGAATTACAAGTCAAACCCACATGATTGAATGAGGTAAAGGAAGGTCAATTGTTGGATGAGGACCTAAGTGCTAAGTTACAACAAGTACGAAACGGAGAGTTAGAGGATTATGGCATTAATGATGAAGGAGTATTGTGCTACAAAGGAAAAGTCTGTATGCCGAAGGACGAGAAGTTAAGACAAAGGATTCTTCGGGAGGCACATAGTAGCCCTTATGCTATGAATCCCGGAGGCACTAAGCTGTACAGAGATCTAAGGGAACAATTTTGGTGGCCTGAGCTTAGGCGGGAAGTTACTGAATTCGTGAGGAAATGTCTGATGTGTCAGCAAGTTAAGGCTGAACACCAAGTTCCATCGGGATTGCTACAGCCAATTGAGATTCCGTAGTGGAAGTGAGAGAGGATTACCATGGACTTCATTAATGGGCTTCCCCTTATGCCTACTAAGAAGGACTCGGTATGGGTGATAGTGGACCGTTTGACCAAGTATGTGCACTTCATTCCGGTAAGAGTTGACTATTCTCTTCAGAAGTTGGCCAAGTTATATGTAGCGAAAATTGTGAGGTTACATGGGGTACCGGTATCGATCATCTCCGATAGAGATCCAAGGTTTACGTCTCGATTTTAGAAGGCACTTCATCAAGCTTTAGGCACTAAGTTAGACTTCACTACGGCTTTTCATCCACAATCAGACGGGCAGTCTGAACGGGTTATACAAGTGTTGGAGGATATGTTGAGAGGCTGTGTGATGGATTTCCGAGGAAGTTGGGAAGACTACTTGCCTTTAGCAGAGTTGACCTATAACAATAGTTATCAGGCTGGCATTCGGATGGCACCATATGAAGCGTTGTACGGTCGGAAGTGTCAAACTCCTACTTGTTGGACTGAATTAGGAGAGCGTCGAGTTTTGGGTCCAGAGTTAGTGGCAGAAACTGAAGAGAAGGTTGAGATAATTCGGGCACGGTTAAAGGAAGCCTCTGATAGGCAGAAGTCGTACGCAGACCTTAAATGGAAGGATATAGAGTTTGAAGTGGGAGACCAAGTGTTTCTGAAGGTCTCACCTTGGAAGAAGGTGATGAGGTTTGGTTGCAAAGGGAAGTTAAGCCCAAGGTTTATAGGCCCTATCGAGTACTGAAGCAAGTTGGACCAGTGGCATACCAATTGGAGTTGCCACCAGAATTGCAGCAGATGCACGACGTATTCCATGTATCCATGCTACGTCGTTACCAGTCGGATCCATCTCATGTGGTACCAGTTGAAGAAGTGGAGCTCAGGCTAGACTTATCGTACGAGGAAGAGCCAATTCAGATATTGGAACGTGATGTGAAAGTGCTACGGAGGAAGTCAGTTCCTCTAGTCAAAGTGTTATGGCGCAACCATGGATCGGAGGAAGCTTCGTGAGAACCAGAAGAGATGATGCGACAGCAATACCCTCAATTGTTTTAGATAGGAAATTTCGAGGACGAAATTTTTTTAAGGTGGGTAGAACTGTAACTTCCTGAAAAGGGCCTATGCATTTTCAGTTTAGTTGTACGAAGTGACATGTTTTATGTACTAAGAATAAATTTTGAATATTTTTGGAAACCCAGAAATGAATGAAAATGAGTTAGAAATGAACATTTTGGGAAACCTGAAAATGTATGTTAAGTTTAAAAATGGAAGGTGAACATTTTTGGAAACTAGGAAAAGTAAGGAAATGATTTGGAAATGATTCAAAAATGGAAAGTGAACATTTCTGGAAACTTGGAAATGTAAGGAAATGTCAAGTTTAAAGAGCCGAACGAAAATTTTAGGAAACTTAGAAATGACTTAGAAATGTCGAGTTTTAAAGTTTAAAAGAGGAAACTGAGGCAATGTGGCCTTAAAAGAAAAAGTATGTGAAATTTGACACACAAACAGGCTTGGAAAAGTGGCCTGAAGATGTCACTTAGGGCCTATGGAAATGGCGCCACATGCAAGGTGTTGGGCCTGAGTTCGAGTCACAAGGGAAGCAAATAAAAGAAGTTTTATTTTTGCTTCCAGAAGCCAGAGGTGGACGGCACAAGCTTTCTAGAAAGGAGGAGTTTTATTCTCTTTAAAATACGGCTAATTAAGGGGATAAATAAGGATTTAATTTGGAGAGATAATTAAAGGATTATTCTTTTAATTATTTTAAATTAAGGGATAAAGTTATCACAAAGGAAGAGTGGTGGCCAAGTAGGGGACTCTAGCCTAGTAATTTCAAGCAAAGAAGGAAAAGAAAGGCTATTCTTTCATCTTTTCTAAGTGTTTGCCGAAAATCCCCTAGCCAACTCTCTCTCTGCCGAATTTCTCTTGGCCAAGTAGCCTCTCTTTCATCAATTCTTTTCCTCTCCAAAATCCTTCTTTTCTTCTTCTCTTCTTTTCTCTTCTACTGTCATAGCCGAAACCTTTCTGATCCCTGTCTAAGTCTCCATAGCCGAATCTTTGTGGCTTCAAACAAGGGTGCCGTCGACTGTGGTGTTAAGGTAAGAACAATGGATTTTTGTTGTTCAATCTCTTTTAATCAAGATCTAGGAACTGATTCTCTTGTTGTTTCTTTGACTGAAATATTAAGGAGAAATTTCGGGATTTTAAATCACAAGGTATGTGTTTAAGACATTCGGCCAAGGCCTATTTTAAATGTTTGGATTTATTATTAGAAGTCGAAAACTAACCCGTGGAGTAATATAGTATTTAGCCGATTTCAAAGGGGAGGAATACAAAGTTCCGGCATTTGATTCTTAATTCAATTCAGCTACAAGGTAAGTTTTAGTAATACTAATCCTATTAGGATTTGGATTAATGGCCGAATGGTTTCTATTGAATAGTAAGTGATTAATTTATGTAGGACTTGAGATCTAAATCTGTAAATCGGTTTTGTTCGGGATTTCAAGGACTTCGTTAAGCGAATCAGGTGTGTACCCCACACTAACTTTTAATAAGGTTTATGGTAATATGTAATATATGCATGTTTATAAGAATGAGAATATGGCTAAGGAACTGTTACGGTACAAAGTACTCAGGTACGTTTCCTACTCCTACTAGGATTACGAAATATGTTATACTTAACATGTGAAAAGTGACATGAATGTGAATTTGAGTATAATATGAATGTTATGAATATTATGGGGCATTCGGATTATATGAGAAAGGGGAAGTGAATGTGACGACTTCGGTCTCACTATCTGAATGTGGTGACTTCGGTCACATTATCTAAATATGGTAACTTCGGTTACATTATCTGAATGTGGTGTCTCATGACACAATTATCTGGTGGCTATGCCACGAATTTTATATGGGTGATGAGCACGTCGACTGCAGCGACTGCCTTCGATGGTGTGTAGCGGATGGAGGGTCAACTTAGTAGTCCCCACGGCAAAGCGGGTTGGTGCGGGGATGTGTAGCGATGGCATCTAGGTTTTGGGTATGGGTTGCATCATTATTTTATCTCAGATATGAATGTGCATGTGATACGTTATGGTATGCCCGATCTATTAAATTTTAGTGTTGTGTACACATTGAGTCTCATTGACTCACCCTGCTGTGGGAACATGTTTCGTGATGAGCGCGTGATGGACCGGGACGCGAGAACTTGTGGTGGCCACGCTGAGCTAGAAGTTTTATTCATTATGGACAATTTATTTTATCTAAGTACTTAAGAATTCTATTTTGGGTTTTTACTTGATGTAATAAGGCCATAGTTGAATTTTTCTTATTTTTATTTTCAATTATTATGTTTACGAATTATTATCAATCAAAGTTTGGGTAAATTGATTTTTAAAACAAACCCTAATTGTTTTGTCACCTTAATTAAATGGAATTCAATATAAGATAACTTGGTTTTCAACACAAGCCCAACCCAAAACGATATTTTTCTTAAAATCGCACAAGTTTTTCCCAAGAAACAAACGAACTTTGAATCGGTTTGCTTAAGGAACATACCAGATTCGGTCCAGGCTCGTGGGCCGGGTGTGGGGTGTTTCACAACACTACTCCCAAAGGACATAGGCATATCAAATCATACATAACAAATATAGGAAATGATGCAATCCCGAACCGAAACCTAAATATCCATCCTCTACACATCGTCCGTACCTGCCATCACACCGTGGGGATTACTAAATCGACCCTCCATCCGCTACACACCATCGAAGGCAGTCGCTGCAGATGACTTGCACATCGCCCTTATAAATTGTGGCATAGCCACCAGATAAAGTGACTGAGTCACTAGATAATAATATGTGACATAAGTCACCACATTCAGATTGTGTGACATGAGTCACCAGATATTGTGGTAAAAACCACCAGATCACTTCCCCTTTTCATAATCACCCATATGCCCCATGCGTCATACAAACATGCAGAAATAATGCAATTTACCTTATTTCACATTCGTAACAGATTCTCATATGTGTCATGTACCATATTCATAATATTATTAACAGAGCATTAATGGTTAACGTACCTGAACACACTGTACCATTGAATGGTACCTTTAGCCACACTTTTCATATTTCAATTAACACATACATAATATCCATACCATTAATCTATTAGGAGTTAGTGTAAGGCTACACACTTGGTTACTATCGTATTTACTAAATCCCGAAAGTCTGCCGAAACAGCTTATACTCCTCCCTAAAAATCATAGTTAGAATTGGCTAGACACTAACACTTAAATATGGCCTTGGCCAAATATTCATATTCCTTTACCTTGATTGTCTAGATCCAAAAATTAACCCTTGATCTTGGTGCTGTCGAAATTCCTATAAGCACATGTTAGATCCAATTCTAACATTTAAACACAATAAATGGCCTTTGGCCTAAAACCACACTCGTTCACCTTAGATCTTGAAATCCCGAAGACCTCCTCCCTTGTAGTCGACAATAACAGAATCCCGAAACCCTCCTTCAAAGTTTCGGCCATAGAGCAACAATGTGATTAGAGTCTTTATTTCTTCAGTCAGAGAAAGGAAAGAATAGTAAATCGACATAGAAGAGATTCCTTACCGAAAAAGAAAGACCAAAACGCAAGTGGTCAAACCCTCCAAGAAATCGACAGGAAGATCCTGAAGTAGCGAACTTGGTTCTAATGAGAAAGATGATAGGATCTTGGTGCTTAGGAGTAATCAGTTTCAATAGGTGTCAATAAAGTGATCTTTCGGCTTAGAAGAGAATAGCAAAAGAGTTATTAATTCGGTTTGATGGACAATAGGGAGATTCGGCTTCAACAAGAATGAAAAGGAAGAGTATGAGGCTTTAGGGAGAATCGGCAATGGCTAGGAGAATCCTACTTTCGACTTTTTAAGAATTGAAAAGAAAAGAGCACAAGTTGAATTAGAGATTTTCGGCTCAAAGAGAAAGATAAGAAAAGAATGAATTTCGGCACACCCTTCCTACTATTACCAAAACCGAAAATACCATCCTCCAAAGCCCCATATTTGGCCAACTCTTACTCTCTCTATTCAATCCCTTGCTTTTTTCCTAAAACTTCTCTTCTTCACCCACTCAAAATAATTCAAATAAATCAATTAATTATCTCCTTTTCTTAGCCGAATTTTGAATGATCTTGACCAAGTCTAATCCTCATCCATCAAGTGCCCCAATGCCGTCCACCACTGCTCATCCTTGCTGCAAAATAAAACTCCTATTTGCGTCCCTTGCTACTCGAACCTAGGCCCCCTTGCCCTGCTTGTGGCGTCACTCGCTAGGGCTTTAAGTGGCGCCTCCTTGCCACTTTAACAAGCCCATTTGTATTTCCCTTACAAATTTTCTTAAGGCCTCATTTGCCTAGCTCCACTTCAAGACTTAAAAACTAATATTTTCTAAGGCATTCTCCTATCTTCTAAAGTTCCCGAAATCTATAAAGCTCATTCAAAACACACGTAGGCATACTACTTCATACAATTAATAAAAATGCACAAGCCCTAAATCTCGGATATTACATCGTTAAATTTGATAATATATATGTTACATGATGAATGGAATTTTTGTGAATATATTTGTGTATGGCCGAATGTATAATGAGCAAAGAAGCTATATTTCGAGTTCGATCCGATCGAGATTCAATGTTCGAAAGCCCCATACGAACCCTAGGAGTAGTTAGGATACATATGTCATGACATAGGATCTCCGATATGTGTTTTCATGTAAGACCACGTCTGGGACGTTGGCATTGATTTGTGTTTACGTGTAAGACCATGTCTGGGACATTGGCATCGTATTTGATTCGTGTAAGACCCTCTTGGATAGTGGCATCGATATGTGATTACATGTAAGACCACGTCTGGGACGTTGGCGTTGTACGAGATTTCCAATTATCCACGTATCTTTTTTAATTTCGGACGGTTCAACAGGCAATGTGAAGTAAAAACTGAATGTGAAATCGAATTAAAAAGGTTCAGGTATGTATTCATACTATGTTATGAAATTAAGGTAAATTGTATACTTGAATTGATGATTTAAAGTTATGTGAAATATGAATTATGTGTTAGCATATTTGAACATATAAGTGATTAGGCCTATTGATGTATTTGTGATAATATAAATGATTCAGCCTATTGATATAGTTGTGATATTTAAAAGTGATAATTATATGTGTTTATGAGTATTTGTGCATTTAGCTATATGATGTTAAATGCTAATGTATATTTGATAACATATAAACTTGAGAGTGTTATATATGTATATTTAATTAAGGTTTGGAATGACTTGGCTAATTAATTTAGTGTTAATGTTCATATGATTATTGTTTGCTTATGACTTATTAAGCTTAAATAGCTTACTGTGAGTGTGTTCTTGTTTACCCCTATTTTATAGATTTTGGTGTCAAGTTACGAGCTTGGGAATCGTCAGCAAAGTCTATCACACTATCGACTAACTTCGGTATTTTATAAGCTAAAATTTCTTTGAAACTATGGCATGTATAGGCTAGCTTTGGAGTTAGTTTAATTTGAAAGTGTATGTATAAAAGCCATGCGAAAATGGCTTAATTTCCTTGCTTGTGTTCAGTTTTAGTTTAATTATGGCTTAAGTTTATTTTGGTCATGGTTTAATCTTATATGGTTAGTAATCACATGGTATGGCATATATATATATGGTGGTGTTTTATTCATGTGTTTCGGCAATGAGGTAAATGAGGTATTTTTGGTGTATTTTAGTAAGATAAATAATGTTAAGTTTAAGTGATTTTGGTTATGTGTTATATATATATTTATAATATGTGTGGTATGTTTGGATTTGGTATTTAAGTGAGTTTGGGTTATGACATATGAATTGAAATGTGCATATGAAGGGTGGAGACTTTCTATATTTTGGCTTATTAATGGGTAAAAGAATGATTATATATTTGTGGTTTTATTATTGAGTTGAAATGGCATGTTTTAAATGGGTAAATTGGTTTAGAAATGATAATTTAATTGTATATGTATATTAGGCTAAAGAGATGGCCAAAAATGATAATCATGATATTTTGTTTATAACATTATATAAAGATGCTATGGATTGGATGATATACACTACCGAATATGTAATGACTAGCTTTGTAGTGATAATAAAATATGGACACTCGAAAATGGCTCTATTGTGTATACATTTACGCAAGCTTGTAAATGGGAAGTATGCATGTTTTTGGTTCTTTGAAAGGTTAAATAATTGTGTATGTTACTTATGATCTTGGTCATTAAGCTTTATGTTATGATTTGTTAAATCTACTAAAAGTGTGTATCCTATTAAGCAAAAAGGATTTTTAGTAATTATTATTATTCGAATATCATTGTAATGATGATTACATATTTCGTACAGTGCATGTGCATATAATATGCTAATAGATTATGTATATCATTAATCTATTATTTGTGGTTAAATATGGTGCATTATTCTGTGACTTAAGAAATTGTATATAATATGTTCGGTCGTGGTATTATATTAATTAATGCCGCATATATGAATAAGAACAAAATAAAAACTAGCCCATGTAATATAGTTGTTATGTTTCTAATATGTGAATGTACAGAAAGTTATAAAAAAATGAAATGATTAACAATTAGTCCATGAGATAATTGTATTGACAATTGTTCGATGCATGAAATGTAAGCTTATATGTTTGAACATGTATTCAGGAAGCAAATGCCAATACTGTTGACGTCATATAGTTCGCACCTTATATGTATTAAGTACATGTAACATGGCTTTTTTTGCATATTAGTTATTTCGAATATGTGGATAAATAATTGATATTGACATGCTTAAAATTTTTAAAGCATGATTTGCTTATGAATTTTAAGTAGTGAAGCATGATTGGGTTTTTAGTTGGTTAAGTGAACTATATGTATAATAATTATTTGAATGTGTTTTGATTTATAAGTTGTGTGATATTGTTATTAAATATAAAATGTATGTGTATTGATGTGATTGAATTACGAACCAAGAAAGGTAGTAAATGTCTATTCTGGTCTGTGCTATGTCCAATAATACCTTGTAACCCTAATCCGACGACGAATATGGGTTAGAGGTGTTACAGTAATGCTCTGTAACCCTAATCTAACGACAAATATGAGTTAGAGGTGTTACATTTAGTGGTATCAGAGCTACAATTTAGTCGAGTCTTAAACTGAACGTAGCATGTATGAAGTCTAGAAATAAATGTCATTATATAACATGTGATAGTGTGATAACTCCTGACTCAAATTGAACTATGTTTTCATATAAATAAGATGTCATCCAACTAAGCCGATTTCGATGAAGTTGAAAGTAACGCACAAGCCTCCATTCACGGAGCAGCTTCTAGTGGTAGTAGGCCTATGTCTGAGGGCCGAGGAGGAGAGGCTAAAGAAGCCTTCTTCCAGATGATGTCCGAATGGTTTACGGAGTTCGTGAGAATGAACCCAATGGCTCAATAACCTACACCCCCACCTGTATCCCAACCTGTCCCTGTAGTTCCTTAGGGTTGGGAATCAATGCAAGTAAGTAAGCCTCCAGTTGATAAAATCCAAAAGTATGGGGCTGAAGAGTTTCGTGGTACAGCTAAAGACGATCTAGAGAAAGCTGAGTTCTGGTTAGAAAAGATTGTGAAAGTTTTCGATGAATTGTCTTGTACACTGACCGAATGTTTAAAGTGTTTTGTTTATCTGTTGAAAGGCTCAGGTTATCAGTGGTGGAACACTTTGATCACAGTAGTACCGAAGGATCGTATAAATTGGGAATTCTTCTAGATAGAGTTTAGAAATAAATATGTAAGTCAAAGATTTCTCGATAAGAAACGTAAAGAGTTTCTAGAATTGAAACAAGGTTGTATGACTATGGTTGAATACGAATGGGAATTTGTGTGACTTAGCAAGTATGCTCGAGAGTGGATACCATCAGATGCTGTCATGTGTACCCAGTTTCAAGAATGATTAAAATGAAGATATTAAGTTGCTAGTCGGGATTCTAATTCGTAATTCTAGTTGATACAGCATACAAGGCTGAGGAACTTAGCAAAGGAAAAAGAAAAATTGATTTTGAGGCTCGCGATACGGGAAAATGACCTATGGGAAAATCATTCTCATCTCCATCGAAGAAATCAAACGAATTCCACAGTCGTTCATCAGCTTCGGTAAGTTATTCTAGGAGAGATAAAGGAAGGCATCATTGAGCTTGAAACCTCAAGCTAGATCTGTAGCAAGTGTGGGTAGTGTTAGGAACAACAAACCTAAATATCAACAATGTAATAGACGACAATTCATTGAATATAGATTGAAAGACAGGTCGTGTTTTAATTGTGGTTCTTATGATCCTTATCTTAGAGGCTGCCTTGAAAGTTTTGATAAAGAAAAGGCTCAGAATACTTGTTTAAGTAACATGGATGCTGGAGGGAGACCACCCCGAAACACTGGAAATACGGGTAATAGTTGAGGTGGAACGAAAGATTCTGCTGTTAGATCTGAGACACGAGCACCAGCCAGGGCTTATACGATTCATGCTTGAGTGGAAGCTTCAGCATCGGATGTGATCACTGGTACATTCTCTATCTTTGATACCAATGTTAATGCTTTGATTGGCTCGGGGTCAACGCACTCATATGTATGCACAACTTAAGTGTCGGATAAGAAAATACCTTTTGAGTCTACTGAATTTGTGGTTAAAGTAACGAACCCTCTAGGTCAGTATGTATTAGTTGATAAAGTCTGTAAAAACTGTCCTTTGATTATTCGGGGTTGTAACTTTTCGGCTGATTTGATGTTATTACCCTTTGATGAGTTCGATGTAATTCTGGGTATGGACTGGTTAACTCTACATGATGCTATTATGAACTATAGATGAAAGCATATCATGTTGAAATGTCAGAATGGTGAAAGGATTATAATTGAATCAGATAGATTGGATGGTAGATCTAATGTTATTTCAGCTATGACGGCACAAAAATATGTTAAAAAGGGCTGTGAAGCGTATCTTGCTTATATATTTGATTCCAAAGTTTTAGAATTAAATTTAAACTCGATTCTAATTGTATGTGAGTTCACAAATGTTTTTCCAGAATAATTACCAGGGTTACCATTAATCAGAGAGGTTGAGTTTGCTATTGAATTACTACCGGGAACATCTCTGATATCAATAGCTCCGTACAAAAGGGCACCTACAGAATTAAAAGAGTTAAAAGCACAGTTGCAAGAATTGACAGATAGGAATTTTGCTTGGCCCAGCTTTTCTTCTTGGGATGCTCTTGTGTTGTTTATCAAGAAAAAGTATGATTCAATGCGATTGTCTATCGACTACCGACAACTCAATAAAGTCACGATCAAGAAAAAATATCATTTACCACGTATAAATGATTTAATTGATCAGTTGAAAGGTGTGACAACATTCTTAAAGATCGATACCTGTTCTTGATATTATCAGTTACGAGACTCGGATGTGTCGAAAACTGCTTTCAGAACCAGGTACAGACATTATGAATTTCTTGTTATGCCATTTGGTTTGACCAATGCACCTGCTATGTTAATGGACTTGATGAATAAAATATTAAACCTTACCTAGATTACTGCTATTCTGAATTGGAAACCTCTGAGAAATGTATCTGAAGTCCGTAGTTTTCTGGGTTTGGCTGGTTATTCTAGCAAATTTGTCAAAGGCTTTTCGACAATAGCTACTCCGTTGACTAGAGTACTTCAGAAAGATGTCAGATTTGAATGGTCAGATAAATGCCAGAAAAGTTTTGATCGGTTGAAAACTCTGTTAACAGAAGCTCCAGTGTTAGTACAGCCAAAACCGGGTAAAGAATTTGTTGTATACAGTGATGCCTCGTTAAATGGTCTGGGATGTGTTTTGATGCAGGAAGGCAAAGTTGTAGCCTATGCTTCGAGACAATTGAAGCCTCCTGAGAAGAATTATCTGACGCACGACCTTGAGTTAGCTGCGATTGTGTTTGCGCTAAAGATTTGGCGCCATTATCTATACTGTGAGAAATTTCACATGTTTTAAGATCATAAAAGTCTGAAATATTTGATGACTCAGAAATATTTGAACCTGCGTCAAAGAAGATGGTTGAAGCTGTTGAAAGATTACGAGCTTGTGATAGATTATCATCCTGGTAAAGCGAATGTTGTTGTTGATGCCTTGAGTAGAAAATTGTTGTTTGCATTACGAGCTTTGAGTACTCAGTTGGATTTGTCTGATGATTGTTCTGTGATAGCTGAATTAAAAGAAAAACCATTGTTTTTACAACAGATATGCGATGCTCAGAAATCTAATAATGAATTGCAAGTGAAACGAGCTCAGTGTGAAATGGATTATGAATCTGAATTTCAAATGGTTGATGATTGTTTGATATTCCGAGATCGTATCTGTGTTCTGAGAAATCTAGAGTTGATTCAGTTGATGTTGAATAAAGCACATAATAATCGTCTATCTGTCCATCCGGGAAGCACTAAAATGTATCATGATTTGCAACGACACTACTGGTGGTCTGGTATGAAACGGGACATTTCTGACTTTGTTTCAAAATGTTTAGTTTGTTAGCGAGTAAAAGCTGAACATCAAGTTTCATCTGGGTTGCTACAACTGATTCTGATTCCTGAGTGGAAATGGGATAGAGTGACAATGGATTTTGTCTCTGGTTTACCTCAGACTCTGAAAAAAAGATGCGATTTGGGTCATAGTTGATCAATTGACAAAACCTGCCCATTTTATTCCGGTAAGATCTGATTTCTCACTTGACAAATTAGCCAAGCTTTATATTTCTGAGATTGTGAGATTGCACGGGGTGCCACTGTCTATTGTATCTGATAGAGATCCGAGGTTTACATCGAGATTCTGGAAGAAATTGCAAGAAGCTTTGGGCACGAAATTACATTTCAGTACAGCTTTTCATCCTCAAACAGATGGTCAGTCTGAACGAATTATTCAGATTCTTGAAGACATGTTAAGATGCTATATATTTAAGTTTAATGGTACGTGGGATCAGTATCTGCCATTGATTAAATTTGCGTATAACAATAGTTTTCAAACGAGTATTAAAATGGCACCATATGAAGCTTTTTATAGACGTAAATGTCGAACACCTCTGTATTGGACTGAGCTCAGTGAAAATAAGCTACATGGGATTGATTTGATAAAAGACTCAGAACAAAATGTGAAACTGATCCAAGATTGTTTGAAAGCAGCATCTGATCGTCAGAAGTCTTATGTAGACTTGAAACGAAAAGATATAGAATTTGAAATCGATGACAAAGTATTTCTGAAAGTGTCTCCGTGGAAGAAAGTGCTTCAATTCGGACGTAAAGGTAATTTAAGTCCGAGATTCATCTGACCGTATGAGATCATTGAACGTGTTGGGCCTGTTGCATATAAATTGAAATTGCCTTCTGAACTAGAAAAGATACACAACGTATTTCATGTTTCAATGCTTCGTAGATATCAATCTGATCTGTCACATGTGATTGCTCCTTCTAAAATTGAAATTCGATCTGATACGACATATGAAGAGGAACCGATCTGTATCTTAGCTCGTGAAGTGAAAGAGTTGAGAAATAAGAAAATTCTGTTAGTAAAAGTACTGTGGAATCGACATGGGATAGAAGAGGTTATGTGGGAGCCTAAAGATTCATTGAGACAACAATATCCAAATCTGTTTAACGGTAAGATTTTCAGGGACGAAAATCCCTAAGAGGGAGAATTGTAACAGTTCGGTTTATACCCTAGTCGGAATAGTGGTTTCAGGACCATGAATCCGAGTCTGAATATTATTTTAATATTATTTTTTGTGCCATTGATATGTGAATTAGCATGTGCTAAATTTCTGTGAGTTAAATTGACTGTCTGTGTGTTTAATTTGACAAAAGGACTAAATTGCATAATTGGTAAAAGTGGCCTCTTATTTGATTATTGGCTAAATTGAGATTGCTTTATTAAAGTGAAGTCTTTAAAGGACAATTAGTCCATTATTATTCAAAGTGGACGGCAACATGGTTTTATAACATGTTTCTTTATGTTATTTTATTAGTTAAAATGTTATATTAAATTTATTTTATAAGTTATGTTTATATTATAATAAAAGAAACATGAGAGTGAGATTCATTCATACATTGTTTCCACCGAAAATACAAAGGAAAGAAAGGTTTTTGAAGCTTTCTCATATTCGGCTACAATCAAGCAAAATTCAAGATCAAGAACCGAGGAAAATGGATTTAGATCGCGGGAAAGTGAAAGTAAACAAGTAGCCGTTTTCATTCCGATAAACCAAAATCCGAGGTAAGTCACTATGCAAATAAACGTATTTGTATGATATTATATTTGTTCATATGACTAATGTTGATTACGGATACTTATGAGAAGTTATGCATATGAATTCTGAGACAAATCCAATATAGTGACTAAGTCCGAAAAGTCCCGTGTGAACCTAGGAATAGATAGGATTAGCTATGTCATGACATAGGTATCTGTTCTGTTTTATCATGTAAGACCATGTCTGGGACGTTGGCGTTGACTTGAGACTCATGTAAGACCATGGGACATTGGCATCGATATGAGTATTACGTGTAAGACCATGTCAGGACGTTGGCATCGATATTAGCATTACGTATAAGATCATGTCTGGGACATCAGCATCGTTTTGATTCGTATAAGACCCTGTCTAGGACAGTGGCATCGATATACGAGTGCATGTAAGACCCCGTCTGGGACTTTGGCATTGTATGACTATTTTGATCTTTCTGAGTATCCTATTGAATTCCTTATGGTTCAACGGGCAAGTCTGTGATGTGAATTGTGAATCCAAGCCATGATCAAACAAGTGAACGAATGTCTGTTTCAGGTACGTTTGGTGTATATATATATACACAAGTGTGAATAAAAAGGTAAGTACCTATAAGACTTTGACTCGAATAAGTGTATGTTTAAATGTGAGAATGAGAATCTTAAAATGATGAATGTGGCCACAAGTATGCAAAACAAAGCATAATTGTGATATATGCTAATTGATTGGAATGTGCCTATGTATCTATTTACAATGTTTGCATTTTATGCTAAGTTTGTTTGTATATTGACTTACTAAGCTTTTCGAAAGCTTACTCTGTGTGCGTTTTCTCTGTTTTATAGGTCATCAAAGCTACTGAGGGCTTGGGACTGTCACAAATCGTCATCACACTAATAAACTCATTTTGGTACATTTTGGGAATGGTTATATCTAGATATGGCATGTATAGTCTAGTTTTTGGTACAAATTGATGTATATACTTAGTCATGAGATATGACTACTTTGGTTCATATTATGCCTTGATAAATGGGGTATATGTATAGTTTTGGTATGGTTTAATGCCCATGAATTAGTCAAGTTTTTGGTTAGTTAAATGATAAAGATATGCTTTGGTTATGTATATGTTTTGTCTTGGAAGATGGCATGAATGAATTTGATATTAAATGCATAGATTGAATGGACAAGTTGGTATGTTTTGGTTGCTATATGTTCAAGATATGTTTTAGGTTGTGATGCTTGTAGGTTTGACCCTTATGGGTGGCATTTTGGCCTTGTAAATGGCCTATAATGTCACACGGTTGTGGCACACGGGCATGCCTGGAGACCGTGAGTGAATTGGCAAAATGTAGCTTAGTAGCACACGGCCTCGACACGGGGGTGTCAGCTAACCGTGGCGTGCAAGTCAGTAGCTAGCTAAGAGTACATGGCCATGGCACATGGGCATGTTTGGTGGCCGTGGTGGAGAAGTCAGTAATGGCCTAGTAGCACACAGCCATGGCACACGGGCGTGCCTAGTGACCGTGTTGATATAGTCAGTATATAGACATGGTTGGACACACGGGGGTGTCTAGAAACCGTGGAGGGCACACGGTCTCCTCCCACGGGCGTGTCTCCTCTATATTTTAGAAAAGTTTAAATGTTTCCATGAGATTCTGTATGTGTTTCAGTTTAGTCCCAACTCGGTTTATAGGCATGCTTAGGGTCTTGATGACTCATCTAAAGGACACTATGATTGTTAATGATGAATGTAATTTATGAAATGTTATGTAAGTTTTCGATCTGTCCGGTAATGCTCTTAAACCTAATCCGGCGTCGCTTACGGGTTAGGGGTGTTACAGCATGCCCAGCATTTGAGAATTGTGCTGCAAACTTTACGTGAAAAATAGTTGTTTGGTAAGTTTAGCAAATGTGAGTTCTGGCTCCGAGAAGTTGGATTTTTGGGACACGTAGTATCGGTAGACAGTATTAGAGTTGATCCGAGTAAAATCTCAGCTATAGTGGACTGGAAATCTCCAAGAAATGTTTCAGAGGCCAGAAGTTTTATGGGTTTAGCCAGATATTATAGAAGATTTGTCAAGGGATTTTTGATGATTGCTATGCCGTTGACGAAACTGCTTCAAAAAGATGTCAAGTTTGAATGGTATGAAAAGTTTCAGCAAAGTTTTAATCAGTTGAAAGCATTATTATCCGAGGCACCTGTGTTGGTTCAGCCAATCTGGTAAAGATTTTATGATTTATAGTGATGCTTCATTAAATGGTTTAGGTTGTGTTTTGATGCAAGAAGGCAAACTAGTAGTGTATGCTTCTCGACAGTTGAAATCGCATAGAAAGAATTATCCTACTCAAGATTTAGACTTTACAACTATCGTATTTGCTTTGAAGATTTGGCGACACCATTTGTACAAAGAAAAATGTCATATCTTCACAGATCACAAGAGCCTGAAGTATTTGATGTCGCAAAAAAATATAGACTTGAGACAACAAAGATGGCTTGAATTGCTAAAAGATTAGGATTTGATCATCGACTATAATCTGAGAAAGACTAATGTCGTTTCTGATGCCTTGAGTAGAAAATCTCTATTTTCTTTGTGAGCTTTGAGCACACAATTGACGTTGACTGATGATGGTTCAATATTATCTAAATTAAAAGATAGACTGATGTTTTCACATCAGATTTGTGATGTTGAGAAAGGTGATGCTGAATTGATTGCTAAACGGAAATAAATTGAGTCGACATCTAATTCAGACTTTCATGTTGGTTGAAACGATAGTTTGTACTTCAAAAACAGGATTTGTGTCTCGAGGAATTCCAAACTCATTCAGATGATTTTACAGGAAGCTTATACCAGTACCTTATCAATACATCTTGGTAGCAAGAAAATGTACAGTGATTTGAAACAGATATATTTGTGGCCAGGTATGAAAAGGGAAATTTCAGAGTTCGCATCAAAATGCTTAATCTGTTAGCAAGTTAAAGCCGAACATCAGGTACCTTCTGGTTTATTACAACCTGTGATGATTTCAAAGTGGAAATGGGAACATGTTACGATGGATTTTGTATTGGGATTGCCTCTATCTCCGAGAAAGAAAGATGTTGTATGGGTTATTGTAGATCGTTTGATGAAATCCGCGTATTTCATTCTAGTGTGTACTAGTTATTCACTTCAAAAATTGGCAGAATTGTATGTTTCTAAGATTATTAGATTGCATGGTGTGCCGATTTTTATTATCTTTGACAGGGATCCACGATTTACATCTCGATTCTGGAGTAATTTATATGGCGCTCTAAGTACTCAACTACATTTTTGTACATCACTTCATCCACAGACCGATGGTTAGTCTGAGTGACTAATTTAGGTACTCAAAGATATGCTTCGATGTTGTATTTTAGAGTTCAAAGGTACTAGGAGAAATTTATGTCGTTGGTTGAATTTGCTGACAATAACAGTTATCAGACTAGCATTAAAATGGCACCGTACGAAGCTTTGTATAGCCGAAAATGTCGAATGCCGTTATACTGAACTGATCTGAACGAGAAAAAGTTGTTCGATGTTGATTTGATTTGAGAAACCGAAGAAAAGGTTAAAGTAATACGTGACAATTTGAAAGCGGCTTCTGATCGTCAAAAATCCTACGTAGATTTGAAAAGAAAAGATATAGAGTTTCAAGTTGGGGACAAGGTATTTCTAAACGTATTACCCTGGAGGAAAGTTCTCCGATATAGAGTTAGAAAATATTCATAACATATTTCGTGTATCGATATTACGATGGTATCGATCAGATCTTTCACATGTGATTTCACCTGTAAATGTTGAAATTCAACCAGATATGACGTACAGTGAAGAATCGATCAGAATTTTAGCTCGGGAATTAAAGAATTGAGAAATAAAAGTATAGTGTTAGTTAAAGTTCTCTTACAACGACACTGAATCGAAGAAGCTAACTGGGAATCGGAAGAAACTATGAAAGTGCAATATCCGAAACTATTTTCTGGTAAGATTTTCAAGGACGAAAATTCCTTTAAAGGGGAGAGTTGTAAATTTTCAGTGAAATCAGAACAGTGGTTGCGAGACCATAATTCTGATGAGTAAATTATTATTTTATTATCTATTTAGTTTCTACGTGATTTTATTAAGGCCGTATTAAAATTTCATTAAAAAATTTTGATGTTTACTTGGTTTATTAAGTAAAAAAGACTAAATCATAAAAAGTGTAAAAGTGGAGTTCTAATGGTTAAAAGGGCTAAATGACTATGGAAATGGAAGTAAATGGACTTAAATGGTAATTATACCATTCATAAGGTTAGTGGATATGCATGGCATGGTTTTTGTAACACCCCAAACCAGGCCTAAACGTTACGACTGGATCTAACATGTCACATAAAAGGGTTGTTTAAAAACTGCGCGTTTGTTAAAAATTTTGAGTTTAACTATTTATTTGCTTGTTATCCTTTTGTTTACATTTTTAGAAAATGATTATTAAGGGTTTAGGAAAACTTTTAATAATAATAGGCAGTAATCAAATTAAAAGATAAACCAAATAAAATACCAAAATTAAAGTTATAGTGGCCTTATTACATAACAAAATCCCAAGTTAAAGTAGAATTTAAATAAAGAAAACGAATTTACGAAAGAAGTAATGCATGGCCACCTCGAAGTCCACCTTGGCTCCAAATCTTCAAACTAGGGATTACCTGAAACATTTAAAAAGAAGGGGTGAGTTTACGAAAACTCAGTGTGCAATTCCCCTTACAACGATAACTGGGCCTAAGCCCACAGAAGCAAATTGGGCCTTAGCCCTCACAGTAACATATTTGGCTGAAGCCCACATAAATTGATTCGGGCCGTAGCCCTAGCATCATGGCATATTAGATAGTGAATGCAGTGTAACCCAGCCCAACCTAGTGTTCTATCCTCTACACACCGCTCCGTATATCCATCCTCATACACACCTGTGGGGATTTCTACAATCAACCCTCTATCCGCTACACATCTCTTTGCAGTCATGCTGACAGACAAACTGCTTAAAGTCCACATATCATGGTCTAGCCACTGATCCACACGTCATGAAATTACCAAATCCACAATGAGGCTCCACGCTATCATTAATCGTGACAAACTCACCAATATACACTTCCCCTTTAAATCATTAATATCCCAAATCCCATGCAATATGACATAATAATTCGTGTATGCAGTGTCATGTATACAAAACATATATCAAATATAACGTATAACATGAATTACCATCATAATTAGATAGACATAATACAACATAATCAAGCTAATCAACCTCTAAGGGTATAATAGTAATTTTACCTACCAAGGGTATTTTTGTAATTTACCTATCGAGGGTATTTCAGTAATTTCACACCTCCAATGGCCTTTTCGAAGACCTAATGTCGCCCTGAGTGATTCAGCTACCATTTCCGGTCGTATCGGACTATTGGGCCTCAAACCCAATTTCGGCCTATTCGGGACCACACGCTCGTGTGGCCCACCTAACACAAATCTAGCCACGTATATGAGATTTCCTAGTCTAGTTCACTATATACTACACCATCATACATTTTATTCAATTGGGCCCACGGGCCCATTGAGCCCACTTTGGCCCATTGTGGCCCAAGCAGCCTCAACCCATAAGAATACTACTGATGGCCTCAACTATTGCGTCGAAGCTCCACACGTGCGCTCGCACGCTCGTGTGGCTACTATTTTCGTGACCGACACTTCGGCATTTGCCGCTCTACAACTAAAGTAGAGAGAGTTACACACCTACCACTCCTGTGCCCAAACGCCCTCCAAGGTGTATCCACTCTCCTCCTAGAATGCTCTATAAATAGCTAGATTCTCACCTTCCTTCTTTGTATCTTTCCGATGTGGGATCCCTTCGTCAGTAGAGTTTAAATCCAACTCAAACTCTTGTCGTCCAATTCACAAAATAAATACTCCTTTACTTTTCATGAGATTCGAACCCAGGCTCCCCTGTAGCATAATCCACACTGCTAACCACTTGGCCACAAGCTCCTCTTGTGTCTTAAACCATGCGCAACTAAATATAAATCTATAGCCCAATTCTAAGGTCCATGTAAAAGGAAAACCAAAATGCAAGAGCTAAGACTTGAACCTTGGACCTCCTTCCTTCCTTTTGGCATCGCTCCCTTGCCTCTTATGTGGCGTCACATTGCCACTACACCACACACTTCTTTTGTATCATTTCTCTCTACATTTTATTCTTAAAGCCTACCTACTAACTCCCAGGGTTTTTTTCCACCTAGAACCAAAATTTCCCTAAAGCCAAAGTTTGATCCTGGGACTTCATAGAAGTCCTCTAACCTTCCAAAATCACTCAACTAATAAGTCCAACTTGCACTAAAGCCGATCTCTTGTTCTCTCAATTTTAAACGCTACTACTCTCAAGGCCCATTGGGCCCAATTCTTCTAGGCCCAATTTCAGGATGTTACAATTATATTGAAATTTTGGAAGTTTTTAAATGTTAATATGTAATTGGTAAAATACACATAAATTAAATAAAACAAAGGTTACTTCATCTTCTTCAAATTGTTTCCACCGAAATTTGAAAGGAAGAAAAAAAAAAAGCCATTTTAGATATCTTAGGTTTGACTACTTCAAGTGTGTGCATGTAAGTGATTTCAACCTCGTTTTTAATGATTTTTATGTTTTTAAGATCGTTTTAGCTTAGTCTAACTAGCCCGAGGATCAATTTGTGAAACTGTTAAAAGTTAAAGGGTATTCCATGAATGTTCTTGAATGTTTTTTATGTTAAATGATAGATTACGAATCTTGGTTGAAAAATGAACAAGTTTTTTAAAGTTATTTTGATGAATTTTGGAAATTAGGATTTAAATTGTTAAAGGTATGAATTCTAGGGTTTTAACGTGAAATGATGATAAATATGGGTTGTTTCAAGGTCCCTTGGATATTTGGTTAACATGGATTGAGATTAAAATGGTTAGATTTTGAGTTATAAGCTTAAGGACTAAATTATGAAAAGTTAAAATGTCATTAGGGATTCTTAGGATACGAATGACAGGTCATTCTTAGATTAAAACGGTTATCGAGTCCCGGTTGAATCTTAGGAATTCTTAGGATACGAATGACATGTCATTAGGGATTTCATGTTTCAGGTGCTGGTCTTGAATGTCCTACCGATGGCTGAGGTCCTGCATTTGTTGCAAATACTCCACAGCTCGTGTGAGCAGCATCATGTAGCTTACATTCCTACCCACAGCTCGTGTGAGTAGGCCCATTTCACAGCTCGTGTGAGCAATGATAAAAAGGAAATGTTACGGTTATATGTAAAGGCACACTTCGTGTGAGCATTCCCGACTATCAGATTAAATTCTAAATGGTTAAACAGGCAAGAAAAGGGAACGAAAAGGTAAGTATGCAATTGTATTGAATAATGAAATTATGGGACATTAAAGATGCAAGGGTTATGTTTACACATTATGAGCACATGTTTTATGGATGATATCAGATATATGTATATGAACAAGTGTACTAACTTGTAGATTGATGATGTTGTTTAGGCTTATGTCAACCTTGTGGTTATGGTTGATTTTTATGCTTATGCTTTATACTATACAACTGAAATGGTAAGTTAAGTTTGGTTTGGTTTATACGAGCTTACTAAACATTATTTGCTTATGTAGTTTCTTTTCTATGTTTTATAGATTATAGAAAGCTCGATTTGGTTGGAAGCTCATCGAATATCTATCCCACTATCCATAAGTCAATTTGGTAGTTTTTTGTATTTTAGCCAAGGTTTATAGTGGCATGTATAGGGTTGTTTATTATGATCTTTTTGATGAACATGTAAAATGGTAACTTGATATGTTTGTGCTTGATTGCTTATGGATTGTTGATGAACTCAGAATGCTTGTTTAGGTATATCATTTTGGCCACTTATTTTTGTATGTAAATATGATTCTTTTGGTAAGTTTGTAATGGCTTGATAATGGTCTTTCATGGTATGTTTTGTATGTTTTGAAAATGGCTAATTGTGGTATGTTTTATTTCCTAAATGGTCTAGAATTGTATGTATAGAATTAAGCATATAAGAATGTCTAAGTAAGTGATTTTTTTTGTTGTTTGTATTACCTTTGAATAGCATATTGGTTAGTTGAATTAGGAATCTTAAAATGGTTAGTACATGTATGGGTTGATAGGGTTTTGGTGCCTTTAAAGTGTGCACAAATGATTTAGACGGTTCTGCATGAAATGGTGATGGAAATGGCTTGATTCTAGGTGAATTTTAGGTCCACACGACCTGAGACAAGGGCATTTGACTCAGCCTTGTGTGGCACACGACTTGGCGACATGGTCGTGTGTCATCTAAGAGTTCGTTTTTATGCAAGTTAGTGAGTTACACGACCTAGCACACGGCCTGGCACATGGGCGTGTGGGGCAACTCAGAGAGTTACACGGCCTTGCACATGGGTGTGTGACGCGGTTGTGTGACCCTACTCAGAGAGTTATACGGGTGAGGAATCGGGCTAGGACACGACCGTGTGTTCCTAATTTTAAAGTTACATGGGCGTGTGTTTCAACTGTGTGAGGTATATGGCCGTGTGACCTTTATTTCTAAATTTTTGTGACTTTTTCCTAGACTTCCCAAATGTATTCAAATTGGTCCCGAATCATTTCTAGGGTATTTTTAGTGCCTTAAAAGCTTGATTTAGAGATAGTATGTATTTATTTGACTTATTTATGATATGTTTATGTTATTGAATGTAATTAAGTTTAAATGTTTTGATTGTACAGTAATGCTCCATAACCCTAATCCGGCGACGGATACGAGTTAGGGGTGTTACACTATTTCTTTTAAGGTCCTATTTTTCCTCTCAACAATTCCATTTTGTTAAAGGGTTCTAAGTGCAAAAAAATTGTGACTAATACCATGTTCATTACAAAAATTATTAAAGCCAAGGTTTTCAAATTATTTTCCATGATCACTTCTTATACTTGAGATTGAATATCGTTCTTGATTTTGAATCATTTTATAAAAAGTACTAAATTTTTCTAAAGCTTCATCTTTTGAAAACAAAAAGAAAACCCATTTATACTTAGAATAGTCATCAACAATAAAAAATACATATTGTTTACCTCCTAAAGTTATAATTCTAGTGGGTCCAAAAAGGTCAATATGAATAAGTTATACTACTCTAGATGTAGAAACTATAGTTTTAGAATTAAAAGATGCTCTCCTATGTTTATCTTTAGCACATGCATCACATACTTTATCAAAGTCAATAGAAAAGTTAGGCATGCCAACAAGTTCATTTTTAATAGGCTTTGAAAGAACACTCATGCTCACATGTCCTAATCTTCTATGCCATAGCCAACATACGTTTTCATTATCAGCCATAAAGAAAAAAAATAGAAAAAGATATGTCATCAAGATGCACCATAAAAATATTACCTACCCTATGTCCTACAGAAAGAATCATATTATGTACAAAATCTACAACTTTTCACCCATTAGACTCAAATATTACTTTGAATCCCTTGTCACAAGTTGATTAATGTTAATGAGGTTATGCTTAAGACCATAGAAATAAAGCACATCTTAATAAGAGTGGAAATATTTATACCGATAGAACCAATACCTTCAACAAGCCCTTTGGAGTTATCACCAAATGTAACTTTTCCTCCATTCTTTGGCATTAGTTCCATGAAATGGCTTGTCACCGGTCATGTGTCTAGAGCATCCACTATCAAGGTACCATGAGTTCTTCTTAGAGTTGCTTGCCTTGAAACAATGTAATATCCCTAAATCAAGTATAGTAGTTTTAGGTATATTTTTCGGGTTTCAAGTGTGAAACTAGGAATTTATGGGGTTTCTAGTAATTATTAATTTAATTTAGAAGGTTATTTTCATCTAAAATTGATTAAACAATAATCTGGAAAAATGAAAATATTTTTGGAAAATTAATTTTAAAGTAATTAAATAATTATTAGTGAAAATAATTAATTTGGGTCGAAAAAAATTTTAAAATATTTTTTATTGGGGGTTAATTTGAGCTAAATTTATTTATTAATTAAATTGGGTTTAATTGTAAAACAAGGGAAAATATAGAGTATTTATTTGGAAAATAAACATTAAAATTCAAAATTTTGGAGGGAAATGATTAAATGGTAAAACAAGGGAAATGTGGGAGTGACCATTAGGCAAATTCCCTAATTCTTAAATTCTGTTGGGTTGTTTCAGTTTTAAAAATAATGCATCTAGCCTACATTTCATACAATTTACATCATATTAGAAAGCTATAAATTTTGTTTTCTTTGCATGGTTTTAAAGATCTATCATCAGAGAATAGATCAACTTATTTCCTTTTCAAAATACTCTTTCAATTCACCCGGAATTACTCTCAAAAGTAGCCAAAAATATTCTGAAATTTCTCAAGATTCTTGAATCAAGATTTTCAATGAAAGGATTTAGAGTGATTCAAAGGTAATCTTCAATCCTAAACTTGTTTTTATGAAGATTAGAAACAATTTTACATGATTTGAGAGCCAATACAATGATTTTTTTATCAATGTCATATTCTTCTGAATTAATAGTGGATCTTGAATTTTGAGAGGAAATCCACAAATCAATGGATGTTCCAACTCAAAATGGATCTATTAAAAGGGTTTTTTGTCTTATTTATCAAGATTAAACATGATCTGTGAGATAATTTGAAGAAATTTGAATTTCATCATCTTCATGAATTAATTTTCTAGATTTTTGTGAAATTGATTTAAATGTGAAATTGATGCTTAGTTTATGTGTAATTGGTTTAGTATTGATGTTTGGAAGTGATTAGGAGGGCTGGAGAGGTCGATTTTGTGAGGAATCGAGTTTTCAACTTGATGTTATAAATCCAGTAAGGTATTTTTGAGAGTGAATTTTGATTAGCATAATTAATTAAAAATTGTGTTTAATATAGCTTTGGAAAGGTGGTAATGTCTACTTTACCGCTGTTGAAGCTCCGAATCTTAAAAAGGCCCGAGATAACTGAAATTGAGGCTCGAAATTGACTAGTTGATCACTTGTTGTGATAGAGTAAAATTGTGTGGTGAGTGTTTCTAAGGGCAATTTGGTAAATTGACCCTCAATTATGTTTAATTAGTATCTTAATTATTGATTAAAATTAATTAATTATGGATAAATGGTTGATTTTGCAAGAATGGTATTAAATGTGCAAAAAAATTGAATTTGTATTGAAAAAAATAGTAAGTGAATTTTTGGGTGGTGTTGTGCTATTTAATTAAATTAATTTTAAGGATGATTTTAAGCATGTGTACTAAAATTTTTTATCATGATATATTGATGTTTGAATTGGTAATTGATTATGGAAAATTTGCAAATGAATTTCTTGATTTAATTGGATATTAAATGCTATGTTACATGTTACACATAAGCATCTTGTCACATTAAATTGAGCACACTAATGATTGATTTATATGCTATGTTTGATTGAATATATTGGCAACATGCATGGTGGATCCATTAGATATAGTTGGCATGCCATAGGATTTATGGGTACTCACCTTTATTTCTGACATTATGAGCATATGGCTCTAGGTGTAGTAATTTGTTGGAGCAGATAAGGGAGTGTTGAGCATGAGTCTCCACTCAATGGGTTATTTGAGGCGCTATAAGGGAGAGCGTGCTTCGGCTCGCTCAAGTTGGTGGATTGTATTTGATATTTGTGGGAGTTCGAAGATCTGTTTATCTAATGTTTGATCACTCAATTAAGGCATGAGAAATGAATGTCAATATATTTATGTATGATTGTTGCTATATCAATTGATGATTGAAAGCCATGAATGGTTGATTTTTGGTATTGTAAATGCTTATGGAAATTAAGTTGACATGATTAATTATTTTTGGTTTACAATTGGTGAATGATTGGTTGTGAATTAAGCAAGAATTGGATGTTAATTTACTTGTTGTTATTATTAACATTCACTGAGCTTTTTAAAGCTCACACTCTCACATTCGTGCAGATAATTGTCGAGATTGAGGAGCTGATGAGCCGAGAAAGAGAGTTCCAAGAGATTTAGGCTTGGTAGAGATTTTATTACAAATTTTAGAGACTGTAGTCGGGCATTGTGGAACTCTCGGGAATTAGTTGATTTCGGTTGTTATTGGATTTTGGACATTGGACATTTATTTTGGATGATTTATAATAATTTTGAGGCATGTTTGAGTTTAATTATTGGCTAATTTACGATGTATTCTTACTTGATAACACGATGATTGATAACACGGTGTGTGAAACATGAAATTTATACTAACGATTGTTTAATTGAAGCCTCCATGGAATGGTTTACTAGCGACTAATGTACGCCACTTGTTTGATATATTCAGTGTTTGATGTGCATGGAATTAATTGCCTAATTCTAATTAAGCAATAAATTCAATTGAAGTTATGTGTATATGTATGTTAATTAATTGTAGTTAAATTTGGTTTAATTGGCCATTAAAATACACAAAATCGGGTTTTAAAATGAGTTTTTTGCAAAAATAGGTGCAATGATTTTCACACGGGCGTGTGGAAACTAAAGATATCACACACGGGTGTGTGCGATCTACCAAAACGTTTTTCACGACACAAATACGGGCATTTAATGACACACGGTTTGGGGGACACAGCCATGTAGGTTTTTGGGGGTTTGAATTTTTGTCTTTTTAAATTGGTATTCTAATTTGTTTAATTACGATTTAGCCCTAAAAATTTATTAGTCTAATTGGAGGGCTAGATGATAAGGAAACTTGGTAATAATTTAGGATTGGTATCGTAATAGGTAAAATTCAATAAAACACACTTAATTTGTAACTCGGAATAGGTCTTGATAGTTTGTGTTTGTTACAATTTAGCCCATTAGAATAAAACTTAAATTAGACATAACAAACGAACTCAATTTAAGCTAAAATTTTTAGGCTTGCATAATTTTGACTAAAAGAAGGTTGGTATTTAGATCTAAAATCGGGTTAGTTTTACCATAGGTGAGAAAATGATGAAAATGCCTTTAGGTTAAATTACCTAGGAAAAGTTTAAAATTGGCTCATTATTTGCTTCTGCGATAATAGATAACTAATATTCAGATAGGATTTAGGTGTTATTAGGTCAACGTATGTCTTGGGTGGTTGTTAGCCGGAGAGTCACTTAGGTGGCTAATGTAACACTTCGAATTTAGGTCGGTCCGTCCTAGTCAGGTTTGGGATGTCACAAATAATGTTCTTCCTCCTACAAGCACAAAGTTAAACTTTGGATTTTGGTACCCAAACTTTCTTGGGTCCATTAGCATTAGTCTTAAAAATTTTTGTCCCCTTAGGAATCCACTTCTTTAAAGCATCTCTGTTTTTAGATGTGTTTAATTCTTTTCGAATCCAGACACTCTTAATGAGTTTGCTCTTAGATGTGAGCTTCCTTAAAGGACACACTTGTCTATCATGCCCTTTTTTATGACAATGTGTGCATGAGAGTGAGGCATCATAAATATAGCTTGGTTTCTCAAAGAAATTTTTAAATTTGCTCTTTTTTGGTAAATGTACAAAACCTAAGCCACTATTATCAAAGAAGGCTCTTTGAGATTCAAGCATATCATTTAGTTTTCGTTGCCCCATATGAAACATAGAAAAGGAATTATGCAAGTTCTTATTCTTTAAAATCAAATCATCAATTTGAGTTAGCATATCATTAAATTTCTTTTCTACTTCCTCTTTAGTTATGATTAGAGACTTATTTTCCTCCTTTAATTTTGAAATCATTTTCTTATATTTGGAGATTATAGTCTCAAAATCTATAGCTAATTCATTAAAGGCATCTTGTAATTCTTCAAATGTATATTCATTTAATTCACTAGAATTTAGGATTACCTTTGGGTATTCAATAGGCATAAGACATAGGTTGGCAACTTCATTGTCTCCATCACTATCGGATGAATTGTTATCGCTCTAAGTTACCATCATGGATTTCTTATTTTGGTTCAATGCCCCTTTCTTCTTCAATTGTGGGCAATCAAATTTAATGTGACCTGGCCTTTTGCACTTATAGCAAATGATTGGGTCCTTTTCCTTCTTGCTTAGTTCACCTTTGATGATGTATCTTCTTGGGAATCTTTTCACTTTGTTAAACTTCATGAACTCTTTAATTTCTTTGCAAACATAGCCATCTCCTCCTCATCATCATTATTACTAGAGTCTTCATCATTTTCACAAGTTGATTTGAAGGAAATTCCCACATTTTTTGGAGCTTCTTTGATTTCTTGTGCATTGTGGTTGATCTTCATTTCATATGTCAAATGGAGAGTGAGATGAGATCCTTTGATTCTTCTATTGTCTCCACTTTAACTTCCAAAGATGTTGGGAGACTATTCAATATCTTCTTTACCATCTCTTTATTGGGATAGATTTTCCCAAAAGGCTTTAACACCATTGATGATATGAGTGAAGTGATAGGACATTTCCTTGATTCCTTATTCCAGTTTTGCCTTAAACAACTCATAATCAAAGGTGAGAAGACTTATCTTTGACTCCTTAACTCTACTTGCCCCTTCATGGGTGACTTCAAGCTTGTTCCATATCTTTTTTGCATTGTCACACAAGGAGACTTTATTGTACTCATTTAAACCAAGAGCACAAAATAGAGTATGCATAGCTTTTGCATTTAATTGCACCTTCTTGATATCATTATCATCCCATTCACTCTCTTCCTTTAAGACAATAACACCTTCGACCTTCTTTATTGGAATGGATGACCCATTTGTAATTATCCTCAAAACTTCATAGTCTTTAGTTTGGATGAATAGCTTCATTCTTGTTCTCCTCCAATATGAGTAATTGGCACCATTGATAAGGGAAGCCTCATGGTGGAATGCCCTTCTCCCAATATGGTGGAATTTTGCTCCAATGTCATGAAGCAAACTTCTTGACTTGTGGCTTCTATCTTGGATAACTTGAGGATCTTTTCTCTTGGTGGTAAAATCTCTCTCGAGTTCTAGCTCTGATATCAATTGTTGAGATCGAAATACACCAAGAAGGGGTGAATTAGAGTTTTAAAAGGTTTTCGGGAAATGGAAAAATCAAACGACTCAAGAAATTATAGTAGTTCAACCTCAATTTCCTACATCCACTACCTTAGCTTTCCTCAACTAAGGATTTTCCAAATCCCCTAGATTTGAACCTTTAAGTACAAGGTTTAACCTTACAAATCCCAACATTTTCAAAAGTAAGATGAAACCACTTCCTCTTAAGGTTTCTTACCCAAAACCTTAAGTAACACCTCACAAATGAGAGAAAAATAATAATGAATAAGATGATACCTTTAAAAGGTAGATAATAAAAAATTAAGAACTCTCACACAATGTTACAACACTTGAAAGAATATAGAAAACTTAACCCACAAGTTTGTATAAGAAATATTTTGTAAAAGATTTTTGTATAAGAAATATTTTGTAAAAGATTGAGAAAGATTGGAAAATTGAGTTCTTGGAAGTTAGACACTTGTTTTTTATCTTTTGTTGACTTCAATGGGGAGCCTTGACCTTTTATTTAAGTCCTCTAACAACCTTATGGACGTTTGTAGCCTTTAGAAAGAAATTAGAGTCGTTGTAGCCATAAAAACAAACATTTAAAGTAGTCTGCAGCTTCGTTGTACCAGTAGAAAGACTTTTGTACCAGTAGAAGTCTTTCCAAAATATGACTATCAGTCATTCTATCGGTAGAAGTTCTATTATATTGGTAGAACTTTGAGGGTTTCATTTGGTATTGGTAGAACCCATTAGAGTATCAGGAGAAGTGCAGGGGATGCTGAACTTTTGCTACTGACTTGAATTGTTTCGTTAGAAGTCCTCAAGGTATCGGTAGAAGTGTAGGAGATGTTGAACTTTGGCTACTGACTTGACTTGTTTCAGTAGAAGTCCTCAAGGTATCGGTAGATGTCCCAGGCCAAAACTACCTTGCTTATTAGAGTATTTCTACCTATAGAAGTCTAGGTTGTACCAATAGAACCCAGAGTTGTATTGGTAGAACTCCTAGTTCTACTGGTAGAATTCTATAGCTTTTTCAAGGTCTTCTTATCTTGAGTTCTACCGATACTTGTCCACCTAAGTATCTGTAAAAGTCCTCCAGACTTCAAAAACTCGTTAAAAATAATTTAATTCAAGGCTTTTTAACAATTTATTTTTTCCAACACTTTGAAAGTAATTTTAAGGACTTATAAATAATTTTTGCAAATTTAAGTAATGGATTTTTAATATTCTTTTTGCTATATCAAAATACTTGAAAAACTAGAGCTAAGAATCTCCATCTTTGTACTCTTTGTTTTTTCCATTATAGTGAAATCATCTTTGCCCGTGGTTTTTTTATCCTCATTTGAAGAGTTTTACCACGTAAGTATTTGTGTTCGATCTTTTCAATTTTCTTTAATATTTTACTTGTTTGTTGCTTAATCGGGTTTATCCTCAACAGAAACAATCAGCAATATTACATTTATTTGTGTATTATTGCTTAAATTATATATTTTTTAAAATTTAAATTTAAATTTCATAAACTACATCAATAATCCCCAAGATTTGTTTAAAATTACATTTCGATCACCAAACTTTAAAATCATACAAAAATGTCACGAACATTATCTGGCTCTTACAAAGTGATCACTAATTTTTAAGTGTTGTTAATTGGAGTAATGTCCATATGATATGGCACATTAAAATGTCGCATATTTTTCAATTTTTTTGCCATCAATTTATTTATAGTTATCTTATAAGCATATGTGGGATAGATATGTTCAAGGGTCGGGCAACTCGCTCAAGCCTGAAAGGCTTCAAAAAAATATTAGGTCTAAAAAATTGGCTTGGGGAGAAAAATGATTGTTTAAAATATAAGTCAAGCTCAGGCTCAAACATTCAAAACCCAAGCTCGACCTGACTTGGTCTGCTTTCTAAGTTTGTTGTAACACCCCTAACCCGTATCTGTCGCCGAAACAGGGTTACGGAGCATTGCCGATGATTACAGGACACTTTCACATTATTCGAGTAAAATACTATTCATTTCCCGAGAACAATCATGACATCCCTTGATTGGACCCTCGAGGCCCAAAACGAACATTAGAACCAAAACGGGACTAAATCGAGATCACTAAGAATTTTTCTCAAGTACAGGGCTCACACGCCCGTGTGGTCTAGAGACACGCCCGTGTGACCCTTAGACATGCCCGTGCTACAGGCCGTGTCTTACCCCGTGTAACTCTCTGACTTGTGCCCACGGCCATGCCACACGCCCGTGTTTTAGGCCATGTGATTAATTTAATTTTCATAAAATAGGTGCAGTTTTCCCACGGTCAAGTCACATGCCCGTGTTCTAGATCGTGTCTCTCACATGGATGAGACACACGCTCGTGTCTCTGCCCGCATGTTCAATTTAGAGCATTCTATTTCTAAATTTCAAGATGCAAGGACACATAGCTAATTCACATACCCATATGCCAGGTCGTGTGTCACACACGGTCTAAACACATGCTCGTGTGTCTACTCGTGTGGACAAAACAAAGCCATTTTCTAGCTTCATTTGTCACCCAAATTTAACCATTTACCTGCACTAAAACATACCAATTCAAACATTATAGCTAAGGTTATTTCATCTCTTAATATAGTATATTTTTACCTACCTTCATAGCTATGTTTTTACCATTGTCTAACATGACTATTATCATAACTTGATTATTCATACTTTATATAATTATAGATTATAATTATACTAAAACATAACCACATCTAGCCATTACAATAGCTAGTCATTATCAAATATTTACATGCCATTCCTTGATCAATTTAACCTGTACATGCCATTATAACCACATTTGTTTTACCTTATATACCAAATTGAATTGATGGATAGTGTGAGTGATCTCTGTCGAGTTTCCAATCCAACGAGCTTCCGATTTTCTATAAGACAGGGAAAAATAAAATGGAGTAAGCATATAATGCTTAATAAGTTCGTATAACTTACTAATAAACTTACCACCCATTCATCATCAAAATAAATACATAGAGTATAGTCAAACCATTAAATCTCACAAGCCCTATCACACATTATCATCACCCTTGTTAGTCAAATATTTCATATAAACTTCAAGAAACACATATATGAACTCATCAATATTTGGATTCTCATGCACATATGTTTTTCCACATCATGTGTTCATATAACATGTATGCAATTTTCTTCATGTATTTCAGGTATACTTTATATTAATTCATCTCAAGTTCCAGTATATTTCTTGTCAGAACCTTACTCAATAATCAATTGAAGTATTGATAATCACTTGGGTAGTACACTTAAATTGTACAAATCTATTCTCATACATGAACATATTCATCAAACCATTTCATGTTCATGTATAAACATTTCATACTTCCACATATCATGTCTCAATCTATAACCATTTATCTCAAATCCATATTTGCTCATGTCAAAACTTTGCCCATTGAATTTATTTGAATTATTGATGGATACTCATGTAGTGCACTTAAAGTGTGCAAAATCATAATCCGTCAATTCATATCCAGTAGTACCTTTTAGCTACACTCTCAAGCCACATATTATATACAAAGAGAATTAATTACATCCAAAGCTAAATTCTATCTCAGAACGCATATACTATAAAGGCTTTTCTGGACTACCAGTCCAGGCTAAATCCTTTATATGATAAAGAATTCCCTATAGAGTCCGATCTGCATTACACACCAAAGCAATCCAATCAATTAGGATTACCAAGATGCGAGCAAATCCTAATTGAAACATATGCTCGAGAGGCTCACTTAGGATTACCCTTCCTGGCTAAATCCTTTCCATAATGAGATCAATGGATTACTCGTCTGAGCTAAATCCTTTCTGCAACACATACAGGACCTCATTTCATACGGGAAATCACCACTATCAATCGATATTCATTATTCAACCGGGACTTACCATTTATGGGATATTATCATTTATTGGGCTTTATTGAACATCTTTAATTTCATAAAATATATATATGATGTTTATATCATCACATACATATATACCACCACATTCATACAATTTAATTCAAGCATAATAACATACATAATTAAGTTACACGAACTTACCTCAATAATTGTTCGTGTACATAAAATCTATTAATCCAAAATTTTCTCCTTTCCTCGTTCTAACTCCTTATTCGGTCTACCCAGATCTATACGAGTAAATTTAACATCAATTTAATGTAATTTATACTCAATTTAGTCCAATTTACAACTTAGGCAAAATTACCATTTTGCCCCTAAACTTTCGATAAATGACGATTTCATCCCTAGGCTCGAAAAATGAAATTCATGCAATTTACTCCTTGTTTCGAGCCTAACCAAATTTTTCATGTAATATTTACAGCCCATATATTTCATAAAAATCAGAATTTTTCCATGGATTTCACATTTTTACAATTTAGTCCCTAAATCAAGTTTTTATCAAAATTCACTTTGTAAAAGTTGTCTATCTATCAACAACCTTTCATTTTCTACCATAAATTTCAAATTTCCAGCATAATAATCCATGGTAAAAATTCCATACTTTGATATCTTTTCAATTTAACCCCCAAAATAGATAAATTAAGCTATCTCGATCTCAAAAATATAAAAATTACTAAAAACGAGGCTTGAATGCTTATCTAATTTAACCAAGAAAGTTTTCTCTTTCTTCCATCTCCATAACTAGGGTTTCCATGCTTTTATTTTTGGGAAGATGATATGATACTATTTTATTCCTTTAATTTAACTTATCATCCATTAACTTTTCAAGTTTCCAATTTCATCCTTTTCTTTTTCTAATTTTCCATGGATAATTCATCCAAAAATATCTACTAACTTTATTTAATGGTCTAATTACAATATAAGGACATCCACTTTAAGTTCTATGGCTATTTAATCTCTTTAACTATTAGAACTCAACTTTTGCACTTTGTGCAATTTGGTCCTTTATGAAATTAGACGTGTAATCAGTAAATTTTTTTACGAAAATTTCACACGACATTATTGTCATACTATAGATCATAAAATATTATTAAAATAATTTTTCCTCTCTGGAATCGGATCTATGGTCCCGAAACCACTGTTTCGATTTTTATCGAAAATGGTTGTTACATTTGTAATGTATTATATCATGTCTTTTATATATTATGTAACTTAGAATACATAAAAATTAAATCTATAGTAATATAATACTATAATGTAAACATTAGAAAATGTTAAGTTGGTGCATATATAAACTTTTAATAAATAAAAAAAATATGAAAAATTGAACAAAATGCATAACATTATTAAATATTAAAATAAAAATATTAAAATTATTTTTAAAAAGAATTTAAAAACTAATATGGGCGTGCTTAAAATGAGCTTAGGTGTGACATCCTTTTGGGAAATGTGCCCATATTGTAGTAAACATGTAACTGCCTTCTATGTATTTGAACAATGAATAAATAAAATGAATAAATAAATAAAGTTAATTTCACATTTTACTATTATATATTTTGTGTTTCTTTCTTCCATATTTTGCATACATAGCGAAATTGTGACAAGTTAATGCTAGCTCATTGATTTTCTAAGTTTAAATGATGATAAGGGGCATTGTAAGAATGTTTACATTGCTTGAAAGACAACTTACTTCAGTAGATAATCTAAACAAGTCCATAATCCTGTAAAATAATCAAAGTGAGCATTTGATTCAAATCCTTAGAATGATTATTATGTTGTCTACAATTCGAATGAGGGAGATGGCTAGTCTTGACTATCAGAGTAGTTGACTACACCGGTAAAGACGTAAATGTACTCATTGCAAGAATGATACATTGGACTGAACCTAAGTTGAATTAGTTCTAAATCTGTTTGTGAATTAATTCACTTGTGATGTTCATGGTGTGACTTACCTCAACCCTAAGTTAGTCACTGACTATTCGTATATAACTCATATGCTTTGATATAAGTGGAGGCTTATGCTCTAAAGATGATTGAGTCAATAGCCAGTCTGTTGGGTACATGACTTGTTTATGATATGGCTTTACTAGCAATAATGGAATTCATAGCTCGATTAAAGAGTTAATGATATCCTCTCATTGGCATCATGGGGATTGATAAATATATAACATGGTGACTGGTTGCTTGTTCTCGAACGAGCAATTTATCATAGTCATTAGTTGACAGTGATCATATTAATAATTAAGAAGCCATAATGGTGACAATGAGATAAAACAGGATTGTATTGAGTGAACCTGTAACGCCCTTAACTTAACTTGATTCGCCGGGTCCGGATCTTGAGTGTTACAACACAAAATACTTAATGAAAAACATTTTACTTATTATTTTAACTGAAAGACTGAATATCTAAGAACAAAGGGAAGTATTTAAAATAAAATAAAATATTACAACAGGCTTGTTACAACTTATTACAGTATAAAAGTTTGGTGAGATAGACTTTTAAGGCATAACCTTAAACTGCGTCGTTATCTCATTGTATGCATAATAACCCACTCGCCACTACCTTGGCATGGTCCCGACCTATCCCTTATGGCGCATTCAAACAACTGCCACACTTGAAAGTAAGAACAATTCTTGTAAGTTCAAGAGAACTTAGTGAGCTTTATCACAAAAATACCTTGGTGGATAGTTTATAAGATTGGAAGAACATTAGTGCCCAACTACTCTTCTGAACTACTTACTTCCATTTTGGGTTGATACTATCATAGTTTTGATATGCACTTCCACGCCAACTATCATACTCATAACGTACCAATTCATTATTAACTATCTAACTAAAGATCCTTCTAGACTTTTCATAAATCATAGGTACTTCTCAAAAGAATGAACCTTCAGAGCCCAATTCATACAGATCATCTCTTATCACACAAAATTATTCCAGAATAGTTTTTCACAGACATTAATCACTGGCGGATACATACACATTTGGCAAGTACTTACATAGATATGCATGCCATCAAACTATTAATCAAATCATACCTTGGTTTGATACCATACAGACTCTCACTAATAATGTTCTACACAGATCATTTAGATAAATTTCACATCACTTTATTTCAAAAACCCATAACGATAACTCAGATTCCAAATGATTTCAGAAGAAGACATTATACAACTCAGATATAGTATATTCCAAATAACTCAGATTCAACCATTACCTAACTCAAACAAACTTGAATTGACAATTTCATTAGTCTTTTATAACCATGAATACACCCATTTTCAAAACTAACTGATTACAATTGAAACACCCCACACTCGGCCCACGAGCCTGAACCGGATCTGGTATGTTCCTTAAGTAAACCGGTTTCAAAGTTCTTTATTACTTAGGGAAAATTTGTGTAATTTTAGAGAAAATATCGTTTTGGATTGGGCTTAGAGCGAAAACCCATTTATTTTACTTAGAAATCATTTAATTATGGTGACAAAACAATTTAGGGTTTATTTTTAAAATAAACTTAATTGAACTTAATTAAAAGTAATTCGTAACATAATAATTAAAAATAAAAGCAAAGAAATAAAACTATCCAACTTGGGCCTTATGGCCTTATTACATCAACCAAAACCCAAAAAAATAAAATTAAAGTACTGAGTAAAATAAAAGTCCAAATCTTTAAATTTCTCCTTGCGATGCATGGCCACCTTTAGCTCCTGCCGATCCGGTCCATTATTGCTCATCACCTGAAAAATATTTCCCACAACGGGGTAAGTCAAACTGACTCAATGTGTAACCAACACTACAATTTAATAAATCAAGGCATACCGAACATAACATGTTCATACATTAATTCAAAATAATGATGCAAACCCGAACCCAAAACCTAGATGCCATCCGCTACACACCCCGCACACGCCAAACACACCGTGGGGACTACTAAGTCGACCCTCCTTCCGCTACACACACAAATTGCGGGATTAAGTCACCGTATCGTGGTCTTAGGTCACCACTTTTCAGATTCTCGTGGTCTTAGGTCACCACTTTTCGACATCGTGGTCTTAGGTCACCACTTTTCGACATCGTGGTCTTAAGTCACCACTTTTCACTTCCCCTTTCAATATACAACCATATGCCCCATGTATTAATAAGCATAATATACCGAGTTCACAATCGTGTAAAATTCTCATGTTACTTAATAACATATTTCATATTCCTAGTAGAAGTAGGAAACGTGCACAGTAGTACTTTTGTACCACATTTGGGTACTTAGCCATATTCTCATTCATATATATACTCATAGATTAAAATATTGCCATGTGACATATTAAAAGATAGTGGGGATTACACACCTGATTCGCTTAATGAAGTCCTTGAAATCCTGAAGAACTGATCTACTGATTTAGATCCTTAACTCCTATATTCGGTCAATCATTTAAACATATTAATAAACCTTTTCAACCACAAATCCAAATCCTAGTAGGATTTATACACTTACCTTGGTGTTGATTTCCTTTTGTTCAAATCCCAAAACCTTGCCTTATAAGTCCATCGAAAAAATCCTATTAGCACATGTTAGATTGATTTCTAACACTTAATCATCTTTAAATGGCCTATGGCCGAATATTCATATGACTTACCTTGAGTCTTAGAAATCCCGAAACTTCGTTGTACTTCTCCTTGTAGTCGACAACTACTAGACCCCGAAGAAAACCTTCCAAATTTCGGCCATGGAATTCTAAAGGAGTTAGATTCCTATATTTCGGCTAAAGAGAGATTGAAAATCAAATAATAGCTGATCTTACCTTTTTGAATGAAATCGGCAACACCCTTCTGTCACAACAAAGATTCGGATTTGGCACTTCACTTGGTTGGATTGTGTTTTTGGTTTTGAATAAAAGAGAGGAGGCTAGGGAATTCGGCTAGAAAAGAAAAGAGAAGAGGAGAGAACCCTAAGAATTTCTACAGAGCAGAGAAAAAAAAAAGAAAACTGATGAGTATCCCTCCTTCCTTCCTTTTATAGACGAAATTATCAGCTAAGGAGTCCCTTACTTGGCCACCACTCTTCAATTTGATAGCTTTATCCTTTAATTATCATAAAATAAAAGAGTTTAATCCAGTCTTTATCTCATGGAAATTATGATAAACAAATTCCCTTTTGAAAATACTTAAGATAAATCATCATTTATCTCTCCAATTAAAAAAAAAATCCTTTATTTATCCTTAATAGCCAAATTTTAAAGAGGATAAACCTCCCTTTTTCTAGAAGCCTTGCCGTCCACTCCTTGGCTTATGGAAGCAAAAATAAAACCTCCTTTATTTGCTTCCCAAGTGACTCGAACCCAGGCCCATTCCTCTTGCATATGGCGCCATTGTCATAGGCCCTAAGTGGCACCTTCAGGCCACTTTTCCAAGCCTGTTTGTATGTCAAACTTCACAAACTTTTTCTTTTAAGGCCACCTTGCCTTAATTTTCTATTTTAAACTTTAAATCTTGACATTTCTACGTCATTTCTAAGTTTCCTAAAATTTTTGATCGGCTCCGTAAACTTGCCATTTTCTTACATTTCCAAGTTTCCAGAAATGTGTACTTTCCATTTTTGTATCATTTCCTTACATTTCCTATTTTCCAAAAATGTTCATGTCTATGCATTTCTAGGTTTCCAAAAATGTTCATTTCCATTTTCATTTCCATGCATTTCTAGGTTTCCAAAAATATTCATTTCCATTTTCATTTCCATGCATTTCTAGGTTTCCAAAAATATTCATTTCCATTTTCATTTCCAAAAATATTAGAAATTTATTCATAGTACTTAAGACTTGTCATTTCGTACAATTAAACCGAAAATGCATAGGCCCTTTCCAGGATGTTACAACAATGGTGGATACCTTTTTTAACATAAAAATACACACTTCTTTTTAAAACTTCCTGATCGTTTTTTTTATGCCATGTCAAAGTCTTAAAATTTATATAAAGAATGATCGAACCTGGAAACTAACTATCACAACGATTTGAGGTGAGCGCACCTATCGAACAGTAGTATAGTTAAAGCAAGACCTGAATGTCGAACCCAAAGGAACCAAAAGTACTAATACTAACTCTCTTTTTATTATTTAGCCAAAGAATTAAGTGGATTTTTATCTAATCTAAAATTAACTATCTATTAAAATAAACTAAAGACTCTAAGACAAAGAAGAATGAAATTGGAAAAATAACTTTGAGGAAAAACCAATTGATTAAGACGACACCCAAGGAAGAATCCACCTAGATTTCACTTGTTATCTAACTCTGAACTAGATGATTTATTCATTTGACTTGATCCGTAATATTCCCTAAGTTATATTAATCCCTCTCTCGAGGCGACTAACGTCTAACCCTAGGTTGATTAGTTGAAATCTCTTTCTAATTAAAATCCCTAGAATTGCATTAACTCGATCTATGGACTCCCATATTAGGTTTCACCCTAATTCGGCAAAATCTCATCACCCTATCTCTGGGCGTGCGATCAACTCCGCTTAATTATGCTAGATCTACTCTTAGGCAGGGACTTTTGCTCCTCCACCTAAGCACATCACACTTGAATTAATATCTCGGAAATATCAACACAAGAATTAAGAGCACATAAAAACAAGTCAAATATTTATCATATAGTTCAGCAAATGGTAACAAGGTTTATCTTAGGTTTCATCCTCCTCAGGTATCTGAGGGTTTAGTTCATAACAATAAAAGAAAACATCTCAGAAGAAAAGATAAAACAAAACATAAGAAATCCCTAAAACCCCCTGAAGGAATTGAAGGAGAGATCCTCCATGTTGAGTATGATTCCAGCTTCTTAAGATGAATCAACTGGCTATCTTTGAGTAAATCCCCACAAATTTGCCCTCTTTTGTAACATCCCGAAATTGGGCCTAGTAGGATAAGGCCCAATGGGCCTTGGGCGTAGGAGTGTTTAAAATTTTGAGAACAAAAGAATAGAATTATTGCAAATTGGATTTATTAGTTAAGTGAATTTAGAAGGTTACGAGGTTTCTATGAAGTTCCGGGTTTGAGTTGGGCCTTATTAAAATTTTGTGATTAAGCCTATTAAGGAGAGATAGTAAGTGGCATCAAGGCTTATAGAAATAGATGAGTAATTTTGTAACATCCCCAAACCCGGCCCATTCACTACGACCGAATCTGGTTATGTTAGTGAAAATATTTTTCTTTACTTAGAATTTAAACACGAAAATCTACTACCTTTCTGGTAAAACCTGTGTACTAAAAAAAATATATTTTAGACTTTAAAATTAAATAAAAGCGTCCATTTTAAAGCACTTTATTAACTCATGAATACTTTGATTAAGTAAATTCGAGTAAAATTATTTACACAAACTTATAATTAAATCTTTTCCAAGTCATAATCAATTTAAAATAAAATAGTAAAAGTAATAATTAAGTAATTTCCAAAGTAAATAAATAAATCTTTGTTATTAAAAAAAATAGTCCATATTAAAACTTTAGTGTATAATTATATTTGAATAAACAGATTGCTAATAATAAAATCATCTTTTATATAGTGATTAAATTTTAACCAAACCATAATTAAAATAATACCAAACATAATAATAATAAATAAATAATGCCAACCATAAAAAGGCCCTTATTACAATCATTACTTAAAACAAAATACTTTTATAAAAAAACACTTAAAATAATTAAACATCTTCTTTTGCATGGGCCACCATGTGTCCTCTCTCGATCCCTGTCCGATTCTACTCATTACCGAAATGGTTAGAAATAAAAGGGTGAGTCCACCGACTCAATGCATAACCACCACACAATTTCATCCGTATGGGCTTGGCCCATACCCACACAAACTCATCGAAACAAATCATGCAAGAATGCATCTCAAATTGAACCCATTGTCCAACCATACTCCAACCTTAGCGGACTCCCGCCTAAGGCCGTGGAAAACTTCCCACCGATCACATCGTGATCCATAACATCTTACCTTGGCAATCTCGCCGCTCAAGGCCGTGGTGGTTTGAGCCACCGATCAACCCAAGTGATCCAAATATCGTGACCGCCTCACGTGATGCACATAGCCATCAACCGCCGAGATGGGCACCAAGCCAACATCTCCTTGATGATGCACACAAAGAACTCATCAAGCGCTAGTGTAGCCCGGTTAACACTAGACCACGTACACCAAGGTGTACCCCCTTCCTTCCTCGATCAACCCGAATCCCATGCACATGTGATAAAGCATCTTATCAAATCATCATATAATAGGAGCATACATCTCATATCATCATATATTTATATATACATCATGATAACTTCAATATCACAAACTTACTCATGTATAAACGTTAGCAAGCATAATATCAAGAAATAGTGCGATGATTACGCACCTCAATAGCACCACGGTCCTACTCTCAAACGCTACTCAATGCTGACTAATCGACTTTCGAAAAGTTTCCTGCGATGGGCTCTTCTCCCCCCCTACAATCGGCCTTAGCATCAAAACCTTAGGCTTAAACGAATACTAAATATACAACTTATTAAAACAAATCCTTACCAACTTCGATTGCTAACAAAAGGAGGCTTGGCTAACCACTAAAACCCCAGAGTATCTCAAAGAATGAAACCCAAGAGATCTATGCTAACATTCGCCCAAAGTGCTAACAAGTTGAGAGAAAGAAATTCGGCAAAGGGTGGTGGATATAGATTCGGCTATCTATAAAATCAAGGGGTAGGGAACAGTGGTTTCAGCCAAAGAGAAGAGAAGGAAGGGTATAGGGTGCACTTTCGGTTTTTGAAGTGAAGAGGAAGGGAAAATAGGGAGAGTGAAGGGTTCGGCCACTTGGAAAAAAAAATGTGAGAGCAAAAGAATTTGGAGAAGGAAGTTTCGGCAACCAAAGGAATTTTGGGAAGCAAAATTCGGCAAGGGAGAGAAAACAAATGGTGAAAATCAATGAACACCTCCCCCCTATTTATACTAAAAAGCCAAGCTCCAACCCCCCAAAAATAATCCCTAAAATTCTCCTAAAATACCTCCCACCATCCATTCAAAAAAATTTGAATGGGTCAAACCTTCTAGCCAAAATTTAAAAAAATGACCAAGTCTTCTCCACCTTTTAAGCCTCCCAAACCGCCCACCACCAATCCTTAATGACGCAAAAACAAGGCTTCACCCGCTGCCCATGCGAATAGAACCTGAGACCCTTTTCCCTGCAAATGGCGTCATACACACAAGGCCTTAGTGGCGCCCATCCTGCCACTCCACCAGCTCCTTTCTTGTGACATAAACTTCCAAATAATTCTCTTAAGTCCCCTCTTTGCCAAGCTCCCCCTTTCAACACTAAAAACCAAAATTTTTCTAAGGCATTCCCCCACCTTCTAGGGTTCTCAGGACCCCTAAAACCTACCCAACCACACACTAAAGTGTGCCAACACCCGAGCTAAGCACCACAAGCCTAACCCCTAAAACCAGGGTGTTACAAATTTGTTAGCATAATTGAGTAATTAGTAAAGAGGTTATGGCATCAAGTGATGGACCTTGAGGGAAGAGGTTCAAATCACTTTGTGTGCATTTTGACTTTTATTTTTGCATACCTTCATTAAGTGTCGGCCAATGAGTAATTATGGCAAGGTTGGACTTCATTATTGTTGGTAAGGTGGCTATAAGAATAAGGCAAGGTTGAATTTAGGGAAAGGAATTAAGAGAAATAGGAAAGAAAGTGGGACATGAGGCTTATTTCGTGGGTGATGTTTTGGAAAGTTTGGGTGGCCAAACTCTTATCCTAAGGGGGGATGCATGTGGACTATTTTGGGGTAGATAGGTGGCTGAAATTTTTATTTTGGCTTTTGGTAAAGTCTTAGCTTTGTTTTGGCCAAAAATCCCTTTGACAACTTTGTGTCATTTCTCCCAATTTTGCAACCCTCCTTGCCGAAACATGTTAGCACAATAGTGCATTGTTTTTCCTCTCAATCTCTTTTCTTTTCTTTTCTTTTGCTTTGTGCAGAAATTACAAGCCTTGGTGACCATATTTTTCTTCTTTCTTTTTACTTTGGCCGAATCTTTGACTCATCCGTAACCATTGTAAAATCGTTGGGAATCAATTTAATAATCATTAAGGTAAGGCATTCATCATGGTTCTTTTGGATCTTTTTCGTTGATCGGTGATTTTGCTAAGCGGGTTAGTGGTGGTGACTAATCAAGTTTATCTATAGGGATTAAATCGCTCGATCACCTATCCCTCGTAATAAGAGACTCGGATTGTGGTAAGTGATTCAATTGTAAGTAATACGTTGGGTATGAAATCATTTGGAAATTCGAGGCTAACTTTTGGTTGGTATTGTTCTAGGGTCAACGAAGAATGGTTCTTTAGGAAATCAAAATCAGGTGTGTAATCTCGTACCTTCCAAATACATGTTTGATATGGTGTGTAAATCTTACATCTCTCTGAAAGTTTGTATGATATGTTCTGTGATTTGGTCAAATATCGAAGAAAACTGAAAATCGGCATCCGTGATCACTCGGGCGTGCGTATGATCGTAGTGGTAATCGTACTTTGTAATAAAACAGTTTCAGTTAGAAGCAGTGACGTGTTTTTGAAAAATCATGAAAAATAGGAAAAGGGAATTAGATAGTGAATAAGATATTGAATTAAATCTTACTGTGTTTATTTCAATATGGAAGAAACGGAGAAGGAAAAGAAATTTTATATTCTGAGATATGTAAACTTTAGTGAGACTGGTTTTGAATGACTTCGAGGTATTCTATTGTATCTTGGAAAAATCATATAAAATTGTACAAAGTGAATTAAGAGTTATAATTGATATTTATGGATTCCTTAGTGAACCTATTTTCAATAGAAACAAGTGGGAGCAGTATATCAAAAGCGTACAGTAAGATATTTGAGATTAAGGTAAGAGAGGCCAGAATCATTGGACAGTGAAACAAGGGAAACTCTAAGGAATAAACTGTACTAAATGGTTAAGCTAAAAATTTTGGAAATATTATAGGAGAAGATATATGAGTCTAGTTTCAAGGAAAATTTACAGATTTTGATTTTGATTTTTCTAACTCGAGTTATGGTCAATTTAGTTAGTATGACGCAGATGGACAATTTCGATTTTATGCCCCAAATTAGTAGTCAAGCCTAGGTTGCGAAATTACCATAATACCATTAGAGGGTAAATTACCGAAATACCCCTGGATTGCGAGATTACTGAATTACCTTTAGTGGGTAAAATTATGAAAATTACGAAAATACCCTTCATGGGCAAAATTGAAATATGTTGCTATATGGGCCGATTGATAATTTGCTATATGGGCCGTTTGATATTTGCTATATGGGCCGATTGATATTTTGCTAACCGGCCAATCTGATATTTTGCTAAAGGGCCAATCTGATATTTTGCTAAATTGGCTAAATTTGATATTTTGCTTGATGGGCCTTTTGATTAATTGAGATAATGGGCCATAATTTTGTAATAAATATCCGAATAAATTATTGTGATTTGTTATGCATTATATACATGATTTGCATGGAATGGGATAATGATGAAGAGAAGTTCTGGTAGCTCTGCTACATAATTCTGGTGGCTCTGCCACAAATCTGAAAAAATGGCAATGTCATTCTATTAATCTGGTGGCTTGTCCACAAATTGATATATGGCTTAATGCCCAGTTTGATATATGGCTTAATGCCCAGTTTGTGTGTTAGCGGGGTGGGTGACTAAAGCTCCCCACAGGTGTGTTGGTTGGTACGGGTGGTGTGTAGTGGATGGAAAACTAGGTTTGGTTGGGAAATTGCATAACATATGCATGTTATATATGATATTATGTTATGATTGTAATGGGCTTTGGCCCAATAAATGCTTAATTGAATTTTGGCCCAGTGAAAATGGTAAGTGAATTACACACTGAGTTCTTATAACTCACCCCCTTTCTCTTAACCCTTGTAGGTAACGCTAGATGATATAGACTTGGGCTATGGATGACTCGAGGGAGGCCATACTTCAGAAATGGTTTATTTGGACTTTAGACTTCTTCCTCGGTTATTTTATCACTTTACTATTTTGGGTTAAATGTTGTAATAAGGCCTCTGGTTTATTTTATATTGCTTTATGTTTGACGTATTTTATATTTTGCTCAAATTGTTTTAAATGGGAAATTTTCTAAAAACTTAAATAAAGGTTTTCCAAAATCGACTAGCAGATGGGTTTCAAAATAAACTTTTACAAATATGATTTAACTCGAATTTTCTTTCAAATTATTAACGACATTTTCAAAAGTCACAGATTTAAAGTTCAATTCCTTGATTTGTGATTCATCAATCAATCTCTTAAAAATACTTGTATTTTATCTACGTTTCCGCAATGTTTCAAAATACTTTTGTAACTCTATTTCAAACGTCACATTTTCGTAAATCATTTATTTCAAATATGCCTTCGCAACCGAAAAGGTTTATTAAAGATAATTATGTTTTCACGTAAACACAATTGCTTAAGTGTTTTGGGTTTTAACAAAGAGGCTGTAATTCTCAAACAAGTTTTTAACAATTGCAAAGATGGTTTTGAAAAACACTTCCATATGGCACGCCAGATCCGGGCCTAACTTCTGGGCCAGGTTTGGGGTGTTACATCTTTGGCCTAGCTGGACGCCCCCTGACTAAAGCATTGGGTTCCGGCTTCTGCCGAACTCTCCTTTAGGTTGCCCCTAAGGTGTTTATATCGCTTTGAAATGCCTTACTTGGCCCCTAAGTATCCTAATCCAAGTGGAATTCCTACTAGGGTGTTTAAATAGGCTTTGGAATGTGTTTCTTTGCCTCCAAGTATCCTATTCTGAGTAAAACTCCTCTTGGTTGCGGCAGGGACACGCCCGTGTTCGAGACTGTTGAATGAGGCATGGCCGTGTGCTCTTGGGCCCAGGCTGTGTGGATTTCGTGATATGGCCCATTTACTCTGTTTTGGGCCCGTTTTTCATTTTTTTCATTATCCGGTGCTCTTCTGAGTATAAAACATGAATACAAAGGATTAAGAGCACCAAATTACATAATTCAAGGCTTAAATCATCCAAAAGCATGCTAAATGTAGGCTTAAAATATTTACTTTTACTATTTATCAAATACCCCCACACTTAAGCTTTTGCTTGTCCTCAAGCAAAATTCTCAACTCATAATTAAAACAAACTTCCCCGATTCATAATATTCATTAATAATGTTTCGTCATAATTCAAAGATAATTCATACATGGATAATTCAACTTAAAGAGTCCTAAAGATTCAAACAATCAAAGTCATAGTTTTTATAGTATGAAAACATAGGTGTTTGCCCTTACCTGAACAATTACCTCTGATTCAAAACCGACAAGGGTTGACATCCTCACTAAAGATTCATTCAAATAACTCGAAGTGTTTAAGGTTCAGAATTAAGCACTCAAAAGTCAAACATGAAGAGTTAATCCCATAGGCTTGCATGAAAATCAAATCTCCATCACTATAATATGAGATGATACATAAATCAAAAGGTCTTTAATAAGGTTGTAACGGGGCTTAGGTTAAAGATGTGGATAAAGGCTGAATTAGAGGGTTAGAATTGAGATTGACCTGACAAATTACCTAACTAGAAACATGAACTAATGATAAATAATTACATCAAATGAAATTTTGTACTACTAATACTAATGACACGGGCTTCTTCTTCAACAATTGGAAATTAAACGTATAAGCTCATTTAATCGCATAACTCATAATGAAGATACTTCGATTTTTTTTCAGAACAAGTCAAATAATAATAAAGGATGAATTTACTACTAAAAAAAAATAATTAGGCAACCGATCAAATCAAATCTCGATATAAGGGCAGTCAAAAAGAATGGTGATAACAAATACAAAGGGTTATGGGGGAATATTAACTTCAGGTAATAATTAGATTCAGGTAGACAACCTAACAAAATTTTTAATTTCTGAAAAGGAGACTTATCATGGTTGATTCTCTAGTATCCTTCGAAATTAATCATCAATGTACAATTATCAATGACTTAATCTAAAACATATCAATAGAAATCATAAATCAAAGGAATTTTCATTCTAATCATAATATAAGAATATTACTTTAGAACAAGGCATAATTCAGGGATTTTCAAATAATAATATAGTTAACCCCCCCACACTTAAGATGTACATTGCCCTCAATGTACAAAGGTAGATAATGATCATATAGTAAGAAAATCAAAAGAGAGGGAGAGAAGTGAAACTTCCTGAATTTTGGATGAAGAGAAATGCAGGGAGTGCCTTGAGCCGCTTGACTTGAATCCTCAAAGTAGTCGGTCTGATTTTGTTGTATCCTAAGCTAAATCTAAATGCCATGGAGAAAAAGAAGAAAGCAATAACAATAAAAATAAGAATAAAAGTAAATAATGAAAAATGAAAGAAGAAAGATGACAGGCAAAAGAAAGGAAGAAAGGGGTTTAAATAGAGATGCATCCCACGCCCGTGTTCCTTCCTATGGTGCCCACACGGCCGTGTGCAAGGCCGTGTGGGTATGAAAACCTACGCCTAAATACGAAAAGAATTAAAATGAAACTAATTAGTAGAGTTAATGCTGGGGTTGCCTCCCGAGAAACGCTCGTTTATAGTCTTAAGCTAGACTTACCCCTCATTCGCATATTCATGGTGGTTTGAGGAGTTGAAAGTCCTTCCTCGTGCTAGCAGTTCTGAAACACCCCAAACCCGGCCCACGAGCTTTGACCAGATTTGGTATGTTCCTCAAGTAAACCGGTTCAAAGTTCTTTTGTTACTTTGGGAAAATAGTGTGTTTTGAAAGAAATATTGTTTTGGGTTGGGCTCGAGTAGAAAACAAAATCGTTTTATAATGAAAACCCTTTTAAATTTTAGGTGATAAAACATATAGAATACATTTAAAGTAAATTACTTAATCTTTAACTTAATAAAAATTTCGTAACATAATAAATAAAAACAAAAATAAAATAGTGCACTATGGCCTTATGGCCTTATTACATCAAGTAAATCCAAATAATTCGGAGTACTTAAAAATTAATAGTCCATAAAAATAAAAACTTCATGTTGAGCATGGCCACCACAAGTTCTGCCGTCCCGGTCCATTCTCTGTTCATCACCAAACATGGTCCTCAACGGGGTGAGTCAATGCACTCAATGTGTACACAACACTAAATCATAATAGAATCAGGCATAACAAATATTACACATTCATATCATAGCATACAAATTATGATGCATTCCCAAACCCAAACCTAACAAGCCATCCGCTACACTCCCCCGTACCAACCTGTACATCGTGGGGACTACTAAGTCGACCCTCCTTCCGCTACACTCCATATCGCAGTCTTAGGTCACCGCATTTGTGGTCTTAGGTCACCACATTCGGATATCGCAGATCTTAGGTCACCGCATTCGATTCTCGTGGTCTTAGGTCACCACATTCGGATACCACGGTCTTAGGTCACCGTGTTCGTGGTCTTAGGTCACCACATTCACTTCCCCTTTCAATAACCCATATGCCCCATTTTGTAATATGCATTAATATGCCAAAGTTCACATTCTTATTCTCATGTTACAAATAACATATTTCATATTCCTAGTAGGAGTAGGAAACGTACCTGAGTACTTAGTACCATAACATGGTACTTTAGCCACTTTCTTATTCTTAATATCACATATTTTAATTAGACATAGCCATAAAACTTATTAAGAATTAGTGTGGGGTACACACCTGATTTGCTTAGCAAATTCCTTGAGATCTTGAAATCTGATCTATCGCTTAGATCCTTAATCCCTACATTTGATTAATCACTTACTAATTTAATAAAAAGCCATCCGGCCATAAATCCAAATCCTAGTAGGATTAGTATACTAAAACCTACCTTGTTGCCGATTAGGACACCAACAAATCCCGAAATCTTTGCTTTACTCCTCCTTGTATTCGGCCAGGCATTAAATTGACAAGTGCGTTAGTTTTTGGCTTTTGAGAAGATAATAAATAGATCCACATATTGAAATAGGCCTTGGCCGAATTTACCTTTGGGCTTACCTTCCAAATCTTAAATCCCGGAATTGATCTCTTGTCTTGGGGAGTTGTCGAAATACCTATAGACCCATGTTAGATCCAATTTCATCTTTAAACACAATAAATGGCCTTTGGCCGACTATTCACATGTCTTACCTTGAAGCTTTAAATCCCGAAAAATCCTCCTTTTAGTCGACTACTCTGATAATCCCAAAACCTCCCTTCCATAATTTGGCCAAGATTAATAATAGGAATTAGTCCCCAAATTTTGATAAATCAAAAAGATAAGGAATGGAAACCAAATTTGGATCTTACCTTACTTGAAGTAATCGACAGCACCTTTGCTAGAAGCCCCTTAAAGATTCGGCTATGGCTAAAAGAACTTGGTTTCGGCTTTTGGAGAATCAAAAAGGAGAGGAGAAGAGAGTGTATGAGACTTAGAGAAAATCGTTAATGGTGGATTCAGGGAGAGGAATATTTCGGCTAAAGAAAAAGAAGAGAGAAAAGAAGAAAAGAGGGATTTTGGAGAGGAAAAGAATCGATGAAAAGAGAGGCTACTTGGCCAAGGAAAATTCGGCTACCCCTTTCCTAGTTTGGCCGAAATTAACAACTTAAAGTCCCTTACTTGGCCACCACTCTTCTATTTGATAGCTTTATCCCTTTAATTATCACTTTATTCAAATTAAAAGAATTTAATCCCACAATTATCTCTTGAAAATAATGATAAATAAATCCCTTATTTATCCCTTATTTATCTCTTAAAAATAAAAGAATAAAAACTACTAAATTATAGCCATGTGCCGTCCACCTCTCTGCTCCTTGTAGCAAAATAAAATTTCTTTTATTTGCTTCCCATGTGACTCGAACTTAGGCCCAATACCCTTGTATGTGGCGCCATTTCCAGAAGCCCTAAGTGGCATCTCCAGGCCACTTTTCCAAGCCTGTTTGTGTGTCATATTTTCCCCACATTTTCTCTTAAGGCCACCTTGCCTTAGTTTCCACTTTTAAACTTAAAACTTAACATTTTCTAAGTCATTTCCTTACATTTCCAAGTTTCCAAAAATTTTCGTTTCTCTCTTTAAACTTGCCATTTCCTTACATTTCCATGTTTCCAGAAATGTTCACTTTCCTCTTTTAAACCTAACATTTCCATACATTTCCAGATTTCCAAAAATGTTCAAGACATATTCATAACACATAAAACACGTCATTTCGTACAATTAAACCAAAAATGCATAGGCCCTTTTCAGGATGTTACAGTTCTACCCCCTTAAAAATAATTTCGTCCTCGAAATTACTTACTAACGAACAATCGTACGGTCTAACTCACCCCACTACGCTATTGCTGTGCACTCTGATCTTAAAGAACTATCATACTTTTTAGGCACATTCTCTAGGTTCACATCCAAAGTTTCAGGCACTTCACTAGCAATACAAGAATAAGCTAACCCTATAACAAGCAAAGCAATTAAGGGTATTCCAGAAATAAGGAACGTACCCGTTGTCATATCTGGCACATCTTCCTCCTCGCGACGGCCAACTGCATAAACCAACCTTGGTTGCCTCGCGTCTGCACCTTCAGTATCTCTGCTTGGTGCTCCACGTCCTCGGCCAGAACCATTTCCTCCATGGTTCGGTCCACGACCTTCTTGAGAGGTCGCTTGTCCACCTCTACCACTGATTAACATTCCGAGTCACGCCGACTCCCTTCCAGTTCCATAGGACAGTCTTTAATCATATGGTCCTTGGACCCACACTTAAAGCATCCTCCTATCTTTTTCCAACATTCTCCTAAGTGCTTCTTTCCACACTAATCACAAGGACGATCATCGCCTCCCCAGTAGCGACTTGCGACCTCGCGGCCCATCAACTCTAGGCCTCTTATTCCCAGATGATCCAGAACCTCCTTCTGGCCAATTTTGATCGGAGGTCTGCCTTGTAGAATCCTTAATCCCTTCAGCTACCTTAGCTTTTTCCACTAACGCAGAAAATTCCCGCTCCTGGTGCGGTGCTATCAACAATCTTAGATCATCCCTTAGGCCGTCCTCAAAACAGACACAGCGCTCATGCTCAGTTGCCACTACTACCTCCGGCATATCGGCTCAACCTCGTGAATTCACCTCATATTACGCCACGGACTTGTTCCTTGAACCAAATTCGAAAATGCCTTCCTTTGCTCATCCGTATACCTTAACATAGTCCCAGGTCAGATCCTCCGCTGTGGTACCATCCCGAACAGTTAACCACCTTTGATATGCTTCATCGCGCAACAGCGCCACCATTCCTTTTAACTTCTCCTCAGGGGTCAGGTCAAGCTCATCCATGATGCGCTCAGTTGCTTCCAACCAAGATTTCACCGGTATCAGCAGTGCCACACCCGACTCCTCGAAACATTTCGGCTCCATTAGCTCTGGAGCCATTCGAGCCTGAACTTTCGATTTCCCAAATTTCCTCCTGCACTGACCACCAACTCCAAAACTCGCGAAGACGACTGCGACACAAAGATCATCCCCGTTTGAGCTTCTCGCTCAACACCAACAGCTGGGGGTGGTGGTGCGGTGGTATCTCATTGTCAGACCCTTGACCCGATCTAACGGGTTCTGACACAGTCATCCTTCTTCCACCTCGTCCACGACGACTACATCCTCTAGAGCTCATTTCTAATGTCGAGATCTGATTAAGAAGTTTTATAAATTAGTCTTTGTTTCACTTGATTACCCGCGAAGAAATTTTATGGAAAGAGATGTTTAAAAGTGGTTCTTTCGATCAAACAAAGTTCTCAGCTCAAGTTCACTATTTAGAAAGTCACGTTCACATTCATCAACCAATTATGAACTTTCGTTCATTCAGAGAAATGTTGTAGTTTTCATTATTGTTGTTTTTTCCACTACCCATGGGTATTTTCGTAATTTGCCCTATAGGGATATTTTCGTAATTTGTCAAAATAAGGTTCCTTGGTGATTTTGTCAATAAGGGTATTTTGGTAATTTTGAAATCCTGGGGCCTTTCAGTAATTTTAAAATTCCAAGGGTATTTCGGTAATTTTTCACAAACCAGAGTAAATTTGTAAAGTTTAATAATTCAGGGGTATTTCAAAATTTGCAAAACTTTGAGGGTTCTTTTTGTGAATTTGCTTTCTATTTTGGTGATATTGCAAAAATTTTGGAAGTTAGGGTCATTTTGGTAATTTTGTAAGTTAGGGGCAATTTCGTAATTTTTCAAATCAGGGTATCTTAACATTTTGTAAAAATAGAATTTTCTGATATTTTTATAAAGTAAGAATATTTTAAAAGTCAAGGGTAATATTGGAATTTTAGAAACCAAGGGCATTTTAGTAATTTTACAACCAGGGGCATTTTTGTAATTTTGTAAATCAGAGATATTTTGGAAAAATTTTCACAATAATCTTTTACTACAATTAAAAGGGTAATTTAGGGATTTTAAAACTAGGAGTTTTATAAAAACGCATGGCTAGTCCTTTTTGGGTTTTAATTATCGAGTTTAGCAGTGAATAAGTCCTCTTGGTTAGGGTGAACCGTAGCTACGCACTGTAGGATTCGAGTAAAGAGGGAGGTGAGTCGCTAGGATCGCTTAAATACCAAGCTCTTACTAAATCCACTCCTAGACATGCGCACAACAGTTGCCACACCCTAGCTCGGCGACTTAGTCACAGGTTTGTTTAGTGATCCTTAAGTCTTATGTACTTGTGTTTGAGTAGACTAGTCCTAGGGTTCAATAGATCCTAGTTCACTAATCTACGTTCCCTTCATACTTATAGAATTCACATTCACAATTCACTTCAGTAGTTAGAACTACTTACTTGGTGGACTGCGGGTCGGAGACTTAGGTGCCATGCTAGAAAACCTGCTGATTTCATAAAATATTTTTATAAAACTTATTTGGGCTCAATTCGAAAACATTTTGGGCCTTAAACCCTCAGGTCGAGAGTTTGAAACGGGCTCTGATACCAAACTGAAACACCCCAAACCCGGCCCACGAGCTTTGACCAGATTTGGTATGTTCCTCAAGTAAACCGATTCAAAGTTCTTTTGTTACTTTGGGAAAATAGTGTGTTTTGAAAGAAATATTGTTTTGGGTTGGGCTCGAGTAGAAAACAAAATCGTTTTATAATGAAAACCCTTTTAAATTTTAGGTGATAAAACATATAGAATACATTAAAAGTAAATTACTTAATCTTTAACTTAATAAAAATTTCGTAACATAATAAATAAAAACAGAAATAAAATAGTGCACTATGGCCTTATGGCCTTATTACATCAAGTAAATCCAAATAATTCGGAGTACTTAAAAATTAATAGTCCATAAAAATAAAAACTTCATGTTGAGCATGGCCACCACAAGTTCTGCCGTCCCGGTCCATTATTGTTCATCACCTAAAACATGGTCCCTCAACGGGGTGAGTTAACAGACTCAATGTGTACACAACACTAAATCATAATAGAATCAGGCATAACAAATATTACACATTCATATCATAGCATACAAATTATGATGCATTCCCAAACCCAAACCTAACAAGCCATCCACTACACTCCCCCGTACCAACCTGTACACCGTGGGGACTACTAAGTCGACCCTCCTTCCGCTACACTCCACATCGCGGTCTTAGGTCACCGCATTTGTGGTCTTAGGTCACCACATTCAGATATCGCGGTCTTAGGTCACCGCATTCAGATTCATCGTGGTCTTAGGTCACCACATTCAGATACCACGGTCTTAGGTCACCGTGTTCGTGGTCTTAGGTCACTTCCCCTTTCAATAACCCATATGCCCCATTTTGTAATATGCATTAATATGCCAAAGTTCACATTCTTATTCTCATGTTACAAATAACATATTTCATATTCGTAGTACGAGTAGGAAACGTACCTGAGTACTTAGTACCATAACATGGTACCTTAGCCACTTTCTTATTCTTAATATCACATATTTTAATTAGACAGAGCCATAAAACTTATTAAGAATTAGTGTGGGGTACACACCTGATTCGCTTAGCAAATTCCTTGAGATCTTGAAATCTGATCTATCGCTTAGATCCTTAATCCCTACATTTGATTAATCACTTACTAATTTAATAAAAAGCCATTCGGCCATAAATCCAAATCCTAGTAGGATTAGTATACTAAAACCTACCTTGTTGCCGATTGGGACACCAACAAATCTCGAAATCTTTGCTTTACTCCTCCTTGTATTCGGCCAGGCATTAAATTGACAAGTGGGTTAGTTTTCGGCTTTTGAGAAGATAATAAATAGATTCACATATTGAAATAGGCCTTGGCCGAATTTACCTTTGGGCTTACCTTCCAAATCTTAAATCCTGGAATTGATCTCTTATCTTGGGGAGTTGTCGAAATACCTATAGACCCATGTTAGATCCGATTTCATCCTTAAACATAATAAATGGCCTTTGGCCGACTATTCACATGTCTTACCTTGAAGCTTTAAATCCTGAAAAATCCTCCTTTTAGTCGACTACTCGGATAATCCCGAAACCTCCCTTCCATAATTTGGCCAAGATTAATAATAGGGATTAGTCTCCTAATTTAGATAAATCAAAAATATAAGGAATGGAAACCAAATTTGGATCTTACCCTTGCTTGAAGTAATCGACGGCACCTTTGCTAGAAGCCCCTCAAAGATTCGACTATGGCTAAAGGAACTTGGTTTCGGCTTTTGGAGAATCAAAAAGGAGAGGAGAAGAGAGTGTATGAGACTTAGATAAATCGTTAATGGTGGATTCAGGGAGAGGAATATTTTGGCTAAAGAAAAAGAAGAGAGAAAAGAAGAAAAGAGCGACTTTGGAGAGGAAAAGAATCGATGAAAAGAGAGGCTACTTGGCCAAGGAAAATTCGGCTACCCCTTTCCTAGTTTGGCCGAAATTAACAACTTAAAGTCCCTTACTTGGCCACCACTCTTCTATTTGATAGCTTTATCCCTTTAATTATCACTTTATTCAAATTAAAAGAATTTAATCCCACAATTATCTCTTAAAAATAATGATAAATAAATCCCTTATTTATCCCTTATTTATCTCTTAAAAATAAAAGAATAAAAGCTACTAAATTATAGCCATGTGCCGTCCACCTCTCTGCTCCTTGTAGCAAAATAAAATTTCTTTTATTTGCTTCCCATGTGACTCGAACTTAGGCCCAATACCCTTGTATGTGGCGCCATATCCAGAAGCCCTAAGTGGCATCTCCAGGCCACTTTTCCAAGCCTGTTTGTGTGTCATATTTTCCCCACATTTTCTCTTAAGGCCACCTTTCCTTAGTTTCCACTTTTAAACTTAAAACTTAACATTTTCTAAGTCATTTCCTTACATTTCCAAGTTTCCAAAAATTTTCGTTTCTCTCTTTAAACTTGCCATTTCCTTACATTTCCATGTTTCCAGAAATGTTCACTTTCCGCTTTTAAACCTAACATTTCCATACATTTCCAGGTTTCCAAAAATGTTCAAGATATATTCATAACATATAAAACACGTCATTTCGTACAATTAAATTGAAAATGCATAGGCCCTTTTCAAGATGTTACAAGTTCCATTATCATGATAGAGTTTAAGACGGGTGGCATTTATTTTCTAAGTGCCAAACATAGGGTTACTTACCTCGACCGTTCCGTACGGGAAAACATCGACCACCTTAAAAGGGATTTCTTTGTTTATGTTAGGATCAGGGGGAGGTATTCGTGGGTCTGCTTCATCTAACAAAGCCTGATCTCCAATTTTGAACTTGTTTGTCTCGTAGGGTGGCCTTGGTTCTGCTTTGTGTATCCCTAGTTTTTCTTTGAGATGCATCTTCCACTCTTCTAGTTCATTGATCTGAATCCCTTGTTCCTCATGAATTGTTTCTTTGTTGGCATTGGGTCTAGGATCGGAATCATGCTTTGGTACTTCCTGAAAAGAAGGGTTAACTGAATGGTTATTAATAGAATTTACTTTCTCACCTTGATTATTTGATGCCCTAGCTGAATCGAGAGCTTGAAGATTGACTGTCTCGTCACCTACACAAAGTATGAGTTCGCCTGTATCAACATCGATTTTAGTTCTAGCAGTTGCTAAGAATGGTCTTCCTAAAATTAGGGGGATCGTGTTGTCCTCATCCATATCTAAAACGACAAAATCTACTGGGAATATGAATTTATCAATTTTCACGAGTACATCTTCGATTATACCCTTAGGAATTCGAACAGTTTTATCAGTTAATTGAATGAACATCCTAGTTTGTTTGGGTTTCCCTTGACCTAGTTGTGTAAACATTTTATAAAGCATGACGTTTATGCTTGCCCCTAAATCAGCTAACGCATTATCAATAGATAATCTACCAATTAAGCATGGAATTGTAAAACTCCCTGGATCTTTTAATTTCTGTGGTAGTTTATTTTGCAACATTGCTGAGCATACTGCGTCCAGCTCCACATGTGATTCCTCATCTATCTTCCGCTTATTTGTTAATAGCTTCTTTAAAAATTTCCTAGAATCTGGCATCTGTGAAAGAGCTTCAAGAAACGGTAAGTTAATATGTAATTCCTTTAAAAGTTTAAGAAACTTACCAAACTGTTCCTCTGTGTCATCTTTCATTATTGCTTCGGGATATGGTATGCGAGGTTTGTACTCTTCATTACCGGTTTCGGCTTGTTATTTACCTCAACCTTACCTTCTTCTACCACATTCTTTTGCCTTAAATTGGGCTCGCCTAACCCTTCACTATCTTGAGCTATTATTGCCTAAATTTGCTCCTTTGGATTAGTTTCGGTGTTGCTCAGTAGTCTTCCCTGTGGTCTCTCAGAGATCCGCTTCACAAGTTGTCCAATTTGATCCTTGAGCTCCTGTGTTGATGCCTCAAGTTTTGTTTCTATCTTTTGGAAACGTCTTTCTGAGGCTGCTATGAAATTTTTCAGCATTTCTTCAAGGTTCGGCTTCTTTGCCTGTGGGTAGGGCTGTTGTTGGAAATTTTGGGATGGTTGTTGCCTTTGTTTTCCTTGACCACCCCATGAGAAATTGGGATGGTTCTTCCAACCTGGATTATAAGTATTATTATAAGGGTTATTGTTAGATCGAAAATTGTTACCCATATAGTTCATTTGTTCGCTCTCCATGCCCTGTCTGTAAGGTGGGTACTTAGGATTCGCCACTTCTCCACTTGCGTCACACTGCATAACTGGATATGCCTACGAAGAACCATATAAACCATCAAATTTTTTATGTAGCAATTCTACCTGGTTTGATAGCGCGGTCACTGCGTCGAGGTTGAAAACTCTGGCTGCTTTGGCTGGCCTTGTCCTTGTAACTTGCCACTGATAGTTATTTAGTGACATCTCCTCTATAAACTCGTAGGCCGCTTTAGGAGTTTTGTTGTTCAGGGTTCTGCCGGCGACTGAATTGATTAGTTGCCTTGTTGAAGGGTTCACACCATTGTAAAAAGTTTGGACCTGTATCCACAAAAGTAATCCATGGTGTGGGGACCTCCTTAACAAGTCTTTGTATCTGTAACACCCCTAACCCGTATCCGTCGCTAGATTTGGGGTCACAAGGTATTATCGAACACAAGTACAGATTCAAACATTCACCTAAGTCATATTCATATATAAATATATATATATATAAAGCTCGTAGCTAATTAAATATTAAACATATGGATCATGCCTCTACATTTACTCGTAATCATACCATATATCTATTCAAATTTTCAAACAAAGAAACATACCACAAAGCTAAACAATATATACATACTTCACGAACACAATACTCAATCATATGCACATCATCTTAATAATATGTGGATACCTAGCATAAGTTAAACACTTATTCATGCTTATACATGACTTAATGACCATAAGAAATTAAGGCATTAACAACTCCAGGTTATGATCAAACATATTTCATTAATCATTAAAATCATATGCGTATTTGACTACATCAAATATCAAGACATATGAAACATGTCAAATACCTATTTATGCATTTCATATTTCCAAACCTATGCCTTCACATTTGACTGAACATACTATATACATTATAACATTTTCTACTCCATAAAAACTTGAATAAATCGCTTCACTAACACTTCTTCCTAAATCTATGTATCAAACACATTCACATAAAGGCAAACGTTAACATCTCAATTGTAACACTTATAATTTGAACCATATTAAGTAACAAACCAAAGACCTTGCATAATCAACTTCATTCGATAACTAACTTAACGTTTATGTTAAACCATATGAATATCACGATAATTAACTATACATCCATTCATGCAACTCACATTGCCGATTATACTACATAAAGATCATGCAACATTGCCATATACATTCAAGACCAAAGTATCTTAACTTAGCCATTTTTGCATGGCTATACTTATATACAAGACAAAACTCATTGGTTTAAAAACTTAGTCTAACCTATACATGCCTTTGGTTCAAAAACTAAGATTATAAGTACCAAAACAAGATGATAGTTTAGATGACTTTGATGATGATCCCCTGAGCTCGTAGCTTGATCCAAATCTATAAAACAGAGTAACCAACACACAGAGTATGCTAACTCAGCTTAGTAAGTCTTAAGCAAATTCAACAAGTCAGCTAAATATTCAATCAAGTTAAACCTAACAAATTCTTAACATTTATAAAATAGTATAACATTTATGTGCTGTCGTAGCCAAATATCAATATCCGTATATAGCAAAATATTTATCATCAACTACTTTAAAAGTAGAACTCATCAAATACACGTCACTTAGTAAATATATATATGACCGAATATCATCTTCCAAACACATATAAGGTAAGCCCCCATAACCGAAAGTATGTCCAAATACAATCTCACATATTCGATATCACATATATATATCACATGACCCAAAGAATATACAATGTATTTCCTATAACTGAAAATATAAACATCTCTATGTATATAGATAAACATACATGAACCTCTTTTAAACAACTCTCATGTTTTCAAGTAAACAACATCCACATAACATAATTTATCCACATATCCAAACAACCAATTGAGCAACACATTTATTTCATCATTTTATTTGCTCATTTACATCACATATAACATATATGTATAATATACATACCTTATGGCCGAATTAACAAAATTCATTTGCATAAGCTTAAGCTTACTCGATTTGTTCCATAACTTGATTATTTCGTAGTCTAAGCTCGGAATTTTAATTCACCGGTATAAAACCTGCTAGGCGTCAGCCTGAATCACACACCGGCACTAGGCCTGCTAGACCTGAGGTCAAAAATTTAAACACTGGCATTTAGCCTGCTAGGCAATAAGCTCGATATAATTCACCGGTATAAGGCCTGCTAGGCAATAAGCCCGATATAGTTCACTGACACAAAGCCTGCTAGGCAATAAGCCCGATATAGTTCATTGGCACAAGGCCTGCTAGGCAATAAGCCCGAATATTCATATTACCGAACCAACTCATTCACACTACACATTAATAATATCACATATATCACATATAATTCACATCACCTTCAAATAGTGAACTCAATTAATTCAACTACATATCATTGTTAAATTACTTTAACACATTTGGCTTTGCCATATTTCAATCCAAAAATTCATAATTCAGCATGTATACTAGGTTATATTCAATACTTACGGTATTAACTTGCTTAAAGACTTACCTCAGATATCGTCGGACGTCGAGAACCGGCTATTCATTAACTTTCGCCTTTCCCCGATCCAAGTCTGTTTTTCTTTGTTCTTGATCTGAACACATTCAATTTGAGCTCATTCAAACACATTTCATTTCAATTTAATCCAAAAACACTTAGATGGGCAAATTACCATTTTACCCCTGACATTTATAACTTTTACAATTTAGTCCCAATTGCACAAAACACAAAATACACATAATTTGGAACTACAACTTTAGGGCCAAATACTATCATTGCATATACAAGACCATATAATTCATTTATTTCCCATTCGGACCCTAAGATTTTACAAATTTCACAATTCCATCCTAAATATTCAAATATAACAAGATTTCCAATTTCAAAGTATGTTAATTCATAACATAACATTAAAATATCATCATTAACATTTCAAACCTAAGCACTCATCAATGGCCGAATATCAAACATACAACAATTTCAAAAATTCTAACTTGGGTCAAGTAGTATTCGAAGCAACGGTCTCAAAAACGTAAAAATTAACAAAAATCGAGCTAATCACATACCTTAATTTTGACTTAAGAATGGCCGAACCAAGCTTTTCTTATTTTCTTCCCTCCTTGCATGCATTCGGTCAAGGCCAAAAAGATGAACAACCATCTTTCATTTATGTTTTGTTTTTACTTATATTAACTTATTATTTAATTACCATTTTAACCTTACTTTATAATATAATAAACATTATAATATAAGGTTAGTTAGGTACTTGGCCGGCCACTAACTTTAAAAATGGGCTATTTGCCCTTTTAGGACTTCATACTAAAAAGTCACTAACAACTAGGCACTTTTCCATATAGTTTGCAACTTTTACAATTTACGTGATTAAGTCCTTTTATTTAATTTAGCATACAAACAATAAAATTTTCATACGAAACTTTCATACATACTAATTCACATATAATTAACACAGAAAATAATATTTAAAAATTTTTCGGACTCAGATTCGTGGTCCCGAAACCACTGTTTTGATTAGGGTCAAATTCAGGCTGTTATAGTATCTCTCCCATGCATCGTAAAGTGTCTCTAAATCCATCTGCACAAAAGAAGAGATATCATTCCTCAATTTGGCCGTTTTGGCCGGTGGGAAATATTTTAATAAAAATTTCTCAGTCATTTGATCCCATGTAGTGATTGACCGTCGTGGAAGAGAATGCAACCACTGTTTGGCTTTATTCCTCAGAGAAAAGGGAAATAACCGAAGACGGATGGCATCATCAGAAACACCATTTATCTTGAAGGTATCACAAAATTCTAGAAAATTCTCTAAGTGTGTGTTAGGATCCTCATCCTGCAAACCATCAAACTGAACAAACTGTTGTATCATTTGTATAGTGTTAGGTTTCAGTTCAAAATTATTTGCAGCAATAGTAGGCCTAACAATACTAGACTCAGTTCCTGTTAAACTAAGTTTAGCATAATCATACATAGTGCGTGGAGCATGATGTTCGGCCATCTCTGGAGGTGCCAGATTATTCTCAGCCATCTTTTCAATGGTATTAATTTCAGCTTCTTGCTCTTCTCCTATGTAGTTTAAGCTTCGCCTTATTTCTCTGCGATTTCTACCAACGGTACCTTCAATATCACTATCGTAAAGTAGGGGTCCTGTCGGGTTTCTTCTACTCATAAACTAGAGGTACCTGAAAAGAGTGAAAAAAGAAAAATTAGAAAAACAAAAATAAAATTTAATTTCAAAAATAAAATAAAAATAAATATGGCTAAAGTAATAAAAATTAAGCGTTTTTAATATTTCAGTTCCCCGGCAACGGCGCCAAAAACTTGATCGTCGTTTTATGCGATGTCAAAGTCTTAAAATTTATATAAAGAATGATCGAACCTGGAAACTAACTATGACAATGATTTGAGGCAAGCGCACCTATCGAACAGTAGTATAGTTAAGGCAAGACCAGAATGTTGAACCCAAAGGAACCAAAAATACTAATACTAACTCTCTTTTTTTTATTTAGCCTAAGAATTAAGTGGATTTTTGTATTATCTAAAATTAACTATCTATTAAACTAAACTAAACTAAAGACTCTAAGGCAAAGAAGAATGAAATTGGGAAAATAACTTTGAGGAAAAACCAATTGATTAAGACGACACCCAAGGAAGAATCCACCTAGACTTCACTTGTTATCTAACTCTGAACTAGACGATTTATTCATTTGACTTGATTCGTAAAATTCCCTAAGTTATATTAATCCCTCTCTCGAGGCGGTAACATCTAACCCTAGGTTGATTAGTTGAAATCTCTTTCTAAATTAAAACCCCTAGAATTGCATTAACTCGATCTATGGACTTCTATATTAGGTTTCACCCTAATTCGGCAAAATCTCGTCACCTTATCTCTAGACGTGCGATCAACTCCGCTTAATTATGCTAGATCTACTCTTAGGCAGAGACTTTTGCTCCTCCAGCTAAGCACATCACACTTGAATTAATATCCCAGAAATATCAACACAAGAATTAAAAACACATACTTAGGAACAAGTCAAATATTTATCATATAGTTCAGAAAATGATAACAAGATTCATCTTAGGTTTCGTCCCCTCATGCATCTGAGGGTTTAGTTCATAAAAATAAAAGAAAACATATCAGAAGAAAAGATAAAACAAAACATAAGAAATCCCTAAAACCCCCTGAAGGAATTGAAGGAGAGAACCTCCGTCTTAAGTATGATTTCGGCTTCTTGAGATGAATCAATTGGCTATCTTCAAGTAAATCCCCATAAATCTGCCCTCTTTGGCCTAGCTGGACGCCTCCTGACTAAAGCCTTGGGTTCTGGCTTCTGCCAAACTCTCCTTTAGGTTGCCCTCTAAGGAGTTTATATAGCTATGATATGTCTTACTTGGCCCCTAAGTATCCTAATCCAAGTGGAATTCCTACTAGGGTGTTTAAATAGGCTTTGGAATGTGTTTCTTTGCCTCCAAGTATCCTATTAAGAGTAAAACTCCTCTTGGCTGCAGTAGGGACACGCCCATGGCACACGCCCATGTGAATCGTGGCCAGGCCGTGTTCGAGACTTTTGAATGAGGCACGGCCGTGTGGTCTTGGGCCCAGGCAGTGTGGATTTTGTGATATGGCCCATTTACTCCGTTTTGGGCCCGTTTTCCATTCTTTTCGTCATCCGGTGCTCTTCTGAGTATAAACCATGAAAATAAAGGATTAAGAGCACCAAAGTACATAATTCAAGGCTTAAATCATCCAAAAGCATGCTAAATGTGGGCTTAAAATATGTTACTTTTACGGTTTATCACTTCCTTTATCTAATTTAACCAAACTAACCTTGGACATTTCATAACCTTATCATAAAATTATCTATCACAGAACAATTAGAATTTACCCAGAACTTACCAAAAGGGCAGATAAGCATACCTTACCAAATACACTTAGGAAAGTACGCCACAAGGGCCAAATAGAATACGCCATAAAGGTATCATAAAAATTCACGTGTTTACTATCCCAACGGACTTTCACAGAAGGTGCCATGGGTATCTCCCTCATGGACTTATACATAATTTCATGTATTGTGATCTGCCATTTCGATTTACACATTACCTAAGGCTAAACCATAAACATGCATACAAGTATATCTTGTCATGGGTCTCAACCACATAGACTTATGCACATTCATGTATTGTGATCTGTCAATCCAGTCTTCAACTTATTGGAGGCTACACCACGAATGTTCTCATATCATACAATGCCATGGGTCTTAACCTCATGGTCTTACACTTAATTTCATACCGTGATTTGCCAATCTAGTTAGCTATATAACTGATGTACCAGAGGCTTCACAAAGGAACTCTTGCTCAACATTTACTTACCTAAATTTATTCACATTCCAAACTGGACTCATACTTTCTATTTCTCAAACTTTACCTATATTCATACCCTTCAACATTCTTTTCCAACATAACTTTATACATATCATTGTAACTCATATCTCTTCTTTACTATACTCGTATGCTTACTGATTTTTATAGTTACCGTCATCCTTTAATATATACTTCTACTTGAACAATTTACATAAGAGAGTTAAGATAGAGACTCACCTGATACCCACCTACTGTAATTCTAAGCGCCAGATTCAGACATCCTTCTCGAACCAACAGCAATAACCAGATATGAAATGATCACTAATAAACGAATAATCCTTAATGTAACAGTCCATTTTCAGTGAAATCGGAACAGTGGTTTCGGGACCACAAATCCTAGCCAAAAAGAAAATTTATTTGAATATTATTGCATGGTCCGTATTATGATAGGAATGCTATCTAAAAATTCTGATAAGAAAATTTTACCGATTATGTGATTAATTATGGAAAGGACCAAATTGCATAAAATGAAAAAGCTGAGTTTTAGTAGTATAAGTATCAAATAGCTATGGAACACAAAACTTGAGATCCTTATATGGTAATTAGACCATTAAAGAAAAGTTAGTAGATATTTTTGATGATTCATCCATGGAAAAAATAGAAAAGGACAAGGACTAAATTAGAAAGTGGAAAAATTAAGAAATGATAAATTAAATAAATGTTTAATATTATCATTTTATATCATCTTCATCCCTAAATACATAGAAACCCTAGGAAAGAGAAAATAAGCTTTCTTGGCTTAATTAGGTAAGTATCATTGTCCCGTTTTTAGCAATTTTTATATTTTTGATATCGGAATAGTTTAATCTATTTATTTTGGGGATTAATTTGAAAAGATATCAAAGTATAGACATCTTCCCATGGATGAATATGCTGAAATTTTGAAATTTATGGTAGAAAATGAAAGGTTGTTGATAGATAAACAACTTTTACAAAGAGAATTTTGATGAAATTATTATTTAGGGACTAAATTGAAAAGTGTTAAAACCCATGGAAAAATTCTTATTTTTGTGAAATTCATGGGTTGTTATTGTAACATGTAAAATTTGGTTAGGCTTGAAATAAGGATTAAATTGCATGAATTTCATTTTCTGAGCCTAGGGACGAAATTGTCATTTATGAAAAGTATAGATGCAAAATGGTAATTTTGCGTAGGATGTAAATTAAATTCAATTGAATATGAAATGTAATAAATTGATGATTAAATTCATTTATATAGATCCGGAAAGACCGAATACGGAATTGGGTCGAGGAAAACAAAATGTTTTTGATTAGTAGATTTCCGTATACAAATAAGGGTTGAGGTAAGTTCATGTAACTAAATGGTGTTTATTTTTATGATTGAATTGAATGTGGTATGTATTTATGTGAATTATATAAATTTTGTAAATGGGTGAAATAATCACATGTCCTGTAATGTTTGGAAAATGTTAAGTTCTGTTTGAGTAATGAAATTTGATGGATACATGATTTCCTATATTGAATGTGGTCCTGCATATGTTGCGGACAGAATATAGCTCGGACGAGCAATCCTGTTATAAGCCCTCTTGAGCATCCTGTTATATAGTTCCTGCGAGCATCCTGATCGGTAGTGATCCTGCATGTGTTGCGCACTACCGCAGCTCTTTGTGAGCGTCCTGTTACATGATTTGATTAGTTGTGATCCAACATTTATTGCGGACACAAATGCAGCTATTTTTAAGCATCCTGATATAAGCTCTTATGAGCTTCCTGACATGGCTCGTTTGAGCTCTCTATACCTTACCCTGTGCTCCCTGATAATAACCCTTCGGAGTTACCTGTAAAGCTCTATGAGCTCCCTGATTAAAACTCTTATGAGTTTCCTATTTAGCTTAGATAAGTGTCCTGTTACATGGCTCATCTGAGCATCCTGATTGTGGCTCAAGAGTGTGCTCCCTAATTATGTGCCCTAATGGGTACCCCTGATTATGAATTGACGGTTTACAGTTTTGTACACCTTGTGTGTACTACCTGAGTATCCATTGTTATTTCAATAATTCAACAGATAAAATTTCTGACATGAGAGATTACGAGATTAAAAGAATTATGTCTTTAATGCCTCTAAAATACTTGAAAGTGTGAAACATGATGAGCTCATCCACGTTTATTTGATGTACATGTGAATTATGTGACTAACTTGCTTAATTGAGTGTATGTGTTTAGGCAAATTGCCAATTAATTGGGGAAACATGTTATTGTTATGCTTATTTAAATAAATATAATTGGTAAGTTTAATTCATGTTATACGAACTTACTAAGCATTAAATGCTTACTAGGTTTTCTTTTCTTTATTTTATAGTGCTCGGAAGCTCGCAAAGGTTGGAGATCGGTCGGAGTATCATCACACAATCCACTAGCTCATCTTGGCATAAATAGTAAACTTATTTTGGTATAATGGCATGTATAGGTTAACTTGGCCAATTGTTGGCTTGTAAATAGTAGTTTGTAATCTAGCCATTGGAATGCTAATAATGGTTTGATTCGGTATATTTATAAGGTTATATCATGGTAATTATATATGCGTTTAGCATGATTTGAATTGAGTTATGTTAAACATGAATGTCTATAAAAGGTAAGATTATAAACATGAATGCATGTGATGATATATCAAGTTAGATGTTGGAGATGGCTTGGTTATATTGCTTGAATTGGTTGGTATATGTTTGCAAGTACTGGTGTAAGCTGTTAGCAAATTTGGGTGAGAAATAAAGCTAGGAAATGTCTTTATTTGTCCACACAGGTAGACACACGGGCATGTGTCTTGACCGTGTGTGACACATGGCCTGGCACATGGGCATGTGGTTTGGCCGTGTGTCCCTTGCATCTTAAAATTTAGAAACAGAATGCTTAGAATTAGACACATGGGTAGAAACACATGCGTGTGTCTCAGTTGTGTGTGACACATGACCTAGAACACGGGCATGTGTCTCGGCTGTGTGAATCCTGCACCTAATTTTTGTGAAAATTAAATTAACCACACGACCTAGGACACGGGCGTATGGCAGGCCATGTGGCATAAGTCAGAGAGTTACACGGGTAAGGACACGGGCTGGGACACGGTCGTGTGCCTCATATCGAATGCCCACATGACCTGAGACATGGGCATGTCACTTGGCCGTGTGAGCCACACGGCCTACTCACACGAGCGTGTGACCTCTGTACATAAGAAAAACTTTGAAATTTCATGAAAAATTTTCTGAGACTCCGATTTAGTCCCAACTTGTTTCTAATGCTTAAATTGGGCCTCGAGGGTCCATCTAAGGGACAATATAATTAGTTTTGGATATGAATAGTAAATGTCTTGAATCACCTGTAATTGTTATGTAAACTCCGATAATGTTCTATAACCCTGTTCCGGTGATGAATACGGGTTAGGGGTGTTACACTTAACTTCTAGCTTAATGAGGAAAAGATACCATTGGATTTAAAAATAATAATAATAAAGTACTCTTGAAGAAAGAACTTTTCTCAGAACCCTTCTTACACATATAAATATGACCCATTCTACTTAGTGGATCTTAACAAGTGTCACAACTTTAGAATTTTTCCTTCTTAATTGCTGACATTTTCTGAGAGAAACATAAATGAGAATCATGTATTATAGATATCAGACTAGTCTATCTAGTTGGCTTTTAACCATGTTACTTTACAACCTAACTAGCACAGTACTTTAGAAAAACAAGATGTACTATACCTTTGGCGATAACTCATATCATACTTACCCCTTTTCACTTAACATCATCTTTTCCTTTAAATAGCAGAATATCCTAAAATAAAATCTCCACTTACTTACACGGCGGTTACTATACATCCACACATATGTGCCAAAAGAAACATATGGGTAGATTACACTTTGTCAAATAGATTATTTTGCAACTATACACTAAAACCTTAGATCCGCCAGACTGGGGTGACAAAATGGATTTAACTCAAATGAATCAAGGATATCATATGATAGTAACACACACATGGCGAGTTCATTGGACAAAGCAAATAGATGAATTGCTTTTGTAAAAAGTATAATGTAATGAGTTTTCAATCACAGTACTTCTTGTGTGCTGGCTCCATGATTAAGTAAAATTTGATTTATCGGAATGATGGTTCTTAGCATAATTGCAATTGCTTGAGCTTAATTGTATATATGTCTAATTGGTCCCTCCGCTAGCTTAACAAAAGCTTGATTAGATTGCATTTGAATTAGAAGAAAATTCTACGACTTTGGAAATAATTTAATTAAGTCAATTTATTCGATTTGGAATTAAATTAGGCGGTCGTGGGAATTGTTTAATTAGAGAATTTGATTAAAAAATTTTCTTAAAAAATTAATTTGGAAAGTCTCAATGATTTTTGGGAAAGTTAATTTTGATCAAGTAAAATTAAATTAATCAAAATAATTAAAATAAACATGATATTTTTATAAATTAATTTTTAAGTCAGACAATTGGCCCAATAGGTAATTAAACTTGAAAATTGGACTCGAGATCGAAAATTGAACCGAGAACCAAAACTCAAGACTGAAACCTAAAAACTGGTTGAATCAAGCCTTGTGTATGAAACTAGGTTGACGATCCAACCGATGGCTGGACTGGACTAGTCGAGCCGTTACTGGCCTGGACCAAGTCAGCAATAGCTGAATCGGCCAGGCCCATTCGGGCAAAACGATGATGGTTTAAGGTGACAGGGGAGTCGCACCGGCGATGGCTCCATCAGGCATGACGGTTGCAGGGGCAACGATCTGGTGACCAATGGATGGTCGACGACAACGGTTTTTCGATGGTAGAGCAGTGGAAAAACTAGACTTCTAGTAGGACTCTACCAAGTAACTTGATTTCAAATTAACTTTTCCAAAGATAATATTGTTTTAATGAATTTAATATTATATTTAATTTAATATTTATCTAGATAGTATTTTATTAATGTAATATTAATATGATATATTTAATTTAATTTAATATTTATCTAGATAATATTTTATTAATATAATATTAATGTGATTAATTATAATCCTAGTTGAACTCTCTCTAAACTTTCCCTATATAAAGAGAGCATGGATCATTATTCTTATACACTTGAATTCAAGAAAAGTTGTAAAGAGAAAATTTCTAGAGATATTCTTGTTATTTACAATTTGACCCCATAAGTATAGAGAAATTATGAAATTACCACACTAATAATTTTGTGAAAAATTTTCTGATTTCAAGAAAGCTCACACTCGACAGACATGAGCTTGGGGATAGTAGAGAAGGCTACTCAGTCAAAGTGTTTATCCTAGGCGAATCATAAAGGTACGATTTTGATTAAATGTTTATTACTTTAGATAACAGAACCAAGTTCTTGTTTTTGAAAAAAAATTAAAACTTTGATTTTCCCTTAAACCTATTTTTCATTACATTTTTTGAACTCAATTTTCCAAAAATTAGTATCAGAGCCAGGTTCTACTCTATTTATATGTATAAACTAATAACCAGAATAGATTTCTATTATTCTTGAATGATTTGATTACATAGAAAGTGACATTCTTTAGATCTTATGCATGTTTGGAGTTATATATAGGAATGGATGTAATATTATATATTTGTTATATAATTGTTATTTTTTCCGAGGTTGTGGCTCTTAGGAAATAAACCATGGACTATCATATCCACGTAGGACTTTTTTTTAATTCATAAAATTCTTATGATTTGTAAACGAGCATAAGACTTAAATGTAATTTTTTTCCAAAAGGAGTCCATGACGAAGAGAAGATGGAGCGATGATGATTGAAGATTCAGGGAATGCCTTATGGTGAAAAACTATATAATTTTGTTTTTCATTTATTTTCTAAAAATAGAACCATGGAAACCTTAGCCGGCAATTTTATTTTAATTACTTATCTTTTTATATATATGTTTCATAATTGTTTATAATATTTATATTATGTTATACTATAATTGTGATATATATGTATAAGATGATCCACAATTGATCGATTAAAAAATAAGATGTGCGCTAATGTAAAAATACATGTGTTGTATTGTTTCATTCATTGCTTTAGGTTATTTGATTGCTCTGATAAGTGTGGTAATGAGAAGGTGCATGTCTAGGATTGGCTCTGGCAAGGAAATGTTTGGTTTTTAAGCGGTCAAATAAGACTCACCTCCTTTCCCTAGGACTTTACCTGGTGCACTGTTCACATTCACTTCTTTGGTTTTTCCCTTGAACAAAAACTTATGGAGAATCAAAATTGATTGTTTTTATGATTGATTGATTGATTGTTGTGAATGAATGAATTTGAATATTATAAAACTATTATAGCATGCCATGCATATATTGGAAGCATATATGTTAGGTAAGAATGTCACTAGCACTATTGTATGGTCATTTTTGAAATCTGAGATAAAAAACCTTACATGTTTTTTAAAAAATATTGAGTGGGAGAATGTCTGTGAACAAGACCTATAACCTCCATTGATAGTCCCTAAGTGATAGTATGATAAATTTTCAAGCTGGATCCTACCCTTACCACACCTCAAGGTAAACTTTATCGTGTGGATTCACTAGATGGATCTTCTTTTAAGGACAACCAGTCATGTATAACTTTCAGTGAGATTGTCCCAAGATGACTCACAAATGAAAACATGTTCATGATGGGATTTAAGTCAATGGTTACACACTCAAGATCGTCTCTTATTAAATAGTTTCCCAAGAAATGATATTTAAGCTAGAGATAATGGTTAAATGTTAAACGATCATTGGTTTGTGTGGTAACACCCTCATACCCAACCAGATCGCTAGGTTAAGGTATCAGGATGGCACATTCGTACTATAGAAATTTCAGATTGATTTATCATATTATTTGATTATTGAAGACCATTTTACTCATTTTAGTAATAATTGAATTTATGATAGAACTATTTATGAGTTAAAGGATTTCATCAAAACAAGATATTCAATCAAAGATAATAAAGTTTATAAAATTAACACAATTATTAAAGTTCTACAAATAAGTCCATTGAAGGACTTACACTTTCTAAAGTAGTTTACCAACTTTATGTATATTTCATATTTATTTTTAAATTGTTCCAATTAATTTTGTAACGCCCCAAATTTGGGCCTAAAAGAATTGGGCCTATTGGGCTTAACGTCTCATAAAATTTTTAAGTGAGCAAGAAAATGACAAATGACATGACGGCTTTAAAGGTTAAATGAATTTGGAGTGTCTAGGTGTGTTAGAGAAGCTCTGGGTTCGAGTTTTGTGGTGGAGGATTCTTAATTTAATTAATTAAGGAATCAGGGTTGTGAGTAGTGGGCTTTTAAATAAAAAGTAAGTGAAAATGGCACAAAGATGCCTGTGGTGAAGTGGCTAAGTGACGCCACTAGGTTATAGAGAGGTGGCGACATATGCATGCAGGGAGGTCTGAGGTTCAAGTGCTAGCTTAGCTTTATTTTGGAGTTTAATTTTAGGCTTCTAGAAGGCTGAAAGTGGTGTTTAGAGGGACTCTAAGGAGAAGTGATCAATAGAGAGAATTTAGGAGAAGGATAAGGGAGATATCATGGAGAAAAATTAAGAGATGAGCAATGGATGAAGTGGTGTCGAATTGGACTCTAGGGGTGGCTAAGTTTTGACTATAGGCTATATAAATGTGTGTGTGCCGAATCTCGGGTCCTAGATAATGCCGAATTTTCCATTGTGTGCCGAATATGGGGTCCTAGGTAATGCCAAATTTTCCATTCTTTTTCTTTTCCTTGCCGAAACCTTATTTTTTTTCCACAACCGAAAATACCTTGCCTTATTGCCGAAATCTCCTATAGCTGAATCCCTTTTTGCCGAATTCTCTCATAGCAAAACTCTTTTTGTTTTACTCCATCACAAATCGATTGTTACCTACTATCAGTCAAGGTTAAAAGTCGATTCTCGTTCAGTAGTTATCTAGGCCGCAGGACCAAAAGTGGATTCGGTAAGTATTCAATTAACCCCTTAGTGTGTTTTGTTAAAAGCCGAAGGGCTATCTAACTTCTCATTGTCTTTAATCTTGTATTAACAAGGGTAGGTTCAGAGATCGCAAGCGTGGTAAGGATCGTTAGCAAAGTGTAAGTGTACTCAACTCAATTATGGTTTAAGTAAATGGCCGAATGTGAGTATGATCTTTAGGGGTGACTTGTGTGGATTATGAGTCACTCGAAGTTTGATGGTGTATGTGTGAGTGCAAATCTAGGGGATACTCGTGATTAGTAGCTAAGAAAGGGCTATTAGAACCCGGTGGCACACGATAAGGTTACGGTAAGGCTTCGGCTTTTAGTAGATATTTTGATTAAGTATGGGTGATTGATTGAAGGTTGGTTGTTTGTAGGTTCAAGACCAAGGATAGTATAGCACGTCGCAGTAATCAGGTGCGTACAAACACTACACACACATGATATTGGAAAGCTGAAAAGTCGAAAGTGGCTAAATGGGCCCGGTGGGCCCTGAGGCTAAGTTTGATGAAATTGATTGATTTGGTTATATGAATTGAGTTAGTCATGTATGCTACATGATCTAGAATTGTTTTGGGCCTAATAGGCCATATGAATGAGATCTGGGCCTAATGGGCCATAAGGATGTGATTTGGGCATAATGGGCTATATGAACGTGAAATGGGCTTGATGGGCTTTATGGGGACGTAGACAAGTATGCTAGGGTTAATGGAATATAGGCCTAGTTCTGAACAACTCTTAAACCACATAAGACTTAATTTAATAATCAACATGTCCGTGGACAAGTCGCTGGGTTAGAGTGTGGCAACGAACATATGCATGTCTAGGATTGGATCCAGGGAGAGCTTGGTACTTAAGCGGTCCTAGTGGCCCACCTCCTCTTCTCTAGAATCCTACCTGGTGTGTAGTGTCTGTTCACTTTAGCCGTAAGGACTTGTTAATGGGCCAAAGTTCATAACTAAAACCCGAGAGGGACCAAAATACCCTTAGTTTGAAAAATACCAAATACCCTGATTTGAAAATTACTGAAATACCCCCGGATTGCAAAACTACCAAAATACCATTGATTCGCAGAATTACTAGAATATCCCTGATTTATAAAATTTCCAAAATACCCCTATTTTGTAAAATTACCTAAATACCCCTGTAGGGTAGAATTACAAAAATACCCTTGGGTAGTGAAATGACTAAAATACCCTTAAGTGCTTAATGTGTGAAATTATGTATGTTGCATTCATGAAATATATGTTGCATTTGGGTGGGTTTTGATGATATGGAAGAAGATTTGAGGATTGCATAGTCGCTTGATGACCGTGGATCCACGGGTGGCTTTAAGCCCATTATAGCAGCTTTGCCGTAACGTTTTAGTAGTGCCGCTGCTGGTGCTACTTTTGGAGTGTATGGATGGGTGGGTTGATACTTATATCCCCACAGGAGTGTAGGGTTGGAAGGGAAATAGAGTGCAAGGTTGGATTTGGGATGGGTGCATTGCATTCATGTGATACTGATGTGATATGAGGTCATTGTGGGCTAAGGCCCAAGACCACCGTTTTTGGTAGGGCTTTGGCCCAATGTGATAATTGTATGTTGATTGGATTACCAAGGGTCGTACACACTGAGTTTCGAAACTCACACCTTTTTTATTAAATGTTTCAAGTGATCCTCAGAAAACGGCTCGACGTGGGAGAGGGCTCGGAGATGGCAACACTACAAGATATTTAGAAGTTTTATTTATTTGTCTCCAAAGACATGATTTTAATTACTTTATTTTCGTTGGATGTAATAAGGCCTTGTACTCCGATTTGACTTTGGATTTTGAGTTTTGTTGTTTCAACTGTTTACTTAATTACTAAACCTGAGTAAATTTCTTATGTTTAAACATGGTTTCGGAATACTTAAAAAAATTAAAATGGGCTTTTATCATTACTTAACAATATTCAAGGATTTTGGGCTTTTGGGTCTTAAATTTTAACTTAGCAAAATCGTTTTGAATTATGCCTTTGATGTGACATTCCCGGATTTGGCCATAACGTCTGGGTCAGGTTTGGGGGTGTTACAAATTTAATTCTTCATAAAATTTTAGCCAAGATTTCAAAATCGCATCAATTAATAATTATTCACTAATTGTTTTATCAATTCATTTAAACATTCTTACATGCATTAATTATTCCATCACTTATAACCGTTTTGTAACATTTCAAATTCATCTACTATTTTTTTCTCCTCCTCATCTCCATTCCACATCTTTTATGTATATATATATATATTAGAATTTTCAGATTTTAGTATGACATGTTTATATGTAACATTAACTATAATTTCATTATTTACTTATATGTTCATATCAAAGCTGCCCACTTGTGTCATAGTCACTAAATTATTTATATCTTAAGATAAAGAATTCAAAATTAGGGTCCCCTTATTGTATTTGAAATTAGACTTGATGAATTTTTTACAATAAAAATTTCAAAATTTTCACATAAGCCAATTAATATAGTTTATTTTTCAAATTTGCCCCTATTCTGTTGCTTAACAACTTCGACCCTTCTTCACTAAAAATTAATTATCTTTTAGTTCGAGATTCTTATCATGTTATTGTTTGTTTAACTTGAAAATAGACTCATTAATACTTTTGGAATATAAATTTCATCTCCTAAATATTTTTATACAATTTTTGATGATTTTCCAAAGTCAAAACAGGGGAATTCCATTTTGACCTTGTCCTACAAAAACTAATATATTTCAAAATCTACAATTTCGTTGCTTATATCATTTCTTCTGTACAAAACTGGACTCAATAATATTTAATTTCATAGTTAATTCAACCTCTAACTAAAATTCTATGATTGTCGGTGAATTTTCAAAGTTAAGCTACTACTACTATCCAAACTGTTTTAATGAAAATATTTTCTTTCCATGGTTCTTTGCACTATCATTCATTCAATCATACATAATCACCATACTTTTATTCACTATTCAATCTAATCATTTATATTTATATGTATATTACATATTCATTTATTAATCTTAGTACTTTTCATAATACAAAACACATTTTCTCCTACTTATCGATTTAGTGTATTAAGTCTCTATACTTTATCAAATACTTTCTATTTTTAGTATTTAGATTAAAATACATGCTTCATACATCTCATTCAAAACATATTTAGCTCAATCTATTGAAATACAAGTAGTGTTAGTATGAAACTTACCTCCTTTACCTGTAACATCCTAGATCAGGGGTTATGTGTTCATGCCTAATTCATGAGTTAGTAGGTTTTGGTAGTGTTGGAAGTGTATTAAGGGTTTTTAGAATTCTAGGATGGAAGAAGAAAGCTTTGGAAAATTATTGGTTTTTAAGTAAAAAGGGGAGCTAGGTAAATGAGGCTTTAAAAGAAACTCCGTGTGAAGCATGACACAAGGAACCATGTGGTAAAATGGCATGTTTTATGAATTATGAATGTGTTATGTGAATTCTAGAAATAAGGAAATGTATGGAAATGTAAGGAAATATGGAAATGTAAGGAAATGTAAGGAAACGTATGGAAATGTAAGGAAATGTAAGGAAATGTAAGGAAATGTATGGAAATGTAAGGAAATGTATGGAAATGTATGGAAATGTATGGAAATGTAAGGAAATGTAAGGAAATGTATGGAAATGTAAGGAAATGTAAGGAAATGCCTTGTCTTGGAAATGTAAGGAAATGTAAGAAAATGTCTTGTCTTGGAAATGTAAGGAAATGTGTTAGAAATGTAAGGAAATGTCTTGTCTTGGAAATGTAGGGAAATGTGTTGGAAATGTAAGGAAATGTCTTGTCTTGGAAATTTGAGGAAATGTCCTGGAAATGTAAGGAAATGATGTGGAAATGATTCAAAAGAGGAAAGTAAACATTTTTGGAAACCTGGAAATGTAAGGAAATGTCAAGTTTAAAGAGGCAAACGAAAATTTTTGGAAACTTGGAAATGAAAGGAAATGTCAAGTTTTAAAGCTTAAAAAGAGGAAATTAAGGCAAGGTGGCCTTAAGAAAATTAGTAGGAAGAATTTGGCACACAAACAGGCTTGGAAAAATGGCCTGGAAATGCCACTTAAGGCCCAGGTAAGTGACGCCACCTACATGAGCAAGTGGGCCTGAGTTCGAGTCACATGGGAAGCAAATAAAAGAAATTTTATTTTTGCTTCCGTAAGACCGAGAGGTGGGCGACACATGCTTCTAGAAAGGAGGTGTTATCTTTTCATAAATATTCGATTAAAAAGGTGATAAATAAAGGATTTTTAAATTGGATTATTTTGAAGAGATAAATGTTGGATTAAACTCTTTTATTTATGATAATTAAAGGATAAAGTTATCAGATAGAGGAGTGGTGGCCAAGTAAGGGACTTTGAATTATCTTTTATTTTAGGTGATAATTAAAAAGATAAATAAGGGATTATTCTTTAATTTTTAAATAAGGAGATAAGGAGGAAAATAAGGAAGAGTGGTGGCCAAGTAAGGGACTCTAGCCTAGTAATTTCGGCTATAAAAGGAAAAGAGAGGCCAACCTTCATTCTTCCTTTTCTCTTTTGTTCATCTCACAAATTCTCTAGCAAAATTCTCTCTTCTCTGTTTTGCCAAACCAAAATACCTTGTGTTCTAAATTAATCCTCCATCTTTATTATTCCTTTTCTTTTCTTTTTAATCCTCCAAAAGTCAAAGTTGTGAGAGCATCATTTAGCCATAGCCAATCTCTCTCGAAAGTTGAAGTGAAGGTGCAATCGATTTTTTCAAATAAGGGTAAGACCCAAGTTTGGTTTCCATTCTTTTATATTTTAGACTTATCGAAATTTAGGGACTAATTCCTATTATTGATCTTGGCCGAATCATGGAAGGAAAGTTTCGGGATTTATTAAGTGTCGACTACAAGGAAGGAGAAGTTCTTTTCCCGAAGGTACACCATAGGCCGCGTGTTCCCTAGTTATTCGGTGAATTTCGGGATTTAAGAATCTAAGGTAAGTCATATTTAACATTCGGCTAAGGGTTATTTGTTGTGAATAAATGTTAGAAATTGATCTAACATGTAGTTATAGGGATTTCAACAGAGGGGATACAAAGATTTCTGGATTTGAGAATTTCAAGGTAAGTTTAAGAATACTAATCCTACTAGGATTTGGATTTATGGTCGAATGGCTTTTTATTAAAATAGTAAGTGAATAATCAAATGTAGGGATTAAGGATCTAAGCGGTAGATCAGATTTCGAGATCTCAAGGAATTTGCTAAGTGAATCAGGTGTGTACCCCACACTACTTCATAATACGTTTTATGGCATGTTTAATTAAAATATGTGACATTAAGAATATGAAAGTGGCTAAGGTACCATGTGATGGTACTAAGTACTCGTGTATGTTTCCTACTTCTACTAGGAATATGAAAATGTTATTAGTAACATGAGAATATGATAAGAATGTGAACTCGCATATTTATGCATATTATTATTATATGGGGCATATGGTTGTATATTGAAAGGGGAAGTGAAAAGTGGTGACTTAAGACCACGATGTGAACGAAAAGTGGTGACTTACGACCACACAAGAATCTAAAAAGTGGTGACCTAAGACCACGATGATCTGAAAAGTGGTTTCCTAAGACCACGACATCACGAGCCTTAAGCCCGCAAATTGGTGTGTAGCGGAAGGAGGGTCGACTTAGTAGTCCCCACGGTGTGTTTGGCGGTGCACGGGGTGTGTAGCGGATGGACAATTAGGTTTGGGTTTGGGAATGCATCATAACTTGTATTTTATGTTTTGAATGTATAACTATTGTATGCCCGATTCTATTATGATTTAGTGTCGTGTACACATTGAGTCTGTTTGACTCACTCCGTTGGGGAATATTTTTCAGTGTGATGAGCGAGAATGGACCGGTCGGCAGGAGCTAAAGGTGCCCATGCTCACTGAAGTTTTACTCAATATGGACATTTTATTTTATTTAAGTACTTTAGAACTTTTATTTTGGGAATTATTTGATGTAATAAGGCCATAAGGCCATGATTGAATTTCTTTATTTCTTTTTACTTTTATTTATTTTGTTTACAAATTATTATTTAGGGATCAAGTAAATTTATTTTTAAAATAAACTCCAAGTGTTTTGTCACCTTAATTAAAAAGAAATTTTTAATATAAGATTAACTCATTTTCAACCCAAGCCCAACCCAAAAACTAATTTTCTTTCAAAACACACAAAATTTTTCCAAAGTAATAAAAGAATTTTTAACCTAGGTTTACTTGAGGAACATACCGATCCGCCAAGGCTCGTGGGCCGGGTTTGGGTGTTTGATTTGGTATCGAGCCAGCTTTTAAACTCTCGGCTTTGTGGTTTAAGGCCCAAAACGTTTTCAAGATTTGAGCCCAAATGATTTTCTTTGAAAATAAGCGAGTTTTTCCAAAGATGGCACCTAAGTCTCCACCCACACCCACTGTAAGTACCCCAACCATTTGGGTGATTATGTGATTTATATTATGTTATGGAAGGGTAGAAAAAGGAATGGAACGTAGAATAGCATGATAGGAACTTGAACCCTGGGACTAGTCTACTCAAACACAAATATATAAGACTTAATACTTACTCAAACAAACCTATGACTAAGTCACTGAGTTAGGGTGTGGCAACCTCTGTGCGCATGTCTAGGAATGGTTTCGGTGGGAGCTTGGTATTTAAGCAGTCCGCGTGACTCACCTCCTCTCCACTCAAATCCTGCCTTGGTGCTTGCTTTGGGTTCACCCGACCAAGAGGACTCGGTCATAGGCTAAACACAATAACTAAAACCCGAAAGGGAACTAGTCGTGTTTTTATAAAAACTCTAGTTTTAAAACTCTTAAAATTTCCTTTTTAATTTGTGAGAACTATTTTTACAAAATTTTCCGAAAAATTTTTGATTTGTGAAATTACAAAAATCCCCCTAGTGGTAAATTACAAAAATGCCCTTGGTTTATGAAATTCCCAAAATACCCACAGTTCTTATCAAAATTTCATTACTTTAGAAAATGTTCAAAAACTCTAATTTGCAAAATATCAAAATACCTTGATTTTGGAAAATTACAAAATTGCCCTAACTTACAAAATTGCCAAAATGACCCTGATTTCCAAAATTTTTGCAACATCACCGTTTTGGAAAATAAAATTCTCAAAAAGAACCTCAAAGTTTTACAAATTTTGAAATACCCCGATTTATTAAACTTTACAAATTTACCTGGTTTGTAAAAAAATTTACCGAAATACCCACGAATTTCAAAATTTTCGAAAGGCCCTGAGTTTCAAAATTACCAAAATACCCTTATTGACAAAATCACCAAGGAACCTTATTTTGACAAATTACAAAAATACCAGAGGACAAATTACTAAAATACCCTAGGTAGTGGAAAAACAACAACAATGAAAACTACAACATTTCTCTGAATGAGCGAAAGTTCATAATTGGTTGATGAATGTGAACGTGACTTTCTGAATAGTGAACTTGAGCTGAGAACTTTGTTTGATCGAAAGAACCACTTTTAAACATCTCTTTTCATAAACTGTTTCGCATGTTAATCGCTGAAACAAAAGTACTAATGTATAAAACTCCTAAATCAGATTAAATCGCAACGTTAGAAAATGAGTTCTAAAGGGACGTGAACTTAGAGATTGTGCCTAGAAAGTATGATGGTTCTATTAAGATCAGAGTGCGTAGCATAAGCATAGTGCGGTGAGAGGGATTGTACCACTGTTAGTAAGTAATTTCGAGGACGAAATTATTTTTAAAGAGGGTAGAACTGTAACATCCTAGATTAGGGGTTATGCGTTCGTGCCTAATTCATGAGTTAGCAGGTCTTGGCAGTGTTGGAAGTGTATTAAGGGTTTTTAGAATTCTAGGATGGAAGAAGAAAGCTTTGGAAAATTATTGGTTTTTAAGTAAAAAGGGGAGCTAGGTAAATGAGGCTTTAAAAGAAACTCCGTGTGAAGCATTACACAAGGAACCATGTGGTAAAATGGCATGTTTTATGAATTATGAATGTGTTATGTGAATTTTAGAAATAAGGAAATGTACGGAAATGTAAGGAAATATGAAAATGTAAGGAAATGTAAGGAAACGTATGGAAATGTAAGGAAATGTAAGGAAATGTAAGGAAATGTAAGGAAATGTAAGGAAATGTATGGAAATGTAAGGAAATGTATGGAAATGTATGGAAATGTATGGAAATGTAAGGAAATGTAAGGAAATGTATGGAAATGTAAAGAAAGGTAAGGAAATGCCTTGTCTTGGAAATGTAAGGAAATGTAAGAAAATGTCTTATCTTGGAAATGTAAGGAAATGTCTTGTCTTGGAAATGTAGGGAAATGTGTTGGAAATGTAAGGAAATGTCTTGTCTTGGAAATGTGAGGAAATGTCCTGGAAATGTAAGGAAATGATGTGGAAATGATTCAAAAGAGGAAAGGAAACATTTCTGGAAACTTGGAAATGTAAGGAAATGTCAAGTTTAAAGAGGCAAACGAAAATTTTTGGAAACTTGGAAATGAAAGGAAATGTCAAGTTTTAAAGCTTAAAAAGAGGAAATTAAGGCAATGTGGCCTTAAGAAAATTAGTAGGAAGAATTTGGCACACAAACAGGCTTGGAAAAGTGGCCTGTAAATGCCACTTAAGGCCCAGGTAAGTGACACCACCTACATGAGCAAGTGGACCTGAGTTCGAGTCACATGGGAAGCAAATAAAAGAAATTTTATTTTTGCTTCCAGAAGACTAAGGTGGACGGCACATGCTTCTAGAAAGGAGGTGTTATCTTTTCATAAATATTCGATTAAAAAGTGATAAATAAAGGATTTTTAAGTTGGATTATTTTGAAGAGATAAATGTTGGATTAAACTCTTTTATTTATGATAATTAAAGGATAAAGTTATCAGATAGAGGAGTGGTGGCCAAGTAAGGGACTTTGAATTATCTTTTATTTTATGTGATAATTAAAAAGATAAATAAGGGATTATTCTTTAATTTTTAAATAAGGAGATAAGGAGGAAAATAAGGAAGAGTGGTGGCCAAGTAAGGGACTCTAGCCTAGTAATTTCGGCTATAAAAGGAAAAGAGAGGCCAACCTTCATTCTTCCTTTTCTCTTTTGTTCATCTGCCAAAATTCTCTAGCAAAATTCTCTCTTCTCTGTTTTTTCAAACCAAAATACCTTGTGTTCTAGCCGAATCCTCCATCTTTATTCTTCCTTTTCTTTTCTTTCTAATCCCTCCAAAAGCCGAAAGTTGTGAGAGCATCATTTAGCCATAGCCGAATCTCTGAAAGTTGAAGTGAAGGTGCAATCGATTTCTTCAAATAAGGGTAAGATCCAAGTTTGGTTTCCATTCTTTTATATTTTAGACTTATCGAAATTTAGGGACTAATTCCTATTATTGATCTTGGCCGAATCATGGAAGGAAAGTTTCAGGATTTATTAAGTGTCGACTACAAGGAAGGAGAAGTTCTTTTCCCGAAGGTACACCATAGGCCGCGTGTTCCCTAGTTATTCGGTGAATTTCGGGATTTAAGAATCTAAGGTAAGTAATATTTAACATTCGGCTAAGGGTTATTTGTTGTGAATAAATGTTAGAAATTGATCTAACATGTAGTTATAGGGATTTCGACAGAGGGATACAAAGATTTCGGGATTTGAGAATTTCAAGGTAAGTTTAAGAATACTAATCCTACTAGGATTTGGATTTATGGCCGAATGGCTTTTTATTAAAATAGTAAGTGAATAATCAAATGTAGGGATTAAGGATCTAAGCGGTAGATCGATTTCGAGATCTCAAGGAATTTGCTAAGTGAATCAGTGTGTACCCCACACTACTTCATAATACGCTTTATGGCATGTTTAATTAAAATATGTGACATTAAGAATATGAAAGTGGCTAAGGTACCATGTGATGGTACTAAGTACTCGTGAACGTTTCCTACTTCTACTAGGAATATGAAAATGTTATTAGTAACATGAGAATATGATAAGAATGTGAACTCGGCATATTTATGCATATTATTATTATATGGGGCATATGGTTGTATATTGAAAGGGAAGTGAAAAGTGGTGACTTAAGACCACGATGTCTGAAAAGTGGTGACTTACGACCACGATGTCCCGAAAAGTGGTGGCCTAAGACCACGATGTCTGAAAAGTGGTTTCCTAAGACCACGAGATCACGGAGCCTTAAGCCCGCAAATTGGTGTGTAGCGGTAGGAGGGTCGACTTAGTAGTCCCCACTGTGTGTTTGGCCAGATGCGGGGTGTGTAGCGGATGGACAATTAGGTTTGGGTTTGGGAATGCATCATAACTTGTATTTTATGTTTTGAATGTGTAACTATTGTATGCCTGATTCTATTATGATTTAGTGTCGTGTACACATTGAGTCTGTTTGACTCACCCCGTTAGGGAATATTTTTCAGGTGATGAGTAGTAATGGACCGGGTCGGCAGGAGCTAAAGGTGCCCATGCTCAGCCTGAAGTTTTACTCAATATGGACATTTTATTTTATTTAAGTACTTTAGAACTTTTATTTTGGGAATTATTTGATGTAATAAGGCCATAAGGCCATGATTGAATTTCTTTATTTCTTTTTACTTTTATTTATTTTGTTTACAAATTATTATTTAGGGATCAAGTAAATTTATTTTTAAAATAAACTCCAAGTGTTTTGTCACCTTAATTAAAAAGGAATTTTTAATATAAGATTAACTCATTTTCAACCCAAGCCCAACCCAAAAAACTAATTTTCTTTCAAAACACACAAAATTTTTCCAAAGTAATAAAAGAATTTTTAACCGGTTTACTTGAGGAACATACCAGATCTGGCCAAGGCTCGTGGGCCAGGTTTGGGGTGTTTCATTACCAATAATTTCTTTCTTTCTTCTTCATTCTATTCATTTCTGATCTTCTCCACTTTTCTTCCATTTTCTTCTCATTTTCTTCACTCTCATATACTATTTTCTTACTTCTAAATTGATGAACATATTCTCTAGAATCTCTACTTTATCTTTTCTCTTGTCTAAAGAAATTTTCAAGAATTTTGGATGAAAAAGTGGGTTTTCATGGCAAATGACCAAATTGCAATAAAAAAAAAAAAACTTTCTCTTTTCTAGCTCTCTCTCTCACATTGGAGCATGAAGGGATGATGATTTCTCTTCATCTTTCCTCCTTTTTTATACTAATATTTTTATAATAAAATATTAATAGAAGTCTAATTAAAATATCAATATTATAACATTTATCTAATTATTTAATTTAAATTATCTCCCATGTCATCATTACACTCTAATTCTCTCTCATGCTAATTGACCATTTTGCCCTTTATAATCCTTAAAAAATCCATCCTTGAATCATCACTTAATTTGGTAAAATTATGATTTAATCCCTCATAATTCTCCATTTATTCAATTTAGTCCTTATTCATCCATTTCCCTTATTTTCTAAACTCTTTCACCCTTAATATATTTGCATTATTGGCTCTTCAAATTTTCTATATTTATACCTTAACCCCTCATATTTTAAATATTTATACTTGGACCATAAACTTTTCATTCTTTACAATTTAGTCTTTGACTCAAATTAATATTTTACAACATACTTCTTATTTCATTTTCTCTAACATCCCTTATCCTTTACTTTCTTTACATCTTGTTTCACTAAGAATCTATCTCATATTATTTTCTACAAAAGGGGTTTCGAGGATGTTACAGGAGTCTTAAGAATAAAGATTCACAAACTGATTGAATGTAATCCATGTTCTTGCTAGTTAGTCATGAGACCCCTAGGCGACATGATTGATGGGTGTGAGAATAATTGTAGCAACAGAAAAATGTTTTTAAGGTTTTAATACAAGACGCATGCATCATTTTGCATTTGTAATATATTGCTGAAATGAAAATATTTGCTTAATACAACGATAGTCATTAGTGAATCTTTATTGTTTTTTAGTTCAAATATGTCCCATACTCTTCTTATTAGCATTCTTATTGAGAATAAATTGAATGGGGATAACTTTTGAAAATGGAAACGAAACTTGTTAATAGTTCGCACTTGTAAGAAACACAAATTCGTCATTGACGAGCAAATATGAAATCTTGAAAGAGAAATCAAAGATTGATGAAAATTTTGAAAGAAAAGTTAGAGAGAATTTTTGCAAGTTTGGAGAAATGATGTGAACAACAACTCTCATTAACCGTTCCCTCTCTTTGTCAATTCAAAATGGGCATTTTGCTAACAAAGGCTTGGGATGTTTACAACATAAAAACCTCTAATATGTTAAATCATATTTTCTAATATTCACACATTTACCCCACTAATTTTGCCAATCATACAATTTAGTCCATAATTATTATTTACTAAACTTTGTAAATAAACCCCTTCGTGATTCCAATTAATCACCTAATTATAAACTAATGACACTCTAATCCTCTATTGTACCTATTCCCAAAAACCTCTCATTTTTACTTCTCGGAATGGCTTGGTTTAAAAAACCCACCCAAAATCGAATTTCCTAACACTAATGAAATCTGGGTCATTACATATAAAACAAAAGAAAAACATTAAAATACTAAAAGAAAATAAAATCCCTCACTGCAAAAAATCCTTCACCCACAGTACAGAACATTGCAAACTAAAAGTGTAACACCGCTATCCTGAGTCCGCCGCCGGATTAAGGTTAGGAGCGTTACCGGACAGATCAGAAACATTCACAGACGAAATCATACATTCGATCATCATTCTCAGACATAATGTCCATTAAACGGATCCTTGAGACCTTAATCATACTTATAAGTCGAGTCGAGACTAAACTGAAACACATATGAAATTCCATGAAAATTTGAAACTTTTCTAGAATACATGGGAGACCGTGTGCCCTCCACGGCTTCTAGACACCCTCGTGTATCCATCCTTGATTATACTAACTATACCAACACGGTCATTAGGCACGCTCGTGTGCCATGGCCGTGTACTTTTAGGTCATATACTGACTTCCCCAACACGGCCACCAAGCACGCCCATGTCGAGGCCATGTACTTTTATGTTAGCTACTGACTTGCACACCACGGCCAGATCACACGCCCGTGTCGAGGCCGTGTGATGATAAACTACATCCTGCCAATTTACCCACGGTCGTTAGGCACGCCCGTGTGCCACAACTGTGTGACATTGTAGGCCATTTACAAGGCCAAAATACCACCCATAAGGGTCAAACCAACAAGCCATAATTAACAAGATATTTCATGCACATATAACCATCAAAACACACCAAAATAACCATTCAAACCTTACATTCAAACCAATCCCAACTATGGAAATCTCAAGGATTAAAACTCATATCATTACAAGACTAATTCAGGCATTTGCTTATTCAAACTTAGCCATTCCACATTCTTTCATCATACCAAAAGATACTGTAATATCCGGGATTTTGGGCCTGTACATTATTGCTTAATTGTATGAAGTAGCATGCCTATGTGTGTTATGATTGTGTTGCATGAATTTTGAGGACTTTAGAACATAGGAGAATGCCTTAGAAAATATCAAATTTTAAGCTTTAAAGGGGAGCTAAGCCTGATAGGCCTTAAGAGAGATTGTAGGGGTTTTTGGACATAAGATTGGGCTTCGTAAAGTGGCATGAAGGCGCCACTGAGGGCCTTGGTAAATGACGCCATAAGCTGTGAGGAAGGGCTCAGGTTCAAGCAACGTGAGAAGCAGTGGAAGCTTTTATTTTTGCGTCAAGGAGGAGAGGAGTTCGGCGGCAATTGGACTTTCAAATGGATGAGATGAGGCTTGGTGTTATTTTAAAATTCGGCTAGAAGAGAGGGATAATTGTTGACTTGTTCAAAATTGTTTGAATAAGGGAGGAAGAGGAAAAATAGGAGCAAAATAAGGGATTTGATAAGGAAGGATGTAGTGGCCGAATATGGGGCTCTTGGTAGAGGTATATTCGGTCATGTAGGGGGAAGTAAGTGCCGAATTTTAGTTAGGGAGTGTGTCCATTTTTCTACCGAATTATGAATGAAGAGAATACTCTCTTTTTCTTCTTTTTCATTTGAAGCCGAATCCTCCTTGTCACCATTGCCGAATCTCTTAACTTCTTCTTCTCTTCTTTTCTCTCATGATTCTTTCACAAGCCGAAGATTTCATCTCCATTAGGAGCCATAGCCGAATCTTTACCTATCACCATTGCCGAAATTGCTTTACCTTTTTCTTATTCTTTTCATAATTTTCCAAAAGTCGAAACGTGTTGATCACTACCTAGCCTTCATTGCCGAACATCTCTGTGGGTTCAAACAAAGGAGCAGTCAACTTCTGTATTGAGGGTAAGGAATCAACTATCGTTCTTCTCCTCCTTTTCTTTTAGATTAACCAAAACTAGGACTCTAATCCCATTATTGTTCTTAGCCAAAACTTTGAAGGAGGATTCGGGATTTGGTAGTTGTCGTCTACAAAGAGGAGATCATTCGGGATCTCAAGATCTAAGGTAAGCCAGAGTAGTCTTAGGCCGAAGGCCATTAATGATGTCCATTAAGTATTGAAATCAGATCTAACATATACCTATAGGGATTTCGACATCACTAGGAGCAAGGACGACTTCGGGACTTAGATCCACAAGGTAAGTAGAAATGACATTCGGCTAAGGCCATACTTGGTGACTCAGATCTATTTCTTATTTTGTTCAAAAGTCGAACTGACCAGTTAAGTGATCTAGTGCTTGGCCGAATGTAGGAACTAAAGATCTAAAGCATTAGATCGGGATTTGCAGGATTTCAGTGAACACGTTAGTAAACCAGGTGTGTAGCCCTACCCTAAGTCTTAAAGGATTTATGGTATTATTTTAATGCATGTGTTATTAAGAATATGAAAGAGATGGCTAAAGGTACCATACAATGGTACAAAGTACTCAGGTACGTAATCTTAACATTATGTTAATAAATGTTATGAACATTTCGAATATGGCACGTATGTGATTATTGATATGAATACAGAATAAGGAATATGGCATGATTTCTGCATGTTTTATTGTGCATGGGCATATGGGTGATATGAAAAGGGGAAGTGATCTGGTGGTTTTTACCATAATATCTGGTGACTTCGGTCACATAATCTGAATGTGGTGACTTATGTCACATAATATTATCTGGTGGCATAGCCACAAATTTATAAGGGCGATGAGCAAGTCGTCTGCAGCGACTGCCTTCGATGATGTGTAGCAGATGGAGGGTCGATTTAGTAATCCCCACGGTGTGATGGCAGGTACGGGCGATGTGTAGCGGATGGTTATCTAGGTTTGGGTTCAGGATTGCATCATTATTGATATTTGTTATATATATATGTATGATTTGATGTGCCTAAATCATTGGGACTTTGTGTTGGCTCACACTGAGTCTGTTTGACTCACCCCGTTGTGGGATATCTTTTCAGGTGAGACTCAGTAGATGGACCGGGTCGGCAGGAGCTTAGTGGTGGCCATGCTCAGCTTAAAGTTATTTTATTTTGAGTCTTTATTTCTAAGTTTGGATTTATTTCTGGTTTTCTTTGATGTAATAAGGCCATTAGTATGATACTGTTTTATGCATGCATTTTAATTATTTTAGTATGATACGATTTTATCAAATTAAAGTTTAAGTAACTTTTCTTAAAAATAAATTTGTAAATGTTTTGACACCTAAAGACCAACGGTTTTCAATTTAACGTCAAACTCTAAAAACTCAGGTAATACTTTTAACTTATTGACTTCCAATACAAGTAAAACAATTGATTTATCTAGTCTTCAAGGACAACACCGTTTTCAATTTGGACTCAACACGAACCAAAATTTCTTCAAAACCACCCAAGTTTTCCAAAGTAACAAACGAATTTTGAAAATGTTTCACTCAAGGAACATACCAGATTCGGTCAAGTCTCGTGGGCCGAGTTTGGGGTGTTTCAGTTTGGTATCAGAGCCCAATTTTAAACTCTCGGCCTTGGGTTTAAAGCCCACGATATTTTCAAAAATTGAGCCCAAATAAGTTTTGTGGAAATTTTGTGAAATTGAGCAGGTTTTCTGGCATGGCACCCGAGTCTCCGACCCGAAGTCCACCAGGTAAGTACCTCTAACTGTTGGGTGAATTATTGTGTGATCTGTATGTGGGAATAATGGAAACGTAGATTAGTATATTAGGTTATTGAACCCTCGGATTGGTTTACCCCAATATAAGAATTACATAAAACTTTAATGCCTAATTAAACAAACCTGTGACTAAGTCGCCGAGTTAGGGTGTGGCAACCATTGTGCGCATGTCTAGGATTAGATTCAGGAAGAGCCTGGTATTTAAGCAGTCCTAGTGACTCACCTCCTCTTCGCTCGAATCCTACCTGGTGCTTAGTGACGGTTCACCCTAACCAAGAGGACTCATTCACAGGCTAAACTCAATAATTAAAACTCGAAAGGGACTAGCCATACCGTTTTATAAAAACCTCATTTTTAAAATTACTAAATTAGCCCTTTGGTTTGTAGAAAAAAATTATTTTAAAAATTTATCCAAAATATTCCCGATTTACAAAATTACTTAAATACCCCTGGTCATGAAATTACTAAAATGCCCTTGGTTTGAAAAAAATTACCATACTACATTTGACTTTTACTAAGATATTTTTCAGAATACCAGAAACCCCTATTTTGCAAAATATTAAGATACCCTGATTTGGAAAATTTATTAAATTACTCCTGATTTACAAAATTACCAAAATAACCCCGATTTTCAAAATTTCAGCAATACCTTTGATTTGGGAAAATTTTCAAAATACCCTCGAGTTTTGAAAATTTCAAAGTGCCTTGATTTATTAAGATCTTCAAATTGACCCCGATTTATTACCAAAATACCCCTATAGGGCAAATTACGAAAATACCCCTAGGATTAGAACAGACGAAAATATTCGAGTGACGAATGTGTGTATGGTGGATACTATCGAATGATTGTGTTTCTCTTAATTAAGGTAGAAAACTTGAACCGAAAAATCTGAAATGATCGAAAAAACTACTACAAAACTCCTTTCCATAAAATTGTTCGCAGATAATCAGTGGAACAAAATTCTAATGCATAAGATTTCTTAATTAGATTAAAGCGCGATCGTAGAAATGAGTTCTAAGGGACGTGATCGTAATGTGCGAGGACATGGTAAAGGCAGAATGACCGTATCGGAACCCGTTAGGTCTGGTCAAGGGTCCAAGAATGAGGTACCACCACCCCCACCACCAGCTGTTGGTGTTGAGCGAAGAAGATCGAGACGGGGATAATGCGCGATGCTCGCAGCGGCGGTCTTTGCGAGTTCTTGAGATGGTGGCTAGAGCAGGTGGAGGTATGGGAGCTCGGAAATCTGTACCCGAGCGACTCCGAGCCAATGGAGCTGAAGAGTTTCGTGGTGTATTTGGAGTGGCACCCAGTACGGCTGAGTATTGGTTTGAGGCGACAGAGCGAATTATGGATGAGCTGGATCTGACTACTGAGGAGAAACTGAAAGGAATGGTGTCGCTACTTTGCGATAAGGCATATCAATGGTGGCTCACAGTTCGGGATGGTGCCACAGCTGAGGATCTCACTTGGGAGTATGTTAAGGCCGCGTATCAGAAGAAGTATGTTTGTACTAGTTATACTGATACACAGAGGAAGGCATTTCTGGGGCTGGTTCAAGGGAACAAGTCCGTAACGGAATATGAGGCTGAATTCTTAAGGTTGAGCCGGTATGCTCCGGGAATTGTGGCTACGGAGCATGAACGATGTGTTCGGTTTGAGGACGGACTAAGCGATGACCTGAGGTTGTTGATAGCTCCACAGCAGGAGCGGAGTTTACTGTGTTGGTAGAAAAGGCTAAGGTTGCCGAAGGGATTAAGGACTCTGTAAGGCAGAATACGGGCCGGAATAGGCAAAAGAGAGGTTTTGGATCGTCACGGCCATCTGGGAATGTTCAAAAGAGGCTTAAAGTTAATGGGCCGCGAGGTCAGCAGGCTGTGACAGGAGGGCAGTACCGTGCTTGTGCTCAGTGTGAGAAGGTGCACTTAGGAGAGTGCTGGAAGAAGACAGGAGGATGTTTCAAGGGTGGGTCCAAGGACCACATGATTAAGGACTATCCTATAAAGATAGACGGGAACCGACCAACAGGTCAGGGTTCTAACCAGGCTGGAAGAAGTGGACAGCAGCCTCAGCGAGGTCGTGGTCCGATTGGCAGAGGTAATGGTTCTGGAAGAGGATGTGGAACACCTGGTAGAGATGTTGGTAATACAGAGGCAAGGCAAAGATGCAGTATATGCACGATTCGCCAGAGAGGATGGATGGAGACGCACCGGACGTCATAATCGATACGTTCCTTATAGCTGGCAAGCCTTATTTTGCTTTGATTAACGTTGGCTCTACCCACTCTTATGTTGCATGTAGTGTAGTTGAAACACTAGGCATAGTCTCTAAACTGTCTGATAGGGAGATGATTGTAGTAAGCCCATTAGGTCAAACTGTCGTGGTGAATAAGATGTTTCAGAGTGTGCCTCTAGAGATTCAGGGAGTGGTGTTTCTTGCCAACTTGATGGAACTACCTTTCGGAGAATTTGATCTCATTCTTGGCATAGACTGGCTAGTGGAACATCGGGCTATATTAGATTGTGCAGCTAAGCGAATGGAGTTAAGGACGCCGGAGGATGAGGCGATAATTATGATAGGAGAAAGAAGAAACTACTTGTCTAACGTAGTCTCTGCTTTAAAGGCTGATAAGATGGTTTGGAAGGGGTGCAAGGAATTTGGCCTTCGTTAGTGCGTTGGATGCAAAAGAATGGGGAGTTAGTGGAGTTAAAACAGTAAGAGAGTTTGTGGATGTTTTTCCGAAAGAGTTACCTGGAATAACCCCAGACAGGGAGGTGGAGTTCAGAATTGATTTGCTACTAGGTACAGCTCCTGTGTCAATTGCCCCGTATAGAATGGCACTAAAGGAGTTGGTTGAGCTCAAGACTCAAATCTAAGACTTGCTTGATCGTGGGTTTATCCGACCCAGTGTGTCTCCATGGGGAGTACCGGTATTGTCTGTGAAGAAGAAGGATGGAACTATGCGTATGTGCATAGATTATCGTCAGTTGAATAAGCTGACCATCAAGAACAAGTATCCGTTGCCAATGATAGACGACTTGTTCGATCAGCTTAAGGGGGCTGCGGTGTTTTCAAAGATCGACCTAAGGTCTGGATATCATCAGTTGAAGGTGAAGGAAGCAGATATCCATAAGACAGCTTTTCGGACAAGGTACGGGCATTATGAGTTCTTGGTAATGCCGTTCAGATTGACAAACACCCCAGCCACATTCATGGATATGATGAACCGGGTCTTTCAACCCTACTTAGATCGGTTCGTCATTGTGTTCATTGACAACATCCTAGTATATTCCAAGTCTGAGGAGGAACATGATGAGCATCTTTGGATTGTGTTGCAAGTGTTAAGGGAGAAGAAGCTCTATGCCAAATTCAACAAGTGTGAATTTTGGCTGAAGGAGGTCGCATTCTTAGGGCATGTGGTGTCTGCAGAAGGGATAAGGGTGGATCCTCGTAAGTTTGAGGCAGTGCTAGATTGAAAACCACTTAAGTCTATGGTTGAGGTTCGTAGTTTCTTGGGTTTGGCAGGCTACTACAGAAGGTTCGTGGAAGGGTTCTCCTCAATAGCCGCACCTTTGACAAAGTTGTTGAGAAAGGAGGTACTTTTTGTATGGACGAATAAGCAATAGGAGAGCTTTGAGACGCTTAAGAGGGTTTTGACCGAAGCTCCGGTTTTGATTCAACCGGAGGCAGGAAAGGATTTTGTGGTGTATTATGACACTTCTCACACAGGATTAGGATGTGTATTGATGCAAGACGGAAAGGTAGTCGCTTATGCGTCTCGACAATTAAGGCCACATGAGGTTAACTACCCAAAGCATGATTTGGAATTGGCGGCAGTAGTCTTTGCTCTTAAGGTATGGAGGCATTATTTATATGGAGAAAAGTCAGTGACCTACACAGACCACAAGAGCCTTAAGTATCTGTTGACTCAGAAAGAGTTGAATTTGAGACAGCGAAGGTAGGTGGAATTATTGAAGGACTACGATTGTTCTATAGAGTATCATTCGGGCAAGGCGAATGTAGTGGCAGATGCCCTAAGTCAGAAAGTAGTGTCGGATTTGAGGGCGATGTTTGCACATCTTAGCTTATACAACGATGGCAGTTGCTGGCAGAATTGCAAGTTAAGCCGACGTGGTTGAATGAGGTGAAAGAAGGACAGTTGGCAGACGATGATTTAAGTGCTAAGTTGCGGCAAGTGCAGAGTGGGGAGTTAGAGGATTATGGTGTTAACAGCGATGGAGTATTGTGTTTCCAGGGTAAGGTCTGTATGCCTAAGAATAAGGAGCCACGGCAAAGAATTCTTTAGGAATCGAATAGTATTCCTTATGCTATGCATCCTGGAGGTACTAAGTTGTACAGGGATCTAAGGGAACAGTTTTGGTGGCCTGGTCTTAAATGGGAAGTTCTGAGAATTTGTAGGAAGTGCTTAACGTGTCGCCAAGTTAGGCCAACATCAAGTTCCGTCGAGGTTACTTCACCAATAAAGATTCCGCAGATGGAAGTGGGAGAGAATCACCATGGACTTCGTTAGTGGGCTTCCCCTTATGCCTACTAAGAAGGACTCGGTATGGGTGATAGTGGACTGATTGACAAAATCCGCGCATTTCATTCCAGTGCGGGTTGACTATTCTTTGCAGAAGTTGGCGAAATTATATGTGGCAGAAATTGTGAGATTGCATGGAGTACCGGTGTCAATTATTTCAGATAGGGATCCAAGGTTTACGTCTCGATTTTGGAAAGCTCTACATCAAGCTTTAGGCACCAGATTGGATTTCACTACGGCATTTCATCCACAGTCAGATGGCCAGTCTGAACGAGTGATCCAAGTGTTAGAGGATATGCTGAGGGGCTGTGTGATAGACTTCAGAGGAAGTTGGGAAGAATATTTGCCTTTAGCGGAATTTGCATACAATAACAGCTATCAAGCTAGTATTCGCATGGCACCGTATGAAGCACTGTATGGACGGAGGTGTCGCACTCCTACGTGTTGGACAGAACTGGGGGAACGTCGAGTTTTGGGTCCAGAGATTGTGGCAGAATCCGAGGAGAAGGTTGAGGTAATTCGAGCACGGTTGAAGGAGGCATCTGATAGGCAGAAGTCGTGCGCAGATCTGAAGCAGAAGGAAATAGAATTTGATGTGGGAGATCAAGTGTTTCTTAAGGTATCACCTTGGAAGAAGGTGATGAGATTTGGTCACAAAGGAAAGTTAAGTCCCAGGTTTATAGGACCTTATCGGGTGTTGAAGCGAGTTGATCCAGTGGCATACCAATTAGAGTTGCCTCCGGAGCTGAAGCAAATGCACGACGTATTCCATGTTTCTATGCTACGTCGTTATCGATCGGATCCATCTCACATAGTGCCAGTTGAAGAGGTAGAACTAAGATCTGATTTGTCCTACGAGGAGGAGCCGATTCAGATTTTAGAACGAGATATGAAAGTGTTACGGAGGAAGTCAGTTCCTCTAGTTAAAGTGTTATGGCGTAATCATGGATCGGAAGAAGCTTCGTGGGAGCCGGAAGAAGCAATACGACAGCAATACCCTCACCTGTTTTAGCCAGGTAATTTCGAGGTCGAAATTATTTTAAGGGGGGTAGAACTGTAATATCCGAGATTTTGGGCCTGTACATTATTACTTAATTGTATGAAGTAGCATGCCTATGTGTGTTCTGATTGTGTTGCAAGAATTTTGAGGACTTTAGAACATAGGAGAATGCCTTAGAAAATATCAGATTTTAAGCTTTAAAGGGGAGCTAAGCCTGATAGGCCTTAAGAGAGATTGTAGGGGTTTTTGGACATAAGATTGGGCTTGGTAAAGTGGCATGAAAGCGCCACTGAGGGCCTCGGTAAATGACGCCATAAGCTGTGAGGAATGGCTCAGGTTTGAGCAACGTGGGAAGCAGTGGGAGCTTTTATTTTTGCGTCAAGGAGGAGAGGAGTTGGGCAGCAATTGGACTTTCAAATGGATGAGGATGGGGCTTGGTTTTATTTTAAAATTCGGCTAGAAGAGAGGGATAATTGTTGACTTATTCAAAATTGTTTGAATAAGGGAGGAAGAGGAAAAATATGAGCAAAATAAGGGATTTGATAAGGAAGGATGTAGTGGCCGAATGTGGGGCTCTTGGTAGAGGTATATTCGGTCATGTAGGGGGAAGTAAGTGCCAAATTTTAGTTAGGGAGTGTGTCCATTTTTCTGCTGAATTATGAATGAAGAGAATTCTCTCTTTTTCTTCTTTTTCATTTGAAGCCGAATCCCCCTTGTCACCATTGCCGAATCTCTCAACTTCTTCTTCTCTTCTTTTCTCTCACGATTCTTTCACAAGCTGAAGATTTCATCTCCATTAGGAGCCATAGCCGAATCTTTACCTATCACCATTGCCGAAATTGCTTCACCTTTTTCTTCTTCTTTTCATAATTTTCCAAAAGCTGAAACGTGTTGATCACTACCTAGCCTTCATTCATGAACATCTCTGTGGGGTTCAAACAAAGGAGCAATCGACTTACGTATTGAGGGTAAGAAATCAACTATCGTTCTTCTCCTCCTTTTCTTTTAGATTAACCGAAACTAGGACTCTAATCCCATTATTGTTCTTGGCTGAAACTTTGAAGGAGGCTTCGGGATTTGGTAGTTGTCATCTACAAAGAGGAGATCATTCGGGATCTCAAGATCTAAGGTAAGCTAGAGTAGTCTTAGGCCGAAGGCCATTAATGATGTCCATTAGGTATTGAAATCGGATCTAACATATACCTATAGGGATTTCGACATCACTAGGAGCAAGGACGACTTGGGACTTAGATCCACAAGGTAAGTAGAAATGACATCCCATTAAGGCCATACTTGGTGACTCGGATCTATTTCTTATTTTGTTCAAAAGCGAACCGACCAGTTAAGTGATCTAGTGCTTGGCCGAATGTAGGAACTAAAGATCTAAAGCATTAGATCGGGATTTTCGGGATTTCAGTGAACACGTTAGTAAACCAGGTGTGTAGCCCTACCCTAAGTCTTAAAGGATTTATGGTATTATTTTAATGCATGTGTTATTAAGAATATGAAAGAGATGGCTAAAGGTACCATACAATGGTACAAAGTACTCAGGTACGTAATCTTAACATTATGTTAATAAATGTTATGAACATTTGGAATATGGCACGTATGTGATTATTGATATGAATACAGAATAAGGAATATGGCATGATTTCTGCATGTTTTATTGTGCATGGGCATATGGGTGATATGAAAAGGGAAGTGATCTGGTGGTTTTACCACAATATCCGTGACTTCGGTCACATAATCTCGAATGTGGTGACTTATGTCACATAATATTATCTGTGGCATAGCCACAAATTTATAAGAGGCGATGAGCAAGTCGTCTGCAGCGATCGCGCTGCCGATGATGTGTAGCGGATGGAGGTCGATTTAGTAATCCCCACGGTGTGATGGCGTGCACGCAGATGTGTGTAGCGGATGGTTATCTAGGTTTAGGTTCGGGATTGCATCATTATTGATATTTGTTATATATATATGTATGATTTGATGTGCCTAAATCATTGGGACTTTGTGTTTGCTGTTACACACTGAGTCTGTTTGACTCACCCCGTTGTGGGATATCTTTTCAGGTGAGACTCAGTAGATGGACCGGGTCGGCAGGAGCTTAGTGGTGGCCATGCTCAGCTTAAAGTTATTTTATTTTGAGTATTTATTTCTAAGTTTGGATTTATTTCTGGTTTTCTTTGATGTAATAAGGCCATTAGTATGATACTGTTTTATGCATGCATTTTAATTATTTTAGTATGATACGATTTTATCAAATTAAAGTTTAAGTAACTTTTCTTAAAAATAAATTTGTAAATGTTTTGACACCTAAAGACCAACGGTTTTCAATTTAACGTCAAACTCTAAAAACTTAGGTAATACTTTTAACTTATTGATTTCCAATACAAGTAAAACAATTGATTTATCTAGTCTTCAAGGACAACACCATTTTCAATTTGGACTCAACACGAATCAAACTTTCTTCAAAACCACCCAAGTTTTCCAAAGTAACAAACGAATTTTGAAAATGTTTCACTCAAGGAACATACCAGATTCGGTCAAGTCTCGTGGGCCGGGTTTGGGGTGTTTCAGATACCTTCATATAACACATTCATTTAAGCAAAATTTCAACTCTTAAATAGCCAAATCACATGGCTAATATCACATAACTATTTACACCAAAATACTAGCCTATACATGCCATATCTAGCTTTGTACATAATCAAATTGTACCCAACAAGAGATTAGTAGTGTGATGATGATCCTTGACGGTCCCGAGCCTTCAGTAGCTTTAACGACCTATAAAATAGAAGAAATGTACACAGAGTAAGCTTTTCAAAGCTTAGTAAGTCATATACAAATAAACTTCATATGTAAGCATATAAGCATATAAAAACATAAGCACATTTCTTATACATAACCAACTTCTCACATATATATACTTTGGTTCATACTTTTGGCCACATTTGCCACCATCATCAATTCAAGAATCATATATAAATACTTAGCTTTTTATACTCACCTTCACATATCATATTGATATCCCATTATACATAATCTTCATAATAAGATCACATAGTGAATTACCTTATATACACACTTAGTGTACAATTCAACGTACCTGAAACAGATTCATCTCATTCTTTCTTTAGCTCATTATCAATCTCAACCCCATACTCAAGTATCTATTCTTTCAACTCTTAAAACTATCATTATCCACATAGCTATCATACATACCTTATTCAACACTTAGTTACTCACCATTCATGCTACTCATTTTCTTGATATTACCTCATACTTACATACCATATATTCATTTCGGACAAGCTCATAGATTAATGAATTACATCTCATTCCTATAATCTCGTAAAGTAAGAGCAACTTACCTCATTAGTACTATGTTACCAAGATATCATGCATTATTTACATAAATAATATTTCTGCATTCTCATTAGTGGGTTAATGTTTTAATGGTTCCGTAACTCCGCACACTTAGTGCAAATCAAATAACGTATCACACACTTAGTGTCGTTACTGAAAAAGGAGAGCACACACAGTGTTGTTTATTAGCAATGTATCGCACACTTAGTGCCAATTTCATAACTGAACATAATCGTTATCACACACTTAGTGCCAATATGTTAAACTGAACTTATTTTTGGTATCGCACACACAGTGCATATTCAATAAGCCAAAACTTTTGTCTTTTCGCACACACAATGCTAATTGTTAAGGCCGTAACTTCTATCAATATCGCACACACAGTGCTAATCACAAAGTCGAAACTTATATTATTTCGCACACACAGTGCTATTCATTAAAGCCGTAGCTTCTATTGTTTCGCACACACAATACTATTCATTAATTATGATCGCACACTTAGTGCCTCAACTCATAGCCGAAGCTTAAATGATATCGCACACTTAGTGCATTTATAATAAACTGATCTTAAACCAGTATCGCACACACAGTGCTATCCACAAAGTCGAAGCTTATAATATTTCGCACACACAGTGCAAATCATCTTGGTCACATTTCTATTTACGCACACTTAGTGCCACAAAGATCCATTTCTCACATAGCATTTATAATTCAATGATATCATAACCATTCGTTTCACAACATTTAAACATAGCTTAGTACACTTTTTATATTCGAACTTATCTCAGAATTCATATGCACAATCCTCTCATAAACATCTATTATCAACGTTAGTCATAGGAATAATTATGATTTCATACAAGTACGTTTATTTCTATAGTGACTTACCTCAAATTCGATTTATCGGAACGAGAACGGCTATTTGTTTATTTTCGCTTTCCCGCGATCTGAATTCGTTTTCCTCGGTTCTTGATCTTAAATTTTTGCTTGATAGTAGCCGAATGCTAGCCAAAATTTTTTTCTTTTTTTCTTTTGGTGTTTTCGGCAATGAAGTGATAAAATGATGATAATGCTCCCTTTTTGTTTTTATTATAATAATATATAACATATAACATAATAATATTAATGAAACATTTAAAGTAAATATAATTAAACATATAATATATACATATTACCACCCATTGCCGTCCACTCACAATAATAATGGCTATATTGCCACATAAGTCCTCATATTTATAAAGCCACAACACTTAGGTACTTTAACAAATAGCAAGCAACTTTCACATTTAATACAATTTAATCCTTTTATCAAATTAAACACACGAACAGACAAATTAACTTACGGAAATTTAACACATGCTAAACCACACATCGACGGCACGGAATATAATATTAAAATATTATACAGACTCGGATTTGTGGTCCCGAAACCACTATTTCGACTACGGTTCAAACCAGACTGTTACAAAAAGACCAATATTCGAGCACACAGACAACTTGCTAAAATAAAAACCCTTCAAAACACATGAAGGCCAAATGAACTTTTACCTATTCCCCTTACCAATTTATGAAGTCCTTAGAGTGACTTTTCCAAGAATTATCATAATATTTGTCAATTCCCTCGACAAATCATAGCTTCACACTTGTTCACTACAGTAAATTAAAAGGATGACGTGGGTGAATCAAACAATATCACTTCTTTATATCTTACATGCTTGCTCGTTCAATTGTCCCCTTACTCCATAACCACAAGTGATTCCATGCTCAACTATCTTGCAACATAGCAATAATCTTATGAAAAACCCCCTTGCCAACACTTTGCTAGAGAGGAAGGACAAAAGAAAGGCGAACAAGGATCGAAAACTTTCTAATTTTTAGGGAATGTCACTTTACAACTTTCACCTTAACTTAGGGGTTGTAATTGTAATACACCTCACCCCGCTCCACTTCACTCAAGTGAAGACCTCATTAATTATTCATCTCCTTAAAGTTTGTTATCTTATCAAAAGAAAAGACATCGTCATGTCTTATACACCACTTATAAGCCCATCGACTCATTACTATGAGACTCTAAAGACCTACAAAATGACACATAGCTCAATCAACATCTAGCAGTAAAGTGACTAAACTTATCTCATAAACATAAAAAAAAAAAGAAGAAAAGAAAAAGAAAAACACATGTCAATGTATATAGCTTCCACTCTAAGAGGGGGAGGGGGGGTTAAACTCTAGATACTTGGTTGTGTCAGCCTTCTCCCTCCACCTTACCTTTATCCTCTCTCTTTTAACTCAAACTATAAATGATGACTCGGCTACCTCCTCCTTAAATGTTTCTAGTCACAATTTAATTTATCCCGTATCACCTTTTCCTTTCATATTTTCGGCTGGCTATGTACTTAAGAATTGACCGGATTCCGATGTTGGATCCATGGGGGCTAGTGGTTCATGTTTTCTTCTAGACCATAAATTATTCTTTTTACAGTTTTACTGCAAGTATCTTGGAGCTCCTCCCCTCCACATCAATAGTTCCCTTAACCAAAAAAAAAAAAAAAAAAACATTTCTTTTATTATTATATTTTAATTAAAAATTTCAAATATTTATTTGAGTGAATTTGTGATTGATTACTTATATACCAAACAATCATGGATTTCAATGTCAGCTAATATTTTTCCATACAAACCACTAAAATACACAGTAGAATTATTTGTTAATTTCACCAACATAATCCAGAATGTAAAAAAAAAAAAAAAAAAAATCAAAGTCGTAATACAGAAACAGAAATAAAAATTATCTAGAAGAAAGAGAGGTTAGAGAAGAGTAATAGTAAAATAAATAAATGAAGATGGTTGATTACTTGGAGGAAGAGTTTAGGTATCGTGAAGTTAAAAAGGAGACTCTGAAATCCGCGTTTTTTCTTTTTTCAACAAAAACCATAATTGTTTTGCTATCATCCAACACCGATTAAATTAGAAGAAGAAGAAGAGGAAGATCAGATCTGCAACTTTGATCTCAATCATAGATTTTATTGTATCCTATTTATATCTCATTAATATAATAATAAGAAAACAAGGAGAGCAGAGCAGAGAAGAGAAGAGACTTTCCAGGTATTTCCTCCTTATTTCCAATCCCTACTTGCTGAATCGGAAATGAAATGACCCTTCATATTCTCTCAACTTATTTCTATACGTGTTTCACATAGTTTTATTTGTGTTTGAGAAGTCAACAGTGAGTCATGGCGGAGGACAAAGGCATTCCTGACGGTGAAACCAAAGAATCCAGTCCCCCGCTGCCGGTGGTAAAGAAGAAAGGCAAGGGACTTCTCTCCCGCATTTGGAATGCAATCTTTAGGATTCACGGGGACGATTTCGAGAAGAGGCTTGAACACATTTCCAAGGAAGAGGCCGCTGTCCTCTTGAGAATGAAAAGAAGATCCCAGACCTGGAGGAGAATGATTCGGAATCTCATTGCCTTTTCTGTCATTTTGGAGGTACCCTGGCCCTTACCATCCTCACTCTATCTCTCTGTCAATCTGCAACCCTCACAGTAGTAGCAGTATTACTAGTTTTGAAAATCAATTTTCTATGGGAACGTAATTTTACTATTCTATTTCATTTTCATGCGCATGCTGTTGCTCTCCGTCATGTGGAAAAGCTCACGCTAGATGTTATTGGTGATTCTCATACTCCGCGTCCAACCTTTTTGTATATATTGCCTTACAAACTTTAATCTTTTCCATCCATGGTTCGTTTGTGCATCTTATATTTACGTCTGAATCCAACCATTATTCTATCAACACCTTGCGGAAATATTTGCTGCCAAAATGGCCATTTTTAAGGGCAAAAATAAAACGGCATATACTTTGAATAGCTTTCTACCTTGTCAAAGAACTTGCTTCTGGATGGGTCCTCATGAGAATTTTCTTATCAATTTACAGGTTGTTGCAGTTTCTTATGCCATCATGACAACAAGATCTGTGGACTTGAACTGGAAGATGAGGGCATTTCGAGTTTTGCCAATGTTCCTTTTGCCTGCTTTTTCTTCTGTTGCTTATTCTGCATTTGTAAGCTTCACAAGGATGTGTAAGTAACTCGGTTCAATATCTTACACAGTTTTCCTGCTGTTACTAAAGGTCAAGGCTCCAATGTATCTTTTTGTTGTTTATGTCATTAAATGGTAGCAGCTGTTGATATTTACATCTGGGGTGAATCCTGAAATATGGGTTTGTGAGCATGGGCTAACTATGTGCCAAAATAAAAAAACAATACGAGGATTATCCCCCCACCCCTGACAATACTTTGGTGGCTGATATTATATTGTGAATTATGTTGCTTTTATCAGGTTTAATATTGCCAAGGATAGTCTTTTCTTACTCGAAAGTTAGCGATTTGTATGATGTTTCCATGCTTGAGACAGCATGCTGGAAATGGCTTTACTGCTTTTGGAGGCGAATCTTAACATTTTTTTAATCATATTTTTACCCATAGTTGTTATCATATTAATTTATGTATGAGGCTTGCCCTTTGGGAGGTTTTAATTTCTTTGAACCGTGAGATATATCTGATAGACGTTAAAGATTCTATTATTATTAGCATGAAATGTCTTACTAAAATAAACATTTGATTCAACGTATAACTTGAGGAGCCTAAAACTGAAAAATATTGGATTGATTCAGTTGGCGCTTTGAAACCGGAAGATGATATGTTCATTTGTTGAAATACCTTTTTAACTTAAATAGAACAATGCAATTGGACAAGTGTTCTGTACGCTTTTTATACCTTGTGATTTCCTTTTCTTTATCCTCTACTCTTACACTTATTTTCTCTCCATCTCCTTCTCTTCCTAGATTTCCTGGTCAATCTTCCTGCTTTTCTTTTATACTTCTGCTTGTTAGTTACTATTATTAGAAAGGGACAACGCCAAAAAAAAAAAAAAAAAAAAAAAAAAAAAAAAAAAAAAGGAGCAATTGTGTAAAACAAGAACATTATTTACAAGTTTGAATACTTAAATCTTAACATGTACATTATTCAACCTTTTTGAGTTAACAATCCAAGTCTGTAAATTCCAACTGTGGTGGGATGGCAGGCATGCAGAACACCCAGGAAGAAGCCTAAATCTAGTCTTGAAGAGACCTTAAATGTAAATTTTATACTGCGTAGACTGGTTATTGTATGTACTTCAAAGTAAATGCAACTGAATTGTTTATATTTCTTCTTACTTGTTTTAATCAGTTGTAGTTTGGTAGTTCCAGTCTGTTATCTTTGCTCTATTTGCCTGTTTTTACATCATAGTTTATATATACACACACTAAGATTATATCCAGAATTCTCATAGTGCATTTCCATGTAATTGGTGTCATGAATTTGTTGTCTTTGTTTATTGTTGAATCATTATCTACCTTGTTGTTTCCAAATGCACTATTTCATTGCTGCATATATCTTTTGATTATGAAGGTCTCACTCATGTTCTCATTAGGTAGCTGGACCGTTCTTTATTCTGTCACCTATCTTGTCATGTTAGGCAAACCTTTCTTTGATTTAAATGCAAACAGCATAAGTGGCAATCCGTAGTTCTTATTTCTATTCAAAACAGTCTCCATCTTTTACATATTTCTTTTTTTGCTTTATGATTATATTTTTGTTATTTGTGTACCATGGAAGTAAGGCTGCATGGCCTTTAAGTGATAACCATACGAACTGTGTTGAAAAGATATAATATGATTTTGATAAATCAAGATTCAACCATTGTGGGTTTTTAATTATGTGCAATCTTGTTATTTTATTGCAATTTTATAGGTGATCGCAGGGACCAGAAAACTCTAGAAAGACTTCGAGCTGAAAGGCAAGAAAAAATTGATGAACTTAAGGAGAAGACAAATTATTACACTACACAACAGCTTATTCAGGTAATATGGAAAACCAGCATTTGGTTTCATCTATTTTCCTTCAGTCCTTTGCTTGAATTCTGCTTGAACTGTCTTCTGTTTTTAATGCTATGAAAGGGAAAATATGATATATGAACCTGCCTGATATATATTGTTTCAACAAGTACTTATTCTCTTTTAATGTTTTCCTAGTGGTGTATGCCACCATCTCAATAGTTAGAAGATGAGTTATTTAATTACAGAAAAGGTATCTTAGAGCCTTATTTTTTTTTTTTTGAACGAGTAAGAAAGGAAACCATTGATAGAATTACCTGCAGAAGCCGTTTGGGATAATTTATTGCACAAATGCGATGCACAGAACATTGCAAAAGTTCTAAATGCTTTGACAAAACATCTTTAAAAAGTTGGCACTTGTAAAAGCCTGTTATAACGTATCTTATGTCATTGAATAGAAATAGAATGTAAGGCAATAAATTAACATTTCTGCTTTTCTCGTTTTTTAAAATTGAATGAAGACAGTGAGCTTTTAGGTTTTGTTTATTTATGCGTATGAGCTAGGTCCTGGAGTGTTTCTTTTTTAATGAATGAACTGATATGAAAATCAAACTTATATAAAGCACTTTGATGTAGAGATATGATCCTGATCCAGCAGCAAAGGCTGCTGCTGCAAGTGTCCTGGCATCTAAGTTGGGAGCAGATTCAGGTTTGAAAGTCTATGTTGGAGATGAATCTGAGTATAATGTGCCAGGGGGGAAGAGCAATGATGTTGAGGTAGTGCCATCAAGTGGAATTCGGAAACGAAAGCAACTACACACTAGATCCAGTAGTGCAGGAAGCACTCCATTGCTTCATTCTGATGAAGAAAAACCTCATTCTGCAGGGATGGAGGGTCCTCGAGCTTCTGAGCATGGTCAACTGGTTGTTGTTGATCATCACTATCCACAGGGACCAGCCTCACATGATGGGGGATGGCTTGCTCGAATTGCTGCCTTGCTTGTGGGTGAAGATCCAACACAGTCTTATGCTCTCATATGTGGCAACTGCCATATGCACAATGGTTAGTAGAATTATTTTTGCAGCTATGGTATCCACTAAAGAATTATGAATCATCTCCAGATTTGACACAACTGCACACATTGACACTGCAGAGCTGTAATGTTATTGCTGAAGAGTATTAAACTTCGAGCTTGTGTTATACAGGACTTGCCAGGAAGGAGGATTTCCCATACATAACGTATTACTGCCCACACTGCCAAGCCCTGAACAGGCCAAAACAAATGGAAGAGCATGTTTCTAAGTCAAGCTTCCCTAGCATGAAGGCAGTGAAATCAGAAGGAACTGGTGATGCCACTGGTGATGTGAGTGAGAGCAGCAGCCCTGTGGCTGCCAGAGCTGCTGGTCATGAGATTAAGGAAGTAACTGAAAAAGTAGTTGGATAAAATGCATAATATCAAGGAGAGTTTTTTGAGTGAGATCAGAGATAATCTATTTTGTGAAGTGCTGGTTCTGGTTGGCCTTGGATCTCATTTCATCTGTGAGTATAAGATTAAGATGGATCTCTGTCTGTCTCGATTTGCCAGTGGTGTTGGTTTGGTTGTGATGTGTTGGGTTGGGTTGGGTTGTGTGACTAAAACATTATTGAGATTATATCTTATGGAGAAATTATGATGATACACATATTTATATGTACATTGATACCCCTTTTTTCCACCAAGTAGAAAATACTATCCTGTACCCATTTTTCCATGTCAGGTAATCCCTCTCTTTCCCCCTTTTTCTAGATTATTGCTCAATACCTTTTGTTTTGTTGTTTTTAGCTGTCATCTAGAAAGTCTTGTTAAATTTCAAATTTCTTTTTCCTTTACGCTCTCTTTTGTTGCTTGTAATGCTTTTGCTACCAATTTACGTTTTAATGCTAATAACTTAGCTGCTATGTGAATTCTTTAATATTATGTATGCATAATTGCACACAAAACTGCACAAAAATAGGGTTCTTTTTCCAATAAAATACAATAAAATAAGGCCCTCTTCACACAATTATGTACTTTTTCACGCATGTCTCTATATAATGTTGTCTAGAAAAGGCCAATTTTTCAAAGTAAAATGTTCTGAAAACATGAATTCAAACATATAAATTTGAATTCCATTTGCTTTAAAAATTAATAAAAATTAAATATTATTATATAGTTAAAAATATCAAAATATAATATTTAAATTTCCAAATATTTATATATTTTAAGTACATGAAATAAATATCTGATGTTAAAAACTTAAAATTCAAGTCATGAAGTTTCCGAAGTCAACAATGTGTAGTTGATTGTTGTTCGTGTTTAACTGGGTGGATGATCTATTTGCTTTACGTCACAAAGCAATAATGTGCAAACGCATAATCGTCGATACAAATCTACTGAGAGAGCGGATGTGAGTCATTGGATATCGATCCTACAGGGATGGTAGTCTTTTGTCTATTAATGTCAGTGCAATAATTGGATATAAACGAGATAAATTGTGAGGATAGATGTCGAGGCAATAACTTGAGAACAATAAAATAAATATGATAATGATAAACTGGGATCCCCAACATGAATCTTTAGCAGAATACTAAGTGCTCACAAGGTATAAAGAGATAGGTTGTTGTCGAAGCAATAAAGTTCAATGTATATCTTATCCAGTGTCACTCTTCTATTTAATCCGAGACTTAAACATGCATACTAATCTCACCTTCCGTTGTAATGCTTGTTGGCTCAAACTGTCACTGTAGTTTCCAGCGTTAGTGATTGTAATAACACTTCCGTGTTAAAAAACATTCAAACCCCAAGATTAAACAATAAAAGTAAGGTTGAATAAGATAACATTTAATCAAGAATTCATGTGTACTTCCATACAAACAGAAAACAGAGAATAATCACCAACATTCATAAAGAAATAAGAAGTAATCGGGTGGAGAATACTATTCCTAGACAATTCGACTGAATCTCTCTATCCCCTCTTGTCTTGCACTTAGGTCTTCTCGTCAAAAGCTAGTCTGCATCTGGTTTTCACGTTGGCTTACCCGTGAGAGGCTTAAGCTGCCATGGCCGCAAACTTCAAGGTAGGATGATGAAGATGATGCTCCGGAAAAAAGCTCTCTTTTTGTCACGTCCACCTTTTATGTCTTCCTTTAACAGTATAGGTGCCATTTCCCCAAAAATGATTCTATCTTTGTACGTACAGGTGGTTATACCAAACTGGACAACTTACACAATTTTAGTTCTTATCCGGACAGCTGTCAAGTGCAGCGACAATTCTGGACGAAATCTGGAATTAGCTTATGCAGCGACATTAATGTAAAAAGATAACAAAATTAAGGATAAAATAGGCTAGGATTCACTGAGTTATAAAATGTAATTTACTAAACTAAAAAATGCTAAAATGTATGTTAAGGATAACTAAATGGGAACAATTTAACCAATAAGTAAGGGGGAAAACCTGTGTTCTTTCTAGTACTATCACACCCCAAACTTGAGTTTTTACTTGTCCTCAAGTAAAACAAAAACTAGCAAGGCTACAAAAAATTTTACTAAGGCAAATGATCATTCTAGCAATTTGGACCCTCTAAATTCCCAATGAGTGAATCACATTCAGATGAAAGAATATTGCGTCAACAATTCATAAGCATGAATGAATAAGGTTGCAACTTCATCAACCCTAGCATCATGCTTCAAACCCTAAGTTCTATCTACCATTACAACATTTATTGTATAATACTAAGGATATATATATTTTTCGGAATAAGGGATATCGTTGCATTACTGTACCCTTGATCCTGAGAAGTAACGATGGGATGCAACAAACCTCCAGGGAGTACGTAATTACACCGACATACACTCATGCAGCGGCAGCCTTAGGCTAGATTGATTTTTCTAATGCTTGTATTGGAATGTTCCCTTTTTAACATTCCATACTACACCCACTTTGGAGTATCTCTAATTTATAACTATATATACATATATAAGCAGCTGTAAAAAGCAGATTCATTCAAGATTTAAGAAATGATAGCAGTTATCCATTACTAATGCAACCTAATCCATTCATCAAAGAATTGAAGCTACAACCTTCTGTCAAATTTGTCCAACTCATTCATTGATAATTCACATGATTTGAGAATTAAGCATCAAATGTAACAAAAAGTTTTGAACAATTTTCATTAACTATAATTAAACATTGCATGCTTCATTACTGAAAGAAAAAGTTGAAAATGTGGGTGCATTTTTAAGCCCCATGTGCATTCCCTCAAACTTAAAGTTTGCATTGTCCCCAATGCATTAACATGTAATATAATGACAATAAAAATGCAATCACAATATATATTTATCAAAATTAAACCTACAGCTACATGCAATGCATGAACACTATAACTAAAGCTTAAAATAACCTAACTCAGTTATCTGCAACTGTCGATGTTTTTTTCTCCTGCTTTTCTTCTTCTTCTTCTTTTGTTTTTTTTTTTATCCTTGGAGCACTTCATTTTCTTTTCTTTGGGCTTTGCGTAGTCTTCGAATTGCTCCTCAATTCCCAGCTCTGCCCCGATATCATCGGCTGCGTCTTGTCTAGGAGAGGCCACCTGGAGTGGTCCAGTGTAGACCACTATTGCCAATGAATTGCATTGCTCCTCACTGGTTACCTCAGCATCTTTTGCCAGTCTCACTCCAGTTCACTCTAAATTATCAATATTTGCACCCATAGACTCGGGTGTGGTGACAGTCTCCTCAACAGAATATTCATCTTCTTCTTTTTCCTTCTCCTTTTCAGCAATTTCCTTTTCTTTAGCAACAACTTCCTCTTCTGTAGTAGTAACTTCCTTCTCAACAACAGTGTCATCTTGATCAGTAAAAATACCACCCTCAAACAAGCTATCAATCTTTCACAGACATTCTTCAATGTCCCTGGATTCCTCTTCTTTCTCATTATCAGAGACCTACACAATGGGTGGGGATGCCACCGATCTATCTCGGTCTTCTAAGTCGTTATTCGAAGAAGAGAGGTCATAATTGCGAATGATTGGTGGAAACATAGGGAATCCCAATAGCGGGGATAGGCTCAGTTGGCCTAATATGGCTATAATAGAACTATTACAGGCTCTAGTATAACCACAAAACAAATTCTGGGATTTCTCCATATCTTCTACTGTAGCGACAAGCCTAATCTGCCTGTTGTTGATGAAATTTACCATTTTTTTGACATTCTTCAGTTTGCGCTTTAATGATGTCTCTGCATTCAAATTTGTTCCTCTACTATCGGCTTTGGCTTTGCCCTTTCTTGTCTTACTAGTCCCCATCTCCTTCACTATCGGCGTGTTCTTGCCATGAGTCATTCTTTCTACAGAGGCTTCATTGATTGGGCCTTTATTTTCCAAGATTTTCTCACCAGCACGGGGCACGATTCCTCTCTGCAGGCAAAATAACATCACCAGTGATGGGAAAACCAAGATCCCAGTCTGCCTTGTGGCACAGTCATCTATTTCTTGGTGAAGTATTACGCCTACGTCAATTTGTTTTCCCTTGACAATAGAATGTATTAGACACATTCTGTCTAGGGTGACTGTGGTGCTGTGAGTAGAGGGTTTGAGCCTACAGTTGACAAAATGAAACCAAAATTTGCCTTGCAACGTCAGGAAGCAACGGTGCATCGTGTAATTCTTTTGATTGGAACCCATCCACACTGCTCCCTCGATACACAAGTCTCTGACCAACAGGTCTCGTTTTTCATCTGTAATGTCATCAATGAACTTAGAGTGTTCATCGACATCGACCTTGGTGTTGTATAGCTCATTGACTTTTTCAGCATCTTATGGTATTAAACCTTCTCGAATGAAAATAAACTCTAAATCATGATCGTAGAGATTAGTATAGAACTCACATACCAGTGAAAGAGAGTAGCTGCCAAGATGGGTGCAAAATGTTTCCCACTTTAGCTTCGAGATGGTTTGAGAGACTTGTTTACCCAAGTTTTGTTGTGGCGAAAAGGAAATGTCCTGTTTGGGATGGAAGTTCTGCTTCAACATTTTGTTGTCAAATCGTTCTTTTGCTGCTTTACTCGAAAAGATTACTGGCTCTTTTGTCTGCACTGGCCTGGGGTATTCTAATTCACGGACTGTGGTAGCAGAGGATGCATGTTCTCTGGTAGATTTGGTAGCTTTCTTGACCGAGCCTCTTGTTTTGGTAATCTTTTGTTGAGGGAGAACGGTTTAAAGTTAAAAGATATGATCTTGAGAAGAGAAAAGAAATAAAAATGGTTGCTTGAATGCGTTACAGTTGTTACAGTGGGAGAGGATTTATAGTGAGTGAAAGAGGAAGATGGAGAGACATGTTGTTTTGTGGAGAAATATAAGGTTGGCAGGAAGAGTTGTGTCCAATAAGAATTGTGCCCGCTCAGAAGGATCAAACGGCTAAGCGAGTTTTGATCCAATGGTGGAATCTGAATTTCCCTGAATTCTGATGGGATATAAATGGTAGTACAGACTTATGAAATGCGCTGACAGCAAAAGTTTAATGCATTGGCAAAGGTAAATAATTTATTCTGCAAAAAGGAAGGAAAACAAAGTTTAACAAAACATAAATAAAATAAAATAAAATCATGGAGTACTAATTAAAAATTAAAACTTTTTGACCAATTTAATGGTCTCTGCCTACTTTTGATCATTGTTGCAAAAATAGTGTTTCAGCCTCTGTCCATTTACTTTGAATCGGTGTCCATCACGTAAATCTTGAATTGTGACTACACCATGAAGAAATACAGCAACAAATCCAAAAGGTCCAGACCAACGTGAACGTAATTTACCTGGGTGCAATTTGAGTCGAGAATTGAATGATAAAACCTATTGACCCGTGAAAAATTGTCACTGTAAAATAATCTTGTCATGCCATCGTTTGGTCTTTTCCTTGTAAATTGTAGCATTTTCATAAAGATTTCTTCTAATCTTCTTTAGTTCAGTGATATCCAACAGTCTTTTCTTTCCAGCCATTTCGTAGTCCATGTTCACTTGCTTAATTGCCCACATTGCTTTGTGTTCCAGTTCGATTGGAAAGTGACATGCTTTCCCAAAAACCAATTGATACGACGACATCCTTAATTGAGTTTTGTATGCTGTTCGCAATGCCCATAAAGTGTCATCCAATCGGAAAGACCAACCTTTCCTCGAAGGGTTTACAACCTTCTCAAAAATGTTTTTAATTTTTCGATTCGATACTTCAACTTGTCCATTAGTGTGCAGATGATAAGTGGAAGCCATTCTATGATTAACTCCATATTTCTTCAGTGTGAGCACCACTTGGTTGCAATGAAAGTGTGTACCCTGATCACTAATCAATGCTTTTGGTGTGTCAAAGCGGGTGAGTATATGGTTGTGAAAAAAATTTAGCACTATCTTTGCATCATCCATTAGGACTGCAACAGCTTCAACCCACTTCAAGACGTAGTCAACAGCTACTAATATATAAAGATTTCCAAATGAGCTTGGAAACAGTCCCATAAAATCCATACCCCAAACATCGAATAATTCAACCTCCATAATTGGCTACTGCAACATTTCATTGTGTTATCGGTGCGCTGACACCTATTACATTGATTCACAAAATTGTGGGCGTCTTTGAATAATGTCGGCCAGTAGAATCCTGATTGGATAACTTTAGTCACAATTCTCATACCATTGAAATGACCTCCATAATGAGTATCATGGCAATGCTTCAGGATTGAAACCATCTCCTCTTCTGGAACACAACGTCGAATGATGTTGTCATTGCATACCTTGAGTAAATACGGTTCGCTCCAATGATCTTTCATTACGTCACGAAGAAATCCTTTTTTTGGTGGCTTGTGACACCCAATAAGAGTTTTCCACATACTAGATAATTAACAAAATTCGCATACCAAGGAGTTGTATCTACAGCAAAAACTTTTCATCTAGGAATGCGTCAACAACTTGAAGTATGTTTCCGTAGTTGTTGCCAACGTTCAATCGAGGTAGATGGTCTGCAACTTGATTCTTTGAACCCTTATGATATTTTATCTCGATGTCAAATTCTTGTAGCAGTGATATCCAACGTATCAGTCTTGGTTTAGCATCTTTTTTCGCAAAGAGATATCTCAACGCCGAATGATCAGTGAATAAAGTAAACTTTGCGCCAACAAGATATGAACGAAACTTATCAAAAGCAAAGACTACAACCAACAATTCTCTCTATGGTTATATAATTGAGTTGAGCTTCTGTAAGAGTTTTGCTAACATAATAAATGGCACAAAATATTTTTTCCTTTATTTGTCCTAGAACCGCACCTATAGCAAAGTTGCTTGCATCACACATAACTTCAAAAGGTTGAGACCAATCGGGTGCAACGACAATGGGTGCATCCACTAGGATCTTTTTTAACTGAATAAATGCATCCAGACATGCATGGTCAAAGAAGAATTTTTGATTCTGTTCCAGCAATAAGCATAAGCGCTTTGCAATTTTCAAAAAAATCTCTAATAAACCTTCGTTAAAACCCCACATGTCCAAGAAAACTACGGATACCTTTCACGTTTGTTAGTGGAAATGATTTCTCAATGATTTCCACCTTAGCTTTGTCTACTTGAATGCCTTGACAAGAGATGTGATGGCCTAACGCAATACCTTCAGTTGCTATGAAATGACATTTTTCCCAATTTAGGATAAGATGTCCTCACATCACTTCAATACTTTATCCAAATTGTAAGCGTAATGATCAAAATCATTCCCATAGACTGAGAAATCATCCATAAACACCTCTAAGGAGTCTTCGATCATATCTGATAATATAGCCATTATGCACCTTTGAAATGTGGCTGGTGTGTTGCAAAGACCGAAAGGCATACAGCAAAAAGCAAAAGTACTAAAGGGGCAAGTGAAGGTTGTTTTCTCCTGATCCTCTGGTGCAATAGAAATTTGATTGTACCTAGGATAGTCGTCTAAAAAGCAATTATACGCATTTCCAGCAAGCCGATCCAACATTTGGTTGATGAAAGGAAGTGGGAAGTAATCCTTCTTTGTGGCCGCATTTAATTTGCGATAATCCATACAACTTTTCCGTCCCATGGGAATGCGTGTAGGAATTAATTCGTCTTTATCATTGTGAACCACAGTGATGCCACTCTTTTTATGCACACATTGCACTGGACTTACCCAACTACTAATCAGAAATCAGGTAAATAATTCCAGTATCAAGCCATTTTATGATTTCCTTCTTGACAACTTCTTTCATCTTCTCGTTTAATCTTCTTTGCTGTTCAATCGGTTGCTTGCCTTCATCTTCCAGCTTGATCTTATACATGCAAAAAGAAGGACTAATTCCTTGAATATCGGTAATACTCCAATCAATAGCTCGTTTATGTTGCTTGAGAATATGGACTAATTTCTCTTCTTGAGTTGCAGCCAGTGTTGCGGATACAATAATTGGGAGAGTATTGTGGTCACCTAGAAAGACATATTTAAGATGAGGAGGTAGTGGTTTCAACTTCAGAGTAAGAGCTTCTTCAATAGATGGCTTGAAAATTAGGGTTGTTCTGTTGGCTAGGTCTAAGGATTCAATCTGCTATTCATGCTTAAGTTCAAGATTATGAGCTTTAACCATGCTGTCACAATCATTTAAGGATTCAGAATCAGAAGTCACTGCAAACTCTTCAGAAAGTACTGTGCTTTGGTCATTGAATTCTTCCTCAATTAAATTATCTAGCACATCAACAGTATGTCATTCTTCTTTGTCTTTGGATTGAATAGATTCAAAAACACTGAAGGTGACTTGCTCATCATTAAGTCACATGGTTAGTTCACCTTTATAAGCATCAATACGAGTTCGTTCAGTGGCTAAAAATGGTCATCCCAAGATTATGGGAACCTCCTTGTTTGCCTCGCAGTCAAGTATGATAAAATCAGCCGGAAAAGTGAATTTATCCACACGAACTAAGACGTCTTTTATTTACCCTTCAGGTTGAGCCAAGGATCGATCGACTAGTTGTAATGTCACTGCAGTAGATTTCATGTGACCAATTCCTAACTTTCTAAAAGTAGATAGTGGTATTAGGTTAATGCTAGCTCCTAAGTCACATAAAGCCTTACCCAAATAATGATTTCCAATTAAACATGGGATGGTAAAGCTCTTAGGATCTTTCAATTTAGGAGGCAACTTGTCTATCAAAACAACACTACAGCCTTCTGTGAGTGCAATAGTTTCAATATCAGTGAGCTTCTTCTTTTTAGGCAAGAGGTCTTTCATAAATTTCCTATAACTCAGAATTTGTACCAGAGCATCTACTAAAGGAATGTTGATCTGCAGTTGCTTCAATGTGTCCAGGAACTGATGATACTGTTTGTCATGCTCATTCTTCCTGAATCTTTGTGGGAAGGGTAAAGGTAGAGATATATCTGCTTGCACTGACATCTTTGACTCGTCGACAGTTTTGAAGGTCGGACATTAGGCATACGAGTGACAATTTGCGGAACTTCTTTGTCTGTTGCATTGACAAACTCTTTAGATTCAACCTTCTCACCAGTGATCACTCCTTCCGTATTTTGAGGTGCTACAGTAGAGTCGGTAAACAATTTGCCAATTTTTTTCCCCCTCCTAAGAATGATAGCCTTACAATGTTCTTTCCCCCTCAAACTGCAATTTTTCGTGTCACTGGGTAATTAGCCTAGTGGTCGAGTATTCAGATTTGAAGCAAGTTGTCCTAATTGTGCCTCCAAAGCTTGAATGGAAGATGAATTTCCTTGTACGATAGCTTCCGTGCAAGTAATATTGTAACACCCCTAACCCTTATCCGTCGCCAGAATAGGGGTACGAAACATTATCGGTCTTTACGGACTAATTATGAATATTTCATTACCTTTATTATAAAGATCAAGAATTAATCATATAACACTCATATTGTCCCTTAGATAGGCCCTCGAGGCCCAAAATATACTTTAGAAGTGAATCGAGACTAAACCGGACACTCAGAGAATTTTTCCCAAAATCTTAAAATTTTTGCTTAGGAACAGGGGACACATGCCTGTATGTTCAGGCCGTGTGACTCACACGGTCAGGTGACATGCCTGTGTCTTAGGTCGTGTGGGCATTCAATGTGAGGCACACAGTCGTGTCCCAGCCTGTGTTCAAATTAGGGGAGCTACTGACTTGGGTCACATGGCCAACCACACGCCCGTGTGCTAGGCCGTGTGCAAAGTGCATGGGTCACACGGCCAATCCATACGCCCGTGTGCTAGGTTGTGTGTAAAAACTTTGGCATTCTATTTTGAAACTTTAAGTTGCAAGGGACATACGGCTAGACTACATGCCCATGTGCCAAGCCGTGTGTCACACACGGCTGAGACACACGCTTGTGTCTCTGCCCATGTGGATGAACATGGGCCATTTTAAGGCCACTTTTCTCACCCTTTTTGACATCAACCTACACACAATATTTCAATACATCAAATAGCCCCAATCAAACAATCAACACATGTAACACCCCAAACCCGGCATATTCACGCCGACCGAATTTGGAATGCCACTGCGGAACACTTTCAAAAATATTCTTATTTAATAGTAAAAACTGTGGAAAATTTGTTACCTTTAATAAAACATTTTCTTGACTTGAAATATTCTAAGTAAAAATTGAAGTTTGTTGTAAAAATATCGGATTCAAACTTTACTTGAGAAAATAAAACCATTTGCAATCAACATTTAAATTGTCCATCCATAATAGAACATAATAATAAAGATACTTAATAAAAGTACTTAAATACTTTTACGGGCCTTTTTACATTAAACACTTAATCAGAATAATGAAAATGTAGATACTTAATTAATCAAAATATCCTTTTTGCATGAGAATCCGCTTCCGCATGGCCACCTTTGTATCTACTCCGACCCGGTCCAAGCTTTATGTACTACCTGAAAGGGTTGAGAAAAATTGAGTGAGTCACCAAGACTCAGTGCATAGTTAGTACACATGTCCACACATATGGGCTTATCCTATATCCACACAGTCCATATACAGGAATATGCAATTATGAATATACAATTATGAATATGCAATTATGAATATGCAATTATGAATATGCAATTATGAAGCCCAACCCACATAGTGATCCACATATCTTAGCTTGACAGACTTACTGCTCAAGGCCGAGGCCAAGCCACCGATCCCATAGGGATCCCACATATCAGTCAGTCCCCGGTGATGCACACAGCTATCATTAGATGAAGTATATAGCCAACATCAAGCGCTAAAATAGCACGAGGCTAGCATTAGACCACATAACGTACATCCTTTCCTCCAATAGTCACATCCCAAGTCCCATGCATATATATATGTATCATGGTAACATATTACTCAAAACAAATATACATCACATGCCATCACATTTTTATACATTCATCAATAATCAATTATTATCGCAATTCACTGAAAGGTTAATATCATAACCACTAACCTGATTATTCGATCACCCACCTTGGGTATCCATTATCTTAACCTTTATTTCGACTAACATGCATAACGTATACATTTACATGAAATAACACATACAACATATATAACAAGCAAGAGATCAGTGCGATAACTACGCACCTTATTATTGCGAGATCCTGATCTATCGAATCTAACAAAATCTAAAATCCCCAAACTTGTCCTACTGCTGTCGATTTGCCTTTAAAACCAAAGTTAGCAATCGGTTAGCCACTTAAATACAAAAATGGCCTAAGGTCGAATAGCATAACCACTTACCTTGAGCACTTCAATTCCCGAAAGACTCCTTTGTGCTCCTTAACACTAGCTACACACAAAAAGAGCACATCACTATAGCCTTATATACATTCGGCCACCCCTAAAACCAAGGTCAACATTTAGTTATCATCAAAACCCAAAATATAGCTTGTGGCCGAAAGTCATACTTCCTTACCTTGCTTATTTCGATCCCGAAACACCACTTGTTCTTGTCGATTTGCTCCCAAAGTTATCAAAATTCCTACTAAAACATTGTTAGAATCGGCTAGTACCCACATCTATGAACAATGGCTCTTGGCCGAATGTTATACTTACCATTTCCTTGAATAGTGGAACCCTGAAGATTCCTTTGATGCTCCTTAACGTTGGCACAATAGAAACACATCAATATGGCCTTAAGCATATTTGGCCATTCTTAGAATCAGAGTCTAGCCTTGATTTCGGCATACAAAAAGAATAAGAGCCCAAATCGATTACTTAAAGAAATACTTACCACTAATGATCAACTTCCCGAAATCACCTTCCACACCATCAAAACCGTTGAAAAAGCTAGCACCCAAAAGTCCCTTTGATCCCTGAGAGATTCGGCCATGGTGTATAATGGTGGAGGGGCTTCGGCTAACCTTTCGAATAATGGTTTTATATTCGGCTAAGCTAGCAAATAGGAAGGAAAATAAAAATACAATGGCCTTATAGCTCCTTGAAGTTTTGGTCACAAACAAAAGAGAATGGAAGCCGAAATTAGATAGCTTTTCTCCAAAAAAGAAAAGACAGAAAAGAGAGAAAGAAGAACAAAATTCGGTACACACACTCCTTGATCACCTTTCAGAGCCGAAAATACTACTCTAAAGGGTTCCATAATCGGCCAAGCACAAATGGGAAGAAAGGAAAGCAAAACAAGGAATTTGGCACCTCCTTTGCTACAAGAAAACCGACCAAGATAGCCCCTAGAGAGAGAGCTTCAATCGGCCAAGCACCAAAAATGGGGAAGAAAATAAAATATCCCAAGAAAATTCGGCCATGATCTCTTGTCAAACCCCAAAGCCAACCATGCTCCTCTCCCATGCTTCCCACGGCCATGCTCCAAATGCAAAGAAAACAAAAATCAAGAATTTTGGCCATGCTTGCTATGACAAGGCCGGCCATGTCTCTCTCTTTTTCCCACATCCATTGAAATTTCTAACATCAAATACCAATGAATATTGTTATTCCTTCACCCATACTACACCATAATATAATAATAAAACCATTACCCCATCACTTATTCTCTTTCTTCACAATAAAATAAATAATAGAAACAATAAAAATAAAAGAATAATGCCCCATACTCCCAATATACATAAATAAAATAAAAATAAAACAAGCAGCAGTTCTTAGTGCTGCATGCGTGCATGGGCCATGCAGCCCTTTCCCACGCTGGCACAAAAAGAAAGACCCCAGGTGCAGCCCCCAGGTCTCGAACCCGAGACCTGGAGAAATGTTCTCCATGCCCCAGCCACTCGGCCAGCTGCTCATTTCATGCTATATCGCGTCGAAAATTTCTTTTAAACCTTACTCGCAGGCGTCCCTTGCTTGACGCAAAAACAAAATAAAGCGCAATCAAGTGCTGCCTTCAGGACTCGAACTCGAGACCTCTCTGCCAAAGTCACCAACACGACCCGCGCCACTTTACCAACCGGACTTTCATGTCCAATTATGCTCACTAAATTCTTTTAAAGCTTCCTTAGCCCATCACACCATACAACGCAAAATTAAAAACCCATGCGCCCAGCGTTACTCGAACCCCTGACGTGCTTGGCGCCAATCCTAAACCTTAAGTGGCACACGGAAACCACTTTACCAGGGCATTTCATATGCCAAAACCTTTCAAAATTTATTCTTAAGGCCTCCTTGCCTATTTTCCTCTTTTAACCCTCAAATTTTCAAAATTTTCCAAAGCATCCCATTTCAATCCTGGAGTTTTAGGAACTCCTAAAACACATCCAAACCACTTTTAAGGCCTGCTAACACTTGAGTTATTCTCCAAACGCACAACCTCTATTTTAGGATATTACAATTCTACCCCCCTTAAAAATAATTTCGTCCTCGAAATTACTTATTAACGAACATCCGTACATTTCAATTCACCCTATATCAACCACATATACCCAATTATACACATATGCAAACATATTCAACCTCTTTCACATTCATATATGGCCACTTCTCCATAAGCATATTCAAGCTTAAATTCCATTATAGATAAATCATACACATCAATGGTAAGATCAATTGCACATATTAAAAGTCTTACCGAAGCTTCAACTATATCACATCTTACTTAATTCAAATGGGAATATACTAACTTACCTTATTTCTTGCAAATATGAAAGACTTGTACTTACCCGATCATTTAGCTTATGGTAATAACATGTTGCATCTTGTAAGTGATTCATGAATTCTCTATTATAACACATCACCGGCATTAAGCCTGCTAAGCATCAAAGCCTGAAATACATACCGGCATTAAGCCTGCTAGGCATCAAAGCCTGAAATACACACCGGTATTAAGCCTGCTAGGCATCAAAGCCTGAATATACACTCCGGCATTAAGCCTGCTAGGCGTCAAAGCCTGAAATACAATTCACCGGCACAAGGCCTGCTGGGCTGAAGGCCCGAAATACGATATTATCACCATCTGAATCACATTACAAGCTGACCAAAATTATAAACCATATATAATTCATATCACTTGTACTTATCAATTCAATTAAAAATTCAATAACATTTCATGATAGAAAGTCTATCCACATTTGGCTTTCACTATATTTATAACTAGGGTTCCATAATTCAGCATGTATACAAGGTTATAACTAACATTAACGATATTCAACTGCTTATAGACTTACACCTAAAACATTCTCGATTTCGGTTTCAACACTCGCCGACATGATACCTTCCACACTGAGTACACGGACGGTCCCGATTTCTCATAACTGGCTTAGTCACATGAGTAAAACTTTCAACCCTCGGTCTTTTCCGAAGACCCTCAGATAATTTAGACAATCCAAAATTTCTTCTATCCCGGTTCCTATCCTTATCTTTGTTTTGTCTCATCGAGTCCTTAATCCCTTCAGCTACCTTAGCTTTTTCGACTAACATAGCAAAACTCCCGTTCCTGTTGAGGAGCTATTAACAGTCTCAGGCCGTCCCTTAATCCGTCCTTAAACCGGACACATCGTTCATGCTCTGTAGCCACCACTCCTCGAGCATATCGGCTTAACCTTAGGAATTTAGCCTCGTATTCCACCACAGACTTGTTCTGTTGAACCAGCCCCAAAAACGCCTTCCTCTGAGCATCAATGTAATAAGTATCGACATACTTCTTCTGGTATGCCGTCTTGACATACTCCCAAGTGAGGTCCTCAGCTGTGACACTATCCCGAATTGTGAGTCACCATTTGTACGCCTCGTTGCGAAGTAGCGCCACCATTCCTTTCACTTTTTCCTCAGGGCTCAGATCGAGCTCATCCATAACTCGCTTGGTTGCTTCCAACCAATATTCAACCGTAATGGGTGCCACGCCTGATACATCACGGAACAACTCCGCTCCATTGGATTAAAGTCACTCGGGAACAAATTTTTGAGCTCTCATATTTCCTCTCTCTCCAGCCACTATCTCTAAAACTCGCAGCACCGCCTGCGATATAGCATTATCCCTCGTCTGATCTTGCTGCTCATTACCAAAGGCTGGTGGTAGAGGTGATACCTCATTATCAGACCTTTGACCCGATCTAACGGGTTCCGATACGGCCATTTTGCCTCGACCACGTCCTCTAGAACTCATCCCTTATCGCAAAACCCAACTTAAAAGTTTTATGCATTAGAAATTTGTTCCACTGATTATCCGTGAACAATTTTATGGAATAAAGTATTTAGAAGTGGTTCTTTCGATCACACATAGTTGCAGTTCAAGTTTGCTATTCTAATTCAGAGAGTCACATACATGTTCATAAGCAGGGACACATTCATTTACTACACCTCTATGGTCATTTCAGTCCTCAAGTCTTATGCACTTGTTTTTGAGTAGACTAGTCCTAGGGTTCGATAGCCCTAATTTTCTAATCTACAAGCCCAATTATGCCCATACAGTTCACATATTCAATATACCTCAATAGTCAGAGGTACTTACGGTGTGGACTTGGTCTGAGAATACAGTGCCATGCCAGAACAAGCCTAAAACAAAAGTCCACATTTTGAAAAGCCCACTTTCGAAAACTGCTTTCGGGCCTAAAACCTCAAAGTCGAGTTTTGAACCGGGTTCTGATACCAAAATGTAACACCCCAAACCCGGCCTATTCACGCTGACCGAATTTGGAATGCCACTGCGGAACACTTTCAAAAATATTCTTACTTAATAGTAAAAACTGTGGAAAATTTGTTTCCTTTAATAAAACATTTTCGTGACTTGAAATATTCTAAGTAAAAATTGAAGTTTGTTGTAAAAATATCGGATTCAAACTTTACTTGAGAAAATAAAACCATTTGCAATCAACATTTAAATTGTCCATCCATAATAGAGCATAATAATAAAGATGCTTAATAAAAGTACTTAAATACTTTAATGGGCCTTCTTACATTATACACTTAATCAGAATAATGAAAATGTAGATACTTAATTAATCAAAATATCCTTTTTGCATGAGAATCCGCTTCCGCATGGCCACCTTTGTATCTACTCCGACCCGGTCCAAGCTTTATGTGCTACCTGAAAGGGTTGAGAAAAATTGAGTGAGTCACTAAGACTCAGTGCATAGTTAGTACACATGTCCACACATATGGGCTTATCCCATATCCACACAGTCCATATATAGGAATATGCAATTATGAATATACAATTATGAATATGCAATTATGAATATGCAATTATGAAGCCCAACCCACATAGTGATCCACATATCTTAGCTTGGCAGACTTACTGCTCAAGGCCGTGGCCAAGCCACCGATCCCATAGGGATCCCACATATCAGTCAGTCCCCGGTGATGCACACAACTATCATTAGATGAAGCACATAGCTAGCATCAAGCGCTAATATAGCACGAGGCTAGCATTAGACCACATAACGTACATCCTTTCCTCCAATAGTCACATCCCAAGTCCCATGCATATATATATGTATCATGGTAACATATTACTCAAAACAAATATACATCACATGCCATCACATTTTTATACATTCATCAATAATCAATTATTATCGCAATTCACTGAAAGGTTAATATCATAACCACTAACCTGATTATTCGATCACCCACCTTGGGTATCCATTATCTTAACCCTTATTTCGGCTAACATGCATAACATATACATTTACATGAAATACCACATACAACACATATAACAAGCAAGAGAACAGTGTGATAACTACGAACCTGATTATTGCGAGATCTTGATCTATCGAATCTAACAAAATCTAAAATCCCGAAACTTGTCCTACTGCTGTCGATTTGCCTTTAAAACCAAAGTTAGCAATCGGTTAGCCACTTAAATACCAAAATGGCCTAAGGCCGAATAGCATAACCACTTACCTTGAGCACTTCAATTCCCGAAAGACTCCTTTGTGCTCCTTAACACTAGCTACACACAAAAAGAGCACATCACTATAGCCTTATACACATTCGGCCACCCCTAAAACCAAGGTCAACATTTAGTTATCATCAAAACCCAAAATATAGCTTGTGGCCGAAAGTCATACTTCCTTACCTTGCTTATTTCGATCCCGAAACACTAGTTGTTCCTGTCGATTTGCTCCTAAAGTTATCAAAATTCCTACTAAAACATTGTTAGAATCGGCTAGTACCCACATCTATGAACAATGGCTCTTGGCCGAATGTTATACTTACCATTTCCTTGAATAGTCGAAACCTGAAGATTCCTTTGATGCTCCTTAACGTTGGCACAATAGAAACACATCAATATGGCCTTAAGCATATTCGGCCATTCTTAGAATCAGAGTCTAGCCTTGATTTCGGCGTACAAAAAGAATAAGAGCCCCAATTGATTACTTAAAGAAATACTTACCACTAACGATCAACTTCCCGAAATCACCTTCCACACCATCAAAACCGTTGAAAAAGCTAGCACCCAAAAGTCCCTTTTATCCCTGAGAGATTCGGCAATGGTGTATAATGGTGGAGGGGCTTCGGCTAACCTTTCGAATAATGGTTGTATATTCGGCTAAGCTAGCAAATAGGAAGGAAAATAAAAATACAATGGCCTTATAGCTCCTTGAAGTTTTGGTCACAAACAAAAGAGAATGGAAGCCGAAATTAGATAGCTTTTCTCCAAAAAAGAAAAGACAGAAAAGAGAGAAAGAAGAACAAAATTCGGCACACACACTCCTTGATCACCTTTCAGAGCCGAAAATACTACTCTAAAGGGTTCTATAATCGGCCAAGCACAAATGGGAAGAAAGGAAAGCAAAACAAGGAATTTGGCACCTCCTTTGCTACAAGAAAACCGACCAAGATAGCCCCTAGAGAGAGAGAGCTTCAATCGGCCAAGCACCAAAAATGGGGAGGAAAATAAAATATCCCAAGAAAATTCGGCCATGCTCTCTTGTCAAACCCCAAAGCCGACCATGCTCCTCTCCCATGCTTCCCACGGCCATGCTCCAAATGCAAAGAAAACAAAAATCAAGAATTTTGGCCATGCTTGCTATGACAAGGCTGGCCATGCCTCTCTCTTTTTCCCACATCCATTGAAATTTCTAACATCAAATACCAATGAATATTGTTATTCCTTCACCCATACTACACCATAATATAATAGTAAAACCATTACCCCATCACTTATTCTCTTTCTTCACAATAAAATAAATAATATAAACAATAAAAATAAAAGAATAATGCCCCATACTCCCAATATACATAAATAAAATAAAAATAAAACAAGCAGCAGCTCTTAATGCTGCATGCGTGCATGGGCCATGCAGCCCTTTCCCACGCTGGCACAAAAAGAAAGACCCCAGGTGCAGCCCCTAGGTCTCGAACCCGAGACCTGGAGAAACGTTCTCCATGCCCCAGCCACTCGGCCAGCTGCTCATTTCATGCTATATCGCGTCGAAAATTTCTTTTAAACCTTACTCGCAGGCGTCCCTTGCTTGACGTAAAAACAAAATAAAGCGCAATCAAGTGCTGCCTTCATGACTCGAACTCGAGACCTCTCTACCAAAGTCACCAACACGACCCGCGCCACTTTACCAATCGGACTTTCATGTCCAATTATGCTCACTAAATTCTTTTAAAGCTTCCTTAGCCCATCACACCATACAACGCAAAATTAAAAACCCATGCGCCCAGCGTTACTCGAACCCCTGACGTGCTTGGCGCCAATCCTAAACCTTAAGTGGCACACGGAAGCCACTTTACCAGGGCATTTCATATGCCATAACCTTTCAAAATTTATTCTTAAGGCCTCCTTGCCTATTTTCCTCTTTTAACCCTCAAATTTTCAAAATTTTCCAAAGCATCCCATTTCAATCCTGGAGTTTTAGGAACTCTTAAAACACATGCAAACCACTTTTAAGGCCTGCTAACACTTGAGTTATTCTCCAAACGCACAACCCCTATTTCGGGATATTATAACACAAGCCAAAAATGATGTTTTTAAACATAATATCATCACAAACTCAATAACCTAAACTTACTAACTCCATTCATTTATTTACTAAAATCTATTACTAAATACATGCATACTAACACACACACACACACACACACATATATGTGTGTGTGTGTCATTCACAACCATACTTCAAATTTAAATCTTTTCTACACCAACTCTATACATGCCATATAAACCATAAAATGTACAATAAAATTCTATTGGAGCAATTTGATAGTGTGACCCGATATGTTGATCCGATCCTCCAAAATTCTTGAAAATCTGGGGTAGATTTGTTGAATTTGTAGTAGTTAGGGACTATTCTGCTAATTTCCCTTTTTCTCGTTGATCTATAGGTTCTTGATATAGAGTAGAAATATGAAAAACCAGCTTCTTGGGGACCTCCTATGGTTTTTTTGGCTGAAGAATTGTGAAGAAATGTCTAGATTTCTTTTAAGTCCCATTTTTATCTAATTTAATTTAATTTTATTTCCCATTTTACCCTTTAATCACCTAATTACTTTGTTTTTTTTTCCTGCTTATGCTGTTTCATCCATATTCTTTGGGCTAATTTGCCCTTTAAGTCCTCCCTCATTTATCCTTTAAGCTATTTTATCACTTTAACAAGTTTTTGCACCTTTTTTAATTTAGTCCTTTTTAATTAATTAAGTACTGAAACGCTAAAATTTTCTAACAAAACTGTAGTACTAACTTAATGACACTCCATAAATATTTATAAAAATATTTACGGCTTGGCTTATGAAATCTAGGTCTCGGTTCCTCGTTTTCGAAATCATTTAACCTAATAATTCCTTTTAAAACACAAATCATTAATTCAATTTTTTTTTTCTAAAATCACACTTAACTTATAAATAATAAATAATAAAATTTTCAAACTCACTCGTCGGATTTAGTGATCTCGAATCACTGTTTCTGACACCACTGAAAATTGGGCCGTTACAACTCTCCCCCCTTTTAAAAATTTCGTCATTGAAATTTGTTATTTGAAAATAAGTGTGGATATTGTGATCTCATGGATTCCTCTGTTTCCCAAGTTGCCTCCTCTGAACAATGACGATGCAACAACACTCTAACTAACGGTACTCATTTTTTTCCATAATTCTTTAACTTCTCGAGCTAAAATCTTTACCGGTTCTTCAGAGTATGTCATATCGGGTTGAAGTTCAATTTCACTGTGAGGAATTACGTGTGAAGGATCTGATTTGTATTGTCTCAGCATCGATACATGAAACACATTATGAATTTTCTCAAGTTTTGGAGGTAGAGCTAATCTATAAGCTACTGGGTCGAATCTTTCAATGATTTTATACGGTCCGATAAATCTTAAACTCAGTTTCCCTTTTCTACCAAATTGCAATACTTTCTTCCATGGTGAAACTTTTAAGAACACTCGATCACCCACATCAAATTCTATTACTCTTCTTTTCAAATCTGCATATGATTTCTAACGGTTAGAAGCAGCCTTCAAACTGTTTCTGATGGTTCGAACTTTGTCTTATGTTTCTCGGATCAAGTCAACTCCCATTAACTTGGGTTCACTTAATTCAGAACTATACAATGGAGTCTTACATTTTCTTCCATAAAGAGCTTCAAACGTCACCATTTTAAGACTGGATTGATAACTGTTATTATATGCAAACTCAGCCAACGGTACATATTTTTCTCAACTACCCCCAAACTCGAGTATATAACATCTCAACATATCTTCCAAAATCTGAATCACCCGTTCTGATTGTCCGTCAGTCTGAGGATGAAACACTGTGCTGATATTTAATTTTGTACCCAGAACTTTTTGAAATTTACTCCAAAATCTCGATGTAAACCTCGGATCTTGATATGAAATAATGGATGTGGGGACTTCATGTAACCTCACAATCTCTTATATATATAATTTTGCTAACTTCTGAAGCGCAAAGTCTGTTCTGACTGGAATAAAATGTGCTGATTTAGTCAATCTATCAACAATTACCCAAATCAAATATTTCTTATTCGGAGTCACAGGTAATCCGAATACAAAATCCATCGTAACATGCTCCCATTTCCATTCAGGAATCATGACAGGTTGTAACAAACCTGTTTGTACTGGATTTTCTAGTTTCACTTGCTGACAAATCAGACACTTTGCCACAAACTCACAAATCTCCCGTTTAATACTCGACCACCAATACATTCTTTTCGAATCATAACACATTTTCGAACTATCCGGATGAATAGAATAAATGCCACTGTGAGCTTCAAAAAGAATATTATTTTTCAAATATGAATTATTCGGAACAAAAATTCTATTGCGATAATGCAACATACCATTATCATCAATGGTATATTTCGAACTCAGATTGTCCTAAACCATCTGTCGTTTCAGAACGAATTTCGGATCCTTATCTTACAGTTCCCGAATCCATTGAAGGATCATAGGTTTTTCTTTCAGCTCTGCTAATACAGAACCATCCTCATTAAGAGACAAATGAGCATTCATCGCTCGAAGTGCAAACAAAGGTGATTTTCTATTGAGTGCATCCGCAATCACATTAGCCTTTCCCGGGTGATAGTCAATAACAAATCATAATATTTTAGTAACTCTAACCATCGTATCAGTATCAAATTCAACTCTTTCTGAGTCATCAAGTATTTTAGACTTTTATGATATGTGTACACATAGCATTTCTCACCGTATAAATAGTGTCTCCAAAATTTCAAAGCAAATGCAATTGCAGCCAATTCAAGATCATGCGTAGGATAATTCTTCTCGTGTGGTTTTAATTGTCGAGAAGCATAGACCACCACTTTTCCTAACTGCATCAATACACAACCCAAACCATTCAGATATGCATCACTGTACACAACATACGGTATACCCAATTCTGGCTGAGTTAAGACCGGTGCTTTTGTTAACATTTTCTTCAATTGATCAAAACATTGTTAACACTCATCAGACCAAACCAATTCAACATTCTTCTGTAATAATTGGGTAAACGGTGAAGTAATCATTGAAAAATTCTTGGCAAAACGTCGATAGTAACTTGCTAGACCCAGAAAACTTCGCACTTCTGTAATATTCTTTGGAATTTTCCAAATCACCATAATAGAAACTTTACTCGGATCAACTCGAATCCCATCGAATGATACAATGTAACCCAGAAATCCAATGTAACACCCCATACCCGAGATCAGTGTTAAGACTGGATACGGAACATTACCATGCTTGAACTCACTTAAACCTACACTTACTGGCTAAAATTTTGTTCCGAATTAAAGAACTTATCTTTCTTAACCAACTCGTACATCTCATAAGCCTACGAGGCCTCATACACATATCTGGACACTTTTGGAAATCAATCGAAAACTTTCCCCCAAAATAGGGGCCATACACCAATGTTGCTTGGGACACGCCCGTGTACCCTTGGACACGCCCATGTCATCAACCGTGGGGAGTTATCGCCAATTTTCACACGGCCTAGACACGCCCGGGTCTACCAACCGTGTGAGGCTACTGACTTAATCCACACGGCTTCAGCACACGCCCATATACAAATCGTGTGTTCTACACGGCTTATGAACACGGCCGTGGGGTTCACCCGTGGCCTAATTTAACTAATAATAATAAGGTGTAGGGTAACACAGCCTAGACACACGCCCGTGTGTCTAACCGTGTGGGCACTTAGAGGCTATTTACCAAGCCATTTACCCCCTGAAAACAAAATCAGCTTAATATTTTTTGTAAACTATACCACATACTATATTAACCTCAATAAACAGTCATACATAATCAATTTGGCCAATCATTTAACCATATACAAAAGAATAATAACTTGATAGTCTACACAAGGGCCCTTCTTAAAACATATTCTCAAAATGAATGCATCCTATACATGCCATACTTAGTAAAATAATTTGGCTATACCAAAAAAGAAGATTGATAGTGTGCTACGAGCTCCGACTCCGATGATTCCCCAATTTAGCTTGGCGAGACTACATAGAAAGAAAGAAATAAAGGACGTAAGCATTTAGCTTAGTAAGTTTGTATACAAAGCACATATCAACATACTTGCTTAATATATAATCGATTTGACATAACAATGGTATCATAATTTCGGCTAATAAGCTTACTTACTCATACATGATTCTTACTTGTCTCATGATACTTACTATTCTCTTACTTGTAAGGTAAACAAAGTACCTGTATCACTTGATCACCTTGATTAGTATACTTTAACATAATGACCATAGTCTCTAATTCATCATTCATAACATAGCTGATACCCAATTTCATCTTGATAATAACTTTGCACTCTAAATTTTCTTGTTATCTCATTTTACCTTTACCCATTTTGCCCGATGTATTTTTGAAAATAGCCGAGGATACTAAATCTTGTCTTGGTTTCGAGGCCATATCTTGACATGGATTTATACGAAGTTTTTACTCATGAACTGGTCAATGCCAAGCCTTGGCTGGGACTTACATGAAATCTCTTTCTCTTGATAGCTTTTTAATGCTAAGACTTGTCTTGGGCTTGCATAATAACTGTTCAATGCCAAGCTTGCCTTGGACTTACATGATATCTGTGCAATGCCAAGCTTGCCTTGGACTTACATGATATCTGTTCCATGCCAACCTGCCTTAGACTTACATGATATCTGCTCAATGCCAAGCTTGTCTTGGACTTACATGATATCTGTTCAATGCCAAGCTTGTCTTGGACTTACATGATATCTGCTTGATTGTCGATGCCATGCCTAGACTTGGTCTTATACGGACTTTCTCTCATGTGATAGATAGAGTATCCTAGGCATTTCTTCTTCAATCGGGACTTGCTCATTATTTAATTTCATTTATTTCTTTATTTACAAAACATTAATTATTCCATGAATACAATAGACATTATACTAAGCAATTTAATGATAGAAATCAATAAAGATCAGAAATCATACAAACTTAACTCAAAATACAAAATGTATGTAGATATGGAATTTAGTCCTCGGCTTTGTTCTTGCCTCAGTTTCGATCCAAGCTTCGTTTTTCTTGATTAGCAAGCTTGAAAAAAAATGAAGAGCCCTAGCTATGGTGTCTCCACTTTTTTGACAGCAACAAGGAAGAAGATGAGTGAATTTTTCTCATCTTTTTCTTATTTTAATTACTAATTAGGCAAATGACCAAAATGCCCTTCCTTTTAAAAATGTCTATTTAACACCATCTCAAGGCCAATTTTGTCCAAAATAATATTTTTGGAAAAATTGCTATTTAAGGACTTCTAATTACTATTCTAAAGCTATTTCACACAAAAAGCTTCTAGAAACTCATATTTTGCAATTTTTGCAATTTAGTCCTTTTTGGACCAATCCACCACAATTTAATAAAATTGTTTCATGAAACATTTATACTAGCATGCAAACATGACATAAACTTTGTAAACTCATAATTTCATCTCGGATTCGTGGTCTCGCACCATTATTCCGACTAGGCCCTAAGTCGGCCTGTTACAATTCTCCCCCTTAAGGATTTTCATCCTCGAAAATCTTACCAGCAAAAAGGTTTGGATACTGGTTTCTCATACTCTCTTCTGGTTATGATGTAGCTTCTTCTATTCCATGTTTTTGCCACAATACTTTCACTAGGGCAATACTTTTATTCCTTAACTGCTTGACTTCCCGAGCTAAAATTTTAACTGGTTCTTCACTGTAAATCATGTCGGGATGAATTTCTATTTCTGACGGGGTAATTACATGTGAAGGATCTGATCTGTAGCGTCGTAACATCGACACATAAAACACATCATGTATCTTTTCTAATTCCGATGGCAAAGCTAAACGGTAAGCTACCGGCCCAACTCTTTCAGTGATCTCGTAAGGTCTGATGAAACGTGGTCTTAGCTTGCCTTTCCGGCCAAATCTGAGAACTTTTCTCCATGGTGACACTTTCAAGAAAACTTTATCTCCAACTTGGTACTCTATCTCTTTTCTCCTTAAGTTCGAATAAGATTTACATGCATGCGATCTGCACTTTTAAACATTCTCGTATCACTTTCACTTTCTCTTCAGCTTCTTTAACCAAATCAACCCCGTGAATTTGGTTTTCCTTGAGTTCAGTCCAAAACAAAGGTGTTCTGCACTTACGCCCATATAGAGCCTCATAAGGCGCCATTTTTAAGCTCGATTGGAAACTATTATTATAGGCAAATTCTGCCAATAGAAGGAACTTTTCCCAACTGCCTTGGAATTCGAGAATATAACATCTGAGCATATCCTCAAGTACTTGAATTACTCTTTCCAACTGACTGTCAGTCTGAGGATGAAAAGCCGTACTAAAGTGTAACTTTGTACCCAGGGCTTCTTGCAGCTTCTTCCGAAATCGAGATGTAAATCTCGGGTCTCTATCCGATATAATCGATAAAGGAACTCCATGAAGCCTTACTATTTCTGAAACATACAAGTTTGCCAACTTGTCGAGGGAGAAATCCACTCGTACTGGTATGAAATGGGCTGACTTCGTAAGTCTATCAACTACAACCCATTTAGCATCCTTCTTACTTGGTGACAATGGTAAACCCGTTACAAAATCCATGGTGACGCGGTCCCATTTCCACTCGGGAACCAAGATGGGCTGAAGTAAACCCGAAGGTACTTGGTGTTCAGCCTTTACTTGCTGACAAATCAAGCACTTGGAAACAAACTCTAAAATATCTTTCTTCATTTTCGGCCACCAATACAGTTGCTTCAAATCATTATACATTTTAGTACTTCCCGGATGTACAGATAGACATCCGTTATGTGCCTCATGTAGAATTCTCTGAACAAGCTTCTCTTTCCTCGGTACATAGATTCTATTTCTAAACATCAAGTATCCATTAGAATTAGTTCGAAAATCGAATTCAGCATTTGACACGCACTGAGCTTTCTTGACTTGCACTTCACTATCTTCTTTCTAAGCCTCAAAGATCTCTTGAAGAAACATTGGTCTAGCTCTCAACTCAGCTAAAATAGAACCATTGTCAGATAAAAACATTCTTGAATTCAATGCTCTTAGAGCAAATAGAGATTTCCTGCTCAAAGCATCGGCGACCACATTCGCCTTTCCTGGATGGTAGTCAATGACCAATTCATAGTCTTTTATCAACTCTAACCATCTCCGTTGTCTTAAGTTCAGCTCTTTCTGCATCATCAAATACTTTAGACTTTTGTGATCAGTAAAAATCTAACATTTTTCACTATATAAATGGTGTCTCCAAATCTTCAAAGCGAAGACTATGGCAGCCAACTCTAAATCATGCGTCGGATAATTCTTCTCATGAGGCTTCAACTGTCTGGAGGCATAAGCAATCACCTTGCCTTCTTGTATGGGTACACAGCCTAATCCATTTAAGAATGCATCACTGTAAATTATGAATTCTTTCCCTGACTCGGGTTGTACCAAAATTGGAGCTTCTGTCAACATTGTCTTCAGTTTCTCAAAACTTTGTTGGCATCTTTCTGTCTACTCAAACTTCACATTCTTCTGTAACAATTTAGTGATTGGAGTTGCAATCATGGAAAACCCATTGACAAAATGTCTGTAATAGCCGGCTAGGCCTAGAAAACTTCTAATCTCAGAGATGTTCTTCGGTGGCTTCCAGTCTATTATGGCCGAGACTTTACTGGGATCTACTCGGACTCCATCTTTCGAGACAATATGTCCAAGGAATCCCACTTCCTTGAGCCAAAATTCACTTTTACTGAACTTAGCATACAACTGATTTTCTCGAAGAGTCTGTAAAACTATCTGTAGGTGCTCAGTATGCTTATTCTCGTCCCGAGAATAAATTAGTATGTCGTCAATAATAACGACTACAAACTTGTCGAGGTACGACCTAAAAATCCGGTTCATTAAATCCATGAATACCGCAGGTGATTTGGTCAACCCAAAGGGCATGACTAAAAATTCATAGTGCCCATACCTTGTTTGAAAGGCGGTCTTGGATACATCTGAATCTTTCACTCTCAGCTGGTAGTACCCGAATCTCAAGTCTATTTTGGAGAACACAGTGGCACCTTTCAATTGATCGAACAAATCATCGATCCTAGGCAATGGGTACTTGTTCTTTATTGTCACTTTATTGAGCTGACGGTAATCTATGCACAATCTCATGGTGCCATCTTTCTTTTTCAAAAATAAAACTGGAGCACCCCATTGTGAACAACTTGATCTTGCAAATTATCTGTCAACTCTTGCAACTGTAACTTCAATTCTTTTAACTCTGTTGGAGCCATTCTGTAAGGAGTAATAGATATCGGTGCAGATCAGACGGAGCTAGCTCAATGCTGAACTCAACCTCTCTAACTGGTGGTAGTCCTGGCAATTGCTCAGGGAAAACATCCAAGTACTCACATACTATCGGTACTGACTCAATCTTTAACTCTGTTTCTTTACCATTCATCACAAAGGCTAGATATGCTTCATACCTTTTTTCTTATATATCTCTGTGCCACCATATGAGAAATCATTACCGACAATCCATCTTGTTCATCTGATTCTACATGAAGAGTATCCCCATTCTCACATCTCATCTCGATGTATTTCTTCTCACAATTAACTATCACCTTATGGGTAGTCAACCAGTCCATACCAAGAATGAGGTCGAATTCATCAAATGGTAACAACATAAGATTTGCTTTAAAGCAATGACCTCTAATCATTAGTGGACAATCTCTACATACTTGATCAACCAACATACTCTTACCTAAAGGATTGGACACTTTAATCACAAATTCTGTAGAATCTATAGGCATACTCAAATCGGATACTAATTTCATACAAATGTAAGAGTGTGTGGATCCAGGATCTATTAAAGCAATAATTTTGGTATTGTAAAGAGAAAAGGTACTCATAATAACATCAGGAGAAGATGCCTCTTCGCGAGCGCGAATGGCATAAGTCCTTGCAGGCGCTCTACCCTCGGGTCTCGTAGCCTGTTCTCTGGGGTTACCTCTTCCACTTGTCCCACTTCCCGAGTTTCTCTGCGGTCTTTCTCGGGTCATACTCCCGGATCTTGGGTTCTAAGTTCTCTCTTCTATCATCATCTCTGGATAATATTTTATAAAATGGTCTTGGGATCCACATATAAAACATGCATTTTCATGTGCTCGGCATTCTCCGAGATAACGTTTGCCACATTGTGGACATCCAGGCCTGTCAGACCTAAAATTCCCAACACTTGCAACTGAAGTCGTCTGTGCTTTGTTCCTCGAATACTGTTTACTCTTGTCTTTCCTTGAAAATCCAGTGGAAGTAGTTGATCGAATAGGGAAATCTCTTGACTTCTTGGACGAAGACTGGAATGACTTATTCCACTCTCTCTTTCTAGAGTCGCGAGACACAGTTTCAGACTTCTTCTTATCTTTTAATAATTCTTCGGCTTTACAAGCCTTTTCTACTAACACAACGAATTCCTTTAATTCAAGTACCGCAACAAACAATTTGATGTCCTCATTTAATCTTTCTTCAAACCGTTTACTTATAATGGCCTCAGTGGACACACACTCGCGAGCGTATTTACTGAGTCGTACAAACTCTCGCTCTTAATCAGTCACTGACATTTTACCTTGCTTCAACTCTAGGAATTCCTTCCTCTTATGATCTACAAACCTTTGACTAATATACTTTTTCTTGAACTCTTCTTGGAAGAATTCCCATGTGACCCTTTCCTTCGGTACTACCGACACAAGGGTGTTCCACCATTGATAAGCAGAATCTCTTAAGAGAGAGATTACACACTTCATGCATTCTTCAGGTGTGCATGACAGTTTATTGAATACCCTGATGGTATTTTCTAGCCAGAATTCAGCCTTCTCTGGATCATCATCTCTTTTAGCCCGAAATTCTTCTGCCCCATGTTTTCTGATCTTATCAATTGGAGGTTTATCTCCTCTTACCACCTCTACTACTTGAGAGGCTACTGGAGCAGATTGTGGTACAAGCGGGGTGGAGGGGGTGGTGCATTCGGGTTCACCCGAACGAACTCTGTATACCATGTGTTCATCATGTGGATGAAGGCTTCTCTAGCCTCTTGTCCTCCTTGACTCACCGTAGTGGGTCTATTCTCATTCTCGTTCGGCACCGTCCCTTCTGCGGGAGCTGGTGCGTTACTTTCTACATCATCCGCCATATCTCTGTCGGGATCCATTTACTATATGTATAAACATAATTTAAGTCGTTAGGAGTCGTCACACTATCGTTATAAAAAACATTCTTACGTATGGCCTGCATAACTAGACTCATGCTCGTACTACATTAGTCCTAGAACCGACTAAACTATAGCTCTGATACCACTAAATGTAACACCCCATACCTGAGACCGATGTTAAGACTGGATACCAAACATTACCATGCTTGAACTCACTTAAACCTACACTTACTGGCTAAAATTTTGTTTCAAATTAAAAAACTTATCTTTCTTAACCAACTCGTACATCTCATAAGCCTATGAGGCCTCATACACATATCTGGACACTTTCGAAATCAATCGAAAACTTTTCCCCAAAACAGGGGCCACACTCTCATGTTGCTTGGGACACCCCCGTGTACCCTTGGACACGCCCATGTCATCAACCGTGGGGAGTTACCGCCAATTTTCACACGGCCTGGACATGCCCGTGTCTACCAATCGTGTGAAGCTACTGACTTAATCCACACGGCTTGAGCACACACCCATATACAAACCATGTGTTCTACACGGCTTATGAACACGGCTGTGGGGTTCACCCGTGGCCTAATTTAACTAATAATAATAAGGTGTGGTACACACGCCCTGAACACACGCCTGCAGTGTGTCTAACCGTGTGGGCACTTAGAGGCTATTTACCAAGCCATTTACCCCCTTAAAACAAAATTAACTTAATATTTTTCATAAACTATACCACATACTATATTAACCTCAAAAACATTCATACATAATCAATTTGGCCAAACATTTAACCATATACAAAAGAATAATAACTTGATAGTCTACACAAGGGCCCTTTTTAAAACATATTCTCAAAATGAATGCATCCTATACATGCCATACTTAGTAAAATAATTTGGCTATACCAAAAAAGAAGATTGATAGTGTGCTACGAGCTCCGACTCCGACGATTCCCCAATTTAGCTTGGCGGGACTACATAGAAAGAAAGAAATAAAGGACGTAAGCATTTAGCTTAGTAAGTTTGCATACAAAAGCACATATCAACATACTTGCTTAAGATATAATCCATTTGACATAACAATGGTATCATAATTTCGGCTAATAAGCTTACTTACTCATACATGATTCTTACTTGTCTCATGATACTTACTATTCTCTTACTTGTAAGGTAAACAAGGTACCTGTATCACTTGATCACCTAGATCAGTATACTTTAACATAATGACCATAGTCTCTAATTTATCATTCATAACATAGCTGATACCCAATTTGATCTTGATAATAACTTTGCTCTCTAAATTTTCTTGTTATGTCATTTTACCTTTACCCATTTTGCCCAATGAATTTCTGAGAATAGCCGAGGATACTAAATCTTGTCTTGGTTTCGAGGCCATGTCTTGACATGGACTTATACGAAGTTTTTACTCATGAACTGGTCAATGCCGAGCCTTGGCTGGGACTTACATGAAATCTCTTTCTCTTGATAGCTTTTTAATGCTAAGACTTGTCTTGGGCTTACATAATAACTGTTCAATGCCAAGCTTGCCTTGGACTTACATGATATCTGTTTAATGCCAAGGTTGCCTTGGACTTACATGATATCTGTTCAATGCCAAGCTTGCCTTAGACTTACATGATATCTGCTCAATGCCAGGCTTGTCTTGGACTTACATGATATCTGTTAAATGCCAAGCTTGTCTTGGACTTACATGATATCTGCTTGATTGCCGATGCCATGCCTAGACTTGGTCTTATACAGACTTTCTTGTCTCATGTGATAGATAGAGTATCCTAGGCATTTCTTCTTCAATCAGGGCTTGCTCAATATTTAATTTCATTGATTTCTTTATTTACAAAACATTAATTATTCCATGAATACAATAGACATTATACTAAGCCATTTAATGATAGAAATTAATAAAGATCAGAAATCGTACAAACTTACCTCAAAATACAAAATGTATGTAGATATGGAATTTAGTCCTCGGCTTTGTTCTTGCCTCGGTTTCGATCCGGGCTTCGTTTTTCTTGATTAGCCAGCTTGAAAAAAAATGAAGAGCCCTAGCTATGGTGTCTCCACTTTTTCAGCAGCAACAAGGAAGAAGATGAGTGAATTTTTCTCATCTTTTTCCTATTTTAATTACTAATTAGGCAAATGACCAAAATGCCCTTCCTTTTCAAAATTTCTATTTAACACCATCTCAAGTCCAATTTTGTCCAAAATAATATTTTTGGAAAAATTGCTATTTGAGGACTTCTAATTACTATTCTAAAGCTATTTCAGACAAAAAGCTTCTAGAAACTCATATTTTGTAACTTTTGCAATTTAGTCCTTTTTAGACCAATCCACCACAATTTAATGAAATTGCTTCATGAAACATTCATACTAGCATGCAAACATGACATAAACTTTGTAAACTCATAATTTCACCTCGGATTCGTGGTCTCGCACCACTATTTTGACTAGGCCTTAAGTCGGGCTGTTACATCCAACCTCGTGTAGCCAATATTCACATTTGCTAAACTTTGCATACAACTTCTTTTCTTGCAACGTCTATAACATAATTATCAAGTGTTGTGCATGCTCGGATTCTATCTTGGAATAGATCAATGTATCATCAATAAGCACAACCACAAATCTATCCAAATAAGGCTGAAAAATTCGATTCATTAAATCCATGAAAGCAGCAGGAGCGTTAGTTAATCCAAATGGCATTACAAAAACTCATAATGACCATATCGAGTTCTAAAAGCAGTCTTCTGCACATCACACTCTTTAACTTTCAACTGATAATACTCGGATCTGAGATCTATCTTAGAAAACACCGCGGTACCTTTTAGTTGGTCAAATAAATCATCAATACGGGGCAAAGGATATTTGTTTCTAATTGTGAACCTATTCAACTGACTGTAATCTATGCATAATTACCAAGATCCATATTTCTTTTTCACAATTAAGACAGATGCACCCCAATGAGACATACTCGGTCTGATGAACCCTCTGTCTAATAACTCTTACAACGGTGTTTTTAATTCTTTTAATTCAACTGGTGCCATACGATATGGTGTTATTGATATTGAAGCTATTCCCGGAACCACATCAATCAAAAATTCAACTACACGATCAGGTGGTAAACTCGACAACTCCTCAGGAAACAGATCAGCAAATTCATTAACAACTGGTAACTGTTCTAGCTTTGATCCAAAATCCTGGGTATCAATAATGTAGGTTAAAAATGACTCATTACCTTTCCGCATTAGTCTCTGAGCTGAAAAAGCTAAAATAATTCTAACAATGTCTTTTGTATTTCCAAACTCAACCAAAATTATTTCTCCTGTCTGACATTTCAAATCAATTCATTTGTCTCTACAATTTACTACAGCATCATGGTTTTTCAACCAATCCATTCCCAGAATAACATCAAATTCCTGAAAGGGTAGCAACATTAAATCAGCAGGGAATTCATAGCCTTTTATTTTTAGTGGATAGTCACGACACACTAAATTAACTAAAAACTTCTCAAAAACATTCATATCGTCCCTAAAATGAGCCTATGAGGACAAAAACATGCATCGGAAGGGGTTCGGGACTAAATCAAAAACTTTGGAAACTTTTAGAAAACATAAAAAATTTTTCATGAAAAAAGGGTCACACACCCATGTGGGTTCGGGACACACCCGTGTGACCCTAAGACAGGCTCGTGCTTCAGGCCGTGTTCAAATTAGGGAGCTTTCTGTTTATGATGTCATCATCAAATTGAGGTCGCATGGCCAAGTCACACGCCCGTGTGCTTAGGCCGTGTGATCGATTAAATTTTCATAATTTTTCATAAAATAGGTGCAGACTTCGCATGGCCAAGGGACATGCCCGTGTTCAAGGCTGTGCCGTCCACATGGCTGAGACACACACCTATGTCTCTGCCCGTGTGCTTATTACTGAGCATTCTATTTTGCAACAATTAAGGTGCAGGGGACACACGGCTGAAACACCTGCATGTAGGGCAGACCGTGTGTCGCACACGGCCTAGACATATGCTCGTGTGGACAAATATAAGGCTATTTACCAAGCCTTTTTGCCCCCTTATTCACACATACACTCATATCAGTTCAAAGGCACATAACATTACATACTTAGTCATCCAAAGCATCCACATTCATGGTTAAAACATATCAACTTTATATGTTTATCTAACATATTCACTACATTTATTAAGCCCTAAATCAAACATACAAATCCCACATTCATTAGGCTTCATTCAATTACTATCTAGTTACCAAATTATACTCAAATTCCTCATCTCATCAATAGGTCACAATTCCAACATTTCACAATTATGCCATAAATCACATTTCCAAATATTTCACATCCACCAAGCATATCATGATCATATCACCATAGATTTTGACACATGTATGAATATACTTAAGCTTACAACCATGTTGGAAACATAAGCCAACTTACATGGCCAAATAGCAAACAAGCCTTTGACGATTACAAGCCAACATATTGGCTACAATCATAAAGACACATATAACTAATTGACTTAGTCCCTATACATGCCATAACTCAAAATATTTGAATTTATATATACCCAAAATGGTAGCTTGATAGTGTGATAGGATCTCTGGCGATCTCCAACTCGAGCTAGCTTATTATCCCTATAAGACATGGGAAAGGAAGGGGGTAAGCTATATAGCTTAGTAAGTTCATATGCAAATAATAAACAACATTAAGTATACATTATCATATGAATAACATGGCATATATTAACATAAATTTCATTAAACTTCATGAGCATAACTTACTCAATCATATGAATAACATAACATATACCACAATCAACAAACCATTTCAAACCTCACATAAAACATACACATTAATTATGAGCATTTACATTTCAAGCATATACTCTTACATCTTACAATTGCCTAAACTCTTATCTTTCCATGTTTCCGCAATCATTTTAATAGGCAATTTTGCCAATTTTTCCTTTATCTCATATCCGATAAATCACAATTTGCATGAATATAACATGCTATGTCATAACTCACTCTAGCTCGAAAGCCAATCACAAAATCATCAATCGAATTTACTATGTATTTCATACATCACAAGTATAGACTCATAATCACAAGGTTTTCATACAATAATTCTCATGGAAATCATGAACTCACGATTTCATGAAGTCAATGCTTATAAACTTTACGTACATACCTGTACCAATTCGTAATACTCACATACTTTTTCTCTTCTTTGACATACCCGTTGAATTTCCCATTGAACCATTTGAAATACTAAAGGATACTCGGGAATCTTGTACATACAGTACCGTACCAATGCCATATCCCAGATATAGTCTTACATGTAATCACATATCGATGCCAATAGCCTAGCTATGGTCTTACACGAAATCTCATATCGATTCCATATCCGAGATATGGTCTTACATGAAATCTCATATTGATGCCATATCCCAGATATGGTCTTACACGTAATCTTAGATAACCCTAATGTCATGATATTTGTATCATACCTATTCCTAAGGTTCAACCGGGATTTCCCGTTTGTCAAAATTTGTCGATTTCATTCAAGAGTAAATCACAATTCATATAATAATAAAACACTTAAAGCATAAATAATAATGCATTGTTTACATACGAACTTATCTCGATACAAAAATAGCGAAAATGGACCTAATCGTCAAACACTTTGGTTTTCCCCTGATATAGACTCGAACTTCAATTTTCTTGATCTATAATAGCAAATTCATTTCATTTAAATCAACACTTTATTCATTTCAACGTAAAAGTCATATTATGGAAAATTTACATTTTTGTCCCTAAACATTTGACATTTTACAACTTAGTCCCTAGGCTCGTAAAATGAATTTCATTTAATTTCTTCACACCCAAGCCTAGCTAAAACTATTTTTATACTTATAACAGCCCACATTTTTCATTTATTCACATTTTTTTACTAATTTTATAGACTTTTACAAATAAGTCTTTTTTTACATTTTTACCGAAAATCACTTAGCAAAAGTCATTTAACAAACAACAAACATGCATTTTTTACCATCAAACATCAAAATACACACATCTCTAATATGGGTCAAACCCTAGACCTTGATCATTTCTTAAATTAGTGGTAGAAATAGATAGATCATGTTACAAGGATTTCAAAAACATAAAAATAATTAAAAACAGGGTTAGAACGGACTTACAATCGAGCTTGGAAGCTTGAAAAACCCTAGCCATGGTTTCCCCTTCTAAAATTCGGCCATAGGAGGAAGATGGATAGAAATTGGCTTTTATTTTGGCTTTTTAATTCATTTTAATTACCAAATTACTAAAATGCCCTTACTGAAAAACTTTAGAAACATAGCAAACCATGTCCATTTTGTCCACCAACTTAACCAATGGTCTAATTACCATTTAAAGACCTCCAATTTAAAATCTCATAGCAATTGGACACCTTTAACATATAGAAATCAATTTTTTCACTTTTTGCAATTTAGTCCCTTTAACTAAATTGAGTGCTTAAACGTCAATTTTTTTGAACGAAATTTTTGCGAAATTGTTCCATAAAACTGTAGACCTTAAAAATAGAATAAAAATAAATTTTCCTATGTCAGATTTGTGGTCCCGAAACCACTGTTCCGACTAGACCCAAAATCAGGCTATTACAACTCTCCCCCCTTTAGGGATTTTCGTCCCCAAAAATCTTACCAGAAAAGAGGTTGGGGTATGGTATTCTCATAGTTTCCTTTATCTCATGACGATTCCATAGAATCTCCTCTAAGGCTATACTTTTGTTCCTTAACTCTTTAATCTAACATGTCAAAATTTCGGTTGATTCTTCGTTATACAACACATCGGCTGATTCTTAATCCCTATCGGAGAATTCATACTCAAGGAGTGCAATCGATATCATCACAACATAGATACACAAAACACATTTTGAATATTTCTCCAAGGAAATACTTTCGGAAGAATGCTATCGCTAAACGAAAATTTCATATCCTCATGTTTCAAATTCACATACGTTTTCTGACAATCTAAAGTGGATTCTAAACTACCACGAATCACTTTTACTTTCTGTACGATTTCTGATCGGATAGTCTCTGAAGCATATAACTCAACTAATCTATCATGTTACATATTCAATCACGAAAACATCTATTTCAAATAACTGTACATTTTATTACTCCCTGAATGAACAAACGAGCTACTACTGAGCTTCGTACAAAATTTCCTGCATAAGCTCAATTACTCGATTGCACAAATTACATCTTGGAATAATGATAATATCCATCGTGTCCAACTCAAATTCGAGAATCAAAAGTCGTCTCACACTGTACTCATTTAGTTTACCACTCACTATCACATTCCTGAGGTTCTCAATCTTGCAACGAAAACATCACTTTAGCTTCTAATTTAACTAGATTCAGACCATCATCAAATAATATTAATCATGTATCCAATACTCACAAAATAATCAAAGGTTTTCCATTCAAGCATTTGCAATATATCTGCTTTCCCAAAGGTTAATCAATAACTGCTCACAATCTTTCAGTAGTTCAAGCCATCTATGCTATTTTAAATTCAGATCCTTCTATAACATTACATACTTCAAACCCTTGGGATTAGGAAACATATGACATTTTTCGTCGGTCAACCAATGCCATCAAATTCTCAACACATACATAAAAAGTGGCTGACTCTAAATCACCCGTCGGATAGTTCCTTTCATGTGACTTTAACCGTCTGAAAGTATAAACTATCACTTTACATTCTTGTATTAAAACACATTCCAATCCGTTCAATAGTACATCGCTGAAAAATCACAAATTCTTTACTCAATTTAGTCTGGACTCAAAATCAGTGCTTCGGTTAACAATACCTTCAACCATTTTCAACTTTGCTAATACTCAACAGACCATTTAAACTTTCACAAATGTGATAACTTTATCAATCAAAACAGCTTTAACTCATAATAATATCATCCAATTAGAACTGATCTAATAGGTACGTCCTTGTATCACGCCCTTTTTGATTATAAATTCTTCATTCAGACTGTTCGTCAATTTACCCATGAATGTACAAGATTTTATCTTCTTACCTGAGATAAACTTAAATGCATATAACTCAAATTACCTTTCAACTAACCAGCTCGCTCAGATAAAAACAATTAAGTCCATCTCAACTATCAAATAATATCAAATCAAAATACTCCCTTCTTCATGCTGTTAAAACAACTCAAACATACAATCTTTCAAAATTTCCTCACATGCTAGTCAAAGATCTTTACAACTGTACTAGATCAAGGAAACAAATATCCTGATTGAACTCATTGACCTTAATCAAACTTACCACCTGAGAAAAGAAAACCATCGTACAATTTGAGCTTGAGCTTCCACTATCTATACCTTTGCCGATGTCAATTCCTTTCACGAAAATTAGAGAAATCCTGATACTGGAATCACCATGTTCCTATGATCGAACCAGAAGTACAACCATAATAGACATAGTTATCACAAACCAAAGAACACACTTTAAAGATGAGCCATGATTGATATTTTACGAAATAAGTATGATAAGAAAACCGAGATAAAGAAATCCAAGATGCGATATCATACTGGAAGTCTGAGAACATAACTTATAAGAAAATAATAAAGATCTTGATAATTCCTCGGAGAAATCTAGAAGAAAAACAATGCTTATACGCTTTGGAATCAATTGTAACAGAGATACTGTACTTTCCAAATATATATATAAAAAAAAACAACATCCAGTAGAAACAGAAGAATAGCCTTACATTAATTTTCACCAACAACTTTTAATTCAAACATAATAGAATAGAATCCCACAGAGAGAGATAAGAAATGCTGCTCATCAACCAACCAGACAAACAGTGCTTTCATCTAATATTATAATCAACAAGCATTCTCATACGATAAGTATTCCATCACAAAACGAACAATCACATATATATCTCTGAGTATACATGAATATATATAATACCCAGGAGAGATCTTCATAATCTATTCAATTACAACTGTTACACTCAGACATTTTTACGATTCAAATATCATTTTTCTGACTAATTCTGTCATCACTAATCCCGTATTATTCCAATTACTAACAAAAATCAATATGAAAGAAACTCGAAAAAATACATACTTTAGACATCATACCTGAATGAGTCAATTACCCGAGATTAACTTTTTCCTTAACCGTGACGTTGTGAAATCTGGATGATCTTTAGAATAACCTGGCATCTTTTCCAAGACTGTATTCACTTGCCAAACTATTCTCAATTCTGACCATATTATTAGTTATTCCGCTACTGAACTCTTTAGTCTCTCACTTGTGAGCTCATTCAACATAAATCTCGTGAAATTTTGTTATAAAATACCATATTGGTAAGGGGGTAAGTTCGTAAAGCTTCTAACTCGACTCTTATATATACACGCATTTGACTTAACATTCATCGTCATCATGATATCATCACAGTCTTATAATGCACTTCAAGCTAATTAACATACATATTTATGTTACACGAACTTTCCGATTATCTTTATTTAAACAAGTGTACTTAAACATACATTCTATAAATTTGTGTAACTTTACTTATCACATTCACTTAATCAAACAAATTAGGCACATAACATCATATGAATGCCTTATAAACATAGATGAGCTTATCACAATATAAACTTTCATTTCATTTCACCTTTTCATATTTCAACAATAATTCCTATTGAACTATTGTAATTTCAATGGATACTCGAGTAGTATACTCAAGGTATGCATGTCAACAATCCATCAATTCATATTCAAAAGTGCCCTTTTGGCACATATTCATAGAGCCCACTCTCGAGCCACATATAATATAACAGGATTGCCAGTCCAGGCTAAATCCTTTCAGTAACGTATACTCTAAAGAGCTTACTTTGGATTACCCATCCGGGCCAAATCCATTTCATAACTTATGCTCGAGAGGGCTTAATTCAGGATTACCCTTTTGGGCTAAATCCTTTTTGCAACATTTAATACATTTTATACATTTCATAAAATCACCATAATCCATCGAAATACAACGTTCAACCAGAATAATGACATTTTATCCATATTTCTCAACTTATGGTTATTTCATTTTGTACATCATCACATACATATCATGAACTCTTATTCATACATTTCCAAGTTTTGACTCACCACAAACACATTTTCAAATATCTTAGTATCACTTTCAGCGTTTTCGAAAATACCTCTGTTGGAAAGCAACTCTGCTTGAACAAAACAATTTCATCGGAGCTAGGAGATATCACACTATCATAGGTAATAATATAGCATGTATAGCTAGACTCACATACGCTACGTTAGTTTGAGAATCAACTAAACTGTAGCTCTGATACCACTAAATGTAACACCCCTTACTCGTATCTGACGCCAGGATAGGGTACGAGGCATTACCAGACTTATTCACAAGCAAACATTCAAAATCGAGACATGAAATTCCACTCAAATTTAAAAATTTTAAAAAATATTCATATCGTCCCTAAAACGAGCCTGCAAGGCCCAAAATATGCATCGAAAGTGGTTCGAGACTAAACCGAAAACTTTGGAAACTTTTGGAGAACTTAGAAAATTTTTCATGAAAAGGGGGTCACACGCCCGTGCTTCAGGCCGTGTTCAAATTAGGGAGCTTCCTGTTTATGACATCATCATCAAATTGAGGTCACATGGCCAAGTCACACGCCTGTGTTCTTAGGCCGTCTAATCGATTAAATTTTCATAAATTTTCATAAAATAGGTGCAGACTTTGCACGGCCAGGGCACACGCCCGTGTTCAAGGCCGTGCCGTCTACACGACTGAGACACATGCCCGTGTCTCTGCCCGTATGCTCATTACTGAGCATTCTGTTTTGCAACAATTAAGGTGCAGGGGACACATGACTGAAACACATGCCCATAAGGCAGATCGTGTGTCGCACACAGCCTAGACACACACCCGTGTGGACAAATATAAGGCTATTTTCCAAGCCTTTTTGCCCCCTTATTCATACATACACTCACATCAATTCAAAGGCACATAACATTACATACTTAGGCATCAAAGCATCCACATTCATGGTTAAAACATATCAACTTTATATGTTTATCTAACATATTCCCTACATTTATTAAGCCCTAAATCAAACATACAAATCCCACATTCATTAGGCTTCATTGAATTACTATCTAGTTACCAAATTATACTCAAATTTCTCAGCTCATCAATAGGTCACAATTCCAACATTACACAATTATGCTGTAAATCACATTTCCAAATATTTTACATTCACCAAGCATACCAATATCATATCACCATAGATATTGACACATGTATGAATATACTTAGGCTTACAACCATATTGCCAACATAAGCCAACTTACATGGACAAATAGAAAACAAGCCTTTGACGATTACAAGCCAACATATTGGCTACAATCATAAAGACTCATATAACCAATTGACTTAGTCCCTATACATGCCATAACTCAAAATACTTAAATTTATATATACCCAAAATGGTAGCTTGATAGTGTGATAGGATCTCATATTCGATAAATCACAATTTGCATGTATATAACATGCTATGTCATAACTCACTCTAGCCCAAAAGCCAATCAGAAAATCATCAATCGAATTTACTATGTATTTCATACATCACAAGTATAGACTCATAATCACAAGGTTTTCATAAAATAATTCTCGTGGAAATCATTAACTCACGATTTCATGAAGTCAATGCTTATAAACTTTACGTACATACCTGTACCAATTCGTAATACTCCCATACTTTTTCTCTTCTTTGACATACCCATTGAATTTCCCGTTGAACCATTTGGAATACTAAAGGATACTAAGGAATCTCGCACATACCAGTACCGTACCAATGCCATATCCCAAATATGGTCTTACACGTAATCTCATATCATGCCAATAACCTCGCTATGGTCTTACATGAAATCTCATATTGATGCCATATCCCAAATATGGTCTGACACGAAATCTCGTATTGGTGCCATATCCCAAATATGGTCTTAAACGTAACCTTAGATAATGTGACACACCTTACCCGTGTTCGACTCCGGAACCTAATACGAGGCATTATCGAACTTAACTTGCTTAAACATACAATATTGGGCTATAAAAGTTCATTTCAAATTAAAACTTTTCATTCATATACATAACATCTTTATAATGGGCCTACGAGGCCTTAAACATACATAGAAAGGTTTCGGAATTAAACCAATAACTGTTGTTCACTTTGAAAAATATTGCTTAAAAAGGGCCACACGCCCGTGTGAAATGGGACACGCCTGTGTTCGCAGGCAGTGTGGACGCACGTTCCTAGCCCGTGTGGAATTTATTTTTCATTTCAAACCTACAGGAGTTTTCACACAGCCAGGAACAAGCCCGTATCTTTGGCTCGTGCCCCTCACACGGCCTAGACACGCCCGTTTCCTCACCCGTGTGTGAAAACTTGGGTATTATGTTTATGACGTTAGCAACTCTTAAGGGGCACACGGCCTAGGCACACGCCCATGTGTCTATCCATGTGGACAATTATAAAGCTATTTTTCAAGCTAATTGCCACCCTGAAACATAAACACACTTATACCAACTCAAGCATCACATAACATGGCAATAATACAATATGAAGAATCAGCAATCATCAATCATACATTTCACATCTTACTCCATCATTTGCATGAACTTTCATCTCATAAAACTCATTATCAATAAAATATGAAGCTTGACAAATATTGGCCAATTTCCAATGGCCATTTACAAAATGAGTGTATCGCATTAGTAACTAACACTTTGACTTCCAAATATGACATAACACAAAATGACCAAGTTCCTATACATGCCATACTCAAAAAAAGTCAACTTTACTAGACCAAAATAATGATTGATAGTGTGATCCAAGCTCTGATGTTCCACGATTCTCGAGCTAGCTTAGCGATACTACAAGACAAAGGGAAAAAGAGAGGGGTAAGCATATAGCTTAGTAAGTTTGCATGAATTAATATAGTAACATGAGTACTCATGGTAAAATCCATTCATCTCATAGAACAATAGCAACACAAGTTCTCAAGTGCTTAGGCATGCTTACTCATACTCACTCTTACCATTACACATCACATTATGGTTTCATAACTTGCATTTTACTCATGGTACTTGTATCACTCAGCCACATAATTTAACACTTACTCTAACTTGAGCATAAACTTAGATCATCATCATCCTTAACATAAATGGAACTCATTATCATCCTTTTATAGTTTAGCTCTATATCATCTTTACTTACTTAGCTCTATTTCTCATTGAACTACTTGGAATATCAGAGGATACTCAATCTCATCATACTTGTATCACAATGCCAATGCCATATCCCAGATATGGTCTTATATGGGATCACCTCTTGATGCCAATGCCATTTCCTATATATGGTCTCACACGGGATATCTTAGCCCAATGTCGATGCCATGTCCCAAACATGGTCTTACACGGGACCTTCTTTATTCGATGTCGATGCCATGTCCCAGACGTGGTCTTATACGTGATCTACATTTGGTGCCGATGCCATATCCCAGATATGGTCTTATACGGGCCCTACATTTGGTGTCGATGCCATGTCCCAGACATGGTCTTATACGAGACCATCCTTATCTCGTGTTGCGACATAAGTATCCTTATTATTCTGAAATTTCAACCGGGACTTTACTTAGCATAATCTCATCATTTTCTCATTAAGTCATATTCAATGAATTTCATGGAAATGATATGCATTTCTCCAGTAATAATAAGTAATTTAAACATAATAACATATGTTACATTAATTTCACACAAACTTATCTCGGTACTCAAAATGTGTGTGGATGTTCGATTTAGTCTAACACTTTGTCCTTGCCTCGATTCTGATTCGGGGTTCGTATTTCTTGATCTATAATAACAATTTAACTTGTTTAATACTCACATTGAATAAATTGACTCATAATTCATACTTTGGAAAAATTATGATTTTGCCCCTAAACTTTCACATAATTACACTTTTACCCCTAGGCTCGTAAAATGATTTTCATTCAACTTTCTTGTATTTCAAGCCTAGCTGAATCATTTTTTTAACTACAACAGCGCTCAATTTCCACTATTTCACTCATGTATGACCATTTTTATAACTTTTACAATTTGGTCCATTTTGTGAAATTTTCATGAAAATCACTTAGAAAAAGATGTTTATCATACATCAAACTTTCATATTCTTGCATAAAACATCAAAATACATGCATGTCATACATGGGTAAATATTTGAACATAAACCCTAGCTCAAAATATGGCTAGAAATAGCTAAATCGAGCTACGAGGATTTCAAAAATACGAAGAACATTAAAAACGGGGCTAGGAGGTGCTCACAATCAAGCTTGAAAGATAAAGAAACCCTAGCTATGGTGAGCTTGAGAATTTCGACTATGGCTTGAAGAAGATGGACACAATATTGACTTATTTTTCTCTTTTTTAATTCATAATTAACCAAATGACTAAAATGCCCTCAAGGCCCCTTTCTTGATATTTTTCCTTCCTATGTCCATTTTTGTCCATCTTAACATATAATGGTTTAATTGCTAAATAAGGATCTCTAATAATTTTTATAATTCTACTTCATACATAAATCTTCTAAAATCTCATATTTTCTAACCTTTGCAATTTAGTCCTAATGGACAACTTGATCACTAATTAATAAAATTTCTTTATGAAATTTTCACACAATCATGCAAGCACATCATAAGCCTCATAAAAATCATAAAACACATATTTCTACTTTGGATTTGTGGTCTAGCAATCACTATTCCAACTAGGCCCTAAATCAGGCTGTTACAATTCTCCCCCCTTAGGGATTTTCGTCCCCGAAAATCTTACCAGTGAAAAGGTTTGGGTACTGGCTCCTCATAGCCTCCTCGGGCTACCATGTAGCCTCTTCTACCCCATGTTTTTGCTAATACTTTCACAAGGGCTATACTTTTATTCCTTAACTGTTTGACTTCTCGTGCCAAAATCTTTACCGATTTTTCGCCATAAGTCATGTCGGGTTGAATTTCAACCTCTATCGGTGTAATCACATGCGAGAGGTCTGATCGATAACAACGTAACATAAACACGTGAATCACATCATGAATTTTTTCCAATTCAGACGGCAAATCCAATCAATAGGCTACCGGCCCTATCCTCTCAGTGATCTCATATGGCATGATAAAATGCGGACCCAATTTGCCTTTTCGGCCAAAACTGAAAACTTTCTTCCATGGTGACACTTTCAAGAATACTTTATCACCGACTTGAAACTCAATCTCTTTTTGTTTCAAATTCGAGTAGGGTTTTTGTTTATCAGAAGCAGCTTTTAAACAATCTCGAATCACCCTTACTTTCTCTTCAATTTCTCTAACCAGATCGACCCCATGAATCTAATTTTCCTTGAGTTCAGTCCAATACAACGGCTTTCAACACTTTCGCCCATACAAAGCTTTGTAAGGCGCCATTTTCAAACTCAACTAAAAATTGTTATTGTATGCAAACTCTACCAACGGTAGATATTTTTCCCAGCTACCCTGAAACTCAAGAACACAAACACCGTAGAATATCCTCATGTATCTGCATTAACCTTTTCGACTGTCCATCATTTTGGGGGTGAAAGGCCGTACTAAAACTCAACTTTAGGCCCAAGGCCTTTTGCAACTTTTTCCAAAAGCGAGAGGTGAATCTCGGATCTCTATCAGATATAATCGACAAAGGCACTCCATGAAGCCTTACAATCTCAGAAACATACAAGTTTGCCAACTTATCAAGTGAACAGTCAACACATATAGGTATGAAATGGGCCGACTTCGTAAGTCTATCTACCACAACCCATACGACATCTTTCTTGTTCGGTGTTAATAGCAAACCCGTTACAAAGTCCATGGTAATACGGTCCCATTTCCACTCGGGAACCATAATAGGTTGGAGCAAACCCGATGAAACTTGGTGTTCGGCCTTTACTTGCTGACAAATCAAGCATCTTGTTACAAACTCAGAAATATCTTTCTTCATACTCGGCCACCAATACCATTTCTTCAAGTCATTATACATTTTCATGCTGCCCGGATGTACGGATAGGCATCCACTATGTGCCTCGTGTAAAATATTTCGATTAAGCTCATCATTTCTCGATATACAAACTCTGTCTCTGAACATCAGACATCGATCAGAATTGATCTGAAAGTCGGACTCAACACCCTACTCGCACTGAACTCTTTTGGCTTGCAAGTCACTGTCATTTTTCTCAGCCTCGTAAATCTCTTGAAGAAACATCGGTCTAGCTCTCCACTCAGCTAGAATAGAACCATCCTCTGACAAGGTCACCCGAGTATCCAAAGCCCTTAATGTAAATAGGGATTTTCTACTCAAAGCATCGGAGACTACATTTGCCTTTCCTGGGTGGTAATTAATCATTAACTCATAATCCTTTATCAACTCTAGCCATCTTCGTTGCCTTGAGCTCAACTCTTTCTGAGTCATCAAGTACTTTAGGTTCTTATGATCGGTGAATATCTGACATCTTTCGCCATACAAATGGAGCCTCCATATCTTTAATGCAAACACAATGAAAACCAATTTTAAATCATGTGTCGGGTAATTCTTCTCATGTGGCTTTAACTGTCTCGAAGCATATGCTATCACCTTGCCTTCTTGCATAAGCACACAGCCCAATTCATTCAAGGATGCATCGCTGTAGATCACAAATTCTTTTCCCAGCTCAGGTTGCACTAGAACTGGAGCCTCTGTCAACAATGCCTTTAGTTTCTCGAAACTCTGCTGGCACTTTTCTGTCCATTTAAACTTTACAACCTTCTGTAATAACCTTGTCACAGGTGTAGCTATCATGGAGAATCCCTTGATAAATTGTCTATAATAGCCAGTTAGGCCCAAAAAAATTCTAACCTCGGATACATTTTTCAGCGATTTCCAATCAACAGCAGCTGAAATCTTACTTGGGTCGACTCAAATTCCATCTCCCGAGACAATGTGCCCCAAAAACCCAACCTCTTTGAGCCAAAATTCACTTTTAATAAACTTGGCATACAACTGATTATCTTGTAAAATCTGTAAAACCATCCTCAAATGCTCAGCATGCTCATTCTTATCACGAGAATATATCAGTATATCATCAATAAAAACCACGACAAATTTATCCAAGTATGGCCGAAAGATACGGTTCATTAAATCTATAAACACAACAGGGGCATTTGTTAAATCAAAAGGCATGACTAAAAATTCATAATGCCCATACCTTGTCTGGAATGTAGTTTTCAGCACATCTGAGTCTTTTACTCTCAACTGGTAATATCTCGACCTCAAATCTGTCTTGGAAAACACAGTGGCTCCCTTCAATTATCGAACAAATCATTGATCCTTGGCAATGGGTACTTGTTCTTCACGGTTACCTTATTAAGCTGTCGATAATCTATACATAATCTCATGGAACCATCTTTCTTTTTCACAAATAATATTAGGGCACCCTACGGAGAATAACTTGGTCTTGCAAAACCTTTGTCCATCAACTCTTGCAATTGTGCCTTCAATTCCTTCAACTCAGTTGGAGCCATTTTGTAAGGAGGAATCGATATCGGTGCAGTACCAGGAGCTAACTCAATGCCAAATTCAACGTCTCTAATCGAAGGCAAACTTGGCAATTCCTCTAGAAATACATCTGGGTATTCACATACTATCGGCACTGATTCAGTCTTTAACTCAGTTTCTTTAGCATTCATAAAACAGCAAGATATGCTTCATACCCTTTCTTACATATCTCTGAGTAGACATATGAGAGATCACTATAAGCGATCTGTCTTATTCATCTGATTCAACATGAAGAGTGTCCCCATTTTCACATCTAAATTCAATGTATTTCTTTCCACAATTTACTGTCACATCATGAGTGGTTAACCAGTCCATACCAAGAATTATATTGAATTCATCAAATGGAAATAGCATAAGATTTGCCTTAAAATAATGACCTCTAATCATCAATGGGCAATTCTTGCATACCTTATCCACTAATACACATTTGACTAAGGGGTTGGACACTTTTATCACGAATTCTGTAAACTCTAAGGGTATGTATGAATGAGTAGATCCTAGATCAATTAAAGCAACTACATTAGTATCATGGAGAGAAAAGGTACCCGTGATTACATCAGGGGATGACGCCTCTTCGCGAGCGCAAATAGCGTAAGTCCTCGCAGGTGCTCTACCCTCAGGCCTTGCATCTGTTCTTTAGGTGAATTCTTTCTACTCATTCCACTTCTCGGATTTCTCTCCGGTTTCCCTCTAGTAGTGCTTCCTGATCTCACACTCTAAATTTTCTCTTTTTCAACCATCTCAGGGCACTCTCTAATAAAATGATCTGGGGAACTGCATTTAAAACAAACCCTCTCATGAGCTCGGCACTCACCAAGGTGATGTCTGCCACACTGTGGACATTTCGGTCAATTTGGTCTTGTGTTTCCCACAGTAGCAACTGAAGTGGTTTGAGCTTTAGACCCTGAATACTGTTCACTTTTACCTCGGTTTGGAAGCCCAGTTGAAGTGATTGATCGTGTGGTAAAATCCCTTGACTTCTTAGATGAGAATTGAAATGACTTACTCATTTGTCTTTTTCTTGAGTCATCAGACTCTATCTCAGCTTTTCTTTTCTCTATAACCAATTCTTCGGCTTTGCAAGCTCGATCTACTAGTACAATGAATTCCTTCAATTTCATAACCCCGACAAATAATCGGATATCGTCATTTAATCCATCCTCAAACTTTTTACACATGATGGCTTCGTTGGATAACACTCTCGAGCATATTTGCTGAGTCTCACAAACTCACGCTTATACTCAGTTACTGTCATCTTACCTTATTTCAGTTCAAGGAATTCTTTTCTCTTCTAATCAATAAATCTTTGGCTAATGCACTTCTTCCAGAATTCTTCTTGGAAAATTCCAATGTAATCCTTTCCCTTGGCACAACCAACACAAGGGTGTTCTACCACTGATAAGCGGAATCTCTCAAAAGAGACACCGCACACTTCATGCACTCTTCAGGTGTGCAAGATAACTCATCAAATTCCCTGATGGTATTCTCAAGCCAGAATTCTGCCCTCTCCGGATTGTCGTCTTTACTAGCCCGGAATTCCTCAGCTCCTTATTTCTAAATTCTATCAACTGGAGGCTTTTCTCTTCTTACCACTTCTACCACTTGGGGAGCTACAGGGGTAGGCTGAGGAATAGGTGGGGGTGGAGGGGGTTGTGCATTTGGATTCGCACGAAGGAGCTCCGTATGCCATGCATTCATCATGTGGAGAAAGGCTTCCCTAGTCTCTTCTCCTTCTCTCTGACTCACAGACTCATTTTCATTTGCCACTATCCCTTCGACGGGAGCCGGTGCGTTACTTTCTACATCATCCGCCATAGCTCTATCGAGATCCATTTACTATATGAACACAAAATTTAAATCGTCAGGAGTCGTCACACTATCATTACATAAATACTCATACGTATGGCATGTATAGCTAGACTCATGTGTACGCTACGTTTGTCCAAGAATCGACTAAACCGTAGCTCTGATACCGCTAAATGTAATACTCCTTACCCGTGTTCAACTCTAGAACCAAATACGAGGCATTATCAAACTTAACTTGCTTAAACATACAATATTGGGCTATAAAAGTTCATTTCAACTTAAAAATTTTCATTCATATACATAACATCAATATAATGGGCCTACGAGGCCTTAAACATACATCTGGAAGGTTTCAAAATTAAACCAGAAACTTTTGTTCACTTAGAAAAATTTTGATTAAACAGGGGCACACGCCTGTATGAAATGGGACACGCCCGTGTGGGCAGGCCGTGTGGATGCACACGCCCGTGTCCCTAGCCCGTGTGGAATTTATTTTTCATTTCGAACGTAGAGGGGTTTTCACATGACCGGGAACATGCCTGTGTCTTTGGCCCGTATCTCTCATACGGCCTAGACACACTCGTGTCCTCACCCGTGTGTGAAAACCTGGGTATTCTGTTTATGACGTTAGCAACTCTTAAGGGGTAGACAGCCTAGGCACACGCCCGTGTGCTGGCCCATGTGATGAATCAAATTCTTGTAATTTGATACAGGGGACACACGACCTATCAACACACCCATGGGGCTGATCGTGTGTCACGCACAGTCTAGACACATGCCCGTGTGTCTACCCGTGTGGACAATTATAAGGCTACATTCCAAGCCAATTACCACCCTGAAACATAAACACACTTATACCAACTAAAGCATCACATAACATGGCAATAATACACTATGAAGAATCAGTAACCATCACATCCTACTCCATCATTTTCATGAACTTTCATCTCATAAAACTCAATCAATAAAATATGAAGCTTGACAAATATTGGCCAATTTCCAATGGCCAATTACAAAATGAGCGTATCGCATTAGTAACTAACACTTTGACTTCCAAATATGACATAACACAAAATGACCAAGTTCCTATACATGCCATACTCAAAATAAGTCAACTTTACTATACCAAAAGAATGATTGATAGTGTGATCCGAGCTCCGACGTTCTACGATCCCTACTACAAGACAAAGGGAAAAAGAGAGGGGTAAGCATATAGCTTAGTAAGTTTGCATGAATTAATATAGCAACATGAGTACTCATGGTAAAATCCATTCATCTCATAGAACAATAGCAACACAAGTTCTCAAATGCTTAGGCATACTTACTCATACTCACTCTTACAATCACACATTGCATTATGGTTTCATAACTTGCATTTTACTCATGGTCCCTGTATCACTCAGTCACATAATTTAGCACTTACGCTAACTTAAACTTAAACTTAGATCATCATAATCCTTAACATAAATGGAACTCATTATCATCCTTGTATAATTTAGCTCTATATCATCTTTACATACTTAGCTCTTTTTCCCGTTGAACTACTCATAATATCAGAGGATACCTAATCTCATCATAAATGTATCACAATGCCAATTCCATATCCCAGATATGGTTTTATATGGGATCACCTCTTGATGCCGATGCCATATCCCATATATGGTCTTACACGGGATCTCTTAGCTCGATGTCGATGCCATGTCCCAGACATTGTCTTATACGAGATCGTACATAGATGTTGACGCCATGTCCTAGACATGGTCTTACACAGGACCTTCCTTATTCGATGCGATGCCATGTGCCAGACATGGTCTTATACAGGATCTAGGTTCGGTGCCGATGCCATATCCCAGATATGGGCTTATACGGGACCTACATTTGGTGCCGATGCCATGTCTGAGACATGTTCTTATACAGGACCATCCTTATCTCATGTTGTGACATAGGTATCCTCGTTATTCCGAAATTTCAACCAGGACTTCACTTAGCATAATCTCATTGTTTTCTCATTAAGTCATATTCAATGACTTTCATGGAAATGATATGCATTTCTCCAATAATAATAAGTAATTTAAACATAATAACATAGGTAACATTAATTTCACACAAACTTACCTCGGTACTCAAAATGTGTGTGGATGTTCGATTTAGTCCAACACTTTGTCCTTGCCTCGATTTTGGTCCGGGCTTCGTATTTCTTTATCTATAGTAACAATTTAACTTGTTTAATACTCATATTAAACTTTCTTGTATTTCAAGCCTAGCCGAATCATTTTCTTAACTACAACAGCCCTTAATTTCCACTATTTCACTCATGTATGACCATTTTTTATAACTTTTACAATTTGGTCTCTTTTATGAAATTTTCATGAAAATCACTTAGAAAAAGATGTTTATCATATACCAAACTTTCATATTCTTCCACAACACATCAAAACACATGCATGTCATACATGGGTAAATTTTTGAACATAAACCCTAGCTCAAAATATGGCTAGAAATATCTAAATCGAGCTACGAGGATTTCAAAAATACGAAGAATATTGAAAACAGGGCTAGGAGGTACTTACAATCAAGCTTCAAAGATGAAAAAACCCTAGCTATGGTGAGCTTGAGAATTTTGGCTTTGGCTTGAATAAGATGGACACAGTTTTGAGTTATTTTTTCCTTTTTAATTCATTAATTAACCAAATGGCTACAATGCCCTAAAGGCCCCTTTCTTGATTTTTTCATTCCTATGTCCATTTTTGTCCATCTTAACATATCATGGTTTAATTGCTAAATAAGGACCTCTAATAATTTTTATAAATCTACTTCATACTTAAATCTTCTAAAATCTCATATTTTCTAACCTTTGCAATTTAGTCCTAATGGACAACTTGATCACTAATTAATAAAATTTCTTTATGAAATTTTCACACAATCATGCAAGCACATCATAAGCCTCATAAAAATATTTCTACTTCAGATTTGTGGTCTCGAAACCACTATTGCGACTAGGCCCTAAATCGGCCTATTACAGATAACCCTAATGTCATGACATTTGTATCCTACCTATTCCTGAGGTTCAATCGAGATTTCTTGCTTATTGAACTTTGTCGATTTCATTCAAGAGTAAATCACAATTCATATAATAATAAAACAATTAAAGCATAAATAACAATGCATTCTATACATACGAACTTACCTCCACACAAAAATTGTGGAAATGGACCTAATCGTCAGACACTTTGGTTTTCCCCCGATCTAGAATCGAACTTCATTTTTCTTGATCTACAATAACAAATTCATCTCATTTAATCAACACATTATTCATTTCAGCTCAAAAGTCACATTATGGAAAAATTACATTTTCCCTTAAACTTTTGACATTTTATAATTTAGTCCCTAGGCTCGTAAAAGGAATTTTGTAACATCCTAAAATAGGGGTTATTTGTGATTGAATTATTTTGCTTGTGATTGGATTGTTGTGATATTATTTGTGGTGTAATAAGACTTAATCATGGATCTTAAGTAGGCTCGGATAGTAGAAAAATTTTGTTTGTAAGCTTTAAAGATAGGGGGCCTTAGTAAGCAGGGGTTACAAGTTAAATGAGGGAATATTAGACACTAATAAAGCCTTGGAAAAGCGGTAAAGGGAGGCCACTTAGGAGCTGGAATTGACGCCACAAGGGGAGCAAGGGGAGCCTATGTTCGAGTCGCAGAATTCTCATTTTTGCTCTTTATTTTGGACGGCAAGAGGAAGAGAGAATGCTCAATTTAAACTTCAGGATAATAATGATTTTATAGGGATTTTATTTGAATAATCTTAAAAGGGTGGCAAGGAGAAAAAAGAAGGAGTTTGATTTATTCGAATTATTTTGAATATTTTCAAATGGTTGGCCAAGAGGAATTTTAGGTGGTGGCCGAATCTCAAACTCCTTGTGGGAGAGGAGTGGACGGCTTGGTGATTAAGCAAGGGGTGTGCCGAGTTCTCTTAGTCACCTACTTGACAATTTCGGCTAAGCTTTTTCCCATCTTTCAATTCTTTTTCCTTCTCTTTTCATCCTTTATCAAAACCGAAAGCACTATTAATCCCTTACCTCTCTTCTTTTGTTTTCAAAAAACTCTCTCTACCCTTTCCTTGCCGAATCCCGATCTTCTTTTCCCCTTTTCTTATCTTTCTCTATTTGGCCGAATATTCTTCACTCTTGTTGCCGAAACTCTAACTCCTTTTTATCATTATTTTCTTTCTCTCTAGCCGAATCTATTCCCTATCTTGGTGACCGAAATTTCTTTTCTTCTTGTTAAACTCACCTTGGCCGAATATTAAAGTGGGATAGATCTTTTCGGATCTTCTTTGTCAAACGATTTGAAAAGGTAAGTGGTTATAGACGAATGCTTATTTTTTCTTCTCTTCTGTCTCTCTGTCGACTGGGATGAATGGGAAAAGCCGAAATATATTGGTGGCTAATCAGTGTTGGAACCGATTCTATCTAGGTGCTCTGGGATTTTGAAGTATTCAATCAAGCCTTCATTCGTTAGCAATCAGTCTTGGTAAGTGGTGGTAAGGATCTATTTTAGTAAACCATTTAGTTGGTATTTGGAAGCCAAAGGCTTTTGTTGTGGCTACTAATGATTGCCGATTGTAGGGAAGTGAAGCAGATTTACATATCGTGAGGTGGTTAGTGTTCAAGAGGCGTTTAGGTGAGGATTTGGGTTCTTATGATTGACCCTTTGAATTTATTGGGTTTGGCCGAATAGCCATGTCACTAACCTTATGTATGGCCGAATATAGGGGCAAGGAAGTCTAGTGTGGCCGATTGATTCTTCGGGATTTAGGGCTATCGTTGGGAACAGGTGTGTACATACACACTTTATAACTAATAATGTGCTAAATATATTGTGTGCTAAATGGATCTATGTAGAGGTGGATTTAATACCATAAAGGTATAAGCAAGGATTCAGGTAAGTCCTTGTTGTTATGAGCTTTCGTTATAATGCTTTTGGGAAGCATGACATATTTGGTATATGTGGCATATAAATATATGGTACATTGATAAAACCAGTGTGTGTTGTTAAATAAACATGTTGGCATAATTTACATTAAATGCATGTCATTGGTTGATGTGGGTTAAACGCAGGAGGGGAGAAGTGATATCCGTGTCCTCGGACACCAGTGGTTTGGTACCACATTTCGTGACTACGGTCACCAGAGATTTGGCACTTCATACCGTCTTGTCCCAGTGGCTTAGCACCACAGTGGGTTGGCCCCACAGTTGATATTATGGGATCGTCGCGGTGATTTGGTATCACACGTGGGTTGGCCTCTGAGATGGATTGTGTCTTGGACACCGGAGGTTTGGCACCTCCAAGATTTGGTATCACATTTGTGACTTTGAGTCACCAGTGGTTTGGCACCACCAGTGGTTTGGTACCACACGGGGTAGAAAAAGGTGTTTGGATGGCTAGGTTGGGTGCATGTTAAACTTAGTGCATGTTGACTTAGTTATAAATTGTGTATGATGTTACATTAAACCGGGGGAAGGGTTACACATTGAGTCTTGGTGACTCACCCTCTCCTTTAACTTTTTCAGGTGACTCATAGACCGCGGATGTGGAGCCGGATGGACTCGAGGTGGCCATGCAGTGAAAATGTGGACTTAATGAACTTTGAATTATTTTATTTTATTGTTGGTTTATTTGTTCAAGTTGTAATAAGGCCTCCTAAGATTTTATTTTTATTATTTCACATGCTTTGGGATAATTTGTTTAAACTACTTAATGACTTTAAAATGATTACACAAGTTTTCTTAAATTCAAACGTAAATGTTTTCTGTGCCATCGGGTACATCTGAAATCGGTAACCATCTAACTTAATAAATTTTTAACAACTAAGTTAAGTATTGTTTTATTCATACACCTCAATGGTTTTAAACAAGACAATATTCTATTTAAAGTGAAACGTTTTACCAAAAACTTGACTCTCAGCTAAAAGAGATTTTTCAAAATATTTTCCTCTGTAACATACCGAATTCGATCGTGATGTTTGGCCCGGGTTTGGGGTGTTACAAAATTGGTTTCAGAGCCCAGTTCAAAGCTCGGCTATGGGGGCCCAAGGCCCAAAATGTTTTGGTAGGCCTTTGTGAAAATGGTTTTTGTTTTTAGACAGCATGGCAGCGAGTCTCCGGCAACAATCCGCCCAGGTAAGTACTTCTAACTTCTGTATGAATTATTATCTATAGAAGGGTAGGTATGGAACGTAGATAGTATGATAGGTGTTTGAACTTTAGGACTAGTTACCCCAACAAAAGACATAAGACTTTAAATGCCTAATTAAACAAACCTACGACTAAGTCGCCGAGTTAGGGTGTGGAAACCCTAGTGCGCATGTCTAGGATTGGATCCGGAAGAGCTTGGTACTTAAGCAGTCCTCGTGACTCACCTCCTCTTCGCAGGAATCCTACCTGGTGCGTAGCTTCAGTTCACCCTAACCAAGAGGACTCAGTCATAGGCTAAACACAATAAATAAAACCCGAAAGGGATTAGCCATGTTTTATGAAAACTTTAGTTTGAAAATCGTTTAAGTACCCCTTTAAATAATAGCAAAAACTTATTTTTGGAAAATTTCCAAAATATTTTCAATTTACCAAAATTACCAAAATGCCCCTAGTGGCAAAATTACGAAAATACCCTTGGTTTCTAAAATTATCGTATTACCCCGATTTCTATAAAATTTTCTTACTTTACAACGGTACCCAAAAATCTTGTATTTCAAAATAATATCCTGACTTTGGAAATTTACAAAATTACCCCTGATTGACAAAATTACCAAAATACCCCTGGTTTCTAAAATTTTGCTGTATCTTTAATTTGGGAAATTTTCGAAAATACCCTTCAATTTTGTGAAATTTCAAAATATCCTGAATTATTATAGTTTTAAAATTTTTTTGGTTTATTACAAAAATACCCCTGTAGGAAAATGACGAAAATACCCCTGGGATAGAAACGGACAGAAATGCCTGAAGAGTGAGTGTGTATGAAAGGTATTAGGGAATGGATGTGCTTTTCTATGTGAGCTAGGATAGAGGACTTAAAACTTTGATTGATCGAAAGAATCTCTATTAAACTCTCATTCATAAAATTTCTTCGCGGATAACCAAGTGAAACAAGTACTAATCCATAAAAATTTCTTAATCAGATTAAAGCGGAATAGTTAGAATGAGCTTTAGAGGACGTGGCCGTCGTGGATGCGGTAGGGGCAGGATGACTGTGTCAGAACCCGTTAGGTCGGGTCAGGGGTCGGAAAATGAGGTACCACCGCCACCACCACCTCCAACTTTTGGTGCTGAGGAGCAGGATCAGACGGGAGGTGAGGCAGTACCGCAAGCTGTGTTGCGAGTCCTTGAGATGGTGGCTGGGGTTAGTAGAGGTATGGGAGCTCAGAAATCTGTATCCGAGCGACTCCGATCCAACGGAGCTGAGGTATTCCGGGGTGTATCGGGAGTGGCACCCAGTGCGGCGGAATATTGGTTAGAATCGACTGAGAGGATCATGGATGATCTCGATCTGACGAATGAGGAGAAGCTGAAAGGAGCAGTGTCGCTTCTAAAGGACGAGTCATATCAGTGGTGGCTCACAGTTCGAGATGGTACCACGGCAGATGACCTTACTTGGGAGTATTTCAAAGCTACTTATCAAAAGAGGTATGTGGGCACCAGCTATGTTGATACACAGAGGAAAGCTTTTCTGGGGTTAGTACAAGGCAATAAGTCTGTATCGGAGTATGAAGGGAATTCTTGAGGCTGAGCCGCTATGCTCGGGGAATTGTGTCAACGGAGCATGAACATTGTGTCCGCTTTGAAGACGGAGTTAAGGATGATTTAAGGTTGCTGATTGCTCCACAGCAGGAGCGTGAGTTTTCTGTTCTAGTGGAGAAGGCTAAGGTAGCCGAAGGAATCAAGGAGTCCGTGAGACAGAACTATGATAGGAACAGGCAGAAAAGAGGATTTGGGTCGTCTGGATCGAGTAATAATGCACAGAAAAGGGCTAGCGCAGTGGGCGAATCGAGCGGGAGGCCCATGGCTACTAATCGAGACCATTTCGATTATGTATCGCCGTGGGAAATCACATTGGGGAGGTTGTTGGACTGGTGAAAGAGGATGCTTTGAATGTGGATCTTTGGATCATCGTGTAAGGGATTGTCCTCGGAAGTTAGCTAAGAATCAGTCAGAGGGTCAGAATCGTGCTTAGGCTAGAAATGTAGGACCACCACAGAGGGGTCGTGGTAATGGTAGAGGAGGCAATGGTTCTAGCCGAGGTCGCGAAATTCCGGCGGAGGTGCGAGGCAACACGAAGCAAGCGACTGGTTTAGTCTCACGCAATGAGACGTCGAGAGGAGGGCGACGCACCGGACGTCATAACCGGTACGTTCCTAATTTTTGGTCTTCCATATGTTGCATTAATTGATGTGGGTTCGACGCATTCATACGTTGCTAGTAGCGTGGTAGAGACTATGAACTTAGACTTTGAGACTACTTCTAGGGAGATGACAGTAATTAGCCCTCTAGGTCACTCTGTAGTTGTAAACAAGCTATATAGAGATGTACCCCTAGAACTCCAAGGGGTAGTGTTTGTGGCTGATCTGATGGAACTGCCGTTTGGGGAGTTCGATCTGATTCTTGGAATGGACTGGTTGATTAAGTATCAGGCAAGGTTGGATTGCGCTGCTAAGCGCATGGTTCTAAAGATGGCTGAGGGTGATGAAGTGGTCATGATAGGTAATAGAAGAGATTACCTATCCAACGTGGTGTCTGCGTTGAAGGCGGAGAAGATGGTTAGGAAGGGCTATGAAGCATATGTGGTTCATATATGTGCCTTGGAGGCTAAGGAGTCAGCAGTTGGGAAGGTCCGAATAGTAGGGGAATTCGTTGATGTGTTTCCAGAAGAACTTCCAGGTCTGCCTCCAGATCGGGAAGTTGAATTCGGTATAGACTTGTTACCCGGTACGGCACCTGTGTCTATAGCACCATACCGAATGGCACCAAAGGAATTGGTGGAGCTGAAGGCTCAAATTCAGGAGCTCTTGGACCGAGGGTTTATCCGACCAAGTATATCTCCGTGAGGAGCCCCTGTGCTGTTTGTCAAGAAGAAAGACAGGTCAATGCGGATGTGTATCGACTACCGTCAGCTAAACAAGTTAACGATCAAGAACAAGTATCTGTTGCCTCGGATTGATGACTTGTTTGACCAACTGAGGGGTGCATCGATTTTCTCAAAGATAGATCTTAGGTCGAGTTATCATCAACTTAAAGTGAAGGAGGTTGATGTTCACAAGACGACATTCCGTACTCGGTATGGGCATTACGAGTTTCTAGTGATGCCATTTGGGTTGACCAACGCACCAGCAGCATTCATGGACTTAATGAATAGGGTGTTTCAGCAGTATTTGGACCAATTTGTCGTAGTGTTTATAGACGACATATTGGTTTACTCAAAGATGGAGGAGGAGCATGATAGGCATTTGCGGATAGTTCTACAAGTACTAAGGGAGAAGCAGTTATATGCCAAATTCAGTAAGTGTGAATTTTGGCTTAGAGAGGTGGCTTTCTTAGGTCATGTAGTATCAGCTGAAGGGATTAAAGTGGACCCTCGCAAGGTTGAAGCGGTGTTGGATTGGAAACCGCCTAGGTCAGTAGCAGAAATTCGGAGTTTTCTGGGGCTGGCAGGGTACTATCGAAGATTTGTGGAAGGATTCTCTTTAATCGCAGCATCGTTGACTAAGTTATTAAGGAAAGGAGTCCCATTTGTATGGTCAGAGAAACAGCAAGAAAGTCTTGACAAGCTAAGGAAGATTCTGACGGAAGCTCCAGTTCTGGTACAGCCTGAGGCAGGGAAGTTATTTACGGTTTATTGTGATACATCCCATACTGGTTTGGGATGTGTGTTGATGCAGGAAGGGAAGGTAGTGGCTTACGCATTCCGTCAGCTAAGGCCGCATGAGGTTAACTATCCAACGCACGACTTGGAATTAGCGGCAGTAGTTTTCGCTTTGAAAATATAGAGGCACTACTTGTATGGGGAGAAGTCGATAGTATACACAGATCACAAAAGTTTGAGGTATCTCTTGACGCAGAAGGATTTGAATTTGAGGCAGCGTCGATGGATTGAACTGTTGAAGGACTACGACTATTCGATTGAGTACCATCCAGGCAGGGCTAATGTAGTGGCTGACGCGTTGAGCCGAAAAGTGGTGACCGACTTAAGAGCGATGTTTGCTCACCTCAGTTTGTACGACGATGGAAGTCTTTTGCCAGAACTGCAAGTTAAGCCGACTTGGATCGAGGAGATTAAGGAAAAACAATTAGTTGATGACAGTTTGAATGCGCGGAGATTGCAAGTTCAAGATGGTGGTTTGGAAGGGTATAGTTTGTCTGGTGATGGTGTACTATGCTTTCAAGGGCGAGCTTGTATGCCGAAGGACGTGGAATTGAGACAAAGAATTCTTCAAGATGCACATAGCAGCCCATACGCTATGCATCCTGGAGGTAGCAAGATGTATGGAGATTTGCGGAAAGCAGATTACGTGGCGGTAATGGCGGAGATAATCGAATTTGTGGGAAGGTGTCTGACGTGTCAACAGGTTAAGGCTGAACACCAGTTGCCATCAGGGTTACTTCAACCAGTGAAGATCCCTCAGTGGAAATGGGAGAGGATCACCATGGACTTTGTCAGCGGGCTACCCCCCACGCCTAGCAAAAAGGACTCGGTTTGGGTAATTGTGGATCGACTAACCAAGTCAGCTCATTTCATACCGGTGAGAGTGGATTATTCTCTTCAGAAGCTAGCTAGGCTGTATGTGTCGGAAATAGTGAGGATGCATGGAGTACCAGTATCGATTATCTCGGATAGGGATCCGAGGTTCACGTCAAGGTTTTGGAAAGCGTTGCATCAGGCTTTGGGTACACGATTGGATATCGATCTGACATTCCATCCACGATCGACGTGCGCATCGGAAAAGTCTCAGAACATCCCCAAACCCGCCCATTCACTCTGGCCAGAATCTGGTTATGTTAGTGAAAATATTTTTCTTTACTTAGAATTTAAAACACGAAAAATTTACTATCTTTCTGCAAAACCCGTGTACTTTTAAAACTATACTTTTGGACCTTGAAATTAAATAAAAGTGTCCATTTTAAAGCACTTTATTAACCCATGAATACTTTGAATAAGTAAATTAGAGTAAAAATCATTTCCACAAGCTTATAATTAAATTTTTACCAAGTCATAATCAAATTAAAATAAAATAGTAAAAATAATAATTAAGTAATTTCCAAAGTAAATAGAATTAAATAAATAAAAACCCTTATTACACAAAGTTTAAACCCAAATACTTCAAATATAAATAAGCTTTAAAAGTATTTAAACTTCTCTTCTGCATGGGCCACCATGTGTCTTCTCCGATCCCGGTCCAACTATGCGTCACCGAAATGGTTAATGAAAGAGTGAGTCCACCGACTCGATGCATAATCAAAACACGATTCCCACACGCGTATGGGCTTGGCCCAATACCATACCATTCTCGTAACAAGTCATGCAATATGCATCTCCGCCCAACCCATTGTCCAACCGTAACACCAACCTTAGCGGACTCCACGCCCAAGGCGTGGATAAACCACCACCGATCACATCGTGATCCAAAACCTTACCTTGGCTACTCATCGCACAAAGGCCGTGGTGAGCCACCGATCAACCCAAGTGACCCAATATCGTAAACCGTCTACGGTGATGCACATAGCCATCAACCGCCGAGATGGGCACCTAGCCAACATCTCCTTTGAGGTAGCACCTAGCTAACCCTCAGCGCTAATGTAGCCGAGGCTAACATTAGACCACGTACATCATATGTACCTTCTTCCTTCATCGATCCCATCCACCTCCCATGTATGTAAATGCAACATGTCAGATCATATCATAACATAAGAGTGGACATCACATTTTAATTATCATAACATATTTATATATACATCACAATACATAAATTTCACAAAATACTCACTGGCGTCCCAATTACCCAAACCGTGGTATTTACCACTTAACCATTAAGATTGGCTACCACCCATCATGCATACATAAACACATTAGTAAACAAAGAACCGAGAATTAGTGCGTTGATTACGCACCTTATTACTAGCACAATTGATCAAATCCTGAGAACGTTACTTGATTGAGAACCTTGTCGAAATTCCTAAACAATCCACAGAAGAATCGGTCATCACTTAAAACATACCACTTTGTGGCCCTTGGCCGAATTCTCACTACACCCTTACCTTGATGAATCGAACCTTAAAAGATCCTTAGTGCTCCCTTTCTATGGCTACACAAGAAAGAAACAATATCAAGGCCCTAACAATAACATTCGGCCATCACCATAATACCAAAACCATCTTTTGGTTTCGGCACCTCACAAGAGAAAGAAGCAAAATCGATTACTAGGGAAGAGCTTACTTACTACCACGCTTGCAGGATCGAGAGAGAATACTTAACGGCCTTAAGAATCGAAACTTACGATAACAAGAGGAAATCAAAGTTTCGGCTAAGTGAACCTTCGGCTTTGGTGAAAATAAGAAAGTAACGAAATGTTGATGGCTTAAAGAGGTTCGTCTATTGATAGTTAAAGAAGAGAAAAGCAAGAGATATTCAAAGGAGAAATGGTTTCAAATGAACAAGTAGAGGTAGTGTTACGTTTTGGTGTAGGTAGTGTTTGAGAAGAACAAAAGTGAAGGCTTGGGAGTAAGGCTAAAATTCGGCAACAAGGAGGCTCACACCCTTTAAATAGAGTTTGGCTACTCCCCCCCAATCTTCAAGGACGAAAATGTCAACACAAGAACCCCCCTAGCCGTCCAACACCTTTGTCTCTCTCCCAATCCCTTGATTTCCTCCTAAAAACACTCTACACCACCCTTTCAAACAATTTCAAACTTAAGCCAACTCATCCTTCCTCCTAGCCACCCATTTAAAATAATTTGAACAAGTCAAATCCTACTTTTAAGGTGCCAAAACCGAATCCAACACTTCCCCCTTGCTCATGACGCAAAAAGAAAAGAAAATCTCGCCTCTGCACTCGATCCTGAGACCCCAAAGCCCCTTGAGGCGTCACTTCTCCATGCTCTTAGTGGCATCTCCTTGCCACTCGCCAAGCCATTTCTTGTGTCTAATTCTCCCAAATAAATTTCTTAAGGCCTCCTCCATCCAAGCTCCCTTTTAACCCTTAAAACTAAAAATTTTCCAGGGATTCCACTACACTTTAGGGTTCTCAAGACCCCTAAAACTAACCCAACCACACATTGAAGTGTGCCAACCTCTGAGCTATGCACCAAACGCATAACCCCTGAGAACTGTGGTGTTACAATTCTACCCTCCTTAAAATAATTTCGTCCTCGAAATTACTTGTCTAAACTAATGATCCAATTCCTTCCACTACGCTTATCACAACACTCTGATCTTAAAGAGCTAACATACTTCTAGGCACGATTCTAAGTTCCTACTCAAAGTCCCAATACTTTACGAGTAACAACACAAACAATCACCAAAACTAACAAGACCACAAAGAATATTCCGAACATAAGAAACTTACCTACCGGCACATCCAGGCACATCATTATCCTCCCTCCGACGGACCGCATAAACCCGGACACTGGTCGTCTTGCCTCGGTGCCACCATTACCGCGGCGGCTCATCGCTCCATGACCTCGGCGAAACCATTTCCTCCATGGTTCGGACCACGACCTCGTCGCTCACTGACCACCTCTGCTGGTTGCACATAACCACGACCCACCGGTGAGCCTGTTCCACCTGCGGGGACAATCCTTGTCGTGGAACTTGGACTTGCATCTAAAGCACTCCGAACACGATTCCAAAGATTCGCCAACATGGTACCTTCCACATTGAGCACACGAGCGATCCGGATTTCGTGGTGGCTTAGCAATATTAATGAGAGTCTCAACCTCGGTCTTTTCTCGAACCCTCTCAAACACTTCGACGATCCAACACTTCTCTTATCACGGTTCCTTTCTCTATTGTGCCTCTCGGCCTTCTTGACCTCCTCGGCTATTCGAGCTTTCTCCACTAAAATTGCGAAGTCTCTTTCACGATGCGGAGCAATCAAAACTCGCACTCATCCCGTAGCCCATCTTCAAATCGACGCATCTCTCATAATCCGCTTGCCACGATGCCCGAGCATACCGGCTCAAACGCAGAAAACTCGGCCAGACTCGCTATTGACTTGTCACCTTGCACCAAGTTGAGAACGCCTTCCTCCGAGCATCCACATAGCTCGCCTCCGACATACTTCCCTTCAAACTTGATCTTAAAGTAACCCCACCCACTCGATCCGCAGGGTACTTTCCTTAACATGAGCCACCACTGGTAGGCTTCATCCCGTAGCAACGAAACAACACCCTTAAGCTTCTCCTCGCCAGCTTAAGTCTAAGTCGTCCATAATCCTTTCAATGACCTCAAGCCAATACTCGCCACGTTTGGAGCTACCCCAGACACTCCTCTAAAAACCTCGGCTCCATTCGCCCTAAGCCTTTCGGGCACTGACTTCCGATTCCTATTGCCCACATTGGCTCCTGCCACTCGTTCGAGCACTCGCAACACAGCTTGTGACACTACGTCGTCTCCCCCAGTCTGGTCCTTTGTGCTCAACCTCAACAATTGGTGGCGGTGCATCGCTCTCTGACCCATGGCGTGACCCAACCGGTTCCGATACTGACATCCTGCCTCTACCACGTCCACGAGTATTGCGACCACGCCCCCTAGAACTCATATCTAGCGCCTCGATTTAGTCTGTTTAGAAAGTTTTATGGATTAGAAATTCTTGTTCCACTGTTTTATCCACGAGCAATTTTATGCAATAAAGTTTCCGAGAGTAGTTCTTTCGAACAATCAAGTTCCACTTCCTACCCAGGGGTAATTTCGTCATTTTCCTATAGGGGTATATTGGTAATAACTCAGTAGTAAATTTTGAAAATAAAATTCCAACTTAAAGATATCTCCAAAATTCACAAAATCTCGGGTTCATCTTGAAAATTTTGTTTTTCAACAAAATGTGTTGCACAAATTTCAGAAATCGGGGTTATTTCAGTAATTTTGGAAATCATGGGCATTTTCGTAAATTCTCAAAATCGAAATATCACAACAAAAAATAGAATTTTCTAATATTTAGTGAAATAGGAATATTTCCGTAAAAGATCGAGAGAAATCTGAAGATTTAGAAACCAGGGGCATTTTGGTAATTTTATGGCCCAGGGGTATTTTCGTAAATTTTCACAAACCAGGGTATCTGAATATTTTGAAATCGCAAAATTTTGGTAGTTTGTAAAGTAAAAATCATTTTATCAAAAGTTGAGGGTAGTACGGAAATTTTATAACACAAGGGTATTTTCGTACTTTTGCCACTAGGGGCATTTTGGTAATTTTGTAAATAAAAAAACGTCCCTCCAAAATCAAATTTAGGGTTTCACAAACCAAAGGGGTAAAGTTGAAAATTTTAAAACAGGGGGTTTTAAAACAATCAGGCCAAATCCCTTTCGGGTTTTAATAATCGGTTTAGCCCATGAACAAGTCCTCTTGGTTAAGGTGAACCGTAGCTACGCACCAGGTAGGATACCTGCAAAGAGGAGGTGAGTCACACGGACTGCTTAAATACCAGGCTCTTCCGGTTCCACTCCTGAACATGCGTGCAGGGGTTACCACACCTTAACTCGGCGACTTACTTCACAGGTTTGTTTAAGAGATTTAAGTTTTATGCACATGTTTGAGTAGTCTAGTCCTAGGGTCCAATAGTCCTAACTTTCTAATCTACGAGCCCAAACTAAGCCCAAATCAATTCATACAAACAAAACAACACAATTTAAAAGTTCGAAGCACTTACCTGGTGGACTTCGGGTCGGAGGTACAGGTGCCATGCCAGAATAACCTGAAAACTTCTTATGAAAACCCACCCTTCGAAAAGCCCATTTTGAAAACTGTTTCGGGCCCAAAAACCCTCAAAGCCGAGTTTTGAACCGGGCTCTGATACCAAACTGTAACATCCCCAAACCCGGCCCATTCACTACGACCGAATCTGGTTATGTTAGTGAAAATATTTTTCTTTACTTAGAATTTAAAACACGAAAAATTTACTATCTTTCTGGCAAAACCCGTGTACTTTTAAAACTATACTTTTGGACCTTGAAATTAAATAAAAGTGTCCATTTTAAAGCACTTTATTAACCCATGAATACTTTGAATAAGTAAATTAGAGTAAAAATCATTTCCACAAGCTTATAATTAAATTTTTACCAAGTCATAATCAAATTAAAATAAAATAGTAAAAATAATAATTAAGTAATTTCCAAAGTAAATAGAATTAAATAAATAAAAACCCTTATTACACAAAGTTTAAACCCAAATACTTCAAATATAAATAAGCTTTAAAAGTATTTAAACTTCTCTTCCTGCATGGGCCACCATGTGTCTTCTCCGATCCCGGTCCAACTATGCGTCACCTGAAATGGTTAATGAAAGAGTGAGTCCACTGACTCAGTGCATAATCAAAACACAGATTCCCACACGTATGGGCTTGGCCCAATACCATACCATTCTCGTAACAAGTCATGCAATATGCATCTCCGCCCAACCCATTGTCCAACCGTAACACCAACCTTAGCAGACTCCCTGCCCAAGGCCGTGGATAAACCACCACTGATCACATCGTGATCCAAAACCTTACCTTGGCTACTCACTGCACAAGGCCGTGGCTGAGCCACCGATCAACCCAAGTGACCCAATATCGTAAACCGTCTACGGTGATGCACATAGCCATCAACCGCCGAGATGGGCACCTAGCCAACATCTCCCTTGAGGTAGCACCTAGCTAACCTCAAGCGCTAATGTAGCCGAGGCTAACATTAGACCACGTACATCATATGTACCTTCTTCCTTCATCGATCCCATCCACCTCCCATGTATGTAAATGCAACATGTCGATCATATCATAACATAAGAGTGGACATCACATTTTAATTATCATAACATATTTATATATACATCACAATACATAAATTTCACAAAATACTCACCTGGCGTCCAATTACCCAAACCGTGGTATTTACCACTTAACCATTAAGATTGGCTACCACCCATCATGCATACATAAACACATTAGTAAACAAAGAACCGAGAATTAGTGCGTTGATTACGCACCTTATTACTAGCACAATTGATCAAATCCTGAGAACGTTACTTGATTGAGAACCTTGTCGAAATTCCTAAACAATCCACGTAAGAATCGGTCATCACTTAAAACATACCACTTTGTGGCCCTTGGCCGAATTCTCACTACACCCTTACCTTGATGAATCGAACCTTAAAAGATCCTTAGTGCTCCCTTTCTATGGCTACACAAGAAAGAAACAATATCAAGGCCCTAACAATAACATTCGGCCATCACCATAATACCAAAACCATCTTTTGGTTTGGCACCTCACAAGAGAAAGAAGCAAAATCGATTACTAGGGAAGAGCTTACTTACTACCACGCTTGCAGAGGCGAGAGAGAGAATACTTAACGGCCTTAAGAATCGCTTTAGCACGATAACAAGAGGAAATCAAAGTTTCGGCTAAGTGAACCTTCGGCTTTGGTGAAAATAAGAAAGTAACGAAATGTTGATGGCTTAAAGAGGTTCGTCTATTGATAGTTAAAGAAGAGAAAAAGCAAGAGATATTCAAAGGAGAAATGGTTTCAAATGAACAAGTAGAGGTAGTGTTACGTTTTGGTGTAGGTAGTGTTTGAGAAGAACAAAAGTGAAGGCTTGGGAGTAAGGCTAAAATTCGGCAACAAGGAGGCTCACACCCTTTAAATAGAGTTTGGCTACTCCCCCAATCTTCAAGGACGAAAATGTCAACACAAGAACCCCTAGCCGTCCAACACCTTTGTCTCTCTCCCAATCCCTTGATTTCCTCCTAAAAACACTCTACACCACCCTTTCAAACAATTTCAAACTTAAGCCAACTCATCCTTCCTCCTAGCCACCCATTTAAAATAATTTGAACAAGTCAAATCCTACTTTTAAGGTGCCAAAACCGAATCCAACACTTCCCCTTGCTCATGACGCAAAAAGAAAAGAAAATGCCGCTCTGCACTCTCGATCCTGAGACCCCAAAGCCCCTTGAGGCGTCACTTCTCCATGCTCTTAGTGGCATCTCCTTGCCACTCTGCCAAGCCATTTCTTGTGTCTAATTCTCCCAAATAAATTTCTTAAGGCCTCCTCCATCCAAGCTCCTTTTTAACCCTTAAAACTAAAAATTTTCCAGGGCATTCCACTACACTTTAGGGTTCTCAAGACCCTAAAACTAACCCAACCACACATTGAAGTGTGCCAACCTCTCGAGCTATGCACCAAACACATCCCCAAACCCGCCCATTCACTACGATCAATCTGTTATGTTAGTGAAAATATTTTTCTTTACTTAGAATTTAAAACACGAAAAATTTACTATCTTTCTGGCAAAACCCGTGTACTTTTAAAACTATACTTTTGGACCTTGAAATTAAATAAAAGTGTCCATTTTAAAGCACTTTATTAACCCATGAATACTTTGAATAAGTAAATTAGAGTAAAAATCATTTCCACAAGCTTATAATTAAATTTTTACCAAGTCATAATCAAATTAAAATAAAATAGTAAAAATAATAATTAAGTAATTTCCAAAGTAAATAGAATTAAATAAATAAAAACCCTTATTACACAAAGTTTAAACCCAAATACTTCAAATATAAATAAGCTTTAAAAGTATTTAAACTTCTCTTCCTGCATGGGCCACCATGTGTCTTCTCCGATCCCGGTCCAACTATGCGTCACCTGAAATGGTTAATGAAAGAGTGAGTCCACTGACTCAGTGCATAATCAAAACACAGATTCCCACACGTATGGGCTTGGCCCAATACCATACCATTCTCGTAACAAGTCATGCAATATGCATCTCCGCCCAACCCATTGTCCAACCGTAACACCAACCTTAGCAGACTCCCTGCCCAAGGCTGTGGATAAACCACCACTGATCACATTGTGATCCAAAACCTTACCTTGGCTACTCACTGCACAAGGCCGTGGCTGAGCCACCGATCAACCCAAGTGACCCAATATCGTAAACCGTCTACGGTGATGCACATAGCCATCAACCGCCGAGATGGGCACCTAGCCAACATCTCCCTTGAGGTAGCACCTAGCTAACCCTCAAGCGCTAATGTAGCCGAGGCTAACATTAGACCACGTACATCATATGTACCTTCTTCCTTCATCGATCCCATCCACCTCCCATGTATGTAAATGCAACATGTCAGATCATATCATAACATAAGAGTGGACATCACATTTTAATTATCATAACATATTTATATATACATCACAATACATAAATTTCACAAAATACTCACCAAGGCGTCCAATTACCCAAACCGTGGTATTTACCACTTAACCATTAAGATTGGCTACCACCCATCATGCATACATAAACACATTAGTAAACAAAGAACCGAGAATTAGTGCGTTGATTACGCACCTTATTACTAGCACAATTGATCAAATCCTCGAGAACGTTACTTGATTGAGAACCTTGTCGAAATTCCTAAACAATCCACGTAAGAATCGGTCATCACTTAAAACATACCACTTTGTGGCCCTTGGCCGAATTCTCACTACACCCTTACCTTGATGAATCGAACCTTAAAAGATCCTTAGTGCTCCCTTTCTATGGCTACACAAGAAAGAAACAATATCAAGGCCCTAACAATAACATAACATTCGGCCATCACCATAATACCAAAACCATCTTTTGGTTTGGCACCTCACAAGAGAAAGAAGCAAAATCGATTACTAGGAAGAGCTTACTTACTACCACGCTTGCAGAGATCGAGAGAGAATACTTAACGGCCTTAAGAATCGACTTAGCACGATAACAAGAGGAAATCAAAGTTTCGGCTAAGTGAACCTTCTGCTTTGGTGAAAATAAGAAAGTAACGAAATGTTGATGGCTTAAAGAGGTTCGCCTCTATTGATAGTTAAAGAAGAGAAAAGCAAGAGATATTCAAAGGAGAAATGGTTTCAAATGAACAAGTAGAGGTAGTGTTACGTTTTGGTGTAGGTAGTGTTTGAGAAGAACAAAAGTGAAGGCTTGGGAGTAAGGCTAAAATTCGGCAACAAGGAGGCTCACACCCTTTAAATAGAGTTTGGCTACTCCCCAATCTTCAAGGACGAAAATGTCAACACAAGAACCCCCCTAGCCGTCCAACACCTTTGTCTCTCTCCCAATCCCTTGATTTCCTCCTAAAAACACTCTACACCACCCTTTCAAACAATTTCAAACTTAAGCCAACTCATCCTTCCTCCTAGCCACCCATTTAAAATAATTTGAACAAGTCAAATCCTACTTTTAAGGTGCCAAACCAGAATCCAACACTTCCCCTTGCTCATGACGCAAAAAGAAAAGAAAATGCCGCCTCTGCACTCGATCCTGAGACCCCAAAGCCCCCTTGAGGCGTCACTTCTCCATGCTCTTAGTGGCATCTCCTTGCCACTCTGCCAAGCCATTTCTTGTGTCTAATTCTCCCAAATAAATTTCTTAAGGCCTCCTCCATCCAAGCTCCCTTTTTAACCCTTAAAACTAAAAATTTTCCAGGGCATTCCACTACACTTTAGGGTTCTCAAGACCCCTAAAACTAACCCAACCACACATTGAAGTGTGCCAACCTCTGAGCTATGCACCAAACGCATAACCCCAGAACTGTGGTGTTACAATTCTACCCTCCTTAAAATAATTTCGTCCTCGAAATTACTTGTCTAAACTAACAGTCCAATTCCTTCCACTACGCTATCGCTGCGCACTCTGATCTTAAAGAGCTAACATACTTCTAGGCACAGATTCTAAGTTCCTACTCAAAGTCCCAATACTTTACGAGTAACAACACAAACAGTCACCAAAACTAACAAGACCACAAAGAATATTCCGAACATAAGAAACTTACCCGCTGGCACATCCGGCACATCATTATCCTCCCTCCGACGGACCGCATAAACCGCACTGGTCGTCTTGCCTCAGTGCCACCATTACCGCGGTCTACTGCTCCATGACCTCGGCCGAAACCATTTCCTCCATGGTTCGGACCACGACCTCTCGTCGCCTGCTGACCACCTCTGCCTGGTTGCACATAACCCTGACCCACTGGCTGAGCCCTGTTCCAATTCTGGGGACAATCCTTAATCAGGTGGAACTTGGACTTGCATCTAAAGCACTCCCGAACACGATTCCAGCATTCACCAACATGGTACCTTCCACATTGAGCACACGAACGATCTGGATTTCCGGCGGCTGGCTTAGCAATATTAACAGGAGTCTCAACCCTCGGTCTTTTCTGAACCCTCTCAAACACTTCTGACGATCCAACACTTCTCTTATCACGGTTCCTTTCTCTATTGTGCCTCTCAGCCTTCTTGACCTCCTCAGCTATTCGAGCTTTCTCCACTAAAATTGCAAAGTCTCTTTCCTGATGCGGAGCAATCAAAACTCGCAGCTCATCCCGTAGCCCATCTTCAAATCTGACGCATCTCTCATAATCCGTTGCCACGATGCCCCGAGCATACCGGCTCAAACGCAGAAACTCAGCTTCGTACTCCGCTATTGACTTGTCACCTTGCACCAAGTTGAGGAACGCCTTCCTCTGAGCATCCACATAGCTCGCTCCGACATACTTCCTTCAAACTTGATCTTAAAGTAACCCTACCACTCGATCCGCGGTACTTTCATTAACATGAGCCACCACCGGGTAGGCTTCATCCCGTAGCAACGAAACAACACCCTTAAGCTTCTCCTCGCAGCTTAAGTCTAAGTCGCCCATAATCCTTTCAACGACCTCAAGCCAATACTCGCCACGTTTGGAGCTACCCTGCACACTCCTCTAAAAACCTCGGCTCCATTCGCCTAAGCCTTTCGGCACCGACTTCCGATTCCTATTGCCCACATTGGCTCCTCGCCACTGCGTTCGAGCACTCGCAACACGCCTTGTGACACTCACGCCGTCTCCCCGACCGTCCCTGCTGCTCAACCTCAACAACCGGTGGCGGTGCATCGCTCTCGACCCATGGCGTGACCCAACCGGCCCGATACTAACATCCCGCCTCTACCACGCCCACGAGTATTGCGACCACGCCCCTAGAACTCATATCTAGCGCCTCGATTTAGTCTGTTTAGAAAGTTTTATGGATTAGAAATTCTGGTTCCACTGCTTTATCCACGAGCAATTTTATGCAATAAAGTTTCCGAGAGTAGTTCTTTCGAACAATCAAGTTCCACTTCCTACCTGTGGTAATTTCGTCATTTTCCTATAGGGGTATATTGGTAATAACTCAGTAAAATTTTGAAAATAAAATTCCAACTTAAAGATATCTCCAAAATTCACAAAATCTCGTGGTTCATCTTGAAAATTTTGTTTTTCGAACAAAATGTGTTGCACAAATTTTAAATCGGGGTTATTTCAGTAATTTTGGAAATCATGGGCATTTTCAGTAAATTCTCAAAATCGAAATATCACAACAAAAATAGAATTTTCTAATATTTAGTGAAATAGGAATATTTCCGTAAAAAGATCGAGAGAAATCAAGATTTAGAAACCAGGGGCATTTTGGTAATTTTATGGCCCAGGGGTATTTTCAGTAAATTTTCACAAACCAGTATATCCGAATATTTTGAAATCGCAAAATTTTGGTAGTTTGTAAAGTAAAAATCATTTTATCAAAAGTTGAGGGTAGTACTGGAAATTTTATAACACAAGGGTATTTTTTCAGTATTTTTGCCACTAGGGCATTTTGGTAATTTTGTAAATAAAAAAATGTCCTCCAAAATCAAATTTAGGGTTTCACAAACCAAAGGGGTAAAGTTGAAAATTTTAAAACAGGGGTTTTAAAACAATCAAAGCCAAATCCTTTCGGGTTTTAATAATCTGTTTAGCCCATGAACAAGTCCTCTTGGTTAAGGTGAACCGTAGCTACGCACTGTGTAGATACCCGCAAAGAGGAGGTGAGTCACACGACCGCTTAAATACCGTGCTCTTCCTGCCCACTCCTAGACATGCGTATGGGGTTACCACACCTTAACTCGGCGACTTACTTCACAGTTTTGTTTAAGAGATTTAAGTTTTATGCACATGTTTGAGTAGTCTAGTCCTAGGGTCCAATAGTCCTAACTTTCTAATCTACGAGCCCAAACTAAGCCCAAATCAATTCATACAAACAAAACAACACAATTTAAAAGTTCGAAGCACTTACCCGTGGACTTCGGCCTGAGGTACAAAGTGCCATGCCGAGAATAACTCAAAACTTCTTATGAAAACCCACCCTTCAAAAGCCCATTTTGAAAACTGCAAGCTGCCCAAAACCCTCAAAGCCGAGTTTTGAACCGGGCTCGATACCAAACGGGTGGCTAGGAGGAAGGATGAGTTGGCTTAAGTTTGAAATTGTTTGAAAGGGTGGTGTAGAGTGTTTTTAGGAGGAAATCAAGGGATTGGGAGAGAGACAAAGGTGTTGGACGGCTAGGGGTTCTTGTGTTGACATTTTCGTCCTTGAAGATTGGGGGAGTAGCCAAACTCTATTTAAAGGGTGTGAGCCTCCTTGTTGCCGAATTTTAGCCTTACTCCCAAGCCTTCACTTTTGTTCTTCTCAAACACTACCTACACCAAAACGTAACACTACCTCTACTTGTTCATTTGAAACCATTTCTCCTTTGAATATCTCTTGCTTTTCTCTTCTTTAACTATCAATAGACGAACCTCTTTAAGCCATCAACATTTCGTTACTTTCTTATTTTCACCAAAGCCAGAAGGTTCACTTAGCCAAACTTTGATTTCCTCTTGTTATCGTGCTAAGCCCGATTCTAAAGCCGTTAAGTATTCTCTCTCGCCTCTGCAAGCGTGGTAGTAAGTAAGCTCTTCCCTAGTAATCGATTTTGCTTCTTTCTCTTGTGAGGTGCCAAACCAAAAGATGGTTTTGGTATTATGGTGATGGCCGAATGTTATTGTTAGGGCCTTGATATTGTTTCTTTCTTGTGTAGCCATAGAAAGGGAGCACTAAGGATCTTTTAAGGTTCGATTCATCAAGGTAAGGGTGTAGTGAGAATTCGGCCAAGGGCCACAAAGTGGTATGTTTTAAGTGATGACCGATTCTTCTGTGGATTGTTTAGGAATTTCGACAAGATTCTCAATCAAGTAACGTTCTCGTGGATTTGATCAATTGTGCTAGTAATAAGGTGCGTAATCAACGCACTAATTCTCGCTTCTTTGTTTACTAATGTGTTTATGTATGCATGATGGGTGGTAGCCAATCTTAATGGTTAAGTGGTAAATACCACGGTTTGGGTAATTGGACGCCAGGTGAGTATTTTGTGAAATTTATGTATTGTGATGTATATATAAATATGTTATGATAATTAAAATGTGATGTCCACTCTTATGTTATGATATGATCTGACATGTTGCATTTACATACATGGGAGGTGGATGGGATCGATGAAGGAAGAAGGTACATATGATGTACGTGGTCTAATGTTAGCCTCGGCTACATTAGCGCTTGAGGGTTAGCTAGGTGCTACCTCAAGGAGATGTTGGCTAGGTGCCCATCTCGGCGGTTGATGGCTATGTGCATCACCGTAGACGGTTTACGATATTGGGTCACTTGGGTTGATCGGTGGCTCACCACGGCCTTGTGCGATGAGTAGCCAAGGTAAGGTTTTTGGATCACGATGTGATCGGTGGTGGTTTATCCACGCCTTGGGCGGAGTCCGCTAAGGTTGGTGTTACTGCTGGACAATGGGTTGGGCGGAGATGCATATTGCATGACTTGTTACGAGAATGGTATGGTATTGGGCCAAGCCCATACGTGTGGGAATCTGTGTTTTGATTATGCATCGAGTCGATGGACTCACTCTTTCATTAACCATTTCAGTGACGCATAGTTGGACCGGGATCGGAGAAGACACATGGTGGCCCATGCGGAAGAGAAGTTTAAATACTTTTAAAGCTTATTTATATTTGAAGTATTTGGGTTTAAACTTTGTGTAATAAGGGTTTTTATTTATTTAATTCTATTTACTTTGGAAATTACTTAATTATTATTTTTACTATTTTATTTTAATTTGATTATGACTTGGTAAAAATTTAATTATAAGCTTGTGGAAATGATTTTTACTCTAATTTACTTATTCAAAGTATTCATGGGTTAATAAAGTGCTTTAAAATGGACACTTTTATTTAATTTCAAGGTCCAAAAGTATAGTTTTAAAAGTACACTGGTTTTGCGTAAAGATAGTAAATTTTTCGTGTTTTAAATTCTAAGTAAAGAAAATATTTTCACTAACATAACCAGATTCGGTCGTAGTGAATGGGCCGGGTTTGGGGATGTTACGATTTAATATCGAGCCCGGTTCAAAACTCGGCTTTGAGGGTTTTGGGCCCAAACAGCTTTTCAAAATGGGCTTTTCAAGGGTGGGTTTTCATAAGAAGTTTTCAGTTATTCGCATGGCACTGTACCTCCGACCAAGTCCACTGTAAGTGCTTCAACTTTTAAATTGTGTTGTTTTGTTTGTATGAATTGATTTGGGCTTAGTTTGGGCTCGTAGATTAGAAAGTTAGGACTATTGGACCCTAGGACTAGACTACTCAAACATGTGCATAAAACTTAAATCTCTTAAACAAACTCGTGAAGTAAGTCGCCGAGTTAAGGTGTGGTAACCCCATGCGCATGTCTAGGAGTGGAACCTAAAGAGCACAGTATTTAAGCAAATCCGTGTGACTCACCTCCTCTTTGCGTGAGTATCCTACTGGTATGCGTAGCTGCTCACCTTAACCAAGAGGACTTGTTCATGGGGCTAAACTGATTATTAAAACCCGAAAGGGATTTGGCTCGATTGTTTTAAAACCCCTGCTTTAAAATTTTCAACTTTACCCCTTTGGTTTGTGAAACCCTAAATTTGATTTTGGAGGGACGTTTTTTTTATTTACAAAATTACCAAAATGCCCCTAGTGGCAAAAGTACGAAAATACCCTTGTGTTATAAAATTTCCGTACTACCCTCAACTTTTGATAAAATGATTTTTACTTTACAAACTACCAAAATTTTGCGATTTCAAAATATTCAGATACCCTGGTTTGTGAAAATTTACGAAAATACCCCTGGGCCATAAAATTACCAAAATGCCCCTAGTTTCTAAATCTTCAGATTTCTCTCGATCTTTTACGGAAATATTCCTATTTCACTAAATATTAGAAAATTCTATTTTTTGTTGTGATATTTCGATTTTGAGAATTTACGAAAATGCCCATGATTTCCAAAATTACTGAAATAACCCCGATTTCTGAAATTTGTGCAACACATTTTGTTCGAAAAACAAAATTTTCAAGATGAACCCTGAGATTTTGTGAATTTTGGAGATATCTTTAAGTTGGAATTTTATTTTCAAAATTTACCCTGAGTTATTACCAATATACCCCTATAGGAAAATGACGAAATTACCCCTGGGTAGGAAGTGGAACTTGATTGTTCGAAAGAACTACTCTCGGAAACTTTATTGCATAAAATTGCTCGTGGATAAAACAGTGGAACAAGAATTTCTAATCCATAAAACTTTCTAAACAGACTAAATCGAGGCGCTAGATATGAGTTCTAGGGGGCGTGGTCGCAATACTCGTGGACGTGGTAGAGGCAGGATGTCAGTATCGGAACCGGTTGGGTCACGCCATGGGTCAGAGAGCGATGCACCGCCACCAGTTGTTGAGGTTGAACAGCAGGACCAGACTGGGGGAGACGACGTAGTGTCACAAGTCGTGGTTGCGAGTGCTCGAACGAGTGGCGAGAGCCAATGTGGGCAATAGGAATCGGAAGTCGCGTGCGAAAGGCTTAGGCGAGAATGGAGCCGAGGTTTTTAGAGGAGTGTCCGGGGTAGCTCCAAACGTGGCGGCAGTATTGGCTTGAGGTCGTTGAAAGGATTATGGACGACTTAGACTTAACCTGCCGAGGAGAAGCTTAAGGGTGTTGTTTCGTTGCTACGGGATGAAGCCTACCGGTGGTGGCTCATCATTAAGGAAAGTACCCTGCGGATCGAGTGGATCAAGGTTACTTTAAGATCAAGTTTGAAGGGAAGTATGTCGGAGCGAGCTATGTGGATGCTCGGAGGAAGGCGTTCTCAACTTGGTGCAAGGTGACAAGTCAATAGCGAGTCACGGGCCGAAGTTTGCGTTTGAGCCAGATGCTCGGGGGCATCGTGGCAACGGATTATGAGAGATGCGTCACATTTGAAGATGGGCTACGGGATGAGCTGCGAGTTTTGATTGCTCCGCATCAAGAAAGAGACTTCGCAATTTTAGTGGAGAAAGCTCGAATAGCTGAGGAGGTCAAGAAGGCTGAGAGGCACAATAGAGAAAGGAACCGTGATAAGAGAAGTGTTGGATCGTCAGAAGTGTTTGAGAGGGTTCAGAAAAGACCGAGGGTTGAGACTCCTGTTAATATTGCTAAGCCAGCCACCGGAAATCCAGATCGTCCGTGTGCTCAATGTGGAAGGTACCATGTTGGCGAATGCTGGAATCGTGTTCGGGAGTGCTTTAGATGCAAGTCCAAGTTCCACCTGATTAAGGATTGTCCCCAGAATTGGAACAGGGCTCAGCCAGTGGGTCAGGGTTATGTGCAACCAGGCAGAGGTGGTCAGCAGGCGACGAGAGGTCGTGGTCCGAACCATGGAGGAAATGGTTTCGGCCGAGGTCATGGAGCAGTAGACCGCGGTAATGGTGGCACTGAGGCAAGACAGCCAGGTCTGGTTTATGCGGTCCGTCGGAGGGAGGATAATGATGTGCCTGGATGTGCAATGGTAAGTTTCTTATGTTCGGAATATTCTTTGTGGTCTTGTTAGTTTTGGTGATCAAGCTGTGTTGTTACTCGTAAAGTATTGGGACTTTGAGTAGGAACTTAGAATCAGGCCTAGAAGTATGTTAGCTCTTTAAGATCAGAGTGCGCAGCGATAGCGTAGTGGAAGGAATTGGACTGTTAGTTTAGACAAGTAATTTCGAGGACGAAATTATTTTAAGGAGGGTAGAATTGTAACACCACAGTTTCAGGGGTTATGCGTTTGGTGCATAGCTCAGAGGTTGGCACACTTCAATGTGTGGTTGGGTTAGTTTTAGGGTCTTGAGAACCCTAAAGTGTAGTGGAATGCCCCGAAAAATTTTTAGTTTTAAGGGTTAAAAGGGAGCTTGGATGGAGGAGGCCTTAAGAAATTTATTTGGGAGAATTAGACACAAGAAATGGCTTGGCAGAGTGGCAAGGAGATGCCACTAAGAGCATGGAGAAGTGACGCCTCAAGGGGCTTTGGGGTCTCAGGATCGAGTCACAGAGAGGCATTTTCTTTTCTTTTTGCGTCATGAGCAAGGGGGAAGTGTTGGATTCGGTTTTGGCACCTTAAAAGTAGGATTTGACTTGTTCAAATTATTTTAAATGGGTGGCTAGGAGGAAGGATGAGTTGGCTTAAGTTTGAAATTGTTTGAAAGGGTGGTGTAGAGTGTTTTTAGGAGGAAATCAAGGGATTGGGAGAGAGACAAAGGTGTTGGACGGCTAGGGGGGTTCTTGTGTTGACATTTTCGTCCTTGAAGATTGGGGGGGAGTAGCCAAACTCTATTTAAAGGGTGTGAGCCTCCTTGTTGCCGAATTTTAGCCTTACTCCCAAGCCTTCACTTTTGTTCTTCTCAAACACTACCTACACCAAAACGTAACACTACCTCTACTTGTTCATTTGAAACCATTTCTCCTTTGAATATCTCTTGCTTTTCTCTTCTTTAACTATCAATAGACGAACCTCTTTAAGCCATCAACATTTCGTTACTTTCTTATTTTCACCAAAGCCGAAGGTTCACTTAGCCGAAACTTTGATTTCCTCTTGTTATCGTGCTAAGCCGATTCTTAAGGCCGTTAAGTATTCTCTCTCAGTCTCTGCAAGCGTGGTAGTAAGTAAGCTCTTCCTAGTAATCGATTTTGCTTCTTTCTCTTGTGAGGTGCCGAAACCAAAAGATGGTTTTGGTATTATGGTGATGGCCGAATGTTATTGTTAGGGCCTTGATATTGTTTCTTTCTTGTGTAGCCATAGAAAGGGAGCACTAAGGATCTTTTAAGGTTCGATTCATCAAGGTAAGGGTGTAGTGAGAATTCGGCCAAGGGCCACAAAGTGGTATGTTTTAAGTGATGACCGATTCTTCTGTGGATTGTTTAGGAATTTCGACAAGGTTCTCAATCAAGTAACGTTCTCAGGATTTGATCAATTGTGCTAGTAATAAGGTGCGTAATCAACGCACTAATTCTCGGTTCTTTGTTTACTAATGTGTTTATGTATGCATGATGGGTGGTAGCCAATCTTAATGGTTAAGTGGTAAATACCACGGTTTGGGTAATTGGACGCCAGGTGAGTATTTTGTGAAATTTATGTATTGTGATGTATATATAAATATGTTATGATAATTAAAATGTGATGTCCACTCTTATGTTATGATATGATCTGACATGTTGCATTTACATACATGGGAGGTGGATGGGATCGATGAAGGAAGAAGGTACATATGATGTACGTGGTCTAATGTTAGCCTCGGCTACATTAGCGCTTGAGGGTTAGCTAGGTGCTACCTCAAGGGAGATGTTGGCTAGGTGCCCATCTCGGCGGTTGATGGCTATGTGCATCACCGTAGACGGTTTACGATATTGGGTCACTTGGGTTGATCGGTGGCTCAGCCACGGCCTTGTGCAGTGAGTAGCCAAGGTAAGGTTTTGGATCACAATGTGATCAGTGGTGGTTTATCCACGCCCCTTGGGCGAGAGTCCGCTAAGGTTGGTGTTACTGTTGGACAATGGGTTGGGCGGAGATGCATATTGCATGACTTGTTACGAGAATGGTATGGTATTGGGCCAAGCCCATACGTGTGGGAATCTGTGTTTTGATTATGCATCGAGTCGGTGGACTCACTCTTTCATTAACCATTTCAGTGACGCATAGTTGGACCTGGGATCGGAGAAGACACATGGTGGCCCATGCAGAAGAGAAGTTTAAATACTTTTAAAGCTTATTTATATTTGAAGTATTTGGGTTTAAACTTTGTGTAATAAGGGTTTTTATTTATTTAATTCTATTTACTTTGGAAATTACTTAATTATTATTTTTACTATTTTATTTTAATTTGATTATGACTTGGTAAAAATTTAATTATAAGCTTGTGGAAATGATTTTTACTCTAATTTACTTATTCAAAGTATTCATGGGTTAATAAAGTGCTTTAAAATGGACACTTTTATTTAATTTCAAGGTCCAAAAGTATAGTTTTAAAAGTACACGGGTTTTGCCAGAAAGATAGTAAATTTTTCGTGTTTTAAATTCTAAGTAAAGAAAAATATTTTCACTAACATAACCAGATTCGGTCGTAGTGAATGGGCCGGGTTTGGGGATGTGTTTGGTGCATAGCTCAGAGGTTGGCACACTTCAATGTGTGGTTGGGTTAGTTTTAGGGGTCTTGAGAACCCTAAAGTGTAGTGGAATGCCCTGGAAAATTTTTAGTTTTAAGGGTTAAAAAGGGAGCTTGGATGGAGGAGGCCTTAAGAAATTTATTTGGGAGAATTAGACACAAGAAATGGCTTGGCAGAGTGGCAAGGGAGATGCCACTAAGAGCATGGAGAAGTGACGCCTCAAGGGGGCTTTGGGGTCTCAGGATCGAGTGCAGAGGCGACATTTTCTTTTTTTTTGCGCCATGAGCAAGGGGGAAGTGTTGGATTCGGTTTTGGCACCTTAAAAGTAGGATTTGACTTGTTCAAATTATTTTAAATGGGTGGCTAGGAGGAAGGATGAGTTGGCTTAAGTTTGAAATTGTTTGAAAGGGTGGTGTAGAGTGTTTTTAGGAGGAAATCAAGGGATTGGGAGAGAGACAAAGGTGTTGGACGGCTAGGGGGGTTCTTGTGTTGACATTTTCGTCCTTGAAGATTGGGGGGGAGTAGCCAAACTCTATTTAAAGGGTGTGAGCCTCCTTGTTGCCGAATTTTAGCCTTACTCCCAAGCCTTCACTTTTGTTCTTCTCAAACACTACCTACACCAAAACGTAACACTACCTCTACTTGTTCATTTGAAACCATTTCTCCTTTGAATATCTCTTGCTTTTCTCTTCTTTAACTATCAATAGACGAACCTCTTTAAGCCATCAACATTTCGTTACTTTCTTATTTTCACCAAAGCCGAAGGTTCACTTAGCCGAAACTTTGATTTCCTCTTGTTATCGTGCTAAGCCGATTCTTAAGGCCGTTAAGTATTCTCTCTCAGTCTCTGCAAGCGTGGTAGTAAGTAAGCTCTTCCCTAGTAATCGATTTTGCTTCTTTCTCTTGTGAGGTGCCGAAACCAAAAGATGGTTTTGGTATTATGGTGATGGCCGAATGTTATTGTTAGGGCCTTGATATTGTTTCTTTCTTGTGTAGCCATAAATAGAAAGGAGCACTAAGGATCTTTTAAGGTTCGATTCATCAAGGTAAGGGTGTAGTGAGAATTCGGCCAAGGGCCACAAAGTGGTATGTTTTAAGTGATGACCGATTCTTCTGTGGATTGTTTAGGAATTTCGACAAGGTTCTCAATCAAGTAACGTTCTCAGGATTTGATCAATTGTGCTAGTAATAAGGTGCGTAATCAACGCACTAATTCTCGCTTCTTTGTTTACTAATGTGTTTATGTATGCATGATGGGTGGTAGCCAATCTTAATGGTTAAGTGGTAAATACCACGGTTTGGGTAATTGGACGCCAGTGAGTATTTTTTGTGAAATTTATGTATTGTGATGTATATATAAATATGTTATGATAATTAAAATGTGATGTCCACTCTTATGTTATGATATGATCCGACATGTTGCATTTACATACATGGGAGGTGGATGGGATCGATGAAGGAAGAAGGTACATATGATGTACGTGGTCTAATGTTAGCCTCGGCTACATTAGCGCTTGAGGAGGTTAGCTAGGTGCTACCTCGAGGAGATGTTGGCTAGGTGCCCATCTCGGCGGTTGATGGCTATGTGCATCACCGTAGGCGGTTTACGATATTGGGTCACTTGGGTTGATCGGTGGCTCACCCACGGCCTTGTGCGATGAGTAGCCAAAGTAAGGTTTTGGATCACAATGTGATCGGTGGTGGTTTATCCACGGCCTTGGGCGAAGTCCGCTAAGGTTGGTGTTACTGGTTGGACAATGGGTTGGGCGGAGATGCATATTGCATGACTTGTTACGAGAATGGTATGGTATTGGGCCAAGCCCATACGTGTGGGAATCTGTGTTTTGATTATGCATCGAGTCGGTGGACTCACTCTTTCATTAACCATTTCAGTGACGCATAGTTGGACCGGGATCGGAGAAGACACATGGTGGCCCATGCGGAAGAGAAGTTTAAATACTTTTAAAGCTTATTTATATTTGAAGTATTTGGGTTTAAACTTTGTGTAATAAGGGTTTTTATTTATTTAATTCTATTTACTTTGGAAATTACTTAATTATTATTTTTACTATTTTATTTTAATTTGATTATGACTTGGTAAAAATTTAATTATAAGCTTGTGGAAATGATTTTTACTCTAATTTACTTATTCAAAGTATTCATGGGTTAATAAAGTGCTTTAAAATGGACACTTTTATTTAATTTCAAGGTCCAAAAGTATAGTTTTAAAAGTACACTGGTTTTGCGAAAAGATAGTAAATTTTTCGTGTTTTAAATTCTAAGTAAAGAAAAATATTTTCACTAACATAACCAGATTCGATTAAGTAGTGAATGGGCCGGGTTTGGGGATGTGTTTGGTGCATAGCTCGGAGGTTGGCACACTTCAATGTGTGGTTGGGTTAGTTTTAGGGGTCTTGAGAACCCTAAAGTGTAGTGGAATGCCCTGAAAATTTTTAGTTTTAAGGGTTAAAAAGGGAGCTTGGATGGAGGAGGCCTTAAGAAATTTATTTGGGAGAATTAGACACAAGAAATGGCTTGGCAGAGTGGCAAGGGAGATGCCACTAAGAGCATGGAGAAGTGACGCCTCAAGGGGGCTTTGGGGTCTCAGGATCGAGCTGCAGAGGCAGCATTTTCTTTTCTTTTTGCGTCATGAGCAAGGGGGAAGTGTTGGATTCGGTTTTGGCACCTTAAAAGTAGGATTTGACTTGTTCAAATTATTTTAAATGGGTGGCTAGGAGGAAGGATGAGTTGGCTTAAGTTTGAAATTGTTTGAAAGGGTGGTGTAGAGTGTTTTTAGGAGGAAATCAAGGGATTGGGAGAGAGACAAAGGTGTTGGACGGCTAGGGGGGTTCTTGTGTTGACATTTTCGTCCTTGAAGATTGGGGTGGAGTAGCCAAACTCTATTTAAAGGGTGTGAGCCTCCTTGTTGCCGAATTTTAGCCTTACTCCCAAGCCTTCACTTTTGTTCTTCTCAAACACTACCTACACCAAAACGTAACACTACCTCTACTTGTTCATTTGAAACCATTTCTCCTTTGAATATCTCTTGCTTTTCTCTTCTTTAACTATCAATAGACGAACCTCTTTAAGCCATCAACATTTCGTTACTTTCTTATTTTCACCAAAGCCGAAGGTTCACTTAGCCGAAACTTTGATTTCCTCTTGTTATCGTGCTAAGCCGATTCTTAAGGCCGTTAAGTATTCTCTCTCAGTCTCTGCAAGCGTGGTAGTAAGTAAGCTCTTCCCTAGTAATCGATTTTGCTTCTTTCTCTTGTGAGGTGCCATAGAAACCAAAAGATGGTTTTGGTATTATGGTGATGGCCGAATGTTATTGTTAGGGCCTTGATATTGTTTCTTTCTTGTGTAGCCATAGAAAGGGAGCACTAAGGATCTTTTAAGGTTCGATTCATCAAGGTAAGGGTGTAGTGAGAATTCGGCCAAGGGCCACAAAGTGGTATGTTTTAAGTGATGACCGATTCTTCTGTGGATTGTTTAGGAATTTCGACAAGGTTCTCAATCAAGTAACGTTCTCAGGATTTGATCAATTGTGCTAGTAATAAGGTGCGTAATCAACGCACTAATTCTCGGTTCTTTGTTTACTAATGTGTTTATGTATGCATGATGGGTGGTAGCCAATCTTAATGGTTAAGTGGTAAATACCACGGTTTGGGTAATTGGACGCCAGGTGAGTATTTTGTGAAATTTATGTATTGTGATGTATATATAAATATGTTATGATAATTAAAATGTGATGTCCACTCTTATGTTATGATATGATCTGACATGTTGCATTTACATACATGGGAGGTGGATGGGATCGATGAAGGAAGAAGGTACATATGATGTACGTGGTCTAATGTTAGCCTCGGCTACATTAGCGCTTGAGGGTTAGCTAGGTGCTACCTCAAGGGAGATGTTGGCTAGGTGCCCATCTCGGCGGTTGATGGCTATGTGCATCACCGTAGACGGTTTACGATATTGGGTCACTTGGGTTGATCGGTGGCTCAGCCACGGCCTTGTGCAGTGAGTAGCCAAGGTAAGGTTTTGGATCACGATGTGATCAGTGGTGGTTTATCCACAGCCTTGGGCAGGGAGTCTGCTAAGGTTGGTGTTACGGTTGGACAATGGGTTGGGCGGAGATGCATATTGCATGACTTGTTACGAGAATGGTATGGTATTGGGCCAAGCCCATACGTGTGTGGGAATCGTGTTTTGATTATGCACTGAGTCAGTGGACTCACTCTTTCATTAACCATTTCAGGGTGACGCATAGTTGGACCGGGATCGGAGAAGACACATGGTGGCCCATGCAGAAGAGAAGTTTAAATACTTTTAAAGCTTATTTATATTTGAAGTATTTGGGTTTAAACTTTGTGTAATAAGGGTTTTTATTTATTTAATTCTATTTACTTTGGAAATTACTTAATTATTATTTTTACTATTTTATTTTAATTTGATTATGACTTGGTAAAAATTTAATTATAAGCTTGTGGAAATGATTTTTACTCTAATTTACTTATTCAAAGTATTCATGGGTTAATAAAGTGCTTTAAAATGGACACTTTTATTTAATTTCAAGGTCCAAAAGTATAGTTTTCAAAGTACACGGGTTTTGCCAGAAAGATAGTAAATTTTTCCTACGACCATTAAGATTGGCTACCACCCATCATGCATACATAAACACATTAGTAAACAAAGAACCGAGAATTAGTGCGTTGATTACGCACCTTATTACTAGCACAATTGATCAAATCCTGAGAACGTTACTTGATTGAGAACCTTGTCGAAATTCCTAAACAATCCACAGAAGAATCGGTCATCACTTAAAACATACCACTTTGTGGCCCTTGGCCGAATTCTCACTACACCCTTACCTTGATGAATCGAACCTTAAAAGATCCTTAGTGCTCCCTTTCTATGGCTACACAAGAAAGAAACAATATCAAGGCCCTAACAATAACATTCGGCCATCACCATAATACCAAAACCATCAAGTAATACCAAATAATAAAATGGCCTTTATTACAACCCACTAATTCAAATAAAGTGCTTATATCAAAACCAAACATAAAATATTAAATCATCATCTTCGGCATAGGCCACCTTGTCCTCTCCGATCCCGGTCCAGCCTTATGCAATACCTGAAAATGGTTAAAGGAAAAAGGTGAGTCACCAAGACTCGAGTGCCACCACTTTTTTCCTGGATTAGCAAAATATCATATGCAACATAAACATAACCATCATGCATCCAATCAATATGCACCCAATCCTAACCATCCATACACCTTTTCTACCCGTGTGGTACCAAACCACTTTGGTGGTGCCAAACCACCGGTGACATATAGTCACAATGTGTTACCAAAACACCGGTGTCCCAAAGACACGATATCCGCTCAATGTGGTGCCAAACCACCGGTGTCCCAAAGACACGTTTGTGATACCAAATCACCGGTGACCGAAGTCACAATAATCGGGTGATGGGGCCAACCCATCGTGTGATACCAAATCACCGGCGTCAATCCTCAATACCGCCTTGTGGGGCCAACCCACCGTGGTGCGAAACCACGGGACGAGAGGCGAGAGTGCCAAACCTCTGAGGTGCCAAACCTCTGTGACCCAAAGTCACAAAGTTGTGTTACCAAAACACCGGTGCTCGTCAGCACAAAATATCACTGCCCCCTCCTCTCATATCACCCATCATTATACCAACTCATGTATAGTATTCAAATCATGCAAACATGTTTAACGTTGCATCTCATAGCACATACATCATAAATCATGACATCATGTATCAATAACGAGTACTCATAATGAAACGGACTTACGAATCAACTGCACATACCCCATAGGGCATCATATCACTCAACCATACTGCTTCGATTTTACCAATCAATCGAGTTTATCAAACATATACAAAGTAAGAAGTGTGTTAGTTTACACACCTGGTTACTAATACGACTATCAAATCCCGGAGATCAAGATCTAACACACTAGATCCCCCTTCCTTAACACTTTTCGAGCACTAGCCACAACTCGAGATATGCGAGATCAAGCCTTCCCCTACAATCGGCCAAAACTAAACAACATAATCATGCTAATCAACCTCTAAGGGTATAATCGTAATTTTACCTACTAAGGGTATTTTCGTAAATTCACAACTGAAATGGCCTTTCCGAAGGCCTAATGTCACCACTAGCGACTCAGCTACCATTTCCGGTCATACCGGACGATTAGGCCTAAAACCCGATTTCGGCTCATCCGGGCCCACATGCTCGTGTGGCCCACCTAGCACAAATCTAGCCACGTATATAACTTCCACCTAGTCTAGTTCAACATGTACTAACCAATCATGCAATTTACTCATATAGGCCCACGGGCCCATTGGGCCCACTTCGGCCCATCGAGGCCCAAGCAGCCCCAACCCACGAGAATACTACTGATGGCCTCAACTATCGCGTCGAAGCCCCACACATGCGCTCGCACGCTCGTGTGGCTACTAATGCCGTGTGTAACCGCATTTCGGCATTTTACCGCTCTACAACTAGAGTAGAGAGAGTTACACACCGATAGGACTGCAGGGCTAATCCAGCGCTCCGACCACTCTTGTGCCCAAACGCCTCCAAGATGTGTTTACTCTCCTTCTAGGATGCTCCTTATATAGCTAGCTCTTCACCTTCATTCTTTGTGTCTTTCCGATGTGGGATCCTTCACGTCGATGAGTTTAAATTCAACCAAACTCTTGCCGTCCAATCATAAAATAAATACTCCCTTGCTTCTCATGAGATTCGAACCTGTGCTCCCTTGTAGCATAATCCACGCTGCTAACCACTTGGCCACAAGCTCCTCTTGTGTCTTAAACCATGCGCAACTAAATATAAACTATGGGCCAAATTCTAAGGTCCAAGCAAAAAGAAACCAAAATGCAAAAGCCAAGACTTGAACCTTGGACCTCCTTCCTTCCTTGTGGCGTCATTCCCTTGTCTCTTATGTGGCGTCACTTTGCCACTACACCACACACTCCACTTGTGTCATTTTTCTCCATATTTTATTCTTAAGGCCTATCTGCCAACTTCCAGGGTTTTTTTCACCTAAAACCAAAATTTCCCCAAAGCCAATATTTGATCCCGAGACTTCATAAAAGCCCTCTAATCTTCCAAAATCACTTATCTAATAAGTCTAACTTGCATTTAAGCCGATCTCTTATTCTCTAAAAATTTAAACGCTACTACGCCTAAGGCCCATTGGGCTCAATTCTCCTAGGCCCAATTTTGGGATGTTACAAATCTACCCTCCTTAAAGAAATTTCGTCCTCGAAATTTCCAACTAACTAACAGTCGCACATCCTAACCTACCACACTACGCTCTTGCTGCGCACTCTGATCTTAATAAAGCTGTCATTCCACCTTGACCACGTCCGCGACAACCACGTCCTCTAGAACTCATATCTAGCGTTGCGATTTAATCTGATTAAAAGTTTTATGCATTAGAAATTTTGTTCCACTGTTTTATCCACGAGCAAATTTTATGAACAGAAGTTTCTGGAAGTCGTTTTTTTCGAGCAATCAAAGTTTCATCTCAAGTTCTCTGTTCTAATTCAAACATTCACATACTTCACTAAAGACACATTCATTCATCCATGTCACTTTCTTGAGCATTCCCAACCCAGGGGTAATTCCGTCATTTTCCTATAGGGGTATTTCGGTAATAACTCAGGGTTAATTTGAAAATAGTTTTCAAATTAAAGATATTTCAAAGTTTACAAAATCTCAGGGGTCATCTTGAAAAATTTGTTTTTCAAACCAGATGTGTTGCAAAAATTTCAAAATCGGGTTATTTCATAATTTTGGAAGTTAAAGGTATTTTCGTAAGTTTCCCAAATCAGATATCTCGATATTTGTAAAACAAAAGTTTTTGATATTTTCATAATCTAAGAACATTTTAGTAAAAATCGAGGAATTATGAAAATTTAGAAACCAAGGGCATTTCGGTAATTTTGTTCATCGTGGTAATTTTGTAAATTTTCAAATCAGTATATCTTGAAAATAGCATTTTTGTATACTTTTGCAAAGTAGGAAATTTTATTAAAATTGGAGTTAAACCAGAAAATCTTGAAAGTCGTGGCATTTTAGTAATTTTTAACACAGGGTATTTTTGTAATTTCCCATACCAGGGTATCTTAACATTTCGAGATTTTGGTATTTTGCAAAGTAAAATCATTTTAATAGAAGTTGAGGTAAATACCGTAATTTTACAATACAAGGGCATTTTTGTAATTTTGCCACTAGGGGCATTTTGAAATTTTGGTAAATCGAGAAAACGTCTTTCAAAATCAGATTTAGGGTTTACAACCCAAAGGGGTAAGTTTGAAAATTTTAAAACTAGGGGTTTTAAAACAAGAAGGCTAATCCCTTTCGGGTTTTAATACTTGGTTTAGCCTATGAACAAGTCTTCTTGGTTAAGGTGAACCGTAGCTACACACCAGTAGGATTCACGTAAAGAGGAGGTGAGTCACTAGGGATCGCTTAAATACCAAGCTCTTCATCGAATACCAATCCTCGACATGCGTGCGATGGTTACCACACCTTAACTCGGTGACTTACTTCATAGGTTTGTTTAGTAGCCTTAAGTCTTATGCATGTGTTTAAGTAGACTAGTCCTGTGGTTCAATGGATCCTAGTTCACTAATATACGCTCCCATAAAAGCCCATAATATTCACATATAAATCAATTCATACAAACAAATCACTTCAAGAAAGTCCAAGTACTTACCGGTGGACTTCGGCCTGAGGTACCAGTGCCATGCGAATAACTGAAAAAGTTCCTTAAAAGCCCATATTTTGAAAAGCCCCTTTTTTTTAAAAAAAGTGTTTTTGGGCCCAAAACCCTCAAAGCCGAGTTTTGAACCTGGCTCTGATACCAAACTGTAACATCCCCAAACCCGGCCCATTCACTACGACGAATCAATCGGTTATGTTATTGCGGAAAGACGGTTGAAAAACCTCGTTAACTTAGCATAAAGCATGAAAGAATTCAATTTTGAAAACTATATCGATATGTGAGTAAAACGAATTCCTCTTACTTAAAACTCATGTAATTTCTTTTGTTGTGTGAAAACATTTTTGAGTTAATAAGAATTTAAAATAACAAAACCATAATCAAGTAATACCAAATAATAAAATGGCCTTTATTACAACCCAATAATTCAAATAAAGTACTTATATCAAAACCAAACATAAAATATTAAATCATCATCTTTGGCATAGGCCACCTTGTCCTCTCCGATCCCTCGCCCAAATTTATGCAATACACGAAAATGGTTAAAGGAAAAAGGTGAGTCACCAAGACTCAATGTGCCACCCTTTTTCCTGATTAGCAAAATATCATATGCAACATAAACATAACCATCATGCATCCAATCAATATGCACCCAATCCTAACCATCCATACACCTTTTCTACCCCGTGGTACCAAACCACTTTGGTGGTGCCAAACCACCGTGACATATAGTCACAATGTGTTACCAAAACACTTTGGTGTCCCAAAGACACGATATCCGTCAATGTGGTGCCAAACCACCGTGTCCCAAAGACACGCTTGTGATACCAAATCACCGGTGACCAAGTCACAATAATCGGGTGATGGGGCCAACCCATCGTGTGATACCAAATCACCGGCGTCAATCCTCAATACCACCTTGTGGGGCCAACCCACCGTGGTGCGAAACCACGGGGGCGAGACGGAGGTGCCAAACCTCCGGAGGTGCCAAACCTCTGTGACCCAAAGTCACAAAGTTGGTTACCAAAACACTGGTGCTCGTCAAAGACAAAATATCACCGCCTTGCCCCCTCCTCTCATATCACCCATCATTATACCAACTCATGTATAGTATTCAAATCATGCAAACATGTTTAACGTTGCATCTCATAGCACATACATCATAAATCATGACATCATGTATCAATAACGATTACTCATAATGAAACGGACTTACAGAATCCGTGCACATACCCCATAGGGTATCATATCACTCAACCATACTGCTTTGATTTTACCAATCAATCGGTTTATCAAACATATACAAAGTAAGAAGTGTGTTAGTTTACACACCGTTACTAATCGACTATCAAATCCCGGAGATCAAGATCTAACGCACTAGATCCCCTTCCTTAACACTTTTGAGCACTAGCCACAACTCGAGATATGCGAGATCAAGCCTTCCCTACAATCGGCCAAAACTAAACAACATAATCATGCTAATCAACCTCTAAGGGTATAATCGTAATTTTACCTACTAAGGGTATTTTCGTAAATTACCAAAATGCCCCTAGTGGCAAAAGTACTAAAATACCCTGTGTTATAAAATTTCCGTACTACCCTCAACTTTTGATAAAATGATTTTTACTTTACAAACTACCAAAATTTTATGATTTCAAAATATTCGAGATACCACTCTGTTTGTGAAAATTTACTTAAAATACCCACTGGGCCATAAAATTACCAAAATGCCCCCGGTTTCTAAATCTTGATTTCTCTCGATCTTTACTGAAATATTCCTATTTCACTAAATATTAGAAAATTCTATTTTTGTTGTGATATTTCGATTTTGAGAATTTACTGAAAATGCCCATGATTTCCAAAATTACTGAAATAACCCCGATTTCTCAAATTTGTGCAACACATTTTGTTCGAAAACAAAATTTTCAAGATGAACCACTGAGATTTTGTGAATTTTGGAGATATCTTTAAGTTGGAATTTTATTTTCAAAATTTACCCTGAGTTATTACCAATATACCCCTATAGGAAAATGACGAAATTACCCCTGGGTAGGAAGTGGAACTTGATTGTTCGAAAGAACTACTCTCGGAAACTTTATTGCATAAAATTGCTCGTGGATAAAACAGTGGAACAAGAATTTCTAATCCATAAAACTTTCTAAATAGACTAAATCGAGGCGCTAGATATGAGTTCTGGGGCGTGGTCGCAATACTCGTGGACGTGGTAGAGCCAGGATGTCAGTATCGGAACCGGTTGGGTCACGCCATGGGTCAGAGAGCGATGCACCGCCACCAGTTGTTGAGGTTGAACAGCAGGACCAGACTGGGGGAGACGACGTAGTGTCACAAGCTGTGTTGCGAGTGCTCGAACGAGTGGCAGGAGCCAATGTGGGCAATAGGAATCGGAAGTCGCGTGCAGAAAGGCTTAGGGCGAATGGAGCCGAGGTTTTTAGAGGAGTGTCTGGGGTAGCTCCAAACGTGGCGAGTATTGGCTTGAGGCCGTTGAAAGGATTATGGACGACTTAGACTTAAACTGCTGAGGAGAAGCTTAAGGGTGTTGTTTCGTTGCTACGGGATGAAGCCTACCGGTGGTGGCTCATCGTTAAGGAAAGTACCCTGCGGATCGAGTGGATCGGTTACTTTAAGATCAAGTTTGAAGGGAAGTATGTCGGAGCGAGCTATGTGGATGCTCGAGAGAAGGCGTTCTCAACTTGGTGCAAGGTGACAAGTCAATAGCGAGTCGGTTGAGTTTACTGCGTTTGAGCCAGATGCTCGGGGCATCGTGGCAACGGATTATGAGAGATGCGTCGATTTGAAGATGGGCTACGGGATGAGTCATGAGTTTTGATTGCTCCGCATCGTGAAAGAGACTTCACAATTTTAGTGGAGAAAGCTCGAATAGGCGAGGAGGTCAAGAAAGGCCGAGAGGCACAATAGAGAAAGGAACCGTGATAAGAGAAGTGTTGGATCGTCGTAAGTGTTTGAGAGGGTTCGAAAAAGACCGAGGTTGAGACTCACTGTTAATATTGCTAAGCCACCACGGAAATCCGGATCGTCCGTGTGCTCAATGTGGAAGGTACCATGTTGGCGAATCTTTGGAATCGTGTTCGGAGTGCTTTAGATGCAAGTCCAAGTTCTACTGATTAAGGATTGTCCCCGACTGGAACAGGCTCACCCGATGGGTCGGGGTTATGTGCAACCAGCAGAGAGTGGTCGCCAGCGACGAGAGGTCGTGGTCCGAACCATGGAGGAAATGGTTTCGGCCGAGGTCATGGAGCGCAGAGACCGCGGTAATGGTGGCACCGAGGCAAGACAACCAGTGTCAGTTTATGCGTCCGTCGGAGGAGGATAATGATGTGCCTGATGTGCCAGCAATGGTAAGTTTCTTATGTTCGGAATATTCTTTGTGGTCTTGTTAGTTTTGGTGATTTGTTTGTGTTGTTACTCGTAAAGTATTGGGACTTTGAGTAGGAACTTAGAATCAGTGCCTAGAAGTATGTTAGCTCTTTAAGATCGTGAGTGCAGGCGATAGCGTAGTGGAAGGAATTGGATCATTAGTTTAGACAAGTAATTTTGAGGACGAAATTATTTTAAGGAGGGTAGAATTGTAACACCACAGTTTCGGGGTTATGCGTTTGGTGCATAGCTCGAGAGGTTGGCACACTTCAATGTGTGGTTGGGTTAGTTTTAGGGGTCTTGAGAACCCTAAAGTGTAGTGGAATGCCCTGAAAATTTTTAGTTTTAAGGGTTAAAAGGGAGCTTGGATGGAGGAGGCCTTAAGAAATTTATTTGGGAGAATTAGACACAAGAAATGGCTTGGCAGAGTGGCAAGGAGATGCCACTAAGAGCATGGAGAAGTGACGCCTCAAGGGGGCTTTGGGGTCTCAGGATCGAGTGCAGAGGCAGATTTTCTTTTCTTTTTGCGTCATGAGCAAGGGGAAAGTGTTGGATTCGGTTTTGGCACCTTAAAAGTAGGATTTGACTTGTTCAAATTATTTTAAATGGGTGGCTAGGAGGAAGGATGAGTTGGCTTAAGTTTGAAATTGTTTGAAAGGGTGGTGTAGAGTGTTTTTAGGAGGAAATCAAGGGATTGGGAGAGAGACAAAGGTGTTGGACGGCTAGGGGGGTTCTTGTGTTGACATTTTCGTCCTTGAAGATTGGGGGGTAGCCAAACTCTATTTAAAGGGTGTGAGCCTCCTTGTTGCCGAATTTTAGCCTTACTCCCAAGCCTTCACTTTTGTTCTTCTCAAACACTACCTACACCAAAACGTAACACTACCTCTACTTGTTCATTTGAAACCATTTCTCCTTTGAATATCTCTTACTTTTCTCTTCTTTAACTATCAATAGACGAACCTCTTTAAGCCATCAACATTTCGTTACTTTCTTATTTTCACCAAAGCCGAAGGTTCACTTAGCCGAAACTTTGATTTCCTCTTGTTATCGTGCTAAGCCGATTCTTAAGGCCGTTAAGTATTCTCTCTCGATCTCTGCAAGCGTGGTAGTAAGTAAGTAAGCTCTTCCTAGTAATCGATTTTGCTTCTTTCTCTTGTGAGGTGCCAAACCAAAAGATGGTTTTGGTATTATGGTGATGGCCGAATGTTATTGTTAGGGCCTTGATATTGTTTCTTTCTTGTGTAGCCATAGAAAGGAGCACTAAGGATCTTTTAAGGTTCGATTCATCAAGGTAAGGGTGTAGTGAGAATTCGGCCAAGGGCCACAAAGTGGTATGTTTTAAGTGATGACCGATTCTTCTCGTGGATTGTTTAGGAATTTCGACAAGGTTCTCAATCAAGTAACGTTCTCGTGATTTGATCAATTGTGCTAGTAATAAGGTGCGTAATCAACGCACTAATTCTCGATTCTTTGTTTACTAATGTGTTTATGTATGCATGATGGGTGGTAGCCAATCTTAATGGTTAAGTGGTAAATACCACGGTTTGGGTAATTGGACGCCAGTGAGTATTTTGTGAAATTTATGTATTGTGATGTATATATAAATATGTTATGATAATTAAAATGTGATGTCCACTCTTATGTTATGATATGATCTGACATGTTGCATTTACATACATGGGAGGTGGATGGGATCGATGAAGGAAGAAGGTACATATGATGTACGTGGTCTAATGTTAGCCTCGGCTACATTAGCGCTTGAGGGTTAGCTAGGTGCTACCTCAAGGGAGATGTTGGCTAGGTGCCCATCTCGGCGGTTGATGGCTATGTGCATCACCGTAGACGGTTTACGATATTGGGTCACTTGGGTTGATCGGTGGCTCAGCCACGGCCTTGTGCAGTGAGTAGCCAAGGTAAGGTTTTGGATCACGATGTGATCAGTGGTGGTTTATCCACGGCCTTGGGCAGGGAGTCTGCTAAGGTTGGTGTTACGGTTGGACAATGGGTTGGGCGGAGATGCATATTGCATGACTTGTTACGAGAATGGTATGGTATTGGGCCAAGCCCATACGTGTGGGAATCTGTGTTTTGATTATGCACTGAGTCAGTGGACTCACTCTTTCATTAACCATTTCAGGTGACGCATAGTTGGACCGGGATCGGAGAAGACACAGGGGGGCCCTGCAGGAAGAGAAGTTTAAATACTTTTAAAGCTTATTTATATTTGAAGTATTTGGGTTTAAACTTTGTGTAATAAGGGTTTTTATTTATTTAATTCTATTTACTTTGGAAATTACTTAATTATTATTTTTACTATTTTATTTTAATTTGATTATGACTTGGTAAAAATTTAATTATAAGCTTGTGGAAATGATTTTTACTCTAATTTACTTATTCAAAGTATTCATGGGTTAATAAAGTGCTTTAAAATGGACACTTTTATTTAATTTCAAGGTCCAAAAGTATAGTTTTCAAAGTACACGGGTTTTGCCAGAAAGATAGTAAATTTTTCGTGTTTTAAATTCTAAGTAAAGAAAAATATTTTCACTAACATAACCAGATTCGGTCGTAGTGAATGGGCCGGGTTTGGGGATGTTACAGTTAACACTTCCCCCTTGCTCATGACGCAAAAAGAAAAGAAAATGCTGCCTCTGCAGCTCGATCCTGAGACCCCAAAGCCCCCTTGAGGCGTCACTTCTCCATGCTCTTAGTGGCATCTCCCTTGCCACTCTGCCAAGCCATTTCTTGTGTCTAATTCTCCCAAATAAATTTCTTAAGGCCTCCTCCATCCAAGCTCCCTTTTTAACCCTTAAAACTAAAAATTTTCCAGGGCATTCCACTACACTTTAGGGTTCTCAAGACCCCTAAAACTAACCCAACCACACATTGAAGTGTGCCAACCTCTGAGCTATGCACCAAACGCATAACCCCCAGAACCAGGGTGTTACAGGGTCATACAGATTTTAGAAGATATGCTGAGAGGTTGTGTTTTGGATTTCAGTGGTAGTTGGGAAGAATATCTACCGTTATGCATTAAACATAACAATAGTTATCAAGCGAGTATTCAGATGGCACCATATGAAGCACTGTACGGACGAAAGTGCCGTACTCCTACATGTTGGACGGAGTTGGGTGAACGACAAGTTTTTGGTCCAGAGTTGGTGACAGAAACTGAGGATAAATTTAAAGTAATTCGCGCTCGTCTCAAGGAAGCAACAGATAGGCAGAAATCTTATGCTGATCTTAAGCGTAAGGAAATGGAATATGCAGTAGGAGATAAAGTTTTTCTGAAAGTGTCGCCTTGGAAAAAGGTATTGAGATTTGGGCGAAAAGGGAAGCTGAGCCCTAGGTTCATCGGGGCATACACAGTGTTGAAGCGAGTGGGACCGGTAGCTTATCACCGAGCTCTGCAGTGAGTTGAGTCGATTCATGACGTCTTCCATGTGTCAATGCTTAGGCGATATCGGTCAGATCCATCACACGTTGTGCCAGTGGCAGAGATTGAGGTAAACTCAGACTTATCTTTCGAGGAGGAACCAGTCTAGATCTTAGATCGAGAGGTCAAGGTTTTACGTAGGAATTCTGTACCTTTGGTGAAAGTGCTATGGCGAAACCATGGTGCGGAGGAAGCTACGTGGGAACCCGAGGATGTGATGCAAAGCAAACAATACCCCCATCTCTTACGATCGACGGTAATTTCGAGGCCGAAATTATTTTTAAGGGGGTAGAACTGTAACATCCTAAAATAGGGGTTATTTGTGATTGAATTATTTTGCTTGTGATTGGATTGCTGTGATATTATTTGTGGTGTAATAAGACTTAATCATAGATCTTAAGTAGGCTCGGATAGTAGAAAAATTTTGTTTGTAAGCTTTAAAGATAGGGGGCCTTAGTAAGTAGGGGTTACAAGTTAAATGAGGGAATATTAGACACTAATAAAGCCTTGGAAAAGCGGCAAAGGGAGGCCACTTAGGAGCTGGAATTGATGCCACAAGGGGAGCAAGGGGAGCCTATGTTCGAGTCGCAGAATTCTCCTTTTTGCTCTTTATTTTGGACGGCAAGAGGAAGAGAGAATGCTCAATTTAAACTTCAGGATAATAATGATTTTATAGGGATTTTATTTGAATAATCTTAAAAGGATGGCAAGGAGAAAAAGAAGGAGTTTGATTTATTCAAATTATTTTGAATATTTTCAAATGGTTGGCCAAGAGGAATTTTAGGTGGTGGCCGAATCTCAAACTCCTTGTGGGAGAGGAGTGGACAGCTTGGTGATTAAGCAAGGGGTGTGCTGAATTCTCTTAGTCACCTACTTGACAATTTCGGCTAAGCTTTTTCCCATCTTTCAATTCTTTTTCCTTCTCTTTTCATCCTTTATTAAAACCAAAAGCACCATTAATCCCTTACCTCTCTTCTTTTGTTTTCAAAAAACTCTCTCTACCCTTTCCTTGCCGAATCCCCATCTTCTTTTCCCCTTTTCTTATCTTTCTCTATTTGGCCGAATATTCTTCACTCTTGTTGCTGAAACTCTAACTCCTTTTTCTCATTATTTTCTTTCTCTCTAGCCGAATCTATTCCCTATCTTGGTGACCGAAATTCCTTTTCTTCCTGTTAAACTCACCTTGGCCGAATATTAAAGTGGGATAGATCTCTTCGGATCTTCTTTGTCAAGTGATTTGAAAAGGTAAGTGGTTATAGCCGAATGCTTATTTTTTCTTCTCTTCTGTCTCTCTGTCGACTGGGATGAATGGGAAAAGCCGAAATATATTGGTGGCTAATCAGTGTTGGAACCGATTCTATCTAGGTGCTCTGGGATTTTGAAGTATTCAATCAAGCCTTCATTCGTTAGCAATCAGTCTTGGTAAGTGGTGGTAAGGATCTATTTTAGTAAACCATTTAGTTGGTATTTGGAAGCCAAAGGCTATTGTTGTGGCTACTAATGATTGCCGATTGTAGGGAAGTGAAGCAGATTTACATATCGTGAGGTGCTTAGTGTTCAAGAGGCGTTTAGGTGAGGATTTGGGTTCTTACGATTGACCCTTTGGATTTATTGGGTTTGGCCGAATAGCCATGTCACTAACCTTATGTATGGCCGAATATAGGGGCAAGGAAGTCTAGTGTGGCCGATTGATTCTTCGGGATTTAGGGCTATCGTTGGTAATAGGTGTGTACATACACACTTTATAACTAATAATGTGCTAAATATATTGTGAGCTAATTGGATCTATGTAGAGGTGGATTTAATACCATAAAGGTATAAGCAAGGATTCAGGTAAGTCCTTGTTGTTATGAGCTTTCGTTATAATGCTTTTGGGAAGCATGACATATTTGGTATATGTGGCATATAAATATATGGCTATTGATAAAACCAGTGTGTGTTGTTAAATAAACATGTTGGCATAATTTCTGTTAAATGCATGTCATTGGTTGATGTGGGTTAAACGAGTGGAGGGGGAAGTGATATCCGTGTCCTCGGACACCAGTGGTTTGGTACCACATTTCGTGACTACGGTCACCAGAGGTTTGGCACCTCATAGCGTCTTGTCCCAGTGGCTTAGCACCACAATGGTTGGCCCCACGATTGATATTATGGGATCGTTGCGGTGATTTGGTATCACACGCGGGGTTGGCCCCACGAGATGGATTGTGTCTTGAGACACGAGAGGTTTGGCACCTCGGTGATTTGGTATCACATTTGTGACTTTGAGTCACCGGTGGTTTGGCACCACCAGTGGTTTGGTACCACACGGGGTAGAGAAAGGTGTTTGGATGGCTAGGTTGGGTGCATGTTAAACTTAGTGCATGTTGACTTAGTTATAAATTGTGTATGATGTTACATTAAACCGGGGGAAGGGTTACACATTGAGTCTTGGTGACTCACCCTCTCCTTTAACTTTTTCAGGTGACTCGTAGACCGCGGATGTGGAGCCGGATGGACTCGAGGTGGCCATGCAGTGAAAATGTGGACTTAATGAACTTTGAATTATTTTATTTTATTGTTGGTTTATTTGTTCAAGTTGTAATAAGGCCTCCTAAGATTTTATTTTTATTATTTCACATGCTGTGGGATAATTTGTTTAAACTACTTAATGACTTTAAAATGATTACACAAGTTTTCTTAAATTCAAACGTAAATGTTTTCTGTGCCATCGGGTACATCTGAAATCGGTAACCATCTAACTTAATAAATTTTTAACAACTAAGTTAAGTATTGTTTTATTCATACACCTCAATGGTTTTAAACAAGACAATATTCTATTTAAAGTGAAACGTTTTACCAAAAACCTGAATCAGCTAAAAGAGATTTTTCAAAATATTTTCCTCTGTAACATACCGAATTTGGTAGTAATGTTTGGGCCGGGTTTGGGGTGTTACAAATTTCATTTAATTTTTTCACAACCAAGCCTAGCTGAAACTATTTTTATACTCATAACAGCCCAAATTTTTCATTTATTCACATTTTCTACTCATTTTATAGACTCTTACAAATAAGTCTTTTTTGACATTTTTACCGAAAATCACTTAGCCAAAGTCATTTAACAAACAACAAACATGCATTTTCTACCATCAAACATCAAAATACACACATTTCTAATATGGTTCAAACCCATACCTTGGTCATTTCTTAAATTAGTGGTAGAAATAGATGGATCATGTTACAAGGATTTCAAAAACATAAAAATCATTAAAAAATAGGGCTCGAACGGACTTACAATTGAGCTTGGAAGCTTGAAAAACCCTATCCATGCTTTCCCCTTGTAAAATTCGGCCATGGGAAGAAGATGGACAAAAATTGGCTTTTATTTTGGGTTTTTAATTCATTTTAATTACCAAATTACTAAAATACCCTTAATGAAAAACTTTAGAAACATACCAAACCATGTCCATTTTTGTCCACCAACTTAACCAATGGTATAATTACCATTTAAGGACCTCCAATTTAAAATCTCATAGCAATTGGACACCTTTAACATATAGAATTCAAGTTTTGCACTTTTTGCAATTTTGTCCCTTTAACTAAATTGAGTGCCCAAACGTCAAAATTTTCAAATGAAATTTTCGTGAAATTATTCCATAAAATTGTAGACCATAAAAATATAATAGAAATAAATTTTTCTACATTGAATTTGTGGTTCCGAAACCATTATTCTGACTAGACCCAAAACTTGGCTGTTACAGCTCATGTAACAACCCGTTTCCAGTGGTACCAAAAATGATGGTTTTGGGACCTCATTTATTGGTGATTGAGTCTATAAGTTTTAATATTTCATATCTACTAGTCTATTATAGTGTTATATGAAATTCTGGTTTGTTAATTTTTGGGGATTGATTTCATGGGATCGTTTCCAAGTTCTTTCGAAAATCAGTAAATTCTTTTGGCTGCTGATTAGGTTTCGCATGGGTTGAAGCAGTCGCTTTACCTACCAGTGATAAAAAATCAATAGTGAGGTTCCTCAGAAAGACCATATTCATTAGGTTTGGTACACTACATGCGTTGGTCAGTGACAAATGATCACATTTCTGTAGCAAGCAATTTGAAGTAGCTTTGGCTAAATACAACATAAGACATCGGATGACAACAACCTATAACCCATAAGTTAATAGGCAAGTGGAAGTGTCTAATCATGAAATAAAACAGATTTTGGAAAAAAATAGTAAATCCAAGCAAAAAGGATTGGACAACAAAGCTAGACAATGCATTGTGGGCTTACAGAACAACATATAAGACTCCTCTAGGTATGTCTCCATACAAGATAGTATATGGTAAGAACTGCCGTTATTGGAAAAAAAGCATATTGAGTGATCAAAGAGTTAAATCTGGACCAAGAATTAGCTAAAAAAGAAAGACTATTTCAACTCCAAGAATTGGAAGGATTCTATTTTATGGCATATGAAAATAATAAAATGTATAAGGAGTGGAGTAGACTTCGACACGACGCGAAGATTAGAAAGTGTGAATTTTTACCTGGACAAAATGTTCTATTGTTCAAGTCAAGATTAAAATTATTTCCTAGCAAACTTAAATCAAGATGGACAGATCCATATACCATACACCAGGTAACTCCTCATGAAACAATAGAGTTAATTGGAAAAGAAGGACAACTTTTTTTTTGGTAAATGGCCAAAGAGGAAAACATTATTTTGGAGGAATAATCAACACGGTAGTTGATGAGCAAATCTTACACTATAATGCGCTATGGGATTCAAAAGGAATCAAGGGAAATCAACAAATGAAAAAAGTGATGATGAAGAAGATGACCAAAGTGTTGATTCCACAAAATACAGGGGAATCTGTCCTACATGTCATGACACCACTACAGAATGTCGCGACAATGAAAAATATTCAAATCATGGAACCTCTTGATGTCACTACATCACTGAGGGACGTTGCGACATCACTGCGTAACTCTATTTTTTCGAACTAACACTAATTGCTGACCTTTTTTTGTAGTTTAATTATATTATGAATTTTGTTCTTTAAATTCTTGCATAGTAAAAATAAACTATAATTATTAAATACTTTATTCTTTCATTCTAATTTATAAATAAGTCACATTGATCCTCTTATTTATCACAGCAGAAAAAGAAAAAGAAATCAAATTCTAGAAATAATAGATTGTGTAGGGAATTTCAGCAAAAATAGATTTTCAAATGGCTAGTTTCAGGGTAAGTGCTTCAAGCCTAGCTGTTGAGTTCCAAGAAGGCGACATGGATAAATACTTGCAACAACTATAGCCGTATACCTTCATTCAAGAGTAGGGATTTGATCCTCTAATGAGGAACTGTAAAGGAATATGGGAGAATGCAACAAAAACAGAATGGACAAAATTTTGTTTACCATTTGAAGAGCCTACAATAATTACCATGGTGCAAGAATTTTATTTAGCATTAAAACAAAGGGAAGCAACCAAACCATTCTACGAGATGCGTTATTTTATGAAGGTTAGAGGGGTTAATGTTTCGGTAATTGAGATGAGTATTTTCAAATTTTATGATGTGCCATATTATTATCGCCATGATCTCTATAAAACAAATCCAAAGGAATTCAAAAATAAAGATACGAAAGAAATATTGAGATTTTTAATGGAAGGGAAAGAGATGTAGACATATCGGATAGGAACAGTAATACCCGAGACATTCAATCAAGAGCTAATGACACCAAATGCCAAGATGTAGATGAAGTTTGTCTATTTGAGAATATGGCCTACAATAGAGATGTCAGAGATTAGCCTAATTCAAGCTATCATAAAATATGGGATCCTCTAAAAGAAACAAATATGTATTGGTAAATAGATATACAAGAATATGGTTGACTACGCAAGGAATTTAGGAAATGTAATATTTTTTCCTCCTTTGATTATATAATTGTGTAAAAGAGCAACCGTCCCTATTGAACGAATGGATGAAACCATGAATCCTCAAGGAAACTATTCGATGATGACATATTCAAGTAGCTTATTCTTCTGTAGATGAAATAGAAAGAGGAAAGGAGAAAAACGTGATTTCAAGAAGATGATGAATAATATTTCGAATTAAGTTAGTAGGATTTTAATTTTTAGGAGAAGATAACTTTAGTAAAATTAAATGTGTTTCTTATTACTAAGGTTTGTATTTTTTGTAATTACTAAATTGAATATTTCTTTTTAGGTTGTATTAATTTCTTTAAGGATGATTTAAATTTGTTTTAGGATTAGGAACAAATATAAAACTTTTAGTTGTCTTGTAGATTGGTTAAATATTATATATAAAAACCCAATTCAAAAGAGACATAACAATTTTAGCTGTTAATGAACAAAGGAGGAAGAACCTACCATTAGCAGTTGGAACAACCACGATCAATCAGGTAACTTCTTTCCTCATCTTTTTATGGGCCACACATTTAGGAAAACGTGTCAAATAAAATATGTGTGTGTTGGGGATCGGGTAACATAGAAAATTTGTTTTAAATATTTACATTTACATTTTCTTTTATTTTTATTGTCTTTGGTGTGCTTGAGCTTGTAGAAATACAAGTGATTAGTTAGGAGCATGTACATAGGTTGCTTGTGTTTACAAATAAAGTTGGCATGATGATAGGTGATTTTCAATTTTTGATTAATAGAGTACTAAGTTCTATATGTTACACTGTAAATAGACATTAAGTAATCAACTGTATCAAATGATATAAAAATACAAGGAAACGAGCATGCTAGTATGAATGATGAATGGTTGAAATTGAATTTTTTTGGTTGATTAAATTTGGAACATATCTAGAGCAAAAAAAAAAAAAAAAAAAAAGCTTACCTATATTTATTCACGTTTAGTATCGACTTTTGAGCTTGTTAACACTTCTTGATGAACTTTACTACAAAACCCAAGCCTGAAATGTTGATTTGTATTTTATCTTTTTCTTTGGTCCTGCACTACACGACTATAGATGTCTGACTATACGTATTGAGGGTTAAGTAGATACATCACAATAGATTTTTTAAAAACAGAGTAAAATAGGAAAGATTGGTATAACATAGGAACTATAGGTTAGCCTGAAAGTGCAAAACAAAAAGAAAAAAAAATTCAAAAAGAAAAGTAATACGAGTAAAAAAGTTCTTAAAAACCAAAAATAAAAAAGCATTCGTGAGTGAGATAATTGAAAAACAAAAGTGTCAGAGTCACAAGAATAAGAAAAACTCGTTCATTAGTGCACAGAAACTCATAGGCTAGTCGTAGTCATTATGTTATGCTATGATTTCCTATGTGGAGAAACAAGGAAGGTGAGGGAAGGAGAAATAAGGTGATGAGCGAGTAAGGGTCACCAAGGGGGGAGAATAGGGATCAATAGGATGTGCCAAACTATTTTCGTGTTATAACCCTTTTGATGCTTATTGTTTTTTTGAATTCCATACCTTTCCTAAGCCTCAGAACGTTACAAGCTAAAAAGTCATATGTGACCTAAATATCCTTATGCATGAGTGGACATTTTATTAAACAATCACATAAAAGACTATTTGTATTCTGCTCAGATAATCAAATTACTTGTATTATTTATTGATGGACCCCTAAAGGTGAGACCCTTAATGTTTCTATACTTTGTAATATATTGAACTTAGATGTTGTGGTCAAAAGTACCAAGTTAATTATTCATCATGTTAAAGTTATTCGTGAATATGAAATATCTAGTCATGTGCTCTAAATTCAATACTTGTATTCTACTTGCTCAAGGGACGTCGTTTTTATTTCTTATTTTTGTTTGTGTTGCTTGAGGACAAGTAATAACTTAAGTATGGGGGAGTTTGATCTGCCGTAATTCAATGCAGCAATTTAAATTAATTTTCGCTCTTTAGGAGCTTGAAAGCAATCATTTTCATTAGGTTTTAATTATGTTTTTACAAGATTTCTTAAAGTTAATAAAATGAACAAATTTAGTCTGTTATTGACCTTAGGGGCCAAATGAGGTCTAAGGGGGAGCTAATGAACTATGTAAGTGTACAGGAGACCATTAGAAGGCATAATATACAAATGCTGGTCGCTATGCCACAACACGAAATGATCAATGTTGCAACATAGGGAGCAGAATGGAGAAATCATGAAACTACCTTCGTTGTCGTGGCACAGACTAAGGGTGTTGCGACATACCGCTGAAGACATCCTAAGAGGAGTATAATGAGTCTATGTCACGACACAGGTCTTGGTGTGTCACGACATCGATTCTGTATAGAAACTAACACAAGCAAGGGGGCATTTTGGTCTGCAAAATCAAACTTAAAGCTCAAAAATGTTAGCTAACCTAGGAATAAGGACAACGACCACTTGAAATATATAAATAGGATCCTTTGTCACATGTTATAGACACAAATTACTTAGTTTAGAATTCAAATTTTAATTTCAGTTTAAGCTTTTCTTTCTTTTTAGGTCTTAGATTTAATTTCAAGTTGTTCTTTGTTTATCTTGAGAGATCTAATTTATTGAAGACAATCAAACTTGTGGATTTATATTCATCTTTAATACAAACCAGTTGTATTCTTAAACTCTATACTTCTGATTCATTTAGCATGTTCTCTGTTTACATGAATTCCATATTGTTTATGAAAACCATGAGGAACTAATCCCTTTATAGGGGATTAGCAAGTAGAGGTATGATCTATTAACTATTTTATAAGGTTACTCAATAGATTAGCTATTTGGGAAAGAATAACCTAAACCCTAAGCTTGAGAACCCTAGGAAGTCATCAAGGTGAGAAGTAACCCAAAATTGGTATGTCTTATCCATGAACACCTTCACCCCAAACAGTCTAGACTGTGAGGTTGAAAGATAAATAGTCCTTACTGACTTGCTATTTGAGTGGAAGATCAGAAAATCTTGCTAGGATAGTGACTAGTTGACCAACGAGGAACCCGAAGTGACAGTTGATGGGGATTATTGAAGCGAACTAATCACATGTAATAAGATTTGATTTAATCCATTCTTTGATCTCTTGAATTTTTATTTCCTTACGTTATTTTATTTTATTATTTAAAAACCATAATAAATCCTTTTATTTTACTTTCATACTATAACTAAATTAAAATACTAATTAGATCTTTCAGTGTTTTGGTTAAAATTGATTTAGCACTTGCCTCCCTTGGGTACGATCCTTGCAGTACTCAACTATATTACAACTAGACCCGTATACTTGCGAATATCACCTTGTATATCCATATCGTTTACTGCAATATTCACACTTTGGACGTTAGTACATTTGGAGGTAGTCACAAGACACTTAGGGATGACTTAAGGCATTGTTTGGTAGACAATTCTGAGCTAAAAAGCTTACCTTAATTTAAAATCCCTAGTACCCTAATTTTTGAGCCTAAACCCCTATTTCTTGATGAACCATAATGGAAACCTAAACCTTAATATAATCTCTTGATCTAATTTTCTTGTTCGTTACATGAACTTAGATGTTAGGCCATTGATATTAAAGGTTAGGTAGATACGACAAGGTGGTTTCCAAAATAAAGAAAAATAAGAGTGAACATAAGGGATAGTATGTGTAACAGCCCGATTTTGACCCTAATCGGAAACAGTGGTTTCGAGACCACAAATTCGAGTCAATAAAAAAAATTTATATTATATTTGGTGTCTATGATTTATGAGTGAGCATGTGCAATAATTTCGTGAATTAATTTATTCGTTTGTGTGTTTAATTTAAGAAAAAAGACTAAATCGCATAAGTGGAAAAAGTGGCATTTTATTTAATTGAGTGGTTTAATTGAGTTGTCTTCTTTTGCATGTGGCCATATGTTGTAAATTTGCCATTTAGAATAATAGTGGACGGCAACTTGGCTTTAATTTTTATATTAGTATGTTTTTTTATATGTATAAATTATATGTGTTAAAGTTTAGATATTAAAATATAAGTTAATATTAAAAATAAAACATGAAAAGAAAAGCCTTTATCTTTCATCTTTGGCCGAAACTAAAGAGAAAAGAAAGAAGTGTAACGACCCCAATTTGGGCCTAGTAGAATTGGGCCCATTGGGCCTTGGGCACAGGAGCGTTTTAAAATTTTTGGGAACAAGAGAACGGCCCTAATGCAAGTTGGACCTATCAGGTGAGTGATTTTGGAAGGTTAGGGGGCTTCTATGAAGTCCCGGGATCAAACTTGGGTTTTAGGAAAATTTTGGTTTTAGGTGAATAAAACCCTGGGAGTTAATAGGTAGGCTTTAAGAATAAAAGATGGAGAAAAATGACACAAAATGAGTTTGTGGTCTAGTGGCAAATGGCGCCACATAGGAGACAAGGAGGTGATGCGACAAGGAAACAAGGGGGGTCCAAGGTTCAAGCCTTGGCGCTGGCATTTCATTTTGATTGATTTTTAAGTGAACTTGGACTTTGACCCATAGATTTATATTTAGTTGCGCATGATTTTAGACACAAGAGGAGCTTGTGGCCTAGTGGCTAGCGGCGTGGATTAAGTTATAGGGGAGCCTGAGTTCGAATCCCATGCAGATTAACAGCTTCAGATTCCTATCAGGTGTGTATTTCGCCCAACTCTAGCTGTAGAGCGGCAAGTGCCGACATGCCGATCATACGGCAATGGTAGCCACACGAGCGTGTGAGCACACGTGTGGGAGTTTCGACGTGATAGTTGAGGCCACTATGAGTATTCTTGTAGGTTGATGTTGTTTGGTCCACGATGTGCCGAAAGGGGCTAAGTGGGCCCAATGGGCCCGTGGGCCCATATGATTAGGTTGTACGATTATGTAGTGGATCTTGGATTAGACTATGGGAATCTCGTATCTATGGCTAGATTTGGGCTAAGTGGGCCACACAAGCGTGTGGGCCCATTTGGGCCGAGAATGAGCCTTAGGGCCATTCGCATCGTTATCTCTGTTTAGAATACCTTGGTTCACGAAATCACTACAATACCCTAGTTTACGAAATCATCGAAATGCCCCTGGTTTGCGAAATTTCCAAAATACCCATGGTTTGCGAAATTACCGAAATACCTCTAGTTTACGAAATTACCGAAATACCCCTGTTTGCAAAATTATTGAAATACCCTTAGTGTACGAAATTATCGAAATACCCCTGGTTTACGAAATTACTGAAATACCCTACGTTTACAAAATTATCGAAATACCCCTGGTTTGTGAAATTATCGAAATACCTCCGATTTGCAAAATTACCGAAATATCCTCGATTTGTAAAATTACCGAAATACCCTTGATTTGCAAAATTACCGAAATACCCCTGATTGCAAAATTATCGAAATACCCTCAGACTGCAAAACTACTGAAATACCCTTGATTTGTGAAATCACCGAAATACCCTCAGATTGCAAAATTACTGAAATACCCTTAGTGTGTAATTACCATTTTACCCTTAAACGACAAATGACCGTTGTACCCTCGTGGTAGTACTAGTGTGGAATGTGATAATTGTGTGTTATATTTTGTATAGGTGAAGGCGCTTGTGATTATTTAGTACTCTACGTAATCAGGTGTGTAATCTCACACCCGTACTTGTTATGTTATGCATTATTCTGTGAATCAGTCAAAAGCCGAATTACCCTTGGTGCGTAAAATTATTAAAATACCCTCGGTGGGTAAAATTACTGAAATACCCTCGATAGGTAAAATGATCGATATACCCTTGAAGGGCCAAATGACAAAAATGCCCCTACATGTTATATGGTTATACTTGTGTGCGATTTATGATTGTTATCGTATGATTATTGTTTTATGTTGCATTCATGTGTTATTATGTTGCATGGGGATGGGATTATTATTACGGAGGAAGTGCTAATAGGATCGTATGGTCGCTTGACGAATGTGGATCCACCGAAGGCTTTTTAGCCACCGAGCAGCCATGCTGCACTGATAAGTTAGTGCTGCAACCGGTGCTACATAAGGAGTGTAAGGATGGGTGGGTCGATTAAATCCCCACAGGAGTGCAGGGTTGGACAGGAGATGGAGTGCAGGGTTGGTATGGGCATTATTACATTGCATATATGGATTTTAATATTGAGATGGGCTTAGGCCCAAATAAATATGATATGTGACATTTGATATGGGTTAAGGCCCAACTGAGGCTTTTATGGGCTAAGGCCCAATTGCCACTGTTATTGAAATAGGCTTCAGCCTGGATTGTTGGGATTCATGTTTTTACTGATGAGGGTTGTACTTACTGAGTTTTCGTAAACTCACCCCCTCTTTTTAATTTTTCTCAAGTAATCCTCAGTAGGCGGTTCGACGTACTGGAGGACTCGGAGGTGGACACACTACAAGCAGTTTCAGATTTTCGTATTCTACTAATTTTTATTTTATTTCGGGTTCATATTTTGTAATAAGGCCTGTCTTAAATTTTGATTTTTTTCAATTTGGGATTTTTAGTTTATTATGTTTTAAATCTTCTCAACATTTGATCATGGTTTTCCAAAATAATATCTGTTTTCGAAACACTTCGCTTTCGCAACTAAGATGTAAATATCACGTTTTCATAAGACAATTGTTTTAAATTAGGCTTCTGCAAATAAACAAGGTTTTAAAAATGATAATGTTTTTCCAAGAATGATTTCTAATAAACCATATTTTGAAAATAAGCACATGAAATCTGAGGTTTTGAATAGCAGAAAGTTTTTGAAAATTAATAACTTTTAATAAACGTCGATTATTAATAACAAACGTAAACTGGGACTTCAGTTTTTTTAATATCGAGAAGAGTTTTCAACGGAACCCCGATTTTCAAAAAACACCTTAATTGACACGCCAGATTTGGGCCTAGCTTATAGGTCGGACTTAGGGTGTTACATTTAGTGGTATCAGAGCCAGGTTACAAAACTCGGGCTGTGAAATGGGCCTTTACTTTTTATTTTAAAGATTTTACAAATGATTTTTAAGTGGTTTTGGAAGATTTTGTGTGGCACACCGAGTCTCCAGCGTCGGACCAAGTAAGTTCTCCTATTTGTTTAAAACTGTTATGCTGTAGATAGTTACTGGGCTTACTTTAGATGATAGACTATACTAAGACTCTTAGGTAGAGTAACACTGAGGCCCGTAGGAGACTAAAACTGTAGTGAGCTTGCGATTTCGAAAACAACTTTTAACTAGTATCTCCATAAAACATTTGTTTAATTATTGGAACCATGAGCTAAATTCATAAAATTTGTAATCCAGATAATACGCGAAGTGATAATGAGTGCTAGAAGGGGTGCCAGAGGCCGCAGTAGAGGCCGTGGAAGTGCTAGGGTTGGGTCTTCGGTGTTAGACCACATGCCCAATGTCGAGGTGAGAGAAGCACCAGCTTTACCGGTAACTGAGACAGGATCATTTGACCGAGCTGCTGGGGATAACGCACTGTCTCAGGCAATGCTTTGTATTTTGGAAATAGTTGCTGGGTCTGTTGAGCCTAATACCGTTATTGGGGGTCGTGGGTTGGTTATAGAATGACTCCGGTCCAATGGAGCAGAGAACTCAAGGGAATTTCTGGGGTGGCCCCAAGTGTTGTGGAATATTGGCTAGAAACCACCGAAAGAATTATGGAGGATCTCAACTGCACGCCAGAACAGAAGTTGAAGGGCGATGTTTCTTTGCTGAGGGATGAAGCCTACCAGTGGTGGCTTACAGTAAAAGAGAGTACCTCGTCTGATCGATTGACCTGGGAATTCTTCAAGTCCATATTTCAAGGAAAGTATGTGGGTGCTAGCTATGTCGACGCTCATAGGAAAGAATTTCTAAATCTGGTTCAAGGTGACAAGTCTGTGGCTGAGTACGAGGCAAAATTTTTGCGACTTAGCCGGTAGGCTCAAGGAATTGTTGCAACGGAGTACGAACATTGTGTTAGTTTCAAAGATGGCCTCAGGGACAGTCTTCGAGTGTTGATAGCTCTACAGAAGGAGCGGGACTTTGCCGCATTAGTAGAGAAAGCTAAGATCGCTGAGGATGTGAAGCGCTCTGAGCGTCTAAATAGGGAAAGAGAAAGGGGCAAAAACAAGAGGGAGTCTGAGCATTCCGATTCTGATCAGAGGGTTAAGAGAAGGGTTAGAGTAGATGGGCCAGTCAGTGCTGGGCCCCTTGTTGCTACTACTGGTCTATTACCTTGTGCTACTTGTGGGAAAGGTCACGTGGGTGAGTGTTGGAGAAAGACAGGGGCTTGTCTGAGTTGTGGCTCCATGGAACATCGTCTCAAAGAATGTCCCAGAAGATTGGATCTGAGGCAGGCTTTCAGTAGGGGTAATGTACAGCCATTGAGGGGTGGACAACAGCCGCCTAGAAGCCGTGGGCATGCAAGGGATAGAAACGATTTGGGCCATGGAGCTCCAGGTAGAGGTACTGATCTTATGGGGGCGAGGCAGCCAGCATTGGTCTATGCGGCACGTCGAGAGGACGGAGACACTGCAGATGCGAATACTGGTTCGTACTTTACTCGTAATGTGCTATTTCGTAATGTGTTATTTATCTAGGTTGTAATTAGGATTACAGTGCGCAGCAGAAGCATAGTCGTACAACTGGTACTGTGTGCTATTAGATAGTTGAAAATTTCGAGGACAAAATTTCTTTAAAGGAGTAGACTTATAACGACCCAAATTTGGGCCTAGTAAAATTGGGCCTATTGGGCCTTGGGCACGGGAGCGTTTTAAAATTTTTGGGAACAAGAGAATGGCCCTAATGCAAGTTAGACCTATTAGGTGAGTCATTTTGGGCGGTTAGGGGGCTTCTATGAAGTCCTAGAATCAAACTTGGGTTTTAGGAAAATTTTGGTTTTAGGTGAATAAAACCCTGGGAGTTAATAGGCAGGCTTTAAGAATAAAAGGTGGAGAAAAATGACACAAAAAGAGTTCTGGTCTAGTGGCAAATGGAACCACATAGGAGACAAGGAGGTGACGCCACAAGGAAGCAAGGGGGTCCAAGGTTCAAGCCTTAGCACTGGCATTTCATTTTGATTTATTTTTAAGTGAACTTGGACTTTGGCCCATAGATTTATATTTAGTTGCGCATGATTTTAGACACAAGAGGAGCTTGTGGCCTAGTAGCTAGCAGCATGGATTAAGTTACAGGGGAGCCTGAGTTGGAATCCCATCGCAAGCAAAAATGTATATTTATTTTGCGAATTGGACGACCAGAGTTGTGTTGGATTTAAACTCTACTAAAGGAGGGATCCCACATCGGAAAGCTAGCAAGAGGGAAGGCGAGAAGCTGGCTATAAATGGAGCTGTCTATGAGGAGAGGAAGCATACCTGGTTGGCATTGGGCATAGGAGCATTCGGAGCGCGGATTAGCAGCTTTAGATTCCTATCAGGTGTGTATTTCGCCCTACTCTAGCTGTAGAGCGGCAAGTACCGAAATGCCAGTCACACAGCAATGGTAGCCACACGAGCTTGCAAGCGCACGTGTGGGAGCTTCGACGTGATAGTTGATGTTGTTTGGGCCACAATGGACCGAAAGGGGCTAAGTGGGCCCAATGGGCCCGTGAGCCCATATGATTAGGTTGTACATTGTGTAGTGGATGTTGGATTAGACTATGAGAATCTCGTGTCTGTGGCTAGATTTGGGCTAAGTGGGCCGCACGAGCGTGTGGGCCCATTTGGGCCGAGAATGGGCCCTAGGCCCATTCGCATCGTTATCTCTGTTTAGAATACCTTGATTTACGAAATCACTGAAATATCCTTGGTTTACAAAATTACTGAAATACCCCTAGTTTACGAAATTACCAAAATACCCCTAGTTTGCGAAATTTTTGAAATACCCATGATTTGCAAAATTACCAAAATACTCCTAGTTTACGAAATTACCAAAATACCCCTGGTTTGTAAAATTATTGTAATACCCCGAATTTACAAAATTACCGAAATACCCCCAGGTTGCGAAATTACCGAAATACCCCTAGTTTGCAAAATTACAGAAATACCCCTGGTTTGCAAAATTACCAAAATACCTCTGACTTGTGAAATTATCGAAATACCTTGATTTGTAAAATTACTGAAATACCCTTAATTTGCGGAATTACAAAAATACCCCTGATTGTAAAATTATTGAAATACCGTCAGACTACAAAATTACTGAAATACCCTTAATTTGTGAAATCACCGAAATACCCACGGATTGCAAAATTATCGAAATACCATTAGTGTGTAATTACCGTTTTACCCCTAAATGACAAATGACCGTTGTACCCTCGTGGTAGTACTAGTGTGGAATGTGATAATTGTGTGTTATGTTTTGTATAGGTGAAGGCGCTTGTGGTTATTTAGTACTATACGTAATCAGGTGTGTAATCTCACACCCTTACTTGTTATGTTATGTATTATTCTGTGAATCGGTCAAAAGTCGAATTACCCTTGGTAGGTAAAATTATTGAAATACCCTCGATGGTAAAATGACCGATATGCCCCTGAAGGGCAAAATGATGAAAATGCCCCTACATGTTATATCGTTATTCTTGTATGCGATTTATGATTGTTATCGTATAATTATTGTTTTATGTTGCATTCATGTGTTATTATGTTACATGGGGATGGGATTATTATTACGGAGGAAGTGCTAGTAGGATCGCATGGTCGCTGACTCATCGTGGATCCACCAAGGCTTTTTTTTAGCACCGAGCGACCATCTTTGCACCCGATAAGTTAGTCTTTGCAACCGGTGCTACATAAGGAGTGCAGGGATGGGTGGGTCGATTAAATCCCTACAGGAGTGCAAGGTTGGACAGGAGACGGAGTGCAGGGTTGGTATGGGCATTATTGCATTGCATATATGGATTTTAATACTGAGATGGGCTTAGGCACAGATAAATATGATATGTGACATTTGATATGGGTTAAGGCCCAACTGAGGCTTTTATGGGCTAAGGCCCAATTGCCATCGTTACTGAAATGGGCTTCGGCCCGGATTGTTGTGATTCATGTTTTTACTGATGAGGGTTGTACACACTGAGTTTTTGTAAACTCACACCCTGTTTTTAATTTTTCTCAGATAATCCTCAGTAGGCGGTTCGACGTACTGGAGGACTCGGAGGTGGCCACACTATGAGCAGTTTCGGATTTTCGTATTCTACATATTTTTATATTATTTCGAGTTCATATTTTGTAATAAGGCCTGTCTTAAATTTCGGTTTTTTTAGTTTGGGATTTTTTCAAACACCCCACACCCGGCCCACAAGCCCTGACCGGATCTGGTATGTTCCTCGATGTAAACCGGTTCAAAATTCTTTTGTTACTTTAGAAAAACTGTGTGTTTGAGAAAAAATGTTTTTGGGTTGGGCTCGAGTTGAAAACAGGTTTATTTTATATTGAAAACCCCTTTAGTTTAGGCGACAAAACATTTAGAGTTTATTTTAGAATAAATTTATTTGATCTTTAATTAATAAAAATTTCGTAACATAATGAATAAAAGTAAAATAAAGTAATTCAAGTATGGCCTTATTACATCAAAATAAATCCCAAAATTTAAATTCCAAGTACGTAAAATAGAAAGTCCAAATAAAATAAAATTCCTCGCTGAGCATGGCCACCCCTAAGCTTCTGCCGACCCGGTCCATCACTGATCATCACCTGGAAGAAAAAGTTCCCCAACGGGGTGAGTTAAACAGACTCAATGTGTAACCAACACTAAAATTTAATAACTCAGGCATACATTATCATATCACATACATATTCATATATCAGATAGGAAAAAGTGATGCAACCCGAACCCAAACCTATATGCCATCCGCTACACATTACCCGTACCATCCTGCACACAATGGGGACTACTAAGTCAACCCTCCATCCGCTACACACCATCGAAGGCAGTCGCTGCAGTCGACGTGCTCATCGCCCTTATAAAATTCATGGCATAGCCACCAGACTAAATAATTGTGACCGAAGTCACCACATTTAGATAATGTGACCGAAGTCACCGCATTCAGATAATGTGACCAGAGTCACCATATTCACTTCCCCTTTTTCATATAACCCGAATGCCCCATATCATACATATCATGCACATCATGCCTTAATTCACATTCTTATCTCTTTTCACATATTATATATAACATGTATTCATAATCCTAGTAGGAGTAGGAAACGTACCTGGGTACTTTGTACCATAGCATGGTACCTTAGCCATATTCACATTCTTATAAACATGCTCATATTACATATTGCCATAAATCTTATCAAAAGTTACTGTGGGATACACACCTGATTCGCTTAACAAATTCACTAAAATCCCAAAATCCGATCTACTGCCTTAGATCTTTAACTCCCTACATTCGGCCACACTTAGTATTTTAGGGAAAAGCCTATTCAGCCATACAACCAAATCCTGAAGGATTAACACACTTAAATCCTTACCTTGCTGTCGATTTGCCTACAAATCAAGTCCCGAAACGTTGTAGACTCTCTTCCTTGTAACCGGCTAACACTAGATCACATAACAGATTAGCCTCCGGCTTTTAAATAATAGATCTAATCATAATAAAATGGCCTAAGGCCGAATACTTTGTTGTCTTACCTAGATCCTTAAATCCCAAAATAGTTGACTTGGACAAAACCCGAGAGATATCCTCCTTGTAGTCGACAACTAGCAAATCCCGAAACCTTTTTCCAAAGTTTCAGCCAATATCATTAAGGTTAGTTTCTAACATTCGGCTATATAAAGAAAAAGGAATGATCAAGACAATAATCGGCCCTTACCCTATTTATGGAAGTCGACAGCACTTCTTCTTGATACCCCTTGAGATATTCGGCTATAGGCAAGAATGAACTTGATTTTGGCTTCCTTGAATAATCGACTATGGTCTTGAAAAAGGCTTACTTTCGGCTTTTGGATGATATGAGGGAATCGGCTATGGGTTGTCTTTAGGGTTTCGGCTTTTGATGAATTGAAACAAAGAAGAAGAAGAAGAAGAAGAAGAAGAAGAATAGAGATGGAGGATTCAGCAATGATGGAATAAGGAGAATGGAAATTCGGCAGAGGCTTCAATGGAGAAGAGAATAATGGCCTTAATTCCTTCTTTAGCCGAAATTACTACCAAGAGAGTCCCTTGGCCGGCCAACACATGCTCCTTATCAAATCCCTCCTTTTTCTTCTCTTATCACCTCATTTAAAATTAAAAAAAAAATCCATCATTTATCTCTTGAAAATTAAAGGATAAAAACTCCTAAAATTTAGCCATGTGCCGTCCCTCCTACTCCCTCTCATTGACGTCACATGCTAAAATTAAAGCCTTAAAATTTTGCTTCCCACGCGACTCGAACACAAGTCCTTCCCCCTAGCAGGTGGCGTCATTTCCAGAGCCCTAAGTGGCACCTCTAAGCCACTTTTCCAAGCTCATTTGTGTGTCATGTTTTGCATACAATTCCTCTTAAGACCCTGACAAGCTTAGCTCCCCTTTTCAGTTTAAAAATCTAATAATTCCTAAGGTATTTAACTATACACTAAGGTTCACCAAATTCATAGAACACATTCAGAATATTCGTAAACATGCTTTCACATACGATTAAGCAAAAATGCATAAGCCCTAGTCCAGGATATTACAGTTCTACCCCCCTTAAAATAATTTCGTCCTTGAAATTACCTGGCTGAAATAGATAAGAGTATTGCTGTCTCATTGCTTCTTCTGGCTCCTACGAAGCCTCTTCCGATCCATGATTGCGCCATAACACTTTGACTAGAGGAACTGACTTCCTCCGTAACACTTTCACATCACGTTCCAATATCTGAATCGGCTCTTCCTCGTAGGACAAATCTGGTCTTAGCTCCACCTCCTCGACTGGTACCACATGAGATGGGTCTGATCGATATCGACGTAGTATGGACACATGGAATACGTCGTGCATCTGCTTCAATTCGAAGCGGCTCAACTAGTATGCCATCGACCAATTAAACTTCAATACTCGATAAGGTCCTATAAACCTTGGACTTAACTTTCCTTTTCGCCCGAATCTCTTTACCTTCTTCCAAGGTGACACTTTAAGGAACACTTGATCCCCCACATCGAACTCTATTTCCTTCCGTTTCAGGTCCGCGTACGGCTTTTGCCTATCAGATGCTTCCTTCAACTGTGCCCGAATTATCTCAACCTTTTCCTCGAATTCTGCCACCATTTCAGGACCCAAAACTCGATATTCTCCCAATTCCATCCAACATGTAGGAGTCCGACACTTCCGACCATACAACGCTTCATACGGTGCCATCCGAATGCTAGCCTGATAGCTGTTGTTGTAGGCAAACTCTGTTAAAGGCAAATAGTCTTCCCAACTTCCTCGGAAATCCATCACACAGCCTCTCAATGTATCCTCCAACACTTGTATTACCCGCTCAGATTGCCCGTCTGATTGTGGATGAAAAGCCGTAGTGAAGTCTAACTTAGTGCCTAAAGCTTGCTGAAGTGCCCTCCAAAATCGAGACTTAAATCTTGGGTCTCTATCCGAAATGATTGACACTGGCACTCCATGTAACCTCACAATTTTTGCCACATATAATTTGGCCAACTTCTGGAGAGAATAGTCAACTCTTACCGGGATGAAGTGCGTGGACTTGGTCAAACGGTCCACTATTACCCATACCGAGTCCTTCTTAGTAGGCGTAAGGGGAAGCCAACTAACGAAGTCCATGGTGATTCTCTCCCACTTCCACTGCGAAATCTCGATTGGCTAAAGCAATCCTGACGGAACTTGGTGTTCAGCCTTAACTTGCTGACACGTCAGACATTTTCCCACGAATTTAGTAACTTCACGTTTAAGATCAGGCCACCAAAACTATTCCCTTAGATCTCTGTACAGCTTAGTGCCTCCGGGATGCATAGGATAAGGGCTACTATGCGCTTCCCGAAGAATCCTCTGTCTTAACTCCTCGTCCCTCAACATACAGACCTTTCTCTTGAAGCACAATACTCCCTCATCATTAACACCATAATCCTCTAACTCTCCATTCTGTACTTGTTGCAACTTAACACTTAGATCCTCATCCACCAACTGACTTTCCTTTACCTCATTCAACCAGGTTGGTTTGACTTGCAGTTCTGCCAGTAGACTCTCATCATCATACAAACTCAAGTGTGCGAACATCACCCGCAGATCCGACACCACCTTCCGACTTAAAGCATCTGCTACCACATTCGCCTTACCCGGGTGGTACTCTATCGAACAATCATAATCCTTCAATAACTCCACCCACCTTCGCTGCCTCAAATTCATCTCCTTCTGAGTCAACAGATACTTGAGGCTCTTGTGGTCTGTGTAAATTATCGACTTTTCTCCATAAAGATAATGCCTCCACATCTTAAGAGCGAAGACCACAGCCGCCAATTCCAAGACATGGGTTGGGTAGTTAACCTCATGCGACCTTAACTGTCGAGACACATAAGCGACTACTTTTCCATCTTCCATTAGAACACACTCTAATCCCGTATGCGAAGCGTCACAGTACACCACAAAATCCTTTCCTGCCTCCAGCTGAATTAACACTGGAGCTTCAATCAAAACCTTCTTGAGCCTCTCAAAGCTCTCCTGTTGCTTATCCGTCCATACAAAGGGTACATCCTTCCTCAACAACTTTATCAAAGGCACGGCTATTGATGAGAACCCTTCCACGAACCTTCTGTAATAGCCTGCCAAACCTAAGAAACTACGGATCTCAGCCACGGACCTAGGTGGTTTCCAATCCAAGACTGCTTCGATCTTCCTAGGATCCACCCTTATTCCCTCTGCGGATACCACATGCCCTAAGAATGCCACCTCCTTAAGCCAAAATTCACACTTGCTGAATTTGGCATAGAGCTTCTTCTCCCTTAATAGTTGTAACACTATTCGTAGGTGCTCATCATGCTCTTCCTCTGACTTCGAGTATACTAAGATGTCATCGATGAATACAACAATGAACCTATCCAAGTAAGGTTGAAAAACCCGGTTCATCATATCCATGAACGCGGTTGGAGTGTTCATTAACCCAAACGGCATCACTACAAACTCATAGTGGCCGTACCTTATCCTAAAGGCTATCTTATGGATATCTGCCTCCTTCACCTTCAACTGATGATATCTCGACCTTAAGTCGATCTTTGAGAATACCGCGGCCCCCTTAAGTTGATCGAACAAGTCATCTATCCTTGGCAAAGGATACTTGTTCTTGATGGTTAGTTTATTCAACTGACGATAGTCTATGCACATACGCATAGTCCCGTCCTTATTCTTCACAAACAGGACCGGTGCTCCCCACGGAGACACACTGGGTCGAATAAACCCACAATCCAACAACTCCTGAATCTGAGCCTTCAGCTCAACCAATTCCTTTGGTGCCATTCGGTACGGGGCAATTGACACAGGAGCTGTTCTCGGTAGCAAGTCTATTCCAAATTCCACCTCCCTACCTAGGGGTATTCCTGGTAATTCCTCTGGAAACACATCCACGAAGTCCCTTACCGTTCTAACTCCACTAACACCTTCTTCCTTTCCATCTAACGCACTTACGAAGGCTAAAAATGCCTTGCACCCTTTCCGCACCATCTTTTCAGCCTTTAGCGCCGAAACTACATTAGACAAGTAGTTTCTTCTTTCTCCTATCATAACCACTACTTCATCCTCCGGGGTCCTTAACTCCATTTGCTTAGCCGCACAATCCAACACGGTCCGGTGCTCTACCAACCAATTCATACCCAGTATGAGTTCGAACTCCTCGAAGGGTAGTTCCATTAAGTCAGCCCGAAAGTTCACTCCCTGAATTTCTAGAGGTACACTCCGAAAGGTCTTATTCACCACTACAGTTTGGCCTAATGGGCTTACTACAGTTATCTGCCTATAAGAGAGTTCAGAGTCTATGCCTAGTGTCTCGACTACACTACATGCAACATAAGAATGGGTCGAGCCCACATTAATCAAAGCAAAATAGGGCTTGCCATAAATAAGGAACGTACCGGTTATGACATCCGGTGCGTCTCCATCCTCCCTCCGGCGAACTGCATAAACCAAACCCGGCTGTCTAGCCTCAGTAACACCTCTTCTCGGTGTTCCACGTCCTTTACCGGCACCATTGCCTCTGTTGTTCGGACCACGACCTCGCTGAAGCTGTTGTCCACCTCTACTAGCCTGATTAACATTCTGAGCTATTGGTCGATTCCCATCTGGTTTCATAGGACAGTCTTTGATCATATGGTCCTTGGACCCACACTTAAAGCATCCTCCTGTCTTTTTCCAACACTCTCCTAAGTGCTTCTTCCCACACTAATTGCAAGTACGATACTGCCCTCCTGTGGCAGCTTGCTGGCCTCGCGGCCCATCAACTCTAGGCCTCGTATTCCCAGATGATCCTGACGATCCAAAACCTCTTTTTGGCCTATTCCGATCCATATTCTACTTCACAGAATCCTTAATCCCTTCAGCTACCTTAGCTTTCTCTACTAAAGCAGAAAACTCCCGTTCCTGATGTGGAGCTATCAACAATCTCAGATCATCCCTTAAACCGTCTTCAAACTGGACACACCGTTCATGCTCCGTAGCCACTACTCCTCGAGCATATTGGCTCAACCTCAGAAACTCAGCTTCATATTCCTCCACAGACTTATTCCCTTGAACCAGCCCCATAAACGCCTTCTTCTGTGCGTCAGTGTAACGCGTACCGACATACTTTTTCTGATACGCCGCCTTAACATAGTCCTACGTCAGATCCTCAGCTGTGGCACCGTCACGAATTGTGAGCCACTATTGGTACGCTTCATTGCGTAGCAATGCCACCATTCCTTTCAACATCTCTTCAGGGGTTAAATCGAGCTCATCCATAATTTGCTCGGTTGCCTCTAACCAATACTCAGCGGTACTGGGTGCCACACCCGATACTCTACGGAACACCTCAGCTCCGTTGGCTCGGAGTCGCTCGGGTACAGACTTTCGAGCTCCCGTACCTCCACTTGCTCCCGCCACCATCTCAAGAACTTCGCGACGGCGGCGATACAAAGATCACCCCATCGATCCTGGCGCCGCTCAACACCAAAAGTTGGGGGTGGTGGTGGCGGTGGTACCTCATTCTCAGACCCTTGACCCGATCTAATGGGCTCTGACACGGTCATCCTACCTCTACCGTGTCCACGACGGCCACGTCCTCTAGAACTCATTTCTATCGTCGCAATCTGATTAAAAAGTTTTATGAATTAGTCCTTGTTTCACTTATTATCGCGAAGAAATTTTATGAAAGGAGTTTAGGAGTAGTTCTTTCGATCAATCAAAGTTTTCGTTCAGGTTTCCTATCCTAATTCAAAGAATCGCATCCATCCAAACATTCATTCAGTAGTACCTATCGCACACATTCACTATTCGACTTTCTTGTCTATTCCTACCCTAGGGGTATTTTCGTAATTTGTCCTACAGGGGTATTTTCGTAATTTTTTTCAAAATAAGGTTCCTTGGTGATTTTGTCAATAAGGGTATTTTGGTAATTTTGCATTCCCGAGGGTATTTTGGAAATTTTGAAATCCGAGGGCATTTTGATAATTTTGTAACTTGAGGGTATTTCGGTAATAAACCAGGGTAAATTTGTAAAGTTTTAATAATTCTGGGGTATTTCAAAATTTGCAAAACTTGAGGGTTCTTTTTGAGAATTTATTTTCCAAAATGGTGATGTTGCAAAAATTTTGGAAATTAGGGTCATTTTGGTAATTTGCAAGTTAGGGGCAATTTCATAATTTTTCAAAATCAAGGTATTTCAATATTTCACAATTTAGGGTTTTTGAACTTGTTATAAAGTAAGAAAATTTTGATAAAACTATGGGTAGTTTGGTCATTTTATAAACTAAGGGCATTTTTGTAATTTTACCACTAGGGGTATTTAGATAATTTTTTATAAATCGGAAATTTTTTGACAAATTTTGTAAAAATAGTTCTCACAAATTAAAAGAGTAATTTTAAAAGTTTTAAAACTAGGGTTTTTATAAAAATACGGCTAGTTCCCTTTCGGGTTTTAGTTATTAGGTTTAGCCCCTGCATAAGTCCTCATGGTTAGGGTGAACCAAAGCTACGCACCAGGTAGGATTCCAGCGAAGAGGAGGTGAGTCACTAGGACTGCTTAAGTACCAGGCTCTTCCGGATCTAATCCTAGACATGCGTACAGGGGTTGCCACACCCTAACTCGGCGACTTAGCCATAGGTTTGTTTAATTAGGCCTTTAAATCTTATGTATTTGTTGGGGTACACTAGTCCTAGGGTTCAAGTACCTATCATACTATTTCTAGGTTCCATTCCTACCCTTCTACAAATCATACAATAAATCACACAATGGATAGGGGTACTTACCTGGTGGACTGCGGGTCGGAGACTTAGGTACCATGCCAGAAACCTGCTTAAAAATTTTCTCAAAATTCATTTGGGCGTTAATTTTGAAACATTGTAGGCTTTAAACCCCAGGCCGAAAGTTTAAAACTGGGCTCTGATACCAAATTGAAACACCCCACACCCGGCCCACGAGCCCTGACCGGATCTGGTATGTTCCTCGATGTAAACCAGTTCAAAATTCTTTTGTTACTTTAGAAAAACTGTGTGTTTGAGAAAAACTATTTTTGGGTTGGGCTCGAGTTGAAATCAGGTTTATTTTATATTGAAAACCCCTTTAGTTTAGGCGACAAAACATTTAGAGTTTATTTTAGAATAAATTTATTTGATCTTTAATTAATAAAAATTTCGTAACATAATGAATAAAAGTAAAATAAAGTAAGTCAAGTATGGCCTTATTACATCAAAATAAATCCCAAAATTTAAATTCCAAGTACGTAAAATAGAAAGTCCAAATAAAATAAAATTCCTCGCTGAGCATGGCCACCCCTAAGCTTCTGCCGACCCGGTCCATCACTGATCATCACCTGGAAGAAAAAGTTCCCCAACCGGGTGAGTCAAACAGACTCAATGTGTAACCAACACTAAAATTTAATAACTCAGGCATACATTATCATATCACATACATATTCATATATCAGATAGGAAAAAGTGATGCAACCCGAACCCAAACCTATATGCCATCCGCTACATATCTCCCGTACCATCCTGCACACCATGGGGATTACTAAGTCAACCTTCCATCCGCTACACACCATCGAAGGCAGTCGCTGCAGTCGTCGTGCTCATCGCCCTTATAAAATTTGTGGCATAGCCACCAGATTAAATAATTGTGACCAAAGTCACCATATTCAGATAATGTGACCGAAGTCACCACATTCAGATAATGTGACCGGAGTCATCGCATTCACTTCCCCTTTTCATATAACCCGAATGCCCCATATCATACATATCATGCACATCATGCCTTAATTCACATTCTTATCTCTTTTCACATATTATATATAACATGTATTCATAATTCTAGTAGGAGTAGTAAACGTACTTGGGTACTTTGTACCATAGCATGGTACCTTAGCCATATTCACATTCTTATAAACATGCTCATATTACATATTGCCATAAATCTTATTAAAAGTTAGTGTGGGATACACACCTGATTTGCTTAACAAATTCACTGAAATCCCGAAATCCGATCTACTGCCTTAGATCTTTAACTCCCTACATTCGGCCACACTTAGTATTTTAGGGAAAAGCTTATTCGGCCATACAACCAAATCCCGAAGGATTAACACACTTAAATCCTTACTTTACTGTCGATTTGCCTACAAATCAAGTCCCAAAACGTTGTAGACTCTCTTCCTTGTAACCGGCTAACACTAGATCACATAACAGATTAGCCTCCGGCTTTTAAATAATAGATCTAATCACAATAAAATGGCCTAAGGCCGAATACTTTGTTGTCTTACCTAGATACTTAAATCCCGAAATAGTTGACTTGGACAAAACCCGAGAGATATCCTCCTTGTAGTCGACAACTAGCAAATCCCGAAACCTTTTTCCAAAGTTTCGGCCAATATCATTAAGGTTAGTTTCTAACATTCGGCTATATAAAGAAAAAGGAATGATCAAGACAATAATCGGCCCTTACCCTATTTATGGAAGTCGACAGCACTTCTGCTTGATGCCCCTTGAGATATTCGGCTATAGGCAAGAATGAACTTGATTTCAGCTTCCTTGAATAATCGGCTATGGTCTTAAAAAGGCTTACTTCCGGCTTTTGGATGATATGAGGGAATCGGCTATGGGTTGTCTTTGGGGTTTCGGCTTTTGATGAATTGAAACAAAGAAGAAGAAGAATAAGAAGAAGAAGAATAGAGATGGAGGATTCGACAATGATGGAATAAAGAGAAGGGAAATTCGGCAGAGGCTTCAATGGAGAAGAGAATAATGGCCTTAATTCCTTCTTTAGCCAAAATTACTACCAAGAGAGTCCCTTGGCCGGCCAACACATGCTCCTTATCAAATCCCTCATTTTTCTCCTCTTATCACCTCATTTAAAATTAAAAAAAAAATCCATCATTCATCTCTTGAAAATTAAAGGATAAAAACTCCTAAAATTTAGCCATGTGCTGTCCCCCCTACTCCCTCTCATTGACGTCACATGCTAAAATTAAAGCCTTAAAATTTTGCTTCCCATGCGACTCGAACACAAGTCCTTCCCCTTAGCAGGTGGCGTCATTTCCAGAGCCCTAAGTGGCACCTCCAAGCCACTTTTTCAAGCTCATTTGTGTGTCATGTTTTGCATACAATTCCTCTTAAGACCCTGACAAGCTTAGCTCCCTTTTTCAGTTTAAAAATCTAATAATTCCTAAGGTATTTAACTATACACTAAGGTTCACCAAATTCATAGAACACATTCAGAATATTCGTAAACATGCTTTCACATACGATTAAGCAAAAATGCATAAGCCCTAGTCCAGGATATTACATTTTTAGTTTATTATGTTTTAAATCTTCTCAATATTTGATAATGGGTTTCCAAAACAAAATCTGTTTTCAAAACACTTCGCTTTCGCAACTAAGATGTAAAAATCACGTTTTCATAAGTCAATTGTTTTAAATTAAGCTTCCGCAAATAAACAAGGTTTTAAAAATGATAATGTTTTTCCAAGAATGATTTCTAATAAACCACATTTTGAAAATAAGCACAGTAAATCTGAGGTTTTGAATAGCGAAAAGTTGTTGAAAATTAATAACTTTTAATAAACGTCGATTATTAATAACAAACGTAAACCGGGACTTCAGTTTTTTTAATATCGAGAAGAGTTTTCAATGGAACCTCATTTTTCAAAAAATACCTCAATGTGACACGCCGAATTCGGGCCCAACTTCTAGGCTGGGTTGGGGTGTTACAAGAAGCTTGAGCTCTCACATAATCGGCCTTTTGCAAGCAAAATTTAGGTATGTTTTGGCTTTAGATTTTGATGATTTTTATGTTTTTGAGATTGTTGCTTACTCTACTATCAAGCCCATGTCTTAATTTTGTGCATTGATGATGTTTGTGAGATATGCCATTGATGGTATGTTGAACTTTGTGATGATTTATGGTGTTAAATGAAAGATTTGAGCTAGATGAACATCCTTTGTTCTTGAATTTTTTATGAATTTAGTTAATTAAGGTTAATTAGAGAAAATATTATTTTGGAGGGTTTAATTGTGAAATTTATGAAAAATATGGACTTATATAGTCCCTAGGAAAATTTGGCTATGCATATATGTGGATAAATTTGGTGTATTTTGTGTTTTGTACAAATAGGACTAAGTTGTAAAAGTGTGAAATATTAGGGGTAAAATAGTAATTTTCCTATTTATGTGTTTTTTTATTAAATTGAATGAAAATATCTTTGATTGAACTTAAATTGAAATTAATTAGATCAAGAACAAAAAGAGTCGGGATTGGATCGGGGAAAGGCAAAGTTGAACGAATAGCCAGGAAATCCTAATCCGTCGACTTCCGAGGTAAGTTTTTAAGCAATCCGATTAAATTGAATTATTTCTATATTAAAATGTACATGTTTAAGTGAAGTGATAGACTTAATTTTAAATTGCCGAATGTGGCATGTGAAATATTATGATTTAGCCGAATGTAATGTTAGTTGGAAGTTGGATTTAATTGAGTAAAATGTTTGTTATATGTTAATGATGTAAATGGATATGGAGATATTAGTTTGGGAAATGAATATAGCCAAAGAAAGTGTTAGTCATATGATAATGTTTGGCCGAATGTGACATAGTTTTGGGGTATGAAATAATAAAGTTATACCTATATGTATGTACTTGTAAGTGAAGTGGTGGATTAGACTATATATATATAAGTGTATATTCAAATGAATAACATGTTTACGAAAGGCACTAAGTGTGCGAACTTATAACCGAGCACTAAGTGTGCGAAATTGGTCACATGGCACTAAGTGTGCAAACTGTGAAAGTAACGGCACTAAGTGTGCGATACGTTACAGAAACTTGGCTCTAAGTGTGCGAAACGTCGAAGTAACGACACTAAGTGTGCGATACATTACATGAGTTGCACTGTGTGTCCAGATTTTCGGACCTTTCAATGACATAAACTAATGATTGGAGTTAACCAAAAAGTGATACGTAGGTAAGTGATGCATGATAAATGAATAGTTTAGTACCATTGAGGTAAGTTATTTTAGTATATGAAATTATATTAATGTGAAGTAATCATTTATTCTAAAAGCTTGTTTTGAAATGGAAAAATGGCATGTGAACATTCGGTTTTGAGACCTATTAAAAATGGTGATTGTTGAATGGGGACAAATTATGCATATTTGTGTTTATGAATTAGTTTATGATCATGAATGGATTGATTAAATAGCATATTGACTAGTTATATATTTTTACCATTGCTTAAAACTTACTAAGCTATGATAGCTTACTGTATGTGTTTATTTAACTATTTTATAGATCTTGAAGTCGAAGTTTGAACTCGGGGATCATCGTCAAAGTCAATCACACTATCATCTATCTTTGGTACCTTTTTGTTAAATCGAACTTTTGGAAACTATGGCATGTATAGGCTATTTTCTCTTTGGAGTTACTTTGTACATAATGTATATAAATGCCATGCGAATATGGCTTCATATCTATGCTTGGGTTGATTTGTTTATGCTTGAGGTGATGTATATGTTTGTGTATTTTCGGTCTTTATAAAAGCATGTTTTGATATGTATGCTTCGTGAAGTTCTAAAAGGGTATTTAATCTATACATTTCGAATGAATGTCCTATGATTGAAGTAGATGCAAATTGATGATAATTTATTTAATTGAATATGGCTTAGTCATGCTTGATTTTGGTTTATTATTGGGTATATTCGGATACATTATAATCTTAACTTGGAAGTTATATCAAATTATGTTATGTATGTGATAATTGAGATTATAAGCTTGGTTTGAATAAGGTATATAGTACCCTTTGGATAATGAATATACTTTTGCTTAAATTTATATGTACTTACAATGCATATCATGAAAAGATTAGGTCATATTTTGTGTATGTAACTAATGAATGTATTATATTAATGAATAAGTTGAAGTATGCATGTTTCGAAATATTCAGCCATAGTATTGTTTTGATTTGGAGTTCATATTATTCATGGGAGGTTTAGTTTAAAATGGGTAAGTATTGTTGTGAGCAACTAGATATGGTGTGTGTGATTAAATTAGTTTAAGTATAGTTATTTGATTAATATAAGATGAATAAGGCTAATATACTTATTCGGCTATAAGATGCAAAATTACCAAATGAATAGTGATTTGCTAATTGAGTGTAATTAGTTTTAGTTGATGTTAATGATATTATTTATGATATGTTAGTTAATGTTTTGATATTAGATGGAATATACATGTTTATTCGTGATAGTATGAATTGGTACACGTTTATCAAAGTAATAGTTTTTATAAAGTGCATTGACTTGTGTTTGGTTAAGTAATGCCCGTAACCCTAATCTGGCGACGGATACGGGTTAGGGGTCTTACAGTATAGTATAGTGAGTATAAAACTCTTGCAAACTTGTGCGTAAATAGAGAAAAATAAAAAAAAAATTATCAAAAGAAAAAGTTTGAAATGCTAAAATAGCCAAGCGAGAGGTTATCGAGAAAATACAAAAGCAAAATGAGTGAAGAAGAAACGAAAAAGAAAGAAAAGAAGAATTCCTCATTCTTGTAGAATTATCTTGCTAAGATGATTGTATTTACTAATATTGTACCATTCCTTAGGAATCAGAGAGAAAAGGAGGTGAGAGAAGGGGATATAACGTTGTAAGCTGAAGCGGTTAATTGAGGAAGTATCGAGGTCAATATAATGTGCCAAACTATTTTTGTGTTTAAACCATTTGTTGTGCCTGTTCTTTCAATTCAAACCAACCTAAGCCACAGAGCATTACAAACCGAAAAGACCAATGTGACCTAGGTGATACTATTCGTGGATGAAATTTAGTTGAACTTTGACATTTCTAATTACTTGTATTCTTCGAGCATAGATGTAAATTTTGTGTACCTGATTCGATGGATTAATGTATTTTGACATTCTTGAATATGTTTACTTTGTAACTTAATGAACTAATGTGTGTGATATTGAAGGTCAAGAGTCAATTGTATATTGTGTGAGAGTTACGTATTTATTCACATTGTTCTATGTACATAGCTCTAAACTAATCCTTCATGTGGCATGCTCAAGCACTATTTCATTGTTTTATTTTCTTATTTTTGTGTGTGTTTTTATTTTGTTGCCCAAGGAAAAGTAACGACTTAAGTATGGGTGAAACACCCCAAACCCGGCCCACGAGCCTTGACCTGATCTGGTATGTTCCCTGAGTAAAACAGTTCAAAACTTGTTTGTTATTTTGGAAAATTTGGGTGGTTTTAAAGAAAATTTGATTTGTGTTGAGTTCTGATTGAAAACGGTGTTGTTCTTGAAGACTAGATTTTAATAAAATAATGTTTTTATTCGTACTTGAAATCAATAAGTTAAAAGTATTGCCGAGTTTTTAGAGTTTACTTTTAAAGTAAAAATCATTTGTGTTTAGGTGCCAAACATTTAAAAATTTATTTTAAGGAAAAGTTGTTTAATCTTGAAATAATAATCGTATCTTAATAAATCAAATAAAATGCATGCATAAAACAGTCTAATAGTAATGGCCTTATTACATCAAAACAAACCTCGAAATAAATTCAAAACTTAAATGTAAAGTCTCAAAATAAAATAAATACTGAGCTAAGCATTGGCCACCACTAAGTCCCTGCCGACCCAGTCCATTTACTGAGTGTCACCTGAAAAGATATCCCACAACGGGATGAGTCAAACAGACTCAGTGTGTAACAGCTAACACAAAGTCCCAAACGATTTAGGCATATCAAATCATATATATATATAACAAATATAAATAATGATGCAATCCCGAACCCAAGCCTAAATATCCATCCTCTACACATCACCCGTACCTGCCATCACACCATGGGGATTACTAAATTGACCCTCCATCCGCTACACACCATCGAAGGCAGCCGCTACAGATGACATGCGCATCGCCCTTATAAATTGTGGCATAGCCACCAGATAATGTGACAAAGTCACAAGATATTAATACGTGACATAAGTCACCACATTCGGATCATGTGACATGAGTCACCAGATATTATGGTAAAAACCACCAGATCATTTCCCCTTTTCAATATCACCCGTATGCCTATGTGTCATACAAACATTCAGAAATAATACGATTTACCTTATTTCACATTCATAACAAATTCTCATATGTGTCATGTTCATTCTTCACAATATTATTAACAGAGCATTAATGGATAACGTACCTGAATCTACCGTACCATTGAATGGTACCTTTAGCCATATTTTCATAGTTTCATTAACACATATATTAATATCAATACCATAGATCTATTAGGAGTTAGTGTAGGGCTACACATCTGGTTACTACCGTATTCACTGAATCCCGAAAGTCTACCGAACAGATTGTACTCCTCCTAATAAATCAATGTCAGAATCGGCTAGTCACTAACACTTAATATGGCCTTGGCCGAATGTTCATACTCCCTTACCTTATGGATCTAAATCCTGAAAATAGTCACTTGGCTATGGAGATGTCGAAATCCTACATGATACATGTTAGGGTCAGCTTTTTGTACGAGATCTATGAAATGGCCCTTGGCCGAATACCACACATGGCTTACCTTGGCTCTTGAAATCTCGAAGACCTCCCCCTTGTAGTCAACAATAATCAGAATCCCGAAACCCTCCTTCATAGTTTCGGCCAAAACATTAATGGGATTAGAGTCTTGATTTTCGATAGGCAGAGAAAGAAAAGAACAACAGATCAATCAAAAGAGATCCTTACCGAATGGAGTGATTAAAACGCAATTGTTCTCCAACTTAAAGTGTCGACAAGAAGAAGAAAATGTTGACTTTAGTGCTATGATCAAATCGGCTCCAAAAGGTGACAACAAAGTGAAACTTTCGGCTTTAGGAGGAAAAAACAGGGAGATCGATTCGGCTAGACGAACAATCGGCTAAGATCAAATGCTCTTGGCCTTTGTTGAAGCATGAGAAGAAGAAAAAGAGAAGGTTGAGAGATAGATGCCCCTAATGATCCCTTGAAGTTTCGGCCAAAGAGAATAAGTGAGGAACAAGGGTCAGCTTTGGGAGGTTTTGTGAATGGAAGAGAAGAGTGAATTCGTTAAGGAAAAATATGGCTGAATTTCGGCACACTACTCGAGGAAGAAAAGAGAACCGAAAATACACTTATCCCCTAGAGAAATTTCGACTACACCTCCCTTACTTACCTAGCCGAATTTGACACCAAAGAACTCGCTTGGCCGGCCAACTCTTCCTCTCTCTATCCAATCCCTTGTTATTCTCCTATTTTTCCTCTTCCTACTCATTCAAAATAATTTGATTAAATCAACAATTATCTCCTCCCTTTAGCAGAATTTTAAAAGGAATTTAATCACATCTAAAGCTCATCCCCTCAGTCTCCCAATGCCGTCCACTACCACTCCTTTTGCCGAAAAATAAAAGTCCCAAAACGTTGCTTGTGCTGCTCGAACTTAAGACCTTCTTGCACTGCCTGTGGCGTCACTTACTAGGGCTTTAAGTGGCGCCTCCTTACCACTTTAACAAGCCCGTTTTTGTGTCTAATTTCTCCCACAAATTCTCTTAAGGCCTACCAAGCTTGGCTCCACTTCAAGACTTAAAATCTGATAATTACTAAGACATTCACCTACACTCTAAGGTTCTCAAAGATTGTACAACACATTCAAACACACATAGGCATGCTATTTCATATAATTAAGCAAAATGCACAAGCCCAAAATCCCGGATATTACAGTTCTACCCCCCTTAAAAATAATTTCGACCTCGAAATTACCTGGTCAAAATAAGTGAGGGTATTGCTGTCGCATTGCTTCTTCCGGCTCCTATGAAGCTTCTGCCGATCAATGATTATGCCATAACACTTTTACTAGAGGAGCTGATTTCCTCCGTAATACCTTCACATCTCGCTCCAAGATCTGAATCAGCTCTTCCTCGTAGGACCAATCTGGTCTCAGCTCCACCTCCTCAACTGGCACTACATGAGATGGATCCGATCGGTAACGATGTAGCATAGAAACATGGAATACATCATGCATCTACTTCAATTCCGGAGGCAACTCTAACTGGTATGCCACTGGTCCAACTCGCTTCAATACCCGATAAGGTCCTATAAACCTTGGGCTTAACTTCCCTTTGCGACCAAATCTCATCACCTTCTTCCAAGGCGACACTTTAAGAAACACCTGATCTCCCACAACAAATTCTATTTCCTTGCACTTAAGATCTGCGTACAACTTTTGCCTATCAGATGCTTCCTTCAACCGTGCTCGAATTACTCCAACCTTCTTCTCGAATTCTGCCATAATTTCTGGACCCGAAACTCGACGTTCCCCTAATTCCGTCCAAGATGTAGGAGTGCGACACTTCTGTCCATACAGCGCTTCATACGGTGCCATTCGAATACTGGCTTGGTAGCTGTTATTATATGCAAATTTCGCTAAAGGCAAATATTCTTCCCAACTTCCTCTGAAGTCTAACACACAGCCCCTCAACATATCTTCCAACACTTGGATCACTCGCTCCGATTGACCGTCCGACTGTGGATGAAATGCCGTAGTGAAATCCAATCTGGTGCCTAAAGCTTGATGTAATGCTTTCCAAAATCGAGACGTAAACCTTGGATCCCTATCTGAAATAATTGACACCGGCACTCCATGCAATCTTACAATTTCTGCCACATACAACCTCGCCAACCTCTGTAAAGAATAGTCAACCCGCACTGGAATGAAATGCATGGACTTTGTCAATCGATCCACTATCACCCATACCGAGTCCTTCCTAGTAGGCGTAAGGGGAAGCCCACTAACGAAGTCCATGGTGATTCTCTCCCATTTCCACTGCGGAATCCTTATTGGCTGAAGCAATCTTGACGGAAATTGGTGTTCAGCCTTGACTTGCTGACACGTTAAGCACTTACCTACAAATTCTGTAACTTCCCGCTTAAGACCAGGCCACTAAAACTGTTTCCGTAGATCCTTATACAACTTGCTACCTCCATGATGCATAGCATAAGGACTACTATGCGATTCCTGAAGAATTCTTCGCTTTAACTCCTCGTTCTTTGGCACACAGACCTTACCCTTGAAACACAATACTCCCTCGTCATTAATACCAAAATCTTCCAACTCCCCATTCTGCACTTGCCGTAACTTAGCACTTAGATCCTCATCCACCAACTGACTTTCTTTCACCTCATCCAACCATGTCGGCTTAACTTGCAACTCTGCTAACAAACTTCCATCGTCATACAAGCTAAGATGTACAAACATCGCCCTCAGATCCGACACTACTTTCCGACTTAGGGCATTTGCTACCACATTCACCTTGCCCGGGTGATACTCTATGAAACAATCGTAGTCTTTCAATAACTCCATCCACCTTCGCTGTCTTAGGTTCAGCTCTTTCTGAGTCAACAGATACTTAAGGCTCTTATGGTCCGTGTAGACCACTGACTTTTCTCCATACAGATAGTGCCTCCATACCTTAAGAGCAAAGACCACTGCCGCCAATTCCAAGTCATGCGTCGGGTAGCTAACTTCATGTGGCCTTAATTGTCGAGACGCATAAGCGACTACCTTTCCGTCTTGCATCAGAACACATCCTAATCCTGTGTGAGAAGCATCACAGTACACTACAAAATCCTTCCCTGCCTTAGGTTAAATCAAAATCGGAGCTTCAATCAAGACCCTCTTAAGCTTCTCGAAGCTTTCCTGTTGCTTAACTGTCCACACGAAAGGTACTTCCTTTCTCAACAACTTTGTCAAAGGTGCGGCTATTGATAAGAACCATTCTACGAACCTTCTATAGTAGCCTGCCAATCCCAAGAAACTATGAACCTCAGTCACAGACTTAGGTGGTTTCCAATCTAACACTGCCTCAATCTTCTGAGGATCCACCCTTATCCCTTCTGCAGACACCACATGCCCTAAGAATGCCATTTCCTTAAGCCAAAATTCACACTTGCTGAATTTGGCATATAGCTTCTTCTCCCTTAACACCTGCAGCACTATCCGGAGATGCTCATCATGTTCCTCCTCAGACTTGGAATACACTAGGATGTCGTCGATGAACACAACGACGAACCGATCCAAGTAAGGTTGGAAAACCCGATTCATCATATCCATGAACGCGGCTGGGGCGTTCGTCCATCAAAACGGCATTACTAAGAACTCGTAATGCTTGTATCTTGTCCGGAAAGCTGTCTTATGGATATCTGCTTCCTTCACCTTAAGCTGATGATATCCAGACCGTAAATCTATCTTTGAAAACACTGCGGCCCCCTTAAGCTGATCAAACAAGTCATCTATCCTTGGCAACAGGTACTTGTTCTTGATGGTCAGCTTATTCAACTGACGATAATCTATGCACATACGCATTGTTCCGTCCTTTTTCTTCACAAACAAGACCGGTGCCCCTCATAGAGACACACTGAGTCATATAAACCCACGATCAAGAAACTCTTGAATTTGAGCCTTGAGCTCCACCAACTCCTTTGGTACCATTCTATATAGAGCAATTGACACAAGAGTTGTACCTGGCAGTAAGTCAATTCCGAACTCCACCTCCCTGTCCGGGGTATTCCAGGTAACTCCTACGGAAAAACATCTACAAATTCCCTTACTGTTCTAACTCCGCTAACTCCCTCTTCTTTTACATCTAATGCACTGATGAAAGTCAAAAATGCCTTGCACCCTTTCCGAACCATCTTATCAGCCTTTAATGCTGAAACTACATTAGACAAGTAGTTTCTTCTTTCTCCTATCATAATTATCTCCTCATCCTCTGGGGTCCTTAACTATATTCGCTTAGCTGCACAATCCAATATAGCCCGATGTTCCACTAGCCAATCCATGCCAAGTATGAGATCAAATTCTCCAAAAGGTAGTTCCATCAAGTCGGCAGGGAATATCACTCCCTGAATCTCTAGAGGTACATTCTGAAATATCTTATTCACCACTACCGTTTGACCTAACGGGCTTACTACAGTCATTTCCCTATTAGACAGTTCAAAGGCTATGCCTAGTGTTTCAACTACTCTACATGCAACATAAGAATGGGTCGAGCCAGCATCAATTAAAGCAAAGTAAAGCTTGTCAGCTATAAGGAACATACCGGTTATGACGTCCGGTGCGTCTCCATCCTCCCTTCGGCGAACTGCATACACCAGACCCGGCTGCCTTGCCTCTGTATTACCAACACCTCTGCCTAGTGTTCCACATCCTCTTCCAGAACCATTACCTCTACCAATCGGACCATGACCCTACAGTGGCTGCTGTCCACCTCTTCCAGCCTGATTAGAACCCTGACCTGTTGGTCAGCTCCCATCGATTTTCATAGGACAGCCCTTAATCATGTGTTCCTTGGACCCACACTTAAAACATCCCCCTGTCTTCTTCCAACACTCTCCTACGTGCACCTTCCCACACTGAGCGCAAGTACGATATTGTCCTCCCGTAACAGCCTGCTGACCTCGAGGCCCATCAACTCTAGGCCTCTTTTGAACATTCCCGGATGACCCTGACAATCCAAAACCTCTCTTTTGCCTATTCCGATCCGTATTCTGCCTCACAGAGTCCTTAATCCCTTCAGCTACCTTCGCCTTTTCCACCAACACGGTAACCTTTCGCTCTTGCTATGGAGCTATCAACAACCCCAGGTCATCCCTCAGTCCGTCCTCGAACCGGACACATCGTTCATGCTCCGTAGCCACGATCCCTTGAGCATACCAGCTCAACCTTAAGAATTCTGCCTCGTACGCCGCTACGGACTTGTTCCCTTGAACCAACCCCAGAGATGCCTTCCTCTGCAAATCAATATAACTAGTCCCAACATACTTCTTTTGATATGCCGCCTTAGAATACTCCCAAGTGAGTTCCTCAGCTGTAGCACCATCCCGAACTGTGAGCCACCATTGATATGACTCATCGCCAAGAAGCGACACTATTCCTTTCAGTTTCTCCTCAGCAGTCAGATCCAGCTCATCCATGATTCGCTCTGTCGCCTCCAACCAATACTCAGCCGTACTGGGTGCCACACCGAATACACCACAAAATACCTCAGCTCTATTGGCTCGGAGTCGCTCAGGTATAGATTTTCGAGCTCCCGTACCTCCACCGGCTTCAGCCACCATCTCAAGAACCCGCAGCACCTCCTTCGATACTTCATCATCCCCTGTCTGATCCTGATGCTCAACACCTACAGCTGGTGGTGGGGGTGGTGGTACCTCATTTTCGGACCCTTGACCAGACCTAACGGGTTCTGATACGGTCATTCTGCCTCTACCACGCCCTCGTACATTATGACCACGTCCCCTAGAACTCATGTCTACAATCGCGATTTAATCTGATTTAAGAAATTTTATGCATTAGCATTATGTTCCACTGATTATCCGTGAACAATTTTATGAAAAGAAGTTTAGTAGTAGTTCTTTCGATCATTTCAAAGTTTTCGTTTCCAGTTTTCTACCCTAATTCAGAGAAATACATTCATTCAGTAGTACCTACCACACACATTCACCACTCGTACACTTTTGTCCGTTCTAAACCTAGGGGTATTTTCGTAATTTGTCCTATAGGGGTATTTTGGTAAATTCCAAATCAAGGTATCTTGATATTTCAAAAAATAGGGATTTTTGGTATTTTTGTAAAGTAAGAAAATCTTAGTAAAAGTTGAGGGTAGTATGGGTATTTTAGTAATTTTACAAACCAGGGATATTTGGGTAATTTTGTAAATCGAGAATATTTTAGAAAAATTTTGTTTGTTTTTTTTTTTTCAAAACTAAAAATAATGTTTACACATTAAATGGGTAATTTTGGTGATTTTAAAACTAAGGTTTCTATAAAAATATGGCTAGTCCCTTTCGGGTTTTAATTATTGAATTTAGCCTATGAATAAGTCCTCTTGGTGAGGGTGAACCGTTACTACGCACCAGGTAGGATTCGAGCGAAGAGGAGGTGAGTCACTAGGGCTCGCTTAAATACCGTGCTCTCCCCAATCCAATCCTGAACATGCGCACAATGGTTGCCACACACCTACCTCGCGACTTACTCACAGGTTTGTTTAATTAGGCCTTAAAGTTTTATGTACTTCTGTATTGAAGTAAGCTAATCCTAGGGTTCAATAACTTAATATACTAATCTACGTTCTCGTTATACCCACATACAATAAATCACACAACAGTTAGGGGTACTTACCTAGTGGACTTCGGGTCGGAGACTTAGGTGCCATGCCAGAAAACCTGCTCAATTTCAAAAAATTTCACAAAAACTTATTTGGGCTCAATTTTGAAAACGTTATGGGCTTTAAACCCAAGGCCGAGAGTTTAAAACTGTGCTCTGATACCAAACTGAAACACCCCAAACCCGGCCCACGAGCCTTGACTGGATCTGGTATGTTCCCTGAGTAAAACAGTTCAAAAATTGTTTGTTATTTTGGAAAATTTGGGTGGTTTTAAAGAAAATTTGATCTGTGTTGAGTTCAAATTGAAAACGGTGTTGTTCTTGAAGACTAGATTTTAATAAAGCAATGTTTTTATTCGTACTTGAAATCAATAAGTTAAAAGTATTGCCGACTTTTTAGAGTTTACTTTTAAATTAAAAATCATTTGTGTTTAGGTGCCAAACATTTAAAAATTTATTTTAAGGAAAAATTGTTTAATCTTGAAATAATAATTGTATCTTAATAAATCTAATAAAATGCATGCATAAAACAGTTTAATGGTAATGGCCTTATTACATCAAAACAAAACCCGAAATAAATTCAAAACTTAAATGTAAAGTCTCAAAATAAAATAAATACTGAGCTGAGCATTGGCCACCACTAAGTCCTATGACTCGGTCCATTTCTCGAGTGTCACTGAAAGATATCCCACAACGGGGTGAGTCAAACAGACTCCGGTGTGTAACACCCAACACAAAGTCCCAAACGATTTAGGCATATCAAATCATATATATATAACAAATATAAATAATGATGCAATCCCGAACCCAAGCCTAAATATCCATCCTCTACACATCACCCGTACCTGCCATCACACTGTGGGGATTACTAAATCGACCTTCCATACGCTACACACCATCGAAGGTAGTCGCTGCAAACGACTTGTGCATCGCCCTTATAAATTGTGGCATAGCCACTAGATAATATGACAAAGTCACCAGATATTAATATGTGACATAAGTCACCACATTCGGATCATGTGACATGAGTCCCCAGATATTGTAGTAAAAACCACCAGATCACTTCCCCTTTTCGATATCACCCGATGCCCATGTGTCATACAAACATGCAGAAATAATGCGATTTACCTTATTTCACATTCATAACAAATTCTCATGTGTGTCATGTTCATTCTTCACAATATTATTAACAGAGCATTAATCGATAACGTACCTGAATCCACCGTACTATTGAATGGTACCTTTAGCCATATTTTCATAGTTTCATTAACACATATATTAATATCAATACCATAGATCTATTAGGAGTTAGTGTAGGGCTACACACCTGGTTACTATCGTATTCACTGAATCCCGAAAGTCTACCGAACAGATTGTACTCCTCCTAATAAATCAATATCAGAATCGGCTAGTCACTAACACTTAATATGGCCTTGGCCGAATGTTCATACTCCCTTACCTTATGGATCTAAATCCCGAAAATAGTCATTTGGCTATGGAGATGTCGAAATCCTACATGATACATGTTAGGGTCAGCTTTTTGTACAAGATCTATGAAAATGGCCCTTGGCCGAATACCACACATGGCTTACCTTGGCTCTTGAAATCACGAAGACCTCCCCCCTTGTAGTCGACAATAATCAGAATCCCGAAACCCTCCTTCATAGTTTCGGCCAAAACATTAATGGGATTAGAGTCTTGATTTTCGATAGGCAGAGAAAGAAAAGAACAACAGATCAATCAAGAGAGATCCTTACCAAATGGAGTGATTAAAACGCAATTGTTCTCCAACTTAAAGTGTTGACAAGAAGAAGAAAATGTTGGCTTTAGTGCTATGATCAAATCGGCTCCAAAAGGTGACAACAAAGGGAAACTTTTGGCTTTAGGAGGAAAAAACAGGGAGATCGATTCGGCTAGACGAACAATCAGCTAAGATCGAATGCTCTTGGCCTTTGTTGAAGCATGAGAAGAAGAAAAAGAGAAGGTTGAGAGATAGGTGCCCCTAATGATCCCTTGAAGTTTCGGCCAAAGAGAATAAGTGAGGAACAAGGGTCGGCTTTGGGAGGTTTCGTGAATGGAAGAGAAGAGTGAATTCGTTAAGGAAAAATATGGCTGAATTTCGGCACACTACTAGAGGATTAAAAGAGAACCGAAAATACACTTATCCCCTAGAGAAATTTCGGCTACACCTCCCTTACTTACCTAGCCGAATTTGACACCAAAGAACTCGCTTGGCCGGCCAACTCTTCCTCTCTCTATCCAATCCCTTGTTATTCTCCTATTTTTCCTCTTCCTACTCATTCAAAATAATTTGATTAAATCAACAATTATCTCCTCCCTCTAGCAAAATTTTAAAAGGAATTTAATTACATCTAAAGCTCATCCCCTCAGTCTCCCAATGCCGTCCACTACCACTCCTTTTGTCGAAAAATAAAAGTCCCAAAATGTTGCTTGTGCTACTCGAACTTAAGACCTTCTTACACTGCCTGTGGCGTCACTTACTAGGGCTTTAAGTGGCGCCTCCTTGCCACTTTAACAAGCCCATTTTTGTGTCTAATTTCTCCCACAAATTCTCTTAAGGCCTACCAAGCTTGGCTCCACTTCAAGACTTAAAATCTGATAATTACTAAGACATTCACCTACACTCTAAGGTTCTCAAAGATTGTACAACACATTCAAACACACATAGGCATGCTATTTCATATAATTAAGCAAAATGCACAAGCCCAAAATCCCGGATATTACAATGGGGGAGTTTGATCTGCCACAATTCTTTGAGGCAAATTAAGATCTTTCCGACACTTAATGAGCTTGTTTTCTAGTACTTTATATGTTTTTAGTTATTTTTTTGTTTTTATTAATTTATATTTAATTTATACAAAATAACAGTTTTTATGCAATTTTAAGTTATTAATTTTCGACACTGAGGAATGGTGTCGCAACACTGGACTTCGAAGTCAAAGTATCGAGGATTTGATGGCAGTGTGACGACACCTGTCCTATGGTGTTGTGACACTGGGCGACGATTAGGAAAATTAAGCATGGGTTTTTTTGTCCACACAATGCAAATTAATCAGGTTTTTAGGTTGTTTAGTAACCCTAGTTAGGTCAAGATCATAAACTCTATAAATAGGCATGTTAGCCTCATTTTAGATGGCTTGGCTAAGTAAGCCACTTAGTTATTTTTAGGGTTTTTTCTTTAGTTTTTATTTTCTTTCAATTTAGTCCTTTAAATACTCTTTGTTTTTGTTTAACTTGGATTTGATTTTGATCCAAGCATTTAATTTAATAGTTTTTCATTATTTCTTTGTGGATCGAATTGCAACCGAAGTGATCTTCGTGACTGTTAAAGGAGATTTCTATTTCGAGCACAAATTGACACTAAAATGGACTTATTTCTCTTTTATTTAATTTACTAATTTGTATGTTTAATATGAGTTTAGGGATTATTTTATCTAGATCCATGAGTACTGATTTCCTTAGGGAGATTAATGAACGGATGTGTTACTAATTAATGGATGAATTGGGGTTTAAATTTGATTTAGTTGGTTTAAATTATGCACGATTAAACCCTAGGAAGTGACACTGTAATTTACGATAAAAGAGATCGAGAGATAAATTTATCGAGTAAATCATAGTTTATCTTGGCCAAGAAAGTGAGGTCTAGAGGTAAGCGTGTATTGGTCGATTATTTAATTAGTTAGAGGCCGAGGGTTAATAATTTGTTTTAATAGCTAATTCGATAAAACCCGAGTTTTGAAGTTAATTAGGAACACTGAAGTGAGTTGATCTCCTGCCTATTTTGTTGGATTAAATTTTGATTGTTAATTGGATGATTTTAGTTTTAGATAATTTTATGCTAGTTTAATTAATCCATTTTAATTTGGTTTTCGTAATATAATTTTGAATTAATACTATGTATCCTTGTTAGTGTACAAAGTTAATTTAAGTTTAATTCAACCTCCTTTGGGTACGATCCTCGGAATGCTTCTTGGAGTGTTTCATTGTCACATTTTTAACTATATTACAAATTTGACCAATATACTTGCAGACACCACTATTTAATTAGATATTTATTTGTTGTACTATTTTCAGTCCAGACATTCGCACGTCTGGTGACAGTCATAATGCCAATGAGAGAATATCATTTACCCATGTCTTGGGCTATGAACTCCACTATTGTGAATGATGGTACATACTGCAAAAATCGTATACCCAACGCACCTGCTTTCGATTCCTTATATATTTCAACTCATACTTTTACTTACATCAAAGTATATGAGTCATGCATACATAGTCCATCATCCACTCAGGATTAAGGTATGCCACACTATGAACGTGACAAGTAAATAAATCCATAAACAGATGCATCATCTATTCTCCTTGGGTCTAGTCTAATTTACTCTTAGTCCAGTTAGTCACATCTATGTCTGTATCTTCTGGGAGTCATCTGCTCCGACGCCCAAGACAAAGCATCTTCCCAATTGGACTTGATAGACGACATATTAGTCTTTCAATTGGTTTTCTCGTTTCCAATTAAACTAAGGACATGTTTAGGTTCGTATACTACTATAAGTTGTCTTTCTGTATTACAATCCCACCATGTAATTGTAACACCCCAAACCCAGCCCATGCGTTAAGAGCGGATTTGGTATGTCACACAAGCAAAACATGTTAAACCCTTTTTATTCGTACTAAAATATTACTTTATTAAAATCAAGAAAACAAGTTTAATTTGATAAAATACTACTAACCTCGAAGATTTGATTGATAAATCGATAAATTTGAATTAATGATCTTACAAAACCGTGACCTTTGAAAACGACGTTGAAAATTCGAAAGAGAATCCGAGTCTTTTGAAAATATCGTTAATAGTTCGAGAGAAAATATCCGTGTTAAAAATATTTGTAAAAGTTTATTTTGAAATCCATTTGTTAATCGATTTTGGAAACCATTATTTAAGTTTTTAGAAAATTCCTGTTTTAAACAATTTAAGAAAATAATAAAAACATCCTAACCATAAAGTAGAAATAAAAATAGTCCAGAGGCATTATTACAACATTTAACCCAAAATAGTAAAGTAATAAAATAAACGAGAAAGAAGTCTAAAGTCCAAATAAACCATTTCCGAAGTATGGCCTCCACCGAGTCATTCCATGGCCCAAGTCTACATCACTGAGCATTACCTAAAAGGGGTAAGAGAAAAGGGGGGTGAGTTACAAGAACTCAGTGCGTAATCCCCTTACTGTTATCCATTGGGCCGGAACCCATTTAGCAATATTTTGGGCTTAAGCCCATTTACAATAATAATGTATCAATTATATCATGTGTATGAAATGCAATTCCCAAACCAAACCTAGTAATCCATCCGCTACACACCACCTGTACCAACTAACACACCTGTGGGGATCAAGTCAACCCACCCCGCCAACACACCATTCGCAGGCATTAAGCCATTTATAACAAATTTAATTGTGGATGAGCCACTAGAATAACAGAATTTACGTGGCATTGCCACTATACGGATTTGTGACAAAGCCACCAAAATATGTGGCAGAGCCACCAGAACTTCTCTTCAATAATATCCCATCCCATGCAAAATCATGTATATAATGCATAACAATTCATGATTTTTACAATATAACAACAGTAAGTTATTCGGATATTCATTATAAAAGTATGACCCATTAAGCAAAATATCAGATTGGCCCATTTAGCAAAATATCAGATCGGCCCATTTAACAAAATATCAGATCGGCCCATTTAGCAAAATATCAGATCGGCCCATTTAGCAAATTAATCAAATTGGCCTATTAAGCAATATATCAAATCGGCCCATTAGGGGCATTTCCATAATTCGGCCCATAAGGGCATTTTCGTAATTCGATAATTTACCCATTAAGGGCAATTCGGTAATTTCGTAAACCAGACTTAACTACTAATTTGGGCTTTAAAAATTTAAATTGTCCATCTGCGTCGTACTGACTAAATTGACTATAACTTGAGTTAGGAATCTCGAAATCTAAATCCGTAAATTTTCCTTGAAACTAGACTCTTATATCTTACTACAATTTTTATAGAATTTTTGCCTTAACCAATTAGTACAATTTATTCCTTAAAATTTCCCTTGTTTCACTGTCCAACGATTCTGACCTCTCTTACATTAATTTCAAATATCTCACTGTACGATTTTCATATATTGGTCCCACTTGTTTCTATTGAAAATAGGCTTGCTAAGGAGTCTATAAAAATAATTTTTAACCCATAATCCACTTTGTACAATTTTATCCAATTTTACCAAGATAGATCAGAGAACCACGAAGTCATTTAGAACCAGTCTCACTAAAATTAACATATCTCAGAATATAAAATTCTTTTTCCTTTTCTGTTTCTTCCATTTTAACATAGACACAGTATGCTTTAATTTGATATCTTATTCACTTTCTAATTCCTTTTTTCCTATTTTTCGTGATTTTTCAAAAACACGCCACTACTTCTAACCGAAATTATTTTATTATAAAATATGATTACCACTACGATCATACGCACGCCCGAGTGATCACGGATGCCGGTTTTTGGTTTTCTTCGGTATTTCGACCGATTCACCGCATATTTCATACAAACTTTTAGAGAAGTGTGAGATTACACACCATTTTAGATATGTATACGGAAGGTACGGGATAACACACCTGATTTGATTTCCTAAAGAACCACTCGTCGTTGACCCTAGAACAATACCAACAAAAAGTTAGCCTCGAATTTCCAAAAGATTTCATATCACTTACACTTGAATCACTTACCACTATGTCCGAAGGTAGAATATATCGAGTGATTTGTCCCTAAAACATATAGTCGATTATTTCAAATTATTACTCCGTTAGCAACTAATCGAATATTGAATAATATCAATAATCCATAAGAACTCCTTACCTTATTAATATTGGATCCGATTTCTCCGTTCAACTTGAGGCTAGAATGATGTTCGGCCTCCCACAAGAATACTACAAAAGGGAGAGTGATCTTGTTTGAGAGAGTAGAATAAAATGATGGTCTCAGTCAAAATGACCATCCCAAACCAAGGCATAATTTCGGCATTAAGAGGAAGAAAATAAAATATTTGAAAAGAACCACTTACCGATTGATCAAAGAAGTGAGTGATAACTCGAATGAGAAAGGAAGAATAATGAAAAGATGAAAGTTTGGTTATAGAGGAAAAGGTATATTGATATTTGGCTATGGGGGATAATCAATCAAGAAGATATGATCTTATGGTGGTGTCGATTTAGAGAAGAGGAAAGATTGAAGGAATGGTTAAAAGAAAAGGATGGAAGGTTGAATGGAAGCTAGGTGATTCGGCTACCAAAGGGAGATGAACAAGAGGTGAATATTTTGACCAAACAAAAGAGAAGTAAAATGCACAATTGTGCTAGGAGGTTTCGGCAAAGAAGAAAGAAAAGAAGAAAACTAAACTCACAAAGAGTGGAAATTTGGAGAAAATGACACTATTGATGCTAAAGGTATTTTTGACCAAAACAAACACTAAGGCTTTACCAAAACACCAAGAAAAATTCGGCTACCTCCCTTTACCCCTAAAATCATCCACATACATGACCATAATGGTCAAAAGTTGACAACTATACTTTCCATAACATTTTCCTTGAAAAAGGCCACATGTTCCCCTTACTTTCCCCTTTTCTTTGATTTCTTTCCTGACCTTCATCCTTTCCTATTTTCATTAACCATCTTGCAAAAAATAAAAAGTCCACCTTACCTTATTTACATGCTTGGCCGACACTTAGGGAAAGAATGCAAAAATAGTAGTCAAAAATTGCACACAATGGGATTTGAACCTCTTCCCTCAAGGTACTTCATGTGGCGCCATAACCTCTTTACCAATAGCTTATTTATGCTAGCTATTTTCTTATTTATTTCTATAAGCCTTGAAGCTACTTACCATCTCTCCTTAATAGACTTAAACATAAAATTTTCTTATAGCCTAACTTGAACCCGAGACTTCATAGAAACCCCATAACTTTCCAAAATTACCTTCTTAGAAAGTCCAACTTGAAATAATGTCATTCTCTTATTCTCAAAATTTTAAAATGCTTCTATGCTCAAGGCCCAATGGGCCCAATCCTACTAGGCCTAATTTTTGGGATGTTACAGTAATATTGCTTTTTATTAGTTAAATATTAAACAACGAGTGAGCTAATATTTGATTCTATTTTTCTTTACATGCAAAAACCACATGAGGATATTATACAAAGGATATTAATGTAATTCAAATTTTATTAACCAATCTATTTAAAAAATTATAAATGTATGAGCGAATATACTACACGAGCTTGGGAGAATTGCCATCTTACTACTTACCGTAAGCTTTTCCCCATACGTTAGGGGGTAAGGTCATTTTATTACTTTTCCTAAGCCTCCCCCATGCATTTAGGAGGTGGGCTACTTTACTACTTTCCATAAGCCTCTCCCTATACGTCTAGGACTAGGGCCACTTTACCACCTTCTGTAAGCCTCCCTCTATGTGTCTGGGAATTGGGCATTCGGGGCCCTCTTTGAACCATTTGGGATGTTGGAAGAGGTGAAACATATCTTCAAACTATGAATCCTTAGGGTTCTCTGTAACATCTCGGATTTGGGGTTATGCGTTGGATGCATAATTCAAGTGTTAGCAGGCCTTGTGTGTGTGTTTGGATATGTTTGGGAGGTTTGGAGAACCTTAGGAGATGGGGAAAATGCATTGGAAAATAATCGGATTTTAAGTTAAAAAGAGGAGCTAGGCCGAAGAGGCCTTAAGAAAAGTTTTGGGGAGTTTAGGACACAAGGAACCGTGTGGCAAATGGGCAAAGGACGCCACTTAGGAGCAGGAGAGCTTGCGTCAGGAGGTAGGAGGTTCGAGCAGCAGAAATTGCATTGTGGGCTTTTCTTTTTGTGTCAAGAAGGGGAGCAAGGCCAGGGAGGCCTTAAGGGAAGAATATAGGCGTCTTTGGACATGAAAGTGAGCCTGGTAAAGTGGCTGCAAGGCGCCACTTAGGGCCTTGGTGATGACGCCATGGGCAAGGGCCTTGGTTCGAATCATGGAAGTGTGTTTTTATTTTTGCTCCTTGCGTTAAGAAGGGGAAACTGGGTTAAGGAGGCTTTAAAAGGAATTGTGGGAAGTTTATGACACAAAAGAGCTAGCAGCAAAGTGGCTTGGGGCATTATCTGTGGGGCTCCTGCAGGTCTCATGTTCGAATCACGTGGGCAGCAAATGGGTGTTTTTTTATTTTGGCTTTTGGCGTCAAGAGAGAAGGGAAGTAATGGACGGCATGTGGACTCCAAAAAGATGAGATAAGCTTGTTCTTTTTTATGTTAAAATTCGACTGAAGAGTAGGATAAGTATGGTTTTATTTTATTTATTTTAAATGGGAAGATAAGGATAATGTGATGGATTATTTTATTTTATTTGTTAAGGTGATAAAAGAGAAATATGAGGGATATGATAAGGAGTTGAGGTAGTGGCCGAATGTGGGTCTCTTTGGTGGTGGTAAATTCGGCCATGAAGGTGGGGGGAAGTAGCCGAATTCTTTATAAGGGGTTTAGATGTTCTTTTTCAACTCTTTTTCTTTCTTGAGTATTCTTTCTTTCAAACTCTCTTTTCATCTTTATGTATGCACCCTATTTCCCTTTGACAAAAGCTGAAAGTTAGCAATATTTGTGCATTTATTTTTTTTCTCCTTTCACATCTCTTTCTTTTCTTTTATCTTGCTTAAACTGAAATCTCCCTTAAAGTTGCCATTGCCGAATATTTCAACTTCATTCAGGAGCCTTAGCCGAATCTTTTAAGTCCTACATTCTCTATTCCTTGTCACAAGTGTTAGAAGCCGAAAATATCCCTTTGATATCATTCTTAAAAGCCAAATCTCCAAGAAAGGTGCTATCGACCACTCTCTTCTAGTCTCTTCAAACGTGTGGTGCCAACGTTAGGAGCAGTAAAGAGACTCTCGGGATTTAAAGCATTCAAGGTAAGCAACTATAATATTCGGCCAAGAGCCATTTTCCTAGATTATGTATTAAGCCGATTCTAACAGTGGTTAATAGGGATTTTGATAACTTCAGGAGCAAGCAAGTATTCGGGTTTTGGATAAACAAGGTAAGTGATTTAGGACTTTCGGCCGTAGACCATATTATGGATTTAAGTGGTGTCCAATTGTGTATTATGATTTTTAGTGGCTGATTGACAGAGGTAACAGAGGCTTCGGGATTCTAGATCATTTCAGTAATGATACTTAGTAAGCTTAGATCTACTCCGTATTCGTTCAATAGCCGAAGGCTGATTATTTGTAGGTACCAGTGTATGGCCGATTACTCAGAGTGTGATTCGGGATTTGGTAGGAGACCAAATCGGCATTTAGGGAGAAGGAAGAACCACGTTTTGAGATCGTGTTAGATTCGAGTAGTTCGAGATTTCGCTAATAGGCAAGTGTGTGATTAACCCACCGTTTTCCGGGTTTATGTGATATTTGCATGTGTTATATGTATGTGCTAATAAGTGCAGTGGCAATTTATGAAGTGGATACCCTTAAGGGGTATGTTGATAATCAGGTCTATCTTAAACCTGACGTAATGTGATTATTATGTGTATATGTGAATGTGCCAATGAAAATATGATAGTATGCTGATTAACATGTACATGCATTATTATATTATGACACTATCATATGTTGCATGTGCATGGGATGGGTTATGGATATGAAGGAAGGACAGGGTGTACATTATGTACGTGGTCTGATGTTAGCCTTGTGCTACATTGGCGCTTGATGTTAGCTAGGTGCTTCATCAAGGTGGAGTGTTGGCTATGTGCTACCTCCTGGCAGATGATAGCTGTGTGCATCACCGTAGATAGAGGATGACCTCGAGTCACCTCGTGGATACAGATATGTGGGGTCACTTAGGTGATCGGTGGATTAGCCACGGCCTTGAGCAGCAGGTCTGCTAAGGTAGGTGTAATGGATGAACATTAGGTGGGGTCACTTAGGTGATCGGTGGATTAGCCACGGCATTGGGCAGCAGGTCTGCTAAGGTAGGTGTAACGGATGGATCCTAGGCTGGGTTGGGTGCACTTTGCATATTGTATCTGATATGAGTATTTGATGTGAAAATGGGCCAAGCCCAATTGATATGTGGATTAATGTGAAAAGGGCCAAGCCCAGTATATGAATGTAGATCAGTGTGGAAATGGGCTAAGCCCGATATGTGGAAATTATGCGGTTAATTACCCTGTTACCTGATAAGTGATATGAATATGGGCCAAGCCCAGAATGTGTTGTTATGTGAATATGATATCTTGCTATTTGCTATATGGGTTGATATGTGGTTTGACATGTGGGTGGAATTCAGTGGATTAATTACACACTGAGTCTGTATGACTCACCCAATTTTTATTAAACATCGTAGATGAGTCGTGGTGATCGGACCGGGTTGAAGTGGATACGAGGTGGCCCATGCAGAAGATGTTTTAATTATGTTATGAAGTTTTATTATGAAGTACCTTGATTAATTATTTATTGTACTAAGGCCCAGTTAAAGTATTTGAGCATTTTTATTATGTTTAAGCTAGATGACGATTAAATTATTATTTGGAAATGCTTTTATTTTTGGCAACTCATATTTTTAAAGTTTATAAAAGTTTGAATCCGGGAAATTGTAACAACTTAGTTTTATTGGGAGTTTTAAACACACAATGTTTTATTAAAGACAAAATTTTTAATGTTTTTCCCAAAAGTGAAATCAGTCTTCAAACGTTTTCCGCAGTGACACACTAGATCCGGTCAAGACTCGTGGGCCGGGTTTTGGGGTGTTACATTCTCAGTGGAGGTGAGTCATTTAATTTTATGCTTTTCTATAATAGCATGATTATATTTAATTTGCTTACGAAGTATGTGTTGGATCTGGTGCCCTAAGTGTAGTATTTTCGTTAATGTACACTTGTAATTTTCTTCAAACAGATTGGTTAATAAAATTATTCATGGATTACATTTATACTTTGTATAATGTCCTCATGTGATTTTTGCACAAAAAAAAAATAGAAGCAAATGTTACTCACCGGTTTTCTAATGTTTAAACTAATACTAAACAATATTACATGGTTGGATCGTAGTATGGAAAGATAACTTATATTAGTAGATGAACCTAAACATGTCCTTAGTCTAATCATAAATGAGCAAACCAATTGAAAGACTAATATGTTGTCTACCAAGTCCAATTGAGGAGATGCTTGGTTTTAGGCATCGGAGCAGATGACTCCTAAAATATAGAGACATAGATGTGACTGACTGGATTGATAGTAAATCAGACTGGACCTGTCACATCTGATTTTCTCTTAAGTCCCAAAATTTAAGGAAATTTAGGATTTAATTGAATGGATTGGAGAATTAATGGGCTTCACCTGGAAATTTTTAAAAAATAGTGGATGAACTGTGATAAGTTAGCTCTCAATTCTGGTTTAGTTAGATTGGAATCGACTATCTCTCTAGTGGGAGACAAATAGTTAGGAGTGATTTGCCAAATGGACTAGGAGACCATGAAAAACCTTGACTGTATATATATATATGAGAGTAGTGAGGAAAGAATTCTTTTGAATTTAACTGGTAATCTCATTCTCATCTGCAACGTCTTCTTTGGTTGCTTCAAAAAAAAAGATGAGGTTCAAGAAAGCTCTGCATAAGGTGTTAAACATGGGGTTTGAAGTAAGGAAATTCAAAAATTCAATAAATTGGTAAGCCCTAAGCCTTCCTGTACTCATGGATTGGAAGAAAGAGAAGTAAAAATTCTTAAAAAAATTTTGTATAATGATGGATTCTTGGGTTTTTAACGTTAGATTGCGTTCGAGTTAACCGATAAATGGTTGCTATGCTTAGTTGCTAGGATAAAGGAGGCTCTGGCGTTTGAACAAGGTAAACTGTTGAGGATAAAGGAAGCAAGGTGGTTTTCTGTACCTAATTTTTGGGTGATTGTTGATGTTGTGTTGCTTGCTTAAACCACATCTATGTACGCTTGAGTTAAGTCTAAGACCTTGGTCGTTTAAGAATATGGAGGATAAATAAGTTGTGTATTTACCGCCTTCGAACGTACTAATGTCTAGAGAGTGAATACTGCATTAAAAGATATGGATCCAGAAAACAGTATCCGCAAGTATACAGGTCCAATTGTAATATAGTTACAACGGAATAGATGAGTACTCCGGGGATCGTACCCAAGGGAGGCTAGTGCTAGACCAATTTTAATTTAAACATAGAAAGATGTAATGAGTACTTTAATTTAGTTATAGTACGAAAGTAAAATAAAAGGAGTTTTTAAGATTTTTATAATAATAAAATAACATAAAAAAATAAAATTCAACAGATCAAAGAATAGAATAAAATAAATCTAATTATGGGTGATTAACTCACTTCGATAATCCGCATCAACTGTCCTTTCGGGTTCTTTGTCAATCAACTAGTCACTATCCCAGCATGATCTTCTGATCTTCCACTCAAATAATGAGCCAGCATGGACTACTTATCTTTCGACCTCATAGTCCAAACTGGTTTGGGGTGACAGTGTTCATGGATAGGCCATACCAGTTTTAGGTTAATTTTCACATTGATGACTTCCTAAGGTTGTCAGGCCTAGGTTTAGGTTCTTCCATTCCCAAACAGTTGATCCTTTGAGTAACCCTATAAAATAGTTAACAGATCATACCTTCACTCTCTAATCCTTCATAGAAGGATTACTTTCTCATGGTTTTCATGAACAATATGGAATTGATGTAAAGAGAGAGCATGATAACTGAATTGAGGTGTAGAGTTTAATAAAAAACCTGATTTTTATTAAAGATGAATATGAACCCACAAAGTTTGATTGTCTTCACAAATCAAATCTCTTGAGATAAAGCAAGAACAACTTGAAAATAATCTAACAACCTAAAAGAAAGAAAATATGAACTAGAATTAAAAGCAGAAAACTATACTAAGGAATTGATGTCTATAACATGTGACAAAGGAGCCTATTTATAGATTCCAAGTAGCCTTCGTCCTTAACCCCAGGTTAGATGACGTTCTCGAGCTTTAAGTTTGATTGTATAGTCCAAAATGCCCCCTGGTTCGTGTTAGTTTCCGTCTAGAACTAATATCATGACACACCAAGTCCTATGTAGTGAAAAAGGAGCCAATATACTCCTCTTAGGATATATTCAGGGGTACGTCAAGACACACTTATGCTATGTCTCGACATCAAAAGCAGTTTTGTGATTTCTTTATTCTGCTCCCTATGTTGCAACATTGATCATTCTGTGTTGCAACATAGTGACTAGTATCGGTTTAGTATGCCTTATAATAGTATTTTTTCACACTTACAAAGTTTATTAACTCACCTTTGGGCCTTATTCGACCCCTAAGTAAATAAAAAGCTCAATTTACACATTTTATTAACTTTAAGAAAACTTACAAAAGCATAATTAAATCTTAATGGAAATGCTTGCTTTCAAGCTCTTAAAGTGCGGAAATTAGTTTAATATGTGACACCGAATTACGACAGATCAGATTCCCCCACACTTAAGTCATTGCTTGTCCTCAAGCAACATAAAAAAGACAAGAAGTAGAAAGATGTCCGTTGAGCAAATATCATACAAGTATTGACTTTGGAGCACATGAATGGGTATTTCATATTCACAAACAACTTTAACATGATGAATAATTGACTTACCACTTTTGACCACAAACATCTAAGTTTAGTATATTACAAAGTACCTGTAAGGATCCATCAATATATCATACAAGTAATTTGATTATCTGAGTAGAATAAGTCTTTTATGCAATTTTTTAATATAATGTTCATTCATGCATAAGGATGTTTAGGTCAATAGGACTTTTTGACTTGTAACATTCTAAAGCTTAGGACAGGTATGCAATTGAAAAATAGTAAGCATCAAAAGGGTTACAAACACGAAAATTGTTTGGCACATGATATCAATCCCTATTCTTCCCCCTTAGTGACCTTTACCCATTCACCGCCTTATTTCTCTTTCTCTCACCTTCCTTAATTCTCCGCATAGGAAATCATAGCGTGACATACTAGCTACGGCTAGCCTATGAGTTTTCGTGCACTAATGAGTGAATTTTTCTTATTCTAGCAACTTTGTCACTTTTCTTTCAATTCATCTTATTCATAAATTCTTTTTTCTTTTCAATAACTTTTTCTACCCGCAATGATTTTATTTTTAAATATTTCTTTTGTTTTTCACTTTTTAGGCTAACCTATAATTCCTATATCATAACAATCTCTCCTATTTCACTCTGTTTTTACGAAATCCACCGTGATGTATCTACTTAACCCTCAATACATATGGCTGGACGTCTATAGTCAAACAATTCAGGACCAAAGAAAAAGGGCAAATACAAATTAATGTTTTAGGCTCAAGTTTTGTAATAAGGTTCATCAAGAAGAGTTAACAGGCTAAAAAAATTGGTACTAAAGGTGAATAGTTATGGGTCAGCTTTTCGGCTTTGGATATGTTCCAAACAATGCCTTAGGTCATCCCTTAAATATCTCATTATGCACAAATTTAATTAACCAGAAAAACTCAAATTCAACCATTTATCATTCATACTAGCATGCTCATTTCCTTGTATTTTCTATATCATTTGGTACAATTGATTGCTTAATACCTATTTATAGTGTAACATATAGAACATAGTAGTCTAATATTTAAAAAAATTAAAATCACCTACTATCATGCCAAATTTATTTGTAAACACAAGAAACCTATGTACATGTTCCTAACTAATCACTTGTATCTTTACAAGCTTAAGCACACAAAAAAGACAAGAATAATCAAAGAAAAATGTAAAAATTTAAAGTAAATTTTCTATGTTACTCTCCACACTTTAGTTGACACATTGTCTTCAATGTGTAGCCCATAAAAAGATAAGGAAATAAGTTACCCGATTGATTGTGGTCGTTCCAAGTACTAATGGTAGGTGCTTCCTCCTTTGTTCGTTAATAGATCAAATTGTTGTGTCCCCTTTGTGTTGTGTACCTATATAAAAATTGTAAACAAAATACAAAGCAACTAAAAGTATATTATTGCTCCTACTCCTACTCCTACTTACTCAAAAAACAAATTTAAAAATAATCCATAAAAGTATATTATTGCTCCTACTCCTACTCCTACTTACTCAAAAAACAAATTTAAAAATAATCCATAAAAGTATATTATTGCTCCTACTCCTACTCCTACTTACTCAAAAAACAAATTTAAAAATAATGCATAAAAGTATATTATTGCTCCTACTCGTACTCCTACTTACTCAAAAAAAAATTTAAAAATAATCCATAAAAGTTTGTACAATCCAATAAAAAATGTCAATAAAATTCAATCCTCCTTCAAATCATTTAGAGGAGGAGCATACCTCTACTTCATTGGTTTCTTACCCTTGCCTGAGCAGTAATCTTGGTGGGAGCTCCCACCTCACAAATACGTTTTTATTTATAGGCTTCGGATAATGGGCCCTTTTGATGTTGAGATTGTGACTAGAATGTTTCCTCATAATTATCCTCCGTCCAGGGGTACTCTTGAGCAGCACCTTGTTCCTCGGGATTAACCCTTTCATCATGATAAGTTGATACCAAACTGAACATATTCGAAAGGTGATTTGGAGCTCGTAACTCATTCATTCTTGTGAATCTTTAGAGCATTGGTCCTGTCTTTTGCATCCATCTAATCATTCCATCGAGTTTTACTTCTATGCTTCCACGGGCTCCTTTTCTAGCCTTTGACTGTTCTTGCCATTTTAGTGGTTCTGGAACGTCCATCTTTTCCTTCCTTCTTTGATTCCATTTGGTAATTTTCTTTCTTTAAAGCTCAACGTATTTTGTATATAATGTATCTCTAATTATGCTTCTTGTTGGCTTAATGAATAGCTCACTTTTAATGATTAGCACTTTTGCCTTTTGGCATAGTGCTGTCGTAAGATGAGGAAAGAAAAGTCCAACTTTCTGGCTCTGTATGTATTGTTTCATTTCCTAGAAGATCTAATGCCCTAGATAGATCTATTTACGCTGCAAAATACCATATAGCAAAACAACTCAAAAGACATTAACGCTAGAAACATTTAATGCGGGTGCAATTCTGGTGTCGATGAATTGCATCCTCAATCTTGGCAATAGGAAACATAATCACTTGATTGAAATTTGTTGGAAACCCAATATCTGGCCTATAATTCCAACTACCCCTACCCTGAGTTAAATATTTTATAACATCTTCAATATCAATCTTTTGCAATTTGTATAAGTCTACACCATCAATAAAGTCTTTTTCATAATACGGTATGTTACAAAATTCACAAATATCACTAGAAGATATTGGGACTTCCTCCCCTCACACTGTTACCTCACTTAGGACCTCACCATATCTGCCCTTCATTATTTTATCCTTGAGGGATGCATAAAATTCATGTACTACAGGCATCATTGCGTTGCCAGTGGGAGTGTGTAACACCCCAAACCCGGCCCACAAGCCTTGACCGGATCTGGTATGTCACGGAGTTAAAAAGGAGTTTGAAAGGTTTGGACTAATAGTAGAAATTCAAAAAAATTATTAAGGGTATAAAACGGTACTTGCTAAAACTCAAGTGGGTTGATTTGATAAATACGATTGAGTTGAAAACCCTTTCTTCCTTTGAAACCATTTGATCATTTAAATTTTTAGAACATTAGAGTTATCGATAACTTAGAAAATTTTGTTACCTGATGATAACAATTTTTGAAAACGCATACGAGTACTTATTTTGAAAATGTTACTTTTAACCGATTTGCTTAACAGTTCATAAGTTCATCAGTCATATAATAAAGTAAAAACAACTACCTAAACATCCAAAATAATAAGCGGCCATATTACAACCCAATCGAAATTTAGTGAATAATAAACTCAAAGCGGGGCAAAATAAAATTTCAAGTCCACAGAACAAACATGGCCGCCTCGAGTCCTCCCCGGCTCCGTCTCCGCGATCTACTCACGTGCAAGATGATATGGGAAGGGGTGAGTCACCAAGACTCAGTGTGTAAATCCCCAACCCGAAAATACCACTCATACACAAGATATTAGTATGACATGCAATTATGCAACCCAACCTAGCCATCCATGCTCCTTTTTCTACCCCGTGTGGTACCAAACCACTGGTGGTGCCAAACCACTGGTGACTTAAAGTCACGGTATCCGTCAATACTTGTGGTGCCAAACCACTGGTGGTGCCAAACCACTGGTGACCCGAAGTCACAATCAAAAGATGGGGCCAACCCATCGTGTGATACCAAATCACTAGCGTCGATCCCGTATCTAAAATGTGGGGCCAACCCACGGTGGAATTAATCCACAGGGACGAGACGCTATGAGGTGCCAAACCTCTGGAGGTGCCAAACCTCTGGTGACCGTAGTCACGAAATGTGGTACCAAACCACTGGTGTCCGTCGACACGATTATTACTCCTCTCATCAATCCCCACCATCATCATGCTCACATAACAAGTATCATGATCCCATATATCATGCATTTGTATATAGCATAGCATTTAACAGCATATGATGGCATACACAAGATATATCATAGATCGAGTAATAGGGGGGCTTACCCGAAAACCCAGCTCATGCCCACAAGGAAAAATTACTACGTGAGAGGTTATAATATCATCAAAATAACAATTTATACTAATAAAGTGTATAAGAGCTTACACACCTATTTAATCGAAGATTTAACTAGAAATCTTGTATCTATGCGATATTACAAAAGTCCCGAACTTGTCCTCGTATTGCTCTTATATTCAGTCAATATGGGTTAGTGCCATAGACCATTCGGCCAACCCAAAATAATACCAAAGGGTTACCCACGAACCCGAAACCTTACCTACACGTCCTTCGAACACTAACCACCTTACGGTATGCAAAACTGCTTCACTTTTCTACCATCGAAAATTCGTTAATAGCCACATCAATAACCTTCGGCTTCCAACTAAATAATTTGCTAAAATAGATCTTTACCACCACTCACCTTAGGAAACAATTTCTGAAAGCTTCCTTCAATCGACTATGGCTCCCCTACAATCGGTTTAACTGTGTTAATAAGAGTCATAGGCCATTCAGCCATAATCTTTGATCCTAAAAATAGAGTATCACCTCTTACCTTGATAATTACTTTGGCTTTTAAACACCACAAGTCAGCACCACTTGGTATTGTGAGGGGGGTTCGGCTACCTTTAAGGAGGAGAAGGAACCGAAAACAACACCTTTCTTTAAGGGAAAATTCGGCCAAGAAGAACTAAAAGGAGAAAAGAGATTTGAAGAAAGTTGGCACTTGTAGACTAGGAAGAATTCGGCCAGAACAAAATGAGAGAGGAAGAGAAAAGCAATTAGATGGAATTTGGCATCTCCCTTTGTTACTCTCAAGGCCGAAAATGGAGGTCCCAAAGCTTGCCCTAATCGGCCAAAGCTCCCAAGCAAACAATCATCACCATTTGAAAATTTCTATAATGATGAAACATTGTTTAATTCATCCCCCATTACTACCCCATGCTTTAATAAAATAATGGTAAGAATCTTACCCATACACCATCATAAAACAAATAATAATAATAATATATATCACTACCCATGCTTCCTACATAATATAATAATAAAACTAATATAATAAAACACTCCCATCATTTAATAAATAAAAGGTTAATGACCATGCTTCCAAATAAAAACAACTCCCCATACTCAACTAATAATAAAAAGAAATAATAATAAAAATATCAAACACAAGCCATACTCATGCAACAAAATGATAAATAAATGAGCAAAAGAAATAGGGCAGCCACCAAGCTTGGTCTCCACGCGTGCATGTGTCCATGCACAGACCAAAAATTTGCGCCAGAATTAAAAAGGAAGATAAATTCATCCAAGTGCTGCCATTGGGTCTCGAACCCGAGACCTTGGGCAGAAACTCCCACGCCTCAACCACTCGACCGACTTGACTTTCATGGCATAACACGACTCAACCTTCCTTTAAACCCTTCTCCATTGGCTTCTTTAGCTTAAGCACTACAAGCAAAAATATAAAACGCCCTAAGTGCGACTCCTAAGACTCGAACACGGGACCTGAAGGAATAAACCCAAGCCTCCTGCCACTCTTCTAACGTTCCTTTCATAACATAACTCGTCAACATTTTCTTTTAAACACTCCCTCACTTCAACACTAAAACAAAAACAAACTCCCTTGCGTCCATGGTGATTCGAACCCGAGCCTAGCGCCCCCAGGCCCCTAAGTGGCGCCCTAAGCCACTGTGCCAGGCTGACTTTCATGCTCGTATTCCTCACCATTTATTCTGAAACCTTCCTAGCTCAGCACCCTACTTAGCGCAAAAATTAAAACTCCCAGGCACGAACTCAGTGGCTCGAACCCCTGACTTGCTGCACCATTTAAACACCCTAGCGCCCTAACCATTCTACCAAATCTTTACCTATGTCAAGATTCGCACCAAAATTTTATTTAAAGCTTTCTTTCTTTAAGCATGGGAAAATAATAAAAATTGTGGATTACCCCTAAATCAAGATGTTACAGTTCTACCCCCTTAAAATAATTTCGTCCTCGAAATTACCCGGTCGAAAGAGTTGGGAAGTCTTTCTTTGCCGCATCACATCCTCGGGCTCCCACGTAGCCTCCTCCACGCCATGATTCTGCCATAGGACCTTCACTAAAGGAACTGACTTCCTACGCAAAACTTTTACATCCCGATCTAGGATCTGTACAGGTTCCTCTTCCACCGTCAAATCTGGACTCACCTCAACTTCCTCAACTGCCAAGACGTGTGATGGATCAGAATGATAGCACCTAAGCATGGAGACATGGAACACATCGTGAATCTGGCTCAGCTCTGCTGGCAACTCGAGCTGATAAGCTACTGGTCCCACTCGTCTCAACACCTTATACGGTCCAATGAACCTTGGACTTAACTTGCCCTTCTTCCCAAATCTTAACACTTTCTTCCATGGCGAGACCTTCAGAAAAACTTCCTCTCCCATGGCAAACTCTATTTCCCTCCGCTTGAGATCGGCATATGACTTCTACCTATCCGAGGCTTCTTTCAACCGAGCTTGGATCTTCTTCACCTTATCCTCACTTTCTGCAACCAATTCCGGTCCTAATAACCGTCGCTCACCCAACTCTGTCCAACAAGTAGGTGTGCGACACCTCCTACCATACAACGCTTCATATGATGCCATCTTAATGCTTGCCTGAAAACTGTTGTTGTATGCGAACTCAGCTAATGGCAAAAACTCCTCCCAACTACCTCTGAAGTCCAAAACGCAGCCTCTTAGCATATCTTCTAAAATCTGTATAACTCTTTCCGACTGCCCGTCTGACTGTGGATGGAATGCTGTACTGAAATCCAACCGTGTACCCAAAGCCTGATGTAGCGCTCTCCAAAACCTCGACATAAATATGGGATCTCTCGCGAGATGATGATCGATCATCGCACGCCGCCAGTGCAACCTCACTATCTCCGCTACATACAACTTAGCTAACTTCTGAAGCGAGTAATCCACTCTTACTGGAATGAAATGAGCCGACTTGGTCTGACGGTCCACAATCACCCAAACTGAGTCCTTCTTACTGGGTGTGAGGGGTAGCCCACTGACGAAGTCCATAGTGACCCTCTCCCATTTCCACTGAGGAATCTTCACTGGTTGAAGTAACCCAGATGGCAACTAATGTTCAGCCTTTACCCGCTGATACGTGAGACACTTTCCCACGAATTCGGTTACCTCACGCTTCAACCCTGGCCACCAGAACTGCTTCCGTAAATCTCCATACATCTTGCTACCTCCTGGATGCATAGCGTATGGGCTGCTATGTGCATCCTGAAGAATTCTTTGCCTCAATCCCACATCATTCGGCATACAAGGACGCCCTTGGAAACACAACACACCATCACCAGTCAAACCATACCCTTCCAAACCGCCATCTTGAACATGCAACCTCCGCGCGTTTAAACTGTCATCCCCTAATTGCTTTTCCTTAATCTCCTCGATCCAAGTTGGCTTAACTTGCAGCTCTGCTGAAAGGCTTCCATCATCGTAAAGACTGAGATGAACAAACATCGCCCTTAAGTCTGTCACGACCTTCTGGCTCAACGCATCAGCCACCACGTTAGCCTTGCCTGGATGGTACTCAATGGAACAGTCGTAGTCCTTCAACAGTTCAATCCATCGGCGCTGCCTCAAATTTAAGTCCTTCCGAGTCAAGAGATATCTCAAACTTTTGTGATCCGTGTAGACTATCGGCTTTTCCCCATATAAGTAATGCCTCCATAATTTCAATGCGAAGACTACTGCCGCTAACTCCAAGTCGTGAGTCGGATAGTTAACCTCATGCGGTCTTAGCTGACGGGATGCATAGGCCACTACCTTCCCTTCCTGCATCAACACATATCCTAAACCATTATGGGACGCATCACAATAAACCGTGAACAATTTTCCTGCCTCAGGCTGTACCAAAACTGGAGCTTCCGTCAGAATCTTCCTTAGCTTATCAAAACTTTCTTGCTGTTTCTCTGACCAAACAAATGGGACTCCTTTTCTTAATAGCTTGGTCAACCTGCGATTAAAGAGAATCCTTCCACAAATCTTCGATAGTACCCGGCCAGACCCAGAAAACTTCAAATTTCCGCCACTGACCTAGGTAGTTTCCAATCCAACACCGCTTCAACCTTGCGGGGGTCCACTCTAATCCCTTCAGCGGATACCACGTGACCTAAGAAAGTCACCTCCCTAAGCCAAAATTCGCACTTCTTCCGAATTTGGCATACAACCGCTCCTCCTCAAGTTTCTTGTAGAACGATACGCAAATGCCTATCATGCTCCTCCTCCGTCTTTGAGTAAACCAATATGTCGTCTATAAACACCACGACGAATTGATCTAAGTATTGCTGAAACACCCTATTCATTAAGTCCATGAACGCTGCTGGCGCGTTGGTCAACCCAAACGGCATCACTAGGAACTCGTAATGCCCATACCGGGACGAAATGCCATCTTGTGCACATCAACCTCCTTCACCTTAAGTTGATGATAACCCGACCTAAGATCTATCTTCGAGAACACCGATGCACCCTTCAGTTGATCAAACAGGTCATCAATCCGAGGCAATGGATACTTGTTTTTGATCGTTAACTTGTTTAGCTGACGGTAGTCGATACACATCTGCATTGACCCGTCTTTCTTCTTGACAAACAGCACAGGTGCTCCCTACGGAGATATACTAGGTCGAATAAACCCTCTATCCAAGAGCTCCCGAATTTGAGCCTTCAGCTCCACCAACTCCTTTGGTGCCATTCGGTAGGGTGCTATAGACACAAGTGCCGTTCTGGGCAACAAGTCTATACCGAACTCAACTTCCCGATCTGGAGGCAGACCCGGGAGTTCTTCTGGAAACACATCAGCGAATTCCCCTACAGTTCGAACCTTCTCAACTGCTGACTCCTTAGCCTCCAAGGCACAGATTTGAACCAAAAATGCCTCACAACCTTTCTTGACCATCTTCTCAGCCTTCAAAGCAGACACCACATTGGATAGATAATCTATTCTGTTACCTATCATGACCACTTCGTCACCCTTAGCCGTCTTTAGAACCATGCGCTTAGCAGCGCAATCCAATCTTGCCTGATACTTAACCAGCCAGTCCATTCCAAGAATTAGATCGAACTCCCCAAACGGTAGTTCCATCAGATCAGCCACAAACACTACTCCTTGGAGTTCTAGGGGTATATCTCTATATAGCTTGTTCACTACGACAGAGTGTCCCAGAGGGCTAATTACAGTCATCTCCCTAGAAGCAGTCTCAAAGTCCAAGTTCATAGTCTCTACCACACTACTAGCAACATATGAATGCGTCGAACCCACATCAATTAATGCAACGTATGGAAGACCAAAAATTAGGAACGTACCAGTTATGACATCCGGTGCTTCACCCTCCTCGCAACGCCTCGCTGCGTAGACTAACCCAGGCTGCCTTGCCTCTGTGTTGCCTGTATCTCTGCCCGGAATTTCGCGACCTCGATTAGAGCCATTACCTCCTCTACCATTACCGCGACCCCTCAGCGGTGGTCCCACGTTCCTTGCCTGAGCACGGTTCTGACCCTCTGGCTGATTCTTAGCTAGCCTCCGAGGACAATCCCTTACACGGTGATCCAAAGATCCACATTCAAAGCAACCCCTCTCATCGGTCCAACAACTTCCCCAATGTGACTTCCCACAACGATTACACTGAGCCGGTCTCTGATTAGTAGCCATGGGCCTTCCAGCCTGATTCGACCCACTCTGTCGGGCCCTTTTTTGTGCATTATTACCCGATCCAGATGACCCAAAACCTCTTTTCTGCTTGTTCCTATCATAGTTTTGTCTCACAGACTCCTTGACCCTTTCGGCTACCTTAGCCTTTTCTACGAACAAAGAAACTCACGCACCTTGTTGTGGAGCAATCAACAACCTTAAATCATCCCTAAGTCCGTCTTCAAAGGGACGCAACGATCATGCTCGATTGACACAACTCCCCGAGAGCATAGCGGCTCGACCTCAAATGCGCTCCATCATCGAGATACCGACTTATTTCCTTGTACCAATCCCAGAAAAGCTTTCCTCTGAGTATCAGTGTAGTTGGTGCCCACATACTTCTTCTGATAAACAGCTTTGAAGTATTCCCAAGTAAGGCCATCTACCGCAGCACCATCTCGAACCGTGAGCCACCACCGGTATGACTCGCCTTTTAGTAGCGGCCTCGCTCCTTTTCGACTTCTCTCTCATTAGTTAAATCGAGATCGTCCATGATCCTCTCAGTCGATTCTAACCAATATTCCGCTGTACTGGGTGCCACGCCCGACACACCCCGGAATACCTCTGCTCTATTGGATCGGAGTCGCTCGGGCATAGACTTTCGAGCTCCTGAACCTCTACCGGTCCCAGCCATCATCTCTAGAACACGCAGCATAGCCTGCGATACCGACTCACCCCCCGTCTGATCCTGATGTCCAACACCAAAAGTTGGGGGTGGTGGTGGAGGTGGTATCTCATTATCCGATCCTTGGCCCGACCTAACTGGTTCTGACATGGCCATCCGTCCTCTACCGCGTCCCCGACGGCCGCGACCTCTAGATCTCATTTCTTATAGCGCAATCTGTCTTAAAAAGTTTTATGAGTTAGCCAATGATCCACTGATCATTAGCAAAGAATTTTTATGGGCGAAGTTAAGAAGTTGTTCTTTCGATCAAACAGGTTTCAAGTCTTTTATCGTAATTCGAAGATACACATTCACTTATTCCATCGCCTTTTTGTCCAATTCCTAACCCGGGGGTATTTTCGTCATTTACCCTACAGGGGTATTTTGGTAATAAAACACAGTAAGTTGGTAAATCTTGACAAATCAAGGGAAATTTAAAAATTTGCAAAACTTGGGGGTTCTTTTTGAGAAATTGTTTTCCAAATTGGCAGTGTTGCAAAAACTTTGAAAATCAGGGTCATTTTGGTAATTTTTTTTTTGCAAGTTAGGGGCAATTTTGTAATTTTACCACTAGGGGTAATTTTTGTAATTTTCCTAAATCAAAAATTTTTCGAAAAATTTGTAGTATAACATTCACAAGTTCAAAGGAAGTTTTATAAGACTAGAGTTTTATAAAAACACGGCTAATTCCCTTTCGGGTTTTAGTAATTGGGTTTAGCCCATGAATAAGTCCTCACGGTTAGGGTGAACCGAAGCTACGCACCAGGTAGGATTCCCGCGAAGAGGAGGTGAGTCGCTAGGACCACTTAAATACCAAGCTCTTCCGGATCCAATCCTAGACATGCGCACAAGGGTTACTACACCCTAACTCGTCGACTTAGTCATAGGTTTGTTTATTTAGGCCATTAAAAGTCTTATGCGATTGTTGGGGTAAGCTAGCCCTAGGGTTCACATACCTTTCATACTATCTACGTCCCATTTCTACCCCTTTATAGATAATTATTCACACATAGATTAGAGATACTTACACGAGCGGATTGGTGCCGGAGACTCGATGCCATGTTGTTCAAAACAAAACCATTTTCATAGAGGTTCTCAAAAGCCTATCTAGGAAAACATTTTTAGGTCTTGGGCCCCCACAGCCAAGTTTTGAACCTGGCTCTGATACCAAATTGTAACACCCCAAACCCGGCCCATAAGCCTTGACCGGATCTGGTATGTCACGGAGTTAAAAAGGAGTTTGAAAGGTTTGGACTAATAGTAGAAATTCAAAAAAATTGTTAAGGGTATAAAACGGTACTTGCTAAAACTCAAGTGGGTTGATTTGATAAATACGATTGAGTTGAAAACCCTTTCTTCCTTTGAAACCATTTGATCATTTAAATTTTTAGAACATTAGAGTTATCGATAACTTAGAAAATTTTGTTACCCGATGATAACAATTTTTGAAAATGCATACGAGTACTTATTTTGAAAACGTTACTTTTAACCGATTTGCTTAACAGTTCATAAGTTCATCAGTCATATAATAAAGTAAAAACAACTACCTAAACATCCAAAATAATAAGCGGCCATATTACAACCCAATCGAAATTTAGTGAATAATAAACTCAAAGCAGGGCAAAATAAAATTTCAAGTCCACAGAACAAACATGGCCGCCTCGAGTCCTCCCCGGTTCCGTCTCCGCGATCTACTCACCTGCAAGATGGTATGGGAAGGGTGAGTCACCAAGACTTCGATGTGTAAATCCCCAACCCGAAAATACCATTCATACACAAGATATTAGTATGACATGCAATTATGCAACCCAACCTAGCCATCCATGCTCCTTTTTCTACCCCGTGTGGTACCAAACCACTGGTGGTGCCAAACCACTGGTGACTTAAAGTCACGGTATCCGTCAATACTTGTGGTGCCAAACCACTGGTGGTGCCAAACCACTGGTGACCCGAAGTCACAATCAAATGATGGGGCCAACCCATCGTGTGATACCAAATCACTGGCGTCGATCCCGTATCTAAAATATGGGGCCAACTCACGGTCGAATTAATCTACAGGGACGAGACGCTATGAGGTGCCAAACCTCTGGAGGTGCCAAACCTCTGGTGACCGTAGTCACGAAATGTGGTACCAAACCACTGGTGTCCGTTGACACGATTATTACTTCCTCTCATCAATCCCCACCATCATCATGCTCACATAACAAGTATCATGATCCCATATATCATGCATTTGTATATAGCATAGCATTTAACAGCATATGATGGCATACACAAGATATATCATAGATCGAGTAATAGGGGGGCTTACCCGAAAACCCAGCTCATGCCCACAAGGCAAAATTACTACATGAGAGGTTATAATATCATCAAAATAACAATTTATACTAATAAAGTGTGTAAGAGCTTACACACCTATTTAATCGAAGATTTAACTAGAAATCTCGTATCTATGCGATATTACAAAAGTCCCGAACTTGTCCTCGTATTGCTCCTATATTCAGTCATCATGGGTTAGTGCCATAGACCATTCGGCCAACCCAAAATAATACCAAAGGGTTACCCACGAACCCGAAACCTTACCTACACGTCCTTCGAACACTAACCACCTTACGGTATGCAAAACTGCTTCACTTTTCTACCATCGAAAATTCGTTAATAGCCACATCAATAACCTTCGGCTTCCAACTAAATAATTTGCTAAAATAGATCTTTACCACCACTCACCTTAGGAAACAATTTCTGAAAGCTTCCTTCAATCGACTATGGCTCCCCCACAATCGGTTTAACTATGTTAATAAGAGTCATAGGCCATTCGGCCATAATCTTTGATCCTAAAAATAGAGTATCACCTCTTACCTTGATAATTACTTTGGCCTTTAAACACCACAAGTCAGCACCACTTGGTATTGTGAGGGGGGTTCGGCTACCTTTAAGGAGGAGAAGGAACCGAAAACAACACCTTTCTTTAAGGGAAAATTCGGCCAAGAAGAACTAAAAGGAGAAAAGAGATTTGAAGAAAGTTGGCACTTGTAGACTAGGAAGAATTCGGCCAGAACAAAATGAGAGAGGAAGAGAAAAGCAATTAGATGGAATTTGGCATCTCCCTTTGTTACTCTCAAGGCCGAAAATGGAGGTCCCAAAGCTTGCCCCAATCGGCCAAAGCTCCCAAGCAAACAATCATCACCATTTGAAAATTTCTATAATGATGAAACATTGTTTAATTCATCCCCCATTACTACCCCATGCTTTAATAAAATAATGGTAAGAATCTTACCCATACACCATCATAAAACAAATAATAATAATAATAATAATAATAATATATATCACTACCCATGCTTCCTACATAATATAATAATAAAACTAATATAATAAAACACTCCCATCATTTAATAAATAAAAGGTTAAAGACCATGCTTCCAAATAAAAACAACTCCCCATACTCAACTAATAATAAAAAGAAATAATAATAAAAATATCAAACACAAGCCATACTCATGCAACAAAATGATAAATAAATGAGCAAAAGAAATAGGGCAGCCATCAAGCTTGGTCTCCACACGTGCATGTGTCCATGCACAGACCAAAAATTTGCGCCAGAATTAAAAAGGAAGATAAATTCATCCAAGTGCTGCCATTGGGTCTCGAACCCGAGACCTGGGGCAAAAACTCCCACGCCTCAACCACTCGACCGACTTGACTTTCATGGCATAACACGACTCAACCTTCCTTTAAACCCTTCTCTATTGGCTTCTTTAGCTTAAGCGCTACAAGCAAAAATATAAAATGCCCTAAGTGCAACTCCTAAGACTCGAACATGGGACCTGAAGGAATAAACCCAAGCCTCCTGCCACTCTTCTAACGTGCCTTTCGTAACATAACTCGTCAGCATTTTCTTTTAAACACTCCCTCACTTCAACGCTAAAACAAAAACAAACTCCTTTGCGTCCATGGTGATTCGAACCCGAGCCTAGCGCCCCCAGGCCCCTAAGTGGCGCCCCAAGCCACTGTGCTAGGCTGACTTTCATGCTCGTATTCCTCACCATTTATTCTTAAACCTTCCTAGCTCAGCACCCTACTTAGCGCAAAAATTAAAACTCCCAGGCATGAACTCAGTGGCTCGAGCCCCCGACTTGCTGCACCATTTAAACACCCTAGCGCCTCAACCATTCTACCAAATCTTTACCTATGTCAAGATTTGCACCAAAATTTTATTTAAAGCTTTCTTTCTTTAAGCATGGAAAAATAATAAAAATTGTGGATTACCCCTAAATCAAGATGTTACAGAGTGAAATAAAACTGCTCCCATTGATGGTATCGCACCAAAGTCCAAATTTCTTTGCAATGGACCATGGAGGGTTTGAACCCTCATTCTTGAATTAATGGCCTCCATTGCAATTCCAGGAAATATTTTTCCATACTTAGATTATGGAATCATTTTAGGACCGAAACATCTGGTGTTTGTTGGACTGTATTTCTCTTACTCTTAAGTGGAGGCATTCTACAATCAAAGTTTCTAACAATGTAGATGAATAGTAATCAATAGAATAGTAAAATAGAATCAAGCGTACTTAACCTCAATCTCCTTGAACTTGAATGTGTTTTCTCCTTGATTTGTTGATGATGGCTATAACACCCCTTACCCGTATTCAACACCGGAGCAGGGCTCGACGCATTACTAGACTTATAACAAAAGCATTCACACAATTTTGAGTGATTTGCGTCCAAATTAAAACCATTCATATTCAATCATAAAGTCCCTTATACGAGCCTACGAGGTCCAAAACATGCATTGAAAGTGGTTCAGGACTAAATCAAGAACTCAGGAAATTTTTACGTGTAATAGCCCAAATTAAGGTCTAGTCAGAATAGTGGTTTCAAGACCACAAATACAAAGTGGAAATATTTATTTTATGATTGATTTAAGGTTCACGATGTTATTGTTTGATTGTGTGAAAGTTTCGTTGAGAAATTTTGTTGGTAAAGTGTCCAATTTGACTTTTAGGACTAAATTACAAAAGTTGCAAAATGTGTGTTCTAGAAGCTTTAAGTATGAAATAGTTATGGATTCTTAATTAGAGGTTTTTAAATAGAAATTTGACCAATTTCTATTTTTATGGACAAAAATGGACATGTTTAGGAAAAATTTCAAAGAAAGGGTTTAGGGGCATTTTGGTCATTTGGTTAATAAAAGAATAAAAAGGGAAAATCAAGTCAAAATTGGAGTCCATCTTCTCTCCTTGGCTGAAAATTTGAAGACACCATCGCTAGGGTTTTCTTTAACTTTCAAGCTTGATTGTAAGTACATCCTAGCCTCGTTTTTAATGCTTTTTATGTTTTCGAAGTCGTATTCACCCGATCTTTCTATTTCTACCATCGTTTTGAAATAGGATTCATGTTTAAAATTTTACCCATGTATGACATGCATGTGTTTTGATGTTTTATGGTAGAAAATTAAAGTTTAATGTATGATAAACCACTTTTGCTAAGTGATTTTCGGTAAAAATGTCAAAAAGGACTTGTCTTTAAAAGTTGTAAAATGGGTAGTAAAAATCTAATTTGATGAAAAATGTGGGCTATTATGAGCACGATTTAGGTTCGACTAGGCTTGTGATTCAAGGAAATTTGATAGATTTCATTTTACGAGTTTAGGGACTAAATTATAAAAATGTGAAACTTTAGGGGCAAAAATGTAATTTTTCCATAATGTGATTGTGGTCAGATTTAAATAGTATACTGATTAAATGAGATGAATGTGATATTATAGATCAAGAAAAATGAGGTTCGGACCTAGAACGGAGGAAAAACGAGTATTTGACGATTAAGTCCTTTTTGCCATTTTGATGCCGAGGTAAGTTCGTATGTAAATAATGCATTGTTTAATTTATGTTTTAAATTATTTAATATTATATGAATTATGATCGAATCCTTGAACGTAATCGACAAGGTCAACAAGCGAGAAAATTTCCCCGGTTGAACCTTAGAAATAGATAGGATACAAATGTCATGACATTAGGGTCACTAAGATTACGTGTAAGACCATATCTAGGATATGACATCGATTTGAGACTTCGTGTAAGACCATATCTGGGATATGGCATCGATGTGAGACTTCATGTAAGACCATAGCTAGGCTATTGGCATCAGCATCGATATGAGATTACATGTAAGAGCATATCTAGGATATGGCATTGGTACAGTACTGTATGTACTAGATTCCCGAGTATCCTTTAGTATTCCAAATGGTTCAATGGGAAATTAACGTGTATGTCAAAGAAGAGAAAGAGTATGTAAGTACTACGAATTGGTACAGGTATGTACATAAAGTTTATAAGTATTGACTTCGTGAATTTGTGAGTTCCTGATTTTCCACGAGAATGATTTTTATAAAGACCTTGCGATTATTGGTCTATACTTGTGATGTATGAAATACATGGTAAATTCGATTGACAATTTTTTAATTGGCCTTCGAGCCAAATTATGTTATGACATAGCATGTTGTATTCATGCAAATTGTGATTTATTGGATATGAGATAAAAGAAAGATTGGCAAAATTGTCTATTAAAATGATTATGGAAGCATGGAAAGATAAGAGTTTAGGCAATTGAAAGATGTAAGAGTATATGCTTGATATGTAAATTCTCATACTTAATGTGTATGTTTTATGTGAGGTTTGAAATGATTTGTTGATTGTGGTAAGTGATATGTTATTCTTATGATTAAGCAAGATGTGCTCATTAAGTCTAATGACATTTATGTTAATATATGTCTTGTTATTCATATGACAATGTGTAATTAATGTTGTTTATTATTTGCATATGAACTTACTAAGCTATATAGCTTACTCCCCTTTCCTTTCCCATGTCTTATAGGGTTAATAAGCTAGCTCGGGTTGGAGTTCGCCGGAGATCCTATCACACTATCAAGCTATCATTTTGGGTATAAGTGAATTTAAATATTTTAAGTCTATGGCATGTATAGGGACTTAATCATTTTGTTAAATGTGTCATTGTGATTGTAGCCCATGTGTTGGCTCATATTGGCTAACATGGTTGTAAGCCTAATTATATTCATACATATGTCAATATTTATGGTGATAAAATCATGGTATGCTTGGTGAAAGTGGAATATTTGGAAATATCATTTATGGCATAATTGTGTAATGTTGAAATTATGACCTATTGGTAAGATGAGGAATTTAAGTATAATTTGGTAACTAGATAGAAATTGAATGAAGCCTAATAAATGTGGGATTTTTATGTTTGATTTAGGGCTTAATAAATGTAGTGAGTATGTTGGATAAACATATAAAGTTGATATGTTTCAACCATGAATGTGGATGCTTTAGTTGTCTAAGTATGAAATGTTATGTGCCTTTGAATTGATGTGAGTGTATGTATGAATAAGGGTGACAAATGGCTTGGTAAATAGCCTTTTTATTGTCTACACGGGTAGACACACGGGCATTTGTCTAGGCCGTGTGTGACACACGGTCTGCCCCACAGGCATGTTATCCAACCGTGTGTCCCCTGCACCCTAAATAATTACAAAATAGAATGCTCAGTAATGAGCACATGGGCAGAGACACGGGTGTGTGTCTCAGCCGTGTGGATGACACGGCCTCGAACACGGGCGTGTGCCCTGGCCTTGTGAAGTTTGCACCTATTTTATGAATAATTATGAAAATTTAATCGATCACACAGCCTAAGCACACGGGCGTGTGACTTGGCCGTGTGACCTTAATTTGATGATGAAGTTATAAATAGAATGCTCCCTAATTTGAACATGACATGAAGCATGGGCGTGTCTTAAGGTCACACGGGCGTGTGACCCCTTTTACATAAAAAATTTTCTAAGTTTTCCAAAGGTTTCCAAAGTTCTCGATTTAGTCTTGAACCACTTTCTATGCATGTTTTGGGCCTCGTAGGCTCGTTTTAGGGACGATATGGATGTTTTTGAAAATTTTAAATATGAGTGGAAATATATGTCTCGGTTTTGAAAGTTTTCTTGTGAATAAGTCTGGTAATGCCTCGTACCCTATTCCTGTATTGGATAAGGGTAAGGGGTGTTGTATTTAGTGGTATCAGAGCTATGATTTAGTCAATTCTCAGACTAACCTAGCATATGTGAGAGTCTAGTTATACATGCCATATTACCATCTGTGATAGTGTGATATGTCCCAACTCTGATGAAATTGTTTTGTTGAGGCAGAGATGCTTTCCAACCAAGCTAGTTTTGAAAATGCTAAAAGTGATACTAAGGTATTTGAAAAAGTGTATGTGATGATGTACAAAATGAAATGACCATAAGTTCAGAAATATGGGTAAAATGTCATTGTTCCGGTTGAACATTGTATTTCGATGGATTATGGAGATTTTATGAAACAGATAAAATGTTTTAAATGTTGCAAAAAAGATTAGCCCGAAACTGCAATCTCGAATTAATCTCTCTCGATCATATGTTATGAAATGGATTTAGCCGAGCAGGTAATCTAGAGTAAGCCTTTAGAGCAACCGTTGCCAAAAGGATTTAGCCTAGACGGGCAGTCCTGTTATGTAATATGTGGCTCGAGATTGTGCTCTATGAACATATGCCAAAAGGGCACTTTTGAATATGAATTGATGGACTGTTGACATGTATACCTTGAGTATACACCCGAGTATCCATCGAAATTACAATAGTTCAAAAGGAATTATTCTTGAAATATGGAAAGGTAAAACGAAATGAAGCTTATATTGTGATAAGCTCATCCATGTTTGTTTGGCATTCATATGATGTTATGTGCCTAACTTGTTTGATTTAGTGAATGCGGTGAGTAAACTTACTCGAAATTTATGGAATGTATGTATACGTGCACTTGTTTGAATGAGATAATCAAAAAGTTCGTGTAACATAAATAAGTATGTTGATTAGCTTAAAGTGAACTATATGATTGTGAAGATATGATGTTGATGATGAATGTTGAGTCACATATGTGTATATATGAGAGTCTAGTTAGAGGCTCTACGACCTCATCCCCTTACCAATGTGGTATTTTATAATAAAATTTTATGAGATTTATATTGAATAAGCTCACAAATATGAAACTAAAGAGATCAGTGGTGGAGTAATTATTAATACGGGTAGAGAAAAGAATAGTTTGACAAGTGAATATAGTTCTGGAAAAGATGCCAGGTTATTCTAAAGATCAATCGAATTTCACGATGTCACGGTAAAAGAAAAAAGTTAATCTCGGCTAATCGACTCATTCAAGTATGATGTCTAAAGTATGTAATTGCTGGAATTTCTTCCAGATTGATTTTTGTTAGTAAATGGAATAATACGGGATTAGTGATGACAAAATTAGTCAGAGAAATGAAATTTGAATCGTAAATATGTCTGTGTGTATCAGTTATAGTTGAATAGATTATGATGATCTGTCCTGAGTATTCTATATATTCGTTTGTCCTCTGGGGTTTATGTAATTGTTTATTCTCTGATGAAATTTTTATCGCGTGAGAATGCTACCTAACTCTAATGTTAGACAAAAGCACTGTTGGTCTAGTTGGTTTATGATCAGTATATCTTATCTCCCTTTGGGGTTCTATTCCATTATGTTGAGAATAAAAATTGATGGTGAAAATTTATGTGAGGCTATTCTTCTATTTCTACTGGATGTTGCTTTGTTTTATATACATATTTGGAAAATATATTATCTCTGTTACAATTGATTCTAGAGTGTTTAAGCATTGTTTTTCTTCTAAGTTTCTATGAGGAATCGTCAAGATCTTCATTATTTTCACATGAGTTATGTTCTCGGATTTCCAGTATGGTATCACATCTTGACTTTCTTTATCTCAGTTTTCTTATTATCCATATGCCGTAAATTATCAATCATGGCTCATCTTTAAAGTGTGTTCGTTGGTTTGTGATAACTTTGTCTATTATGAGTGTATTCCTAGTTCGATCATAAGAACGTGGTGATTCTGGTATCGAGATTTCTTTAATTTTTGTAAAAGAAATTGACATCGACAAAGGTATAGATAGTGGAAACTCAAGCTCAAATTGTATGATGGTTTTCTTTTCTCAGGAAGCTGATTAAAGTCAATGAGTTCAATCAGGATATTTTGTTTTCTTGAGCTAATGCAGTTGTAAAGATCTTTTGACTAGCATGTGAGGAAAATTTTGAAAGATTGTATGTTTGAGTTGTTTTATCAGCATGAAAGAGGAGGTATTTTGACATGATATTATTTGATAGTTGAGATCGACTCAATTGTTTTATATGAGTGAGTTGGCCAGTTGAAAGGTAGATTGAGTCATACGCATTTAAATTATCCTCAGGTATGGAAATGAATTTTTTGCATTCATGAGTAATTAGACGGACAGTCTGAAGGAAAAATTTATATTTTAGACAATATGATACAGAGATATAACTAATAGATTTGTTCTAATCGGATCATGTTATTATGAGTTAAAACTATTCTGATTGATAAAGTTAACACATATCGTGAAAGTTGAATGGTCTGTTGAGTATTAGCAAAGTAGAAAACAATTAAGGTATTGTTAACTGAAGCATTGGTTCTATGTTCAGTTTGAATTGAGTAAATAATTTGTGATTTTTCAGTGATGCATTAATGAACAAATTGGAATGTGTTTTAATTCGAGAATGTAAAATGATGATTTATGCTTCCAGACGGTTAAAGTCACATGAAAGGAATTGTCCGACGGGTGATTTAGAGTCGACTACTTTTTATGTCTGTGTTGAGAATTTGATGGCGTCGGTTGACCGACAAAAAATGTCATATGTTTCCTGATCCCAAGAGTTTAAAGTATTTAATGTCACAGAAGGATTTGATTTTAAAATAGCATAGATGGCTCGAACTATTGAAAGATTGTGAGCGGTTATCAATTAACCTTTGGGAAAGCAGATATAGCTACAAATGCTTGAATGGAAAGCCTTTGAATATTTTGTGAGTATGGCATACATGATTAAACTTAATTGATGACGGTTTGTATCTAGCTAAGTTAGAAGCTAAAACGATGTTTTCTTTGCAAGATTAAGAACCTTAGGAATGTGATAGTGAGTGGTAAATTGGACGAGTATAGTGTGAGATGAATTTTGATTCAGATTTCTATTATTATTACTCTGAGATAGAATTCGTGCAATGAATTATCCAAAGCTTATGCAGAAAAGGTTGTACGAGACTCAGTAGTAGCTCATTTGTTCATTCGAGGAGTAATGAACTGTATAGATATTTGAAATAGATATTCTGGTGATCAGGTATATAACCTAATAGATTAGTTGAGTTATATGTTTCCGAGACTATCCGATCAGAAAACATACAAAAGGTAAAAGTGATTCGTGGCAGTTTAGAATTGTAACATCCCTAACCCGTATTCACCGTCAGAATAGGGTTACAAGGTACTATCGATCAATACACATCATTTAACATACAATACTTATACATTTACACATTCATACTCAAATACCATTCAACACAATCATATTGTCCCTTATAAGGGCCTACGCGGCCTTAAAAGTGCTTTAGAAGCGGTTCGGGACTGAACCGATAACATACAAAATTATTGGAAAACTTAGAAAATTTTCAATCATTCAGGGGTCACACGCCAGTGTGAACAAGTCATGTGCCTCACACTGCTTCAGACATGCCCATGTCATAGGCCGTGTGGAAACATGACATACATACTGACTTGGGTTACACGGCTGACAACACACCCGTGTGTCTAGCCCGTGTACCCTTCGAAGTGGCCGCACATGCCCGTGTGCTAGGTCGTGTACTAGGCTGTGCCAAACCTGTAGGGTATACTAGCTTATGCAACACGGCCAAGTCACACGCCCGTGTGCTAGGCCATGTGCCATTTAGGGCAGTATACTGACTTATGCCACACAGCCGGTCACACACCTGTGTGTGAGACCTTGTGGAGCATACTGACTTTATTTTAATATCAACACCAAGGTACCCACGGTCGTGTAGCATGAATGTGTGTCACACAAGGCTGAGACACACGTCCATGTCACTACCCTTGTGGACAAAAATAGGCCATTTCATCACACAACTAAGCAGCCAAAATCATCATTCAAATGCACGAATCATTCCATATCCATTTAACGAAATTCAATACTCAATTCAATACCAAATACCTATTCAAATACTTATCAACTCAACTTCTAAAATCATACTTCACCAAAGCATTTCTCAAGCATTAAACACCATAAATCAATTTAATCATTTGCAACTATAAAACCATAACCATTTTCTTACTAAACATACCAAAATAATCCATCACTCATGGCTATATATACAACCGAAACATATGCATTTACAAGCCATTTCTAATAGCCAAACACACAACCATATTAACATCATTTACAAGCCAACTCTCATGGCTATATTCACGACCAAAATACCACAAGTAGCCTATACATGCCATATACCATATATACACAACTCAAAAGTACCAAATAGATGTCCGATAGTGTGATGATGTTCCCGAAGACTCCCGAATCCGAGCTAGCCTTGATTCACTATAAAATATAGAAAAGTACACAAAGTAAGCTTCAAAGCTTAGTAAGTTCATACTAAATAAACTCAATAATTCATGAAATACAATTAATCAATTTGAACAAGTTAATGTATCATTCATGATAATATCAAACCTTCCATAAACTTATTCATATACTAATATGCAAAGTTATAATCTTTTCTATTTGATCTTCATACTTACATGTACAAACTTGTACCAATTCATAACAAACTCATAACTTCCCGTAGCACTTTCGAATACTCAATGTTTCGCACACTAAGTGCCATCGCATAGCCGATGCTATTATAATTCTGCACACTAAGTGCCTTACTCGATGTTTCACACACTAAGTGCCACCACATAGCCGAAGTATTATAACTCTGCAAACTAAGTCCTTTACATAGCCGAAGCTATCTCAGTCTCGCACACTAAGTGTTGTATATAGCCAAAGCTATCTCAAATCGCACACTAAGTGCTAAACATTGTCAATTTATCATCAAACATGAACGTAGTCTCGTGTATACAATTTATGCAATACCAAAGCGTTAAAAGCATAACTGTAACAATGTTTATCATGTACGAACTTACCTCGAATTCGGAATTGACGGATCGGATTGACTACTCGATAACCTTGCTTTTCCCCTGATCTAAATTTGAATTCTTTCTTTCTTGATCTATATGTATTCAATATTAACTCATTTAATCATCTACTCATTCAATTTAGTCCAAATATACACATTTCGGCATATTTGTATATTAGCCCTTAAACTTTCACATTTACTCAATTTAGTCCCTATTTCACAAAAACACAAAATTCACAACTTTTCATTAAACCAAAGCTTGGCCGAATTTCATATAAGTCCCTAGAAGCCTAAAACTTTCATTTATTTCACATTTCAACCACTCAATTTGCATATTTCACAATTTAATCCCTATTATACAATTTCATCAAAAATCACTTCACAAATCATGAAAATCTATCATCAAAAATTCATATTTCATCCTCAAACACCAAAGAACACATAAGCTCATCAATGGCAACTCTTAAAATCTTTTAACAATTTTGAAATTAAAGGTATGAGCTAGCTAGAACACGAAGCAACAATCGCAAAAACATAGAAATTAGCAAAAACCGAACAAAAATAGACTTACAAATTGATCTTGAAATGACCGAATATTTCAAGACCTAATATGGCTTTCTTCTCCTTCAAATTTGGCAATGGTAAAAAGATGAAGAAATTTTAGTTTAATATTTATTAACATTTTTACTAATTTTACCTTAGTTAAGATCAATAAAATTCACTTGTTTTATGCCCATAAATGTCCATTACCTATAATAATGGTTTAATAACATCATAAGGACTTTCTCTTATATAATCCATAGCTAATAGATACTTTAATCTATTAGAACAACACTTTTACACCTTACACGATCTAATCCTTTTTATCAATTTAACCATCAAACAGTAAAATTTCTTTACGAAACCTTCACATAATAATTCTATCATGCTGTAAACTTTAATAACATAATAAAATAAGTATTCTGACCTCAGATTTGTGGTTCCGAAACCACTATTCTGATTTGACTAAAAACGGGTTGCTACAAGAATCCACTTTAAATTGTCAGAAAAAGTATGTGAATTTGAAAAATGGGGATATGAAATTCCCATTCAGCGATAGTATGCTTTCGAAAGTGATCCATGAACTACTCAGAATAACAATGTCGGATACTCAGGAAAATTTGCACACTATGTGCCACATATGAAGCCAAAGCTACCTAAGTCTCATATCACATAATTGCTCGCTCTCGAGCTATCGATGGGCCTGCTCACACAAGCTGTCAAGTATTCGCAACATATGCTAGTATACTCAGCCACTAGTAGGGCATACGAGACCAGCACCCGGATCGCATAATCACATAACACATAATGACCCTAGTGACATGTCACTTGTATCCTAACCTATTCCTATGGTTCAAACATGATTTCTTACTTGTCGATGCATCTTCGGACTCATTCGTAGGATTGTACTCAATCAAGAAATCAAACATACAATTCATGCAATATTAAAGCATTTAAATACAATTATTCTAAAGCTTATTTTTAACATACAAACTTACCTCGCTACAAAATGGATTATTGTCTGATTTAGTCCACAATATTATTCTTTCCCTGGTCTAGGTCAGAATTTCGTCATTCTTGATCCATAATATCAAATTTAGCTTATTCAATTATCACAGTATTCAATTTAATCCCAAAACACCTTATGGCAAAAATTACATTTTTTCCCCTAAATTTTTAACTTTTTACATTTTAGTCACTTGGTTCGTAAAATGAAATATAGTCAATTTCTTCAAAACCCAAGCCTAGCCGAACCATTTTCATACTCATAACATGTAACACCCTAAACCCGGCTTAGAAGTTATGGCCAAATCTAGCGATGTCACATGATAGTGCTTTAGAAAACGTAATTACAATAAAGCCATTTTCGATATCTTAGGTTACCGTAAAAAACGTGTCGTTTATTCATTCATTATCCATTTTCAAAACATTATATGTTGCGGAAGCTTTTAATATAATTTACGAATTCGTGTGTATTTGATAAAACATTTGCTTATTTTGAAAATTGAGTTTTCCTACTTCTAATCGGAATACCATAAACGTCACAAATCCCAAATTAAACAAAAATTTGTAGTGGCCATATTACATAAGGTATACCCAGATATAATCAAAATCATAAATGAAATAAGTAAAATAAAACTGTAAAGGTTCAGAACTGTGGTCACTGTCGAGTCTTCCGTTGCACCGACCCGTCTACTACTGGGATTACGTGAACATATTAAACAGAAAAGGGTGAGTTTTCGCAAACTCAGTGTGTAATCCTCACAGAAAACATACACATGGCATAATGTCAGAAGACAGTCATAAATTCATAGTTCGGGTCTGAGCCCATTACAGATACGATGTGGACCTTGGTCCACTCAGATACAGATTCAGATATGTTCTAGGGCCTTAGCCCATTTCAGACATAATATGCAGATCAGAACAAAATAGAAGAGTCCTACCCACCAACCTCTACACACCAACTCCGTCCAACCCTACACACCATGTGGGGATAAAATCAACCCATCCATCCCTACACCCCATGCTATACCGAATGCGGCACATAATCAGAAAGTTGTAGCTGAGCTGCCAGATAACAGACTTAAGAGCCTTTCAGATACTTCCTCCAAATATCATCCACCCACCCCGATGCAATGCAACATACATAATATGACATGCTTTTATGCAAATAACAGCCCATACATTCAAATTAGTATACATGTTCAGTACAGATTTCACATAATCAAATCATAGAGCTACGGGTCTAAGTACTGCTTACCAACCCTTCATTAGGTTCACAGTCGACTTGGGGGACCCGTGCAACCTTCATTATGTTCACAGCTGAGCTGCCAGATAATAGACTTAAGAGCCTTTCAGATACTTCCTCCAGATATCATCCACCCACCCCGATGCAATGCAACACACATAATATGACAAGCTTTTATGCAAATAACAGTCCATATATTCAAATCAGCATACATGTTCAGTACAGATTTCACATAATCAAATCACAGAGCTACGAGTTTAAGTATTGCTTACCGACCCTTCATTAGGTTTACAGTCGACTTGGGCGACCCGTGCAACCTTTCAGAACATTTGATTAAAATGGGCTCACACGCCCATGTGGCCTGCCTGTGTGGATCACACGGCCTAGCCCAGAATTCGACATGCTCGTGTGATTCACCTGTGTGGGCCTACACACCTGTGTAGCCTATACGACCTAATTAGTCGAGCTCATGTGTTGCACACGACCTTACCCGGTCATCACACGGCCATGTCACTCGCGCACAGCCTAGCTCGTGGATTACACGGTCGTGTGGTGACTTACAGTCTTGCACACGGCCTACTACACGGGCGATCACATGCCTGTGTGGCGTCGACAGTGAGGTTTTTGACTTTTGTTGAAACCTCATTTTTTGCATTTTTGGGTACACACCTGGTACTGTTTCACACAATCGCAATCCTGAGCACTTTACTGCATACAGTTGACCAAAAAAAAACTCAATTAATCTCTTGAAAACAAACTTAAAATCGAACCTAAATCGGATTGCTCATCTAGTGGGCGAGAATCCCTCACCTTTAATCGAACAACTGAACTTAGAAGAAAGTAAGTCTCTAACTATTGACCACGAGTCCTTGATTCTTCCCTTAATTGACAATAATGGCACCCATTAATAAGAAGTTAATAACAAGAACCAAAGGGGGAAGCAGAATTCGGCTATGGAGAGAACAAAAATGAAAAAAAAAAGATTGCAGAGGAGGGAGAGAGATGTCGGTTCACTAAAGAGAAATTTAGGGAAATCTGATTCAACCCAAATCCCACTACTTACACAATCTCAACCATTCACTACTCAGATTTTCACTACAACTCAAACTCCAGCCGGATATTGTAGCAAAAATACTAACCCTTGCCAACACAGAGAATTGAACTCATGACTTCCATCTCACCAACACTCCACTTATCCCCTAGACCAGTAGGCCCATTCTGTTAATTACTTAAAGACTTTTACTTATAAGCCTACTAACCAGAGATAGGGCTTTATTCATAAAAATACCAAAATTTGCCCAAGCAAAGGCTTGAACCCTAGACTTCTCAGACACTCCCAGAACACTTAACCACTGAAGCAGATAGTCATTGTGTCACAAATACACGGAAACTGTTATACAAATATTGGGGCGTTACAACTCTACCCTTCTAAAAGAAATATTCATCCTCGAAATTTTACCTGATCAGGAAATGTTCGGATACTGTTAGTGCACCGACTCTTCCGACTCCCAAGTGGCCTCTTTAGAGCTATGATTCTGCCACAGCACCTTCACTAAGGGGATATCGCAGAACTTTAGTGTAGTGATCCAGGATTTGGACCGGCTCTTCCTCAAACGTCAGATCTGGTCTAATCTCAATGTCCTCAATGGGGATAACATGCGTGCGATCAAAGCGGTAGCGTCTCAACATTAAGACGTGGAACACATCATGAATGCGATCCAACTCCGGAGAAAGCTCCAACTAATATGTGATTGGCCCCACTCGCTTTAGAATACGGTACGACCCAATAAACCGAAGACTCAGCTTACCCTTGTGACCGAACCTTAAGACCTTCTTCCATTGCGAGACTTTGAGAAAAACTAGGTCCCCTACAAAATGCTCGATATCCTTTCTCTTTAGATCAGCATAGGAGTTCTACCTATCATACGCCGCTTTCAGTTGATCTCGAAGCAATCAGACCTTATCTTCAGTTTTAGAAACCAATTCCAGACCCAGAACCCGTCGCTCACCCAACTCAGTCCAGCACAAGGGAGTGCGACACTTACAATCGTACAGGGCCTCGTAAGGCGCCATTTGGATACTAGACTGTTAGCTGTTATTGTAGGCAAACTCTACCAACAGAAAATACTCCTCCCAACTGCCTCGAAAATCTATAACACATCTCCTCAACATATCCTCTAGTACTTGAATCACCTTCACCGACAAACCTTCTGTCTGAGGATGGAAAGCAGTATTGAAGTGCAACCTTGAACCTATAGCCTCGTGCAATTTCTTTCAGAACCGAAACGTGAAGCGAAGATCCCTATCAGAGATGATCGAGACAGAAACCCCATGCAATCTCACAATTTCAGATACATATAGCTTAGCTAACTTCTAGAGAGAAAAGTTTGTCCTGACCGGACTGAAATGGGCAGACCTGGTCAATCAGTCTACGATGACCCAGACAAAATCCTTCTTACTGGGTGTTAAGGGCAACCCAGTAACGAAGTCCTTCGTTACTCGCTTCCATTTCCACATCATATCTTCACTGATTGCAGCAACCCTGAAGGCAACTGATGCTCAGCCTTAACCTGCTGGCAAGTCAGACAGTGAGCAATGAAGTACGTGACCTCTCGCTTCAACCCTGGCCACCAGTACAACTCTCAGAGATCTCGGTACATTTTATTCTCACCGGGATGTATAGCGTAACGACTACTATGCACTTCCCTCAAAATCGACTGTCTCAAATCCTTGTCATTCGGTACACAGATCCGACTGTGGAAACAAAGTACCCCGTCATAGTTAACCCCAAAATCAGTAGTATCCCCATTCTCAACTTGACGGAATCATACCTCAAGCGACTAATCATCCCTCCGTTTACCTCTAATCTGATCAATCCACGTGGGCTTAACCTAAAGTTCTGCTAACAGATTCCCATCATCGAATAAGCTGAGTCGAGCAGACATCGATCTTAGATCGGTCATAACCCTACGACTCAAAGCATCTGCCACCACATTAGCCTTACTAGGATGGTACTCGATGGTGCAGTCATAACCCTTAAGCAGTTCAACCCATCTACGCTGCCTAAGGTTTAACCCTTTCTGAGTGAGGAGATACTTGAGGCTTTTGTGATAAGTGTAAATGGTACATTTTTCACCATACAAGTAATGTCTCCAAATTGTCAGACTGAAGACTATAGCAGCTAGTTCCAAATCATGCGTTTAGTAGTTAGCCTCATGCGTCTTGAGCTGACGTGATGCATAAGCTACCACCTTACCATCCTACATCAGTACACGACCCAGACCCACATGCGATACATCGCTGTATACCACGAAGTCTCTATCAGGCTCTGGCTGTATCAAAACATGAGCCTGAGTTAGAACAGATTTGAGCTTCTCAAATCTCTCTTGTTGCTTATTAATCCAGACAAAAGGAACTCCCTTGCACAAAATCTTGGCCAACGGTGCTGCGATTAAGGAGAACTCTTCTACAAAGCGTCGATAATAAACCGCTAACCCCATAAAGCTGCAGATTCCAGACACGTTCTTTGGGTATTTCCAATCCAACATAGCCTCAACCTTACAAGGATCAAAACGAATCCCCTCCCCAGAAACCACATGCCCCAAAAAGGTTACTTCCCAAAGCCAGAACTCACACTTACTGAACTTCGTATACAACTGTTTCTCACTCAAAATCTGTAATACCACTATGAGATGCTCATCGTGCTCGTCCCCAGTCTTAGAATACACCAGAATGTCATCAATGAAGACTACCACAAACCGATCTAGATAGATCTGGAACACTCGGTTCATCAGATCCATAAAAACTGCTGGTGCATTCATCAGTCCAAATGGCATCACTAGGAACTCGTAATGGCTGTAGCGAGTCCTAAATGTCGTTTATGAATGTCATCCGTTTTAACTTCTAACTGGTGATACCTTGTTCGAAGATCAATCTTAGAGAAAATCGAAGCTCCTCAGAACTAGTCAAACAGATCAGCAATCCTCGGTAGGGGTACTTATTCTTGATGGTCAGCTTATTCAATTTACAGTAATCGATACACATACACATGGATCCATCCATCTTTTTCACAAACAGTAGAGATGCACCCATTGAGACACACTAGGGTGGATGAACCCACAATCCAGTAACTCTTGAATCTGAGCCTTAAGCTCCACAAGCTCCTTCGGTGCCTTCTATAAGGGGCGATGGACACCAGAGCTGTACCAGGAAAAAGCTCAATCCCAAACTCTACTTTGTGGTTCGACGGTAACCTAGGTAACTCTTTAGGGAAGACGTCTGGAATGTCTTTAACCATTCTGATTTCCCTAACAGAAGAATCCCCAGAATTCGAAACACTAATGTAGGCCAGATACCCCTCGCACCCCTTATGAACCAACTTGTCAGCCCTCAATCTAGAAATCAAATTTGACAAGGAATTCTGACGTTCCCCAATTACAGCTACTTCGTTGTCCTCCTCAGTTCTCAATACCACTTGTTTAGTGGCACAATCCAAGTTCACTCGGTGCTTGACTAGCCAATCCATGCCAGTATCAGATCAAATTCTCCAATAGGAAGTTCTATTAGATCGGTCAAAAAAATAACTCCTTGTACCTCAAAATGGGCATCTCTAAATAACTTATTAACCCGGACGGACTGCCCCAATGGACTTAATACCGTAATTTCACTCGGAGTACTCTCAACCGGAATCTCCAAGTTTTCAGCAAGAGAGTATGCAATATAGGAATGAGTGGATCCGATGTCTATCAATGCAGTATAAGGTACATTAAAAATTAAGAACATAGTAGTAATTACATCCGGAGCATCACCATCCTCTCGGCGACGTGCATCATAGAGCCGACTGCCTCGCCTCAGTCGGTCCAGCACCTCTGTCCGGTGTTCTCTGACCTCGGCCCGTGCCGTTTTCCACCCCTGGCCTGACCTTGGCACCTAGGTGGCTATTGAACTACTCTCGACGACTGCGCAGCACCAGTACCTATAGCTTGCACCTAATCAGTTCTCAATAGACAATCCCGAACACGGTGCTCAGTCGACCCACATCTCAAACATGCCTCAGTTGTCCTTCAACACTCGCCCGGATGGCGTCTACTGTAGTGCCCACAAAGCGCCACACCAGTAGGTGCAAAAAGAGGCCCAACTCTCACTGGACCATCAGTTCTAGCCTTTTTCTAAAGCCTCAGCATAGAATTCGAGGGCTCCGATTCCATCTTATTCTTTCCTTTCTCGCGATTTTGGCGCTCAACGTGCTTAACTTTCTCGGCGATCTTCGCCTTCTCAACTAGTGTAGCAAACTCACGCTCCCTCTGCGGAGCTATCAGAACTCGCAAACTGTCGCTGAGTTCGCCCTCAAAATGGATGTACCGCTCATACTTAGTCGCCACCATGCGTCAGACATAACGGCTCAATCTCAGAAACTCGGCCTCATACTCTACCACTAAATGATCCCCCTGTATAAGATTAAAAAACTCATATCTCCTAGCATCGATGTAACTGGCTCCCACATAATTACTCTAGAACGCCATCTTAAAATAGTCCCAAGTCAAATGGTCGGGCTGAGTGCCTTCCTTAATCGTCAGCCACACTGGTACGCTTCGCAAAGCAGTGAAACAGGCCCCTTAAGCTTCTGCTCCGCGGTAAAATCCAGATCGTCCATGATTCTTTCCGTGGCTTCCATCCAGTACTCGGCCACGCTAGGGGTGACTCAAGTGGCACCCCTAAATAATTTCGCCCCATTGGACCGGAGTCGTTCCGTAACCGACCCGCGGCCTCCAGATCTGGTGTTGGGCCTAGCAACCCTCTCTAAAATCTGTAGCATGGCTCAGGATAGTGCGTCATCCCTAGCCTCATGATCATAAGACCCAGTCTCTGTAACAGGTGAGATTGGTGTCTCGCTCGTATCCAGATTAGGCAGATTCTCAGATGCTGAGGACCTAGCTCGAACCCCCTACGGCCTCTACCACAACCTCTAGCACCCCGTCCACGGATACCTCGTGTGCTTATCATAAATTTAGAGTTTATTTGGATTAACAGTTTTATGCATTAGTTACAGTTCCAATATTTGTTAACAGATATTTTATGCAAAATAGTATTAGAAGTTCAGAGTTCGTTATCGCAAATCGAAGTTTTACTACGATTTTCAGTTTCACTATAGTTTTCAGTTTACACTACCTAAAGCGTTTTCAGTACAATATACTACCTAAGGTTGTTTCAAGCATACAAGTAGTAATTTAGATAAATTTAAACAAAATTTAGAACACTTACAGAATCGGCGTCGGAGACTCAGTGTACCACATACTCAGTAAAAAATATTTTAAATCGTAAAAAAATCATTTCGGAAAACCCAAATTTAAAAACCCAAATCCACAGTTGAGTTTTGCAACCTGGCTCTAATACCACTAAATGTAACACCCTAAACTCGGCCTAGACGTTATGGCCAAATCTGGCGATGTGACATGATAGTGCTTTAGAAAACATAATTACAATAAAGCCATTTTCGATATCTTAGGTTACCGTAACAAACATGTCGTTTATTCATTCATTATCCATTTTCAGAACATTATATGTTGCGGAAGCTTTTAAAATAATTTACTAATTCGTGTGGATTTGATAAAACATTTGCTTATTTTAAAAACTTGAGTTTTCTTACTTCTAATCGTAACACCATAAACGTCACAAATTTGAAATTAAACAAAAATCTGTAATGGCCATATTACATAAGGTATACCCAGATATAATCAAAACTGTAAATGAAAAAAGTAAAATAACACCATAAAGGTTCAGAACCGTGGTTACCGTCGAGTCTTTCGCTGCATCGACCCGTCCACTGCTGGGGATTACCTGAACATATTAAACAGAAAAGGGTGAGTTTTCGCAAACTCAGTGTGTAATCCCCACAAAAAACATACACATGGCATACTGTCAGAAGACAGTCATAAATTCATAGTTGGGGTCTGAGCCCATTACAGATACAACGTGGACCTTAGTCCACTCAGATACAGATCCAGATATATTCTAGGGCCTTAGCCCATTTCAGACACAATATGCATATCAAAATAGAATAGCAGAGTCCTACCCACCAGCCTCTACACACTAACTCCGTCCAACCCTACACACCATGTAGGGATAAAATTAACCCACCCATCCCTACACACTATCCTGCATGCAGAATGCAAACATAATCGAGAAAAGTTGCGGTGAGTACATGATAACAAAGCTTAAGAGCCTTTCAGATACTTCCTCCAAATATCATCCACCCACCCATATGCAATGCAACATACATAATATGACATGCTTTTATGCAAATAACAGTTCATACATTCAAATCAGTATACATGTTCAATACAGGTTTCACATAATCAAATCACAAAGCTACGGGTCTAAGTACTGCTTACCAACCCTTCATTAGGTTCACAGTCGATTTGGGCGACCCGTAAAATGGGTTCATAGGCCCATATAGCCTGCCTGTGTGGGCCCACACGGCCCTAAATTTTCCTAGGCTATGTGGATCACACGGCCTGGCCCAGAATCACACACGCCAATGTGGTTCACCCGTGTGGGCCCACACGGCCAAATTGATAGAGCCCTTGTGTCGCACATGGCCTTGCCATACCGTCACACGGCCATGTCATTCGTGCATGGCCAGGCTCGTGAATCACACGATCGTATGGTAAGTAATAGTCTTGCACACGGCCTACCACACGGGTGACCACACGCCTGTGTTCCGTCGACAGTGAGGTTTTTGACATTCCCCGAAACATTATTTTTTGTATTTTCAGGTACACACTTGGTACTATTTCGCTGCAATCGCAATCCTGAGCACTTTACTTCCTATTGTTGACCAACAAACTCTAAATTAATTGCTTGAAAACAAACCAAAAACCGAACCTAAATCAAATTTCTCATCTAGTGGGCGAGAAGCCCTCACCTTTAATCGAACAGCTGAACTTCGACGAAAGAAAGTCTCCAACAATTTACCACGAGTCCTCGATTCTTCCCTTAATCGATAATAATGGCACCCATTAATAAGAAGTTAGTAACAAGAACCAAAATCACCTTATTCCACTTACCAAAAAAATAGAATGACAGTTGAACACAAAGGGACGATTTGGAAAAGAGAAAACGGAAAGTGTAACACCCCTAACCGGCATCCGTCATCGGATTAAGGTTATGAGGCATTACTCAACTAACCCAAAATCATCATACTCATATAAATCATTTTATTTCTAGTAATACATAAATGATCCATACTTTCAAGTTTAAACATATACTTAAAAATTATTAAACATTAGCAACCAAAAATCAATTTAACATAGCAATTTATCATTCAATCTGTTATAACCGAATGTACCATGAATAAAGATACACATTCATTGTATACTTAAACATTTACAAAAGTATCACGATTCTATATGGCCAATTACACATAAAGAAGTTTTTATTAAATAGTACAAGTTATTATTCATTTGGTTAATAGATTATAATGGCCGAATATGCACCTTGCCTATATTCATTTCACCAACAAAGTACCAAACATCTTAAACTAAATAAACTCATGCCAAAATTTTGCCAAACCAAATCAAACATATATCAAATATAATATTGATTGTTGAAAGCTTAAAACTACATTAGTGATCAACTCTTTATAAATGACACAACCAAAATATTCAGAACCAAACATGTCATATACATAACCTAAAACGTATAATATCAAATATCATTCAAAAACTCACAAATATTATATTCGAATATTACATGAAAAATAATAAAATATATCTACTCAAAAATTTAAGTCAATACCACGGCCGAATCTTTACATCAAATATACCACAATTTAATCATTATTAAACCATGTCCAATAGTCACATATGTAAAGCATACATAGCCGTCTTATAACTTTACATGTAGGTATATATATAAATAAACATAAGTTCACCTACCAACCAAATATACTATATGTCTCACTCAAAACCATATTCATGCACTCAATTATTGCATATATAACATATCAAGAAAAGAATTTCCAAGTTAAGCTTATAACAAGGTCGAATATAGACAACTATTATCATCATGATCATGTATAGCCAAATCAAACCCATACATAGAATTATAGCCATTTTTGCATGGAATTCGATATACATTTTAGTCATAATAAACTCAAAAGAGTAATATAGCCTATACATGCCATGGTTTCAAAAGTTTAACTTATAAAAAGGGTACCAAAGATATCTGATAGTGTGATTGACTTTGACGATGATCCCGGAGCTCGAACTTAGACTTCAAAATCTATAGAATAGTCAAATGAATATACAAAGTAAGCTAACATATCTTAGTAAGTTATAAGCTTTTGTAAAGTATACAATTTAAGCTTATACAAATTAAATCAATTTATTATGATTATCAACGAAACTCATAACCATAGGTATAGATCATATCACCATTCATTAACTATCCTATTTAATAGTCTCAATACCGAATACTCAAGCATCCCTTATTAGATATCATTTTATACTATACATCACTATATTATCTCAAAACAATCTCAAAAACTACTAATCACATCTCATTTCTATAGTTTCATAAGCAAATGTAACTTACCATTTTAGTACTAAATTTCCAAACCATCATGAATCACATACCTGGTCATTTCATTTTGTTTATTTCAAATCACTAGTTGATATCCTTGGAGGATCCGCAACCCGCACACTTAGTGCAAAACCATGTAACATATCGCACACTTAGTGCCATTACCTTTATAAAGTGCACACATAGTGCCAATTACTTGTAATGTATCGCACACTTAATGCCATTACATTATATTCCACACACTTAGTGCCAAATGACCGATTTCGCACACACATTGCTCGGTAATTACATCCGCACCTTAGTACTTTAGTTGAAGCTATTATTCTCTTCAATAAACACATATATACATATATATTCAATTTAGCTTATCACATCTATATTCCAACAACACGTTCGGTTATACTATTAATATACAAATATGCATCATAGTAAATCAATTTCATCTCTTAAATCTATATCTCACATAGCTATCATTATCATATATGTATACATCTTATTCAACTAAATTCACCTTTCATCAATTATTGCATTCAGTCTTACCATATAGTCCACATTTACTTCTATAAGTATATAACATCATTATAGATAGATATTCAAAACAATCCAATTGCTTATAAACTTACCTCGAGTATCGACGAACTTTGTTTTCGACTACTCGATTATCTTTTCCTTTCCCTTATCCAATCCCGATCCTTTTTGTTCTTGCTCTAAATAAATTTCAAATTAAACTCATTCAACATATTTTCATTCAATTTAGTCCAAAAACACATAATCTAGCAAATTACGCTTTTATCCCTAGCATTTACAATTTTTACAATTTAGTCCCTACTACACAAAACACAAAATACTCAAAATTTAAACACACTTCTTTAGGGCCGATTGTTATTCATGTCCATACAATCCATTTATTTCACATTTTGACGCTTCAATTTACAAATTTCACAATTTAGTCCTAATTACTCAAAATCATCAAAATTTCCAATACCAAACATGTAAATCTAAAACATATCTTTAATATATAGTCATCAAACATCATAAAATACAAATTTTCATCAATGGATGAACTCCAAACATGCATCAAAATTAGAAATTCTAGCATGGGTCGGATAGTATTTGAAGGAACGATCTCAAAAACTTAAAAATTATCAAAAATCGAGCTAATCTCATACCTTAATCAAGCTTGAACAATGCCGAAACCCTTGAAGTTTTTCTCTTATTTTCTCTTTTTAGTTTTGGCAAGATGAACAACATAAATAAAATAATTGCATGGTTGTTTTTAATGTATTTTATTATACTTTATTATATAATAATATCTTTATTAACTAATAATATAAACATATATATAATAAGACATAATTCATGCATGTTGCCGTCCACTAGTCTAAATTTTGGCTAATTTACAATATAAGGCCACATATATAAGAAGACACATCAATTAAGCCACTCAATCAAGCAAAAGGCTACTTTTACCACTTATGCGATTTAGTCCTTTTCTTAAATTAAACACACAAACAGACAAATTATCCTACGAAACTTTAACACATGCTCAATCATATATAATTAGCACGAATAATAATATGAAAATATTTTTCTGACTCGTATTCGTGGTCCCAAAACCACTGTTCCAATTAGGGCCAAAATCGGGTTGTTACAACTCTCCCCCCTTGAGGGATTTTCGTCCCCGAAAATGTTACCGATGAATAAATGTGGGTAGCATTCTTTCATTGAATCTTCGAGTTCTTAGGTTGCTTCCTCAACCCCGTGTTTATGCCACATTACTTTCACCAACGAGATTTTCTTATTACGTAACTCTTTCACTTCACGAGCCAAAATACGAATCGGTTCTTCCTTATAAGTCAAATCAGACCATATCTCAATCTCTGATGGACTAATTATATGAGAAGGATCGAATCTGCATCTTTGAAGCATCGAAACATGGAAGACATTATGAATATTTTCTAGCTCAGATGGTAACTACAATCTATAAGCAACCAGCCCAATACGCTCCGTCATTTCATACGGTCCAATGAATCTCGGACTTAACTTGCCTTTACAACCAAATCTAAGTATTTTCTTCCACGGCGAGACTTTCAAAAATACTTGGTCACCAACTTGAAACTATATATCTTTACGTTTCATATCCGCATAGGATTTCTGACGGTCTGGTGCTGCTTTCAAACTTTCGCGGATCACTTTAACCTTCTGTTCAGTCTCTTTGATTAGATCAATCCTGCGTACAACATTTACGACCGTACAAAGCTTCATAAGGTGAATTTTGGTATTCAATTGAAAGCTATTATTGTATGCAAATTCAATCAAAGGCAAGTATCGTTCCCATGTACTCTAAAACTCAAGAACACAACATCTCAACATATCCTCGAGTATTTGAATAATACATTCGGATTGACCATCCGTTTGAGGGTGAAAAGCAGTACTGAAATGCAATTTAGTACCTAGAGCATCTTGAAGTTTCTTCCAAAATCGTGATGTAAATCTCAGATCTCTATCCGAAACAATAGAAATAGGTACTCCGTAAAAATCATACAATCTGAGAAATGTACGTTTCAGCTAACTTATCAAGCGAGAAATCCGTACGTACCGGAATAAAATGGGCCAATTTCGTCAATCTATCAATAACCAAGATTGCATCTTTCTTTCTCGGTGTCAACGGTAACCCAACTACGAAATCCATTTTGACTCAATCCCATTTCCACTCAAGTATCATAATCGGCTGAAGTAATCCCGATGGCACCTGATGCTCGGCTTTTACTTGTTGACATATTAAACACTTCGACACAAAGTCTGAAATATCTCGTTTCATACCGTGCCACCAGTAATGTTGTTTTAAATCATTATACATCTTCGTGCTACCCAGGTGAACAAACAATCTACTATTATGAGCTTCATTACAAATCATCTGAATCAACTTTGGTACACATATTCAGTTTTTGAACCGTAAGCATCCCTCAGCATCAATCTGAAATTCTGAGTCAGTATTCGAACCACAATGATTCCTTTTTGCTAATAAATCATTATCAACCTTTTCAGCTTCGCAAATCTGTTGAACGAATAATGGTCTCGCTTTCAATTCTGCAATGATTGCACCATCACTAGTCATAGCTATATCCGCATTCATTGCATGTAGAGCAAATAGTGGTTTTCAGCTTAGTGCATCAGTAACCACATTAGCCTTTCTCGGGTGATAATAAATCACGGGCTCGTAGTCTTTTAACAATTCCAACCATCGGCGCTGTCTCAAATTCAGATCCTTCTAAGTCATTAAGTATTTTAGACTCTTGTGATCGTAATAGACATGACATTTTTCACCAAATAGATAGTGACGCCATATTTTCAAAGCGAAAACTATGGCAGCTAACTTGAGATCATGTGTCAGATAGTTCCTTTCGTGCATTTTTAACTGTCTCGAGGCGTAGGCTACAACCTTACCTTCCTGCATCAAAACACAGCCCAAACCATTCAAGGATGCATCACTTAAAATAACGAACTTTTTACCTGACTCTGGCTGAACAAGCACGGGAGCTTTGGTCAAATGAGCTTTCAACTGATCGAAACTTTTCTGACACCTTTCCGTCCATTCGAATCTAACATCTTTCTGAAGTAGCTTTTTCATCGGAGCTGCAATCATTGAGAACCCTTTCACGAAGCATTTATAATAACCGATAAGTCCTAGAAAACTCTGAACTTCAGAAACATTCCGCGGTGGTTTCCAATCAAGTATAGCCGAAACCTTACTCGGGTCAACCTGAATACCTAATGCTAAAACAACATGCCCCAGGAAGCTAACTTCACGTAACCAAAACTCACATTTGCTGAATTTCACGTACAACTGCTTATCACGCAAAATCTGTAGCACAAGTCTTAGGTGTTCGAATGCTCAGTTTCATCACACGAATAGATCAGAATGTCATCTATAAACACAACCACAAACCGATCCAGATACTGCCTGTATACCCAATTCATCAAATCCATGAAAATAGCAGGGGCATTAGTGAGTCCGAATGGCATCACCAAAAACTCGTAATGGTCGTATCTCATCCGGAAAGCAGTCTTAGGCACATCTGAGTCTGTAACTCACAGCTGATAATAACCTGATCTCAGATTGATCTTCAAAAATACTGAGGCTCCCTTAAGCTGATCAAATAAATCATCGATATGTGGTAACGAATATTTATTCTTTATTGTCACTTTATTGAGTTGTCGGTAGTCGATGTACATTCTCAAAGTTCCGTCTTTCTTTTTCACAAAAAGAACTGGCGCACCCCAGGGAGAGAAACTCGATCGAGCAAAACCTCTATCTGTCAATTCTTGCAACTGATCTTTCAACTCTTTTAATTCGGTCGGTGCCATTCTATATGGAGCTATCGAGATCGGAGTTGTCCCTGGCACTAACTCAATACCAAACTTTACCTCCCGAACAGGTGGCAATCCCGGCAATTCCTCCGGGAACACATTCGGATACTTACATACAACTGGTATAGATTCTATCTTCTTTTTGGTCACTTTACTATCGATCACATAAGCAAAGTAAGCTTTCCAACCCTTTCTCAAATACTGTCGAGCAAACATCGGAGATATCACTGCTGGTAGCCCATTCAATTCTGAAGATTCAATTCAAATTATCTCATTATTTTGACACCGCAGATCAATAGTCTTTCGTCTGCAATTCACTACTGCATCATGCACGGTTAACCAATCCATACCAAGGATAATATCGAACTCATCAAATGGTAATAACATCAAATCAGCCAGAAAACATGAATCTCGAATCACCAAAGGGCAATTCTTGCACACTCTATCAACTAACACACACCGGCCCAGGGGGTTTGAAACCCGAATCACAAACTCAGTAGACTCAACAAGTAGAGTCTTGCTGGATACTAATGTTTCACACACATAGGAATGAGTTGAACCAGGATCAATCAGAGCAACTACACTAGAATTAAAGAGAGTACATATACCGGCGATGACATCTGGAGATGAAGCCTCCTCTCGGGCACGAATGGCATAGGCTCTAGTAGGCACACAAACCTCTGATCAAATAGCTGTATCCGAAGTCCCTCTCTGAGTGCCGCTCCTACCTCCCACATTTCGGGGTGGTCTACCTCTAGTTGTAGTACCGCTCGGTCTTGTACTCTGAGCATTATACTTTTCAGCTAACTCCGGGCAATCCCGAATGAAGTGATCCTGCGAACCACACTTGTAGCAAGCTCGGTTGTTGGACTTGCTCCAACATTCACCAGAATGTCGCCTACCACACTGTTGACACTCGGGCTTATTCGATCGAGTATTGCCAACATTAGGAATCGAGGTCACTGGTGGTCGTTCTCGTATAGAGATCCCTGTATTAGCTTTGGATTGGCTACTGTCATTTTTTAACTTCTTTGATGATGTTTGAGGAAATTTACCCGCTAATATTTTACGGAAATCTCTAGCTTCAAACTCAGCTTTTCGTTTTTCTTTTCCCAGCTCTTCGGCTTTACAAGCTCGCTCAACAAGTACCACGAACTTATTTATTTCAAGTATGCCAACCAGTAATTTTATATCTTCGTTTAACCCTTCTTCAAATCTTCTGCACATAGCAGCCTCAGATGAAACACACTTGCGGGCGTATCGGCTAAGTCTCACAAACTTGCGCTCATACTCAGATACGGTCATACGACCCTGTTTAAGCTCGAGAAATTCTTTGCGTTTCAGATCTATGAATCGCTGACTGATGTATTTCTTGCGAAACTCTGTCTGAAAGAAGTCCCAAGTAACTCGTTCCTTTGGAACAACTAATATAAGAGTGTTCCTCCAATATTAGGCAGAATTCCGTAATAAATATATAGCACATTTTAGGCACTCATCAGGTGTACAGGATAGTTCATCGAAAACACGAATTGCATTATCGAGCCAAAACTCAGCTCGTTCAGCATCATCATCATTTTCAGCTCTAAACTCTTGAGCCCCGTGTTTTCGAATTCTGTCGACCGGAGCCTTATTTAACCTTTCAGGAGTAATGATCGGGGATATCACAGGTACTGCAGGTGGAGTAACAGGGTTCTGGGGTTGTTGAACAGCTGGATTGGTCCGAATGTATTGATTGAACCAATCATTCATTATACTAAAGAAGGCTTGTTTAGCCCCTAATCTTGGTTACTCGAAGCTGGTCGAGATTCAACCGACGCGGTCCCTTGCGTGGGAGTAGGCGCCACACTCTCGACATCATCAGCTACGGCTCGCTCGGGATCAGGATCCATTTACTATATGAAAGTAGAAAACACATTTCATTGTCAGAAGTCATCACACTATCACAATAAAAATTATGGCATGTATAGCTAGACTTACACGCGCTACGTTAGTCCGAGAACCTACTAAACCGTAGCTCTGATACCAATCAAATGTAACACCCCTAACCCGTATCTGTTGCCGGATTAAGGTTATGAGGCATTACTCGACTAACCTAAAATCATCATAATCATATAAATCATTTTATTTCTAGTGATACATAAATGATCCACACTTTCAAGTTTAAACATATACTTAACAATTATTAAACATTAGGAACCAAAAATCAGTTTAACATAGCAATTTATCATTCAATCTATTATAACTGAATGTACCATGAATAAAGATACACATTCATTGTATACTTAAACATTTACAAAAGTATCACGATTCTATATTGCCAATTACACATAAAGAAGTTTTTATCAAATAGTACATGTTATTATTCATTTGGTTAATAGATTATAATGGTCGAATATGCACCTTGCCTATATTCATTTCACCAACAAAGTACCAAACATCTCAAACTAAATAAACCCATGCCAAAATTTTGCCAAACCAAATCAAACATATATCAAATATAATATTGATTGCCGAAAGCTTAAAACTACATTAGTGATCAACTCCTTATAAATGACACAACCAAAATATTCAAAACCAAACATTTCATATACATAACCTAAAACGTATAATATCAAATCTCATTCAAAAACTCACACATATAATATTTGAATATTACATGAAAACTAATAAAATATATCTACTCAAAAATTTAAATCAATACCATGGCCGAATCTTTACATCAAATATACCACAATTTGATCATTATTAAACCATGTCCAATAGTCCCATATGTAAAGCATACATTGCCATCTTATAACTTAACATGGAGGTATATATATATATATAAATAAACATAAGTTCACCTACCAACCAAATATACTATATGTCTCACTCAAAACCTTATTCATGCACTCAATTATTGCATATATAACATATCAAAAAAGAATTTCCAAGTTAAGCTTATAACAAGGCCGAATATATACAATTATTATCATGATGATCATGTATAGCCAAATCAAACCCATACATAGAATTATAGCCATTTTCGCATGGCATTTGGTATACATTTTAGTCATAATAAACTCAAAAGAGTAATATAGCCTATACATGCCATGGTTTCAAAAGTTTAACTTATAAAAAGGGTACCAAAGATAGTTGATAGTGTGATTGACTTTGACGATGATCCCGGAGCTCGAACGTAGACTTCAAAATCTATAGAATAGTCAAATGAACACACAAAGTAAGCTAACATAGCTTAGTAAGTTATAAGCTTTTGTAAAGTATACAATTTAACCTTATACAAATTAAATCAATTTATTATGATTATCAACGAAACTCATAACCATAGGTATAGATCATATCACCATTCATTAACTATCCTATTTAATAGCCTCAATACCGAATACTCAAGCATCCCTTATTAGATATCATTTTATACTATACATCATTATATTATCTCAAAACAATCTCAAAAACTACTAATCACATCTCATTTCTATAGTTCATAAGCAAATGTAACTTACCGAATTAGTACTAAATTTCCAAACCATCATGAATCACATACCTGGTTATTTCATTTTGTTTATTTCAAATCACTAGTTGATATCCTTGGAGGATCCGCAAACCCGCACACTTAGTGCAAAACCATGTAACGTATCGCACACTTAGTGCCGTTACCTTTATAAAATGCACACATAGTGCCAATTACTTGTAATGTATCACACACTTAGTGCCATTACATTATATTCCGCACACTTAGTGCCAAATGACCGATTTCGCGCACACAGTGCTCGGCAATTAGATCCGCACCTTAGTACTTTACTTGAAGCTGTTATTCACTTCAATAAACACATATATACATATATATTCAATTTAGCTTATAACATCTATATTCCAACAACACATTCGGTTATACTAGTAATATACAAATATGCATCATATTAAATCAATTTCATCTCTTAAATCTATATCTCACATAGCTATCATTATCATATATGTATACATCTCATTCAACTAAATTCACCTTTCATCAATTATTGCATTCGGTCTTACCATATAGTTCACATTTACTTCTATAAGTGTATAACATCATTATAGATAGATATTTAAATCAACCCAATTGCTTATAAACTTACCTCGAGTATCGACGAACTTTATTTTTCGACTATTCGATTATCTTTTCCTTTCCCTGATCCAATCTCGGTCCTTTTTGTTCTTGATCTAAATCAATTTCAAATTAAACTCATTCAACATATTTTCATTCAATTTAGTCCAAAAACACATAATCTAGCAAATTATGCTTTTACCCCTGGCATTTACAATTTTTACAATTTTGTCCTTATTGCACAAAACACAAAATACTCAAAATTTAAACACACTTCTTTAGGGCCGAATGTTATTCATGTCCATACAAATCCATACAATCCATTTATTTCACATTTTGACCCTTGAATTTATAAATTTCACAATTTAGTCCTAATTACTCAAAATCATCAAAAATTCCAATACCAAACATGTAAATCTAAAACATATCTTTAATATATAGTCATCAAACATCATAAAATACAAATTTTCATCAATGGCCGAACTCCAAACATACATCAAAATCAGAAATTCTAGCATGGGTCGGATGGTATTCGAAATAACGATATCAAAAACGGAGCTAATCTCATACCTTAATCAAGCTTGAACAATGTCGAAACCCTTGATGTTTTTCTCTTCTTTTCTCTTTTTAGTTTTAGCAACAAGATGAACAACATAAATAAAATAATTGCATGGTTGTTTTTAATGTATTTTATTATACTTTATTATATAATAACATCTTTATTAACTAATAACAGAAACATATATATAATCAGACATAATTCATGCATGTTGTCGTCCACTAGTGTAAATTTTGGCTAATTTACAGCATAAGGCCACATATATAAGAGGACACATCAACTAAGCCACTCAATCAAGCAAAAGGCTACTTTTACCACTTATGCAGTTTAGTCCTTTTCTTAAATTAAACACACAAATGGGCAAATTATCTTACGAAACTTTAACACATGCTCAATCATATATAATTAGCACGAATAATAATATTAAAATATTTTTCTGGTTTGGATTCGTGGTCCCGAAACCACTGTTCCAATTAGGGCCGAAATCGGGCTGTTACAGAAAGAGTGAGGAAAGGGAGAAGTAGAATTCGACTATGGAGAGAGCAAAAATGGAAAAAAAAAAAAAAGAAGAAAAGATGGCATAGGAGGGAGAGAGACGTCGATTTAGCAAAGAGAAATTGGGTGTAACACCCGAAACCCAGCCCATACACTACGACCGGATCCGACATGTTAACAGGAACGAGTGTTAAAAGAGTTATGAGTTCTAGAAAATTTTTGATTCAAAACTTCAAGTTCTAACCTCAAGTTCAACGGTTCACTTTGCAAACCCAATATCAACTTAAAATGAAATTTCAATTACGTAGCCCTTGTGTTTTAAGTGAAAATCGAAAACTCTTATCGTCTATTAGATTAAATCCGAGGTAGGTTTCAAAAACTTTTTTTGTTTCTAAAATTAAAGTTGTTTGTCAGACGGTGAAGAAAACTAGTGTTCAGATTTTATAAAAGAAACATTTTGACAAGTAGTTTATCTTAGATACGTCCAAAGAATTAAAATTTAACAAAATTTATCCCAACTAACAGTGGCCTTATTACATTTTGAAAATCCCGAAAACTTAAAGAAACTAACGTTCAAATTAAAAAGAGAAAAAAACAAAGAAACCCGTGCATGGCCACCTCGTAGTCTCCTCCGACTCGATCTACAATATTAAGTGTTACCTGTACAGATGTTAACAATAGAGTCAGTCTAGGGACTCAGTGTGCACTAATAAAACACCCTTTATGGCTCAAGCCCATACGAGCAGATTGGGCCTTAGCCCACATGGAACAGAGTAGCACAACATCATATGCATGGTGATGCAGAACCTTTATTAATCCATACTTCCATCCCCCACACTCCATTGATGGCAGCCATGCTGCTCATCATCATACATTGTGACAAAGTCACCGGGCTGAAATGGCACAAGCCACCAGATTATCAAATTTGTGACAGAGTCACCAGGCTGAAATGGCACAAGCCACCAGAGTATCAAAGTTGTGACATAGTCACCAGGATGAAATGGCACAAGCCACCGGATTATCATAGATTGCGACATAGTCACCAGGCTGAAATGGCACGAGCCATCAGAGTTACTTCCCTATTCTATCATGGCATACTTTCCCCCCCATGCAACATGAAATCCTGGTGTGAGCATGCAACATATCTCAACATGTGTCAAACGCATCATAAACTCAATTCAAAATAATGTAATATTAACACATATACTGAATACTAACCTGATATCGCAATTTCATTTACCATAGGTGTAGGAATACTTAAGGCCGTTATTCCGGCATTTCACCATACAGTCATCTCCCTAGGAGCAGTTTCAGAGTTCATTTTCAAGGTTCCAGACACGACACTAGCAACATAGGAATGCGTCGATCCAATATCAATTAATGCAGTAATGGGTAAACCAAAAATGAGGAACGTACCCGTTATAACGTCTGGTGCACCCCTTTTTCTTGGTGTCTGGCAGCATAAACTAGCCCGGGCTGTCTTGCCTCTGTATTCCCGGCACCCCTGCCTGGTGCTCCATGTCCTCAACCGAAGCCATTCCCTTCTCTAGTTGAACCCCGACCCCTTTGTGGTTACTGACCACCCCTCCTAAACCGATCAAAACTCTGTCCCACGGGTCGCTCCTGCTCTACTTGTGGACAATTCTTGATCAGATGATCCATAGATCCACACCTGAAACATCCGCCGGTTCTCCTCCTACACTCCCCCGAATGCCTGTTCCCACACATAGCACATGATCGAAGCTGACCCATTACCGCAGGCCTCACTACTCGAGCTGGCCTATCAAACTTAGCCCTCTTCTGGGAACCCCTCGATGACCCAAAGCTTCTCTTTTTCCTACCATTGTCTTTCTCTTTGTTCTGGTTCTCGGTCTGCTTTACCTCTTCAGCTATTTTCGCTTTTTCAACTAAGACAGCAAAGTCTCTTCTTCGCTGCGGAGCTATTAACACTCTCAACTCATCCCGCAGCCCATCTTCGAACCGCACGCAATGCTCATAATCAGTTGCCACTACGCCTCACGCGTAGCAACTCAGACGCAGAAATTCTGCCTTATACCCAGGTACCGATTTACCTCATTGGACCAAATTCAAGAATGTTTTCCTCTGCGCATCCACGTAATTGACCCCAACATACTTTCCTTGAAATGACACCTTAAAGTAATCCCAATCAATTTGGTCTGCCGGAGTACCCTCTCTTACGGTGAGCCACCACTGATATGCCTCATCCCGGAGTAGAGACACCGTGCCCTTCAGCTTCTCCTCGGTCGTGCAGTCCAAGTCATCCATAATTCTTTCAACTGCCTCTAACCAGTACTCGACCACATTTGGAGCCACCCCAGAAATACCTCTGAATACCTCAGCTCCATTAGCTCGGAGTCGCTCAGTGACGACTTTTTTCGAGTTCTTTGCTCGGTGCTTGCCCCCACCACTGCTCCAACACACGCAAAGATCACTTGAGACAGGGCATTATCCCCATCAGTTCTATCTTGCGACCCCGCCTCTGCCACAGGTGATGCTGGCGCATCACCTTCAAGCTCATGCCTCGCTTCCAAGAGTTCAGCCTCAGCACCTCGGCCTCTACCATGGCCGCGTGCAACACGTCCATGTCCTCTAGCACTCATGTTTAACATTCCGTTTTAATCTGATTTACAAATTTTATGCATCAGTATTTCTTTCCACTGTTTATTACAGAGAAGTTTTATGATGAAAGGGTTATAAGTAGTTTTCCCGCAAGCACATTTGTACCTAAAGTTTCCATCTCTAATGTAGAGTTTCTTAATTCTACTGTGCATCACAACATTTTCACACAAAAATCCACTTGATACAAATTACTTAGCAATCAGATGAATCTTACCTGGCAGACTTGGGCTGGAGACTCGGGTGCCACACTTCAAAAACAGATCGATGTAAATATGTACATTTTTTCTTAAAAGAAAAATTTGAAAAATGTTTTGAACCCAAAACCCAAGGCCGAGCTTTTCAAACCTGGCTCTGACACCAAATTGTAACACCCCAAACTCGACCCATACACTACGACCGGATCCGACATGTTAACAGGAACGAGTGTTTAAAGAGTTACGAGTTCTAGAAAATTTTTGATTCAAAACTTCAAGTTCTAACCTCAAGTTCTACGGTTCCCTTTGCAAACCCAATATTAACTTAAAATGAAATTTCAATTATGTAGCCCTTGTGTTTTAAGTGAAAATCAAAAACTCTTATCGTCTATTAGATTAAATCCGAGGTAGGTTGCAAAAACTTCTTTTGTTTTTAAAATTAAAGTTGTTTGTCAGACGGTGAAGAAAACTAGTGTTCAGCTTTTATAAAAGAAACATTTTGACGAGTAGTTTATCTTAGATACGTCCAAAGAATTAAAATTTAACAAAATTTATCCCAACTAACAGTGGCCTTATTACATTTCGAAAATCCCGAAAACTTAAAGAAACTAACGTTTAAATTAAAGCAGGAAAAAAAAACAAAGAAACCCGTGCATGGCCACCTCGTAGTCTCCTCTGGCCCGGTCTGCGGCATTAAGTGTTACCTGTACAGATGTTAACAATAGAGTGAGTCTAGGGACTCAGTGTGCACTAATAAAACACCTTTTCTGGCTCAAGCCCATACGAGGAGATTGGGCCTTAGCCCACATGGAACAAAGTAGCACAATATCATATGCATGGTGATGCAGAACCCTTATTAACCCATACTTCCATCCGCCACACTCCATTGATGGCAGCCATGTTGCTCATCGTCATACATTGTGACAAAGTCACCGGGCTGAAATGGCACAAGCCACGAGATTATTAAATTTGTGACAGAGTCACCAGACTGAAATGGCACAAGCCACCAGAGTATCAAAGTTGTGACATAGTCACCAGGCTGAAATGGCACAAGCCACTAGATTATCATAGATTGTGACTTAGTCACCAGGCTGAAATGGCACGAGCCACCAGAGTTACTTCCCCTTCTATCATGGCATACTTTCCCCCCCATGCAACATGAAATCATGGTGTGAGCATGCAACATATCTCAACAAGTGTCAAACGCATCATAAACTCAATTCAAAATAATCGTAATACTAACACATATACTGAATACTAACCTGATATCGCAATTTCATTAACCATAGGTGGAGGAATACTTAAGCATTTCACCATACACGCACGTATTTAAAAGCAGCATTAAAAGGGTGTGAATATTACACACCTGTACACTAGGAGGACTAAGCTCTCAACACTATCGACACTCTCAGAAAAGGAAACGATTGCTATCTGCCCATTCTGTTCTGACACCGATCCACAACCTGGTGGCCAATCCCGTACTGCCAATACTGCTTGTTTTTTTGAACTTAGGGGCTGGGATTATCGGTCCAATCCCTTTCTTCCCTTGACTAAATTAGCAGAAGTCGAACACTGCCGCTTGGCCTCCGAAATCGCTTGGGTCCCTAAAATATCACTATGTTAGAATCGTCTCCCTCACATGAATAGAAAGAATATTCTTTCGGCCAAATAAACAGATCACCATCCCTTACCAAAAACCCCTTGAAGACAAACACACGACCTCGAGACGTTAGAATCTCCACCTTCAACAATCGGCCATAATCTCAAAGTGTGAGTCGAAATTCTGATTTAATCAGACTAGAAGAAGGCGGATGATTTAAGAAAAGGGAAAAGAAGAAACTCCTTATCGAACTAATAGACTAGCGGATGGAGAAACAATAATCAGCTTCTAGTAACCTGATAGGGGAAAGTCGCCTACACCAAACGCAGAAAGGGATTTTGGCTTCCCCAGAACTCAAGACTAAAGAAGAAAAAGAAATAAATAAAAGTAAGAATGTGTTTCGATTATTAAGGAACAAAGAAGGACGGCTAAGGAGATTCAACTAGAGTAAAGCAAGTTAAAGAAATGAATGGTACAAGAGATGTTTCAATCACGAACAAGGAAGAAATGGAGGAGTCAAAATGCTTGAGGAAGATTCGGCTAGAAAAGAAGTGAAGAGGCTAAGTGGTGATTCGGCCAACCTCCCATCAAGACTAAAGAAGAGAAAAAGGAGTGGTCTAGGTATAGAGAATGGACCAATTGCTGAAAAGAAGCAGAGAATCACAAATGGGAACCAAAAATGTACCAAAAAAAGGTGCTCCAAACTTAAAATGATTCAGTTACACTCCCTTTCTCCCCAAATGCTGAAATGCCTTACTAAACTCCCCCTAAAGCTGAAAATACACATCCAAGCACTCCCACAACCGGCCAACTCTCTTCTCCCCCTCCAAATCCATTATTTTCCTCCTACAATTACTCTTGTCCCCTCCTTTGAAATGGTTTGAAAAGTTAAAACTCCCCCTAACTCTCCTGACCACCCATTCAAAACATTTGACCCCTTAAACACCCCTCCTTGAAGTGTTCTGGCCAAACTCCACTACCTCCCAACCTGATGCCAAAATAACTCCCAACGCTACTCGAACTTACTCCCTTACTGCTCCTTGTGGCGTCACCCACTTGTGCCTTATGTGGCACCTCCTTGCCACTTTTCCACTTCAATTCTTGTGTCCACAATCACAAGCAAAAATCCTTAAGTCCTGCCGTAGTCAGCTCCCTCCTAAGAAGTCAAAGAAAGAAATTTTGCCCAGACCTCGACTTAACCCCAAGCCTTCCCGGGGACCCCAACACCAAAACAACATGCAACGCATACCAAACACACAAACACAAAGTAAATGCAGAGCCCTAAATCCCGGAAGTTACATTGGGGGAAAACTAATTCAACCCAAATTCCACTACTTGCACAATCTCAACCACCCACTACTAAGATTTTCACTACAACTCAAACTTCAGCTGGATATTGCAGCAAAAATACTAACCCTTGCCAACACAGAGAATCGAACTCATGACCTCTATCTCACCAACACCCCACTTATCCCCTAGACCAGCAGGCCCATTCTATTAATTACTTAAACACTTTTACTTATAAGCCTACTAACAAGAGGTAGGGCTTTATTCTTAAAAAAACCAAAATTTGCCTAAGCGAAGGATTGAACCCTAGACTTTTAGACATTGTGTCACAAATACACGGAAACAGTTATACCAATATTGGGGTGTTACATAACAGCTCACAATTTTCATTAAATCACACTTGTACTACATATTTTACAACTTTTACAAATAAGTCCTTTTTTTACATTTTCATCAAAAATCACCTAGTAAATGTTGTTTATTTAACGCCAAACATACATTTTCTACCATTAGACATCAAAATACACAAATATCTCATGGGTAAAATTTTAGACTTTGACAATACTACAAAATAGTCCTTGGAAAAGCTAGATTAGGTTACAAGGATCAAAAGCATAAAAATCATTAAAAACGAGGCTAGAACGGACTTACAATCGAGCTTGAAAGTGGACAAAACCCTAGCTATGTCTTCTCTTGCAATATTCGGCCATGGGGGACTAAATTGATGAAGTTAAAGACTTTTATTTATTTATTTTGGCTTTATTTACTAGATTACGAAAATGCCCTTCTCCTAAACTTTGAAATTTTTCATTAACCATGCCCATTTTTGCCCATACAAAATCATAGTGGTCTAATTACCATCTAAGGACTTCTAATTTAAAATTTCATATCAATTAGACACCTTTAGCTTCTAGAACACATATTTTGTACATTTTTCAACTTTGTCCTTTTAACTAAATTGAGTGCCCAAATGTCAAAATTTTTGAACGAAATTTTCACGAAATCATTCCATAAAACTATAGACCATAAAAATATAATAAAAATAAATTTTACTGCGTCGGATTTGTGGTCTCGAAACCACTGTTCTGACTAGATCCAAAATTGGGTTGTTACAATTGCTTCCTCCAATGTGGGCTTTAGAATTTGGGATGAAAGATTGGAAACCTAGGTTTTTTGTGGAAAGGGTTTTGGAAATTAAAGAGGTTTGAGAAGGTTTTCGATGATAAAATTAGGTTAGGTTAATTTAATAGGGTAGTTTTATGCTTAAAACTATTGTTTTGGGGTTTAAAATCTGGGTACTTTAAGGGTTAAAAAGTCAGGTTACGCAATAGGGTCAGGTTGACCCTGTAGAAAATTATAGCAATGTCGTGACACTGGGTTTCGTGTCGCAACGTCCCTAGCAGATTGCTCATGTTGTGACATCAGGGTTCGATGTTGCGACACATCCTGTAGCTTTGAAATTCTTGAAAAACTATCTTTCATGTCGCAACGTAGGATAGTGGTGTCACGATGTTGATCTGATTTTTGTAATTCTTCGCTTCTACCCACGGTGTTGCGACATGAAATGTCTGTGTCGCAACGTTGATTCCTGTTTCCTAAAATTTTAATCTTCAGAATGCTTTCAAGTGTCTGGTATCCCAGTATTTGATCTACATATAATATTTTAATTAATTGGTTAGCGAAATATTTAATTTTGTACAGTTAGTAAGAACTTTTAAATAAAAAATGTTAGGTATTGCTACAGGACTCGTCCGTCAGCTTGGTTAATATACACCTAGGTGTTCCTTGTAAATTATCTCTGTTTGTATTTGGACCCATCATGCCATTATATTCGTCTACGATTGTGTCTCTCTTTGAACTTCCCTTTTCGACCTGCATTAATCATCGATAATTCTTTCCTCAAATCATAACTATTAATTATTTGAAGAACCACATAACCACACAACCACTTTAGTTTGTGCTTAGCATTCTTACTTCATAAAAAGGTTGAAAATTATGGTTCATACTTGTCACTCATTGTGTTTCTATCCATCTCAGCAATGAAGAAGGGTTTTTCAGGAGTACAATTTATGATGATTAACAAAGGGATTGGTAAATAATTTTGCACTATGTCACTTGGATTTTGAATCTGTGGGATTCTGAATTTGTCCATGTGGTTGTAGCTGATTCTCTTGAATGGATTTTGTGAGAACCAAACATTTTATGATGCCTACAACTTGAAGCCTATGTTCATCATGTAACACCCCTCACCTATATTCACTATCAGAATAGGGTTACAAGGTATTACCGATCAATACACATTATTTATCAAACATAACTTATACATTTAAGCATCCATTCTCAAACACCATTCAATCATATTCACTATGTCCCTTATACGGGCCTACGAGGCCTTAAACATGCTTTAGAAGTGGTTTGGGACTAAACCGATAACTTATAAAAATTTGGAAACTTAGAAAAATTTTAAACATATAAGGGTCACACGCCCGTGTGAACAGGCCGTGTGCCTCACACGGCTACAGAAACTCTCGTGTCTCATGCCATGTGAAAACAGGGTATACATACTGACTTGGGTCACACGCCCGACCACACGCTCGTGTGCTAGGCTGTGTGCTAGGCCGTCTCAATCCTGTAGGGTATACTGACTTATGCAACACGGTCAAGTCACACGCCTGTGTGCTAGGCCATGTGCCATTTAGGGGGTATACTGAATTGTGCCACATGGCCGGTCACACGTCCGTGTGTGAGGCCGTGTGGAGCATTTTGACTTCACTTCAATATCAACACTAGGTGACACACGATCGTGTAGCATGATCGTGTGTCACACACGGCTAAGACGCACACCTATGTCTCTGCCCGTGTGGATAAAAATAGGCCATTTGTAAAGCCAAGGCCTCTTGCAGTTTCTTTCAAAATCGTGAAGTATCTGAATAACTCGCTCAGATTGACCATCTGTCTGCGATTGAACTACGGTACTAAAATGTAACTTTGTACCCAATGCCTCTTGCAGTTTCTTCCAAAATTGTAAAGTGAATCTCGGATCTCTATCCGAAATAATAGAAGTAGGCATTTCGTGCAATTTTACAACTTTGAAAATATATAACTCAGCGAATCTATTGAGTGAATAGTTTGTACGCACCGGAATGAAATGCGTAGATTCTGTTAATCTATCAACAACAATCCATATTGCATCTTTCTTTCTTGGAGTTAAGGGCAAACCTGAAACAAAATCCATAGTTACTCTGTCCCATTCCACTCAGGAATCATGATAGGCTGTAATAAACCTAACGACACTTAATGCTCAGCTTTGACTTGCTGACAAATCAAACATTTCAAAACGAATTCTAAGATATCCCATTTCATGCCATGCCACCAATAAAACTATTTCAAATCATTATACATTTTCGTGCTTCCTGGGTGTACTGGTAAACAATTACTATGTGCTTCGTTCGAAATGATCTGAATCAACTCTAAATTTCTCGGAACACAAATTCGATCTCTAAATCTCAAACAATCATCGGAATCAACTTGAAACTCTGAATCAGAAATTGACTCACATTAAACCCGTTTTGCTTGCAGTTCAGTATCAAACTTTTGAGCTTCATAAATCTATTGTATAAACATTGGTCTCACTTTCAACTCGACTCCTAACGAACCATCGTCAGACAAAGCCAAATGTGTGTTCAAAGTACATAAAGCAAACAAGGACTTTCGGCTCAAAGCATCAGCAACTACGTTCGCTTTCCTCGGATGATAGTCAATTACCAAGTCATAGTCTTTTAACAATTCTAACCATCTCCGATGTCGCAAATTCAAATCTCTCTGAGTCATCAGATATTTCAAGCTTTTGTGGTCAGTATAAATATGACATTTCCCACGAAACAAATAACGATGCCAAATTTTCAACGCGAAAACAATCGCAACCAATTCTAAATCATATGTCAGATAATTCTTTTCATGTGGCTTCAACTGTCTCGAGGTATAAGCTACAACTTTGCCTTCCTGTATCAAAACACAACCCAGGCCATTTAACGTGCATCACTAAAAATTATGAATTCTTTACCTGACTCAGGCTGAACTAACACTAGAGCTTCAGTCAATAAAGCTTTTAACAGCTCGAAACTTTTCTGGCATTTGTCTGACCACTCGAACTTAACGTCTTTTTGAAGCAATCTTGTCATCGGAATTGCAATCATTGAAAAGCCTTTTACAAACCGTCTATAATATCCCGCTAATCCCAGAAAATTGTGGACATCACAAACATTTCTCGGAGGCTTCCAATCTATAACTGCAAATATCTTACTCAGATCAACTCGGATACCATTAGCTGAAACAATATGTCCCAGAAATCCAACCTCTTGTAGCCAAAACTCACATTTGCTAAACTTTGCAAACAACTATTTATCTCTCAAAGTTCGTAACACAATTCTCAAATGCTCGGCATGTTTAGATTCATCACGAGAGTAAATCAAGATGTCATCAATGAACACAACTACGAATCGGTCTAAATACTGCCTGAAAATCTAGTTCATCAGGTCCATAAAAACAACAGGTGCATTCGTTAGTCTGAAAGGCATAACCAAAAATTCATAATGTCCATACCTTGTTCAAATGAAGTTTTTGGCATATCGGAGTCTTTAACTCGCAACTGGTAATAACCCGATCTCAAATCGATTTCCGTAAACACTGTTGCCCCTTTTAACTGATCAAATAAATCATCAATCTTCAGTAGAGGGTATTTGTTCTTTATAGTCACTTTATTCAGCTGTCTGTAGTCAATACACATTCTCATCGTGCCATCTTTCTTTTTCACAAACAACACCGGTAAACCCCAGGGAGATAAAACTCGGTCTAGCAAAACCCTTATCTGCCAACTCTTGCAACTGAGCTTTCAAGTCTTTTAACTCTGTTGAGGACATTTTGTACGAAGATATCGATATCGACATTGTCCCCAATACTAATTCAATACCAAATTCAACTTCTCTGATAGGTGGTAAACCCAATAACTCTTTAGGAAATACATTTGGATATTCAGACACAACTGGTACTGATTCAATCTTTGATTCGGTCACTTTTGTATCAAGTATATAAGCAAGGTAAGCTTCACACCTCTTTCTCACAAGTCTCTGAGCTAACATAGATGAGATCACAACTGACAAACTATTTAGATTATCATATTCAATTCTAATAGTCTCATTATTCTAACAATTTAGTTCAATTATCTTTTGTCTACAATTCACTAAAGCACCATGCATTGTTAACCAATCCATACCCAAAATCACATCAAATTCATCAAACGACAGTAACATCAGATTAGCTAGAAAACAGAAATCCTGATGCACTAACGGATAATTCTTGCAGACTTTGTCCACTAAAACACATTTGTCTAAGGGGTTTGATACTCTAATCACAAATTCAGTAGACTCTATAGGCAAATTCTTACTGGATACTAAATTCATGCATATATAAGAATCAGTTGATCCTGGATCTATCGATGCAATCACATTAGTATCAAAGTGAGTGAAAGTATCGGTAATCACGTCTGGCGAGGATGCCTCCTTTCGTGCATGAATAGCATAAGCTTGGGCAAGTGCTCGTGCCTCAGACCTCAGAGTAGAGTCTTTTGTCACTCTCTGACTACCACTCATATTACCAACATATCTGGGTGGTCTCTCTCTAACTGCAGTATTACTCGGCTTCATACTTTGAGCGTTACCTTTTTCAGCTAACTCTAGGCAATCTCTGATAAAATGATCTAACGATCCACATTTAAAACAAGCCCGATAATTCAATCTACAATCACCAAAATGTCATTTTCCACACTGTTTACATTCGAGTCAACTAAGGACATGCCTAAATCATTAAATTTCTGGGGTGCCTGGTTTAGGACTAAGGACATGCAAAGGATAATCAATCCATGCTTATCAGCTTGGACTGTTGATTTCTCTTTATTTTACTATGTGAATTCCTAAATTGATAGACATTCTTCCATTAGATGAGCCATTACTACCATTGTTTCTATTAGTTGGTCTGTGTTGTGCTGCTTTTGTGTCTAGCCTTATTGGAAGAATTTGAAATTTCTGGAAAGGTGAGTTCCATGCTTATCTGATTCTTCGGTTCACTGGCCATTTCCCCCCAATTCTATATCTTCTCTTGCTGTAGTTTTGTTCAATTGATTTGGATATTCTTCTATCTGCTGAGATGGATAATAGTCTAGGAGTTCATTTTCTTCACAAGCATTTATAGTGGCATTCTCTCCTTTGCTCAGTCTAGACTTGACACTTCTTTTGCCTTTCTGAGGGTATACTAATATGGTCGTTATTGTCTTGGGAAAGAACTGGGGTTTCTCCTCAAAGTTGACTTAATTCAAGCATTAATAATCGTTGGTTCTCCTATATCTCCCAATCCTCAGATACTCATTCTTTGTAAATATTGACATCGTAATCTAAGCCTTCGTCTGACCACATATAATGAAAATCATCCATTCTCCTATTGATCGATCTCTTTTATCTACGGCGATTGTTGTTCTAATTTGGAATGTACAGTGAGGTCTTCCTAAAAAAATAGATAAGTAATAGTGGAATCAATTAGTTGAATAAATTAAAGATCATATCTATAACCTAAAAATTTCCTAATTAGTCTGTTTTAAAGTGTAAAACTTAAAATCGAACTAGTGACGTTGCCTCCCTGGCAACGACGCCAACAACTTGACCGCCTCCGGGCGTACTAACGTCCAGAGTGTGAATACTATAGTAAAAGATATGGATATATGAGGCAGTATCCGCAAGTATACGAGTCTAGTTGTAATATAGTTACAACAAAGTAGGTGAGTACTCCGAGGATTATACCTAATGGATGCGTGTGCTAGATCAATTTTAACCTAAATACCGAAAAATCTAATTAGTACTTTAATTTAGTTATAGTACAAAAGTAAATAAAAGGAGTTTTTAAGATTTTTATAGTAATAAAATAAAATAACATAATGAAATAAAATTCAAGAGATCAAAGAATAGAATAAATCAAATCTGATTACGGGTGATTAGCTTGCTTCGGTAATCCCCATCAACTGTCTCTTTAGGTGCCTCGTCAATGAACTAGTCACTACACCAGTAGGATCTTCTGATCTTCCACTCAAACAATGAGTCAGAACGGACTACTTATCTTCCGACCTCACAGTTCAAACTAGTTTGGGGTAACAGTGTTCACGGATAGGTTAATTATCACCTTGATGACTTCCTAGGGTTGTCAAGCCTAGGGTTTAGGTTCTTCCTTTCCCAAACAAGTGATCTATTGAATAACCCTATAAAATAGTTAACAAACCATACCTCCACTCACTAATCCCTCATAAAGGGATTATTTTCTTATGGTTTTCATAAGCAACATGGAATTGATGTAAAAAGAGAACATGGCAAAAGAATTTAGGTGTAGAGTTTAAGAAAATGTCTGGTTTGTATTAAAGATGAATATGAATCCACAAAGTTTGATTGTCTTCACAAATCAAATCTCTCTTGATAAAGTAAGGACAACTTCAAAAGATAAATCTAAAAACCTAAAAGAAAGAAAATCTGAACTGGAATTAAAAGAAGAAAAGTATACTAAGGAATTGATGTCTTGTAACACGCCTAACCCGTATATGGCTCCAAAACAGGGTTACAGAGCATTACTGAACCTATAAATTAAATAATCATACATTTCATATTCATTTCTCATTCAAAACAAAAACCATTCATATGGTCCCTAATACGAGCCTTCGAGGCTTGATATAAACATTAAAAATGGTTTGGGACTAAATCGAGTACTCAAGAAATTTTTAAGAAAGCATTGAAATTTTTGAAAGTGCAGGGGACACACGCCCATGTGGCCAGGCCATGTGGGCATTCAAAATGGGGACACACAGCCCGTGTCTGGACTCGCATAACTCACTGACTTGGGTCACATGGCCAGATTACACGCCCATGTGCCAGGCTGTGTACCCTTTGAAATGGCCTCACACGTCCATGTACCAGGCGGTGTGCTAGGCCATGTGAAAATTGGAGGGTATACTAACTTGTGCTGCACGGCCAAGCTACACACCCATGTGCTAGGTTGTGTGAAGCTACTGACTTATTTTCTATAGAACTATTAGGGGACACACAGCCGTGTCACCTGGCTGTGTGTCACACATAAATGAGACACATGACCGTGTCTATGCCCATATGGACAAAAATAGGCCATTTTACAATCCATATTTCTCACCCAAAATGGTTCCAACATATACACACATCAATTTGCATAATCATGGCAAAAATAGACAATCAAAACCAACCAATGTCAAACTTATAACATGTAATATCCACACATACAACATGATGTCCATAAGCACTTCATTTGACCACATATAATCATGCAATTTATGTAACTCAAACATACCTAAATGGTCAAATACATACATTCATCATTGTGCCTAAAACCTAACATATATGTCACTTAATAATCTCAACCATTTGGTACCCAAAATACCAATTCACAAGCAAGGCATTCATATGGCATCCATACACAATACAGAATAAGGCCATTTACATAAATATATACATAACAAAATATACCAAAACAAGACAAATCAAATGGCCAAATTCATGACCAAAACATAGAGGCTACATTAGCCACCATAACCTATACATGCCATTTAACCAGAATATAAAGTCCAAAGTACCAAAATAAGTGTTTGATAGTGTGATGCAATCTCCGACAACTTCCAATCTGAACAAGCTTCCGAAGCACTACAATAAATGGAAAATAAAACAGAGTAATCAATTAAGCTTAGTAAGTTTGTATAACTATAAATACAATTTACCAATCAACCACAATCTAGGTAAGCAACATTTAAGGCATAATACAACTCAATTTGGCCCAAAAATCTAACACATAATCATCAACCATGTTAGCCACGTATTCATATGTCAAATATAAACCACTTTTCGTATTTCACATAAATACTTGTACTAGTTCGTATCGAACTCGTATAACCTCATAACAACACTATGCCCATAGAACCACCTGGGATAATATCAGATACGCGGGTATCTCGCACATTAAGTGCCAATACGTGGTCAAAACCACCATTATCTCATATCTCGTATCAATGCTCTCTCTCGAGCCATAATTGGGTCTACTCACACAAGCTGTCAGTCTAGACGTAGCTACACAGTGTTGCTCACACAAGCTGTAAAGTAACAGCAACACATGCCAGAAACTCAGCCACAGGTAGGACGTACGAGACAAGCACCCGAAACACGGTAATACTTAATGACATGTCATTTGTATCCTATCTATTCCTAAGGTTCAACCGGGATCTTTACGCCGCCAAAACTTCGTCAAATATTTCAGCGGAGTCGTATCATTGCAATTATAATAATAAAGCATTTAAAACTAATCACTGAAATCAGAGCTTTAAAATTTATAAAAGAATGATCGAACCTGGAAACTAACTCTGACAACGATTAAAGGCAAGTGTACCTATCGAACAGTAGTATAGTTTAGGCAAGATTGAACTGTCGAACCCAAAGGAACTAAAAGTACTAATACTAACTTTCCTTTTATTATTTAGCCTTAAAAATAAATTGAAGTTTGTTTTAATCGACGACTAAGCTAAGGACAAAGACAAAAAGAACGAATGGGAAAATAACTTGAAGAAAAACTCAATTGATCACGATGATATCCTCAGAAAGAATCCACCTAGACTTCACTTGTTACCTAACCCTGAATCATATGATTTATTTACTTAGCTTGATCCGTGAGACTCCTTAACGTATATTAAACCCTGTCTCGAGGTGAATAACATCTAACCCTATGTTAATTAGTGGAACTCTCGTTCTCTTATAACAACCCCCTAGAATAGTAGTAAATCGTTCTGTGGATTCCCATATTAGGTTTCACCCTAATCTGGCAAAATCTCGTAACCCTATCTTTAGGCGTTCGATCAACTCCGCTTAATTACGTTAGATCTACTCTTAAGCAGGGTCTATTCCTCCTCCATCTAAACACATCAGATTTGGATTAAGCATGCATAATTAAGAACAAACTAAGTATATATCATGTAATTCAAAAATCAAATAACAAGATTCATCTAGGTTTCATCCCCTTCAGGTATCTGAGGGGTTTAGTTCATAACTAAAAAAAAAAAAAATCTCAAGAGAAAAGATAAAAGAAAACATAAGAAATCCCTAAAACTCCCTGAAGGAATTGAAGGAGAATTCCACCATCTTGAGTATAATTTTGGCTTCTTGGGATGGATCAACTGGCTAACTTCATGCGATTCCCACAATCCTGACCTTTCCGGCTTGGCTCATTGGCCTAGCTCGACTCTCCTTCAAAGGTGGTACTTAAGGGGTATATATAGGCTCTTGAAATAGGTTTCTTTGCCCCTAAGTATCCTTTTCCGACTGAAATTTCCCTTTCCAGCGATAGAGGCACGGCCATGGCACACGCCCATATGGATTGACTTCAAGCCGTGTTTGGATTTCTTCTTTGAGGCACAGCCGTGTAAGTCGGGGTTGAGGCCATGCTCTAGGTGATCGGCGAGGCATGACCGTGTGGGCTTCGGGCCAGGCCGTGTAGATTTCGTGCTAAGCCCTTTTACTCCGTTTTGGGCCCGTTTTACGTTCTTTTCATCCTCGGGTGCTTTCCTGGGTATAAGACATGAAAAGAAAGAATTAAAAGCACCTTTTTTACAAAAATCAAGAGATAAATCATCGAAAAGCATATTAAAGGTGGGATTAAAATATGTTACTTTTACAGTTTATCAAATGCCCCCACACTTAAGCTTTTGCTTGTCCTCAAGCAAAATTCTCAACTTACAATTAAAATGATCTTTCCATGATTCATAACACCCCATACCCGATCAAAACGTTACGACCGAATCTGGATTGCTACCGAAGGAGTAGATTTAAAACTTTGTAAAACTTCACGGTTTGAGTTTGATAAATCCTGGTTAAAAGCCTTGTTGTTAATCAAAACTGTTTTACTACTACCCATACCGCTATGACCAAAAATTATTTTTTATTAATTACGCCGATTGGATGTTACTACAGGCTTACTTTGTCAAAACCGAATTTAGAAGAAAATTTGAAAGGTGAAAATTTGAATAAGTCCCGAGCTGCCTGATTTCTTTAGAAATAACATCTGAAATGTTAAGAAAATTCCAAGTTTTATTTGTCAACTGTTTAATATCCGTTTGTCGTGATTTTAGAAAATTTCTTGTTATGTTTGTAGGAAAACCCCTTTTTCAATGATTCAAACACGAATAAAACAGCTAAAAAAACAAATCCCAAGTTAAAGATAAGTGGCCTTATTACAAATCCAAAACCCCAAAGTAAAAATAAAGTAAAACCAAAGTTTGAGATTACTACAGAAACCGCAACGCATGGCCACCTCGAGTCCGCCTCGACCCAAAACCCACCATCTACTGATCACCTGCAAAATTAGCAAAGCGGTGAGTCATAGAGACTCAGTGTGTATATTTCCCCATGTATCACAATTTGGGCGTTAGCCCACTCAGTACAGTTCATGTTATGTGCATGCAATGCAACCCATCCCAGATCAGCACTCCATCCAAAACACCCGTGGCATCATGCCACTGTGGTTCATAACCACCATGGTCCTAGACCACTAGTGACTGTGGTCACTCGTGACAAAGTCACTGTAATATAATCGTGGGGCCAACCCACCGTGGTCATAGACCATCGTGACGATCTCTAGCAATTAAGCAAACATGGGGCCAACCCACTGTGGTCATAGACCACCAAGACAAGTCACTGATATAAGCAATCGTGGTAATAACCACCGTGGTCCTTGACCACTCGTGACAGTAGTCACTCATCAGTTTATCTGTGGTTTAACCACCGTGGTACTTAGACCACTCGTGACCGTAGTCACTGATTCTCCCTCCTACTCCATTTAATGTCGAGCCTATGCTCTTTCATTGTGCATAATTTGTATGGATGCCATGCAATGTATCAGCATATACAGATTACATTTCTTACATGACAACATCAAAATATACATACAAACATATTAACAGTAGTATCAATATCGAAGGACTTACCCGGCGTCTCCAACCTTTACCCGCAAGGGTATTTAATCTATCATATCAATTATTCTGGCTTTTCGCCACTTTTGTTAATAACATAATAACAACAAAAATGAAAACGTGTGAGTGGTACACACCTGATAACACGCAATACTATGCTTTCTATGTCGATACTCTCTTTAACCGAAACGACGGCTATTTTCCTACTATCCTGTTCTGAAGTCGGTCCACAACCCGGTGGCCAATCTCGAACCGCAGACACCGCTCGCATTTTGAACTTAGGAGCCGAAACTAGGGGTTCGCTCCCTTCCTTGGATTGACTAGTAGTTGGATCCATGAAGAGACTTGATCAGTTACTTAAGAAAAAGAACGCTGATTACTAAACTAAAAGATTTGATTTAAAAAGAGTAACACGAATAGATTCCTGCTGGAAAGAATATTGAAGGATTCCTTACCTTGATTACTAACGAATAGCACCAATTGATTCGATTTGCAACTTTAGATAAACCCCTAGACATCCCACAAGTTAGAGAATAGTGTTTTTTAAAAAATGAAGAAGAAACGGCCAAATGGCCTAAACAGAACCTAAAGGAGGGCCTTCCCCTCATTCGGCCGTAACCACTTACCAAAGAACTTTTGAAGATCAACGCCGCAAGGAGGATTATCGATAGCAGGGGTACTTAGATTCAGCCCTTCACTAAAAAGAAACAAAGCAGCGTTTAAACCATTAGAAGTCACCAACAGTATAACCCAGGGAAGGGAATATTCACCACCCCACACCATATATTCGGCCAAAAGAGAAAGGGTCGACATAAATAGAAGAAAAGTCTTGAGAGAAACGAAACTCACAAAGTTGACTGCTGATCCGAGAAGAGAACGATAGGGCAAGGGATATTCGGCACTTAACAAAGATGAAAGTAAAAGATCCGAAGAAGAAAAGAAGATGATAGCAGGGGTTTCGATTGATGTATCAAAGAGCAACGAGATAGGGGAAAAAGATTCAGCCAAGTGTTAATGGTGTAGAAGAATATGCAAACAGAGAGTATGAAAAGAACTGAATTGAGTTTTGGCTAACACTCAAGTGGAGAGAAAGAAAGATGAAGGAGAAGAGTCCACAAGTGAACAACGTCAAAGGTTCGGCTAAAGCACAAAAGAGGACAAAAATGAAGAAATCACACTAGCTACTTGGTTTTGGTAAGCCAAAAGAGAAAAGAGAGAATAGGTCAAAAACGAAAAAGGGAAAGGGAGTGTTTTCTAGAATCTATTTTGACCCTTAGAAGAAAACGGCAACAAAAATACTCCTAACCACGATTGAGCCACACCACAAAACAGAAAACCAAGCCACTAGCCTAAAGAATTCAGCACACACACCCTACAAGTCAAAACCGACTTCTCTCCCTCCTTCCAACATCCAAATTTCGGCCATCACTTTCCACCAACATCCAATCCCATATTTTTCTCCTTAATTCACTCTTGTTCACCCTTTCAAATGAGTTTGAATAATTCAAACTCCCCATTTTCCTCATGGCCTCCCATTCGAATCATTTGACTCATTCAACACCTACCCAAGCAGTGCCCTTGCTGAATCCACCACTCAGGCTCCTTAGGCGTAAAAATAAAGTTTCTCATTGCTGACGACGCAACTCGAACCCCTTCCCCCTATAGCTTCTCCCTTGTGACGCCACCTCAAGCACTCTAAGTGGCGCCTCCTTGCCACTTTACCACCTCTTTACTTGTGTTAGCAAGACATAGTTAAATATCCCTAAGGCCTGCCTCAGCTAGCTCTTCCCCTAAAGTGCCTAAAAATAAAATTTTCACCAAGGCTCAGGCTTAATCCCGAGCCTTCTCGAGACCCCCAAACACATCACTACAACAATCAAAACATAACAACACACAGTAATACAATAATACCAAGCCCCTAATCCCAAGATGTTACATGTTTCTCATCATCTAAATAATTACCTTTAATTCAAAATCTACAAGGATTGACATCCTCACAAAAGATTCACTCATATCACTCAAGAAGTGTTTAAGGGTCAAAATTAAGCACTCATAGTCGAACCTGAAATGTTAATCCCATAGGCTTGCCTGAAAATCACAACTCCACCACTGTAAAATGATATGATAAACAGATCAAAAGGACTTTATTAGGGTTGTAAAATGGGGCTAGGTTAAAGGTGTGGATAAAGGCTGAAATTAGAAGGTTAGAATCGAGATTAAATTTATAAGTTACCTACCTAAAAATTTCTGAGATAATAATTACATCAACTAAAAAAAATAATAAACCTACTAATACGAGCTTTTTCTTTTGATAATTAGACTTTAACTTGTATAAGCTCACTCTTTATAATGCTAATACTGATTATACTTTGATTTTTTTTATTTTTTTCAAGAACAGACTAAATAAAGACAATTTCAACTTATAATAATAATAACTTAATCAAATTATATCTCGATTAAAGGGTAGTCAAAAGGAAGGGTGATAACAAATACAAATGGTTTTGGGTTAATATTAGTGGGTGAGTCAATAAAAGGGTTATTAGGCTCAACGGGGTTCACTAGTGGTTAATTGTGAAGGTAGGCTTTTTAGTGGTGTAAGTGGGTTAAAACCTAGGTGCCTTTATCATCTCGGTATATCAAATCATAACTGTAGTCTTGATATGTGTAATCAAGGCAAGTTCTAGAATAACAGTTCATAGTTGACACACTCATAATCAATAAAGTGAGCATGAAAAATAGTAGATGCTCTATAAGGCTCAAAGTCTCACAAAAATTATGGGTATTTTCGACATCAACCTTAAAATTTCAAACTTCAAGGTAATTTTCAAATTTAGGTAAAACAACCTAAATATTTTAAATTCTTTTTTTTTGAAAATTAGACTTATCATGCTTGATTCCCTAGTATTCTTCAAATTTAATCATCAATGCACAATTAACTATGACTTATTGTAAAACATGTCAATAAAAATCATAAACCATCAAAAATTTCATCTTAATTAGTAATATGAGAAAATTACTTTCAAACAAGATTAAATTCAGGGATTTGAGAATAATGCAGAAAGTTAGGCATTTTCTCAAAATAACTATTCACCCCCCACACTTAAGATGTACAATTGCCCTCAATGTACAAAGATAGATAATGAAATTAAAATGCAGCATTTAAAAGAGAGGGGAGAAAGTGGCACTCCCTGAATTAATAGATGATGTCCTTGGAGGACGGTAGATGTTGTTTGTCTGATGACTTGTGTAGTGGTTTATTGCTCCTAGTGATGTTTTTGAAATTGCTAAGTCATCAATTAGAAGTCTTTTGGGGACATAATTCAATAGATGTTAGGAATACTCGAAAGTTAGATGTTGATGAGAATCATAAAGAATTGTCAATTTATGAGGAAAATGTTCAAACTTAAAATAAATTAAAATAACGAGAAAATAAATAAAAATAAAAACTTAAAAATAAGAAAAGAAAATCTAGATAAAGGGACTCAAAGGTCCTCATCATCGGCCGGGTCCTGTGGTGGTTCTGTTGATGAGATGTGGAGATGTCGGTATACCTGTTGAACTGTAGTCTCTATCCCATCAAGGCGTTGAGAATTTTCAGCAAAATATAGCTTGAACTGGTCGAGTCGTACAAAGATGTCTGCTAATGAGGGTGCTGTACGAGATGGCTGCTGGCTCGGACTTGGTGCCTTCTGTGATGGTGGTGGGACATCATCAGTAATGTCCTCAGGCTCCCCTTCGTCTATGTGTGCCACTATTCGGTACTGGAGGTTTGGTCCCTCGGTGTTGTTTAATCATTCTCATATGCAGCATCGTTTGGATCCCTTAAGGTGCCATGTTGCCTAACAGTGTGAGGGAAGTGGTCTGAGCCTCAGTGTGTGATCGCTGTAAATCAGAGTTTTAAAATTTATAAAAGAATGATCAAACCTGAAAACTAACTCTGACAACGATTAAAGGCAAGTGTACATATCAAACAGTAGTATAGCTTAGGCAAGACCGGATATCGAACCCAAAGGAACTAAAAGTAATAATACTAACTTTCTTTTTACTATTTAGTTTTAAAATTAGAGTGAAGTTGCTTTTAACTATATCGACGAAGACTAAACTAAGGACACAAAGACAAAAAGGACGAATAGGAAAATAACTTTGAAGGAAAACTCAGTTGATTGTGATGATACCCTTAGGAAGAATCCACCTAGACTTCACTTATTATTTAACCTGAAATTATATGATTTCTTTTACTTAGTTTGATCTGTAAGACTCCCTAACCTATATTAAACCCTCACTCGAGGCGAATAACGTCTAACCCTAGGTTAATTAGTGGAACTCTCGTTCGCTTATAATAACCCCCTAGGATAGCAGTAAATCGATCAATGGACTCCCATATTCGGTTTCACCCTAATCCGACAAAATCTCATAACCCTATCTCTAGGCGTTCGATTAACTCCGCTTAATTATGTTAGATCTACTCTTAGGCAGTGTTTATTCCTCCTCCACCTAAGCACATTAGATTTAGATTAAGCAACATAATTAAGAACAAACTAAGTAATTATCATATAACTTAAAAATCAAATAAAAAGATTCATCTAGGTTTCATCCCCTTCAGGTATCTGAGGGATTTAGTTCATAATGAATAAACAAAACATCGCAAGAGAAAAGATAAAACAAAACATAAGAAAATCCTAAAGCCCCCTGAAGGAATTGAAGGAGAATTTCACCATCTTGAGTATAATTCTGGCTTCTTGGGATGGATCAACTGGCTATCTTCGCATTATTTCCTAACTCTGACATTTTCGACTTGGCTCCTTGTCCTAGCTTTGACGCCTTTTCAAGGGTGGCACTTAGAGGGTATATATAGGCTCTTGGAATGCGATTCTTTCTCCCCAAGTATCCTTGTTCGACTGAAATTGCTCATTCTGATGACAGAGGCACGACCATGTAGCACGCCCGTGTGGATTGACTCCAGGCCGTGTTTGGATTTCTAACTTGAGGCACGGCCGTGTAAATCGGGGGAGAGACCGTGTTCTAGATGTTAGGAGTGGCACGACCATGTGGCTTGAAGTTCAGGCCGTGTCGATTTCATAAATTGGCCCATTTGGCCCGTTTTAAGCCCGTTTTACGTTCTTTTCATCCTTTGGTGCTTTCCTGAGTATAAGACATGAAAAGAAAGGATTAAGAGCACTGTTTTACATAAATCAAGGGATAAATCATCCAAAAGCTTATTAAATTTGGGCTTAAAATATGTTACTTTTACGGTTTATCAAATACCCCCACACTTAAGCTTTTGCTTGTCCTCAAGCAAAATTCTCAACTTAAAATTAAAACGAACCTTCCATGATTCACAATTTTGATTAACAATGCCTTATCCTAATTCATATATAATTTATACATGGATAATTCAACTCAAAGATTCCTAAAGATTCAAACAAGATAAGTCATATATTTGTAGCACGAAAACATAGGTGTTTTCCTTCATCTAAGTAATTACCCTTAATTCAAAACCTACAAGGATTGACATCCTCACAAAATATTCACTCAAATCACTCGAAAAGTGTTTAAGGGTCAAAATTAAGCACTCATAAGTCGAACCTGAAAAGTTAATCCCATAGGCTTGCCTGAAAATCAAATCTCCACCACTGTAAAATGAAATGATAAACAGATCAAAAGGTCTTTGTTAGGGTTGTAACAGGGCTAGGGTTAAAGGTGTGGATAAAGGCTGAAATTAGAAGGTTAGAATTGAGATTGAATTGATAAGTTACCTACCTAAAAATTTCTAAGATAACAATTGCATAAACTGAAAATAATCCTACTAATACGAGCTTTTCTTTTGATAATTAGACTTTAACTTGTATAAGCTCGCTCTTTATAATACTAATACTGAATATACTTTTTTTTTTTAGGAACAAACTAAATACAAGATAAATTTAACTACTAGAATAATAAACTTAGGTAACTAGCTCAAATCAAATCTCGATTAAAGGGTAGTCAAAAGAAAGGGTGATAACAAATACAAAGGGTTTTGGGTTAAAATTAGCGGGTAAGTAAAAAAAAAAAGGGTTGTTAGGCTCAACGGGGTTCACTAAGGGTTAATTATAAGGGTAGGCTATTTAGTAGAGTAAGTGGGTTGAAACCTAAGTGCCTTTATCATCTTGGTATATCAAATCATAACTGTGGTCTTGACATGTATAATCGAGGCAAGTTCTAGAATAACAGTTCATAGTTGACACACTCATAATCAAGAAGTGAACATGAAAAAGAATGTATGCTCTATAAGGCTCAAATTCTCACAAAAATTATGGGTATTTTTGACATCAACCTTGTAAATCTCAAATTTCAAGATAACATTCAAATTCCGGTTGACAACCTAAAATTTTAATTTTTTGAAAATTAGACTTATCTTGCTTGATTCTCTAGTATTCTTCAAATTTAATCATCAATGCACAATTAACTATGACTTATTCAAAAGCATATCAATAAAAATAACAAATCATCAGAAATTTCATCTTAATTAGTAATATGAGAAAACTACTTTAAAACAAGATTAAATTCAGGGATTTGAGAACAATGCAGAAAGTTAGGCATTTTTATCCTCAGGGTTTGAGAATAATGAAAAAAAAATAGACATTTTCACAGAATAACTATTCACCCCCACACTTAAGATGTACATTGCCTTCAATGTACAAAGATAGATAATGATATTTAACGGAGAAATTAAAAGAGAAGGGGGGAAGACAAAACTCCCTGAATTACTCATGGGCTCCTTGGAGAATGTGGAAAATGTGTGGCATGAATTGGCTTGTTTATTTTCCCTAGTTGTGCTTTCCTGTAGGTATAGTGAATAGGTTATTCTGCAAAGTCACTATTTAGTGTTTTTAGATATATGGTTAGGAATGTTGGAATAGTTAGATAGCCATCTTAAAGTGCACCCTAATAATAAAAGTTTAATAATAAATAAGAATTAGAAATAAAGTTTGTAAAATAAAATGAAAATAAAAACAAACGAGACAAATTAAAAGACTCAGAGGTCCTCGTCGCGGGTTGGGTCCGGTGGTGGTACTGAGGGTGTGATTTGGAGGTGTTGGCAGATTTGTTGTAACGTGGCCTCTATCCCATCAAAGCGTCGAGTGTTGTCGGCGAATTATAACTCGAACTGGTCGAGTCATGTCGAGATGTCCTCCAATGATGGTGCTGCTCGGTGCGACCACTGGCTCAGGTTTGGTGCCTCCTCTGAGACATCATCAGGAATGTCTTCGTCCTTCCCCTTGTTTGTGGGTTGTCGTAGTCGGTACTGAGGGGGGTTGGTTCCGCGACGTTTTAGGATCATCCTCATATGTAGCATCGTCTGGATGCCTTGGGGTACGATGTTATCCATTAATGTTAGAGCAGTGATCTAGTCGTTGGTGTTGAGGAGGTTGAAGTGTCGAGCCAACCTTGTAATATAGGGCCCCATCGATAAAATCCCCTTCCTGTGGGATTCGGTTTGATGCTGCATCACGCATGCAATGAAATATGCCAAGTCGAACACATGTCCTATCAACATACAAGACAGAAAGTAAACGTCGTGTTTGTTTATGACGCCGGTGCTCTCCTTTCGACCTGTGATGGTATGCGTGAGTATGGCATGAATGTACCGTAGGGCTGTCGCTTTAGATTGACTGGAGTTGTAGGTGGCTGTCGTGGGTTTGAGGTTGAGCCAGTAGTTGAACAGAAGGCTATGAGGTTCTCGATTTAGACCGGCTAGTGGGTTTTCCTCTATGAATTCTGCCGTGTAGAGGCCAAGGGCTGCTCCTAATTAGGGTACGCTCAATCGACATACTTCGCCCCCGAGACAGAATTGTATGGTGCCTGGGTCGTCGAATTGAGCCATCACTGTTTGTAGCGTGAATGTGGAGCAGAACTCAAGTGTAAGCTCAAGGTATGTAGGCTCATTAATTGCGAAGAAGGCTGCCTATGGATCAGTCGACAGTAGTGCTTGGATATCAGTAGCAAGCCCTACTTGTTCGACGGCTTCCCAATCAATTCGTCGTCTAGTGCCTATTGGCCTATCCTTGATGGCTTTGTACCGGTCCTCCTGAGCGGCTTGTGGAAAACGGAGAAACGGATGTCTAAGTTCGACGCTTACAGAAGAGGATCCGGGTCCTTTACGTTTCTTACTTGGGACAGCTCGTTTAATTTTTGACGATGACATACTCCTGCAAATCAAATGTAAAGCAAGTTTTCTAGTTCAACCAATATATTGTAATATTTCACAATTGAATTGTACCAATGTCAGAGCATTAATTCTCCAAGAACAGAATAATCCTGCAATAATCGATTCTAATCGTGCATTAAAAAAAATGAATCAAACATTGAAAATCTTGCAATTGAAAATTATATAAGCAAAATAAAGTAATAAAAAAGACAAAAAAATTAAAAAAAATGAACTAGATCAAGAGTATGTGTAAACTAAACAAGAAATAGTCTAATCTAAACACAAAATGACAAAAAGGATAAATATGCAAAAATAGGAGGAAGATTTTAAGAAAAAGAGGACCAGAAGTGGTGATGATGACGGACACGGGCGGCGCACACGGCAGTGTTGCTGGGTTTGTGGTGTGGACACGGTGGTGGCATGGGCGTGTGGCTGGGTGGCACGACTGTGGTGCGGCCGTGCGGGAAGTTTTTTGTTGTGTTTTTGGAAGGAAAAGTTGAGGAGAGGTGGGTTTTAGGGGTGGGGAGTGGTTGTTTGGTCGGAGTTGGGCAGAAGAGGGATTTAAATCTAATTTAGGGTTTATTTTTAGGGAAGATGACGGTTAGTTTTATTTATAGGATTCGTGGCATGGCCGTGTGTCTCTTTGGCACGCCCGTGCTTTGATAAAGGAAATGGTAGGCACGGTGAGGTCCCATGGGCGTGTGTAATTCGTGTATAACAAGTCAGTATCTTCAAAATTTTCACACGGTTATGCGGCACGGCTGTGTTGGGCCCGTGTCATCGAAGAAATTTTTACCCTGTTTAGGCACGGTGCTTGGCACGCCCGTGGTCTATTTCCTGGCTATGCACGGTTATGCACATGCCCGTGTTGAGGGCATGTTTGGAACACTTGCATGCAATTGAACTAATTTAGTGTGGTTAACAAGTGGATTTAATTTGTTAATTTAGTTAGTGCTTGGGGTGCCTCCCGAGAAGCGCTTGTTTATAGTCTAAAGCTAGACTTTCCCTGTTTTTGGTTCTGAAAGAAGGTTCGTGGAGCCTAAGCTCCTCTCTCATATTGCCTAAATCTGTACCATTATAGATTTTAAGTCGGTGTCCATTTACCTTGAAAGTGCCTTTCGTGGGGTGGGTTACCTCGATGGTGCCATACGAAAAAATTGTTTTGATCATGAATGAGCCCGACCACCTTGACTTTAGTTTTCCCAGGAATAATTTAAGCCTTGAATTGTATAATAGAACCAGATCTCCTACTTTGAATTGTCTCGATCTTTTCAGACGATCATCATGACGTCGCTTCGTTACTTCCTTGTATAGTTTTGAATTTTCGTATGCATCTGTTCTCCATTCGTCTACTTGTTCATCTGCATCATTCACTTTCTTCCTGAAATTTTAGGATCAGAATTCAAGAATTTTATTGCCCAAAAAGCTTTGTGTTCTAATTCAAATGGTAGATGACAGTTTTTCCCGTATACAAGTTTGTATGGGGATGTTCCTAGAGGTGTTTTAAATGCAGTTCTATATGCCCACAAGGCGTCATCTACTTTAACTGCCCAATCTTTTCTATTTGATTCAACCATTTTTTCTAGAATACGTTTAAGTTCTCGGTTTGCTACCTCAACTTGTCCACTGGTTTGGGGGTGATAAGGGGTTGCTGTCCTGTGGTATACTCCATATTTTTTTAAAACCTTTTCAAACCGAGTATTGCAAAAATGAGTGCCTTTATCACTAATGATGGTTCTTGGTGTGCCAAATCGAGAAAATAGTTTTTTGAGAAATTTAACTACTACCCTAGCGTCATTGGTAGGTAAAGCTTCTGCTTCTACCCATTTTGACAAGTAATCAACTGCTACTAAGATGTATTTGTTTCCAAACGAACTAGGGAATGGTCCCATAAAATCAATACCCCATACATCAAATATTTCATATGATAGCATATATGTTTGAGGCATTTCGTCACGTTTAGAGATATTACCTGTTCGTTGGCATCTATCACATGAGGTAACATACCTGTTGGCATCTTTAAATAAAGTGGGCCAATAAAAACTTGATTCGACTATTTTGTATGCTGTCTTAACACCACTGTAGTGTCCTCCGGATGGTCCTGAATGGCAATGCTCCAAGATTTTGTTTGCTTCTGTCTTTGTAACACATATTCGAATTACCTGATCTGCACAAATGCGAAAAAGAAAGGGATCTTCCCAAAAATAATTTTTCACGTCTGTAAAGAATCGCTTTTTTTGGTGATGTGTTAATTTTCTTGGTAAGATATTAGCTACTAAATAATTCGCGATATCTGCAAACCATGGTACCTCAGAATGTGATATAGAAAAGAGTTGTTCTTCGAGAAACAAATCATTTATTTCATCTTCGTCGAGCTCTTTGGTGCGTGGATTTTCAAGTCTAGAAAGATGATCCGCTGTAAGATTCTCAGCTCCCTTCTTATCTTGTATTTCTAAGTCAAATTCCTGTAAGAGTAAAATCCATCGTATGAGTCTAGGTTTTGCATCAGATTTGTTTAAAAGGTAACGAAGAGCTGAATGGTCAGTATAAACGACAACTTTGGATAAGATTATATACTGCCTAAATTTATCAAAAGTAAAAACTACAGCTAGCAATTCTTTCTCTGTGGTGGTGTAGTTTTCTTGTGCGGGTGTTAGTGTTCTGCTAGCATAATAAATTGGCTGAAAATGCTTGTCTCTTCGTTGTCCCAAAACCGCACCTACTGCAAAGTCACTTGCATCACACATTAGTTCAAAGGGTAAGTTTCAATCAGGTGCAATTATAATCAGCGTATTTATTAGTTTATCCTTAAGGATATTAAATGCATCTAAACATTCATGACTGAAATTAAAAGGAACATCTTTTTTTTTCCAGTAATTTTGTCAAAGGCTTAGCTATTTTAGAAAAATCTTTAATAAATCTTCTATAAAATCCTGCATGTCCTAAAAAACTTCTAATGGCTTTAATAGAACTAAGGGGAGGTAATTTTTCTATGGCTTCAACTTTTTCTTTATCTACCTCAATCCCTTTACTAGAAATCTTGTGCCCTAACACAATTCCTTCTCTAACCATAAAATGACATTTTTCCTAATTCAAGACAAGATTTGTTTCCTCACATCTCATTAGAACTCGTTTTAAATTTTGAAGGTAGAGATGGAAAGAATTACCGAATACCAAAAAATCATTCAGAAAAACCTCCATGATGTCTTCCACGAGTTCGTCAAAGATTGCTAACATGCAGCGCTGAAAAGTAGCAGGAGCATTACATAATCCAAAAGGCATTCTATGATAAGCAAACGTACCGTATGGGCATGTGAATGTCGTCTTTTCTTGATCTTCAGGAGCTATGGGAATTTGGAAGTAACCAGAGAGTCCGTCCAATAAGCAGTAGTACATATGTCCAGATAATCTTTCCAACATTTGATCAATGAAAGGTAGAGGAAAGTGATCTTTTCTGGTGGCATCCTTCAGTTTTCTATATTCAATACAGACTCTCCAACTTGTAACTGTTCTTGTGGGAATTAACTTATTCTTTTCATTGGGTACAACCGTCATTCCTCCTTTCTTTGGAACTACCTGCAAAGGACTTACCCAACTACTGTCAGAAATAGGATAAATTATTCCTGTATCTAGAAGTTTAATTACCTCAGTTTTGACCACTTCTTTCATGTTAGGATTTAACTCTCTCTGGGGTTGCACACACGGCTTATATTCTTCTTTCATTAGAATTTTGTGGGTGCAAAACGCTGGGCTTATTCCTTTGATGTCAGAAATTTTCCAAGCTATGGCTTTTTTGTGTTCTCTTAGGACTTTTATCAGCTCTTCTTTTTCCTTTGGTTTTAGTTCTGAAGAGATAATTACCGGTAGCGTAGAATTGTCCCCAAGGAATGCGTATTCTAAGTGTTTTGGCAATTGTTTTAATTCCAATTTGGGTGGCTCTTTGATAGAGGGTTTTTGCTCATTTTCAGTGCTTTCTTCTTTCATTTGTCTGGATGATGAAGTAGTCAGATTCAACTCATTGTCTTCATCTTCTTCCCCCTCTTATTAATCCAGGCACAGTTCCAACGTGTCGTTATGGATGATTTCCTGTAATGAATTTTGAATGATATGATCAGTAGTATCAACAAAATAACAGGAATCATCTTGCTCTTTAGAGTATCGCATGGCATCATAAATTTGAAAAATAATCTCTTCATCACCTATCCTTAGCGCGAGTTTACCATCACCTACATCAATAACGGCTCTAGCATTGGCTAAAAATGGACGCCCTAAGATTAAAGGAACATTAATGTCTTCATCCATGTCTAACACAACAAAATCTACTGAGAAAATAAATTTGTCAATTTTTACCAAGACATCTTCGATAACTCCTCTAGGATATTTAATGGTTCTATCTGCTAATTGAATACTCATTCTAGTGGGTGTTGGTTCCCCAAGATCTAGTTGTTTAAACATTTTATAAGGCATTAAATTTATACTAGCGCCTAAATCAGCCAGTGCTTTCTTAATAATTAATCTACCAATTAAACAAGGGATAGTAAAACTTCCTGGGTCTTTTAATTTGGTTGGTAGCTTATTTTGGAGAATGCTGAACACTCTTCTTTGAGTTTTACCGTTGACACTTCTTCAATTTTTCGTTTATTCGTCAAGAGTTCCTTTAAGAATTTTGCATACTTTGGCATCTGTGAAATGGCTTCAACGAAAGGTAAGTTAATATGTATTTGTTTAAAAAGTTTAAGAAACTTACCGTATTGGACATCAATTCATTTCTTCTTGAACTTTGTTGGATATAGGATTGGTGGGTTGTTCTCATTGCATAATGGAGTTACCTCTTCCATTCCCTCATTTCTTGCTTTGTTATCCTCGTTTGGGCTTTGTTTCTTTAGTTCGCCTAATTCCTTTCCACTTCTTAGTTGACTGCTTTTACCTGTTCTGTTCCCTTAGGAAAATTTCCTACTCGGTTTTCACAGTTCATCTTATAAATTATTCCAACCACCTTAGTGAGGTCCCCAAACGACTCCGTAAATTTTTCAATTAACGCTTGTTGATCTTTAAGGGTTCTTTCGATATCTTTTATGCATTTTCTGTGTTTTCTGATTCCTCCTCATGGGTTGGTTTTTTCTCTCGTGGATAGGGCTGATTTTGGAAGTTCTGAGGAGGTTGTTGCCCTTGATTTCTTTGATTACCTTGACCTCCCCATGAAAAATTTGGGTGGTTCCTCCAACCCGGATTGTAAGTGTTACTATAAGGATTATTATTGGATCGGAAATTATTACCTATATAGTTCATCTGTTTGTTTTCTACTTTCGGTTGGTAGGGTGGGTACTCAGGATTCGCCACGGTTCCACTTGCGTCACACTGCATGACTGGATGTACCTGCGAAGAACACAAACTATCAAGCTTTTTATTCATCATCTCAAGCTGCGTTGATAGCATGGTCATGGTGTCAACGTTGAAGACTCCTACCGATTTTGTTGGTTTAGTCCTCGAAGCTTGCCACTGATAATTGTTAATCGACATCTCATCAATGAACTCATAGGCTGCTTCTGGAGTTTTGTTGTTCAGAGTTCCACCGGTGGCTGAATCAATCAGTTGCCTCATTGAGGGGTTTACACCGTTGTAAAATGTTTGGACTTATAGCCATAAGTGTAAGCCATGGTGTGGGCACCTCCTCAAGAGATCTTTGAATCTCTCCCATGCATCGTATAATGTCTCTACATCCATCTGCACAAAAGAAGAGATATCATTCCATAATTTGGTCATTTTGGCCGGTGGGAAATATTTCATTAAAAAAATTTTGGTCATTTGATCCCATGTAGTGATTGACCCTCGTTGTAGCGAGTTTAACCACTGTTTAGCTTTATTTCTTAATGAAAAAGGGAATAAACGAAGACGTATGGCATCATCAGAAATGCCATTTATTTTGAAGGTATCACAGAACTCTAAAAAGTTAGCTATATGCATGTTTGGATCTTCGTCCTGCAAACCATAGCATAAATAAACATTATTAGCAGCTATAGCAGGCCTAACAATACTTGATTCTGCTCCGATTAAATGCGGTTTAGCATAATCAAACAGTGTACGTGGAGCGTTACGATCTCCCACATTGCGTGGTGGTGGATTGTTTTCGTCCATCCCTTCACTCGGATTGGATCTGTCTACTTCCTTTATTTCTGTGTAATTTAGGGCTCGCCTGGTTTCCCGACGATTCCTTCGAGTGGTAGCTTCAATATCACTTTCGTATACTAAAGGTCCTCTCGGGTTCCTTCTAGTCATAAACTAGAGGTACCTGGAAAGAAAAGAAAGAAAGAAAAATTTAGCAATATTAAAAATTATCCTAAAAATAAAAATAATTTTCTGAAAAATAAAAAATAATGGCTAAAGTAATAAAAATAGAGTTTTCTTAATATTTTAGTTCCCCGGCAACGGCACCAAAAACTTGATCGCTGTAAATCAGAGTTTTAAAATTTATAAAAGAATGATCAAACCTGAAAACTAAATCTGCCAACGATAAAAGGCAAGTGTACCTATCGAACAGTAGTATAGCTTAGGCAAGACCGGATATCGAACCCAAATGAACTAAAAGTACTAATACTAACTTTCTTTTTATTATTTAGCCTTAAAATTAGAGTGAAGTTGCTTTTAACTATATTGACGAAAACTAAACTAAGGACATAAAGACAAAAAGGACGAATAGGAAAATAACTTAGAAGGAAAACTCAGTTGATTGCAACGATACCCTTAGGAAGAATCCACCTAGACTTCACTTATTATTTAACCCTAAATTATATGATTTCTTTTACTTAGCTTGATCCGTAAGACTCCCTAACCTATATTAAACCCTCTCTCGAGGCGAATAACATCTAACCCTAGGCTAATTAGTGGAACTCTCGTTCGCTTATAATAACCCCCTAGGATAGCAGTAAATCGATCAATGGACTCCCATATTAGGTTTCACCCTAATCCGGCAAAATCTCGTAACCCTATCTCTAGGTGTTCGATCAACTCCGCTTAATTATGTTAGATCTACTCTTAGGCAGGGTCTATTCCTCCTCCACCTAAGCACATTAGATTTGGATTAAGAAACATAATTAAGAACAAACTAAGTAATTATCATATAACTTAAAAATCAAATAAAAAGATTCATCTAGGTTTCATCCCCTTCAGATATTTGAGGGATTTAGTTCATAATGAATAAACAAAACATCGCAAGAGAAAAGATAAAACAAAACATAAGAAAATCCTAAAACCCCCTGAAGGAATTGAAGGAGAATTCCGTCGTCTTGAGTATAATTCCGCTTCTTGGGATGGATCAACTGGCTATCTTCGCGTTATTTCCTAACTCTGACCTTCTCAGCTTGGCTCCTTGGCCTAGCTTTGACGCCTTTTCAAAGGTGGTACTTAGGGGGTATATATAGGCTCTTGGAATGCGATTCTTTTTCCTCAAGTATCCTTTTCCGACTGAAATTGCTCATTCTAACGACAGAGGCACGACCATGTAGCACGCCCGTGTGGATCGACTCCAGGCCGTGTTCAAATTTCTAACTTGAGGCACGGCCGTGTAAATCGGGGGAGAGACCGTGTTCTAGATGCTAGGCATGGCACGGTCGTGTATCTTAAAGTCCAGGCCGTGTCGATTTCGTGAATTAGCCCATTTGGCCTGTTTTAAGCCCGTTTTCTTTTCATCCTTTGGTGCTTTCCTGAGTATAAGACATGAAAAGAAAGGATTAAGAGCATCTTTTTACATAAATAAAGGGATAAATCGTCCAAAAGCTTATTAAATGTGGGCTTAAAATATGTTACTTTTACGGTTTATTAGTGTGGAGGAGGCCAAAGTACCGAGCCAACCTTGTGATGTACGGCCCCATCAATAAGATCCCCTTCCTATGCGGCTCTGTCTGGTGTTGGATTGCACAGGCGATGAAGTATGCCAAGTCAAAAATGTGCCCTTCAGACATGCACGATAGGTAGTAAACATCGTGTTTGTTTACTACACAGGTGCTCTCTGGGCGCCCTGTGATGGTATGGGAGAGGATGGTAGGGAGATACTTTAAGGGTGGCAGAAGGGCTGTTGCCTTTGAGCGACTGGGGTCGTAGACATTTGTGATAGGTGTTAAGTTTTGCCAGCACTGGAGAGGGGTACAGTGGAGCTCTCAGTTCAGCTCTGATAGTGGGTTTGCTTTTATGAATTCTTGTGTATAAAGTCCTAGTGCCGAACCGAATTGTGGCACGCTCAATCGACGCACCGTTCCCACTAGGCGGAATTGGATGGTACCAGGATCATCGAACTGTGCCATCACAGTCTGCAATGTGAAAGTGGTACAGAATTCTAGTGTGAGCTCCAAGTATGTGGGCTCATTGATTGAGAAGAACTGCTTCCTCGAGTCAGTCGAGAGGAAGGCTCGAATATCGGGTGTGAGCCCTACTTGTTCAACTGCTGGCCAATCGATGCACCTGCCAGTGCCGATGTGTCTATCTCAGATTGTTTTGTAACGTTCTTCCTGAGTTGCTTGAGAGAATTTGAGGAATGGGTGTCGAAGTTCCGAAGAAGCACTTGCGGACAATGATCCGGGCCCCTTTCTCTTTTTGGTGGGAGCGGCCATAGTTTGTTTTTATCTTGATGATGACATTGTACCTGAAATAAAATAATCAAATATAAAGCAAGTTCCTTAACAATAAGATAGCCAAAATATTCCGTACTAAATCAAGCAAAATGGTAATCAGTGGATATTATTTAACAGTAGTGATTCTTTCAAACAAAGAATATCAAAAATGCAAAAGTTTATGCCTAAAATGGAGTCAATCAGCAACCAACTCATTAGAGTGTTCATGAGTCTTTGAGAGAAATCATTAACCAGAAATGATTAAGAAATTAAAGCAGTGAAAGGAACCAGGGGTTGGGATGGTGTGAGATGATCAAATACGGGCGGAGCACGGCGGTGGTGCGACCGTGTGAATGGTTTTTGGATGGTTTCTGGAGAGAAACGGTAATGGGGGTAGTTTTAGGTGAAGGATAATGCAAGTTTAGGCTTTAGGGGAGAGACGGTTAAATTTTATATATAAGGGAGGGGGCACGGTCCACTGCCACGCCCGTGTGAATTTTAAATCGCCCGTGCTTTTCGCGATTTCAAGAATTTGGTCGCGTTCAGGATTCTTGGCATGGCCGTGGGTAAATTAGCACGGGCGTGTATAGCCCGTGTGTGGCAAGTCAGTATCTTCACACGGTCATTGGGCACTACCGTGTTTGTCCCGTGCTTAACCTTGCACGGTTAGTGAGAACAGGCGTGTTATGCCCGTGGTGTGTAAGTCAGTACCTTCACATGGTTATGAAGCACGGGCGTGTGATGCCCATGCTCGATAAGTTAGTGACCTCGCACGGGTAGCTAGCACGGGCGTGGCCTGATATCGCAGCCCGTGTTGGGAAAATCATTCGTCCCTGTTTGTGCACGGCTTCTGGCACGTCCGTGTTTTGTCCCTTGTTTTCCACATGGTCATGGGCATGCTCGTGGTCCAAGCCGTGTGGGTTAGAATCTGCACTTTTAGTAGACTGATGTAGTATGGAGTTAGATGATGAATAAAAAATAAAAAATAAAAAAAATAGAATTAGCACTAATAGATGAAAATAAAATGTTAGTGGATTAGTGCTCGGGTTGCCTCCCGAGAATCGCTTATTTATAGTCTTAAGCTGGACTTTCCCTGTTTTCGGTCCTAAAAGAAGGTTCATGGAGCAGAAGCTCCTCTTTCATATCTCCAAAATCTACACTATTATAAATTTTAAGTCGGTGACTGTTTACCTTGAATGTGCCCTTAGTGGGGTGAGTTACCTCAATTATAACATATGGAAAACTTGTTTTGACCTGACCATCTTGATTTCAACTTCCTAGGAAATAATTTAAGCCTTGAGTTGTATAGTAGGACCAAGTCCCCTACTTCGAATTGTTTTGATCTCTTGAGATGAGCATCATGATGTCGCTTTGTTGCCTCATTGTATAATTTTGAATTCTCATAGGCTTCAGTTCTCCATTTGTCCAGCTCGTTCATCTGCATCATTCTTTTCTTTCCTGCAACCTTAAGACCAGAATTCAAAAACTTTATTGCCCAAAAAGCTTTGTGTTCTAATTCGAATGGTAGATGACAGCTTTTCCCGTATTCAAGTTTGTATGGGGATGTCCCTAGAGATGTTTTGAATGCTGTTCTATAGGCCCATAAAGCATCATCTACTTTTAATGTCCAATCTTTTCTGTTTGATTCAACCGTTTTTCTAGGATGCGCTTAAGTTCTCGGTTTGCTACCTCAACTTGCCCACTGGTTTGAGGGTGAGATGGGGTGGCTGTCCTGTGGTATACTCCATATTTCCTTAGAACTTTTTCAAATTGAGTATTACAGAAATGAGTACCCCTCACTAATGATGGCTCTAGATGTCCCAAATCGGGAAAACAATTTCTTGAGAAACTTAACTACTACCTTGGCATCATTAGTAGGTAAAGCTTCCGCTTCTACCCATTTTGACATGTAATCTACTGCCACTAGGATGTACTTGTTTCCAAACGAACTAGGGAATGGTCCCATAAAATCAATACCCCATACATCAAATATTTCACATGATAACATATATGTTTGAGGCATTTCATCATGTTTAGAAATATTACCTATTCTTTGGCATCTATCACACGAGGTAACATACCTGTTGGCATCTTTAAACAGAGTGGGCCAATAAAAACCTGATTCGAGTATTTTGTGTACTGTCTTAATACCACTATAGTGTCCTCCTGAAGGTCCGAAATGGCAATCTTCCATGATTTTGTTTGCTTCTGCCTTTGTAACGCATCTTCGAATTACCTGATCTGCACATATGCGGAAAAGAAAAGGGTCTTCCCAAAAATAATTTTTCACATCAGCAAAGAATCGTTTCTTTTGGTGATGTGTTAATTTTTTTGGCAAGATGTTAGCTTCCAAATAATTCGCAATATTTGCAAACCATGGTACCTCAGAATGTGTTATAGAGAAGAGTTGTTCTTTGGGGAATGAATCGTTTATTTCACTTTCATCGAGCTCTTTGGTGTGTGGATTTTTGAGTCTAGAAAGGTGATCTACTGCAAGATTCTCAGCTCCCTTCTTATCTTGTGTTTCCAAGTCAAATTCCTATAAGAGTAAAATCCATCGTATGAGTCTGGGTTTTGCATCAGGTTTGTTTAAAAGATAACGAAGAGCAGGATGGTCAGTGTAAATGACAACTTTAGACAGTATTAGATACTATCTAAATTTATCAAAAGCAAAAACTGCATCTAGTAATTCTTTCTCTGTGGTGGTGTAGTTTTCTTGTGTGGGTGTTAATGTTCTGCTAGCATAGTAAATTCGCTAAAATGCTTGTCTCTTCGTTGTCCCAAAACTGCACCCACTGCAAAATCACTTGCATTACACATTAGTTCAAAGGGTAAGTTCCAATCAGGTGCAATTATAATCTAAGCATTTATTAATTTATCTTTAAGGATATTAAAAGCATCTAAACATTCTTGATTGAAATTGAAAGGAACATCTTTTTCTAGTAGTTTTGTCAAAGGATTAGCTATTGTAGAAATATCTTTAATAAATCTCCTATAGAACCCTGCATGTCCTAAAAAGCTTCTAATAGCCTTAACAGAACTAGGGGGAGGTAGTTTTTCTATGGTTTCAACCTTTGCTTTATCTACCTCAATCCCTTTACTAGAAATCTTATGTCCTAACACAATTCCTTCTCTGACTATAAAATGACATTTTTCCCAATTCAAAACAAGGTTTGTTTCCACACATCTCATTAGAACTCGTTTTAAATTTTTAAGGCAAAGATGAAAAGAATTACCGAATATCGAGAAATCATCCGCAAATACCACCATGATGTCTTCCACGAGTTCGTCAAAGATTGCCAACATACAATGCTGAAAGTAGCAGGAGCATTACATAACCCAAAAGGCATTCTACGATAAGCAAACATACCGTATGGGCATGTAAATGTTGTCTTCTCTTGGTCTTCAGGAGCTGTAGGGATTTGGAAGTATCCAGAAAGTCCGTCCAAAAAGTAGTAGTACATATGCTTGGATTGTCTTTCTAGCATTTGATCTATGAAGGGCAGAGGGAAGTGATCTTTTCTGGTGGCATTATTTAGTTTCCTATAGTCTATACAGACTCTCCAGCCTGTAATTGTTCTTGTGGGAATTAACTCATACTTTTCATTGAGTACCACCGTCATCCCTCTTTTCTTTAGAACTACCTGTACAGGACTTACCCAAGTGCTATCAGAAATAGGATAAATTATTAATGCATCTAGAAGTTTGATTACCTCAGATTTAACCACTTCTTTCATGTTGGGGTTTAACCGTCTCTAGGATTGCACACACGATTTGTATTCTTCTTCCATTAGAATTTTGTGTGTGGAGAACAATGAGTTTATACCCTTGATGTCAGCGATTTTCCAGGCTATGGCTTTTTTATGTTCTCTTAGTACCTTTACCAACTCCTCTTTTTCCTTGGGTTCTAGTTCTGAAGAGATAATTACAGGTAGCATAGAATTGTCCCCGAGGAATGCGTATTCTAAGTGTTTTGGCAACTGTTTTAATTCCAATTTGGGTGGCTCATCGATGGAGGATTTCTGATCTATTTTGTCATTGTTTTCAATGCTTTCTTCTTTTATTTGTTTGAATAACAATGTATTCAGATTCAACTCATCGCCCTCATCTTCTTCCCCCTCTTCTTGAGTCAGGCACAGTTCCATCGTGTCGTCATTTATGATTTCCTGTAATGAATTTTGAATGAAATGATCAGTAGTATCAACAAAATAACAGGAATCATCTTGCTCTTTAGAATATCGCATGGCATCATAAATCTGAAAAATAATTTCTTCATCGCCTATCCTTAATGCAAGTTTATCGTCCCCTACATCAATAACGGCTCTAGCAGTAGCTAAAAAAGGGCGCCCCAAAATGAAGGGAACATTAATGTCTTCATCCATGTCTAACACAACGAAATCGATAGGAAAAATGAATTTATCAATTTTCACCAAGATATCTTCAATAACTCCTCTATGATATTTAATGGATCTATCTACTAACTGAATACTCATCCTAGTGGGTTTTGGTTCCCCTAGGTCTAGTTGTTTAAACATTTTGTAAGGCATTAAATTAATACTGGCGCCTAGATCAGCTAGTGCTTTTTTAATATTTAAGCTACCAATTAAACAAGGGGTAATAAAACTTCCCGGGTCGTTTAATTTGGTTGGTAACTTATTTTGGAGGAAAGCTGAGCACTCCTCATTAAGTTCCACCGTCGACACTTCTTCAAGCTTCCTTTTATTCGTCAGGAGTTCCTTTAAGTATTTTGTGTACTTCGGCATTTGTGAAATGGCTTCAACAAAAGGTAAGTTAATATGTATTTGTTTAAAAAGTTCAAGAAACTTACTGTATTGGGCATCTAATCGTTCCTTTTGTAACTTTGCTGGATATGGGATTGTTGGTTTACTTTCTTTACGTACTGGATTTACATCCTCAACTCCCTCATCTCTTGTTTTGTTATTTTCGTGTGGGAGTTGTTTCTTTGGTTTGACTAATTCCTTTCCACTTCTTAATGTAACTGCTTTTACATGTTCTGTCCCTTTAGAAAACATTTCTGTCCGTATTTCACAAATCATCCCAGTAAGTTGTCCAATCGACTTAGTGACCTCCCCGAATGACACAGTAGGTTTTTCAACTGACGCTCGTTGATCTTTAAGTGTTCTCTCAGTTTCTTGGATACGTTTTTCTATGTCTGCCAAAAGTTTTGCTAGTATCTCCTCGAGGGTTGGTTTCTTCTCTTGTGGATAGGGATGATTTTTGAAGTTTTGAGGAGGTTGTTGCCTTTAATTTCCTTGATTTCCTTGACCCCCATGATAAATTTTGGTGGTTCCTCCAACCTGGATTGTAAGTATTACTATATGGATTATTATTGGATCTGAAATTGTTACATATATAGTTCATCTATTCGTTCTCTGCTTCCGATTGGCAGGGTGGGTACTCAGGATTCGCCACAGTTCCATTTGCGTCGCATTGCATTACTGGATGTACCCACGAAGAACACAAATTATCAAGCTTTTTATTCATTATCTCCACCTGTGTTGATAGCATGGTCACTGTGTCTATGTTGAAAGCTCCAGCTGATTTTGTCGGTTTCATCCTTGTAACTTTCCACTGATAATTATTCAGTGACATCTCTTCAATAAATTCGTATGCTGCTTCAGGAGTTTTGTTGTTCAGGGTTCCACCGGCGGCTGAGTCGATTAGTTGCCTCGTTGAGAGGTTTACACCGTTATAGACTGTTTGGACTTGTAGCCAAAAGGGTAAACCATGGTGTGGACACCTTCTCAAGAGATCCTTGTATCTCTCCAATGCATTGTATAATTTCTCTAAATCCATCTGTACAAAAGAAGAGATATCATTTCGTAATTTAGCCGTTTTGGCCGGTGGGAAATATTTTAACAAAAATTTTTCGATCATTTGTTTCCATTTAGTGATTGACCCTCGTGGTAATGAGTTTAACCACTGTTTGGCTTTATTCCTTAATGAAAAGGGAAATAACCGAAGATGTATGGCATCGTCAGAAACACCATTTATTTTGAAGGTATCATAGAACTCTAAAATGTTAGCTATATGAGTATTTGGATCTTCGTCCTGCAAACCATCAAATTGAACGAACTGTTGAATCATTTGTATTGTGTTAGGCTTTAATTCAAAATAATTAGCAGTTATAGCAGGCCTAACAATACTTGATTTTTCTCCTGTTAAATACGATTTAGCATAATCAAATACGGTACGTGGAGCGTTGCGTTCCCTCACATCATGTGGTGGTGGATTAGTTTCGTCCATCCCTTCAGTAGGATTGGATCTATATTCTTCCTCTCTTTCTGTATAGTTTAGTGCTCGCCTGATTTCTCGGTGATTCCTTCTAGCAGTAGCTTTAATATCATTGTCGTATACTAAAGGTCCTCTCGGGTTCCTCCTAGTCATAAACTAGAGGTACCTGGAAAAAAAAGAAAGAAAGAAAGATTAGCAAAATTAAAAATCAACTTAAAAACAAAAATAAATTGCTGAAAATAAAAATAATGGCTAAAGTAATAAAAATAGAGTTTTCTTAATATTTTAGTTCCCCGGCAACGGCGCCAAAAACTTGATCGCTAAAATCAGAGCTTTAAAATTTATAAAAGAATGATCGAACCTGGAAACTAACTCTGACAACGATTAAAGACAAGTGTACCTATCGAACAGTATTATAGTTTAGGCAAGACCGGATTGTCGAACCCAAAGGAACTAAAAATACTAATACTAACTTTCTTTTTATTATTTAGCCTTAAAAATAAATTGAAGTTTATTTTAATCGATGACTAAGCTAAGGACAAAGATAAAAAGAACGAATGGGGAAATAACTTGAAGAAAAACTCAATTGATCACGATGATACCCTCAGGAAGAATCCATCTAGACTTCACTTGTTACCTAACCCTGAATCCAATGATTGATTTACTTAGCTTGACCCGTGAGACTCCCTAACGTATATTAAACCCTCTCTCGAGGCGAATAACGTCTAACCCTAGGTTAATTAGTGGAACTCTCGTTCTCTTATAATAATCCCCTAGAATAGCAGTAAATCGATCTATGGATTCCCATATTAGGTTTCACCCTAATCCAGTAAAATCTCGTAACCCTATCTCTAGGCGTTTGATCAACTCCGCTTAATTACGCTAGTTCTACTCTTAAGCAGGGTTTATTCCTCCTCCACCTAAGCACCTCAGATTTGGATTAAGCATGCATAATTGAGAACAAACTAAGTATTTATCATGTAATTCAAAAATCAAATAACAAGATTCATCTAGGTTTCATCCCCTTCAAGTATCTGAGGGGTTTAGTTCATAACTAAAAAAAAAACATCTCAATAGAAAAGATAAAACAAAACATAAGAAATCACTAAAACTCCCTGAAGGAATTGAAGGAGAATTCTGCCGTCTTGAGTATAATTCCGGCTTCTTGGGATGGATCAACTGGCTAACTTCAAGCGATTCCCACAATTCTAACCTTTACGGCTTGGCTCCATGGCCTAGCTCGACTCTCCTTCAAAGGTGGTACTTAAGGGGTATATATAGGCTCTTGAAATAGGTTTCTTTGCCCCTAAGTATCCTTTTCCGACTGAAATTGCCCTTTCCAGCGACAGAGGCACGGCCATGGCACACGCCCGTGTGGATCGACTTCAAGCCGTGTTCGGATTTCTTCTTTGAGGCACGGTCGTGTAAGTCGGGGTTGAGGCCGTGCTCTAGGTGATCGGCGAGGCACGGCCGTGTGGGCTTTGGACTAGGCCGTGTCGGTCGATTTTGTGCTAAGGCCCTTTTACTCCGTTTTGGGCCCGTTTTACGTTCTTTTCAACCTCGGGTGCTTTCCTGGGTATAAGACATGAAAAGAAAGGATTAAAAGCACCTTTTTACATAAATCAAGGGATAAATCATCCAAAACATATTAAATGTGGGATTAAAATATGTCACTTTTACGGTTTATCAAAAATACATATAATTTAATGCTTATTTAACATACGAACTTACCTCGAATTAGTACGGAGAAAATTGATCGATTAGTCCACTCCTTTGTCTTTTCCCTGATTTAATTCCAAAGGTTTCTTTTCTTGATCTATATAAACAAATTTAACTAATTTAATTCTCATACTATTCAATTTAATCCAAAATTCAGGTTATGGAAAAATTACCATTTTACCCCTATACTTTTGACTTCTTTAAAATTTATTCCCTGGGCTCATAAAATGAAATTTATGCAATCTTACCCCTAACCAAGCCTAGCCGAATTTAATGCATGCTTATAGCAGCCCATAAATTTCACAATTTCACACATTTACTACACAATTTACACATTTCTCAATTAAATCGCTAATTGACAAATTTATCAAAAATTCCTTTCCAAAAATTGTTTAACCATTATTTTTCTACCATTAAACATCAAAACCCTAACATCCACATTAACGGCAAAACTCAAACACTTTAATAATTTCACAAATTAGTCCCCCAACTAGCTAGATTAAGCTACAACGAGCCCGAAAACATAAAAATTAACAAAAACGGAACAAGAATCAATCACCAATTGAGCTTTAAAGATGTCAAACCCTAAGGAGAAAAAATGGCTTCTTTTTCCCTTCACAATTAATTGAAGAAGAAAAAGAAAAGATGATGCCTTTTAATGTTTTATTTATTTTATCATTTATTTTTTTACTAAATTGACCTTTACAACATTTAAAAATAACAAAATTAACAAGCCATGCTTATCTAGTATCATCTTTAATGGTATAATTACCACATAAGGACCTCCAGTTTAAAGTTCTATAGCTATTTAACACCTTTAGCTAATAGAACACAACTTTTGCACTTCACGCGATTTAGTCCTTTTCATCAAATTGAACATGTAAACGTTAAAATTTCTTAACGAAATTTTTATACTATAATTCTATCATGTTGGATAATATTAGAATAAACTTTTTGACCTCGAATATGTGGTCTCAAAACCACTGTTCTGATTTCACTTAAAACGGGTTGTTACAATTCTCCCCCCTTAGGAATTTTCGTCCCCAAAAATCTTACCAGAGAATAGGTTAGGGTATTGTGTTCTTAGAGCTTCCTCGGGTTCCCAAGTAGCCTCCTCATTTCTGTGACATTGCCAAAGAACCTTCACTAAGGCTATACTTTTGTTTCTTAACTCTTTAATCTCTCGAGCCAAGATTTTGATCAATTCTTCGTTATACGACATGTTGGGCTGAATTTCAATCTCTATCGGAGAAATTATATGTGAAGGGTCCAATTGGTATCGTTGTAACATGGATACATGAAAAACATTATGAATCTTTTCGAACTCTGACGGTAACTCAAGTCGATATGCCACTGGCCCTATTCTCTTGATAATCTTATATGGTACGATAAATCGAGGACTCAGCTTTCCTTTGCGACCAAATCAGAGAATTCTTTTTCAAGGCGTTACTTTCAAAAACACTTTATCACAGACTTGAAATTCAATATCCTTACGTTTCAAATCCGCATACAATTTATGTAGATCTGAAGCTGTTTTCAAACTGTCACGAATCACTTTCACTTTCTCTTCGGTCTCTCGGATCAAATCAACCCCGTGTTTCTTTTTCTCACTGAGCTTGGTCCAGTACAATGGAGTTCAGCATTTACGACCATGTAAATCTTCATATGGTGCCACCTTTATGCTCGATTGAAAACTATTATTATATGCGAATTCAACCAACGGTAAATATTTTTCTCAATTACCTTCGAACTCTAAAACACAGCATCGAAGCATATCTTCGAGAATCTGAATCACACTCTCAGACTAACCATCGGTTTACGGGTGAAATGCAGTGCTAAAATGTAACTGTGTACCTAAAGCCTCTTGTATCTTTTTCCAAAATCGGGATGTAAATCGCAGATCCCTATCTGAAGTAATAGAGACCGACACTCTGTGTAATCTAACAATCTCAAAAATAACAACTCAACTAATCTTTCAAGTGAGAAATCTATACGTACCGGAATAAAATGTGCCAACTTTGTCAAACGATCAACCACAACCTAAATAGCATATTTCTTTTTCAGATATAGGGGTAACCCGATACGAAATCCATCGTAACTCTATCCCATTTCCATTCCGGTATCATCACTGGTTGTAATAGTCCTGAAGGCACTTGATGTTCAGCTTTGACCTATTGACAAATCAAACATCTGGACACAAAGTTAGAAATGTCGCGTTTCATACTTGACCACCAGTACATTTGTCTCAAATCACTATACATTTGGTTACTCCTAAGATGAACAGATAAGTTGCCACTATGAGCTTCATGTAGCATTTTTTGTATAAGTTCTATATTTTTTGGCACACAAACTCTACCTCAAAAAAAACAAACAATTATCGGATCTAATCTGAAACTCTGAATCAGAAGTCAACTTACACTGTACTCTTTTAGCTTGCAATTTAGTATCACAATTCTGAGCCTTGCAGATTTGCTATAAAAACATCGGTTTAGCTTTTAACGCAGCTAAGATTGAACCATCATCAGACAAAGTCAATCGCGTACTTATCGCTCGGAAAGCAAAAAAAGATTTTCTACTCAAAGCATCTGTGACTACATTCGCTTTCCTCGGATGGTAATCAATGACTAACTCATAATCTTTTAACAGTTCAAGCCATCTACGCTGTCTCAGATTCAGATCTTTCTGTGACATCAAGTACTTCAAACTCTTGTGATCGATAAATATGTTGCATTTTTTACCGAACAAATGGTGTCGCCAAATCTTCAATGCAAACACAATAGCAACCAACTCTAAGTCGTGTGTCGAATAATTCATTTCATGCAGCTTTAATTGTCTATAAGCATACAGTATCACTTTGCCTTCTTGCATTAGAACACATCCCAAACCGTTTAACGATGTATCACTGAAAATCACAAATTCTTTACCCAACTCAGGCTGAACCAAAACTGATGCTTCGGTTAACAGTTCTTTCAATTGGTTAAAATTCTGTTGGCATTTCACAGACCAGTCAAGCTTTGCATCTTTTTGCAATAACCGAGTCATCGGTGTAGCTATCATTGATAATCCTTTTCCAAATCATCGATAATAGCTAATTAATCCCAGAAAACTTCTGACTTTGAATATGTTACTTGGTGGTTTCCAATCGAAAACTGTTGAAATCTTGCTCGGATCAACTCTGATGCCTTTTGCCGATACAATGTGTCCCAAAAATCCAACTTCTCGGAGCCAAAACTCTCATTTGCTGAATTTAGAAAATAGTTGTTTATCTATCAAAGTTTGTAACACAATTCTCAAATGCTCGGCATGCTCAGACTCGTCTCGAGAGTATATTAAGATATAATCAATGAACGCAACAACCAATCTGTCCAAATATGGTCTAAATATTTGATTCATCAAATCCATAAATACTGTCGAGTCTTTAGTTAATCAAAATGGCATAACAAGAAATTCATAGTGTCTGTACCTGGTTCTAAACGCAGATTTCAGCACATCCAAATCCTTGACCCGCAACTGATAATAACCAGAACGTAAGTCAATCTTTGAGAATATCGTTGCACCTTTCAGTTGATCAAACAAAGAATCAATTCTCGGTAATGGATACTTATTCTAATCATAACTTTGTGAAGTTGTCGATAATCGATCACAATCTCATTGATCCATCTTTCTTCTTTACAGACAAAACTAGTACACCCTAGGGCGAAAAACTCGGTCGTGCAAAACCCCTATCTGTTAACTCTTGCAACTGAGATTTCAACTCTTTTAAATCTATAAGAGCCATCCTGTACGGAGCTATTGATATCGGTGATGTTCCCGGTACTAACTCAATAGCAAACTCAACCTCTCTGATCGGTGGCAACCGAGGTAACTCATCTGGAAACACATCTAAATATTCACAAACCATTTGCACTGATTCAATCATCAATTCAAACACCTTTGTATCCAGTATATATGCAAGGTAAGCATTGCAACCTTTTCTCACATATTTCTGCGTTAACATAGCCGATATCACAATAGGCAACTCAATCGAATCATCAGATTCAATACGAAGAGTCACACTGTTCTGACATTTTAATACAATAAGATTTCGTCTATAGTTTACAACAGCATCATGCAGAGCCAGCCAATCCATACCCAAATTCACATCAAATTCATCAAACGTTAAAAGTATCAAATCAACCGGAAAACTGTAACCTCGAGTCATTAAATGACAATTCTTGCAAACTTTATCAATTAGGACATACTGATCTAAGGGGTTCGATACCTTAACCATGAGTTCAGTGGACTCTACCGATAAACTCTTACTAGACACTAAATTCGTACATACATAAAATGGGTTGATCTGGGATCAATCAAAGCAATTACATCAATGGTACAAAGAGAAAAAGTACTAGTGATAATATCTGGCACCGATACATCTTTGCGAGCGCAAATAGCGTAAGATCTGGCTGGCGCTCGTGCTTCGAATTTCATAGCAGAATCCTTCATTGCACTTCGGTTACCACTCATAGTTCCAATATTTCGAGATGGTCTCCCTCTTACAGTTGTATTGCTCGGTCGAGTAGTCAGAAGTTTGTCTTTCTCAGGTAACTTAGGACAATCCTGAATGAAATGCTCCTATGACCCATATCTGAAACATGCTCTTTCACTCATTCGACATTCTCCAAAATCTCGTCTACCACACCATTGACAATCAGGTTTGTTGGCTTTAACACTACCAACACTCGCTACTGAAGTGGCTTGAGCTTTTGAACCTACGTGCTGTTTACCATGATCTTTGTTGGAATACCCCACTGAAGCGGTCGAACGATTTTGGAAATCCATCAAATTCTTTGATGATGAATGATATGATTTACCCGTTGACCTCTTTCTAGAATCTCTATCCTCAAAATCGGCTCTTTTCTTTTCTTTGCTAAGCTCCTCGACTTTGTAAGCTTTATCAACTAAAACCACAAATTCTTTTAGTTCAAGTATTCCCACTAAAAGCTTAATGTCTTCATTCAACCTGTCTTCAAAACGTTTGCACATAACCACTTCGGTTGGAATGCACTCTCGGGCATACTTGCTCAATCTTACAAACTCTCTTACATACTCGGTTATGGTCATACGACCTTGTTTCAGCTCTACAAATTCCATGTACTTTTGATCAAGAAATCGTTGACTTATGTACTTCTTTCTGAACTCTGTCTGAAAGAATTCTCATGTGAACTATTCTCTCGGTACTACAGAGATTAACTTGTCCCACCACTGGTATGCGGCATCCTTCAAAAGAGATACAACACATTTAACACATTTGGTTGACCTATAAGATAACTCATCAAAAACCCTAATCGTATTCTCTATCCAAAACTAGGGTTTCTTCGGATCATCATCAACAGTAGCCCTAAACTCTTCGGCTCTATATTTACAAATTTTATCAATGGGCGGTTTGCTCATGCATATAGGTTCTAGAACTTGAAGAGCTATGGGGACCGGTTAGGGGAAAGGCTGGGGTGGAGGTTGCAAAGTAGCCAGATTAGTTCAGACAAACTCAGTGAACCACTTATTCATTATTTGGAAGAAGGCTTCCTTGGCCTCTCCTCCACGACCCTCAAATACGAGTCTTGATCTAGATAACGTTGCTCCACGAACAGAGGCTGGTGCGTTACTTTCGACATCATCGGAGTCTGCTCGATTGGAATCCATTACTATATGAAAACATGATTTAAACTGTCAAGAGACATCACACGATCACAGGTCATAAAATCGCATGTATAGCCAGACTCACATACGCTACATTAGTCCAAGAATCGACTAAACCATAACTCTGATACCAATAAATGTAACACCTCTAACCCCTATATGATGTCAGAACAGGGTTACGGATCGTTACCAAACTTATAAAATAAACAATCATACATTTCATATTCATTTCTCATTCAAAAAAAAAACCATTCAAATTCATTCATATGGTCCCTAAGACAAGCCTTCGAGGCTCAAAATAAATATTAAAAATGTTTCAGGACAAAACCGAGTACTCAAGAAATTTTTATGAAAACATTGAAAACTTTCAAAGTGCAGGGGACACACGCCCGTGTGGCCAGGCTGTGAGGGCATTTGAAATCAGGACACACGACCGTGTCTCAGCCCGTGTCCGAACCCGTGTAACTCATTGACTTGGATCACATGGCCAGACCACATGCCTGAATGCTAGGCTGTGTACCCGTTCGAAATGGCCTCACACGTCCATGTGCCAGGTCGTGTGCTAGGCCGTGTGAAAATTGGAGGGTATACTAACTTGTGCCACACGCCCATGTGCTAGGCCATGTGAAGCTACTGACTTGTTTTCTATAGAAGTATCAGGGGACACACGGCCGTGTCACCTGGCTGTGCGTCACACATGATTGAAACACATGCCCATGTCTCTGCCTGTATGAACATAAATAGGCCATTTTCCAAGCCATATTTCTCACCCAAAATGGTACCAACCTACACACATATAAATTTGCATAACCATGGCATAAATAGACAATCAAAACCAACTAATATCAAGCTTATAACATGTAATATCCACATATACAACATGATGTCCATAAGCACTTCATTTGACCACATATAATCATGCAATTTATGTAACTCAAACATACATAAATGGTCAAATTCATACATGCATCATTGTGCCTAAAACTTAACATATATGCCACTCATCAACCTCAACCATTTGGTACCAAAAATACCAATTCACAAGCAAGGTATTCACGTGGCATCCATACACCATATATAATAAGGCCATTTACATAAATATATACATAATAAAATATATCAAAACAAGCCAAATCAAATGGCCAAATTCATAACCAAAACATATAGGCTACATTACCCAACATAACCTATACATGCCATTTAACGAAAATATAAAGTCCAAAGTACCAAAATAAGTGTTTGATAGTGTGATGCAATCTCTGACAACTTCCAATCCGAACGATCTTCCGAAGCACTACAAAATAGGAAAAATAAAATAAAGTAAGCAATTAAGCTTAGTAAGTTCGTATAACTATAAATACAACTTACCAATCAAGCACAATCTAGGTAAGCAACATTTAAGGCATAATACAACTCAATTTGGCCCAAAAGTCTTAACACATAATCATCAACCATGTTAGCCATGTATGCATATGTCAAATATAAACCACTTCTTGTATTTCACATTAATACCTGTACTAGTTCGTATTGAACTCGTATAACCTCGTAACAACACTGTGCCCGCTGAACAACTTGGAATAATATCAGATACGCGGGTATCTCACACACTAAGTGCCAATACGTGGTCAAAACCACCATTATTTCATATCTCGTATCAATGCTCTCTCTCAAACCATAACTAGGTCTGCTTCTACAAGCTATCAGTCAAGACATAGCTACACAGTACTGCTCACACAAGCTTTAAAGTAACAGCAACACATGCCGAAAACTCAGCCACCGGTAGGACGTACGAGACCAGCACCCAAAACATAGTAACCCCTAATGACATGTCATTTGTATCCTATCTATTCCTAAGGTTTAGCCGGGATCCTCATGTAACACCCTGAATTTGGGCCTAGTAGAATTGGGCCTATTGGGCTTTGGGTCTCATAATTTTTTTAAGTGAGCAAGAAAATGACAAATGACATGACGGCTTTAAAGGTTTAATGAACTTGGAGTGTCTAGGTGTGTTGGAGAAGCTCTGGGTTCAAGTTTTGTGGTGGAGGATTCTTAATTTAATTAATTAAGGAATCAGGGTTGTAAGTGTGGGCTTTTAAATAAAAATAAGTGAAAATGGCACAAAGAAGCCTATGGTGAAGCTGCTAAGTGACACCACTAGGGTATAGGGAGGTGGCGACATATGCATGCAGGAAGGTCTGAGGTTTGAGTGCTAGCTTAGCCTTATTTTAGAGTTTAATTTTAGGCTTTACAATGTTGGAAGTGGCATGTAGAGTGACTCTAAGGAGAAGTGATCAGTAGAGAGAGTTTAGGAGAAGGATAAGGGAGATATCATGAAGAAAAATTAGGACATGAGCAGTGGATGAAGTGGTGCTAAATTGGACTTTAGGGGTGGATAAGTTCTGGCTATAGGCTATATAAATGTGTGTGTGTCTATTCTGGTGTAACACCCTAAACCCGGCCTAAACGTTACGACCGGATCTGGCATGTCACATAAAAGGGTTGTTTATAAACTGCGCGTTTGTTAAAAATTTTGAGTTTAATTATTTATTCGCTGGTAGTCCTTTATTTAACATTTTGGAAAACGATTATTAAAGGTTTACGAAATTCCCGTATTGAACATATAATAATAATAGGCAGTAATCAAATGAGAAGCTAAACCAAATAAAATACCAAAATTTATGTTATGGTGGCCTTATTACATAAATAGTCCCAAAATTAAAACTTAAAGGAAAATCGGAAATAGTTTATGAAAATAAAAGATTAGATGGCCTCTCGAGTCCGCCTCAGCTCCCAAATCCACGATCTAATGATTACCTGAAAGGTTAAGCAAAGGGGTGAGTCACCGAGACTCAGTGTGTAAATCCCCTATAACACATAAACGACTCGAGGCCCACAATCGCATATTGGGCCTTAGCCCACTCAATATGACGTAAAGATAAATGAGTGCATCATGTCCCAACCCAAGCCTAGTTTATCCATCCTCTACACTCCAACCCGTACCAGCCAATCACACCGTGGGGATTTCTACAATCAACCCTCCATCGCTACACGCCACTTTGACAGTCATGCTGTCAGTTATAATGCCGATCACCATGTGACCTTAAAATCAACTGTGGCTTAGCCACCGATCACCATGTGACCTTATAATCAAATGTGTCAGAGCCACCGATCACTATGTGACCTTATAATCTAGTGTGGCAAAGCCACCGATCATTATGTGACCTCATAATCAAGCACTTCCCCTTAACCATCATAACAGCCCAATATCCCATGCATATGACATAATAATTCATGTATGCAGTATGTCATGTATGCAAAACATATATCAAATATAAGTATAACATGAATTACCATCATAATCAGATAGACAGAATATAACATAATCAAGCTAATCAACCTCTAAGGGTATAACAGTAATTTTACCTACCAAGGGTATTTTTGTAATTTACCTATCGAGGGTATTTCAGTAATTTTGCACCTGCAATGGCCTTTTCGAAGGCCTAATGTCGCCCCGAGTCACTCAGCTACCATTTCTGGTTATACCGGACTATTGGGCCAAAAACCCGATTTTGACCCATTCGAGCCCACACGCTCGTGTGGCCAACCTAACACAAATCTAGCCACGTACATGAGATTCACCTAGTCTAGTTCACTATATGCTACACCATCATACATTTTATTCAATTAGGCCCACGGGCCTATTGGGCCCACTTCGGCCCATCGTGGCCCAAGCAGCCTCAACCCACAAGAATACTACTGATAGCCTCAACTATCGCGTCGAAGCCCCACATGTGCGCTCGCACGCTTGTGTGGCTACTATTACCGTGCCTGGTACTTCGACATTTGTCGCTCTACAACTAGAGTAGAGAGAGTTACACACCTGATAGGAATCTGGTGCTAATCCGCGCTCTGACCACTCCTGTGCCCAAACGCCTTCCAAAGTGTATTCATCTTCCTCCTACAACTAGAGTAGAGAGAGTTACACACCTGATAGGAATCTGGTGCTAATCCGCGCTCTGACCACTCCTGTGCCCAAACTCCCTCCAAAGTGTATTCATCCTCCTCCTAGAATGCTATATATATAGCTAGCTTTTCACCTTCCTTCTTTGTATCTTTCCGATGTGGGATCCTTCCGTCAGTAGAGTTTAAATCCAACTCAAACCCTTCCCGTCCAATTCGTAAAATAAATACTCCCTTGCTTTTCATAAGATTCGAACCCAGGCTCCATTGCAACATAATCCATGCCGCTAACCACTTCGCCACAAGCTCCTCTTGTGTCTTAAACCATGCGCAACTAAATATAAATCTATAGCCAAATACTAAGGTCCATGTAAAAAGAAAACCAAAATGCAAGAGCTAAGACTTGAACCTTTGACCTCCTTCCTTCCTTGTGGCGTTACCCCCTTGCCTCTTATGTGGCGTCACTTTGCCACTACACCACACACTCCACTTGTGCCATTTTTCTCCATATTTTATTCTTAAAGCCTACCTACTAACTCCAGGGGTTTTTTCGCCTAAAACCAAAATTTCCCTAAAGCCAAAGTTTGATCTTCGGACTTCATAGAAGCCCCCTAACCTTCCAAAATCACTTATCTAATAGGTTCAACTTGCATTTAAGCCGATCTCTTGTTCTCAAAAATTTTAAACACTACTACGCTCAAGGCCCATTGGGCCCAATCTTACTAGGCCCAATTTCGGGATGTTACAAATCTACCCTCCTTAAAGAAATTTCGTCCTCCGAATTTCCAACTAACTAACAGTCACACATCCTAACCTACCACACTACGCTCACGCCGCGCACTCTGATCTAATAACACTAATACCCTTTCTAACTTAATCTTGGAACCCCTTCACACAATCAACTATCTAACACCGAAGCAAACAAATATTTTTTACACATACATACAATTTCCATATTCAAGCATCACATCCACACATCGCAGAATAAACACAATCATTTAGCATATAACAAAGCAAAGTATTAGGAAACTTATAGTGTGAACTGGTGCTGGAGACTCGGGTGCCATACTTCCAGAAAACAGATATATATTTTTCTAAACCATTTTCCAAACCATCCTTTGAAAACATTTTTGAACCCAAACCCACAGCCGAGTTTTTGAACCAGGCTCTGATACCATAATTGTAACACCCCAAACCCAGTCTAAACGTTACGACCAGATCTGGCATGTCACATAAAAGGGTTGTTTATAAACTGCGCGTTTGTTAAAAATTACGAGTTTAAATATTTATTCGCTGGTAGTCCTGTATTTCACATTTTGGAAAACGATTATTAAGGGTTTAGGAAATTCCTGTATTGAACATATAATAATAATAGGCAGTAATCAAATGAGAAGCTAAACCAAATAAAATACCAAAATTTAAGTTATGGTGGCCTTATTACATAAATAGTCTCAAAATTAAAACTTAAAGGAAAACTGGAAATAGTTTATGAAAATAAAAAACTTGATGGCCCCTCGAGTCCGCCTTAGCTCCCAAATTCGTGAACTAATTATTACTTGAAAGGTTAAGCAAAGGGGTGAGTCACCGAGACTCAGTATGTAAATCCCCTGTAACACATAAATAGCTCGAGGCCCACAATTGCATATTGGGCCTTAGCCCTCTCAAGATGACGTAAAGATAAATGAATGCATCATGTCCCAACCCAAGCCTAGTTTTTTCCAACCTCTACACGCCAACCCGTACCTGCCAATCACACTGTGGGGATTTCTACAATCAACCCTCCGTTCGCTACACGCCACTTTGACAGTCATGCTATCAGTTATAATGCCGATCACCATGTGACCTTAAAATCAACTGTGGCTTAGCCACCGATTACCATGTGACCTTATAATCAAATGTGGCAGAGCCACCGATCACTATGTGACCTTATAATCAAATGTGGCAGAGCCACCGATCACTATGTAACCTTATAATCAAGTGTGGCAGAGCCACCGATCATTATGTGACCTCATAATCAAGCACTTCCTCTTAACCATCATAACATCCCAATATCCCATGCATATGACATAATAATTCGTGTATGCTGTATGTCATGTATGCAAAACATATATCAAATATAAGTATAACATGAATTACCATCATAATCAGATAGACGGAATATAACATAATCAAGCTAATCAACCTCTAAGGGTATAACAGTAATTTTACCTACCAAAGGTATTTTCGTAATTTACCTATCAAGGGTATTTCAATAATTTCACGCGTGCAATGGCCTTTTTGAAGGCCTAATGTCGCCCCGAGCGACTCAGCTACCATTTTTGGTTGTACCAGACTATTGGGCCTAAAACCCAATTTCGGCCCATTCGAGCCCACACGCTCGTGTGGCCAACCTAACACAAATCTAGCCACGTACATGAGATTCACCTAGTCTAGTTCACTATATACTACACCATCATACATTTTATTCATTGGGCCCACGAGCCTATTGGACCCATTTCGGCCCATCGTGGCCCAAGCAGCCTCAACCCACAAGAATACTACTGATGGCCTCAACTATCGCGTCGAAGCCCCACACGTGCACTAGCACGCTCCTGTGGCTATTATTACAGTGTCCGACACTTCACCATTTGCCGCTCTACAACTAGAGTAGAGAGAGTTACACACCAGATAGGAATCTAGTGCTAATCCGCGCTCCGACCACTCCTGTGCCCAAACACTCTCCAAGGTGTATTCATCCTCCTCCTAGAATGCTATATATATAGCTAGCTTCTCACCTTCCTTCTTTGTATCTTTCCGATGTGGGATCCTTCCGTCAGCAGAGTTTAAATCCAACTCAAACTCTTCCCGTCCAATTCGTAAAATAAATACTCCCTTGCTTTTCATGAGATTCAAACCCAGGCTCCCTTGCAACATAATCCATGCCGCTAACCACTTGGCCACAAGCTCCTATTGTGTCTTAAACCATGCGCAACTAAATATAAATCTATAGCCAAATACTAAGGTCCATGTAAAAAGAAAACCAAAATGCAAGAGCTAAGACTTGAACCTTGGACCTCCTTCCTTCCTTGTGGCGTCACCCCCTTGCCTCTTATGTGGCGTCACTTTGCCACTACACCACACACTCCACTTGTGCCATTTTTCTCCATATTTTATTCTTAAAGCCTACTTACTAACTCCCAGGGTTTTTTGGCCTAAAACCAAAATTTCCCTAAAGCCAAAGTTTGATTCCGAAACTTCATAGAAGCCCTCTAACTTTCCAAAATCACTTATCTAATAGGTCCTACTTACATTTAAGCCGATCTCTTATTCTCAAAAATTTTAAACGCTACTATGTTCAAGGCCCATCGAGCCCAATCCTACTAGGCCCAATTTCGGGATGTTACATCTGGGGTCCTAGGTAATGCCGAATTTTCCATTATTTTTCTTTTCCTTACCGAAACCTTATTTTTCAACAACCAAAAATACCTTGCCATGTTGCTGAAATCTCCTATATTCGAATCCATTTTTGCCTAATTCTCTCATAGCCAAACTCTTTTAATGCCGAAGTATCATGATCATCTCTTGCCGAAATCCCTATTAGTACCGAATCTTTGTTGTTTCCCTCCATCACAAATCGATTGTTATCTACTATCAGTCAAGGTTAAAAGTCGAAGGGCTATCTCACTTCTCATTGTCGTTAATCTTGTATTAACAAGGGTAAGGTTCAGAGATCGCAAGCGTGGTAAGGATCGTTAGCAAAGTGTAAGAGTACTCAACTCGATTATGGTTTAAGTAAATGGCCGAATGTGAGTATGATCTATAGGGGTGACTTGTGTGGATTACGAGTAACTCAAAGTTTGATGGTGTATGTGTGAGTGCAGATCTAGGGGATACTCGTGACTAGTAGCTAAGGAAGGGTATTAGAACCTAGTGGCACACAGTAAGTTTACGGTAAGGCTTCGGCTTTTGGTAAATATTTTGATTAAGTATAGGTGATTGATTGAAGGATGGTTGGTTGGATGTTCAAGACCAAGGATAGTATAGCACATCGCAGTAGCCAGGTGTGTACAAACACTACACACACATGATATCGACAATGTCGAAAAGCCAAAAGTGGCTAAATGGGCCCGGTAGGCCCTGAGGCTAAGTTTGATGAAATTGATTGATTTGGTTGTATGAATTGAGTTAGTCATGCATGTTACATGATCTGGAATTGTTTTGGGCCTAATAGGCCATATGAATGAGATCCGGGCCTAATGGGCCATAAAGATGTGATTTGGGCTTAAGGGGCTATATGAACATGAAATGGGCTTGATGGGCTTTATGGGGATGTAGACAGGTATGCTAGGGTTTAATGGACTTGAGGCCTAGTTCTGAACAACTCTTAAATCGCATAAGACTTAATTTATTAATCAACGTGTCTGGGGACAAGTCGCTGGGTTAGAGTGTGGCAATGGACATATGCATATCTAGGATTGGATCTAGGGAGAGCTTGGTACTTAAGCGGTCCTAGCGGCCCACCTCCTGTTCTATGGAATCCTACCTGGTGCGTAGTGTTTGTTAATTTTAGCTGCAAGGACTTGTTAATGGGCCAAAGTTCATAACTAAAACCTAAAAGGGAACAAAATACCCTTGATTTGAAAAATTACCAAAATACCCTTAGTTTGAAAATTCCCAAAATATCCTTAGATTTGCAAAATTACTAAAATACCCCCGATTTGTAAAGTTACCAGAATATCCCTAATTTGCAGAATTTCCAAAATACCCTTGATTTGCAAAATCACCTAAATACCCTTGTAGGGTAGAAGTACGAAAATACCCTTGGGTAATGAAATGACTAAAATACCCCTAAGTGCTTAATGTCTAAAATTTTGTATGTTGCATTCATGAAATTTATGTTGAATTTGGGTGGGTTTGATGATACAGAGGAAGATATGTGAGGATCGCATAATCACTTGACAACCGTGGATCCACCGGTGGCTTTAAACCCATTATATGTTTAGCAGCTTTGCTGCAACGTTTGAGTAGTGCCACTGTTGGTGCTACCTTTGGAGTGTAGGGATGGGTGGGTTGATATTTATATCCCCACAAGAGTGTAGGGTTGGAAGGGAAATGGAGTGCAGGGTTGGATTTGGGATGGGTGCATTGCATTCATGTGATACTGATGTGATATGAGGTCATTGTGGGCTAAGGCCCAAGACCGTCGAATTTGATAGGGCTTAGGCCCAATGTGATATTTGCATGTTGATTGGATTACCAAGGGTCGTACACACTGGGTTTCGAAACTCACACCCTTTTTATTAAATGTTTCAGGTGATCCTCAGTAGACGGCTCGACATGGGAGAGGATTCGGAGATGGCCACACTACAAGATACTTAGGAGTTCTGTTTATTAGTTTCAAAAGACATGATTTTAATTTCTTTATTTTCGTTGGTTGTAATAAGGCCTTGTACTCCGATTTGACTTTAGATTTTGAGTTTTGTTGTTTTTATTTCAAATGTTTACTTAATTGTTGAACCTGGATAAATTTCTTAAATTTAAACATGGGCTCTTCTCATTACTTAGCAAGATTCAAGGATTTTGGGCTTTTAGGCCTTAAAATTTTAACTTAGCAAAATCATTTTGAATTATCCCTTTGATTTGACATCACTAGATTCGGCCATAACATCTGGGCTAGGTCTGGGGGTGTTACACCCAACGTCGCCGAAACTTTGTCGAATATTTCCGTAGAGTCATATGATTACAATTATAATAAGAAAACATTTAAAACACATAAAATTTAATGCTTATTAACATATGAACTTACCTCGAATTAGTACGGAGAAAATTGATCGATTAGTCCACCACTTTGTCTTTTCCTCGATTTCATTCCAAAGGTTGCTTTTCTTGATCTATATAAACAAATTTAACTAATTTAATTCTCATACTATCAATTCAATCCAAGATTCATGTTATGAAAAAATTACCATTTTGCCTCTATACTTTTGACTTCTTTAAAATTTAGTCACTAGGCTCGTAAAATGAAATTTATGCAATTTCACCCCTAGTCAACCCATAAATTTCACAATTTTACACATTTACTACAAAATTTACGCATTTCTCAATTAAACACCTAATTGACAAATTTAATAAAAATTCCTTTACAAAAATTGTTTATCTAACAACAACCATTATTTTTCTACCATTAAAATTCAAAACCCTAACATGCACAATAATGGAAAAACTCAAACACTTTAATAATTTCAAAAATTAGTCCCCAGGCTAGCTAGATTAAGCTACAACGATCCCTAAAACATAAAAATTAACAAAAAAAGAACAAGAATCACTCACCAATTGAGCTTCAAAGATGTCAAACCCTAAGGAGCAAAAATGGCTTCTTTTTCCTTTCAGAATCAGTTGAAGAAGAAAAAGAAAATATGATGCCTTTTAATGTTTATTTATTTTATCATTTATATTTTTTTTACCAAATTAACCTTCACAACATTTAAAAATAACAAAATTACCAAGCCATGCTCATCCACTATCATCTTTAATGGTCTAATTACCACATAAGGACCTCCACTTTAAAGTTCTATAGCTATTTAACACCTTTAGCTAATAGAACACAATTTTCACAATTTTCACATTTTACACGATTTAGTCCTTTTCATCAAATTGAACATGTAAACATTAAGATTTCTTAACGAAAATTTTATACTATAATTCTATCATGCTGTAGATATTAAAATAATATTAAAATAAATTCTATCATTCTATATGTACCAAAATGACACAAGCCAACCAACCAACATCAAATAGTACCAAAACAAGTTATGCATGCCAATATCATTACTTAGCATTCAACCCAAACTTTACACATAAGTTCACCTATACATGCCATTATAACCTTGACTAGCACATCAAGACTATTGATATAATCGCTGGATAGTGTGATCTCCGACGAGCTTCCAAACCTATAGAGCCTCCGATAATCATCAACCTTTTCATAAAACTATGAACCATTTCATTTACTTGCTTAACATTTTATTCTTAAGTGCTTAGCATAAGTCTAAAAAACATTGTCAATTCGCGAGTTAGTGTACTTATCCACAATATAGGTAAATTCATCCATAACATAAGTAGATTTCTCACATATAAATACATCATTTAATTTATCAATCTTTTTATTTCCATATAACATCATGTTACATAAAAGATCATCTATAATATATGAAATTTACCATCTATGAACATAACATTTTATTCACTAACATTACCATCTCATCATATTTTATCCAATTATGAACTTACCGTTTCATTCCCTTATCTTACCCGTTTCATTTGCATAGTACAAAGCATAAGCAAAAAACATTAACCATAACCACAAGCTTGGAACAAGCTTAAACATCATCATTACACAAACTAGTGCATTTATACAGAACTCTTTTGGGTTCAACCACATGATAGGCTAATTCATGAGAAAATACATCATTTGATTCATACAACCTTTTCATAAATATAAGCATATTTCCATTGAAGTTTACCATTTCGATCTTTTTCTTAAATACATGATATAGTTCATTTGAACACTTACCGTTCCTTTCCTTTTCATTAATGCATGATATAGTTCATATAATATTTGATTTAGAGTTACTAGAGTGTAACCAGGGGCATGGACGTGCAGCCAGGCGTACCGAAGTACAAACAGGGGCACGTAAGTGCAATCAGGGGTACCAAAGTACAAACAGGGGCACGTAAGTGCAATCAGGGGTACCAAAGTACAAATAGGGGCACGTAAGTGCAATCAGGTGTACCGAAGTACAAATAGGGGCACATAAGTGCAATCAGGGGTACCAAAGTACAAATAGGGAAACATAAGTGCTATTAGGGGTACCAAAGTACAAACAGGGGCACGTAAGTGCAATCAGGGGTACCAAAGTACAAATAGGGGCACGTAAGTGTAATCATTCAATAATTAACTATGAACATTTAATTAAAGAACTATATTATAAAAATGCATGTAGACATTAATTTATGTATTGAAACACTATGAACTTACTTGGCTAAATTATAGAAATGTCAAAGTACAGGGGCTATTTGGTAATTTTTCCTTCTCCTCAATTTTCCACACATTCTTGATCTAAATTAATAATTTTATTAAATTCATTCAAAACCAATTTATTTAATGCTATTTAGTTCTTTTTGACATTTTTACAAAATTGCCCTCAACATTTTACTTTTATTTAATTTCGTCACTAAATCTAAAACATGCAAATTAACCATTTTTATTCAAAACCCATGTCAACCAAATATTCATAGCTTACATTATAGCCCATATTTGTTAAAATTTCACATCGCTTCCTTGTATTTTTACTATTTCAATAATTTAATCCCTAATCATTAAATTTAACAAAAATCACTTAACAAAATACTTATAAATAACAACTAATACTTCAAATTCATCATTTAACATCTAAAATCACAAATATTCATTAATGGCAATATTCAATATCTTTAATAGTTTCAAAAACAAAGGTACAGGCTAGCTGACCTAATTGCAACGATCTCAAAAATATAAAAAATATTGGAAATAGATGAAAAATGAATTAGAATAAAGCTCAACCGAAAGTTCTTAAGCTTTAACCATGGAGGTTTCGGTTCATAAGCATGAAAAATGAAAAAGATGACATTGGCTTTCTTTTGTTTTTACTTTACTATTACTTTAACATATAAAATCTTTTAATTAAAATATTTTAAAAACATAATATTTCTTACTTTTGCACCCACTAACCGTACATCATAATAATTCAGGTATATTTTCACTTTAAAACCTTCACTTCACTTCATACTTTTATAACTATTTAATACAAATAAACTTATAGCGATTAACTTTTGTATCCTTTGCAATTTAATCTGTAACACCCCAAACCCGGCCTAGAACTTAGGCCCGAATCCGGCGTGTCACATTGAAGTATTTTTTCAAAAACCTTGTTTTTGTTGAAAACCCTTAAAGAATTCTGATTAAAAACCCAGTTCATAGTTGTCTTCCAAAACGATGTGTATTAAGAAATCTGTCTTTTCGATTATACGTTAACAATTATTTAAAAATAAAGCTTTTTACCAGTGAAAGCTTAATTTTGAATAAAACACTTGTTTTCAGAAAAATTTGATATAAATCTTAAAAGAAATAAAGTAAAACATTCAATGTAAAGTTAAGCAGAGGGGAAGCCTTATTACAATCCAACTTAAAATGATCAAAGTACCTAAAACTATAAAGAAAATCAAGTAAAATGAAGCGTCTTGCTAGCTGGCCACCTCCCAGTCCCTCCATCCTTCGAACAGCCTACTTGGAATTTCCTGGGAAAATAAAAGAGGGGGTGAGTTTTGAAACTCAGTGTGTACAACCCTCAGCAAACATATAACATACAAGCAATCAATTGGGCCTAAGCCCTTTTCATAATAATAACATAGCAACATCATACATGCAATGCTGTGCAAACCTCCCCAGATAATCCATCCGCTACACATCATCTCCGTCCCCCGATACACATCATGTGGGGATGTTTACATCAACCCACCCATCCGGTTCACATCAATGGTAGCCCGATTGCGGTACTACCTGCGTTGCAGAAAAGATTCTAATGGGCTTGAAAGCCATCTGTGGATCCACGGTCGTCAAGCAACCATGCGATCATCATATACTTCCTTCGTTCCATACTTCCCACCCATATGCAACCTAGGTAGTATATCATATGAATGCAGCATGTAACATCCACAAATCCTAAGTTTAACACATAGGGGTATTTTAGTCATGTTCGCCCTTAGGGCATTTTGGTCATTTTTAAGTATTATGGATTTAGTACTTACCTGGGTCTGTTAACAAATCCCCGTTGGCCAAAGTGAACAGGTACTATGCACCAGGTACGATTCCAGAGAAGAGGAGGTGGGTCATTGAGACCGCTTAAGTACCAAGCTCTCTCTAGATCAAATACTAGACATGCGTATACCCATTACCACACTTCAACCTTATGACTTGTCCACGGTTGCAATTATGTGTTCAAGTTTTATGTATGTTTTAGCAGTTATCAGATACTAAGACCAAACCCATATTCAAAACCCAAATAAGCCTACATACATGCAAACGGCCCACTAAGTCCAATCTCATTCATATGGCCCATTAGGCCTAAATTATATCCATATGGCCCATTAGGCCCAGATCCCATTCATATGGCCTATTAGGCCCAAATCAATTCCAGATCATGTAACGTGCATGACTAACTCAATTCATATAACCAAATCAAACAATTTCACAAAACTTAGCCTTAGGGCCCATCAAGCCCATTTAGCCAGTTTTGGCTTTCGACTTTCCAGCATTGTCGACCTCATGTGTGTTTAGTGTTTGTACACAGCTGGTAATAACGCGTGTTGCGATTTCCTCTTAGTCACGAACCTACATTCGATATTACTTAACAATTAATCATAGGTTAAATACAAACTTTATCAAAAACTGAAGCCTCACCGTAACCTTACCGTGTGCGACAAGCCTTAATAGCTCCTTTCTTTGACACCAACCGCGATTAGACCCTAGATCTGTACCAACTTAATCATTAGAGCCTAAGTAATAGATGACTTGCATCCAACACAAGTCACCTTCACAATATATATGACCATTCGGCCAATCCTTAAACCGAAGTAAATAACACCTACCCAAAACCCGAAATGCAAAAAGAGTGAAATGGTAATGACCTTGGAGGGAAGAGATCGATGCTAAATCCCAAGAATCAATAGGCCAAAGCAGAAGAAAAAACACATAGAAGATTCGGCCAAGGTGTATTCGGCCTAAAAATCGGAGTGGTGCAAAGGGATATTTGGCACCTAAATGCAAGGTAAAGGAAGAAGATGAAATCACAAAAATCAAATAAGAACCTTGACGGAGAATAAATGTTATTCGTTTTGTCAAGGAAGAAGAGAAGAATTGGCTAAGAAGCAAGAATAAAGGTTTAGAAGGTAGGAGAAGAGTGAAGAATCGGCAACAAGGCAAGGTATTTTCGGTTGTGGAAAAATAAGGGTTCAGCAAAGAAAAGAAAAAGAATGGAAAATTCGGCATTACCTAGGTCCCCAGATTTGGCACACACACATTTATATAGCCTATGGCTGAAACATAGCCACCCCTAAAGTCCAATTCGGCACCACTTCATCCACTGCTCATCTCCTAATTTTTCTTCATGATATCTCCCTTATCCTTCTCCTAATTTACGGATCACTTCCCCTTAGAGTCCCTCTATATGCCACTTCCAACCTTTTAGAATCCTAAAATTAAACTCTAAAATAAAACTAAGCTAGCACTCGAACCTCAGCCCTCCCTGCATGCATATGTCGCCACCTCCCTACATCATAGTGGCGTCACTTAGCCACTTCACCATAGGCTTCTTTGTGCCATTTTTCACTTATTTTTGTTTAAAAGCCCACTACCCACAACCCTGATTCCTTAATTAATTAAATTAAGAATCCTTCACCACAAAACTCGAACCCAGAGCTTTTCCAACAGACCTAGACACTTCAAATTCATTAAAACTTAAAGCCATTATGTCATTTTGCTCACTTAAAAATTTTATGAGACCCAAAGCCCAAAGCCCACTTCATCTAGGCCCAAAATTTGGGGCGTTACAACTCTACCCCCTTAAAGAAATTTCATCCCCGAAATTTCCAACTAACTAGAGGGATCCAACATCGGGAAGCTAGCAGGAGGGAAGGTGAGAAGCTGGCTTTAAATAGAGCAATCTATGAGGAGAGTAAGAATACCTTAGTTGACGTTTAGGCATAGGAGTGTTCGGAGCACGGATTAGCTTCAAATCCCTATCAGGTGTGTATTACGCACTACTCTAGCTGTAGAGTGGTAAATGTCAAAATGTCAGTCACACGGTGATAGTAGCCACACGAGCGTGCGAGTACATGTGTGGGAGCTTCGACACGATAGTTGAGGCCATCATGAGTGTTCTTATGGGTTTAGGCTGTTTGGGCCACGATGGGCCGGAAGGGGCCATGTGGGGCCAATGGGACCGTGGGCCGATATGAATAAGTTGTATGATTGTGTAGTAGATATTGGACTAGTGCATGTGAATCTCATATCTGTGGCTAGATTTGGGCTAAATGGGTCACGCGAGCGTGTGGGCTCATTTGGGCCGAGAATGGGCCTTAGGCCCAATCGCATCGTTATCTCGTTTCTTCCTGTTAGGGTGATTGGTTACTTTGTGGTTGTGATTTAAGCATTCGTGTTGACTCCGGTTCTGTAAGATCGTGTTCTTGATGAGCAAAGGGGATTCTAGTCGTAGGGGGCAGCAAAGGTGCCAGCCAGGACTTTGCATATAGACTCCACTCCCAAGTTTAAGCGGCGTAAGGTGTCAGCGGTTCGGGACTTTTCACCTGGATGCGGAAGGGTGTCGGCATCAAACTTTGGTTTAACTAGGCAAATTGCAGATGATCGTTCTAGTGAAGGCAAGTGATAATAAATCTCATGGTTAGGTGTTTGGAATAGAGATCTCCTAATTCTTTTGCTAATTGTGTTAATTGGGTGTTAAGTTTTGTATAGGTGAAGGAACTTGTGATTATTTAGTACTCTACGTGATAAGGTGTGTAATCTCACACCTCTGTTTGTTCTATTAATGCAATGTTCTGTGAATCGGCTAAAAGCCAAAATACTGAAATGCTGGAATATTAGCATCTGAGATCACTCGAGCGTACGAATGTTTGTAGAGATAAATCGAGCGACTAGTCTTGGCGATAGACTATTGGGAGTGTCAGGAACTATCTCGTGGGACTGAGGCTGTAATGGGCCTTGTAGAGCCGAAGAGGGCTAAGTGGGCCCAACGGGCTAACAGGCCCACATGGGATGAATTTATGGTAAGTTCTGGATATTAGATACGGCTGCAAAGTCTGTAAAACTGTGACCGAAAGTTGGCTGAATGGGCCACACAAGCGTGTGGGCCCGTTTGGGTCGAAATTGGACTTTAGGCCCAATTGCACCGTTTTGACTAGAAATGGAACCTTTATCACTCGAGGTGACCGTAGGCCTCCGAAAAGGTCGTTCGAGGGGCAAATTACCAAAATACCCTTAGTGGATAAATTACCGAAATACCCTCGATGGGTAAAAATTACCGAAATTACCATTTTACACCTAAACGAAAAAATAACCATTATACCCTTAGTGGTAGTTTAAATGTTGTTTATGTGGTTTTTATATATCTGTATATGATCGAAATACACTGCATAGTTAACATATTGCATTGGGTTGGTTTGCTGATTGGAGGAAGTACAGTTATAGTGGCATCGCCACATATTCTTATTTTGGTGGCTCAGCCACGTATACTGTTATTAGTAGCTAGGCTGCATTATTGGAGAGTTTGGCTGGGCGGGTCGACATGGTCCTCACATGGAGAGATTGGTTGGTACGGGTGGAGAGTTTGGTTGGTATAGGTTGGGTACATGTTCATTGCATTGATATGATTTTGGGGCTTAGGCCCAGATCGTTATCGAGTAGGGCTTAGGCCCAGACCGTCCCCGAATAGGGCTTAGGCCCAGACTGATGCCGTATGGGCTCGAGCCCAGACTATGATCATATCAGGGCATTACACACTAAGTTCTTGTAACTCACCCCTTTTTTCCTTAATTGTGCAGGTAATCTCTAGTCATAGAGTATTTGGAGCTGCGAGGGACTCAGAGGTGGCCACATGTCGGATATGCTTTACAGTTAAACTTGGCGATTTTAGTTTAATTTAATTTATTTTAAATTATTGGGTTAATAATTTATGTAATAAGGCCATTGGGATTTTCTTTTTAACTTTTATTTAGTATTTCTTTTAATTACAAACTGCTAATCTATTAAACGCGGGGTTTTTAAAACAATAACTACTGTTTTCAAAATATCACGTTTTCGCAACTAATTAAGTCAGACTTCTGCAACAAACAAAGTATTTGAAAATAATAATATTTTTTGCAAGGAAATAACTTTGAGCAAGTCTTGTTTTTGTAAGCAACGAAATTTGAGATTTTCAAATGGTAGAAAGATTTAAATTGAGGACGGGTTTTTAATGAACATATAGTTTTCAAACAACATTTGATGTGACATGCTAGATCCGGCCATAACGTCTAGGTCGGGTTTGGGGTGTTACAGTTGCGGAAACATAATGTTTTAAAGAAAATTATCATTTTGGAAATCGTATTCCACGTTTAGCAGTTAGAAAACATCATAAATAAATATCACAAATAATAAGTTAAAAATAGAGAGGCCTTATTACAACCCAAATTAAATACTTGAATTTAAAAAATCAAAACCACAACCATAAGCAGCGTGTGGCCTTCTCCGAGTCCCTTGTAGCACCGATTCGTCAACGGCTGGGGCTTACCTGCACCGTTAAAATCGGGGTGAGTTTACGAAAACTCAGTGTGTAATCCCCTTACTAGAGTAACAACATCGATATCTGAAACAAAATCAAAAACGATGCAGGCCAAAGCCCTTTAACATAATAATGCAGATCCGATTCAGAGCATACGTGGGCCAGAGCGCACTACAATATCACTTGGGTCACAGCCCATAACAGAATCAATTTAGCCTAGCCCAAACCAAAAGCAGAACAAGTGGCCTAAGCCTAGTATAGTGACAGATCGCATAAACAGATATGCAATAGTATGAGGATGGATCCCACCCCGATCCAGCCAACACACCACCCGTACCAACCAACACACCTTGTTGGGATAAAATCGACCCACCCAGCCAACACACCAAGCTTGGCATCGGTTGCGGCACTACGTCAACAGAACGGCTCGACGCTGTGGACAGAATGGCTAAAAGCCATAAATTTTGTAGCATTGCTGCTGGTTAACAGAACGGCTAAAAGCCATAAATATCGCAGAAAGGCTGAAAGGCTTGTACAGAACGGCAATGGGCCGTACACTTCCTCCGTAACTTTGTCCCAACCCCATGTAATATGTCATGTATGTCATGCTCAATCATCACAGGTGTATGCAGAATGACCATACTCACTAACAGTCATTTAACATATGCTACAAGCATATCAGTCACAAGACCACAGTCAAGTCAGTTAAAACACAGTCATACGATCACAGTCAAGTCATGGCACAAAATCAGTCATTTACCCTCAGGGGCAAAATAGTCATTTTACCCTATAAGGGTATTTCGGTAATCCTATCCTTCAGGGGTATTTCGGTAATTCTACCCTACAAGAGTAGTTCAGTAATTCTACCCTACATGGGTATTTCAGTGATTTTACAAATCAAGGGTATTTCGATAATTTTACAAATCGATGGTATTTCAGTAATTTTACAAATCAGGGGTATTTCGATAATTTTGCAATCCAAAGGTATTTTAGTAATTTCACAAACTGGGGTATTTCGGTAATTTTGCAAATCGAGGGTATTTTAGTAATTTTACAAACTGGGGGTATTTTGGTAGTTTCACAAATCAGGAGTATTTCGATAATTTTGCAAACTAAGGGTATTTCGATAATTTTGCAAACTGGGGTATTTCATTAATTTTCGTAAACTAGGGGTATTTTAGTAATTTTACAAACCAGTGGTATTTCGGTAATTTTGCAATCTAAGGGTATTTCAATAATTTCACAAATCAGGGGTATATTGGTAATTTCACAAATCAGGGGTATTTCTATAATTTCAGAAATCATTGTATTTCAATAATTTTACAAACTGGGGTATTTCGGTAATATTCCAAATCGGGGTATTTCGGTAATTTTGTAAACCAAGGAATCCTAAACAGAGATAACGATGTGAATGGGCCTAGGGCCCATTCTCGGCCTAAATAGGACCACACACTCGTGTGGCCCATGTGGCCCAAATCTAGCCACGGATATGAGATTCACATAGTCCAGTCCAATATTTACTACACAATCATACAACTTATTCGATTGGGCCCACGGGCCCATTGGCCCCTTTCAGCCCATCATGGCCCAAACAACCTAAACCCACAAGAACAGTCATGATGGCCTCAACTATTGCGTCGAAGCTCCCACACGTGCGCTCACACGCTCGTGTGGCTACCATCGCCGTGTGACCGGCATTTCGGCATTTGCCGCTCTACATCTAGAGTAGTGCAAAATACTCCTATCAGGAGTTAATCCGCGCTCCGAACACTCCTATGCCCAAACTCCAACCAAGGTATGCTTACTCTTCTCATAGATCGCTCTATTTAAAGCCAGCTTCTCGCCTACTCTCATGCTAGCTTCCCGATGTGGGATCCTCCTTCAAAGAGAGTTTAATTCCAAAGACAAACTCGTCATTCCAATCCATAAAATAAACACTCCTTTGCTTGACATGAGATTTGAACCTTTGCCCTCTCCTATGCTCCAGACGCTACATGCCACCACAACACAAGCCCCTTTTGTGACTTAGAACATGCGCAACTAAATATAAGCCTATGGGCCAAAGTCTAAGTTCATTTAAAAAATAAATCAAAATGAATTGCAACTGCCAAGACTTGAACCTTGGACCCCTTGCTTCCTCTATGGCGTCACTTCCTTGTGTTCCACGTGGCACCATTTGCCACTAGACCACAACTCCTTTTGTATCATTTTTCTCCACATTTTATTCTTAAAGCCTACTTACTAACTCTCAGGGTTTTATTCACCTAAAACAATTTTTTTTTTCTAAAGCCCAGGTTTGAACACTGGACTTCATAGAAGCTCCCTAACCTTCGAAAGTCACTCACCTAATAGGTCTAACTTGCATTAGTGTCATTCTCTTGTTCTCAACAATTTTAAACGCTCCCGTGCTCAAGGCCGAATAGGCCCAATTTTAGTAGGCGCAAATTCAGGGCGTTACAATTCTACCCCCTTAAAGAAATTTTGTCCTCGAAATTTCCAACTATATAATAGCTGCACAACACAGGTTACACCACCACTCTGCCACTGTGCGCTCTGAATCTAATATCCCTATCATATCTTAACTAGAACTTGGAACTCCCTACACCTACTCAAAACACCTAACCATTGAAGTAGACAGATATCTCACACACAACCACACATCTAACCACAGAAACAAACAAATACTTATCACACATGCATATAATTTCTATATTCAAACATCACATCCAAACAAAACACACACAGAATAAATACCAAAAAAACTCAGTCCAATATCTAAAGTAACCACCCTATTTCTAACTTACTGTATTTAAATTTCTAAACAGAAAAAAGTATTCAGAAAACTTTCGGATTCGGCGCTAGAGACTCGGTGTACCACACTTTTAGAAAACGGTCAATACACCATTTCAGAACATCAAATCTTTTCAAGCCTTTTTGATTTTCAAGCCTTTTTGAAACAACACTTCCAAAAATTCAATTTTGTAAACCCAATCCACAGCTGAGTTTTGCAACTTGGCTTTGATACCATTAAATGTAACACCCTAAACCCAGCCTAAAAGTTAGGCCCGAATCTGGCGTGTCACATGGAAGTCTTTTTCAAAACCATATTTCTTGTTGTTAAAACTTGTTTGAGAGTTAAAACCTTTTTGTTAAAAAAACTTAAGCAATTCTTGTCCACTTAAAAATGTAACTACTTTTAAAACCTTATATGTTGTAGAAGCATATTTAAAATAAAGAATTTACGAATAGGTGATGTTTAGAAACTGAGTTGCAGAAGCATTTTGAAAACGTTGCGAAAACGTAGTGTTTTGAAGATAATTATCATTTTGGAAATCATATTCCACGTTTAGCAGTTAGAAAACATCATAAATAAATATCACAAAAAAAAAGTTAAAAATAGAGAGGCCTTATTACAACCCAAATCAAATACCTGAATTTAAATAATTAAAATGGAAACCATAAGCAGTGTGTGGCCTTCTTCGAGTCCATCGCAGCACCGATCCGTCTAAGACTGGGGATTATCTGCACAATTAAAAAGGGGGTGAGTTTACAAAAACTCAGTGTGTAATCCTCTTACTAGAGTAACAGTCAGTATACAAAAACAGAACCCGAAATAGTCTGGGCCAATGCCCTTTAACAGTAACAGTACAGTCCAGTTCAGAGCATACATGGGCCAAAGCTCACTACAATATCACTTGGGCCATAGCCCATAACAGAATCAATTGAGCCCAACTCAAACCATTAGCAGAACAAGTGGCCTAATCCCAGTACAGTGACAGATCTCATAAATAGATATACAACAGTATGAGGATGCATCCCACCCTGATCCAGCCAACCACCACCCGTACCAACCAACACACCCTGTGCAGATAAAATCGACCCACCCAGGCAACACACCAAGCTTAGCACCGGTTGCGGCACTAAGTCAATAGAACGGCTCATGCCATGGATAGAACTACTAAAAGCCATAAATATAACAGCATCACTTCCAGTTAACAGAACGGCTAAAAGCCATAAATATCACAGCATTGCTGCCGGTTAACAGAACGGATAAAAGCCATAAATATTGAAGAAAGGCTAAAAGCCTTATACAAAACGGCAATGGGTAAGGCTGAAAGCCTTGTATAGAATGGAAATGGGTTGTACACTTCCTCCGTAACTTTGTCCCAACCCCATGCAATATGTCATGTATGTCATGCTCAATCACCACAAGTGTATGCAGAATGACCATACTCAGTAACAGTCATTTAACATATTTTACAAGCATATCGATCCACACGACCACGCGATCAAGTCGGTTAAAAACACGATCATACGATCACAGTCAAGTCATGGCGCAAAATCAGTCATTTACCCTCAGGGGCAAAATAGTCATTTTACCCTATAAGGGTATTTCGGTAATCCTACCCTTCAGGCGTATTTCGATAATTCTACCGTATAGGGGTAGTTCAGTAATTCTACCCTACATGGGTATTTTAGTGATTTTACAAATCAAGGGTATTTCGATAATTTTACAAATCGAGGGTATTTCGATAATTTTACAAATCAGGGGTATTTCGTTAATTTTACAATTTAGGGGTATTTCGGTAATTTCACAAACTGGGGTATTTCGATAATTTTGCAAACCAAGGGTATTTTGATAATTTTGCAAACTGGGGTATTTTAGGAATTTTTGTAAACCAGGGGAATTTTAGTAATTTTGTAAACCGAGGGTATTTCGATAATTTCACAAATTAGGGGTATTTTGGTAATTTTACAATCTGAGGGTATTTTGGTAATTTCATAAATTAGGGATATTTTAGTAATTTCACAAATTAGGGGTATTTCGATTATTTCACAAATCAGGGTATTTCGGTAATTTTGCAAACCGAGGTATTTCAATAATTTTATAAACCGGGGTATTTTGGTAATTTTGTAAACTAAGGCATTCTAAACAGAGATAATGATGTGAATGGGCCTAAGCCCATTCTCAGCCCAAATGGGCCCACACACTCGTGTGACCCATGTAGCCCAAATCTAACCACAGATATGAGATTCATATAGTCCAATCCAATATTTACTACACAATCACACAACTTATCCAATTGGGCCCACGAGCCCATTGGCCCCTTTCGGCCCACCATGGCCCAAACAGCCTAAACCTATAAGAACACTCATGATGGCCTCAACTATCCCGTCGAAGCTCCTACACGTGCACTCGCACGCTCGTATGGCTACCATCGCTGTGTGACCGGCATTTCGGCATTTGCCGCTCTACATCTAGAGTAATACTCCTATCAGGAATTAATCCACGCTCCGAACACTCCTATGCCCAAACGCCAACCAAGGTATGCTTACTCTTCTCATAGATCGCTCTATTTAAAGCCAGCTTCTCGCCTACTCTCATGCTAGCTTCCCAATGTGGGATCCCTCCTTCAGCAGAGTTTAATTCCAACACAAACTTTGGCCGTCCAATCCGCAAAATAAACACTCCCTTACTTGACATGAGATTCGAACCTTTGCCCTCTCCTATGCTCCAGATGCTACATGCCACCACAACACAAGCTCCTTTTGTGACTTAGAACATGCGCAACTAAATATAAGCCTATGGGCCAATGTCTAAGTTCATTTAAAAATAAATCAAAATGAATTGCAAGCGCCAAGACTTGAACCTTGGACCCCTTGCTTCCTCTTTGGCATCACTTCCTTGTCTCCCATGTGGCGTCATTTGCCACTAGACCATAATCCTTTTGTGTCATTTTTCTCCATATTTTATTCTTAAACCCTACTTACTAACTCCCAGAGTTTTATTCACCTAAGACCAAATTTTTTTCTAAAGCCTAGGTTTGAACCCGGGACTTCATAGAAGCCCCCTAACCTTCCAAAATCACTCACCTAATAGGTCTAACTTGCATTAGTGTCGTTCTCTTGTTCTCAAAAATTTTAATCGCTCCCGTACCCAAGGCCCAATAGGCCCAATTCTACTAGGCCCAAATTGTGGGCGTTATAAGAAACCACTTCAGAGAATGCAGATTGAAAGACGAGTCGTCTTTAAAATTTGTTCTTACGATCATTATCTCAGATACTACCCTGAATGGTCTGATAAAGAAAAGGCTCAGACTACTTGTTTGGGTAACACAGCTGCGAGAGGGAGACCACAAAGAAATACTGGAAATGCAAGTAACAGTCGAAGTGGAATGAAAGATTCAACTGTAAGATCTGAGGCACGAGCACCAGCTAGGGGTTACACGATTAATGCTCGAGAGGAAGCTTCAACACCTGAAGTGATCATCGATACATTTTCTATCTTTGATACTAATGTTAATGCTTTGATTGACCTGGGGTTAATGCTGTAACAACCCATTTTTAGTGAACTCGGAATAGTGTAACACCCCTAACCCGTATTCGTTGTCAGAATAGGGTTACAGAGCATTACCAGACTTATATCTAAAGTAATTATACAATTCTCATATCCAAACAAACATCATTCAAATACAATCATATAGTCCCTAATACAATTCCTCGAGGCCAAAAACAAGCATTAGAAGTGATTTGGGACTATACTGAGAACTTAGGGAAATTTTGGGAAAAACATAGTAAATTTTCAAAGTACAGGGGACACATGCCCATGTGACCCAGCCGTATGTTTCACACTGTAACAGCTCATTTTTAGTCAAATTAGAACTGTGGTTTCGGAACCACAAGTCTGAGGTTAAAATATTTATTTTATTATTATAAGGTTTACAGTATGATTGAACGGTTGTGTGAATGTTTCATTCAGTAATTTTATCTTTTGGTTGGTTAATTCGATAAAAAAGACTAAATCACATAGTGTAAAATGCATGTTCTATTAGTTTAAGGTGTAAATTAGCTTTGGTTTTAATAATGGAGGTCCTTAAGTAATAATTGGACCACTGATAAGGTTAATGGACATTTATGTCCATGGTTTATGTGAAATATTAATGTTTTATGAAAGGTTAATAATGTAAATTGTTAAATAAAGATTAATTAAAAAAACAATAGTTTTTGACATCTTCTATTAACCTTCATCCATCGAAAATTCACTTGAGGAAGCCATTAACAAGCTTCAAGCTTTTGGCATTGTATTCTTGGTCATGTAAGTCCATTTTTGACTCAGTTTTTAATTATTTCTATGTTTTTGTGATTATTTCTTCGTATTCTAGCTAGCTCGTACCTTAGATTTCAAAACTGTTAAAGATTTATGATGTTGCCATTGTTGAATGCTTGAGTACTTTGATGAACTATGATAGATTTGGAAGGTTTAATGTTAGATTAATAGTTTTTGTAAAGTGATTTTTGACAAAAATGTCAAAAAGGGATTAAATTGAGAAAATGAGAAATGTGGTGGTTAAAAATGTGAATAAATGAGAAATATGGGCTAAAATGAGTACTAGAGAAATTCGGCTAACATGGGTTGTGGTTAAAATACATGAATTTGTGATTTTATGAAATCAAGACTAAATTGTAAAAGATGTAAAATATCATGGGCAAATGTGTAAAAATGCCTTAAAGGAAAATTTGGACTAAATTGAATAGATCGAATGCTAAATGTGCTAAATTTGATAATATATAGATCAAGATAAGCTGAGATCAGGTTTAGATGGGGGAAAAGGAAAAGTGGACGAATAGTCAATAATTTCTATCCGAGCAACTCGAGGGAAGTTCGTATGATTAGAATTGAATCTTTAAATACTTGTAAGTTATTTGAAATGAAAGTATAATTGAGTAAATGGTATTACTAAGTTCGAATGCCTAATTGATGAGAAGTATTGAATATCAAGTCCCGTTCGAACCGTAGAAAGTCGTAGGATACGAGTGACATGTCACTAGCGTTACCGTTTTGGTTGAGATCCTGCATATGTTGCGGACTCACGACAGCTCGTATGAGCTTACTGATATATCAGCTCATAAGAGCTTACTTGTTTTAGCTCGTCAGAGCTTACCGTTTCAGCTTAATAGAGCTTACTGTCCATCAGCTCAGGGGGAGCTTATTGATCATTGCTCAAAAGAGTGGAAATGATAATGAATTGAAGGATTACCAACGTATACGTAATGTATATCACCCGAGTATCCCTCGATATGTAAATAGGTTCAACGGGCATAAACTTTGTTATTGGTTATGTGATAAAACTATGTGTTTATACGAATGAATTACTGTTTATACGGATGAATTACTGTTTATACGTATGAGTTACTATCATCAAATGAATTATCAATTATATTATTGAGGGTGAAATGTTACAAATGATGTACATGATATATGAATTTGATATGATACAATGTATTGAGTACTAAATTGAGATAATGGATGATTATATGCACTTATGTGACTAACTTGTTGGTGAATGTTTGTGTTTAGGCATTTAGTAATTGAATTGAGTATACCTTATTTGTTGACTTAATTATGTATAAATGGTAAGTTTAATTCTAAATTATACGGGCTTACTCTATTTCTTTTCTGTGTTTTATAGAGGTTCGATAGCTCACTCGATTCGGATAAAGTCGGAGATACGCATCACACTATCCAATTGCCAATTGGTACTTTTGAACTCATGGATATATGTCAATATGGCATGTATAGGCTAGTTATAAAGATGATAGTTATGGTTACTTAAGCTAGTGATTTTGGTACATGTTGTGGTATATGATAAAACCATTTGGTTTGTCTTAACTTGGTATAATCCTTTGGTTGCATATAAGTATTCAAATATGTGTATGAAATGTTTTGGATTGGCTACTTATTGGATTACAAAATGTTGCAAACTATGCTAGTGTAGATATGTAAAAATAGGGTGGCAAAATGGCTTTGCAAATAGCCTATTTTTGTCCACAAGGGCAGAGAAACGGGCATGTGTCTCAGCCGTGTGTGACACACGATTATGTTACACAGCCGTGTGTCTTCTAGTGTTGAAATTAAAATGAAGTCAGTATGCTCCATACAGTCTCACACACAGGCGTGTGTTCGGTCGTGTGGCACAAGTCAGTATACCCCTAATGTAATAGTCCGGTTTAGACCCTAGTCGGAACAGTAGTTTAGGAACCACAAATCTGAGTTAGAATAATAATTTTATATTATTTTTCGTGCTTCTGATATGTGAATTAGTATGTGTGAAATTTTTGTGAGTTAATTTGTCCGTTTGTATGCTCAATTTGAGGAAATGATTAAATTGTATTGAATGCAAAATTTGCATGCTTTATGAAAAGACACCTATTTGAGATGGCTTTTAAATGGGGAGGCCTTATGAGGCAATTAAACCATTTTTAAGATAGTGGATGGCTAATGGACGGTTTTGGACGTAAAACATATGGTTTTCTAATTATTTCTACTAAGGTCATTTTAGTAAAATGGATATTAATATGTTTATAATAAAACAAACAAATTAAAAGATGAATATTATCATCTTATTTTGGCCGAAAATACCAAAGAAGAAGAAAAGAAAAAGAAGCTAGGTTTTGGCTAGCTTTTGATTCAAATTCAAGGTATGTTTTTATTCGGTTTTCGATAATTTCTACGTTTTTGCAATCGCTGCTTCGAGAACTACAAAACCCATGTCTTAATTTTGAGAATTGATGATGTTTTTAAAATGAACTATTGATGAAATCTTGAGTTTTGTGATGTTTGAGGATGAATTATGAAAGATATGTGTTTGATTAACATAGTTTGTTCTTGAGTTTTTGATGAATTTGAGTATTTTGGACTTAATTGAAAGAATAATATTTTGAAGGATTAAATTGTGAAATAAATGAAATGTATGGACTAGTATGAAGCATGTGAAAATTCGACTAAGCGTGGGTGACATGAAAATTGGTGTATTTTGTGATTTTGTGAAATAGGGACTAAATTATCCAAACGTGAAAAGGTGAAGGCTAATTTGTAAATTGCCCAAAATATGTGCTTTTGGATTGAATTGAATGAATTGTTGAATAAATGGATTAAATTTGAATATGTTTAGATCAAGAACTGAAGGAAACGGACTTAGATCGCGAAAAGTCAAAAGTGGTCGAATAACTGAGTCCGTACGATATCCGTATCCGAGGTAAGTCGGTATACAAATAAACGTATTTGAATTTACTTATTTGTGTATATATGAAATTTGGATTGCTATGAATAATGATCGAGATGATAATATATGAGAACCGAGATAGTATTGACAAAGTATGAAGTCTGTGAAGTCCCGTACGAATCAAGGAATAGATAGGATTGCATATGTCATGACATAGGTGTCCGATACGTGATATCATGTAAGACCACGTCTGGGACGTTGGCATTGATTCGAGATTTTATGTAAGACCACGTCTGGGACGCTGAAATCGAAATCAGATTTACGTGTAAGACCACGTCTAGGATATTGGTATCGTCTTGAATTGTGTAAGACCATGTCTGGGACAATGGCATCGACATTTGGTTACATGTAAGACCACATCTGGGACGTTGGCATTGTACGACTATTCCGAACAATCCGAGTATCCTATTAGATTCTAAATGGTTCAACAGGCAAGTCCGAGAAATGAGCAACTATGTGAATTGTACATCCGTTTTAGGTACGTTGATATGTATGCTTTGTATAAGCATGTAAGGTGAGTAAGTATGTGTATTGATGCAAAGGAACATTTGAGATATATATATGTTTGAGATATAACTACTTGAGATACGATGAATTGGTAAGCAATGGCAAACCAAGTGAGCCAAAGAGATTATTTATGTGCTCGAAATGAAAATATGTTAATGAATTCAAATAGCTATGCTTATGAATGATTTATGTTAAGTTTACTTGTATATGGCTTACTATGCTTTTCGAAAGCTTACTTTGTATGTGTTTGTTCTGTTTTATAGATCGTTAAAGCTACAAGAAGCTCGGGGGTCATCGAGGATCATCACCACACTATCAAACTCAACTTTGGTACTTTTGAATATGTAAATAGCTAAATATGGCATGTATAGGCTAGTTGTTTTGGAGTATGTTTGAGACATGTATATATATATGTAGCCATGTGATATGGCTAGATAAGTGATTGTGTTTTGTATGTGATGTTATGCTGTATGATGTTGGTTTTGGTATAATCTAATGCCTATGAAATGGTTAAGGTTATGGTAAGCATATTGATGCAATATGAGTATATATGTTTGATCAATGAAATGGTTATATGAAAAGTAAGATGTGGATGTATCATGCTTGGCTATACATGTGTTTTAGTTGTGCAATTTGGTATACAAGTTAGCATGATTATAGATGAGATTGAATGGGATGATATTTATTGATCTTATGACATGATTTTGGTTGCCAATTGTGTATGGGATATTACATGTTTGAGCTTGTATTGATGACCCTTGTGTGGGTGGCAATTTGGCCTTGAAAATGGCCTCTAATTGCCCACACAGTTTAGCACAAGGGTGTGTGGCTTGACCGTGTCCCTCGTGGTTGAAATTCAAGGCAAGTCAGGTTTGACCACGGGCTGGACAGACGGGTGTGTGACTGGCCGTGTGTGCAAGTTAGTAGCGGCCACGGGTGAGGCACACGAGCGTTTCCACGGCTGTGTGGACAAGTCACTATGTATGCCCTGTTTTGACACGGCTTAGACACACGGGCGTGGCTGAGGTCGTGGGAGGTACACAGCCTACCCACATGGGCGTGTGACCTCTGTAAGTTAGAAAGATTTTTAAATTTCTGAGAATTTTCGTATGTGTTCGGTTAAGTCCCGACCCTATTCTAAAGCATGGTTAACGTCTCGATGACCCGCTTAAGGGACACTTTGATGTGAATCCATGAATTAAGTTTCTGAATTAGTTTTCGATTGGCCGGTAATGCCTCTTAACCCTATTTTGACATCGGATATGGGTTAGGAGTGTTACATTTGATTGGTATCAGAACTACGGTTTAGTCGATTCTCGGACTAATGTAGCTTGTGAGAGTCTAGCTATACATGCCATATATATGAAATGTGATAGTGTGATGAATCCTGATGTATAAAATGTGTGATAAACTTCCTATTTTAACTCATCCATGCCCAAATTTGTCCAAAAATTAGAATCTGGGTAAATTTCTATTTAAGGACCTCTAATATATATTCTAAAGCCATTTCACACAAATAGCTTCTAGAATCTCACATTTTGCAACTTTGTCCTTTTGGACAATTCAACCGAAATTTCACAAAATTGCTTCATGAAACTTTCACACTAGCATGCAAACATAGCATAAATCTAAAAAACTCATACATAGACCTCGGATTTGTGGTCTCGCACCACTATTCTGACCAGGCCCTAAATCGGGATGTTTTAGTGACTTATTATGAAATTGTGTTGTGTTGATTCATATGGTCTTGTGGTGATAAGTGCAGGGATGTATGTTAAATAATAAGAGCATTTGGTTGTGATATGGTTGGAACGTGGTAAGAAAGAATGAGTAAGCATGATCTTGGACTGTTGGATACTATTGTGAAATTGTAACAGCCCGATTTAGGGGCTAGTCAGAATAGTGATCTCGGGATCACTAATCTGAGATTTGAGAATTTATTTTCATGTTATATTATGATTTAGAACATGATAGCATATGAGCATGAAATATTTGGTACTTTAATTTTAGCGATTCCATGTTTAATCGCGAAAAAGGACTAAATCGCATAAAGTGTGAAAGTTCCATTCTATATGCTAAAAGTACCAAATAGCCATAGTTTGTTAATTGGAGGTCTTTAAAAGGCAATTAGATCCCCAAATATAGCATGGCCGGCCATATGAGACAAAGATGACAATATTTGTCAAAGTTGGTCATAGTTGGTAAGTTATTTGACATGTATGAATAAAATAAGGGGAGAAAAAGTTATCATCTTTTCTCCTATCATCTTCCATCGAAAATTAGCAGCAAATAAGGGGTAGAAACCTTCAAAAATTTCAGCAAGCTCTCATCCATTCAAGTAAGTGTTCTAGTGAACTTTTCTTGAAAATAATTGTACTTTTGAGACCCCTAAAGCTTAAGCTTTCAAATGAGGGGACTATTATCCAATGTTGTGAAAAGTTTAGAGTTCTACCATGAGAGCTACCTCAGTTATTTGCTGTATTTTTAAGGAAGAACTAGGGTTTAGTTGTTAGATGAACAACTTTTGAGAAAGGGTGTCAGCATGAGAACACCAAATAGGACCTTAATGAAAGGGTTATAAATTTTGTAGTAAGTATGTGAAATATTGAGTTCTGATGATAGCTATAAGAGTATTAAATGTTTACCTAGGCTTGTTGAAGGTAGTAATGTGATTAGAATAAATTTTCGAGCCTAGGGGCAAAATGGTCATTTTGCCAAAGTCTAGGGGTAAAATGGTAATTTTTCTTAAGCATAATTATTGAAATGCTTAAATTAATGTAGTGATTAAAATGAGCTAATTTTCTATTATAGAGCAAGAGGAGACGAGAATCTGCCTCGATCGGGGAAAGGAGAAAGTCGTGGACTAAACCGAAGAACTAGCTCATTGTGAAAACGAGGTAAGTTGTATGTAAGTTAATGTAACATTTATATTAGCATAATTGTGAATGCTTGGTATCATATTGATGCATGATACTCCATTAAATTGAGAAATTAATGTTGAATATGATATTGAAGTCCGAATGGACTATAATGAATATGAGAATGCTATCATCGGCCACATTATGAGAGCTAGTGTAAGACCATGTCTGGGACATGGCATTGGCCACATTATGAGAGCCAATGTAAGACCATGTCTGGGACATGGCATCGGCCACATTATGAGAGTTAGTGTAAGACCATGTTTGGAACATGGCATCGACCACATTATGAGAGCCAGTGTAAGACCATGTTTGGAACATGGCATCGGCATTGAGATGAGAGCTAACTTAAGACCATATCTGGGATATGGCATTAGCACCGAGGGGTAATCCCATATAAGACCATGTCTAGGATATAACATTATTACCTAGAGGAAACTCCACGTAAGACCACCTCGAGAATGTGGCAATGGCTTTACACTTATTGTAGTGATTATAAAAACAAGTCTTTGATTATTCCCTGCGTATAGCGGGATAAGCAAATGAATTTAAAAGTAGAGATGTGAATGATATTTAAGTCATGTGAATGAATGAATATAGGTACTAATAAATGAGTCACGAGAAATTGTTTCGATATGTGGCAGGGTATGTGCTAGATAAATGCAATCGTAAGTAAGTAAGGTCAAGTAGTTTTGACTTGTCTATGGTCAACTAATACCATTGATTAATTATTTTTATGAGTATTGCAATTGTTATTTATTTCCATGCAACTTACTAAGCTTTATGCTTACCCCTTTTTCATTGCCCTTCTTCTTGTAGTATTGCCAAGATAACTTGAGGATCGTGACTGCAGGAGTTCGGAAATCACACTATCGGCAGCACTTTGGTATAACAATTTTAGACTTGTTTTGAATATGGTATGTATAGGACTTGGGTAGTTTGTCAAGTTGTAATTGTTAGTTAAAGTGTTTGCTGTAAGTCATTTTGTAAATGGTCTTATGAGTTAGAAAAATTTTTAGCAAACTCTTTTATTCAATGAAGATGAAATTCATGAAGTGAATACCCCTTTTATTACCTTATATGATGGAAATGAATTCTTAGACTTGCTTATAAGATAGAAATTTTGATTATTTTGAATTGAAGTATGAGAGTGTGCATTTTAGGGAAGCAATGGCTTGGTATGTAACCTGATAATTTTCCACTTAGTGTGACACAGGGGCGTAGGTCAAACCTTGTGAAGGCCACGGCCAAGACATGGGCGTTTGCCCAGGCCGTGTGAAGTCTGCACCTTGTCCATGAAATTGTAAAATCCCCACGGCCAGAATACACGGGCGTGTGTGTAGGCCATGTGGTCAAGTCAGTATACCAAGGAATAACATAGGGCCTAATCCCACGGGCATGTCAAGGCCATGTGAATATAGTTAGTAATGCCCCATGATTTTAGGACATGGGCGTGTCTAAAGGTACACGGGCGTGTGGCTACTGTTTATTTAAAAAGTTTCCTGGACTCGGGTCGAAAAGACTCTGATAATCTTCGGAAGTAATTTTAGGGACTTCGGAGCCAAGTTTGTGTGAGTAATGTGATTAAATGAAATTTTATAGCCTACTTCAGATATTCATGTAAGATTTTCTAAATAACGCCTCAATCCCTGTTCCGGCTTGATAACGGGCAAGGGGTGTTACATTTATTGGTATCAGAGCTACGGTTTAGTCGATTGTAGGACTAACATAGCGTAAGTATGAGTCTAGTTATACATGCCATATGTAAGAGTGTCTGAGTAATGATAGTGTGATGGCTCCTGACGTACAAAATTGTGTTTTATGTAGTAAATGAACTCTACTCTAGACCGAACTGCAGCTGATGATGCTGGAAGTAACGCGCCGGCTCCTACTCAAAGGACCGCGCTAGCTAATAGTAGACCCGAGACCTTGGGTCAGAGGGAAAAGGCTCGAGAAGCCTTTCTCCACATGATGAGCAATTGGTATACTAAGTATACCCGAGCAAATCCCAACGCTCAGCCCCTCCACCCCCACCTATTCCTCAACCCGCTCTAGTAGCTCCTCAAGTAGTTGAGGTGGTGAGAAGAGTAAGGCCACTAGTGGATAAGATCCGGAAACAGGGAGCCGAGGAATTTCAGGTGAATAAGGATGATGACCCAGAGAAAGCGGAATTCTGGCTCGAGAACACCATTCGGGTATTCGATGAGTTATCCTGCACGCCTGAGGAGTGCTTAAAGTGTGCGGTATCTCTCCTGAGAGATTCAGCCTACTGATGGTGGAACACCTTGGTGTCGGTGGTGCCAAGTGAGAGAGTTAGTTGAGAATTCTTCAAAGAGGAATACCGTAAGAAGTATATTAGCCAGAGGTTCGTCAACCACAAGAGAAAGGAGTTCTTAGAACTGAAGCAATGTCGTATGTCAGTGATCGACTACGAATGGGAGTTTGTAAGGCTTAGCAAGTATGCAAGAGACTGCGTGACTACCGAGGCCATCATGTGTAAGAGGTTCGAGGATGGATTAAACGAAGATATCCGCCTATACGTGGGAGTTCTCGAATTAAAGGATTTTGTAGTGTTGGTGGATAGGGCCCGTAAAGCCGAATAGTTGGACAGAGATAAGAGAAGAGTCGAGTACGAGTCTCGTGACTCGAAGAAGAGACAACTGAACAAGTCTCACCAATCCTCATCTAAAAAATCGAGGGATTTTACTACTCGATCAGTCCCTTCAGCGGGGTTTTCAACCCGAAATAAGGGTAGGTGATTCTCAGGATCAAAAGGGCAAACTACATCAGTTGCTAGTGTGGGTAACATTCGACCAAATAGACCGGAATGCCCTTAGTGTGGCGGGCACCATTTTGGTGAGTGTAGAGCTAATGAGAAAGGTTGTTTCAGATGTGGGTCCTTAGACCATTTTATCAGAAACTGTCCCGAGGTAGACGAGAAAGGAAGGCCTCAAAATGCGAGCTCGAGAAGTACCACAAAGGGAAGACCATTGAAAAACCCGAGGATTGAGATGGGAAACAAGAATCCACCTAAAGAGCGAGCTGTTAAAATTGAGGGTAGAGCACCGGCGAGGACATATGCCATTCGTGCTCGTGAAGAGGCATCTTACCCCGACGTAATCACGGGTATCTTTTCTCTCCATAATACTCGTTTTATAGCGTTAATTGACCTAGGATCTACTCACTCGTACATATGCATGAAATTAGTCTCTAGCATGAGCATGCCTATAGAGTCTACTAAATTCATTATAAGAGTGTCAAATCCCCTCGGTAAGTTTGTGTTGGTTGATAGAGTCTGTAAAGGGTGTCCTTTGATGATTAAGGGTCATTGTTTCCCGGTCAATCTTATGTTATTACCGTTTGACGATTTTGATGTCATTCTCAGGATGGATTGGTTAGTTACTCATAAGGTAATTGTGAAGTGTGGAAAGAAGCATATTGAGTTGAGGGATGAAAACGGAAATTTTATTCGTGTTGAATCAGATAAGCCAGATGGATCACCAATAGTGATATCAACCATGTCGGCTCAGAGGTACCTACGAAAGGGGTATGAGGCTTATCTTGCCCTTGTGTTGAACACTAAAGAGACTGAGCTGAAAATCGAGTCAGTACCCATAGTGTGCGACTACCTAGATGTTTTCCCAGAGGAGTTGCCAAGATTTCCTCCAGATAAAGAGATTGAATTTAGGATCTAATTAGTTCCAAGCACTGCCCCTATTTCTATTTCCCCTGTAGAATGGCCCCAACTGAACTGAAAGAGTTGAAAGCACAATTGCAGGAATTAACGGATAAGGGTTTCATGAGGCCGATTTTTTCTCCATGGGGTGCTCCCGTTCTATTCGTGAAGAAGAAAAATGGTTCTATGAGACTATGTATAGACTACCGGCAACTCAACAAGGTGACAGTGAAGAATAAATACCCGTTGCCGAGGATCATCATCTATTTGACCAATTGAAGGGAGCTACAGTATTTTCCAAGATAGATTTGAGGTCGGGGTACTATCAGTTGAAAGTTAAAGATTCGGATGTGCCAAAGACCGCATTTAGAACTAGGTACGGCAACTATGAATTTTTGATCATGCCTTTTGGCCTAACAAATGCCCCCGCGATTTTTATGAATCTGATGAATCGTATTTTTTTACAGTACTTGGACAAATTTGTTGTGGTCTTCATCGACGACATACTGATCTACTCTCAAAATGAGAATGATCATGCTGAACACTTGAGTATAATTCTACAAGTTTTGAGAGAGAAACGATTGTATGCCAAATTTAGTAAGAGTGGATTTTGGCTCAAGGAAGTGGGAGTTTTGGGGTATATTGTCTCGGGAGATGGGATTAGAGTTGACCCGAGCAAGATTTTGGCAATTGTTGAGTGGAAATCACCTAGGAGCGTAACTGAAGTGAGGAGTTTTCTAGGCTTAGCAGGCTACTATAGGCGTGTTGTCAAGGGGTTTTTCGTAATAGCTACACCAATGACAAGACTTCTGTAGAAAGATGTGAAATTCGTTTGGACAAAGAAATGTCAACAGAGTTTCAAGAAATTGAAGACACTGTTGACTGAGGCTCCTGTTTTAGTGCAACCTGAGCCGGGAAGAGAATTCGTGGTTTATCGTGACATGTCCTTGAACGGTTCGGGCTGTGTACTTATGCAAGAGGGTAAAGTGATTGCATACGCCTCTAGACAGTTGAAGCCGCACGAGAAGAACTACCTGATTCATGATTTAGAGTTGGCCGCAATCGTGTTTGCATTGAAAATTTGGAGGCATCATTTATATGGTGATAGGTGTCGGATTTTCACCGACCACAAAAGTCTAAAATATTTGATGACTCAGAAGGAATTAAATTTGAGGCAACGAAGATGGTTATAATTGATTAAAGATTATGAACTAATAATTGACTACCATCCAGGAAAGGCAAATGTAGTCGCCGATGCTTTGAGCAGAAAATCATTGTTTGCACTAAAAGCCATGAACACCCAGATGACCTTGTTAAATGATGGTTCCTTATTAACCGAGTTGAGGGCTAAACCATTGTTCCTCTAAGAGATTTGTGAAGCTAAGAAGGATGATAACAGTTTGCAAGCCAAGAGAGCTTTATGTGATTCGGGCGTTGAGTCAGACTTTCGAGTAAATCCTGATGGATGTCTGACATTTCGCGATCAAGTCTGTGTACCCAGGAATGAGGAACTCATTCGCAAAATTTTGCATGAAGCAGATAGCGGATGTTTGAATATATACCCTAGCAGCACAAAGATGTATCATATTTGAAGAAATGGTACTGGTGGCTTGGTATGAAGAAAGATATTTCCGACTTTGTATCAAAATGCCTGATTTGTCAACAAGTGAAGGCTGAACATCAAGTACCTTCGAGTTTACTTCAGCCTATTATGGTTCCTGAGTGGAAGTGGAACCGTATCACTATGGATTTCGTGACGGGTTTACCGTTGACTCCCAAGAGGAAAGATGCGGTTTTGGTAGTGGTCGATAGACTCACTAAGTCAGCCCACTTTATACCAGTGTGAGTCGACTATTCACTTGATAAATTGGCAGACTTGTACATGTCTGAGATAGTAAGACTTCATGGTGTACCATTGTCAATCGTTTCAGATAGAGATCTGAGATTCATGTCACGGTTTTGGACAAAGCTGCAAGAAGCTTTGGGCATGAAATTAAGTTTCAGTACCGCCTTCCATCCACAAACTGACGGGCAGTCAGAGAGAATAATTCAGATACTTGAAGACATGCTTAGATGTTATGCTTTGGAATTCCACGGTAGTTGGGAGAAATACTTACCATTGGTGGAATTCACCTATAACAACAATTTTCAGTCAAGTTTGAAGATGGCGCCTGATGAGGCATTGTATGGGCGTAAGTGTCAAACGCCCTTGTATTGGTCAGAACTCAGAGAGAAATAGATACACGGGGTTGACTTGGTTAAGGAAACTGAAGAGAAAGTAGAAGTGATTCGTAACTACCTGAAAGCCGCCTCAGATAGACAAAAGTCCTATACGGATTTAAAGAGGAAAGAGATAGAATACAAAATTGGTGATAAGGTGTTCTTAAAAGTATCACCTTGGAGGAAAGTCCTTAGATTTGGCCGGAAGGGCAAATTGAGTCCACGCTTTATCAGACCTTATGAAGTTACCGAAAGGATAGGACCGGTAGCGTATCGGTTAACCTTGCCACCTAAGCTAGAAAAGATTCGTGACATCTTTCATGTGTCTATGTTACGGCGATACCATTCAGACCCTTCACATGTTATAGAGCCGATAGAGGTATAGATACAATCAGATTTGACTTATGGTGAAGAACTAGTAATAATATTGGCTCATGAGGTCAAGCAGTTAAAAAATAAAAGCATAGCCCTAGTGAAAGTCCTATGGTAAAGGCACGGAATAGAAGAGGCTATATGGGAGTCCGAGGAAATGATGAGAAACCAATACCCAATCTTTTCACTGGTAAGATTTTCGAGGACAAAAATCCTTAAGGGGGAGAATTGTAATAGCCCGATTTAGGGGCTAGTCAGAATAGTGATCTCGGGATCACTAATCCAAGATTTGAGAATTTATTTTCATGTTATATTATGAGTTAGAACATGATAGCATATGAGCATGAAAATTTTGGTACTTTAATTTTAGCGATTTCATGTTTAATCGCGAAAAAGGACTAAATCGCATAAAGTACAAAAGTTCCATTCTATATGCTAAAAGCACCAAATGGCCATAGTTTGTTATTGGAGGTCTTTAAAAGGCAATTAGATCCCCAAATATAGCATGGCTGGCCATAGGAGACAAAGATGACAATATTGGTCAAAGTTAGTGATAGTTGGTAAGTTATTTGACTTGTATGAATAAAATAAGGGGAGAAAAAGTTATCATCTTTTCTCCTATCATCTTCCACCAAAAATTAGTAGCAAATAAGGGGTAGAAACCTTCAAAAATTTCAGCAAGCTCTCATCCATTCAAGTAAGTGTTCTAGTGAACTTTTTTTGAAAATAATTGTACTTTTGAGACCCCTAAAGCTTAAGCTTTCAAATGAGGGGACTATTATCCAATGTTGTGAAAAGTTTAGAGTTCTACCATGAGAACTACCTCAGTTATTTGCTGCATTTTTAAGGAAGAACCTGAGTCTTAGTTGTTAGATGAACAACTTTTGAAAAAGGGTGTTAGCATGAGAACACCAAATAGGACCTTAATGAAAGGGTTATAAATTTTGTAGTAAGTATGTGAAATATTGAGTTTTGAAGATAGCTATAAGAGTACTAAATGTTTACTTATGCTTGTTGAAGGTAGTAATGTGATTAGAATAAAATTTTGAGCCTAAGGGCAAAATGGTCATTTTGCCAAAGTCTAGGGGTAAAATGGTAATTTTACTTAAGCATGATTATTGAAATGCTTAAATTAATGTAGTGACTAATATGAGCTAATTTGCTATTATAGAGCAGGAGGAGATGAGAATCTGCCTCGATCGAGGAAAGGATAATATCGTGGACTAAACCGAAGAACTAGCTCATTTTGAAAACGAGGTAAGTTGTATGTGAGTTAATGCAATATTTATATAAGCATAATTGTGAATTCTTGGTATCATATTGATGCATGATACTCCATTTAAATTGAGAAATTGATGTTGAATATGATACTGAAATCCGAATGGACTATAATCAATATGAGAATGCTATCATCGGACACATTATGAGAGCCAGTGTAAGACCATGTCTGGGACATGGCGTCGACCACATTATGAGAGCCTGTCTAAGACCATGTCTGGGACATGGCGTCGGCCACATTATGAGAGCCGGTGTAAGACCATGTCTGGGACATGGCATCAGCCACATTATGAGAGTCAGTGTAAGACCATGTTTGGAACATGGCATCGACATTGAGATGGGAGCTAACGTAAGACCATATCTGGGATATGGCATTAGCCCCGAGGCTTAATCCCATATAAGACCATGTCTAGGATATGGCATTGTTACCTAGAGGAGACTCTACGTAAGACCATCTCGAAAATGTGGCAATGGCTTTACACTTATCGTAGTGATTATAAAAACATGTCTTTGATTATTCCCTGTGTATGGTGGGATAAGCAGATGAATTTAAAAGTAGAGATGTGAATGATATTTAAGTTATGTGAATGAATGAATACAGGTACTAATAAATGAGTCACGAAAAATTGGTTCGATATGTGGCAGGGTATGTGCTAGATAAGGGCAATCGTAAGTAAGTAAGGTCAAGTAGTTTTGACTTGTGTATGGTCAGCTAATACCATTGGTTAATCATTTTTATGAATATTACAATTGATAATTATTTCCATGCAACTTACTAAGCTTTATGCTTAGCCTTTTTTCATCGCCCTTCTTCCTTGTAGTATTACCAAGATAACTTGAGGATCGTGACTGCAGGAGTCCGGAAATAACACTATCGGTAGCACTTTGGTATAAAAATATTAGACTTGTTTTGAATATGGCATGTATAGGACTTGGGTATTTTATCAAGTTGTAATTGTTAGTTAAAGTGTTGGCTGTAAGTCATTTTGTAAATGGTCTTATGGGTTAGGCAAATACTTGGCAAACTCTTTTATTCAATGAAGATGAAATTCATGAAGTGAATGCCCCTTTTATTACCTTGTATGATGGAAATGAGTTCTTAGACTAGCTTATAAGATAGAAATTTTGATTATTTTGAATTGAACTATGAGAGTGTGCATTTTAGGGAAGCAATGGCTTGGTCTGTCTCCTGCTAATTTTCCACTTAGTGTGACACACGGGCGTAGGTCAAACCGTGTGAAGGCCACGGCCAACACATGGGTTTGTACCCAGGCCGTGTGAAGTCTGCACCTTGTCCATGAAATTGTAAAATCCCCACGGCGAGGATACACGGGTGTGTGTGTAGGCCGTGTGGTCAAGCCAATATACCAAGGAATAACACACGGCCTAAGCCCACGGGCATGTCAAGGCCGTGTGAATATAGTCAGTAATGTCCCACAGTTTTAGGACATGGGCATGTCTAAAGGTACACGGGCGTGTCCTAAGACCTGCACGGGCGTGTGGCCCCTGTTTATTCAAAAAGTTTCCTAGACTCAGGAAAGTTTTCGAAAAGACTCTGATAATCTTCGGAAGTAATTTTAGGGACTTCGGGGCCAAGTTTGTGTGAGTAATGTGATTAAATGAAATTTTATAGCCCTACTTCAGATATTTGTGTATGATTTGCTAAAGAACGCCTCAAACCCTGTTCTGGCTTTATCATGGGCAAGGGGTGTTACAGAAATGCTATTTATTGATTAGCACATGTTATGATATATATTGTTTACATGTAAACTTACTAAGCTTTAAAGCTTACTCCCTTTCTTTTTCCCTTGTTTTATAGAGTTAAAGAGTCGGGTCGAGATACAAAGATAATTGAAAGATCACCCACACTATCAGCTCATCTTGGTATATTTCTGAATTAGCATTTTAAGTATGGTATGTATAGGGGCTAGACTAGGTGAAATGTTAATTATTTTGGCCAAGTGCGTATTGGCTCCTTATAGATGAATTCTTTTGTACATGGCCATAGTTAATGGCTCAATACTATTAATCAACGAAAAGATGAGGTTATTCATGATTGTGTAGGGTATATGATTGAGTTGTTTGGTTATAAATTATGCTGGAATGAATTAGGGTGATGAAAGAGCTTGGTGAATAGCCTTGTTCTTATCCACACGGGTAGGTACAAGGGCGTGTGTCTAGGCCGTGTGTGACACGCGGTTAGTCCCATGGGTGTGTGACCAGGCGTGTGTCCCCTGTATGTTAGTTTTACAAGTCAGTAAGCTTTGTAGTAAACACACAGGCAGAGACACGAATTTGTGTCTCAACCGTGTGGGAGGCACTTTCAAAGTCATGGGCGTGGCCCAAGCCGTATGCAGTTTGCACCTTAAAATTGGAATTTAATTCGACACATGGTCTAAGGACACGGGCGTGTGTCCTGGACATGTGACCATAGTGAGGTGATGACGTCATAAATAGAATGCCAAGGTTTTGGCACACAGGCTAAGACACAGACGTGTCGAGGCCGTGTGAGAGACACACGCTAGGGACATGGGCGTGTGCCCGGCCGTGTGAAATAAGTCAGTGTCGACCACTGGTGAAGGACATGGGCGTGTGTGACCACACGAGCTGCCCACACTGGCGTGTCCGATTTCACACGGGTATGTGGCCCCTGTTTAGCTAAAAATTTTCTAAGTGTAAATTTTTTTTTCAACTTATCTTCGAAACCTTCCGGAAGCATGTTTAGGGCCTCGTAGGCCCATTATAAGGATATTAGAGGTGTGTATGGAAATGTTTTAATTTGGAATGAAATTTGATAGCCCAAAGTTGTATGACCATATGTGTTAAGTACGATAACGCCTCGTATTCTGTTCTGGCATAAAATACGGTTAAGGGGTGTTACCTTTAGTGGTATCAGAGCTATGGTTTAGTCAGTTCTCTAACTATCGTAGCGTGTGTTAGAGTCTAGCTATACAAGCCATAAGCGTATATTGATAGTGTGGTGGCTTCTAACAATTCTAAACTTTGTTTTTATATAGTAATGGATCCCGATCGAGCGACTGCTGATGATGCAGCTAGTAACGCACCTGCTCCTGTGCAAGGGACCGCGCCTATAGAGAGTGGACCCGAGACTATGGGTTGAGGAGAAGAGGCTCGGGAAGCCTTTCTCCAAATGATGAGTAACTGATACACGGAGTATGTATGAGCAAACCGTAATGTTCAACCTCCTCCACCCGTCCTATACCTTAGCTAGTTCCTGTGGCTCCTCAAGTTATAGATGTAGTGAAAATAACCAAGCCCCCAGTAGATAAAATTCGAAAGCATAGGGCTGAGGAATTCAGAGCCCATATAGACTATGACCCTGAGAGGGCAGAGTTATGGCTTGAGAACTTGATGTGAGTGCTTGAGGAACTCCCCTGCACACTTGAAGAGAGCTTAAAATGTGTCGTGTCCTTGCTGAGAAACTCGGCATACTGTTGGTGGAAAACATTGACGTCAGTGGTTCCAAGGAGAGAGTGACATGAGACTTCTTTTTGGAGGAGTTCTGAAAGAAGTATATAAGCCAATGATTTGTAGACCATAAACGGAAAGAATTCCTTGAATTGAAGCAAGGAAGAATGATTGTGGCAGAATATGAGCATGAGTTTGTTAGGCTCAGCAAGTATGCATAATAGTGTGTGTCTACAGAAGTTATCTTGTGCAAGAGGTTTGAAGATGGGCTGAATGAGGATATTAGACTGCTAGTTGGGATTTTGGAGTTAAAAGAATTTGTGGTGTTGGTTGACCGAGCATGTAAGGCCGAAGAACTAAATAAGGAAAAGAGGAAAGCCATGAGTGAGGCCCAAGATGTAAGAAAAAGGCCCATGAGTAAATTATACCAGGCTCAATCGAAGAGATCCAAGGAAATGAACCCTTGAACAATAGCATCAGTTGGACATTCACATCGAGGTCGAGATAACACATACTCAGGCTCGAGAATTCAAGCCACTTCGATGGCAAGTGTGGGCAATCTAAAGTCCAAACCGGAGTGTCTAAATTGTGGTAGGAAACACACTAGGGAGTGTTGGGGAAGCAATCGGAATTGCAATAAGTGTGGTTCCACCGATCATTTTATTCGAAATTATCTTAAGAGGGATGACAAGGAAAAGAAGTAAGAAGTGAGGTCAAGTAATGTGTCTTCAAGGAGTAGACTACAAAAGAATCTAGGAGGAGGAACTAGTAATAGGGGTGCGCCACGAGATTTTACTATGAGTCTAGAGGGTTAAACACCTATAAGGACTTATGCCATTTACGCTCGCGAAGAGGCATCATCTCTAGATGTGATACAGGTCCTTTTTATCTTCATGACACTTCTGTTATTGCTTTGATTGATCTAGGGTCTACCCATTCATACATTTTCTTGAAATTGGCATCTAGTATGAGGATGATTGTTGAGTCTAAAGAATTTGTAGTAAAAGTGTCAAACCCGTTAGGCAAACATGTGCTAATTGACAAGGTGTGTAGGAATTATCCTTTGACAGCTAGAGGTCATTGTTTTCTGGCAAACCCTAAGTTGTTGCCGTTTAATGAGTTTGATTTGATTCTTGGCATGGATTGGTTGACTGCCCATAAGGTTTTAGTGAACTGTGGTAGCAAGTTTATTGAATTGAAATGTGAAAATGGGGATGTCATTCGGGTTGAAGCAGGTAGATCGGATAATATGCAGTGAAAATTTCAACTATGGTAGCCGAGAAATATTTGAGAAAAAGATACGAGTCTTATCTCACTTTTGTGCTGAATACTAAATAGTTAGCGGTAAAGATTGAATCAGTGTCGATGGTATGCTAATATCCAGATGTGTTCCCAGAGGAGTTACTTGGATTGCCTCCAGTTAGAGAGGTTTAGTTTGGGATTGAGCTAGTTCCAGGAACGGCACCTATCTAGGTTGCTCTGTATAGGATGGCACCATTGAAGTTGAAGGAAATGAAGGTTCAGTTACAAGAGTTAACGGATAAGGGCTTTGCAAGGCCGAGCTATTCACCGTGGGGTGCTCTGGTACTTTTTGTGAAAAAAAAAAGATGGGTCGATGAGATTGTGTATAGACTACAGACAGCTCAACAAGGTAACAGTTAAGAACAAGTATCCCTTGCCAAGGATAGATGACTTGTTTGACCAATTGAAGGGAGCTATAGCGTTCTCCAAGAGTTGAGGGTTAAGGAGCAAGATGTGCCAAAAACTGCATTTTGGACAAGGTATGGTCATTATGAGTTTCTTGTCATGCCATTTGGTTTAACGAATGCCCCTGCGATTTTTATGGATTTAATGAACTGTGTCTTCCGACCGTATTTGGACAAGTTTGTAGTTGTCTTCATCGATGATATACTGATTTATTCTCGGGATGAGAGTGATCATGCAGCGCACCTGAGAATTGTTTTGCAGGCTTTAAGTGACAAGTTGTTATATGCTAAGTTTAGCAAGAGTGAGTTTTGGCTCTGAGAGGTCGAATTCCTGGGACACGTTGTTTTGGGTGATGGTATTAGAGTTGATCCTAGTAAGATCTCGGCTATTATAGAGCGGAAACCGCCAAGAAATGTGTCAGAAGTCAGAAGCTTTTTGGGTTTAGTGGGGTACTACAGACGATTCGTAAAAGGGTTTTCCATGATTGCTACCCCAATGACGAAACTACTACATAAGGATGTCAAGTTTGAATGGAATGATAAATGCCAACAGAGCTTCGAGAGATTGAAAATATTGTTGATTGAGGTGCCGATTTTGGCACAAACGAAGTCGGGAAAAGAATTTATAGTCTATAGTGATGCATCATTAAACAGTCTTGGTTGTGTGTTGATGCAAGAGGGTAAGGTGGTAGCTTACGCCTCGAGACAGATAAAACCGCATGAGAAGAATTATCTGACTCATAACTTGGAGTTTGCTGCGATTGTTTTCGCTTTGAAGATCTGGTGCCATTATTTATATGGTGAGAAGTGTCGAATATTCACTGATCATAAGAGTTTGAAGTACTTAATGGACCAAAAGGATTTGAATTTGCGACAACAGTGGTGGCTTGAATTATTGAAGGACTATGAGCTAGTAATTGATTATCATCTGGGGAAAGCAAACGTAGTGGCAGATTCCTTGAGTAGAAAATATCTGTACGCTTTGAGGGTCATGAGTACGAGCATAGCGTTGTCTGATGATGGTGCTATATTAGTTGAGTTGAAGCCTAGACCAGTATTTATTCAATAGATATGTGAGGCTTAAAAGAAAGATGAAGATATGCAAGCTAAGAAAGCTAAGTGTGAATTGAGAAATTATTCTAATTTTCGAGTGAGTTCGGATGGTTGTTTAATGTTTCACGACAGGATTTGTGTACCGAAAGATGATGAGTTGATCCAGAAAATTTTACATGAAGCACACAGTGGTTATTTGTCAGTGCATCCCATTAGCAAGAAAATGTACGATGATTTGAAGAGATTTTATTAGTGGCCAGGTATGAAAAGAGACATCTCTGAGTTCGTGACGAGATGTTTGATCTGTCAACAAGAGAAAGCCGAGCATCAGTTATAATCAGGATTACTTCAGTCCGTGATGGTTCCCGAGTGGAAGTGGGATCTGATCACCATGGATTTTGTAACGGGGTTGCCTATGACTCCGAGAAAAAAAGATAATGTGTGGGTTTTTGTGGATAGACTAACGAAGTCAGCTTACTTTATACCGGTGCGTATTGATTATGCTCTTGATAAGTTGGCCGAGTTGTATATTGCTGAGGTGGTGAGATTACATGGGGTGCCTGTATCTATTATCTCAGATAGAGATCCGAGATTTACTTCGAGGTTTTGGAAGAAGTTGTAGGAAGTCTTAGGTACAAGGTTGAATTTTAGTACTGCATTCCATCCGCAAACTGACGGCCAATCTGAAAAAGTGATTCAAGTCTTTGAGGATATGCTCTGATACTGTGTGTTAGAGTTTGGAGGTAGTTGGGAAAGATATCTACCTTTGGTTGAGTTTGCTTACAACAACAGTTATCAGTCGAGTATATGGATGGCACCGTACAAGGCTTTATATGGTCACAAGTGTCAAACTCCTTTGTATTGGACTGAGCTTAGTGAGAAGCAAATTCATGGGGTCGACCTAGTTAAAAAGACCGAGGAGAAAGTGAAAGTGATCCGTGATATTTTGAAAGCTGCTTCGGACCGACAAAAGTTGTACGCGGATTTAAAAAGGAAAGAAATTAAGTTTCAAGTAGGCGACAAAGTATTTTTGAAAGTTTCCCCGTGGAAGAAAATATTGAGATTTGGTAGAAAGGGAAAATTGAGTCCACGATTCATAGGGCCATATGAGATTACCAAAAGGATTGGACCAGTGGCATATCGGTTGGCTTTGCCGGTAGAGTTAGAGAGAATACACAATGTGTTTCATGTGTTGATGTTGCGGCGATATCATTTTGATCCTTCGCATGTAATCCCTCCCACAGAAGTTGAGATACGATCGGACATGACTTATGAAGAAGAGCCAATTAAGATTATGGCACGAGAGGTGAAACAATTGCAGAATAAGAGAATAGCCTTAGTAAAAGTGTTATGGCAAAAACACGGTTTATAAGAGGCTATGTGGGAACCGAAAGAAGCCATGAGAGAACAATATCCAAACCTTTTGAGGGACAAAAATCTCTAAAGGAGGGGATAGTTGTAACAGCCCGATTTTGGGGCTAGTCGGAATAATGGTTTTGGGACCACAAATCCGAGGTTGAAGAAAATTATTTTCATAATATATTATGAATTATAGCATGATAGTAAGGTTGCATAGAAATTTTGGTGCTTTAATTTTAGCAATTGTGTGCTTAATTGTGAAAAAAGACTAAATCGCATTAAATGCAAAAGTATTTTTTTACAAGCAAAAGGTGTCTAATAGCTGTAGATTTTAATTGGAGGTCCCTAATATGGAAATAGACCTTTCTAAAGTTAATAGCTAGTAAAGGGGACAAAGAATTAAATTTTCAAAGCATTAGGTGAGATTTTGGGGGTAATTTGTCTAGTAAAATAATAAATTAAGGAGAAGAAAAGATATCATCTTTTCCCCTTCTTCTCACCATCGAAATTCCCAAAGAAAAACACCATGGGAGCTTGAAAATTTTCAGCAACCTCTTATCTCTACAAGTAAGTGATCTTAGTGGTTTTTATTGAGAACTTTTGTACTTTTGGAGTCCCCAAAGCTTAAGCTAGCTAATAAGGGGACTAATTTGCAACATGATTAAAAGTCTAGGGACTTGCCATGAGAGAGTTTATGTTGTTTGCTAAGTTTTTATGGAAGAAAATGAATGATAGTGAGTTAAGGAACAACTTTTGTGAAAGGTGTTAGCATGAAAACACCTAAATAGGACTTGAATGCAAAGGTTGAAAATTTGTAATAAATGCATGAAATAATTGGAATTATGAGTAGTTGTAAGATTAATAAATGTTTAGCTAGGCTTGTTTAATGAGAAAATGTGATGAAAAATAATTTACAAGCCTAGGGGCAAAATCATAAATTTTGCCAAAGTACAAGGGCAAAATGGTCATTTTTGCCTAAGTAGAGGTTATGATGTATTATGATCATGAAATGATTGAATGAATGGAATTTTATTGTTATAGATCAAGAACAGCGCGGAATTAACCTTGACCGGGGAAAAGGCAAGGTTTCAGATTAAACCGCAAATTAACGCATTTTGCACCGAGGTAAGTTTATGGGTAAACGATGTATCATAAATACACATGTTATTGTTTATTGGGGCATTGTGTGATTGATGTCATTTATGATTTAAATGAATTGGACTTGTTAGAATATGAATGTTGAAATAGATATGTAAGTGTAGAATATTATCCGTAATAAATTATGGTGGGTTGTGTGCGATACCACCTTAATTATTCTTGTTGGTGGGCTATGTGCGATGCCACCTTAATATTTGTTCACGATGGGATGTGTGAGATATCATCGTTTATGTTATCAATTGGTGGGCTATGTGCGATACCACCGTAAATATTCTTGTTGGTGGGCTATGTGCGTTATCACCCTGTTTAAAACAAATGGTGGGCTAAGTGCGAAACCACTGAGTGTTTGATATTTCTAAGAGTGACTTGTCGTGAAATTGTGTTGTGTTGTTTCGTGTGGTCTTGTGGTGATAAGTCCAGGGATGTATGTTAAATAATAAGAGCATTTGGTTGTGATATGGTTGGAACGTGTTTAGAAAGAATGAGTAAGCATGATCTTGGACTGTTGGATGCTTTTACTTATTGTGAAATGCTATTTATTGATTAGCACATGTTATGATATTTATTGTTTACATGTAAACTTACTAAGCTTTAAAGCTTACTCCCTTTCTTTTTCCCTTGTTTTATAGAGTCAAAAAGTCGGGTCGGGATATGAAGATAATCGAAAGATCACCCACACTATCAGCTCATCTTGGTATATTTTTGAATTAGCATTTTGAGTATGACATGTATAGGGGCTAGACTAGATGAAATGTCTGTTATTTTGGCCAAGTGTGTATTGGCTCCTTGTAGATGAAATCTTTTGTACATGGCCATAGTTAACGGCTCAATACTATTAATCAATGAAAAGATGAGGTTATTCATGATTGTGTAGGGTATATGATTGGGTTGTTTGGTTATAAATTATACTGGAATAAATTAGGGTGATGAAAGAGCTTGACTAATAGCCTTGTTCTTGTCCACACGAGTAGGCACACGTGCATGTGTCTAGGCCGTGTGTGACGCGCAGTCAGTCCCATGGGTGTGTGACCAGGCCGTGTGTCCCCTGCATGTTAGTTTTACAAGTAAATAAGCTTTGTAGTAAAGGCACGGGCAGAGACAAGACCGTGTGTCTCAGCCGTATGGGAGGCACGGCCAAAGACATAGGCATGTGCCCTAGCCGTGTGAAGTCTGCACCTTGAAATTGGAATTTAATTCAACACACAGTCTAAGGACATGGGCGTGTGCCATGGACGTGTGACCATAGTGAGGTGATGTTGTCATAAACAGAATGTCAAGGTTTTGGCATACGGGCTAAGACACGGGTGTGTCGAGGCCGTGTGAAAGACACGGGCCAGGGAAACAGACGTGTGTCTAGCCGTGTAAAATAAGTCAGTGTCACCACGGGTGAGGGACATGGGCGTGTGTGACCACACGGCCTGCCCACACGGGCGTGTCCCATTTCACATGGGCGTGTGGCCCCTGTTTAGCTAAAAGTTTTCTAAGTGTGAAATTTTTTTCGAATTATCTCCGAAACCTTACAGAAGCATGTTTAAGGCCTCGCAGGCCCATTATAAGGATGTTAGATGTGTGTATGGGAAATTTTTAATTTGGAATGAAATTTTATAGCCCAAAGTTGTATGACCATGTGTGTTAAGTACGGTAACGCCTCGTATCCGGTTCCAGCGTAAATTACTGTTAAGGGGTGTTACACGTCACATGGGATTTGTCCTGTAGATGTTGAGATACAGACTGATTTGATGTATAGCGAAGAATCGATCAGGAGTTTAGCTCGTGAAATCAAAGAATTGAGAAATAAATGCATAGCCTTAGTGAAGGTTATTTGGCATAAAAGTGGGATCGAGGAAGCTATTAGAAAACAGTACCCTAACCTTTTCATTGGTAAGATTTTCGGGGACAAAAATCCCTAAGGGGAGAGAGTTGTATCAGCCCATTTTTATTCAAATCGGAACAATGGTTTTAGAACCACAAATCTGAGGTCAAAATATTTATTTTATTATTATTTTAAGGTTTACAGCATGATTGAACGATTGTGTGAAAGTTTTGTTCAGTAATTTTATCGTTTGGTTGGTTAATTTGATAAAAAGGACTAAATCGCGTAAAGTGTAAAATGCATGTACTATTAGTTTAAGGTGTAAATTAGCTTTGGTTTTAATAATGGAGGTCCTTAAGTAATAATTGGACCGTTGATAAGGTTAATGGACATTTATGTCCATGGTTTATGTGAAATATTAATGTTTTGTTAAAGGTTAATAATGTAAATTGTTAAATAAAGATTAATTAAATAAAATAATAGTTTTTGTCATCTTCCATTATCCTTCATCCACCGAAAATTCACTTGAGGAAGCCATTAACAAGCTTCAAGCCTTTGGATTTGTATTCTTGGTCATGTAAGTCCATATTTTACTCGGTTTTTAATGATTTCTATGTTTTTGTGCTCGTTGCTTCGTATTCTAGCTAACCCGTACCTTAGATTTCGAAATTGTTAAAGATTTATCATGTTTCCATTGTTGAATGCTTGAGTAATTTGATTAATTATGATAGATTTGGAAGGTTTAATGTTAGATTAATAGTTCTTATAAAGTGATTTTTGACAAAAGTGTCAAAAAGGGATTAAATTGAGAAAATGTGAAATGTGGTGGTTAAAAGTGTGAATAAATGAGAAATATGGGCTAATATGAGTACTAGAGAAATTTGGCTAGCATGGGTTGTGGTTAAATTGCCTGAATTTGTGATTTTCTGAAATAAGGACTAAATTGTAAAATACGTAAAATATCAGGGCAAATGTGTAAAAATGCCTTAAAGTGAAATTTGGATTAAATTGAATAGATCGAATGCTGAATGTGCTAAATTTGATACTATATAGATCAAGGTAAGCTAAGATCGGGTTTAGATCGGGGAAAAGGAAAAGTGGATGAATAGTCGATAAATTCCATCCGAGCAACTCAACGTAAGTTCGTATAATTAGAATTGAATCTTTAAATACTTGTAAGTTATTTGAAATGAAAGTATAATTCAGTAAATGGTATTACTGAGTTTGAATGCCTAATTGATGAGAATTATTGAATGTCGAGTCCCGTTTGAACCGTAGAAAGTAGTAGGATACGAGTGACATATCACTAGGGTTACTGTTTTGGTTGAGATCCTACATATGTTGCGGACTCACCACAGCTTGTATGAGCTTACTGATATATCAACTCGTAATAGCTTACTTGTTTCAGCTCATCAGAGCTTACCGTTTCATCTCAATAGAGCTTACTGTCCATCAGCTCAGAAGGAGCTTACTGATCATTGCTTGAAAGAGCGAAAATGATAATGAATTGACAGATTACCAACTTATACGATATGTAAATAGGTTCAACGGGCATAAATTTTGTTATTGGTTATGTGATGAAACTATGTGTTTATACGGATGAATTACTGTTTATACGAATGAGTTACTGTTATCAGATGAATTCTTGATTATATTATTGAGAGTGAAATGTTACAAATGATGTACATGATATTTGAATTTGATATGATACAATTTATTGAGTACTAAATTGAGATAATGGATGATTATATGCACTTATGTGACTAACTTGTTGTTGAATGTTTGTGTTTAGGGATTTAGTAATTGAATTGAGTGTACTTATTTGTTGACTTGATTATGTATAAATGGTAAGTTTAATTCTAAATTATACGGGCTTACTAAGCTATAAAGCTTACTCTGTTTCTTGTTCGTGTTTTATAGAGGTCCGATAGCTCGCTCGATTCAGATAAAGTTGGAGATACGCATCACACTATCCAATTGCCGATTGGTACTTTTGAACTCATGGATATATGTAAATATGGCATGCATAGGCTAGTTATAAAGATGATAGTTATGGTTACTTAAGCCAGTGATTTTGGTACATGTTGTGGTATATGATAAAGCCATTTGATTTGGCTGAACTTGGTATAATCCTTTGGTTGCATATAAGTATTCAAATATGTGTATGAAATGTTATGGATTGGCTACTTATTGGGTTACAAAATGTTGCAAATTATGCTTGTGTAGATATGTAAAAATAGGGTGGCAAAATGGCTTTGCAAATTGCCTATTTTTGTCCACACGGGCGTGTGTCTCAGCCATGTGTGACACACGATTATGTTACACGGCCATGTGTCCCCTGGTGTTGAAATTAAAATGAATTCAGTATGATCCACATGATCTCACACATGAGCATGTGGTCGGTTGGGTAGTACAAGTCAGTATACCCCCTAATTGGCACACGGGCGTGTGACTTGGCCATGTTGCATAAGTCAGTATACCCAACAGTTTGACATGGCCTAGCACACGGCCTGGCACACGAGCGTGTGTGGCCACTTCGAAGGGCATACGGGCTAGACACACGGGTTTGTGGTCGGCCATGTGACCCAAGTCAGTATGTACCCCCTATTTTCACACGGCTGGTGACACGGGCTTGACAATTTTTAGCAACTCTTCACCCTTATAAGTAAGTCATTTCGATGGTCATTTTTGTTGATTTTTGTGTTTTTAGAACCCTTGTAGCTTAACCTAGCGATTGAGGGGACTATTTTGCACTATGGTTGAAATTTAGGGTTTTTCCATGAGAAAATTAGTGTTTTTTGCTAAATTTTTATGGAAGAAAATGAAACTTGGTTGTTAAATAAACATTTTTTGTGAAAGGGGTATTCATGAAAACACCTAAAATGGATATTTTTGTAATGGCTGTAAAATAGGTGGTAAATGTGTGAAATAATTGAATTTGTGAGTTGCTATAAGCTTAAAATAGATTCAGCTAGGCTTGGTTAATAAGGAAATTTGATGAAAATCATATTACGAGCCTAGGGGCAAAATTGTAATTATGTAAAAGTTTAAGGGAAAAACAGTAATTTTGTCAAAGTAGAAATTTTTGAATGTCAGAGTCCGGACTTAAACCAGGGGAAAACCAAGCTATTGGACTAAATCGAACTAGTCACCCATATTTTGTATATCGGGGTAAGTTGTACGTAAATAATACAACTTTATTGTTATTATGCGTTAAACAATTGATATGGTAATAAATATTTTATTATTGTTATGAAAATGCATGGTGAAATATGATGTGGTATACACCGGTTGAACTTTAGGAATAGATTGGAAACCCATGTCATGACATTTGGGTGAAATGTGTGCTAGTGTAAGACCATGTATGGGACATGGCGTCAGCCATAATACGAGAGCCAGTGTAAGATCATGTCTGGGACATGGCATCGACAATGATATGTGTGCTAATGTAATACCATGTTTGGGACATGGCGTCGGCCACAATACGAGAGCCAGTGTAAGACCATGTCTGGGACATGGCATCGACATTGAGATGAGAGCTAGTGTAAGACCATGTCTGGGACATGGTATCGACATTGAGACGAGAGCTAGTGTAAGACCATGTCTGGGACATGGCATCGGCATCGTACCTTCTTGTGTGAGGCTAGTCGGGTATCCTTTGGTATTCCAACTGGTTCAATGGGTAATTTAAAGTTTGTGTCAAAAGTGAGAAAAGTTACGACTATGTTGTAAGTGATATAGGTGCCTACATGAAATGCATGGGAAATGAGCTCGAATTCTGTTGTATGATTAGTAAGGATGAAAATGAGTAAGTTATGCCTTTAATCATTCACAAATTTTATGCAAGTTTATAATATGTAATGAGTATGATAATGCATGGTAATTGTTGTTAATTATTTACATGCGACTTACTAAGCTTTGTGCTTACTCCTTTTCCTTTCCTCTTTTTTTTATAGTATAGCCAAGCTAGCTCGGGGATCAAAGGATGTCAAAGACTCGATCACACTATCAATCTGAACATTTGGTAGAGTTAGATTTATCATTTTGTGTATGGCATGTATAGGGACTTGGTCTTTGTCAAGTGTCGTATTGTTTTGGCCGAAGGTGTTAGCTTATCTTGAAGGTTGATTCATTTTGTGTAAGGCCATGGATGATGGCTATTACTTATTATTGATATATGAAAATGATAATGTTTTTCATGAATATGCAAATTGCATGGTTGAGTATTTGGTATATTAATGCATGAATGAGTAGATTACTTGATGTGGTTTATGTTAGTGTAATTAAGGGTGGCAGAAAGGGCTTGGTAAATAGTCTTCTTTTTTATCCACACAGGTAGACACACGGGCGTGTGTCTAGGCCGTGTGTGATACACGGTCTACCCCATGGATGTGTCGTCAGGCTGTGTATCCCCTGCACCTTAATTTTGTAAAACAGAATGCCCAGTAGCAACCACACGGGCTGAGGCACGGCTGTGTGTCTCAACCGTATGGATGACACGACCATAACACATGGGCATGTGGCCAGGCCGTGTGAAATCTGCACTTGATTTTAGGAATTTAATTCGCCACACGGCCTAAGGACATGGGCGCGTGCCTTGGCCGTGTGATTGTATTGGGTTGTTGAAGTTAGAAATAGCATGTCAAGGTTTTTACACACGGGTGGAGACCTGCATGTATCATGACCGTGTGAGGGACACGGGCTATGGACACGGGCATGTGCTAGGCCGTGTGAAAACCCCTGTAGGTTAGAATTGAAAAATAAATCCACATGGCTAGGGACATGGGCGTGTGTAACCACACAGTCTACCCACACAAGCGTGTCCCTTTCCACACGAACGTGTGCCCCATTTTTTAGTGAAATTTTCCAAAGTTTTCTAAAGTGCCTGGTTTAGTATCGAACCATTTCGAAGGTATGTTTTTGGCCTCATAGGTCCATATTAAGGACGTTAAGAGGAAGTTTGAAAAGTTTCAAATTTGAACGAACTTTTATGGCTCAAAAATACATGTTAGTATGTGTTTGAGCTAGGTAACGCCTCGTACCCTGTTCTGGCGTTAAACATGGGTAAGGTGTGTTACATTTAGTGGTATCAGAGCTATGGTTTAGTTGATTCTCGGATTAATCTAGCGTGTGTACAAGTGTAGCTATACATGCCATATATGAACTATGATAGTGCGACAATTGTTGACAATTTAAAATGTGTTTTTATATAGTAAATGGATACTGACAGAGCACTGGCGGATGATGTTGAAAGTAATGCGTTGGCTCCCGTAAAAGAAACCGCGCCATTTGAAAGTGGGCTCGTGACACTGAGTCAGGGCGGAGGGGATAAAGAAGCCTTCCTCCATATGATCAATGTCTGGTATTCGGAGTTTGTTCGTGCAAACCCGAACGCTCCACCTCCTCCACCCCCTCCAATTCCCCAGCCTGCCCCTACAACTCCCCAATTAGTGGAAATAATTAGAAGAGAAAAATCTCTAGTAGATAGAATTCAAAAGCAACGGGCTAAGGAATTTAGAGTGAATATAGATGATGATCCAGAGAGGGTAGAGTTCTAGCTAGAAAATACCATTAGGGTATTTGATGAGTTGTCTTGCACACCTAAGGAGTGCATGAAGTGTGTTGTGTCACTCCTGCGAGACTCAACCTACCAATGGTGGAACACCTTTGTGTTGGTTGTAACAAGGGAAAGGATAACTTGGGAATTCTTCCAGGTAGATTTCCGTAAAAAGTATATTAGCCAAAGGTTTATAGACCAGAAAAGGAAGGAATTTCTAGAATTGAAGCAAGGTCGAATGGCAGTACCAGAATATGAGTGTGAGTTCGTGAGACTCAGCAAATACGCTAGTTAGTGCATATCTACCGAAGCCATCATGTGTAAGAGGTTTGAGGATGGATTAAATGAGGATATCTGATTGTTTGTTGGTATTCTAGAACTGAGGGAATTTGTTGTACTAGTAAAGAGAACTTGCAAGGTCGAGGAATTGGCCAATGCGAAAAGGAAAGTTGATATTGAGTCTCTTGACTCAAAGAAAAGATAGTTGGGGAAATCATTTCAATCCTCCTCCAAGAAATCGAAAGAGTTCACTACTCGATCAAATGCTTCAGCGTGATTCTCGAGTAGAAATAGGATTAAGCAGTACTCGGCGTCTAAAGCTCAAACCACTTCCATTGCGAGTGTTGGTAGTGCTCGACTAAATAAACTAGACTGTTCACAGTGTGGTAGACGACATTTTGGTGAGTGTCAAGGAAATGACTGAGGCTATTTCAAGTGCAGTTCACTAGACTACTTCATTCGAAACTATCCTAAGATGGAGGAAAAAGATAGAAAGCAAGATGTAAAAGCGAGTAATGCTCCTTCTAGACGTAGACCACAGAAGAATCCGGGGAGTAGGGCTAGAAGCAGAAGTGCGCCTATAGATTCCATAGTGAGGTCTGAGGATCGAGCGCCTGCAAGGATGTATGTTATTCACGCTCGCGAAGAGGCATCATCTTCATATGTGAAAACGGGTACTTTTTCTCTTCATGATATCTCTGTTGTTTCTTTGATTGATCCGAGGTCTACCCATTCGTATGTTTGTATGAAATTGGTGATTAGTATGAATATGCATGTCGAGTCCACAGAAATTGTGATAAAAGTGTCAAACCCATTAGGCAAACATGTGTTAGTTGATCGAATATGAAGAAATTGCCCCTTGACAATTAAAGGTCATTGTTTTCCGGCTAACCTTATGTTGTTTCCGTTTGATGAATTTGACATGATTCTTGGTATGGATTGGTTAACTACTCATGATGTGATAGTAAATTGTGGAAGAAAATTTATTGAACTAAAAAGTGAAAATGGGGATATTATTTGGGCTGAATTAGGTCAAGCGAATAGCTTACCTGTACTGATTTCTTCTATGACTGCTAAGAAATACATGATAAAAGGGTATGAGTCCTATCTTGCATTTGTGTTGAATACCCAAGAGTCGAAAGTAATGATGAGTCAGTGCATGTAGTATGTGAGTATCTGGATGTGTTTCCGAAAGAGTTGCCCGGATTGCCTCCAGCTAGGGAAGTTGAGTTTAGTATTGAGTTGGTTCCTGGTACGGCACTTATTCCGATTGCCTCGTATAGGATGGAACCGTTAGAGTTAAAAGAATTGAAGGCTCAGTTACAAGAGTTGATGGATAAAGGTTTCGCAAGACCGAGTTATTCTCCATGGAGTGCTCTAGTACTTTTTGTGAAAAAGAAAGATGGGTTGATGAGATTATGTATAGACTATTGACAACTCAACAAGGTTACAGTTAAGAACAAGTATCCTTTACTAAGGATCGATGATTTTTTGACCAATTGAAGGCAGCCACAATGTTTTCTAAGATAGACCTGAGGTCCGGTTATTACCAGTTGAGAGTTAAGGAACAAGATGTATCGAAAACTGCATTCCGGATGAGGTATGGCCATTATGAGTTCCTCGTCATGCCCTATGGCTTAACAAATGCTCCTGCCGTGTTTATAGATTTAATGAATCATATTTTCATATTGTACTTGGATAAAATTTGTTGTTGTTTTTATTGATAATATATTAATTTATTCTCGTGATGAGACTGAGCACACGAAGCATTTGAGAACTGTTTTGCAGACTTTAGGAGATAAACAGTTGTATGCTAAGTTTAGCAAAAGTGAATTTTGGCTTCAAGAAGTTGGATTCTTGGGACACATCATGTCGGGTGATGAACTTAGATTTGACCCGAGTAAGATATCGGCTATCACTGATTGGAAACCGCCGAAGAATGTGTCAGAGATTAGAAGCTTTTTGGGCTTAGCGGGATACTATAGACTTTTCTTAAAGGATTATCCATGATTGCTACACCGATGACGAGGTTTCTATAGAAAGATGTTAAGTTCGAATGGACAGAGAAGTGCCAAAAGAGTTGTGAGAAACTAAAAGCATTGTTGACTGAAGCCCCAGTTTTAGTGCAATCAAAACCGGGAAAGGAATTCATAGTGTATAGTAATGCATCCTTAAATGGATTGGGGTGTGTGCTTATGCAAGAATGAAATGTAATAGCATATTCCTCGAGACAACTAAAGCCGCATGAGAAAAACTATCTGACTCACGACTTAGAGTTAGCCGCCATAGTGTTTGCACTGAAGATTTGGAGACACCATTTGTATGGTGAAAGATGCCGAGTATTACCGACCATAAAAGTCTAAAGTATTTGATGACTCAAAAGGAACTGAACCTTTGCCAACGAAGATGGCTAGAGCTCATAAAAGATTATGAGCTGGTGATCGATTATCACCCAAGTAATGCGAACGTGGTCGCCGATGCTTTGAGTAGGAAGTCATTGTTTTCCTTGAGGGTTATGATCACTCAGTTGTTAGTAACTGACGAAGGTTCGATTTTAGCCGAGTTGAGAGTGAAACCGATGTTTTTGCAAGAGACCTGTGAAGCTAAGAAAGGTGATAAAGAATTACAAGCTAAGATAATTTAGTGCGAGACGGGTATAGAAACAGACTTTTGGATAATTTTAGATGGCTATTTAATGTTTCGAGATAGAATTTGTGTACCCAAAAACAATGAGCTTATTTAGAAGATTTTTCATGAGGCACATAGCAGTTGCATGTCTATCCATTCGGGTAGTGTGAAAATGTATGATGACTTGAAGAAAATGTATTGGTGGTCGTGAATGAAAAGAGAAATCTCAGAGTTTGTCTTTAAGTGTTTAATTTGTCAGCAAGTGAAAGCCGAACACCTAGTACCTTTGGGTTTACTTCAGCTCGTGATGGTTCCCGAATGGAAATGGGATCGTATTACAATGGATTTTATGTCTGGGTTGCCATTGACGCCAAAGCAGAAAGATGCTGTATAGGTTATGATTGATAGGCTAACTAAGTCGGCTCATTTTATACCGGTGCATACCAGTTATCCACTTGAGAAATTAGCTGATTCGTATGTTTTTGAAATTGTGAGACTTCACGGGGTTCCTTTATCAATCATTTCGGATAGAGATTCGAGGTTTACATCTCGGTTTTGGAAAAAAGTTGCAAGAAGTGTTGGGGACAAAACTGAATTTTAGTACTGCTTTCTACCCACAAACCGACGGTCAATCAGAAAGAGTAATTCAGATTCTTGAAGATATGTTGTGTGTTGTGTTCTCAAGTTTCAAGGCAGTTGGGAAAGGTACTTACCATTAATAGAGTTTGCCTACAACAATAGCTATCAGTCGAGTTTGAAAATGGCACCATATAAGGCTTTGTATGGGCGTAAGTGCCGAACGCCCTTGTATTGGACTGAACTCAGAGAAAATCAGATACACGGGGTTGACTTAGTCAAAGAAGCGAAAGAGAAAGTAAAAGTGATTCGTGGTTGTTTGAAGACCACTTCAGATAGATAGAAATCCTACGTGGACTTGAAACAGAAAGAAATTGAGTTTCCTGATCATTATGTTAGAGTCTTAAAAATTTATAAAAAGAATGATCGAGCCTAGAAATTAACTATGACAATGATTAAGGCAAACGCACCTATCGAACAGTAGTATAGTTTAGTGTCAAGACTGGATTGTTGAACCTAAAGGAACCAAAAGTACTAATACTAACTTTCTTTTTATTATTTAGCCAAAGAATTAAGGGAATTATTAATTAATCTAAAATTAACTAACTATTAAGCCAAAGACGCTAAGACAAAGAAAAAGAATTTGGAAAAATACTTGTGGGAAAAACCAATTGATTAAGACAATACCCGAGGAAAAATCCACCTAGAATTCACTTGTTATTTAACTCTGAACCAGACGATTTATTCACTTGACTTGATCCGTAGGATTCCCTAATGTATATTAATACCTCTCTCGAGGCTACTAACGTCTAACCCTAGGTTGATTAATTAAAATCTCTTTCTAATTAAAACCCCTAGAATTGCATTAACTCGATCTATGGACTCCTATATTAGGTTTGACCCTAATCCGGTAGATTTTCAACATCCTATCTCTAGGGTTGCAATCAACTCCGCTTAATTATGCTAGACCTATTCTTAGACAGGGTCTATTCCTCCTCTGCCTAAGCACATCAATACTTGAATCAATATCCTGAAATATCAAAGGAAGAATTAAGAACACATGATTAAGAACAAATCAAGTATTTATCATATAGTTCAGAAAACAATAACAAGATCCGTCTTAGGTTTCATCCCCCTCAGGTATTTGAGGGATTTAGTTTATAATCATAAAAGAATACATCTCAGAAGAAAATATAAAACAAAACATAAGAAAAACCCTAAAACCCCCTGAAGGAATTTGAAGGGAAGATCCTCCGTCTTGAGTATGATTCAGGCTTCTTGAGATGAATCAACTGGCTTTCTTCGAGTAAATCCCACAATTCTGGCTTCTCTAACTTGGCTCTTCGGCCTAATTGGACGCCCACTGAAGGTTGGCCTCTAGGGTGTTTATATAGGATTTTGAAATGGCTTTCTTTGCCTCTAAGTACCCTAATCAGAGTAAAATTCCTCTTTGTCACGGCAAGGACACGCCCGTGTGAATCGTGGCCAGGCCGTGGTCAGGTCTGTTAAAGAGACACGACCGTGTGGTATTGGGCCCAGGCCGTGTCGATTTCGTAATTTGGCTCATTTACTCTGTTTTAGGCCCGTTTCTCGTTCTTTTCATCCTCCGGTGCTCTCCTAAGTATAAAACATGAAATTAAAGGATTAAGAGCACCAAATTCCACAATTCAGGGAATAAATCATCCAAAAGTATGCTAAATGTGGGATTAAAATATGTATATATTATGGTTTATCAAATACCCCCACACTTAAGCATTTGCTTTCCCTCAAGCAAAATTCTCAACTCACAATTAAAATGAACTTCCTTGATTAATAATATTCATCAATAATGTTTCATCATAATTCATAGATAATTCATAATTGATAATTTAAGTAAAAATGGTCTTAAAGATTAAACCAATCAAAGTCATAATTTTTGTAGCATAAAAACATGGGTGTTTTCCTTTACCTAATTAATCACCTTTAATTCAAAATTGAAAAGAGTTGACATCCTCACTAAAGATTCACTCAAATCACTCAAAGTGTTTAAGGTTCAAAATTAAGCACTCAAAAGTCAAACATGAAAAGTTAATCCCATAAGCTTGCATGAAAATCAAATCTCCACCACTATAAAATGAGATGATACACAAATCAAAAGGTTTTTAAAAAGGGTTGTAATGGGGATTGGGTTAACGGTGTGGATAAAAGCTGAATTAGAAGGTTAGAATTGGGATTGAATTGACAATTTACCTAACTAGAAATTGAACTAATCCTAAATAATTACATCAATTGAAAACTTGTAATACTAATAATACAAGCTTTTTTTTTTCTTCAAGATGTGGAATTTAAACGTATAAGCTCACCTAATTATAGAACTAATAACGAATATACTTCGATTTTTTTAAGAACTAATCAAGTACAATAATAAGTAGGAGCTTTAACAACAGAAATATAGAACATAGTTACGCAACTACTCAAAATCAAATCTCGACAAAAAGGGAGTCAAGGAATAGTGATAACAAATACAAGATGGGTTTTTGGGTAATATTATTGGGTGAGTCAGTAAAAGGGTTGTTAGGATCGAAGGGATTCACTAGGGGTTAATTGTGAAGCTACGCTTTTAGTGGAGTAAGTGGGTTAAATCCTAAGTGCCTTTATCATCTCTGTATATCAAATCAATAATGTGGTCTTGACATGTATAATCAAAGCAAGTTCTAGAATAACAAATCAATGTTGACACACTCATAATCAAAAAGTGAACACGAAAGGATGTATGCTCTAAAAGGCTCAAAATCTGACAAAAATTATGGGTTTTTGATATCAACTGTAACACCTCAAACTCGGTCAAAGCGCTACGACCGCATCTGGCATGTTACAATGAAGAAAACTTTAAAAACCGAGTTAAAGATCATGAGTTGAGAAAAATTTTGCCTATCACTTTGCCCTTGGTGAAGATTTAAAAACATTTTCTTAACTTAAGTCGTAATACAGTTCAGGTTTCATAATCCCAAGTCGAATTTTAAGAAAAATTCCATCAAGTGAGCAATTGAAAACAATATTGCAGTCTTAGTTGAAAATTTGAGTCAATTTATTACTAAAACCCGATTTTTAATATCCCATTATAAAATCTTAAATTCAAGTTTTTAATTTTTAGAAAAACACCCACTTAGATAATTTATTAGGCAAGCCATAACAATTTCATAATAAACCCAAATTAAGTGGCCTTATTACAACACCCAAAATTCAATACTGAAATAGTGAAAATTTAACCTAAGTTCTGAAGATAAAATTTCTTAAAGCATTATGCATGGCCACCTCGAGTCCACCACGGCTCCGTATCCGCGGTCTAAGGATTACCTGCAAAATTTAACGAAGGGGGTGAGTCACCGAGACTCAGTGTGTAAATCCCCGACCAAAAGAGTTTTGGGCTCTCACACAAATCCATATATTAAGTATGTATGACATGCAACCCAACCGACCTATTATATCCATCCTCCATATCTCTGAATACTACCCCATATCTGTGGCACCTAGCCACTGGTGGTACCTAACCACTGGTGGCTCCAAACCACTGGTGACAAAAGTCACAATTAATAATATGTGGGGCTAACCCACTTGTGGTACCAAACCACTAGGACGAGTCACAGAAATAATATATGTGGTACCAAACCACTGGTGGTTCCAAACCACTGAGACTTAGTCACAAAATATAATATGTGGGGCCAACCCACTTGTGGTACCAAACCACTGGTGACAGTCTAGAAATCATGTTTCCTCCCTCATTACATTATAACCCAAGTCCATGCCATGCTTAACAATTAATATATTATGATCATGCTTTCAAATGCATAACAATCAACCATCTCAATCATACATACCTTTGCTAATAACAGAGCATAATGGAACTTACCCGAAGACTTCGATTCAACCCTCAAAGGTATTTTAGTGACCAATATCGCCACTTCGGCTTTTAGTCATAACAGTTAATAACATAAATAATATATGAAGTGTGCGAGAGTTACACACCTGAAAATACGTAACACAATGCTCTCTATGTCGACACTATCGCTAACGGACACTACTGCTATTTGTCTACTATTCTGCTCAGACACAGGCCCACAACCCGGTGGCCAATCTCGAACAGGAGACACCGCGGTCTTCTTGTAGTTTGGGGCTGGGGCTATGGGTTTAACCCCTTCCGTTGCTTGGCTAATGTTTGGGTCCATGAAAAGATCTTGGTCAATAGACCAGATTAAAGCATTGAATAGGCAACAAATAGGAATATGTACAAAACACAAAGATCCCTTACCTAGACCGGCAAATCCCAGAGATTAACAGACTTGGATTCAAGCACTAACACCCTTCAATCGCAGATCAGATGCGAAAGAACACGAAGACAAAGCCCCTTTAATCTGCCATAAACAAAGAACCCGGTTACTATCTACGGCATCAACAAAGAAAAGAGAATTGAAAGGGGAGAAGAACACTTACCATGATCTAATAGGATCCGCCTAGAAGGACTACAAAGCACAATAACAGTAATCCACCGCCCCAAGAATGAAAGAAAAAAAAAAGAAGAACACCCAAGGGAGATTCGGCCAAAATGAAATATTGAAAGAACAAGAATCAATGGAGGCTTCGATATGAAGGAGGCGAATGTTGATGGAAAGGTGAGGGATAAGTTTCAGCAATTGAAGAATCAAGAAAAGGAATTAAAGAAATTCGGCTAAGCAAAGAAAAATGGGGAAGAGGTTAGAAGTACCTTGGGGTTTCGGCTTCTAGGTGAAAAAAATGAAAAGAAGAAGAAAAAGAAAGTAATGAGAAGAGGAGGGTTCGGCTTATGAGAGGGAAAAGAAAGGAAATGGAAAGAACGCACTAAGGTTCAGCTTAAGAGAGATTGAAACATGAAGTGTATGAATGGTCTTTATCAGATTCGGCCAATGATTCGGAGAAGAAAAGAAGAGAAATTGCTAGCACTTTCGACACCTATGCCCCTCCCCAAAACTAAAAATGCACAAAACAAAAGAATTAAAGGTCCTATGGCCTAAGTGAGTTTCGGCACACTCCAACCCAGGCCAAAACCGATTCTCCCCCTATACCAAGAATTTGAATTTCGGCCACCACCTTCACCCCTTGCTCAATCCCCTATTTTTCTCCTTAATTCACTCCTAATCCCTCATTCAAAACGATTTGAATGATTCAAACTCCTTCATTTTCTCTCAGCCACACATTCGAATATTTGACTTAGTCCACTCTCCATCCTGAAGTGTCCTAGCTGAACTTTACCACTGCCCCTCCTGACACCAAAAAGAAATCTAAATTGAGTTCCATGTGACTTGAACCTACTCCCTCCAGCTCTCTTATTGTGTCACCTACCTTAACCCTTAAGTGGCACCTCCTTGCCACTTTACCAAGGCACTTCTTTGTGTCATCCAACACAAACAATATCTCTTAAAGCCCAACTCAGCTTGGTTCCCCTAAAAGTTCCAAAAGCAGAAACTTTTAACAAGGCTCAGGCTTAACCCCAAGCCTTCCTGGAACCCCCAAACACACCAACACAACACACAGCACATAACATACACACAAAAACACATCAAATGCACAACCCCCCAAATCAGGATGTTACAGTTCTACCCTCTTAAAGAAATTTCGGCCTCGAATTTACCTGGTCAAAAGAGTTGAGGGTATTACTGTCGTATTACATCCTCTGGTTCCCACGTTGCTTCCTCGGAGCCATGATTTCGCCATAGAACCTTAACCAAGAGAATCGTCTTCCTACGCAACACCTTGACATCGCAATCCAAGATCCGCACTGGTTCCTCTTCAAAAGATAGGTCTGGCCCTACTTCAATCTCTTCCACTGGTACCACATGAGATGGATCTGAACGATAGCGTCTTAGCATCAAAATGTGGAACACATCATGGATCTGAATTAACTCTGAAGGTAGCTCAAGCTGATAAGCTACTGGTCCCACACTCTTCAACACCTAATAAGGCCCGATAAACCTGGGGCTTAGCTTACCTTTCCGTCCAAACCTTAGCACCTTCTTCCACGGTGACACCTTTAAGAAAACTTTGTCACGCACTGCAAATTCTATGTCTTTACGTTTTAGATCGGCATAGGACTTCTGTCTGTCCGAAGCTTCCTTCAATCGAGTTTGAATTAGCTTAACCTTGTCTTTCGCTTTAGCAACCAACTCTGGACCCAACAATTGACGCTCGCCCAACTCTGTCCAACACATAGGTGTACGACACTTCTGACCGTATAACGCTTCATATGGTGCCATCTGAATACTCAACTGGTAGCTATTGTTATACGCGAATTCTGCCAACGGTAGAAATTCTTCCCAACTACCTCTGAAGTCTATGACACAGCCCCTCAACATATCCTCTAGGATCTCAATCACTCTCTCCGATTGCCCATCAGACTGTGGATGAAACGCTGTACTGAAATCTAACTTTGTACCCAAACGCTTGATGCAATGCCTTCCAAAATCTCGCTGTAAATCTAGGGTCCCTGTCTGAAATGATCGACACTGGCACCCTATGCAACCATACAATCTCTGCTATATATAATTTAGCCAACTTCTGAAGAGAGTAGTCCACACGCACTGGTATGAAATGAGCAGATTTCGTCAAACAATCAACGACTACCCAAACCGAATCCTTCTTAGTAGGTGTAAGGGGTAGCCCACTAACAAAAGTCCATCGTGATCCTCTCCCATTTCCACTGTGGAATCCTGACCAGTTGCAACAACCCTGAAGGTAACTGATGTTCGGCTTTGACCTGCTGACACGTCAAGCACTTACCCACAAATTCAATTACTTCTTGCTTCAGACTCGGCCACCAAAACTGTTCTCGCAAATCCTGGTACATCTTACTCCCTCTAGAATGCATAGCATATGGGCTATAATACGCTTCCTGAAGAATCTTCCGCCTCAAATCCACATCTTTCGGCATGCAAACCTTCCGGAAACATAACACTCCATCGCTGTTCAAACTGAAATCCTCCATTCCACCATCCTGTACTTGCAAAAGTCGAGCACTCAGGACATCATCTAATAACTGTTTCTCCTTAACCTGACTTACCCATGTCGGCTTCACTTGCAATTCCGCTAATAAACTTCCGTCGTCGAATAAACTAAGGTGGGCAAACATCGCTCTCAAGTCAGATATTACCTTATGGCTCAACGCGTCTGCCACAACGTTAGCTTTACCCCGGTGATACTCAATCGAACAGTCGTAATCCTTCAACAACTCGATCCACCTCCGCTGTCTTAAATTCAACTCCTTCTGAGTAAGGAGATATTTTGAGCTCTTGTGATCCGTATAGATGATGGACTTCTCCCCATACAAGTAGTGCCTCCAGATCTTCAGGGCGAAAACCACTGCAGCTAGCTCCAGGTCATGCGTTGGATAATTCACTTTGTGAGGTCTCAATTGTAGAGAAGCATACGCTACTACTTTCCCTTCTTGCATCAGCACACATCCTAGCCCCGTGTGAGACGCATCACAGTAAAGGGTAAACTCTTTCCCTGCCTCAGGCTGAATTAGCACCGGCGCCTCTGTCAAAATCCTCTTCAACTTCTCGAAACTTTCCTGCTGTTAAACTGACCAAATGAATGGTACCCCTTTCCGTAATAACTTGGTTAACGGTGCCGCTATTAATGAGAATCCTTCCATGAACCTTCTGTAATATCCAACCAACCCCAGAAAACTCTGAATTTCTACCACAGACTTAGGTGGTTTCCAATCCAGAACAGCTTCAATTTTTCGAGGGTCAACCCTAATCCCCTCAGCTAACACCACATGGCCCAGAAAGGTAACTTCCCTTAGCCAGAACTCACACTTATTGAACTTAGCGAACAACTGCTTCTCCCTCAAAATTTACAAAGCCACTCGAAGATGTGAATCATGCTCCTCCTCAGACTTTGAATAAACCAGGATATTGTCTATAAACACCACAACGAATTGATCCATATAGGGTTGAAAAACCCGGTTCATCATGTCCATAAACGCTGCTGGTGCATTGGTCAACCCAAACAGCATCACCAAGAATTTGTAGTGACCACAACGAGTACGAAATGTCGTTTTATGAATGTCTGCCTCTTTGACCTTAAGCTAGTGATAGCCCGATCTCAAATCTATCTTTGAAAAGACTGATGCTCCCTTGAGTTGATCGAACAAGTCGTCTATCCTCGGCAACAGGTACTTGTTTTTGATCGTCAAATTATTCAACTGACGGTAGTCAATGCACATAAGCATTGATCCGTCCTTCTTCTTAACGAATAGTACCGGTGCTCCCCAAGGTGATACACTCGGTCGGATAAAACCCCGATCTAACAGTTCCTGAATCTGCGCTTTCAGCTCCACTAACTCCTTCGGCACCATTCTATATGGGGCAATAGACACTGGAGCTATTCCTGGTAGAAGATCAATACTAAACTCCACTTCGCAATCTGGAGGTAATCCCAGAAGTTCTTCTGGGAAAACATCAAAAAATTCCTTTACCGTTCGCACATCCCCCACAGCTGATTCCTTGGCCTCCAAAACACAAACATGAACTATAAATGCCTTACATCCTTTTCTCACCATTCTTTCGGCCTTCAAAGCGGACACCACATTAGATAGGTAGTTCTTCCTCTCACCTATCACCACCACCTCTTCACCCTCGAGAGTTCTCAACACCATGCGCTTGGCTACACAGTCTAACTTTGCTTGATACTTCACTAGCCAATCCATACCTAAGATCAAATCGAACTTCTCGAATGGCAGTTCCATCAGATCAGCCGGTAAAACTACCTCTAGAACTTCTAGAGGTACATCCCTATGCAGTTTATTCACCACTACCGAGTGTCCTAGAGGGCTAATTACAGTTGTCTCCCTAGAAGTAATCTTAAAGTCTAGTTTCAGAGTTCCCGATATAGTACTAGCAACATAAGAGTATGTCGAACCAAAATCAATCAAAGCAGTATATGGCAACCCATAAATAATGAACGTACCGATTATGATGTCCGGTGCTCCACGCCCCTGACCAAATCCATTTCCTCCTCTGGCCAGACCACGACCTCTCTGCGGTTGCTGACCCTCTCTTCTGAACGGTACACATCCTTGACTCTCTGATTGTGCTCTGACTGGCCTTCGTGGGCAATCCCTTATCCAATGATCCATAGACCCAAATCTGAAACATCCTCTATTACCTGTCCAACACTCTCCCGAATGAAATTTCCCGCATGGAGTACACTGAGGTGGCCACTGAACAGCAACAGGCTTCGCAGCTTCACTCGGCCCACCTAACCTAGACCTTTTCTGAAAACCCCCAACAGATCCTGGTGGCCCAAAACTTTTTTTATTCCTACTCCTATCCTAGTTTTGCTTTTCAGACATATTCACCTCTTCGGCTATCTTAGCCTTCTCAACCAACACGGCAAACTCCATTTCTCATTGTGGAGCTATTAATACTAGCAACTCGCCTCTCAGGCCATCTTCAAATCGGACACAGCGCTCATGATCTGTTGCTATAATACCCCAGGCATAGCGGCTCAGACGTAAAAATTCTGCCTCATACTCGGCCACTAACTTACTTCCCTGAACCAAATTAAGGAATGCCTTCCTCTGAGCGTCCATATAGCTCGACCCGATGTATTTTCCTTAAAATATGGACTTAAAGAACTCCCAGGTGATGTGGTCAGCCGTTGTGCCATCTCTAACCGTGAGCCACCATTGATATGCCTCATCTCAGAGCAGAGACACTACACCCTTCAATTTCTCTTCTGCGGTACAGTCAAGGTCGTCCATAATACGCTCCACCGCTTCTAACCAATACTCCGCTATGTTAGGGGCCACACCAGAAACACCCCAGAACATCTCCGCTCCATTAGCTCTAAGTCGTTTCGACACAGATTTCCGAGCTGCCGATCCCACACTCGCTCCAGGTACTCTTTCCAATACCCGTAACATCGCCTGAGACACAGCATCATCTCCCCCAGTTTGATCCTGAAATTCAGCTCCCACAACTGGCGGCATGGTACTTCACCTTCCGGCCCATGTCCTGATTCCGAAGATTCAGACCCAACACCCCAGCCTCCGCCACGGCCTCGCATGCCACGACCACGTCCTCTAGCACTCATGACTATCATTTCGATTTAATCTGATTAAAAGTTTTATGAGTTAGTTTTCTTTCTTCCACTGTTTATTACCGAACAGTCTTATGAGTATATTATCGAAGTAGTTATTTTCGCAAACACCAGTATTCCTACATGCTTCAATCTCTAAGGTAAATTTTCCTACTACTAGCAATCATATCACAATACATCCATATCATACAACTGATAGTTAAAAAACTTACCATCGCGGATCGGTGCCGGAGACTCAGGTGCCATGCTTCCTGAAAACATGTATTTTGTCGAAATAATTTTCCAAACCATTTATTGAAAATATTTTGGGCCTTGCACCCACAGCCGAGCTTTTGAACCTAGGCTCTGATACCAAAATTGTAACACCTCAAACCCGGTTAAAGCGTTACGACCGCATTTGGCATGTTACAGGGAAAAAAATTTTAAAAACCGAGTTAAAGATCATGAGTTGAGAAAAATTTTGCCTAGCACTTTGCCCTTGGTGAATATTTAAAAACATTTGCTTAACTTAAGTCGTAATACAGTTCAGGTTTCATAATCCCAAGTCGAATTTTAAGAAAAATTCTATCAAGCAAGCAATTGAAAACAATATTGCAGTCTTAGTTGAAAAATTGAGTCAATTTATTACTAAAACCCGATTTTTAATATCCCATTATAAAATCTTAAATTCAAGTTTTTAATTTTTAGAAAAACACCCACTTAGATAATTTATTAAGCAAGCCATAACAATTTCATAATAAACCCAAATTAAGTGGCCTTATTACAACACCCAAAATTCAATATTGAAATAGTGAAAATTTAAACTAAGTTCTGAAGATAAAATTTCTTAAAGCATTATGCATGGCCACCTCGAGTCCACCTCGGCTCCGTATTCGCGGTCTAAGGATTACCTACAAAATTTAACGAAGGGGGTGAGTTACCGAGACTCAGTGTGTAAATCCCCAACCAAAAGAGTTTTGGGCTCTCAAACAAATCCATATATTATGTATGACATGCAACCCAACCGACCTATTATATCCAACCTCCATATCTCCAAAAACTACCCCATATCTGTGGCACCTAGCCACTGGTGGTACCTAACCACTGGTGGTTCCAAACCACTGGTGACAAAAGTCACAATTAATAATATGTGGGGCCAACCCATTTGTGGTACCAAACCACTAGTGACAATCCCTAATATTAATACGTGGGGCCAACCCACTGTGGCACCAAACCACTAGGACGAGTCACAGAAATAATATATGTGGTACCAAACCACTGGTGGTTCCAAACCACTGAGACCTAGTCACAAAATATAATATGTGGGGCCAACCCACTTGTGGTACCAAACCACTGGTGACAGTCTAGAAATCATGTTTTCTCCATCATCACATTATAACCCAAGTCCATGCCATGCTTAACAGTTAATATGTTATGATCAGGCTTTCAAATGCATAACAATCAACCATCTTAATCATACATACCTTTGCTAATAACAGAGCATAATGGAACTTACCCGAAGTTTCGATTTAACCCTCAAAGGTATTTTAGTGACCAATATCGCCACTTCGGCTTTTAGTTATAACAGTTAATAACATAAATAATATACGAAGTGTGCGAGAGTTACAAACCTGATAATACGTAACACAATGCTCTCTATGTCGACACTATCGCTAACGGACACTACTACTATCTGTCTACTATTCTGCTCAGATGCCGGCCCACAATCCGTTGGCCAATCTCGAATAGCAAACACTGCGCGCTTCTTGTACTTTGGGGCTGGGGCTATGGGTTTAACCCCTTCCTTTGCTTGGCTAATGTTTGGGTCCATGAAAAGATCTTGGTCAATAAACCGGATTAAAGCATTGAATAGGAAACAAATAGGAATATGTACAAAATGCAAAGATCCCTTACCTAGACCGAAAAACCCCAGAGATTAACAGACTTGGATTCAGGCACTAACACACTTCAATCGCAGATTAGATGCCGAAAGAAAACGAAGACAAAGCCCCCTTTAATCGGCCATAAACAAAGAACCCGATTACTGCCTACGACATCAATAAATAAAAGAGAATCAAAAGGGGAGGAGAACACTTACCACGATCTAATAGGATCCGCCTAGAAGGACTACGAAGCACAATAACAGTAATCCATTGCACCAAGAACGAAAGAAAAAAAAAGAAGAACACCCAAGAGAGGTTCGGCCAAAATGAAATATTGGAAGAACAAGAATCAATGGAGGCTTCGATTTGAAGAAGGCGAATGGTGATGGAAAGGTAAGGGATAAGTTTTGGCAATTGAAGAATCAAAAAGAGGAATTAAAGAAATTCAACTAAGCAAAGAAAAATGGGGAAGAGGTTGGAAGTACTTTGGGGTTTCGGCTTCTAGATGAAACAAATGAAAAGAAGAAGAAAAAGAAAATAATGAAAAGAGGAGGGTTTGGCTTATGAGAGGGAAAAGAAAGGAAATGGAAAGAATGCACTAAGGTTCGGCTTAAGAAAGATTGAAACAAGAAGTGTATGAATGGTCTTTATCAGATTCAGCCAATGATTCAGAGAAGAAAAGAAGAGAAATTGATAGCACTTTCGACACCTATACCCCTTCCCAAACCTGAAAATGCACAAAACAAAAGAATTAAAGGTCCTATGGCCTAAGTGAGTTTCAGCACACTCCAACCCAGGCCAAAATCGATTCTCCCCCTATACCAAGCATTTGAATTTCGGTCACCACCTTCACCCCTTGCTCAGTTCCCTATTTTTCTCCTTAATTCACTCCTCATCCCTCATTCAAAATGATTTGAATGGTTCAAACTCCTTCATTTTCTCTCAGCCACACATTCGAATATTTGACTTAGTCCACTCTCCATCCTGAAGTGTCCTAGCAAAACTTGACCACTGCCCCTCCTGACGCCAAAAAAAAATCTAAATTGAGTTCCATGCGACTTGAACCTGCTCCTTCCAGCTCCCTTATGGTGTCGCCTAACTCAACCCTTAAGTGGGGCCTCTTTGCCACTTTACCAAGGCATTTCTTTGTGTCATCCAACACAAACAATATCTCTTAAAGCCCAACTCAGCTTGCTTCCCCTAAAAGTGCCAAAAGCAAAAACTTTTAACAAGGCTCAGGCTTAACCCCAAGCCTTTCCGGAACCCCCAAACACACCAACACAACACACAGCACATAACATACACACAGAAACACCTCAAATGCACCGCCCCCCAATTCAGGATGTTACATCAACTTTGTAAATTTGAAACTTCAAGGTAATAATTAGATTCAGGTAGACAACCTAACAAAATTTTAAGTATTGAAAATGGACTTATCATGCTTGATTCTCTAGTCTCCTAAAGTTTAAATCATCACTGCATAATTATCAATGACTTAATTCAAAACATATCAATAAAAATCATAAATCAAAAGAAATTCATTCTAATCATAATATGAAAAAATTACTTAAAAACAAGGCATATTTCAGGGATTTGAGAATAATGATAAAAGTTAGTGTAACACCCTTAACCCACCGTTGCCGAATTAGGGTTACAGGATATTACTAGACTTAGCACAAACCATAGCAAAATAATTACTATATAAATAATCATAACCAAATACTTAGTTAATAATGATATAATTTTGAAGAATGATTAAACAATTATGCTCTTAGCTTAACCCTATTCAACCAAATACACGCATATACGTATACATTTATATCACCAAGTAAAAGTCACTATTCATTTGGTCATTTTAGTTACAAAAGCCGAATATGCACATTTACTCTTAATCATTCTACCAAACATGCACCAAACATTTTAAAACATTATCATAGTAACTATCTCACATACATATAGTTGAACAACTCATTTATCTAACCAAATTGATACATTTCTTAACCAAAATGCATGAGCTCAATCTATCCAATTTAAAAAATAGCATATCATAATGTCGAATATGCCTAAAGTATTACCTATACATTAATCTAAATCTAAGGAACATTGCATCAAAACCATACCCAACCTCTCACGGCATTTACACATTTACTTATATCCCATTATACCTATTAAAAATACATTTCATATTTGTCAATTCAATACACATACTAAAACCAAATCTCATAGTCAATTTCAACTTCTAATTGAACATGATTTAAACTTAAATAAAGAGCTATTTAAAAGTTATGCATATCTTTATAAAAATCTAGGTATATACTGCAAATTATTAATCATACATATCATGATACTACTTACCCAATTTCGCAAAGTACCATGGTTAATATTCTTCAACTTTTAACTAAATAAATAGCTAATCAAACCAAATACATCACTCACATATATAAATACCATGAAATGAACTTCCAAAATAAGCTTATAACAAGGCCAAACATACACAAACAATAACACCATGATCAAGCATAACCAAATCAAACCCAAGCATAGAAATATAGCCATTTTCACATGGCATTTATATACATCTTATTCATAATGAACTCAAAAGAGTAATATAGCCTATACATGCCATAGTTTCAAAAGTTCAACTTATAGAAAGGATACCAAAGATAGTTGACAGTGTGATAGACTTTGACGATGATCCTCGGGCTCATAGCTAGACTTCAAAATCTATAAAACCATACAAATAAACACACACAGTAAGCTAATCTTAGTAAGTTATAAGCAATTATATAACAATGCATTAATTCATTTTCGAAAATTGTTTGCACATTTCATGACCCTTGAGCCGAATATATATCACATTCAATAATGGTTTTCATACACATCTTTAATCTAATTCACATCTCACAACAAATACATATATATATTTTACCTACTAAAATTTCTTATTTATATTTCAAATCATATAAATCATAATTTGATACGTATAATACATAGTTTCCATTTCATCAACCAAAACATACCTTACTATCCATATATGATATAATATCACATACCTGCTCATTTTATTTCACTTAATCTTTCAAAAATCAATATTCTTGATGAGTCAATAAACCCGTATATTCAATGCCAAACTCTATAACGTATCGCACACTTAGTGCCGTCACATTAACAATTCGCACACTTAGTGCCAAATTCTCGTAAGGTATCGCACACTTAGTGCCGTTACTATTAATAACTCCCACACTTAGTGCCAATTAACCGATTTCACATACATAGTGCTCGGTATTTACATTCGCACACATAGTGCACTACTCAAACTTTTTACTCTTTTAAATACGCATATGTATATATAAACTTAAACCCCAATTACACATATATATATTTTCAAATCATCTTATTAACCTCCAAAACCACATCACATTCGGCTATATATATTCCTCCCACAACCAACATTACATTCGGCTATCTCACATTGTTCATATATACTTCTAATAAAACACAATTACAAATTTATAATAAAATAAATAAATTCAAATTAACTCAATTGCTTAAATTCAGCTTTACGACAGTGATATTGAAGGTACTGTTCGCAGAAATCGCAGAGAAATAAGGCGAAGCTTAAACTATATAGAAGAAGAGCAAGAATCCGAAATAAATACTACATAAGAGATGGCTAAAAATCATCCGCCACCTCTAGAGATGGTCAAAAATCATGCTCCTCGCACTATGTATGATTATGCTAAACCTAGTTTAACAGGAACTGAGTCAAGTATTGTTAGGCCTACTATTGCTGCAAATAATTTTGAACTGAAACCTAACACTATACAGATGATACAACAGTTTGTTCAGTTTGATGGTTTGCAGGATGAGGATCCTAATACACACTTAGCGAATTTTCTAGAATTCTGTTATACCTTCAAAATAAATGGTTTTTCTGATGATGTCATCCGTCTTCGGTTATTTCCCTTTTCTTTGAGGAATAAAGGCAAGCAGTTGTTGCATTCTCTTACACGAGAGTCAATCACTACATGGGATCAAATGACCAAAAATTTTTTATTAAAATATTTTCCACCGACCAAAACGGCCAAGTTAAGGAATGATATATCTTCTTTTGTGCAGATGGATTTAGAGACACTTTACGATGCATGGAAGAGATACAAAGATTTGTTGAGGAGGTGCCTACACCACAGATTACCTTTGTGGCTACAGGTCCAAACTTTTTACCATGGTGTGAACCCTTCAACACAGCAACTAATCAATTCAGCCATCGACGAAACCCTAAACAACAAAACTCCTGAAGCGGCCTACGAGTTTATAGAGGAGATGTCATTGAATAACTATCAGTGGCAAGTTAGAAGGACAAGGCCAACCAAAGTAACTGGAGTTTTCAACCTCGACGCAGTAACCACGCTATCAAATCAGGTAGAGTTGTTACATAAAAAATTTGATTGTGTATATGGTTCTTCGCAGGCACATCTAGTTATGCAGTACGACACAAGTGATACTTATAATCCAGGTTGGAAGAACCACCCCAATTTCTCATGGGGTGGCCAAGGAAATCAAAGACAACAACCATCCCAAAACATCCAACAACAGCCCTACCTACAGGAAAAGAAGCCAAACCTCGAGGAGATGCTGACATAATTCATGGCAGCCACAAAAACACATTTTCAGAATACTGAGACATCCTTTAAAAATCAACACAGGAGCTCAAGGATCAAATCGGGCAACTTGCTAAGCAGATCTGTGAGAGACCACAGGGAAGACTACCGAGCAACACCGAGACTAATCCAAAAGAGCAAATTCAAGCCATAATAGCTCAAGATGATGAAGGGTTAGACAAGCCCAATTTAAGGAAAAAGAATGTGGTAGAAGAAGGAAAGGTTGAGGTAAAACCAAAATCGGTAATCAAAGAGTACAAACCTTGTATACCATATCCCGAAGCAATAACGAAAGATGCCACAAAGGAACAGTTCGGTAAGTTTCTTAAACTTTTAAAGAAATTACATATTAACTTATTGTTTCTTGAAGCTCTTTCGCAGATGCCAGATTCTAGGAAATTTTTAAAGAAGCTATTGATAAATAAGTGGAAGATAGACGAGGAATCACATGTGGAACTGAATGCAGTTTGCTCAGCAATGTTGCAAAATAAACTACTACGAAAATTAAAAGATCTAGGGAGTTTTACAATTCCATGCTTAATTGGTAGTTTATCTATTGATAATGCGTTAGCTGATTTAGGGGCAAGCATAAAAGACATGCCTTATAAAATGTTTAAACAACTAGGTCTAGGGAAACCCAAACAAACTAGGATGAGCATTTAATTAACTGATAAAACTGTTAGAATTCCTAGGGGTATAATCGAAGATCTACTCGTGAAATTTGATAAATTCGTATTCCCAGTAGACTTTTTCGTTTTAGACATGGATGAGGACAATAGTATCCCCCTAATTTTAGGAAGGCCCTTTTTAGCGACTGCCGGGACTAAAATTGATGTCAGTGCAAGTGAACTCATACTTTGTGTAGGTAACAAATCGATCATTCTTCAAGCTCTCGACTCAGCTAGGACATCGAGTAATCAAGGTGAGAAAGTAAATTCTATTGATAACCATTTGGTTAACCCTTCTTTTCAGAGAGCACCACAGTATGAACCTGATCCTAGACCCCGTGCCAACAAAAAAATAAGTTATGAGGAATAAGGGATTCAGATCGATGAACTAGAAGAATGGAAGACGCATCTCAAAGAAAATTTAGGAATACAAAAAGCAGAACCAATGCCACTCCAAAGGAAAAAACAAATTCAAGATCGGAGATCAGGTACTGTTAGATAAAGCAAACCCTCGAATACCTCCTCTAGACCCTAATACAAATAAAGAAATCTCTTTTAGCGTACACAATGCTTTCCATACAGAACAGTCGAGGTAAGTAATCCTACAATTGGTACCTTTAAAGTAAATGCTACTCGACTTGAATTACACCATGATAATAGGATTAATAGCATGAGGAAGGACTTTCAACTCCTCAAACCACGATGATTATGCGAATGAGAAGTAAGTCTAGCTCAAAACTTTAAACGAGCACTTCTCGGGAGGCAACTCGAGCACTAACGTTACTAACTAGTTTAATTTTATTTCTTTTCATATTTAGGCGTAGGTTTCCATACCCACACGGCCGTGGTCGTGGCCGTGTGGGCACCACAGGAAGGAACACGGGCGTGGGATGCATCTCTATTTAAACCCCCTTCTTCCTTTCTTTTTCCCGTTATCTTTCTTCTTTTATTTTTCATTATTTACTTTTATTCTTATTTTTATTGTTATTACTTTCTTCTATTTCTCCATGGCATTTAGATTTAGCTTAGGATACAATAAAATCAGATCGGCTACTTTGAGAAATCAAGTCAAACGGCTCGAGGCACTCCCTACGTTTCTCTTCATCTAAAATTCAAGAAGTTTCACTTCTCTCCCTCTCTTTTGATTTTCTTACTATATGATCATTATCTACCTTTGTACATTGAGGGCAATGTACATCTTAAGTGTGGGGGGTTAACTATAGTATGATTTGAAAATCCCTGAATTATGCCTTGTTCTAAAGTAAGTTTCTCATATTATGATTAGAATGAAATTTCCTTTGATTTATGATTTTTATTGATGTGTTTTCAATTAAGTCATTGATAATTGTGCATTGATGATTAAATTTGAAGGATACTAGAGAATCAAGCATGATAAGTCTATTTTTCAGAATTTAAAGTTTTTTCGGTTGTCTACCTAAATTTGAATACTACTTTGAAGTTTGAAATTTACAAGGTTGACATCAAATACCCATAATTTTTGTGAGATTTTGAGCCTTTTAGAGCATACATTCTTTCGTGCTCACTTTTTATTATGAGTGTGTTAACATTGATTTGTTATTCTAGAAATTGCATCGATTATACATGTCAAGACCACACCTTTGATTTGATATACAAAGATGATAAAGGCACTTAGGATTTAACCCACTTACTCCACTAAAAAGCTTACCTTCATAATTAACCCCTAGTGAACCCCGTTTAATCCTAACAACCCTTTTCATTGACTTACCCACTAATATTTCCCCAAAACCCTTTGTATTTGTTATCACCATTCTTTTTGACTACCCTTATATCGAGTTTTGATTTGATCGGTTGCCTAATTATTTTTTTTAGTAGTAAATTCAACCTTTATTATTATTTGACTTGTTCTAAAAAAATCGAAGTATCTTCATTATGAGTTATGCGATTAAATGAGCTTATACATTTAATTTCCAATTGTTGTGGAAGAAGCTCGTGTAATTAGTATTAGTAGTACAAATTTTCATTTGATGTAATTATTTATTATTAGTTCGTGTTTCTAGTTAGGAAATTTATCAGGTCAGTCTCGATTCTAACCCTCTAATTCAGCCTTTATCTACACCTTTAACCTAAGCCTCGTTACAACCCTGTTAAAGACTTTTTGATTTGTGTATCATCTCATATTATAGTGGTGGAAATTTGATTTTCATGCAAGCCTATGGGATTAACTCTTCATGTTTGACTTTTGAGTGCTTAATTCTGAACCTTAAACACTTCGAGTGATTTGAGTGAATCTTTAGTGAGGATGTCAACCCTTGTCAATTTTGAATCAGAGGTAATTATTCAGGTAAGGGGAAACACCTATGTTTTCATACTATAAAAACTATGACTTTGATTGTTTGAATCTTTATGACTCTTTGAGTTGAATTATCCATGTATGAATTATCTTTGAATTATGACGAAACATTATTAATGAATATTATGAATTGGGGAAGTTTGTTTTAATTATGAGTTGAGAATTTTGCTTGAGGACAAGCAAAAGCTTAAGTATGGGGGTATTTGATAAACCGCAAAAGTAACATATTTTAAGCCCACATTTAGCATGCTTTTGGATGATTTAAGCCTTGAATTGTGTAATTTGGTGCTCGTAATCCTTTGTTTTCATGTTTTATACTCAGAAGAGCACTGGAGGATGAAAAGAATGAGAAACGGCCCAAAACGGAGTAAATGGGCCATATCACAAAATCAACATAGCTTGGGCCCAAGACCACACGACCGTGCCTCATTCAACAGACTCGAACACGGCCTGGCTGCAACTTACACGGACGTGTGCCATGGGCGTGTCCCTGACGTGAATAAAAGGAATTACACTCGGAATAGGATACTTAGAGGCAAAGAAACACATTCCAAAAGCCTATTTAAACACCATAGTAGGAATTCCACTTAGATTAGAATAATTATGGGCCAAGTAAGGCATCTCAAAGACTGTATAAACACCTTAGGGGGCAACCTAAAAGAGAGTTCGGCAAAAGCTGGAACCCAAGGCTTTAGTTAAGGGGCGTCCAGCTAGGCCAAAAAGGGCAGATTTGTGGGGATTTACTCGAAGATAGCCAGTTGATTCATCTAAAGAAGCCGGGATCATACTCAAGACGGAGGATCTCTCTTTCAATTCCTTCAAGGGGTTTTAGGGATTTCTTATATTTTGTTTTATCTTTTCTTTTGAGATGTATTCTTTTATTATTATTAACTAAACACTCAGATACCTGAGGGGGATGAAACCTAAGATGAATCTTGCTATCGTTTATTGAACTATGTGATAAATATTTGAATTGTTCTTAATTATGTGTTCTTAATTCTTGTGTTGATATTTTCGGGATATTAATTCAAGTATGATGTGCTTAGGTGGAGGAGCAAAAGTCCCTGCCTAAGAGTAGATCTAGCATAATTAAGCGGAATTGATCGTACGCCTAGAGATAGGGTGACGAGATTTTTCCAGATTAGGGTGAAACCTAATAGGGGAGTCCATAGATCAAGTTAATGCAATTCTAGGGGTTTTAATTAGAAAGAGATTTCAATTAATCAACCTAGGGTTAGACATTAGTCGCCTCGAGAGAGGGATTAATATAACTTAGGGAATCTTACGGATCAAATCAGATGAATAAATCGTCTGGTTTAGAGTTAGATAATAAGTGAAGTCTAGGTGGATTCTTCCTTGGGTTTCATCTTAATCAATTGGTTTTTCCTCAAAGTTAGTTTCCCAATTTCATTCTTCTTTGTCTTAGAGTCTGTAACACCCCAAACTCGGTCTAAACGTTACGACTGGATTTGGCATGTCACATAAAAGGGTTGTTTAAAAACTATGCATTTGTTAAAATTTCCAACTAATTAACAGTCACACATCCTAACCTACCACACTACGCTCTTGATGCGCACTCTGATCTTAATAACACTAATATACTTTTAACTAGAATTTAGAACTCCTACACATACTCAAAAACACCTAGCCATTAAAGCAGACAAATATTTCATACGCAACCAACTCTATATCCGAACATCACATCCAAACCAAACACACAGAATAAATACCAGAAATACAGCATATCACAAAGCAAAGTATCAGGAAACTTACAGTGCAGATTGGTGCCAGAGACTCGGGTGCCATACTTCCAGAAAATAGATATATATTTTTTCTAAACCATTCCCTAATCATCTTTTGAACACATTTTTGAACCTCATACCCACAGCCGAGTTTTTGAACCTAGGCTCTGATACCATAATTGTAAAACCCCAAACTCAGCCTAAACGTTACGACCGGATTTGGCATGTCACATAAAAGGTTGTTTAAAAACTGCGCGTTTGTTAAAAATTTTGAGTTTAAATATTTATTCGCTTGTTATCCTTTTGTTAACATTTTGGAAAATGGCTATTAAGGGTTTAGGAAAATCCCGTATTAAACATTTAATAATAATAGGTAGTAATCATATTAAAAGCTAAAGCAAATAAAATACCAAAAATACAGTTAAAGTGGCCTTATTACATAATAAAATCCCAATTAAAAATAAGTCTAAATAAAAGAAACGAGTTTACGAGAAAAATCATTTCATGGCCACCACAAGTCTACCTCGGTTCCCACATTCGCGATCTAGAGATTACCTGCAAAATTAATAAAGGGGTGAGTCACCGAGACTCAGTGTATAAATCCCCTTAAGTCACATAAATAGCTTCAAGCCCAAGATCGCACATTGGGCCTTGGCCCACTTAAGATAGCATACAAAAATATGAATCCAATGTGCCCCAGCCCAACCCAAATTTTCCATCCTCTACACACCACTCGTACCAGCCCATCACACCGTGGGAATTTCTACAATCAACCCTCCATCCGCTACACACCTCATATATGTGGCACCAAGCCACTCGTGGTTCCAGACCATCGTGATACTAGATCACCGTGACAGAATCACTATTAACATACATGGGGCCAACCCACCGTGGTACCAAACCACCGTGACAATCCTTGATGAATGTATGTGGGGCCAACCCACTGTGGTACCAAACCACTGGGACGAGTCACTGGATCATAGACATATATATATACGTGGTATTAAACCACCGTGGCACCAAGCCACCGAGACATGGTCACTGAATCAGATACATGTGGGGCCAACCCACTTGTGGTACCAAACCACTGTGACAGTCTCTAATACTTCCCCTTTCACATCATATCCCAAAGCCCGTGCAATATGACATAATAATTCGTGTATGCAGTATGTCATGTATACAAAACATATATCAAATATACCGTATAACATGAATTACCATCATAATAAGATAGACATAATACAACATAATCAAGCTAATCAACCTCTAAGGGTATAACAGTAATTTTACCTATCAAGGGTATTTTTGTAATTTACCTATCGAGGGTATTTTAGTAATTTCGCACCTGCAATGGCCTTTTCGAAGGCCTAATGTTGCCCCGAGTGACTCAGCTACCATTTCCAGTCGTACCGGACTATTGGGCCTAAAATCCGATTTTGGCCCATTCGAGCCCACACGCTCGTGTGGCGCACCTAACACAAATCTAGCCACGTATATGAGATTCACCTAGTCTAGTTCACTATATACTACACCATCATACATTTTATTCAATTAGGCCCATAGGCCCATTGGGCCCACTTTGGCCCATCGTGGCCCAAGCAACCTCAACCCACAAGAATACTATTGATGGCCTCAACTATCGCGTCGAAGCCCCCATACTGCGCTTCGCCGCGCCTTGTGTGGCTACTATTATCGTGGATCGCACTTCTGCGGTTCTTGCGATCTACAACTAGAGTAGAGAGAGTTACTCACCTGATAGGAATCTGGTGCTAATCCGCGCTCCGACCACTCCTGTACCCAAACACCCTCCAAGGTGTATTAACTCTCCTCATAGAATGCTTTATATATAGCTAGCTTCTCACCTTCCTTCTTTGTATCTTTCTGATGTGGGATCCCTCCGATAGCAGAGTTTAAGTCCAACTCAAACTCTTCCCGTCCAATCTGCAAAATAAATACTTCCTTGCTTTTCATGAGATTCGAACCCAGGCTCCCCTGTAGCATAATCCACGCCGCTAGCCACTTTACCAACTAGCTCCTTTTGTGTCTTAAACCATGCGCAACTAAATATAAATCTGTAGTCAAATTCTAAGGTCCATGTAAAAAGAAAACCAAAATGCAAGAGCTAAGACTTGAACGTTGGACCTCCTTCCTTCCTTGTGGCGTCATTCCCTTGCCTCTTATGTGGCGTCACTTTTCCACTACACCACTCACTCCACTTGTGTCATTTTCTGCCATAATTTATTCTTAAATCCTACCTACTAGCTCCCAGGGTTTTTCTCGGGGAAACTAAAATTTCCCTAAAGCCAAAGTTTGATCCCGGGACTTCATAGAAGCCCTCTAACCTTCCAAAATCACTTACCTAATAGGTCCAACTTGAACTAATGCGAACCTCTTGATATCTAAAATTTTAAACACTCCTATGCTCAAGGCCCATTGGGCACAATTCTACTAGGCCCAAATTCGGGATGTTACAGAGTCTTTAGTTTTAGTAGATAGTTAATTTTAGATTAGATAAAAATCCACTTAATTCTTAGGCTAAATAATAAAAAGAGAGTTAGTATTAGTAGTTTTGGTTCCTTTGGGTTCGGCATTCCGGTTTTACCTTAACTATGCTACTGTTCGATAGGTGCGCTTGCCTCAAATCGTTATCATAGTTAGTTTCTAGGTTCGATCATTCTTTATATAAAATTTAAGACTTTGACATCACATAAAAACAACGATCAGTGACTGTGAAAATTAGATCGGTAGCTTATCGACTAGCCTTGCCATCCGAGTTAGAAAAAATCCACGATGTATTCCATGTGTCTATGTTGCGCCGTTACCGTTCTGAGACATCACATGTGATTTCACCAACAGAGGTTGAGATTTGTTCAAACATGACCTATGGTGAAGAGCCGGTTAAGATTTTAGATCAAAAGTTCAAGCAATTGAGAAATAAAAGTATAGCACTCGTGAAAGTACTATGGCATAGACATGGAGCTGTAGAGGCCACATAGGAGCCCGAGGAGACTATGAGAGACCAATACCCAAACCTTTTTGCTGGTAAGATTTTTGGGGACAAAAATCCCTAATGGGGGAGAATTGTAATAGCCCGATTTTGGGGCTAGTCAGAACAGTGGTTTTGGAACCACTAATCCGAGGCCGGAGAAATTATTGTTAATATAGTTCTATGTGTTATAGCATGATTATATGAGTGCACGAAAATTTTGATGATTTAATTTTAGTGACTACTTGCTTAATTTCGAAAAAGGACTAAATCGCATAAAGTGCGAAAGTTTTGTTCTACAAGCTACATCTGTCAAATAGCTATAGAACCTTAAATTGGAGGTCTTTAATGTTCAAATAGACCCTTAAAATAGTAATGGCCAGCCATAGGGGACAAAAAAATGAAAATTTGTCAAAGTTGGTGACATTAGGTGACTTAATTGGGGAAATAAAATAAAATAAAGAGAAGAAAAGATATCACCTTTCATCTTTCTTCTCTCCACCAATTTTTCCCCAAGAAAACAACCATGGAAACTTGAAAATTTTCAGCAACTCTTCACCCTTGTAAGTAAGTCATCTCGATGGTCATTTTGTTGATTTTTGTGTTTTTTGAAACCCTTGTAGCTTAATCTAACTAATGAAGGGACTATTTTGTACTATGGTTGAAAGTATAGGGTTTTTCCATGAGAACATTAGTGTTGTTTGCTGAATTTTTATGGAAGAAAATGAAACTTGGTTGTTAAATAAATAACTTTTGTGAAAGGGATATTCATGAAAACACCTAAAATGGACCTTTTTGTAAAGGTTGTAAAATAGGTGGTAAATGTGTGAAATAATTAAATTTGTGAGTTGCTATAAGCTTAAAATAGATTCATCTAGGCTTGGTTAATAAGTAAATTTGATGAAAATCATATTACGAGCCTAGGGGTAAAATTGTAATTAGGTAAAAGTCTAAGGGCAAAATGGTAATTTTGCCATATTAGGAATTTTGGAATGTCTTGATTAATGTGGTGATTGAATGAGTGAATTTTACCATTTTAGATCAAGAAAAATGGAGTCCGGACTTAGACCGGGGGAAAACCAATCTATTGGGCTAAATCGAACTAGTCGCCCATATTTTGTATATCGAGGTAAGTTGTACGTAAATAATACAAATTTATTGGTATTATGCATTAAACAATTGATATGGTATAAAATGTTTGATTATTGTTATGAAAATGCATGATGAAATATGATGTGCTATACTCCTAGTTGAACTTTAGGAATAGATTGGATACCCATATCATGACATTTGGGTGAAATGTGTGCTAGTGTAAGACCATGTATGGGACATGGCATCGGTCAGAATACGAGAGCCAGTGTAAGACCATGTCTGGGACATGGCATTGGCAATGATATGTGTGCTAGTGTAAGACCATGTTTGGGACATGGCATTGGCCACAACACGAGAGCCAGTGTAAGACCATGTCTGGGACATGGCATCGGCATTGAGACGAAAGCTAGTGTAAGATCATGTCTTGGACATGGCATCGACCTTGACATTTGAGCCAGTGTAAGACCATGTCTGGGACATGGCATCGGCATCGTACCCTCTTGTTTGAGGCTAGTCGGGTATCCTTTGGTATTCCAACTGGTTCAACGGGTAATTTAAAGCTTGTGTCAAAAGTGAGAAAAGTTACGACTATATTGTAAGTGATACAAGTGCCTACATGAAATTCATGAGAAATGAGCTCGAATTATGTTGTATGATTAGTAAGGATGAAAATGAGTAAGTTATGCCTTTAATCATTCGAAAATTTTGTGCAAGTTTATAATATGTTATGAGTATGATATTGCATGGTAATTGTTGTTAATTATTTACATGCGACTTACTAAGCTTTGTGCTTACTCCCATTCCTTTCCATTTTCTTATAGTATCGCCAAGCTAGCTCGGGAATCAAACGACGTCTGAGGCTTGATCACACTATTAATCTGAACATTTGGTATAGTTAGATTTATCATTTTGAGTATGGCATGTATAGGGACTTGGTCTTTATCAAGTGTCATATTGTTTTGGCCAAAGGTGTTAGTTTGTCTTGGAAATTGATTCATTTTGTATAAGGCCATGGATGATGGCTATTACTTATTATTGATATATGTAAATGATGATGTTTTTCATGAATGTGTAAATTGCATGGTTGAGTATTTGGTATATTAATGCATGAATGAGTAGATTACTTGATGTGGTTTATGTCAGTGCAAGTAAGGGTGACAGAAAGGGCTTGGTAAATAGCCTTGTTTTTTATCCACAAGGACGTGTGTCTAGGCCATGTGTGATATACGATCTGCCCTATTGGTGTGTAGCCAGGCCGTGTGTCCCCTGCACCTTAATTTCGTAAAATAGAATGCCTAGTAGCAACCAGACGGGCTGAGGCACGGAACGTGTGTCTCAACTGTGTGGATGACACGACCATAACACATGGGCATGTACCCAGGCCGTGTGAAGTCTGCACTTGATTTTAGGAATTTAATTCTCCACAAGGCCTAAGGACACGGGCGTGTGCCTTGGCCGTGTGACCGTATTGGGTTGATGATGTCAAAAACAGAATGTCAATGTTTTTACACACAGGCGGAGACACAGGTATGTCATTGCCGTGTGAAGGACACAGGCGTGTGCCAGGCCGTGTAAAAACCCTTGTAGGTTCAAATTGAAAAATAAATCCACACGACCAGGGACATGGGCATGTGTAACCACATGGTCTGCCCATACAGGCGTGTCCCTTGCCACACGGGCGTGTGCCCCTGTTTTTAGTGAAATTTTCCAAAGTTTTCTAATGTGCTTGGTTTAGTATCGAACCATTTTTAAGGTATGTTTTGGGCCTCATAGGCCAATATTAAGGATGTTAAGAGGAAGTTTGAAAAGTTTTAAATTTGAACAAACTTTTATGACTCGAAAATGCATGTTAGTATGTATTTAAGCTAGGTAACGCCTCATACCCTGTTCCGGCGTTAAACACGGGTATGGGGAGTTACACAGGCCATGTGGACATTTGAAATGGGATCACATGGCTGTGTCCCAGCCCGTGTCTGACCCTGTGTAACTCACTAACTTGGGTCGCACGGCCGACCACAAACCCATATGACTAGCTCGTGTACCCTTCGAAATGGCCTCACACGCCCGTGTGCCAGGCTGTGTGAAAACTACAGGGTATACTGACTTGTTCCACACGGCCAAGTCACACGCCCGTGTGGTAGGCCATGTGGAGCTACTGACTTGGTTTCTAATTAAGTACCAGGGGACACACGGCCGTGTCACCTGACCGTGTGTCACACACGGCTGAGACACAAACTCATGTCTCTGCCCGTGTGGACAAAAATAGGCTATGTTTCAAGCCACATTTCTCACCCAAATTGGCATCAACCTACACATACCAAATAGCATATGACCATATCTTCAATAGGCATTAAAACTAATCTAAACCAAGTCCATTTTATGCAATTTCAATACCAACAACCCAAGGCTCATAAGCATTACAATTAACCATTCAAAAACATACCAATAGGCCTCCAAAGTTTACCTAAATGATCAAACTTACTTATTAGACTTTGTGCCTAAATAAACATGCATACTACATTCTCAAATTCAACTATTTGTTAGCTTCAATACCAAAAATCAACAAGACATTCACATAGCAAATATAAACCTCATACTAAAGGGTCATTTGCACATATATACATAATCAAGTTTACCAAACTAAGCCAAATCATATGGCAAAACACACAACCAAAACATATATCATTTACAAGTCGAATCAATTAGCTAACAACATTACTAACATATATGTGATATTAACCACAACACCTATACATGACATATAACCAAGTGCACAACTTCAAAAGTACCAAAATGGCAGCTGGATAGTTTGATGAGATCTCCAACAATTCCCAATCCAAGCAAGCTTTGAAATCACTATGAAACATAGAAAAGTAAAGAGAGTGAGCTCTAAAGCTTAGTAAGCTCACATGGCTAATAAGTATAACTTACCATTCATTCACAATTTAGGTAATAAAAACATAATATACTACAATTCCATTTAATCACAAGGCTATCATATATTCATTCAAGTAACTAATCATAAAACTCATCAATTTCATGGATCCAATGCTTATATGGTTTATGTACATATCCAGTGCTTATATGGTTTATGTACATACCTGCACCAATATGTATCAATCTCATACTCTTTCATACCATTGGGATACCCATTGAACCATTTAGAATAATATTGGATACTCAGGAATCTCGCACACTAAGTGCCAATACATGGTCCAAACCATCTCAATCTCATATCTCATATAATGCTCTCTATCGAGCTATCACTAGATCTTCTCACACAAGCTAACGATCAAGACGTAACTACACGGTGCTACTTACACAAGCTGACAAGAATCCGCAACACATGCCAAAAAACTCAGCCACAGGTAGAACGTACCGACCAGTACCCAAAACACAATAACCCCTAATGACAAGTCATTTGTATCCTATCTATTCTTAAGGTTTAACCAGGATTTCACACGTCGCCAATCTTCGTCGAATATTTCTGTGAAGTCGTATTAACAAATAATGCAATTATAAAATATTTAAAACACAATTATATTAATGCTTATTAACATACGAACTTACCTCAAATTTATACGGAGAGAATTGAGCTATCAATCAACTATCTTATTTTCCCCCCGATCTAATTCTAAACTTTGCTTTTCTTGTTCTATATATAATCAAATTTAACATATTTAATTATCATTCTATTCAATTTAACCCAAAAATCATGTTATGGCAAAACTATACTTTTGCCCCTTAAATTTTAAATTTTTACAATTTAGTAGCTCATAAAAATGCAAATTCATGCAATTGAGTCCACACCCATGCTAGCCGAATTTTACCTATACTCATAGCAACCCATAATTTTCATTATTTCACACATTTACCACATAATTTTCACATCTCTCAATTTAATCCCTAATTTGAAATTTTATCAAAAATCACTTAACAAATGTTGTTTATCTAACAAGAACCATCCAATTTCTATCATCAAACATCAAAACACACTTATATTCATCAATGGTAAAACCCTAGAGTTTTAACAGTTTCACAAATTAGCCCTGGGCTAGCTAGATTAAGTTACAAAGACTCCAAAAACATAGAAATCATTAAAAACAGGACAAAAATCATACCTATTTGAAGGAAATTGGTTTGCGGAACCTGGGTCTTCAAAATGGCTTCTTCTCTTGTTAATTTCGGTTTAAATTTGATAATGGAAGATGATGATAATTTTTTATTCCTTTTGTCTTATTTAATTTACCTTTAATTATCATTTTACTAATATAACCTTTATAATCTTTAATAATTACTCAAAATGCCAAGCCATTATCATCCACTATCTTCATTAGTGGTCTAATTACCACTTAAGGACTCTTACTTTAAAGTTCTATAGCTATTAGACATCGTTAGCTAAAAGAATTGAACTTTTACACTTTACGTGATTTAGTCCTTTCTATCAAATTGAGCATTCAAACGATAAAATTTCTTAACGAAATTTTCATACAATTATACTATCATGTTGTGGACCTCAAAATAATAATAAAATAAATATTTTGACTTCAAATTTGTGGTCCCAAAACCACTGTTCTAATTTGACTAAAAACGGGCTGTTAAAAATAGTGGTTTCGAGACCACAAATTCGAAGTCAAAAAATTTAGTTTATTATTATTTTATTGCCTACAGCATGATAGTAGTACCGTATAAAAATTGTTAATGACTAAATCACGTAAAGTGCAAAAGTTGAGTTCTAGTAGCTAAAGGTATTAAATAGCTATAGAACATTAAAGTAAGAGTCCTTATATGGTAATTAGACCACTAATGAAGATAGTGGAATGTGATGGCTTGGCATTTGTGTAAAATTTAATGTTTTTAAAGGTTATAATTGTAATTTGGTAATTAAATGATAATTAAAATAAGAAAAATGCATTCATCTTCTTCATTCATCAAGCCATCACCGAAATTTCTTGCTCTTCTAAGCTAGGGATTAAACCATCTTCATTGTAGCTAAACTAGTATAAATTTTTGTCGTATTTTTAATTGTTTTTATGTTTTCGAGATCGTTGTAGCTTAATCTAGTTCGCCCGAGGACTAATTTGTGAAACTGTTAAACAATTAGGGTTTTGCCATTGTTGAACACGTATGAGTCTTGATGAGTTATGGAAGAAAGTGGATAGTAGTTGTTAGATAAACAACTTTTGTTAAGTGATTTTTGATGAAAATGTCAAATAAGGATTAAATTGAAAAATATAAAATTTTACATGGTGAAATTGTGAAATAAATGAAATATAGGGCTTGCTAAGGCTAATTGATATTTGGCTATAGTGGCTTGTGGTGAAATTGCATAAATTTCCATTTTTATCAGTTAGGGACTAAATTGCAAAGAATTAATAGTATACAGGCAAAATGGTTATTTTTCCAAATGATTTGGGGCTAATTGAATGAGTTATAAATTAAATTGAGTCAAATTTATCCGTATATATCAAGTCAGAGCTCATAGGAGTTAGATCGAGGCAAATAGAAAGTCTCAGATTAATTGCCTCGCTATCTATGTATACTCGTCGAGGTAAGTTCGTATGATTACATTGTGATTATATATTTTATTTTGAAATATGCATGAATTGTAAATTTACTATATGTATATGTGGTTACATATCCAACGATGTACTTCTACCGAGCCCTGTTTGAACCTTAGGAATCTATAGGGTACAAATGACATGTCATTAGGGTTTACATGATTTGGGTACAGGTCTTGAACATCCTACCGAGGGCTGAGGTCCTACATGTGTTGCGGATACTCGACAGCTCATGTAAGTAGCATCGTGTAGCTGCGTCTCGACCCATAGCTCGTTTGAGCATACTAATTTATAGCTCGTGAGAGCATATTAATCTACAGCTCAAGTGAGCATACCGAGTCACAGTTGGTATGAGAATACATGTACACAAATTGACGGATTACAGTTATATGAGCTAGCACACTATGTGTGAGCTATCCTAAGTATCCAACGGTATTCAAAATGGTTCAACGGGCAATGTTCTAATATGAAATGATAAGAGTTTGATACGAACTATTACAGGTATATAAATGAATTACACGGAAATTGTAATAGTCCGGTTTAGACCCTAGTTGGAATAGTGGTTTTGGGACCACAAATTTGAGTTAGAAAAATATTTTAATATTATTTTCTGTATCTGCAGTATATGATTTAGCATGGGTGAAATTTCTGTGAATTAATTTTGTTGTTTGTGTGCTTAATTTGAGAAAAGGACTAAATCGCATAAAAGGTAAAAGTAGGATGCTATTTGTTAAAGTGCTAAATTGCTATGTTCTTTTAGTATGAAGGCCTTAAAATGAAATTAGGCCATTTTTTATAGCATGGACGATTAAAGGAATATGTTAAATGGTTTTATAATTGATTTATAAAGGTTAATTTTGTCATTTGTATATTAATATGTAATATAATAAAACAACCCTTAAAAAGATGATTATTATCATCTTATATTGCCGAAAAACGAAGAAAAGAAAAAGAAAGAAGAACATTTAGGTTTTGGCTAGTTCTTAGTTTAATTCAAGGTATGTTTACTTCAGTTTTTGATCATTTCTACGTTTTCGTAACCGTTGCTTCGAGTACTTTGAAACCCATGTTTCAATTTTGTGAATTGATGAATATTTTGAAATGTGGCATTGAAAAACACATGAGTTTTTTCATGTTTGATGGTGAAATATGAGATATCTGTGTTAGATTAACATGTTTTGTCTTTGAAGTTTTGATGATTTTGAGTATTTTGGACTTAATTGAGAAAATAATATTTTGAGGGACTAAATTGTGAAATAAATTAAATGTATAGACTTGTATGGACTACATGAGAATTCAGCTAAGCATGGGTGTATTGAAATTTTGTGTATTTTGTGATTTTGTAAAATAAGGACTAAAATGTCAAAATCTGAAAATGTGAGGGCTAATTTTTAAATTGCCCTAAATATGTGTTTTTGTATTAAATTGAATGAATTAGTGAATAAATGAGTTAAATTTGAATATGCATAGATCAAGAACCAAAGAAAACGGATTTAGATTGCGAAAAGTCGAAAGGGATTGAGTAGCCGAGTTCGTTTTCGTTTATCCGAATCCGAGGTAAGACTATATACAAATAAATGTTTTACACTGATATATGTATGTTCATATGAAAATTCATTGTAACACCCCTATCCCTTGTCCATCACCGGATTAGGGTTAAGAGCGTTACCTGATAGATCGGAAACTTAATCAGACAATTCATCAAGTATCACATCGAATACAAACATAATGTCCCTTATTGCGGTCAACGAGACCTTAAGCATGCTTAGAAATAGGGTCGGGACTCAACCAGAACACATACAGAAATTCTCAAAAATTTAAAACTTTTCAAAGATTCAGGGGTTACACGCCCGTGTAGGCAGGCCGTGTGCCTCCCACGGCTGCTAGACACCCCCGTGTGTCTACCCCGTGGTCGAAACTGACTTTACTCCACGGCCACCAAGCATGCCCGTGTACTCTGGCCATGGTCGATTCTGACTTGGCTCCACGGCCACCAAGCACACCTGTGTGCCACAACCGTGTGACATTATAGGCCATTCGCAAGGCCAAAATGCCACCCAACAAAGGTCAAACTTACAACCAATTTACCAAGACATCTAATGCATATTTGGAAACCAAGAACATACCAAATTAACCATTCAATCAATACATTCAAATCCAATCTCATTCATAACAAATCCACAAGACTAAAACTTATATAAACACAAGCATTATTCATCCATATTTAACCAAAAACTTAACCATTTCATGTGCTTCAACCATATCAAAGTATGCATCATATAACACATTCGTTTAAGCTTATTCTCAACTCATATCTAGCCAAATCACATGGCTAAGTCCACTTCATAATCATATACAAATATCTAACCTATACATGCCATATCTAGCTATATACATTTCCAAAATGTACCAAAACAAGTTGAGTAGTGTGATGACGATCCTCGACGGTCCCGAGCCTTCAGTAGCTATGACACAAACATAGAAAACACACACAAAGTAAGCTTTTCAAAAGCTTAGTAAGTCATATACAAATAATCTTAATATGTAAAGCATATAAGTATATAGAAACGTTGGCACAATTCATATTCGTAGCAAATTCCTCACATATATGCTTTGGTCCATATTCTTGGCCATATTTACCATATTCATCAATTCAAAAATCATATATATTCATAATTCTTTCATAACCATTCTTGCATCTCAGTCACATTCTCATATTCAATCATACATTTCTTCAAATCAAAAACACATAGGTACTTACCTTTTAGACACATTGAGTGTGCATACCAAATGTACTTGAAACGTATATACATTCACGGAATTGATCATAGCTCAGATTTTGCCCGTTGAACCGATAGGAATCTAATAGGATACTTAGAAAGCTCGAAATAGTAGTACAATGCCAACGTCCCAAACGAGGTCTTACGTGTACTCGGATAACGATGCCACTGTCCCAGATAGGGTCTTACACGAATCAATACGATGTCGATGTCCAGACATGGTCTTACACGTAAAGCTCATATCGATGCCAACGTCCCAGACGTGATCTTACACGTAAAGCTCATATCGATGCCAACATCCCAGAAGTGGTCTTACACGAAATCTCAAATCAACGCCAACGTCCCAGACGTGGTCTTACATGGTAAAACAGAACAGATACCTATGTCATGACATAGCTAATCCTATATATTCCTAGGTTCGTACGGGACTTCTCGAACTTTTCACTATTTCGACCTTGTCTCAGAATTCATGTACATAGCATCTCGTAAGCATTCATTACCATCGATAGTCATATGAATAAGCTCAATTAAATACAATTACATTTATTTGCAATATGACTTACCTCGAATTCGATTTAACGGAAATGGAAACGGCTACTCGGTTACTTTCGTTTTCCCGTGATCTAAGTCTGTTTTCCTCGGTTCTTGATCTATACATATTTAGAATTAACCCTTTTATTTACTAACTCATTCAATTCAATCCAAGGACACACATTTAGGGCTATTTGCAATTTAACCCTCATATTTGCATAATTTATCAATTTAGTCCATTTTTCTCAAAACATCAAATTTACAAAATCATCTTTTAACCATGCTTAGCCAAATGTTCATACATCTCATACAACCCATATTTTCCATCAAATTTGCAATTTAGTCCCTCAAGTTACTATTTTCTCAATTTAGCCCTAATTAGCTAAATTCATCAAAAATTCAATAACAAAATATGTTCATCTAGCTCAAATCTTTCATTTAACAATGAAATTCATCACAAAGCTCAACATATCATCAATGACATATCTCACAAACATCATCAGTACACAAAATTGATACATAGGTTTTGTAATAGACAAAGCAACAATTGCAAAAACGTAGAAATTATCAAAAACGGATCATAAACTAACCTTGAATCAAACCAAAACCATGGCCAAACCCTTGCTTGTGTTTTTCTTTTCTTTCTTTTATGAATTCGGCAAGAAGATAATAAGAATAAAGCCATTTACACTTGTTTTCTTTTTATTATAATAATATAACTTATAATATAATATAAATTTAACTTATAAAATAACATATAAAAGCATACTATATATACATGTTGCCGTCCACTAACCATATTTTTGGCTTAATTGCCATATAATTCCTTACACTTATAAAGACATAACAAATAGGTATCTTTTCATAAAACATGCAAATTTGCATTTTAATGCAATTCAATCCTTTTCATCAAATTAAACACACAAACGAGCAAATTAACTTACGAAAATTTAGCACATGCTTAACCACTTATCAACGGCATAACAAATAATATTAAAATATTATTCAGACTTGGATTTGTGGTCCCAAAACCACTGTTTCGACTAGGGTATAAACTGGACTGTTACATTCATAATGATGAATGTGTAAGAGATGATGAGTACATGAAATCCAAGATAATATCGACATGGTGTCGACATTCGAAAAAGTCCCGTACAAACCTAGGAATAGGTAGAATTGCATATGTCATGAAATAGGTGTCCAATTGAGATATTGTGTAAGACCATGTCTGGGACGTTGGCATCGATATGAGACATCGTGTAAGACCACGTCTAGAATGTTGGCGTCAATATGGGATTTACATGTAAGACCATGTCTGGGACATTGGCATCATATTGATTCGTGTAAGACCCTGTGTGGGACAGTGGCATCGATATCTGATTACATGTAAGACCACGTCTGGGACGTTGGCATTGTACGACCATTCTGAGTATTCTGAGCTTCCTATTTGATTCTGAACAGTTCAACGGGAAAATTTGAGAAAAGAGAGACTATGTGAAATGTATAACCGAGTCAGATACGTCTGAAAGGTACACTATGTATGTGTATGAAAGGTAAGTGTATATATATGAACTTACCAAGTGAATATATGTATGGATTTGATGAGATATAATGTGATATATGCTTGAATGTGTTATGAGCATAAGTGTAGCTTTGAGATGTGATATGTTGGCATTCTATGGATAACCAAATGAGCCAAAGAACATATTACGAAATTGCAAATGAGAAATATTAATGACATTGTATCAATATGATTATGTGCATCTTTTTGTTATATTTATTTGTATATGGCTTACTAAGCTTTTGGAAAGCTTACTTTGTGTGTGTTTACTCTGTTTTACATATCGTCAAAGCTACAAAAGGCTCAGGAATCGTCGAGGATCATCACCACACTATCAATCTCTATCTTGGTACTTTTGAATGTGTATATAACTAAATATGGCATGTATAGGCTAGTTGTTTTGGAGTATGTTTGAGACATGTATATAGCCATGTGATATGGCTAGATAAATGGTTAAGTTATGAATGTGTAGCCATGTCTTATGATGCTTAGTTTTGGTATATTTTGGTGGTTAATAAAATGGTCATAATAATGGTAAGCTTATGGATGCATAGTTAGCATATTATTGATGGTAAGTTGTAGATGAGTTATGTTTAGAAATGTTTGTGAATAAGTTGAGCTATGTAATGCCCCGAATGTGGGCCTATTGGGCTTTAGGTCTCATAAAATTTTTAAGTGAGCAAGAAAATGACAAATGACATGATGACTTTAAAGGTTTAATGAATTTGGAGTGTCTAGGTGTGTTGGAGAAGCTCTAGGTTCGAGTTTTGTAGTGGAGGGTTCTTAATTTAATTAATTAAGAAATCAGGGTTGTGAGTCGTGGGATTTTAAATAAAAATAAGTGAAAAATGGCACAAAGAAGCCTGTTGTGAAGTGGTTAAGTGATGCCACTAGGGTGTAGAAAGGTGGCGACATATGCATGCAGGAAGGTCTGATGTTCGAGTGCTAGCTTAGCTTTATTTTAGAGTTTAATTTTAGGCTTCTAGAAGGCTGGAAGTGGATGTAAAGGGACTCTAAGAAGAAGTGATCAGTAGAGAGAATTTAGGAGAAGGATAAGGGAGCTATCATAGAGAAAAATTAAGAGATGAGCAGTGGATGAAGTGGTGCCGAATTGGACTTTAGGGGTGGCTAAGTTCCGGCTATAGGCTATATAAATGTGTGTGTGTCGATTTTGGGGTCCTAGGTAATGCCAAATTTTCCATTCTGTTTTTTTTCTTGTCGAAACCTTATTTTTCCACAACCGAAAATACCTTGTCTTGTTGTCGAAATCTCCTATAGCCGAATCCCTTTTTGTCGAATTCTCTCATAGCCAAACTCTTTTATTGCCGAAGTATCATCATCTTCTCTTGCCGAAATCCCTATTAGTGCCAAATCTTTGTTGTTTTCCTCCATCACAAATCAATTGTTATCTACTATCAGTCAAGATTAAAAGCCGAATCTCGTTCAGTAGCTATCTAGGCCGCAGGATCAAAGGTGGATTTGGTAAGTGTTCAGTTAACCCCCTTAGTGTGTTTTGTTAAAAGCCGAAGGGCTATATAACTTCTCATTGTCGTTAATCTTGTATTAACAAGGGTAAGGTTCAGAGATCGCAAGCATGGTAAGGATCGTTAGCAAAGTGTAAGTGTACTCAACTCGATTATGGTTTAAGTAAATGGCCAAATGTGAGTATGATCTATAGGGGTGACTTGTGTGGATTATGAGTCACTAAAAGTTTGATGGTGTATGTGTGAGTGCAAATCTAGGGGATACTCGTGATTAGTAGCTAAGGAAGTGCTATTAGAACCCGGTGGCACACGGTAAGGTTACAGTGAGGTTTCAATTTTTGATAAAGTGTGTATTAAGCCATGATTAATTGTTAAGTGATGAAAATTGTATGTTCGTGATTAAGGGGTTTATATCATGTCATAGTAACCAGGTGTGTACAAACACTACACACACATGATATCGGCAATACCGAAAAGCCGAAAGTGGCTAAATGGGCCCGGTAGGCCCTGAGGCTAAGTTTGATGAAATTGATTGATTTGGTTATATGAATTGAGTTAGTTATGCATGTTACATTATCTGTAATTATTTTGGGCTTAATAGGCCATATGATTGAGATCTGAGCCTAATGGGCCATAAGGATGTGATTTGGGCTTAATGGGTTATATGAACGTGAAATGGGCTTGATGGGCTTTATGCGGACGTAGACAAGTATGCTAGGGTCTAATGGACTTTAGGCCTAGATCTGAACAACTCTTAAACCGCATAAGACTTAATTTAATAATCAACATGTCCAGGGACAAGTCGTTGGGTTAGAGTGTGGCAATGGACATATGCATGTCTAGGATTGGATCTAGGGAGAGCTGTGTACTTAAGCGGTCCTAGCGGCCCACCTGCTCTTCTCTGGAATCCTACCTGGTGCGTAGTGTCTGTTCACTTTAGCCGCAAGGACTTATTAATGGGCCAAAGTTCATAACTAAAACTTGAGAGGGACCAAAATACCCCTGATTTGAAAAATTACCAAATACCTTTAGTTTGAAAATTACCAAAATATCCTTAGATTTGCAAAATTACTAAAATACCCCTGAATTGTAAAATTACCAGAATACCCTTGATTTGCAGAATTACCAAAACATCCCTGATTTACAAAATTTCCAAAATACCCCTATTTTGCAAAATTACCTAAATACCCCTATAGAGTAGATTTATGAAAATACCCTTGGGTAGTGAAATGACTAAAATACCCCTAAGTGCTGAATGTGAGAAATTATGTATGTTGCATTCATGAAATATATGTTGCACTTGGGTGGGTTTTGATGATACGAAGGAAGATATGTGAGGATGACATAGTCACTTGACAACCGTGGATCCACCGGTGGCTTTAAGCCCATTAAATGTTTAGCAGCTTTGCTGCAATGTTTGAGTAGTGCCGCTGTTGGTACTACCTTTGGAGTGTAGGGATGGATGGGTTGATATTTATATCCCCACAGGAGTGTAGGGTTGGAAGGGAAATGGAATGCAGTGTTGGATTTGGGATGGGTGCATTGCATTCATGTGATATTGATGTGATGTGAGGTCATTGTGGGCTAAGGCCCAAGACCACCGAATTTGATAGGGCTTAGGCCCAATGTGATATATGCATGTTAATTGGATTACCAAGGGTTGTACACACTGAGTTTCGAAACTCACACACTTTTTATTGAATGTTTCAGGTGATCCTCAGTAGACGGCTCGACGTGGGAGAGGATTTGGAGATGGCCACACTACAAGATACTTAGGAGTTCTGTTTATTTGTTTCAAAAGACATGATTTTAATTACTTTATTTTTGTTGGTTGTAATAAGGCCTTGTACTCCGGTTTGACTTTAGATTTTGAGTTTTGTTGTTTTTGTTTCTACTGTTTACTTAATGTTGAACTTGGATAAATTCCTTAAATTTAAACATGGGCTCTTATCATTACTTAGCAAGATTCAAGGATTTTAGGCTTTTAGGCCTTAAAATTTTAACTTAGCAAAATCATTTTGAATTATCCCTTTGATGTGACATCACCGGATTCGGCCATAACATCTGGGCCAGGTCTAGGGGTGTTACATTTAGTTTATTAGAGCCAAGTTGCATAGCTCGGGCTATGAAATGGGCCTTAGATTTTGGGTTTTTAAAACAAATAGATTAAAAACTTTCTGCAGGATTCTTGAAGTGTGGTTCACCGAGCCCTCGATGTCGAGCCAAGTAAGTTTTCTCTACTTACATTTGTTTAAATTATTGAACTATATCTACATATTGGGCCACTTAAACAATAGGTTTTTAGAGACTAAAGCCCGTAGGAAACTTAAGCATGTAGTGGATTTACGACTCCGAAACAACTTCTAAAATTGTTAAATGCATAAGACATGTGCTTTAAACAGTGAAACTATTAACTAATTTCATAAAAATTCTAATCCATAAATACACACGCAACGATGAGCGCTAGAAGAGGTGCAAGAGGCCGCGGCAGAGGCCGTGGAAGTGTTAAGGCTGGGTCGTCGGTGTCGGGCCATATGCCCAATATTAAAGTAAGGGAGGCTCCGGCCTCACTAGTAGCTGAAACGGGACCATATGAACGGGCTGCCGCTACAGAAGATGTAGTATCGCAGGTCATGTTAAGGATCTTAGAAAGGGTCGCTGGGCCCAATGATGGTATGGGAAGTCGTGGGTCGATCGTGAAGCGACTCCGAGCTAATAGGGCAGAGATTTTCAAAGGAGTAACTGGGGTGGCCCCGAACATGGTGGAGTACTGGTTGGAAGCTACGGAAAGGATAATGGATGACCTGGATTGCTCGATGGAACAAAAGTTGAAAGGGGCGATATCCTTACTTAGGGAGGAAGCTTATCAGTGGTGGTTGATCATAAAGGAGGGCAACCAACCGAAGCAGATCACCTGGGAGTTCCTCAAATCGACATTTCGGGGAAAATACATTGGAGCGGGCTATGTGGATGCCCGAAGGAAGGAGTTTTTGAGTCTGACTCAGGGAGATAAGTCGGTAGCAGAGTATGAAGCTGAGTTTCTACGCCTTAGTCGTTATGCCAAAGGAATAGTCGCGACAGAGTATGAGAGTTGCGTACGGTTTGAGGATGGGTTAAAAGATAACCTTAGGGTACTTGTAGCACCACAAAGGGAGCGAGACTATGCTGTCTTGGTGGAGAAAGCAAAGATAGCGAGGAGGTGAACTGCACAGAGCGCCTCAACTGAAAGAAGGAGAAGAGAAAGAACAAACTGAATGTGGAAGCTTTGGGGGCTGGACAAAGACCTATGAGGAGGGCCAGAGTGGATGGGCCGGTTAGAGCTGAGGCCCCTATTGCTGTTGCTAATACTGGGATACTACCTTATGCTATGTGTGGAAAAGGGCATGCGGGCGAATGTTGGAGGAGAATAGGAGCTTGTTTAAACTACGGATCTATGAAACATAGGATTAAAGAGTGCCCAATAAGGCCAGATCAGGTGCGAGCCGATGGCAGAGGTAATTTTCAACCACTGAGGGATGGTCAACAGCCACCTAGAGGCCGTGGGTCGGCCAGGGGTGGAAACAGTTTGGGTCAAGGAGCTCCAGACAGAGGTACTGGTCATGTGGAGGCGAGGTAGCTAGCTTTGGTCTATGCAGCACGTCGCCAAGGGGACGAAGACGCTCCTGATGCAAATATTGGTGCGTACCCTACCATAGTGTACTGAGTGTTTATTTTGGCTTTAGAATTAGAATGCGCAGTGAAAGCATAGTGGTGAGACTTGGGTAGTACAATTAATAGTTAGTTGGAAATTTCGAGGTCGAAATTTCTTTAAAGGGGTAGAATTGTAACGCCCCGAATTTGGGCCTAGTAGAATTGTGCCTATTGGGTTTTGGGTCTCATAAAATTTTTAAGTGAGCAAGAAAATGACAAATGACATGATGGCTCTAAAGGTTTAATGAATTTGGAGTGTCTAAGTGTGTTGGAGAAGCTCTGGGTGTAACACCCCAAACTCGGTCAACACGTTACGACCATGTCTGAAACGTCACAGGGAAAGATTGTTTAACTGAACTTTGGAATTTTAAAGAAATATCGCAATTTTGAAACTTTCCTGTAACACCCCAAACCCGGCCCAAAACACCACGGCCGAATCCAGAATGTTACAGGAAAAGAGGTGAAAACGAGGTATTGTTTTGAAGGCGAAAATTGACGTTAAGTTTGGATATAAACCCTTTACTTAAAGGAGTTATCGTTAAAAATAGTAGTTTGCCGAACAAGAATGTCCAAGTTGTATAAAATTCGATTCATTTTATGTCTCTGAGTTGAAAATATTATAATGTCACATTTTAAAAATTATTAAATACTAAGTCCAACTTAAAACCATAAATCTCGAAATATTTTAAGTAGCCTTATTACAAAATGAAATATCCCAACTGAATAACTGACAGTTTAAATAAATAAAGGTAACGAAAATAGCTTCTACATGGCCACCTTGAGTCTACTCCAGCCCGGTCCAAAAGTCATGAGCTACTTGCATTGTTTGAGAAAAATAGGGTGAGTCACCAGACTCAGTGTGTAATTAGTCCACACAGATCAACAAATTGGGTTTAGCCCCAAATCCACATCAAATCGATATACCTTGCATAGAGATGCAATATGATAACCCAACCCAACCTAGTATCCATCCGCTACACACCACCTGTACATCCATCCTCATACACACCTGGGGATTACTAAATCGACCCTCCATCCGCTACACACCTCTTTGGCAGTCTATGCCGATGGACACACTGCTCAAAGTCCACATAGCGGTCTAGCCACTGATCCACGTGATTAAATCACAAATATCCACGATGAGACTCAAGGTCATCATCAATCCAAAATGAGGCTCAAGGCCGTCATTAATCGTGACAGAGTCACCCACATATAAATATACACTTCCTCTTTAATCAATAAATCCCGAACCCCATGCACATGCAGCATAATATGATGAAATGGCAATATAATAGAATATGAACACATCCATATACACATATACAACATGCTTACATGCATCCACAATCATTTATCCTCAATTTCGATGTAGGTAGTATACTAACCTGGTTACCGAGTTACCCCAATGTGGGTAACAACACCACTATAGCCACTTTTTCGGCTACCACACATAATACATATATTTAATTAAAGCAACTAAGGAAACAGTGTGATAATTACACACCTGAAAACCTGAAGAACTAGACTATCGATCTCCTAACGTCCTCACTCGAACAGGACTACTGACGATCGCTTGTCTTTTTTAAATGACGCCCCCACACCCCGGTGGCCAATCCCGAACCGCTGAAACTATCCGTATTTTGAATTTAGGGATAGGGACTACGTGCCCAATCCCTTTCGCTCCTTGGCTGGTACTCAAATCCATCAAGTAATATCTTGGTCAGAAGACCCGGTTAAAACGTAGATTCAGATAATAACGAACTAAATAAAGACTTTAATCTAATTCCCCACCGAATTTCACGAGACCCGAGAGTCTCCACTTGAACCAAGAGATTATCGAAATCCCTACATGAACCCTTGTTAGATTCGGCCTAACACTTATGGTCCAAACCATGTGGCCTTCGGCCGAACAAAAAGTGTACCCATCTTACCTTGAATAATTGAACCCAACTGATCCCTACTGCTCCTCACACTGGCTACAAACGAAAGGCATGAAATCAAGCCCTCTATAGATTCGGCCACACACAAAAGTAAAGTTAGGCTTTTGGTTTCCCAATCCCAAAGAGAAAACTTAGATAGATTTAAGAAAAAGTGAACCCTTACCACCACCCCCTACGAACGTTTGAAAGAGATGATAAAAGACGAATGATAGCACTTCCTCTAGAGATTAACGCACGCAATAGAGTCACCACTACAGAGATATCGACTTTGAATGATTCGGCCAAGAGATGAGATATAGAGAGATGAAATTCGACTTGTAAGGCAATCAAGTGAAGATGGGAAAAGAAAATGAGAGAACTTGGTAGGAGGTTCGGCTTTTGAAAGTAGAGTAATCGGTGAAACAAGAAGAAGAGGGAATTGAGGTTTAAGAGATTTTGGCTATGGGGAAAAATGAAGGGTATATTTTGGCTTTTAGAGAGTGAATAGAAAGAGGAGAAAATGTTGCAAAGAAAAGAGGGATGTTTTAGAGAATAGGTAGAAGAAAAGAAGATGAGCCAAAACAAAATGCACAAATGGTCTCCCTCACCTTCGGCTTTTGATCAAATGGAAAGAAGATAAACGAAAGGCTTTTGACTAACACTTTTGGCAAAGAGACTAAAGATGAGAAAACTCAAAAATGAACTCTGACAAGCTACTAAACACCCAATTTCAGCACACCCTTTTCATGACCGAAAATCCCCTTTCCTAGTACCCCAAATTCGGCCAACACTTAAACCCCTCTCCTTATCCCTTCTTTCTCTCCTAAATTTCCTCCCCTCCACACATTCAAACAAGTTTGAATGATTCAAACTTCATGCTTTACTCTCCACCACTCATTCAAAACACTTGACCCTTTCAAACCTCCTCTCCCAAGTGCCCTTGCCGAATCCACTACCTCCCCCTCTTGATGCAAAATACAATTCCAAAATGCTGTCCAAGTTGATGAGGGTATTATTGATGCATTGCCTCCTCCGACTCCTACGAAGCTTCCTCTGAACCATGGTTCCGCCACAACACCTTAACTAAAGGAACTGATTTCTTCCGTAACACCTTCACATCTCGCTCCAACATCTGAATTGGCTCCTCCTCATAGGACAAGTCTGGCCTTAACTCAACTTCTTCAACTGGCACCACGTGAGACGGATCCGACCGGTAACGTCTTAACATCGAGACATGGAACACATCATGCATCTGCTTCAACTCTGAAGGCAACTCCAACTGGTACGCTACTGGTCCCACACGTTTCAAAACCCGATAAGGTCCTATAAACCTGGGACTCAGCTTACCCTTACGTCTAAATCTCATCACCGTCTTCCACGGCGAAAATTTCAGGAACACCCGATCACCTACTGCAAATTCTATCTCCTTCCGCTTAAGATCTGCATACGATTTTTGTCTGTCCGATGCCTCCATCAACCGCGTTCAGATTACCTTAACCTTCTCTTCTGATTCCGCCACCAACTCCAGACCTAAGACATGGCGTTCACCCAGCTCTATCCAACAGGTAGAAGTGCGACACTTCCGCCCATACAACGCTTCATACGACGCCATCTGAATACTAGCTTGATAACTGTTGTTGTATGCGAACTCTGCTAAGGGCAAGAATTCTTCCCAACTACCTCTGAAGTCGATAGCACATCCCCTCAACATATCCTCCAACATCTGAATTGCTCTCTCAAACTGACCATCCATCTGCGGATGAAATGCCGTGCTAAAGTCCAACCTCGTACCTAAAGCCTGATGCAACGCCCTCCAGAACCGCGACTTAAATCTAGGGTCCCTATCTGATATGATTGATACTGGTACACCATGTAGCCTCACAATTTCTGCTATATACAACTTAGCCAACTTCTGAAGAGAATAGTCGACACGCATAGGTATGAAGTGTGCGGACTTTGTCAACCGATCTACAATTACCCATACTGAGTCCTTCTTAGTAGGCGTAAGAGGAAGCCCACTAACGAAGTCCATCATGATCTTCTTCCACTTCTATTGCTGAATCTTCACCGTTGCAGCAGCCCCAAAGGCACTTGGTGTTCAGCTTTAACCTGCTGACATGTCAAACACTTCCCCACGAATTCCATAACTTCCCGTTTCAATCTAGGCCACCAAAACTGTTCTCGTAGATCTCGATACATCTTGCTCCCTCCAGGATGCATAGCGTAAGGGCTACTATGCGATTCTCGAAGAATCCTCTGCCTTAACTCCACATCCTTCGGCATACAGACCCTTCTACGGAAACGCAAAACTCTGTCGCTGTTCAAACTATAATCCTCTATTCCCCCATCCTGTACTTGCAGAACTCGAGCACTCAAAACATCATCCACTAGCTGCTTCTCTTTTACCTGACTTATCCATGTCGGCTTCACCCCCTTGAACCAAATTCAGGAATGCCTTCCTCTGCGCATCCACATAACTAGCCCCAACGTACTTCCCCTCAAACTTCATTTTAAAGAAACCCCAATCTACCCGGGCTGCCGGAGTACCCTCTCTGACAGTGAGCCACCACTGGTAAGCCTCATCCCGAAGTAAAGACACAGCACCCTTCAACTTCTCCTCAACTGTGTAGTCCAAGTCATCCATGATCCTCTCGACTGCCTCTAACCAATATTCCGCCACATTCGGACCTACCCTCGAGACACCCCTAAATATCTCGACTCCATTCGTTCGGAGTCACTCAGACATGGACTTTCGGGCCCCAGTACTCATATTTGCTCCTGCAACTCTTTCCAAAATTCGCAACATAGCCTGAGACACCGTGTCGTCTCCACCCATTTGATCCTGAAACTCCTCCTCTGCAGCTGGCGGCGGGGCTTCATTCCCTGATCCATGACCAGACCCAACTGGTTCTGACACAGTCATCCTGCCCTTACCATGCCCACATGCATTACGTCCACATCCCCTAGTACTCATGTCTAATGTCGCGTCTTAATCTGTTTTAAGGAAATTTTATGCATTAGCTTTCTTTCCACTTGTTGATTAAAGGGTAGTTTTATGACATAGAAATTTTCAAGTTGTTCTTTCGTAAAGCGCATACATCCCTAAAGGTTTCTGTCTCTATAGTAAATATCCTAAATTCTAACATCCATAACAATGCATCATATAACCACTTCCATCCAATTCATTTAACAGTCAGAAGACTTACCTGGTAGACCTGAGCCGGAAACTCGAGTGCCATGCCTTCACAAATCCATTTCATGAAAAATTTCTTTTATATTAATTTTGAATACAAAATTTGAAAATGTTGTGGGCCTCAAAACCCAAAGGCCGACTATAAAATCTGGGCTCTGATACCAAATTGTAACACCCTAAACCCAGCCCAAAACACCACGGTCGAATTCAAAATGTTATGGGAAAAGAGGTGAAAACGAGGTATTGTTTTGAAGGAGAAAATAGACGTTAAGTTTGGATATAAACCCTTCGCTTAAAGGAGTTGTCGTTAAAAATAGTTGTTTGCCGAATAAGAATGTCCAAGTTGTATAAAATTTGATTCATTTTATGTCTCTGAGTTGAAAATATTATAATGTCACATTTTAAAAATTATTAAATACTAAGTCCAACTTAAAACCATAAATCCCGAAATATTTTAAGTGGCCTTATTACAAAACGAAATATCCCAAATGAATAACTGACAGTTTAAATAAATAAAGGTAACGAAAACAGCTTCTGCATGGCCACTTCGAGTCCACTCCAGCCCGGTCCAAAAGTCATGAGCTACCTGCATTGTTTTGAGAAAAATAGGGTGAGTCATCAGACTCAGTGTGTAATTAGTCCGCACAAATCCACAAATTGGGCTTGGCCCCAAATCCACATCAAAACGATATACCGTGCACAGAGATGCAATATGATAACCCAACCCAACCTAGTATCCATCCACCACACACCACCCGTACATTCATCCTCATACACACCTGGGGATTACTAAATCGACCCTCCATCAGCTACACACCTCTTTGGCAGTCTATACCGATGGATACACTGCTCAAAGTCCACATAGCGGTCTAGCCACTGATCCACGTGATTAAATCACAAATATCCACGATGAGACTCAAGGTCATCATCAATCCACAATGAGGCTCAAGGCCGTCATTAATCGTGACAGAGTCACCCACATATAAATATACACTTCCCCTTTAATCAATAAATCCTGAACCCCATGCACATGCAGCATAATATGATGAAATGGCAATATAATAGAATATGAACACATCCATATACACATATACAACATGCTTACATGCATCCACAATCATTTATCCTCAATTTCGATGTAGGTAGTATACTAACCTGGTTACCGAGTTACCCCAATGTGGGTAACAACACCACCATAGCCACTTTTTCGGCTACCGCACATAATACATATATTTAATTAAAGCAACTAAGGAAACAGTGTGATAATTACACACCTGAAAACTTGAAGAACTAGACTATCGATCTCCCTAACGTCCTCACTCGAAGAGACTACAGCGATCTGCTTGTCTTTTTCCGATGCTGGCCCACACCCCGGTGGCCAATCCCGAACCGCTGAAACTGTCCGCTTCTTGAATTTAGGGATAGGGACTACGTGTCCAACCCCTTTCGCTCCTTAGCTGGTACTTGAATCCATCAAGAAATATCTTGGTCAGAAGACCCGATTAAAACGTAGATTCAGATAATAACGAACTAAATAAAAGACTTTAATCTAATTCTCCCCTACCGAATTTCACAGAACCCAGAGAGTCTCCACTTGAACCAAGAGATTATCGAAATCCCTACATGAACCCTTGTTAGATTCGGCCTAACACTTATGGTCCAAACCATGTGGCCTTTGGACGAACAAAAAGTGCACCCATCTTACCTTGAATAATCGAACCTAGCTGATCCCTACGGCTCTTCATGCTGGCTACAAACAAAAGGCACGAAATCAAGCCCTCTAGAGATTTGGCCACACACAAAAGTAGAGTTAGGCATTTGGTGTCCCAATCCAAAAGAGAAAACTTAGGTAGATTTAAGAAAAAGTGAACCCTTACCACCACCCCCTACGAACGTTTGAAAGAGATGATTAAAGATGAATGATAGCACTTCCTCTAGAGATTAACGCACGCAACAGAGTCACCACCACAGAGATATCGACTTTGAATGATTTGGCCAAGAGATGAGATATAGAGAGATGAAATTTGGCTTGTAAGGCAATCAAGTGAAGATGGGAAAAGAAAATGAGAGAAGCTTGGTAGGAGGTTCGGCTTTTGAAAGTAGAGTAATCGGTGAAACAAGAAGAAGAGGGAATTGAGGTTTAAGAGATTTCGGCTATGGGGAAAAATGAAGGGCATATTTCGGCTTTTAGAGAGTGAATAGAAAGAGGAAAAAAAGTTGCAAAGAAAAGAGGTAATGCTCACGGTTAAGATGTTTTGGAGAATAAGTAGAAGAAAAGAAGATAAGCCAAAACAAAATGCACAAATGGTCTCCCCTACCTTCGGCTTTTGATCAAATGGAAAGAAGATAAACGAAAGGCTTTTGACTAACACTTTCGGCAAAGAGACTAAAGATGAGAAAACTCAAAAATGAACTCTCACAAGCTACTAAACACCCAATTTCAGCACACCCCGTCATGACCTAAAATCCCCTTTCATAGTACCCCAAATTCGGCCAACACTCAAACCCCTCTCCTCATCCCTTCTTTCTCTCCTAAATTTCCTCCCATCCACACATTCAAACAAGTTTGAATGATTCAAACTTCATGCTTTACTCCCCACCACTCATTCAAAACACTTGACCCTTTCAAACCTCCTACTCCGAAGGGCCTTTGCCGAATCCACTACCTTCCCCTCTTGACGCAAAATACAACTCCAAAATGCTGTCTAAGTTGCTCGAACCTCCTCCCCCTTGGAACTCCCCTTTGACGCAACTCCCCTGCACACCAGATGGCGTCCAAATTCACCACATTAAATCCTTTAAGGCCTAACCCTACTAGCTCTCCCCTAAGGGCTTCAAACCAGAAATTTTCACTAAGGCTCCTACCTAACCCCAAGGTTTCCCGAAGCCCCCAAACATACTCAAACAGTTATGCAACCCACAAGACACAAATACACAATAAAATGCGAGACCCCTAAATCCTGGATGTTACATTTTTGTTTTGTTATTCTATCTTGAAAATAATATTTGGTTTAAGAGTTTCTCACCAACTCCTATTTTAAGAACTGTTAGTTGAAATCGGGTTTTGTGATACGAAAAATCGAAAATCAGTGGTATTTTGAAACATTTGTTTTAAAAATAGTGTTTGTGGTTTTAAGAAAAATTTCCAAATTTAGTTATTAATCACTTGTCATCTTTTGTTAACATTTGAAAACATAATTGTTTAGGTTTTTATTCTAGAAAACTCCGTAGACATCTCATAAGATAAGTTATAACAGCATAAAATTCGAGACCCAAATTACAGAATAGGAAGCCTTATTACATAACAAAATCCCAATTAAAACAAGTTTGAATAAAGAAAATGAATTTACGAGGAAAATATTGCATGGCCACCTCAAGTCTGCCTCGGCTCCAAATCCGCGATCTAGGGATTACCTACAAAATTAAGCAGAGTGGTGAGTCACCGAGACTCAGTGTGTAATTCCCCTTATAACGCAATGGGCCGTAAGCCCATAAATGCATATTGGGCCTTAGCCCACACAATATAGCATATGAACAATGTATGCAATGCAGCCTAACCCAACCTAGTTTTCCATCCTCTAGGTCACCTGTATCAACCAAACACCCGTGGCATCAAGCCACTGTGGTCCCATACCACTTGTGACAAAGTCACAGAATATAATAACGTAGGGCCAACCCACTGTGGTCCCAGACCACTGTGACAATCTCTGATAGGTATACGCGGGGCCAACCCGCTGTAGTCCCAGACCATTGAGACAAGTCACTGATAAATATATGTGTACGTGGTTCCAAACCATAGTAGTCCTAGACCACTGTGACAGAAGTCACTGAATTACACTTCCCCTTTCAATCATATCCCAAAGCCCATGCAATATGACATAATAATTCGTGTATACAGTATGTCATGTATGCAAAACTTATATCAAATATAGCGTATGAAACGATTTACCATAAAAATACAACATAATCCAGCTAATCAACTCCTAAGGGAATAATAGTAATTTTACCTTCCAATGTCTTTCGATAATTTACCTTTCCAATGGTATTTTTGTAATTCTGCATCTAATGACCTTTCCGAAGGTCTAATGTCGCCCCGAGCGACTCGGCCTAAAACTCGATTTCGGCCCACTCGGGCCCATACGCTCATGTGGCCCATCTAGCACAATCTAGCCACGTATATGAGATTCACATAGTCTAATCCAACATCTACTACAAAATCATATAACTTATTCATATGGGCCCACTTAGCCCCCATTCGGCCCATCGTGGCCCAACAGCCTAATCCAACCAACAAGAATACTATTGATGGCCTCAACTATCACGTCGAAGCTCCCACACGTGCGCTCGCAAGCTCGTGTGGCTACAATCGTCCTGTGACTGGCATTTCGGCATTTGCCAGTCTACAACTAGAGTAGAGAAGTACACACCTTATAGAAATCTGAAGCTGCTAAACCGCGCTCCAAAAGCTCCTATGCCCAAACGCCCACCAAGGTATATTAACTCTCCTCATATAATGCTCTATATATAGCTAGCTTCTCACCTTCCTTCTTTGTATCTTTTTGATGTGGGGTCCCTCCGTTAGCAGAGTTTAAATCCAACTCAAACTCTGGCCATCCAATCCACAAAATAATTACTCCCTTGCTTTTCATGAGATTCAAACCTAGGCTCCCCTGTAGCTTAATCCACGCCGCTAACCACTAGGCCACAGCTCCTCTTGTGTCTTAAAACATGCCCAACTAACGATAAGTCTATGGCCAAAGTCTAAATCCATTTAATAAAATAATCTAAAAGAAAAGCATGTGCCACGACTTGAACCTTGGACCTCCTTCCTTCCTTGTGGCGTCACTCCCTTGCTCCTTATGTGGTGTCCCTTTGCCACTAGACCACAACTTCTTTTTTGTCATTTTTCCCCACATTTTATTCTTAAAGCCTACCTACTAACTCCCAGGGTTTTTTCGCCTAAAACCAAAATTTCCCCAAAGCCAAAGTTTGATCCTGGGACTTCATAGAAGCCCCCTAACCTTCCAAAATCACTTACCTAATAGGTCCAACTTGCATTTAAGCCAATCTCTTGTTCTATAAAAATTTTAAAAGTTCCTATGCTCGGGCCTAAAAGGCCCAATTCTCCTAGGCCCAATTTCGGGATGTTACAAATCTACCACCTTAAAGAAATTTCGTCCTCAAAATTTCCAACTATAGGTACGTCACACATCCTAACCTACCACACTATGCTCTCGCTATGCACTCTGATTCCAATAACACTAATATACTTTTAACTAGAATTTAGAACTCCTTACACATACTCAAAACACCTAACCATTAAAGCAGACAAATATTTCATACGCAACCAACTCTATATCCGAACATCACATCCAAACCAAACACACAGAATAGATATAAGAAATACAACATATAATAAAGCAAAGTATCAGGAAACTTACGGATTTGGTGCCAGAGACTCGGGTGCCATACTTTCAGTAAAACATATATTTCTTAAACAATATTTCAAACCAATTTTGAAAAACGTTTTTGAACCCATTCCATAGCTGAGTTTTGCAACCTAGGCTCTGATACCATAATTGTAACACCCCAAACTCGGTTAACACGTTACGACTAGATCTGGAATGTCACAGGGAAAGATTGCTTGAAAGAACTTTGGAATTTTAAAGAAATATTGCAATTTTGAAACTTTTTGTTTTGTGTTTCTATCTTGAAAATAATATTTGGTTTAAGAGTTTCTCATCAACTCCTATTTTAAGAACTGTTAGTTGATATCAGGTTTTGTGATATAAAAAATCGAAAATCAGTGGTATTCCGAAACATGTTGTTTTGAAAACAGTGTTTGTGGTTTTAAGAAAAATTTCAGAATTTAGTTATTAATCACTTGCCATCTTTTGTTGACATTTGAAAACATGATTGTTTAGGTTTTTATTCTAGAAAACTTCGTATTCGACATCTCATAAGATAAGTTATAACAGCATAAAATCCGAGACCCAAATTAAAGAATAGGAGGCCTTATTACATAACAAAATCCCAATTAAAACAAGTTTGAATAAAGAAAATGAATTTACGAAGAAAATAGTGCATTGCCACCTTAAGTCCACCTCGGCTCCAAATCCTCGATCTAGGGATTACCCAAAAATTAAGATGAGGGTGAGTCACCGAGACTCAGTGTGTAATTCCCCTTATAACGCAATGGGCCTTAAGCAGACAAATGCACATTGGGCCTTAGCCCACACAATATAGCATATGAACAATGTATGCAATGCAGCCCAGCCCAACCTAGTTTTCCATCCTCTAGGTCACCTGCATCAACCAAACACCCGTGGCCCCAGACCACTTGTGACAAAGTCACAGAATATAATAACATGGGGCCAACCCACTGTGGTCCCAGACCACTGTGACAATCTCTGATAGGTATACGCGGGGCCAACCAGCTGTGGTCCCAGACCACTGAGACAAGTCACTGATAAATATATGTGTACGTGGTTCCAAACCATAGTAGTCCAGACCACTGTGACAGAAGTCACTGAATTACACTTCCCCTTTCAATCATATCCCAAAGCCCATGCAATATGACATAATACGTGGAAAAACTTATATCAAATATAGCGTATGAAACGATTTACCATAAAAATACAACATAATCCAGCTAATCAACTCCTAAGGGTATAATAGTAATTTTACCATCCAATGTCTTTCGATAATTTACCTTTCCAACGGTATTTTTGTAATTCTGCATCTAATGACCTTTCGGAAGGTCTAATGTCCCCTCGAGTGACTCGGCTACCATTTCAGGTCGTTACCGGACTATTGGGCCTAAAACTCGATTTTGGCCCACTCGGGCCCACACACTTGTGTGGCCCATCTAGCACAATCTGGTCACATATATGAGATTCACATAGTCTAATCCAACATCTACTACACAGTCATAAAACTTATTCATATGGGCCCACTTGGCCTCGTTCGACCCATCATGGCCCAACAGCCTAATCCAACCAACAAGAATACTACTGATGGCATCAACTATCACGTCGAGGCTCTCACACGTGCGCTCGCACGCTCATGTAGCTAAAATCGTCGTGTGATGGGCATTTCGACATTTGCCGGTCTATAACTAGAGTAGTGAAGTACACACCTTATAGGTATCTGAAGCTACTAAACCGCGCTCCGAAAGCTCCTATGCCTAAATGCCCACCAAGGTATATTAATTCTCCTCATATAATGCTCTATATATAGCTAGCTTCTCACCTTCCTTCTTTGTATCTTTTTGATGTGGGGTCCCTCCGTTAGCAGAGTTTAAATCCAACTCAAACTCTGGCCATCCAATCCACAAAATAATTACTCCCTTGCTTTTCATGAGATTCAAACCTAGGCTCCCCTGTAGCTTAATCCACGCCGCTAACCACTAGGCCACAGCTCCTCTTGTATCTTAAAACATGCCCAACTAATGATAAGTCTATGGCCAAAGTCTAAATCCATTTAATAAAATAATCTAAAAGAAAAGCATGTGCCACGACTTGAACCTTGGACCTCCTTCCTTCCTTGTATGTCGTCACTCCTTGCTCTCCTTATGTGGTGTCCCTTTGCCACTAGACCACAACTTCTTTTTTGTCATTTTTCCCCACATTTTATTCTTAAAGCCTACCTACTAACTCCCAGGGTTTTTTCGCCTAAAACCAAAATTTCCCCAAAGCCAAAGTTTGATCCTGGGACTTCATAGAAGCCCCCTAACCTTCCAAAATCACTTACCTAATAGGTCCAACTTGCATTTAAGCCAATCTCTTGTTCTCTAAAAATTTTAAAAGTTCCTATGCTCGGGCCTAAAAGGCCCAATTCTCCTAGGCCCAATTTCGGGATGTTACAAATCTACCACCTTAAAGAAATTTCGTCCTCAAAATTTCCAACTATAGGTACGTCACACATCCTAACCTACCACACTATGCTCTCGCTATGCACTCTGATTCCAATAACACTAATATACTTTTAACTAGAATTTAGAACTCCTTACACATACTCAAAACACCTAACCATTAAAGCAGACAAATATTTCATACGCAACCAACTCTATATCCGAACATCACATCCAAACCAAACACACAGAATAGATATAAGAAATACAACATATAATAAAGCAAAGTATCAGGAAACTTACGGATTTGGTGCCAGAGACTCGGGTGCCATACTTCCAGTAAAACATATATTTCTTAAACAATATTTCAAACCAATTTTGAAAAACGTTTTTGAACCCATTCCATAGCTGAATTTTGCAACCTAGGCTCTGATACCATAATTGTAACACCCCAAACTCGGTTAACACGTTACGACTAGATCTGGAATGTCACAGGGAAAGATTGCTTGAAAGAACTTTGGAATTTTAAAGAAATATTGCAATTTTGAAACTTTTTGTTTTGTGTTTCTATCTTGAAAATAATATTTGGTTTAAGAGTTTCTCATCAACTCCTATTTTAAGAACTGTTAGTTGATATCAGGTTTTGTGATATAAAAAATCGAAAATCAGTGGTATTCCGAAACATGTTGTTTTGAAAACAGTGTTTGTGGTTTTAAGAAAAATTTCAGAATTTAGTTATTAATCACTTGCCATCTTTTGTTGACATTTGAAAACATGATTGTTTAGGTTTTTATTCTAGAAAACTTCGTATTCGACATCTCATAAGATAAGTTATAACAGCATAAAATCCGAGACCCAAATTAAAGAATAGGAGGCCTTATTACATAACAAAATCCCAATTAAAACAAGTTTGAATAAAGAAAATGAATTTACGAAGAAAATAGTGCATTGCCACCTTAAGTCCACCTCGGCTCCAAATCCTCGATCTAGGGATTACCTGCAAAATTAAGATGAGGGGTGAGTCACCGAGACTCAGTGTGTAATTCCCCTTATAACGCAATGGGCCTTAAGCAGACAAATGCACATTGGGCCTTAGCCCACACAATATAGCATATGAACAATGTATGCAATGCAGCCCAGCCCAACCTAGTTTTCCATCCTCTAGGTCACCTGCATCAACCAAACACCCGTGGCCCCAGACCACTATGGTTCCAGACCACTTGTGACAAAGTCACAGAATATAATAACATGGGGCCAACCCACTGTGGTCCCAGACCACTGTGACAATCTCTGATAGGTATACGCGGGGCCAACCAGCTGTGGTCCCAGACCACTGAGACAAGTCACTGATAAATATATGTGTACGTGGTTCCAAACCATAGTAGTCCAGACCAATCGTGATGTGTCACCGAATTACACTTCCTTTCAATCATATCCCAAAGCCCATGCAATATGACATAATAATTCGTGTATGCAGTATGTCATGTATGCAAAACTTATATCAAATATAGCGTATGAAATGATTTACCATAAAAATACAACATAATCTAGCTAATCAACTCCTAAGGGTATAATAGTAATTTTACCTTCCAGGGGTATTTCGGTAATTTACCTTTCAAGGGTATTTTTTTAATTTTGCATCTAATGACCTTTCGGAAGGTCTAATGTCCCCCCGAGTGACTCGGCTACCATTTCAGGTCGTTACCGGACTATTGGGCCTAAAACTCGATTTTGGCCCACTCGGGCCCACACACTTGTGTGGCCCATCTAGCACAATCTGGTCACATATATGAGATTCACATAGTCTAATCCAACATCTACTACACAGTCATAAAACTTATTCATATGGGCCCACTTGGCCTCGTTCGACCCATCATGGCCCAATAGCCTAATCCAACCAACAAGAATACTACTGATGGCCTCAACTATCACGTCGAGGCTCCCACACGTGCGCTCGCACGCTCATGTAGCTAAAATCGTCGTGTGATGTGCATTTCGACATTTGCCGGTCTATAACTAGAGTAGTGAAGTACACACCTTATAGGTATCTGAAGCTACTAAACCGCGCTCCGAAAGCTCCTATGCCCAAATGCCCACCAAGGTATATTAACTCTCCTCATATAATGCTCTATATATAGCTAGCTTCTCACCTTCCTTCTTTGTATCTTTTTGATGTGGGGTCCCTCCGTTAGCAGAGTTTAAATACAACTCAAACTCTGGCCATCCAATCCACAAAATAATTACTCCCTTGCTTTTCATGAGATTCAAACCTAGGCTCCCCTGTAGCTTAATCCACGCCGCTAACCACTAGGCCACAGCTCCTCTTGTATCTTAAAACATGCCCAACTAACGATAAGTCTATGGCCAAAGTCTAAATCCATTTAATAAAATAATCTAAAAGAAAAGCATGTGCCACGACTTGAACCTTGGACCTCCTTCCTTCCTTGTGGCGTCACTCCCTTGCTCCTTATGTGGTGTCCCTTTGCCACTAGACCACAACTTCTTTTTTGTCATTTTCCCCACATTTTATTCTTAAAGCCTACCTACTAACTCCCAGGGTTTTTTCGCCTAAAACCAAAATTTCCCCAAAGCCAAAGTTTGATCCTGGGGACTTCATAAAGCCCCCAACCTTCCAAAATCACTTACCTAATAGGTCCAACTTGCATTTAAGCCAATCTCTTGTTCTCTAAAAATTTTAAAAGTTCCTATGCTCGGGCCTAAAAGGCCCAATTCTCCTAGGCCCAATTTCGGGATGTTACAAATCTACCACCTTAAAGAAATTTCGTCCTCAAAATTTCCAACTATAGGTACGTCACACATCCTAACCTACCACACTATGCTCTCGCTATGCACTCTGATTCCAATAACACTAATATACTTTTAACTAGAATTTAGAACTCCTTACACATACTCAAAACACCTAACCATTAAAGGCATAAATATTTCATACGCAACCAACTCTATATCCGAACATCACATCCAAACCAAACACACAGTAATAGATATAAGAAATACAACATATAATAAAGCAAAGTATCGAAAAACTTACGGATTTGGTGCGAGACTCGGGTGCCATACTTCCAAGAAAACATATATTTCTTAAACAATATTTCAAACCAATTTTGAAAAACGTTTTTGAACCCATTCCATAGCTGAGTTTTGCAACCTAGGCTCTGATACCATAATTGTAACACCCCAAACTCGGTTAACACGTTACGACTAGATCTGGAATGTCACAGGGAAAGATTGCTTGAAAGAACTTTGGAATTTTAAAGAAATATTGCAATTTTGAAACTTTTTGTTTTGTGTTTCTATCTTGAAAATAATATTTGGTTTAAGAGTTTCTCATCAACTCCTATTTTAAGAACTGTTAGTTGATATCAGGTTTTGTGATATAAAAAATCGAAAATCAGTGGTATTCCGAAACATGTTGTTTTGAAAACAGTGTTTGTGGTTTTAAAAAAAATTTCAGAATTTAGTTATTAATCACTTGCCATCTTTTGTTGACATTTGAAAACATGATTGTTTAGGTTTTTATTCTAGAAAACTTCGTATTCGACATCTCATAAGATAAGTTATAACAGCATAAAATCCGAGACCCAAATTAAAGAATAGGAGGCCTTATTACATAACAAAATCCCAATTAAAACAAGTTTGAATAAAGAAAATGAATTTACGAAGAAAATAGTGCATTGCCACCTTAAGTCCACCTCGGCTCCAAATCCTCGATCTAGGGATTACCTGCAAAATTAAGATGAGGGGTGAGTCACCGAGACTCAGTGTGTAATTCCCCTTATAACGCAATGGGCCTTAAGCAGACAAATGCACATTGGGCCTTAGCCCACACAATATAGCATATGAACAATGTATGCAATGCAATTTCACCCCAACCTAGTTTTCCATCCTCTAGGTCACCCAGATCAACTAAACACCCGTGGCCCCGCACCACTATGGTTCCAGACCACTTGTGACAAAGTCACAGAATATAATAACATGGGGCCAACCCACTGTGGTCCCAGACCACTGTGACAATCTCTGATAGGTATACGCGGGGCCAACCAGCTGTGGTCCCAGACCACTGAGACAAGTCACTGATAAATATATGTGTACGTGGTTCCAAACCATAGTAGTCCAGACCACTGTGACAGAAGTCACTGAATTACACTTCCCCTTTCAATCATATCCCAAAGCCCATGCAATATGACATAATAATTCGTGTATGCAGTATGTCATGTATGCAAAACTTATATCAAATATAGCGTATGAAATGATTTACCATAAAAATACAACATAATCTAGCTAATCAACTCCTAAGGGTATAATAGTAATTTTACCTTCCAGGGGTATTTCGGTAATTTACCTTTCAAGGGTATTTTTTTAATTTTGCATCTAATGACCTTTCGGAAGGTCTAATGTCCCCCCGAGTGACTCGGCTACCATTTCAGGTCGTTACCGGACTATTGGGCCTAAAACTCGATTTTGGCCCACTCGGGCCCACACACTTGTGTGGCCCATCTAGCACAATCTGGTCACATATATGAGATTCACATAGTCTAATCCAACATCTACTACACAGTCATAAAACTTATTCATATGGGCCCACTTGGCCTCGTTCGACCCATCATGGCCCAACAGCCTAATCCAACCAACAAGAATACTACTGATGGCCTCAACTATCACGTCGAGGCTCTCACACGTGCGCTCGCACGCTCATGTAGCTAAAATCATCGTGTGATGGGCATTTCGACATTTGCCGGTCTATAACTAGAATAGTGAAGTACACACCTTATAGGTATCTGAAGCTACTAAACCGCGCTCCGAAAGCTCCTATGCCCAAATGCCCACCAAGGTATATTAACTCTCCTCATATAATGCTCTATATATAGCTAGCTTCTAACCTTCCTTCTTTGTATCTTTCTGTTGTGGGATCCTTCTGTTAGCAGAGTTTAAATCCAACTCAAACTCTGGCCATCCAATCCGTAAAATAATTACTCCTTTACTTCTCATGAGATTCGAACCTAGGCTCCCCGTAGCTTAATCCACGTCGCTAGCCACTGGGCCACAAGCTCCTCTTGTGTCTTAAAACATGCCCAGCTAAAGATAAGTCTATGGCCAAAGTCTAAATCTATTTAATAAAATAATATAAAAGAAAAGCATGTGCCACGACTTGAACCTTGGACCTCCTTCCTTCCTTGTGGCATCACTCCCTTGCTCCTTATGTGGCGTCACTTTGCCACTAGACCACAACTCCTTTTGTGTCATTTTTCCCCACATTTTATTCTTCAAGCCTACCTACTAATTCCCAAGGCTTTTTCCGCCTAAAACCAAAATTTCCCCAAAGCCAAAGTTTGATCCCGGGACTTCATAGAAGCCCCCTAACCTTCCAAAATCACTTGCGTAATAGGTCCAACTTACATTTAAGCCGATCTTAGGCCCAATTTCAGGGTATTACACTGGGTTCGAGGTTTGTGGTGAAGGATTTTTAATTTAATTAATTAAGAAATCAGGGTTGTGAGTAGTGGGATTTTAAATAAAAATAAGTGAAAATGGTAGAAAGAAGCCTGTGGTGAAGTGGCTAAGTGACGCCACTAGGGTGTAGAGAGGTAGTGACATATGCATGTAGGAAGGTCTGAGGTTCGAGTGCTAGCTTAGCTTTATTTTGGAGTTTAATTTTAGGCTTCTAGAAGGCTAGAAGTGGCGTGTAAAGGGACTCTAAGGAGAAGTGATCAGTAAAGAGAATTTAGGAGAAGGATAAGGGAGCTATCATAGAGAAAAATTAAGAGATGAGCAGTGGATGAAGTGGTGCCGAATTGGACTTTAGGGGTGCCTAAGTTCCGGCTATAGGCTATATAAATGTGTGTGTGTCGATTTTGGGGTCCTAGGTAATGCTGAATTTTCCATTCTTTTTCTTTTCCTTGCCAAAACCTTATTTTTCCACAACTGAAAATACCTTATCTTATTGCTGAAATCTCCTATAGCCGAATCCCTTTTTGCCGAATTCTCTCATAGCCAAACTCTTTTATTGCCAAAGTATCACCATATTCTCTTGCCAAAATCCCTATTAGTGTTGAATCTTTGTTGTTTTCCTCCATCACAGATCGATTGTTATCTACTATCAGTCAAGGTTAAAAGCCGAATCTTGTTCAATAGCTATCTAGGCCGCAGGATCAAAGGTGGATTTGGTAAGTGTTCAGTTAACTCCCCTTAGTGTGTTTTGTTAAAAGTCGAAAGGCTAGCTAACTTCTCATTGTCGTTAATCTTGTATTAACAAGGGTAAGGTTCAAAGATCGCAAGCGTGGTAAGGATCGTTAGCAAAGTGTAAGTGTACTCAACTCGATTATGGTTTAAGTAAATGGCCGAATGTGAGTATGATCTATAGGGGTGACTTGTGTGGATTATGAGTCACTCAGAGTTTAATGGTGTATGTGTGAGTGCAGATCTAGGGGATACTCGTGGTTAGTAGCTAAGGAAGGGCTATTAGAACCCAGTGGCACACGGTAAGGTTACGGTGAGGTTTTGATTTTTGATAAAGTGTGTATTAAGCCGAGATTAATTGTTAAGTGATGACAACTGTAGGTTCGTGATTAAAAGGTTTATAGCACGTCGCAGTAACCAGGTGTGTACAAACACTACACACACATGATATCGGCAATGCCGAAAAGCTGAAAGTGGCTAAATGGGCCCGATGGGCCTTAAGGCTATGTAACATCCTAGTTTAGAGTCTAGTCAGAATAGTGGTGCGAGACCTTAAATCTGAGGGTTATGAATGATTTTTTGAGGTTAATGTTATGTATGCATGCTAGTGTGGAAGTTTCATGAAGCAATTTTGAGAAATTGCTATTGAATTGCCTTAAAGGACTAAATTGCAAAAGTTGCAAAATGTGAGATTTTAGAAGCTATTTGTGTGAAATTGTTCTAGAAAAGATACTAGAGGTCCTTAATGAACAATTTTCCCAATTTTTAGTTTTTGGACAAAAATGGGCATGGATGATTTAAAATTTGAAGTTTATCAAAAAGGGCATTTTGGTCATTTAGTTATTAAATGATTAAATAGGTGAAAAGATGACAAAAATTCACTCATCTTCTCCCCCAAACTGCCGAAAATTTTAATATCCATTGTTAGGGCTCTTTCAATTTTTCAAGCTTGCTAGTAAGTGCTCTTAAGCCTGGTTTTTTATATTCTTCGTATTTTTGAAGTCCCGGTAGATGAGTAAGCTATTTTTAGCTATTTGATAAGCTATAATGGATGTTCAAAAATGTACATAGGTATGACATGCATGTATTTTGTGTTTTATGGAAGAATATGAAAGCTTGATGTAGTAGAAACATCTTTTGCAAAGTGATTTTCCATGAAAATGCATGTAGGGACTAGTTTGTGAAAAACTTAAGTTTGGTCATACATGTGTTATTTAGTGAGAATTGATGAATTCTTTAGTTGAGTAAGTGGTTCGATTTAGCATGAAAGGCTAGAAAGTTGAATAAAAATTAATTACGAGCCTTGGGGCTAAAGTGTAAATATGAGAAAGTTTAGGGGTAAAATAGTAATTTTGCTAAAGTATGAGATATGAGTCAATTTAGTCAATGTGTGTATTGAATAAGCTAATTTATTCATTATAGATCAAGAAAGACAAAGCTTGGATCGAAACCAAGGCAAAAGCAAGGTGGTGGATTAAATTGCACGTATCTATACTTTTGAGTATCGCGGTAAGTTTATGCATAAATAATGCATTTATATTTGCACATTCTTAATGCTAGTTAGTGTGTAGCGGGAAGGAGAATGATTGAGAACCTATGTTGTTCAAGTGGAATGAATGTGGTAGACCTTATGAATGGATGAATGATTGAGTAAGTAGATGTGAATGTATAGTGATAATTCTAGATGGTGGGCTAAGTGCGATACCATATTAATGCTAAACGATGATGAGCTAGGCTGTGTGCGATGCTACCATTAAGTATATTTATCTAGTGAGGCTAAGTACAAGACCACTATGATTACCCTTGGTGGGCTAAGTGCGATAATACGTTATCAATAGATAGTGCTGTGCTATGTGCGAAACCACTGAGACATCAGCTGTGTGGATTAGTTATGTAAACTAGCTGTGTTGATAATGTACCGAATAAGATAACTGTGTGGATTAATTAAGTGATCTAGCTGTATGATTGTTATACTGATAAAGATAGCTGTGTGGATGTATGATGTGTTGTATATTGTGTAAATGTGAGATTGAATACAAGGGTGCATTTCAATGGTTATGAGTAAGGGACTCATGATGTGTCGGAAATGTGGTAAGGAAGAGAAAGAGTAAGCATAGTGGTACATTATAGGTTAGTATAATGCTATTTATTGTTTAGCTTATACTATGGTGCTTAATTGTTTATGTGTAAACTTACTAAGCTTAAAGCTTACTCCCTTTCTTTTCCTTTGTTTTATAGAGTAAAAGTTGTGAACCGATACACGAGGATCATCGGAAAATAGCCCACATATCAGCACACTCCGGTACATGAAACTCAAAGTTTTGTACATGGCATGTATAGAGGCTAGATAAGTTAGTGAATTTTGTTCTAAATGGTTAATGTGTATTGGCCTTTTGATGGATAACACATTTTGTATAATGCCATAGTTGTTGGCTATTCTAGATTATGCAAAGATGTAGTTTTCTATGTGAGATTGTATTCAATTTGAGTTGATTATGGATGTGTTGAATGGATGCATGTTGGATATGCAAGATGGGTGAGAAGAGCTTAGCAAATAGCTTTGTTCTTGTTCATGTGGGTAGACACACGAGCATGTGTCTAGACCATGTGTGACACACGGTCAGTCCACGGGTGTGTGCTTGGGCCATGCGTTCCCTGCATGTTGACATTTTAGATTAGAATTGGCCACGATCTAGTCACATGGGCGTGTGCCTAGACTCCAGGTCGTGTGAGGGAAGTCAGTGTTCTCCACGGTTGGATAGTACGGCGTGCCATGACCGTAGGGAAATTGGCAGAAAGCTCACGTTTTTAGCACGGTTAAGGAACATGGGCGTGTGTGTCCACACACGGGTGTGTTACATGATGCACGGGCATGTAAGCCCTGTTCAAAAGAGAAAAAAATTTTAGATTCGAAAAAGTTCCGGAATAGTCTCAAAGCCCTCATATGTATGAGTGAGGCCTCGTAAGTCGAGAATGAGGTTATTGAGAGGACTGGAGAGGTAATAGTCACGATGAGCCTTAGTGGCGATCATGGGATCATCACGGTAATGCCTTGGGCCCAGTTCCGGCTTAGAACCTGGGTAAGGGGTGTTACAGGCTAAGTTTGATGAAATTGATTGATTTGGTTATATGAATTGAGTTAGTTATGCATGTTACATGATCTGGAATTGTTTTGGGTCTAATAGGCCATATGAATGAGATCTGGGCCTAATGGGCCATAAGGATGTGATTTGGGCTTAATGGGCTATATGAACGTGAAATGCGCTTGATGGGCTTTATGGGGACATAAACAAGTATGCTAGGGTTTAATGGACTTTAGGCCTAGTTCTAAACAACTCTTAAACTGCATAAGACTTAATTTAATAATCAACATGTCCAGGAACAAGTCGTTGGGTTAGAGTGTGGCAATGGACATATGCATGTCTAGGATTGGATCTAGGGAGAGCTTGGTACTTAAGCGATCCTAGCGACCCACCTCCTCTTCTCTAGAATCCTACCTGGTGCGCAGTGCCTGTTCACTTTAGCCGCAAGGACTTGTTAATGGGCCAAAGTTCATAACTAAAACCCAAGAGGGACCAAAATACCCCTGATTTGAAAAATTACCAAATACCCTTAGTTTGAAAATTTCCAAAATATCCTTAGATTTGCAAAATTACTAAAATACCCCCAAATTGTAAAATTACCAAAATACCATTGATTTGTAGAATTACCAAAACATCCCTAATTTACAAAATTTCCAAAATACCCCTATTTTGCAAAATTAACTAAACACCCCTATAGAGTAGATTTACGGAAATACCCTTGGGTAGTGAAGTGACTAAAATACCCCTAAGTGCTGAATGTGTGAAAATGTGTGTGTTGCATTCATGAAATATATGTTGCACTTGGGTGGGTTTTGATGAAATGGAGGAAGATATGTGAGGATCGCATAGTCCCTTAACGACCGTGGATCCACTAGTGGCTTTAAGCCCATTAAATGTTTAGCAGCTTTGCTGCAACGTTTGAGTAGTGCCGCGGTTGGTGCTACCTTTAGAGTGTAAGGATGGGTGGGTTGATATTTATATCCCCACAGGAGTGTAGGGTTGGAAGGGAAATGGAGTGCAGGGTTGGATTTGGGATGGGTGAATTGCATTCATGTGTTATTGATGTGATATGAGGTCATTGTGGGCTAAGGCCCAAGACCACCGAATTTGATAGGGCTTAGGCCCAATGTGATATTTGCATGTTGATTGGATTACCAAGGGTCGTACAGATTGAGTTTCAAAACTCACACCCTTTTTATTAAATGTTTCAGGTGATCCTCAGTAGACGGCTCGACGTGGGAGAGGATTCGGAGATGACCACACTACAAGATACTTAGGAGTTCTATTTATTTGTTTCAAAAGACATGATTTTAATTACTTTATTTTTGTTGGTTGTAATAAGGCCTTGTACTCCGATTTGACTTTAGATTTTGAGTTTTGTTGTTTTTGTTTCAACTGTTTACTTAATTATTGAGCTTGGATAAATTTCTTAAATTTAAAAATGGGATCTTATCATTACTTAGTAAGATTCAAGGATTTGGGGATTTTAGGCCTTAAAATTTTAACTTAGCAAAATCTTTTTGAATTATCCCTTTGATGTGACATCACCGGATTCGGCCATAACGTCTGGGCCAGGTCTGGGGGTGTTACAAGCTAAATGGCTTATAAGTTGGTGTGATTGTTGAGCTCATAAGTGGTTAGAAATTATGGATATTTTGGGTATGGTTTGGTTTTTTATGATGCTTGGATTGAATTGGTATGTTGCTTGTAGGGATAACCCAATGTGTGGGTGGCATTTTGGCCTTGAAAATGGCCTATAATTGCCCACACAGTTGAGCACACGGGCGTGTGGCTCGACTGTGTCAGTCATAGTTGAAATTCAAAACAAGTCAGACTCGACCACTTGCTGGACACACAGGCGTGTGACTGGCTGTGTGGTGCAAGTCAGTAGCGACCACGGGTGAGGTACACGGGCTTGTCCACGGCTGTTTGGACAAGTCAGTATGTATGCCCTGTTTTGATATGGCTTAGACACACTGGCATGTCTGAGGCTGTGTGAGGCACACGGCCTGCCCACATGGGCATGTGATCTTTGTAACTTGAATTTTTTTAAAATTTCTGACAATTTCTGTATGTATTCGGTTCAGTCCCGACCCTATTCTAAAGTATGTTTAAGGTCTCGTAGACCTATTTAAGGGACACTTTGATGTGATTTGTCTTATTATGTTTTGAAATGTTCGCAAAAGTTTTTGATTGTCTGGTAATGCCTCTTAACCCTAGTCCGGCGATGGGTACGGGTTAGGGGTGTTACAGAAATGTTGTTACATGGTATATGGAAACTTGAATTGGTTGATACATGTATTTGGAACTTGATCAATTGTTGTATTCATCCATGTTTATTGGCTTATATATGTGTTTACATGGCTAACATGGTTGGTGAATATGTGCTTAGGCATTTTGCTAAATTGTGTTGGGATATGTTTAGTTTACTTACCTATTAAATGACTAAATGGTAAGTTATATTCTATGTTATATGAACATACTAAGCTTAAATGCTTACTCTCTGTTATTTTCTGTGTTTTTAGTGAACCAGAAGGTCATTTGGGTTGGAAGTGATAAACCGTAAAAGTAACATATTTTAAGCCCACATTTTATATGCTTTTGGATGATTTATCCCTTGATTTATGTAAAAAGGTGCTCTTAATCCTTTCTTTTCTTGTCTTATACCCAAGAAAGCACCCGAGGATGAAAAGAACATAAAACGGGCCCAAAACAGAGTAAATGGGCCATATCATGAATTCGACACGGCCTGGTCCGGCGACCACATGGTCGTGCCACACCTAACATCTAGTACACGGTCTCTCCCCCGATTCACACGACCGTGTCTCAAGTTAGAAATCCGAACACGGCCTGGAGTCGATCCACACGGGCGTTCTATATGGCCGTGCCTCTGTCATCAGAGTGAGCAATTTCAGTCGGAAAAGGATAATTAGGGAGAAAGAATTGCATTCCAAGAGCCTATATATATCCCCTCAGTACCACCTTTGAAGAGGCATCAAAGTTAGGCCAAGGAGCCAAGCCGAGAAGGTCAAAGTTAGGGAATAACGCGAAGATAGCCAGTTGATCCATCCCAAGAAGCCAGAATTATACTCAAGACAGCGGAATTCTCCTTCAATTCCTTCATGGGGTTTTAGGATTTTCTTATGTTTTGTTTTATCTTTTCTCTTGCGATGTTTTGTTTATTCATTATGAACTAAACCCCTCAGATACCTGAAAGGGATGAAACCTAGATGGATCTTTTTATTTGACTTTTAAGTTATATGATAATTACTTTGTTCTTAATTATGTAGCTTAATCCAAATCTAATGTGCTTAGGTGGAGGAGGAATAGACCCTGCCTAAGAGTAGATCTAACATAATTAAGCGGAGTTGATCGAATGCCTAGAGATAGGGTTACGAGATTTTGCCAGATTAGGGTGAAACCTCATATGGGAGTCCATTGATCGATTTACTGCTATCCTAGGGGGTTATTATAAGCGAACGAGAGTTCCACTAATTAACCTAGGGTTAGACGTTATTCGCCTCGAGAGAGGGTTTAATATAGGTTAGGGAGTCTTACGGATCAAGCTAAGTAAAAGAAATCATATAATTCAAGGTTAGATAACAAGTGAAGTCTAGGTGGATTCTTCCTAAGGGTATCGTCGTAATCAACTGAGTTTTCCTTCAAAGTTATTTTCCTATTCGTCCTTTTTGTCTTTGTGTCCTTAGTTTAGTCTTCGTCAATATAGTTTAAAGCAACCTCACTCTATTTTTATGGCTAAATAATAAAAATAAAGTTAGTATTAGTACTTTTAGTTTCTTTGGGTTCAATATCTGGTCTTGCCTAAGCTATACTACTGTTCGATAGGTACACTTGCCTTTAATCATTGTCAGAGTTAGTTTCCAGGTTTGATCATTCTTTTATAAATTTTAAAGCTCTGATTTATAACAATCAAGTTTTTGGCGCCGTTGCCGTGGAATTAAAATATTAAGAAAACTTTATTTTTATTACTTTAGCCATTATTTTTTATTTTTTTATTTTTAGATTAATTTTTTAAATTTTGCTAATTTTTTCTTTCTTTCTTTTCTTTCCAGGTACCTCTAGTTTATGACTAGAAGGAATCCGAAAGGACCTTTAGTATACGAAAGTGATATTGAAGCTACCACTCGAAGGAATCGTCGGGAAACCAGGCGAGCCCTAAATTACACAGAAAGAGAGGAAGAAGACAGATCTAATCCTACTGAAAGGATGGACGAAAACAACCCACCACCACACGATGTGGGGGAACGCAACGCTCCACGTACAATGTTTGATTATGCAAAACCGCATTTAACAGGAGCGGAATCAAGTATTGTTAGGCCTGCTATATCTGCTAACAATTTTGAATTAAAGCCTAACACAATACAAATGATTCAACAGTTTGTTCAGTTTGATGGTTTGCAGGACAAAGATCCAAACATGCATATAGCTAACTTTTTAGAGTTCTGTGATACCTTCAAAATAAATGGCGTTTCTGATGATGCCATACGTCTTCGGTTATTCCCTTTTTCATTGAGAAATAAAGCTAAAAAGTGGTTAAACTCGTTACAACGATGGTCAATCACTACATGGGATCAGATGACCGAAACGTTTTTAATGAAATATTTTCCACCGACCGAAACGGCCAAATTAAGGAATGATATCTCTTCTTTCGTGCAGATGGATTTAGAAACACTATATGATATATGGAAGAGATTCAAAGATCTCTTGAGGAGGTGCCCACACCATGGCTTACCCTTGTGGCTACAAGTCCAAAGATTCTACAACGGCGTAAACCCCTCAACAAGACAACTGATTGATTCAGCCGCCGATGGAACTCTAAACAACGAAACTCCAGAAGCAGCCTACGAGTTCATTGAAGAGATGTCATTAAACAATTATCAGTGGCAAGCTTCGAGAACTAAACCAATGAAATCGGCAAGTGTCTTCAACGTACATCCAATCATGCAGTGTGATGCAAGTGGAACCGTAGTGAATCCTTAGTACCCACCCTACCAACCGGAAGCAGAAAACGAACAGATGAACTATATAGGTAATAATTTCTGAAGCAAAAATAATCCTTAAAGTAACACTTATAATCCAGGTTGGAGGAACCACCCAAATTTTTCATGGGGAGGTCAAGGTAATCAAGGGAATCAAAGGTAACAACTTCCTCAAAACTTCCAAAATCAGCCTTATCCACGAGAGAAGATGCCAACCCATGAGGAGGAATCGACAAACATAGAAAAATGCATACAAGATGTCGAAAAAACCCTTAAAGATCAACAAGCGTTAATTGAAAATTTTACTGAGTCATTTGGGGAACGTACTAAGACAGTTGGAATACTTTATAAGATGATCTGTGAAAAACGAGCAGAAATTTTTCCTAAGGGAACTGAACAGGTAAAAGCAGTCACACTAAGAAGTGGAAAGGAATTAGGCGAGCTGAAGAAACAAAACCCAAATGATAGTAAAGCAAGAAATGAGGGAATGGAGGAGGTAACCCCATTACACAATGAGAACAACCCACCAATCCCATATCCAACAAAGTTCAAGAAAGAACGAATTGATGCCCAATACGGTAAGTTTCTTGAACTTTTTAAACAAATACATATTAACTTACCTTTTGCTGAAGCCATTTCACAGATGCCGAAGTATGCAAAATTCTTAAAGGAACTCTTGACGAATAAACGAAAACTTGAAGAAGTATCAACGGTGAAACTCAATGAAGAGTGTTCAGCCATTCTCCAAAATAAGCTACCAACCAAAATTAAAGACCCAGAAAGTTTTACTATCCCTTGTTTAATTGGTAGTTTAAATATTAAGAAAGCATTAGCTGAGCTAGGCACTAGTATAAATTTAATGCCTTATAAAATGTTTAAACAACTAGATCTTGGGGAACCAACACCCACTAGGATGAGTATTCAGTTAGCAGATAGATCCATTAAATATCTTAGAGGAGTTATCGAAGATGTCTTGGTAAAAATTGACAAATTTATTTTCCCAGTAGATTTTGTTGTGTTAGACATGGATGAAGACATTAATGTTCCTTTAATCTTAGGGCGTCCCTTTTTAGCCACTGCTAGAGCCGTTATTGATGTAGGTGATGGTAAACTCGCACTAAGGATAGGTGATGAAGAGATTATTTTTCAAGTTTATGATGCCATGCGATATTCTAAAGAGCAAGATGATTCCTGTTATTTTGTTGATACCACTTATCACATCATTCAAAATTCATTATAGGAAATCATACATGACGACACGATGGAACTGTGGCTGACTCAAGAAGAGGGGGAAGAAGAAGAAGACGATGAGTTGAATCTGAATACTTCATCATCCTGACAAATGGAAGAAGAAAGCATTGAAAATGATAATGAAGTAAAGCAAAAACCCTCTATCGAAGAGCCACCCAAATTGGAATTAAAATAGTTGCCAAAACACTTAGAATACGCATTCTTTGGGGACAATTCTACGCTACCGGTAATCATCTCTTCAGAACTAGAACCCAAGGAAAAAGAGGAGCTGATAAAAGTACTAAGAAATCACAAAAAAGCCATAGCTTGGAAAATTTCTGACATCAAGGGAATAAGCCCAGTGTTTTGCACCCACAAAATTTTAATGGAGGAAGAATATAAGCCGTGTGTGCAACCCCAGAGACGGTTAAATCCTAACATGAAAGAAGTGGTCAAAGTCGAGGTAATTAAACTTCTAGATGCAGGAATAACGTATCCTATTTCTGACAGTACTTGGGTAAGTCCTGTGCAGGTAGTTCCAAAGAAAGGAGGAATGACGGTAGTGCCCAATGAAAAGAATAAGTTAATTCCCACAAGAACAGTTACAGGTTGGAAAGTCTGTATTGACTATAGAAAACTGAATGATGCCACCAAAAAAGATCACTTTCCTCTGCCCTTCATAGATCAAATGTTGGAAAGATTATCTGGGCATATGTACTACTGCTTCTTGGACGGACTCTCCGGTTACTTCCAAATCCCCATAGCTCTTGAAGATCAAGAAAAGACGACATTCACATGCCCATACGGTACGTTTGCTTATCGTAGAATGCCTTTTGGATTATGTAATGCTCCTGCTACTTTTCAGCGTTGCATGTTAGCAATCTTTGATGAACTCGTGGAAGACATCATGGAGGTATTTATGGATGATTTTTCAGTATTCGGTAATTCTTTCCATCTTTGCCTTAAAAATTTAAAACGAGTTCTAATAAGATGTGAGGAAACAAACCTTGTTTTGAATTGGGAAAAATGTCACTTTATGGTTAGAGAAGGAATTGTGTTAGGACATAAGATTTCTAGTAAAAGGATTGAGGTAGATAAAGCGAAGGTTGAAGCCATAGAAAAACTACCTCCCCCTAGTTCTGTTAAGGCTATCAGAAGTTTTTTAGGACATGCAGGATTCTATAGAAGATTTATTAAAGATTTTTCTAAAATAGCTAAGCCTTTGACAAAATTACTAGAAAAAGATGTTCCTTTTGATTTCAATCATGAATGTTTAGATGCATTTAATATCCTTAAGGATAAATTAATAAATGCGCCAATTATAATTGCACCTGATTGGAACTTACCCTTTGAACTAATGTGTGATGCAAGTGATTTTGCAGTAGGTGCAGTTTTGGGACAACGAAGAGACAAGCATTTTCAGCTAATCTACTACGCTAGCAGAACACTAACACCCGTACAAGAAAACTACACCACCACAGAGAAAGAATTGCTAGCTGTAGTTTTTGCTTTCGATAAATTTAGACAATACCTAAAATTATCCAAAGTTGTCATTTACAGCGACCATCCAGCTCTTCGTTATCTTTTAAACAAACCTGATGCTGAACCTAGGCTCATACGATGGATTTTACTCTTACAAGAATTCAACTTGGAAATACAAGATAAGAAGGGAGTTGAGAATCTTGCAGCGGATCACCTTTCTAGACTTGAAAATCCATACACCAAAGAGCTCGATGAAGGTGGAACAAATGATTCGTTTCCGGAAGAACAACTCTTTTTTATAACACATTCTGAGGCACCATGGTTTTCAAATATTGCAAATTATTTAGCAGCTAACATCTTACCAAGAAAATTAACACACCACCAAAAGAAGCGATTCTTTGCTGATGTGAAAAATTATTTTTGGGAAGATCCCTTTCTTTTCCGCATTTGTGCAGATCAGGTAATTCGAAGATGTGTTACAAAGACGGAAGCAAACAAGATCTTGGAGCATTGCCATTCAAGACCATCCGGAGGACACTACAGTGGTGTTAAAACAGCACACAAAATACTCGAATCAGGTTTTAATTGGCCCACTCTATTTAAAGATGCCAACAGGTATGTTACCTCGTGTGATAGATGCCAACGGATAGGTAATATTTCTAAACGAGATGAAATGCCTCAAACATATATGTTATCATGTGAAATATTTGATATATGGGGTATTGATTTCATGGGACCATTCCCTAATTCATTTGGAAACAAGTACATCCTAGTAGCAGTTGATTACATGTCAAAATGGGTAGAAGCAGAAGCTTTACCTACCAATGATGCTAGGGTAGTAGTCAAGTTTCTCAAAAAACTCTTTTCTCGATTTGGCACACTGAGAGCCATCATTAGCGATAGGGGTACGCACTTCTGCAATAACCAATTTGAAAAAGTTTTAAAAAAAATATGGAGTATATCATAGAACAGCAACCCCATACCATCCTCAAACCAGTGGGCAAGTAGAGGTAGCAAACCGAGAACTTAAGCGCATCCTAGAAAAAACCGTTGAATCAAATAGAAAAGACTGGGCATTAAAGGTATATGATGCGCTATGGGCCTATAGAACAGCATTTAAAACACCTTTAGGAACATCCCCATACAAGCTTGTATACGAGAAAAGCTGTCATTTACGATTTGAATTAGAACACAAACCTTTTTAGGCAATAAAATTTTTGAATACTGATATCAAAATTTCAGGAAAGAGGAGAATGATGCAGATGAACGAGCTGGACGAATGGAGAATGGAACCATATGAGAACTCAAAATTTTACAAGGAAGCAACAAAGCGACGCCACGATGCTCGTCTCAAAAGATCAAGGCAATTCGAAGGAGGAGACTTAGTCCTACTGTACAACTCAAGGCTTAAACTATTCCCGAGAAAGTTGAAATCAAGATCGTCAGGACCATTCATGATTAAAACAATACTTCCATATGGCACCATCGAGGTAACCCATCCCACTAAAGGCACATTCAAGGTAAATGGTCACCGACCTAAAATTTATAATGGTACAAATTTTGGAGGTATGAGAGAAGAGCTTATGCTCCATGAGCCATCCTTTAGAAACGAAAACAGGGAGAGTCTAGCTTAAGACTATAAACGAGCGCTTCTCGGGAGGCAACCCGAGCACTAACATACTAACATAGTTTTTATTTTTTTTCTAGCACCGCACTAAAGTACTCTAACAAGAAAATACAGGATTTTTAACACAGCCTTGAACACGGGAGTGTCAATGGCCATATACAAAACAGGGGCATCCACGGGCGTGCTAGGATTCGTGCCCAAATAAAGAAAAATGTCTATAGATAACACGAGCTGCGATACCAGAACACGCCCGTTCCTTCAAACTGTGTGCAGCTACTGACTTCTACACCATGGGCAGACCACGCCCCTACCTTCAAATCGTGCGAAGCTACTGACTTGTCGAACACGGGTAAGACACGCCCGTGTAACCTCACCGTGCCCATAATTTTGCTTTATCAAGCACGGGCGTGCTATATAGACACACGGGCGTGCCACTGAACCTGAACGCGCCCAAACCTGAGAAACGCGAAAAACACGGGCAATTTTAAATTGACACGGCCGTGTCGACAGACCGTGCCCCCTCCCCTATAAATAGAATCTAACCGTCATCTTCCCCAAAAAAAAATCCTAAATCAGATTTAAACCCTCCTCCTCCCAAAACCAGCCAAACACTCACCTCCCTCCCATTAAAACCACCTATCCTTACCTTTTTCTTCCAAAAACAAACCAAAACCTTCCGCATGGCCGCACCACCACCGTGCTACCAAGCCCACGCCCACGCCACCACCGTGCTCCACCCATGCCGATCATCCTCTCCACCCCTAGTTTCATTTTCTTAACAAAATCTTTGATGGCATTTGTATTTATACTTTGTTAGAATTTAGTTTTGAAAAGCATGATTTATTTAAGTCCCTATAATCTTTGATTGCAAATTTATTTTGTTTAAGAATTAGCCCTGATTTTTAGTTAGTGAATATGCTCACAACATTCATGACTAAATTGCTTTTGATTGCTGATAGATTCCATCCGTAAATAATAAATCTAATAATTTTCTTGATTTCAAATGCAATTGATATGAGAAACATTGATCATTGTTCCTGTTATTTTCTTATGATTTTTCAGGTACCATGTCGTCATCACGAGTCAAACGATCCATCCTAAGTAAGAAAAGAAAGGGGCTCGGATCATCATCCGCAAGTGCCTTCACAAAAACTCGACACCCATTTCTCTTTGTTCCCCCAAGAAACACAAGATTAAAAATACAAAGCAATCCGGGGAAGACCCATAGGCACCGGTCGACGCATCGACTGGAATACAGTGCGACAAGTGGGACTCAAAACTGACATTAAAGCACTTATCTCAACAGAACCGTGGGAGAACTTCTTGAAAATCGATGAACTTATCTCAACAGAGTTCTACACCACCTTCATTTTGCAAGCAGTGACGACTAAGTTCGACGACCCAGGTGCTATCCAATTTTGTCGAGGGGGCTCAGTGCGTCGATTAAGTGTACCACAATTCGGCATGGCTCTCGGACTTTACACACTGGAGTTTATAGCAGAACACCCACTTGCTGAATTAAACCGTGAGCTCCACTGCACTCCGATCGAATGTTGGTGTGCCATACACCCAACTACAACTGATTATGACCCCAGTCACTCTAAGACGACGGCACTACACCCCGCCCTAAGGTATATTCATGCTATTTTTGCACAAACCATCACAGGTCGCAGAGAAAGCACGGGGGTCGTAAACAAGCAAGATGTCTACTTCCTATCTTGCATGTTTGAAGGACATGTCTTCGATTTAGCATATTTTATCGTATGCGCGATTCAACACCAGACAGAGCAACATAGGAAGGAAATCTTGTCAATGGGACCATACATTACGAGGATAGCTCGACACTTCAACCTCCTCAACTCCGACGAGTAGATCACCTCTCACACACTGATGGGCAACATGGTTCCTCAAGGCATTCAAACCATGCTCCATATGAGGATGATAAAACAACGACGAGGGACTAACCCTCCGCAGTACAAACTAAAAACACCAATCAACAAGGAAGAGGACGAGGACATTCCTGATGATGTCCCACCACCATCAGAGGAGGCAACAAATCCAAACCAGTATCCATACCGAGCGACAACATCATTTATAGATATCTCTGCTCGACTTGATCGGTTCGAGATGCATTTTGCTGAAAACGCTCGATGTTTAGATGGATTGGAGGCGACGCTCCAACAAATATGCCAACACCTCAACATTTCATCATCAGCACCACCACCGGACCCAACCATGGATGAGGACCTCTGAGTCCATTTAATTTCTTTAATTTTCTTCATTTTTAAGACTTTATTTTATGTTGTTTAAAATTGAACTTTCATTATTACAAATTCTTATCATTGGCTAGTCAATCATTCAAGCATCCCTAACAACATACCTCTTTCATCGAAAAGATCATTAACAAGTGACTTTGCAGAATAAATTATTTATTCCACCTACACAAAAACACAATTAGGCGAAATGCAAAAAGTCACCTGATGCCACACACTGTCCACATCCTTAAGGATCTCATCAGAAAACCCAGGAAGTAACACTTTTCCCTCCTATCTTTTGATTGATCACTAATTGTCATTATCTATCTTTGTACATTTAGGACAATGTACATCTTAAGTGTGGGGGTAAAATGCCCTAACTTTTTGCATTATTCTCAAAACCCGGAGGGTAACAGTGGAATAAAAGTACCAACTTTTTCTGCATTATTCTCAAAACTCTGAATTTAATCTTGTTTTAAAGTAATTTTCTCATATTACTAATTAAGATAAAACTTCTGATGATTTGTGATTTTTATTGATATGCTTTTAGATTAAGTCATTGATAATTGTGCATTGATAATTAAATTTGAAGAACACTAGGGAATTAAGCATGATAAGTCTAATTTTCTAAAAATTAAAATTTTAGGTTGTCAACCAGAATTTGAATGTTATCTTGAAATTTGAGATTTACAAGGTTGATATCAAAAACACCCATAATTTTTGTGAGATTTTGAGCCATATAGAGCATACATTCTTTTTCATGTTCACTTCTTGATTATGAGTGTGTCAACTATGAACTGTTATTCTAGAACTTGCCTTGGTTATACATGTCAAGACCACAGTGATGATTTGATATATCGAGATGATAAAAGCACCTAGGTTTTAACCCATTAATTCCACTAAATAGCCTACCCTTACAATTGACCCCTAGTGAACCCCGTTGATCCTAACAAACCCTTTTCATTGACACACCTACTAATATTAACCAAAGACCCCTTTTGTATTTGTTATCACCCTTTCCTTTGACTACCCATTAATCGAGATTTGATTTGCTTAGTTACATAAGTATATTATTGTGATAGTTAAAATTATCTTGTATTCTTTTTTTAGTTTGTTCAAAAAAAAATCAAAAGTATATTCAGTAATTAGTTGTATGAAAAGTGAGCTTACACAATCAAAGACTATTTTCAAAAGAAAAGCTCGTATTAGTAGGATTATTATTTTCAGTTTATGTAATTGTTATCTTAGAAATTTTTAAGGTAGGTAACTTATCAATTCAATCTCGATTCTAACCTTCAAATTTCAGCCTTTATCCATACCTTTAACCCTAGCCCCGTTACAACCCTAACAAAGACCTTTTGATCTGTTTATCATTTCATTTTACAGTGGTGGAGATTTGATTTTCAGGCAAGCCTATGGGATTAACTTTTCAAGTTCGACTTATGAGTGCTTAATTTTGACCCTTAAAACACTTTTCGAGTGATTTGAGTGAATCTTTTGTGAGGATGTCAATCCTTGTAGGTTTTGAATTAAAGGTAATTATTTAGATAAAGGGGAACACCTATGTTTTCATGCTACAAAAATATGACTTATCTTGTTTGAATCTTCAGGACTCTTTGAGTTAAATCATCCGTGTATAAATTATCTATGAATTAGGATAAGGCATTGTTGATAGGAATTTTGAATCATGGAAAGTTCGTTTTAATTGTAAGTTGAGAATTTTGCTTGAGGACAAGCAAAAGCTTAAGTGTGGGGGTATTTGATAAACCGTAAACGTAACATATTTTAAGCCCACATTTTATATAGTTTTGGATGATTTATCCCTTGATTTATGTAAAAAGGTGCTCTTAATCCTTTCTTTTCATGTCTTATACCCAGGAAAGCACTCGAGGACGAAAAGAACATAAAACGGGCCCAAAATGGAGTAAATAGGCCATATCCTGAATTCGACACGGCCTGGCCTAGTGACCACACGGCCGTGCCACGCCTAACATCTAGTACACGGTCTCTCCCTCGATTCACACGGCCGTGTCTCAAGTTAGAAATTCGAACACGGCATGGAGTCGATCCAGACGGGCGTGCTATATGGCCGTGCCTCTGTTGGTAGAATGGGTAATTTCAGTCGGAAAAGGATACTTAGGGAGAAAGAATCGCATTCCAACAGCCTATATATATCCCCTCAGTACCACCTTTGAAGAGGCGTCAAAGATAGGCCAATGAGCCAAGTCGAGAAGGTCAAAGTTAGGGAATAACGCGAAGATAGCCAGTTGATCCATCCCAAGAAGCCGGAATTATACTCAAGATGGCAGAATTCTCCTTCAATTCCTTCAGGGGGTTTTAGGATTTTCTTATGTTTTGTTTTATCTTTTCTCTTGCGATGTTTTGTTTATTCATTATGAACTAAACCCCTCAGATACCTGAAAGGGATGAAACCTAGATGGATCTTTTTATTTGACTTTTAAGTTATATGATTATTACTTAGTTTGTTCTTAATTATGTTGCTTAATCTAAATCTAATGTGCTTAGGTGGAGGAGGAATAGACCCTACCTAAGAGTAGATCTAACATAATTAAGCGGAGTTGATCGAACGCCTAGAGATAGGGTTACGAGATTTTGTCGGATTAGGGTGAAACCTAATATGGGAGTCCATTGATCGATTTACTGCTATCCTGGGGGGTTATTATAAGCGAACAAGAGTTCTATTAATTAACCTAGGGTTAGACATTATTCGCCTCAAGAGAGGGTTTAATATAGTTTAGGGAGTCTTACGGATCAAGCTAAGTAAAAGAAATCATATAATTCAAGGTTAGATAACAAGTGAAGTCTAGGTGGATTCTTCCTAAGGGTATCGTCGTAATCAACTGAGTTTTCCTTCAAAGTTATTTTCCTATTCGTCCTTTTTGTCTTTGTGTCCTTAGTTTAGTCTTCGTCAATATAGTTTAAAGCAACCTCACTCTATTTTTAAGGCTAAATAATAAAAAGAAAGTTAGTATTAGTACTTTTAGTTCCTTTGGGTTTGATATCCAGTCTTGCCTAAGCTATAATATTGTTCGATAGGTACACTTGCCTTTAATCGTTGTCATAGTTAGTTTCCAGGTTTGATCATTCTTTTATAAATTTTAAAGCTCTGATTTACAGCGATCAGGAAGCTTGTCGGAGCTATATCACACTATCCGTCAACTCTTTTGGTACTTTTGGATGTTTAATTTCAATTATAATGGCATGTTTAGGTATTTTGGCTAATGTTGGCCATGTGTTTTGATTGTTGAAATGGCTATTTTGCTTGGCGTGTGTTTTGGCTTTTTTTTGGCGAAATGGTATATTTTGGTATGTATTTAAGTAGCCTTAAAATGGTTGATGAATGACTTAATATGGTTGAATGATGGAAGATGAAATGATATATGAATATGCATAATATATATGGCTTAGGACTTGTTGAGAATTGGTACTTTGTTTAAATAGCTTATATGACTATTGATGCTAATTATAAAATGGCATTTTCGTACCAAATGGTTGTGTTTTGGTAAGTAAGTTATATGGTATGTATTGATGCAAATATGTATGCAAGTTAGTTGATTATTTGGTCAAATTGAATACATGTTTAGACATGTTTATATATTATCATTTGAGGTGACTAAGGGCATATTGGTTGTATGATGTTATACCATTTGTTTATGGCTTGTTTATGCTTGATTTGGATGCCTTGTTATGGCTTGTATATATATACAATGTTAATTGTAGGTACATGCTTAATTGATTGAGAAAAATAGCATGTAAAATGGCCTATTTTCGTCCGCACGAGTGTGTGTCTCAGTCGTGTGTGACACACGGCCAGGTGTCATGGTCGTGTGTCCCCTATAAGTTTTCAAAAGATTGCAAGTCAGGCTATTACATGGCCCAGCACCCGACCTGGCACATGGGCGTGTGTGGTTATTTCGAAGGGTACATGGCCTGGCACACGGGCGTGTGGCTTGGCCCTGTGACCCAAGTCAATGAGTTATATTGGTTTGGACACGGGCTGGGACACAGTCGTGTGTCCCTATTTGAAATGTCCACATGGTTTGAGACACGGGCGTGTCTCTTGACCGTGTCAGCCACAGGCCTGGCCACACGGCCGTGTGGCCCCTGCAGGGTTGAAAAATTTCATTGTTTTCTGAAAAATTCTCTGAGTTTCCTATTTAGTCCTTATTGTTTCTAACACATATTTAAGGCCTCGAGGATTTGTATAAAGGACAATATGTATGTTTTCACTTGGTTTTAATATGTTTATTGCTATGGTATGAAATGTTTGAAATTTATGTCCGTTCGAATTACAAACTCCAGTAATGCTCCGTACCCCTATTTCAGCTACGGATACGGGTTAGGGGTGTTACATTTATTGGTAGCAAAGCTACGATTTAGTCAATTCTTGGACTGAACTTAGTGTATGCGAGCCTAGCTATACATGCCATCATATAACCTGTGATAGTGTTATATCTGCTGACTGTTTTAGAATATGTTGATGGCCATTGGAAGTTGGCTAATATTAATTTTATTGGTCATTGGTATGTTTATGTGATGATGCCTATCATGAAGATGAAACTGGCATGAATGGAAAAGAAGATATGTGATGTTTATGCATGATAAAATTTAGTATGTGTAAATTATGTATTGATATCTTGTTTGTAACAACCCAAACCCGGCCCAAACGCTATGACCGAATTTGGTTTGCTACGGAGAAAATATTTTGAAATCTTTTAAAAACCGATTTAACTTCTTGTTAAAAGATAGCGTCTTGTTAAAATAGTTGAGGTGTATAAAACCCATATTTAGATTTATTCTGAAAATATTTATTAAGTCAAGTTATTATATACATATTTTATGTACCCGATGGTACTTTTAAAACCTTTACGATTGCTTTGGAAAACATGTGAACTCATTTTTATAAGTAAGTAATTTCAAACAAATATTAAAGCATGTAACCATAATAAAATATTCCTAGGAGGCCTTATTACAACCCAATTAAAATTTAAACCAACAACCGAAAAATAAATAACCGAAATTCAAAGTCTATTAAAATTTAAATCCCACTGCATGGCCACCTCGAGTCCCTCCGGGCTCCATATCCGTGATCTACGTGTCACCTGAAAAATAAAGGAGAAGGTGAGTCACCAAGACTCAGTATGTAACCCTTCCCCCGGTTTAAGCAATTTCATACATACTTTATAACAATTAACATGCATAAGGTTATGTACCCCACCTAGCCCCCAAACGCCTCTGTCTACCCCATTGTGGTACCAAACCACCGGGTGGTGCCAAACCACTTTGGTGACGTATAGTCACGGATGTGATGCCAAATCACCGGAGGTGCCAAACCTCACGGTGTCCAAGACACAAATCGATTGATGGGGCCAACCCATCGTGTGATACCAAATCACTGGCGTCAATCCCGTATTATCATCTGTGGGGCCAACCCACTGTGGTGCTAAGCCACTGGGACGAGACGCTATGAGGTGCCAAACCTCTGGTGACCGAAGTCACTTGTGATACCAAATCACTGGTGTCCGTCGACACAAATAGCAATGCCCCCTCCACTCATCAACCCATATCCAATCGTTACATAACAGATTTCATGCCATCAAATATTTAGGTTACAAATAATAAACATATCATGCTTCCCAAAAGCATCAAATAGTAACCAACATTATCAAGTACTTACCTGAATCGTCACTTACACCGATATGGTATTAAATCCAATGCTACATAAATCAGAGTTAGCATTCACAACATTTAGCACAGTTAATAAGCCATAAAGTGTGTATGTACACACCTGTCACTACCGAATGATCTAAATCCCGAGAAGACAGGTCGGCTACACCAGATCTCCCTGTACCTATATTCGGCCAACCATAGGATTAGTGCTATGGCCTATTCGGCCAACCCAAATAATTTAAAGGGGTCACCTTTTGATCCCGAATCCTTACCTATTCCCTTTTGGTTACAAACCACGTCACTTGATACACGAATCTGCTTTACCAAAAATCGGTCAAATGATATCACTAATAGCCTTCTGGCTTAATTGAATACCAACTAAATGAAATACTCTTACCACTACTTACCAAAATCGATTGCTAGAGATTAGGGGCTTGGGTTGACTGCCTCACGATCTTGGGGTACCTAGAAGAGGTCAATTACCAAAAAGCATTTTAGAAGTCTTGTTAACCATCGTTGATATCGGCACTTACTTACCCCTAATAGAAATCGGTAAAAGCAGAGAAGAAACCATGGAGTTTCGGCACACTTACCTTCAACTGACAACGAGGATGCAAAGAGGTCTATACTACTTTAGCATTCGGCCAAAGTGCTGCCCAAAAGAAGAAGAGAATTTTGGCACTTCAAAGGGGTGTATTCGGCTATTATGAAAGAAGGAAAACTAATGGAGAGGAAGAGGTGATAAGAGTTTCGGCTAAAGGGGTTTGAGAGAATGGAAAAATGAAAGAAAAATAAGAAGGAAAAGGGTTAGGAATTTCGGCTAAGCAAAAATGGAAAAAGAAAAGCAAGGTGGTCAATTGGTGCTTTTATAGGCATTCGGCACCCCCCCCTTTGTGCTTGCCGTCCACTTCTCCCTTGAAGTGTTTAAAATTCGGCCAACCCCTTATTTTTCTCTTGGCCACTAATTTGAATAATTCAAAATAATTTGAATTAATCCCAAATAATCTCTTAATAATCTCTTTAATAATCCTTTATTTATCTTCTATTATCCCACTATCTAAATAAAAAGAGTTTAAAGAGGGAAAAACTCTCCCCCTATTGCCGTCCCACTTAAAGAGCAAAAAGGAAAATTTTGTGGCTCGAACCAAGGCCCCCTTGCTCCCCCTTGTGGCGTCATCTATAGCTCTTAAGTGGCCTCCCTTTTGCCACTTTTCCAAGGCCCTTTTTGTGTCAAATTATCCCTTATTTATTCTCGTAACCCCTACTTGCTAAGGCTTCTTTCCTTTAAAGCTTATAAAAATATTTTTCCACCATTCCAAGCCTACTCAAGACCCCTAATTAAGCCTTGTCACACCACAATCAATAACACAGCAATTCAATTTAAGAAAAAAAAACATTTAATCACAAATAGCCCCAGTTTTAGGATGTTACAGTTCTACCACCCTTAAAAAGAATTTCGTCCTCGAAATTACCTGATCAGAAGAGGTGGGGGTATTGCTGCCGCATCACATCCTCGGGTTCCCACGTAGCTTGCCCTGCACCATGGTTCCGCCATAGCACTTTCACTAAGGGCACTGACTTCCTACGTAGAACCTTTACATCTCGATCCAAGATCTGAACTGGTTCTTCCTCAAAAGATAAATCCGAGTTGACCTCAATCTCCGCCACTGGCACAACGTGCGATGGATCTGACCTATATCACCTAAGCATCGACACATGGAAAACGTCATGAATCTGACTCAGCTCTGCCGGCAGCTCGAGCTGATAAGCTATCGGTCCCACTCGCTTCAACACTGTATATGGACCAATGAACCTTGGGCTTAGCTTCCCTTTTCGCCCAAATCGCAACACCTTTTTCCAAGGCGACACCTTGAAAAGACCTTGTCTCCTACATCATACTCTATTTCCTTACGCTTGGATCGGCGATAAGACTTACGTCTATCTCGACGCTTCTTTAAGACGAGCCCGGATCACTTTGACTTTATCCTCAATTTCTGTTACCAAATCTGGACCCAAAACTTGTCGTTCATTCAATTCTGTCCAACACGTAGGAGTACGGTATTTTCGTCCATATAGTGCTTCATATGGAGCCATCCGAATACTCGCTTGATAACTATTGTTATAAGCGAACTCATGCCAACGATGAGGTACTCCTCCCAACTACTGCTGAAATCCAAAACACACACTCTCAAAGATATCCTCAAAGATCTCAGATAACCCTTTCGATCGCCCATCCGATCGTGGATGGAAAGTCATCTTGAAATCCAATCGTGTACCCAACGCCTGATGCAACGCTTTCCAGAACCTTGACTTGAATCTCAGATCCCTATCCGAGATAATTGACATTGGCACACCGTGCAATCTTACTATTGCAGCCACATACAACTTTACTAGCCTCTGAAGAGGATAATCCATTCTTACCGGTATAAAATTGGCTGACTTCGTCAGACGGTCTACAATCACCCAAACTGCGTCCTTTTTGCTGGGCGTCAGAGGTAGTCCACTGACAAAATCCATGGTGATCCTCTCCCATTTCCATTGAGGATCTTTATCGGGTCGGCAAGTAGCCATGATGGCAACCGGTGTTCACCTTAACTCGCTAACACGTCGGACACCTTCCCACAAATTCGCCACCTCACGCTTTCAACCCCGCCACTGTAATCAAGCTTTCGCAAATCCCCATACATCTTGCTTCCTCCAGGATGCATAGCGTATGGGCTACTATGTGCATCTTGAAGGATTCTTTGCCTTAATTCCACATCCTTCGGCATACAAGCTCGTCCTTGAAAACATAGCACACCATCATCAGTCAAACTATACCCTTCCAAACCACCATCTTGTACTTGCAACCTCTTTGCATTCAATCCTTCATCTACTATCTGCTTTTCCTTAATCTCCCCAATCCAGGTTGGCTTAACTGAAGCTCTGCCAAAAGACTCCCATCGTCATATAGACTCAGCCGAGCAAACATCGCTCTTAAATCCATCACGACCTTCTGGCTCAACGCGTCAGCCACCACGTTAGCCTTACCCGGGTGGTACTCAATTGAACAGTCGTAGTCCTTTAACAGTTCAATCCATCGACGCTGCCTCAAGTTTAGATCCTTCTGAGTCAAAAGATACCTCAAACTTTTGTGATCCGTGTAGACTATCGACTTCTCCCCATACAGATAATGTCTCCATATTTTCAAAGCGAAGACTACAGCCGCTAGCTCCAAGTCGTGCGTTGGGTAGTTAACCTCATGCGGTCTTAACTGACGGGATGCATAGGCTACTACCTTCCTTCCTTGCATCAACACACATCCCAAACCAAGATGGGGCGCGTCACGATGAAATCGTAAACAACTTCCCCTGCCTCAAAGTCAGTACCAAAATCGAGCTTCGCCGAATCTTCCTTAGCTTATCGAAACTTTCTTGCGCCTCTCCGACCATACAAATTGAACACCTTTCCTTAGTAACTTAGTCAACGGGCGCTGCGAAAGAGAGAATCCTTCCACAAATCTCCGATAGTACCCATAGACCCAGAAACTTCGTATTTTACGCCATCGCCCTAGGCGCGGTTTCCAATCCAACACCGCTTCAATCTTACGGGGATCCACTCTTATACCTTCAGCTGACACTATGTGACCTAAGAAAGCCACCTCTCTAAGCCAAAATTCGCACTTACTGAATTTGGCATATAACTGCTTCTCCTTCAGCACTTGTAAAACTGTACGCAAATGCATATCATGCTCCTTCTCCCTCTTTGAATAGACCAATATGTCATCTATGAACACCACGACAAATTGATCCAAGTACTATTGGAATACTCTATTCATTAAGTCCATGAACGCCGCCGGTGCGTTGGTCAACCAAAATGGCATCACTAGGAACTCGTAATGCCCATACCAAGTTCGGAATGCCGTCTTGTGCACATCAACCTCCTTCACTTTAAGTTGATGATAACCCGACCTAAGGTCTATTTTCGAAAACACCGACGCACCCTTCAATTGGTCAAACAAGTCATCGATCCGAGGCAATAGGTATTTGTTTTTTATCATTAACTTGTTTAACTGGCGGTAGTCCATGCACATCCGCATCTTCTTGATAAACAACACAGGTGCTCCCCACGGAGATATACTTGGTCGGATAAACCCCCTATCCAAAAGTTCCTGAATTTGAGCCTTCAGCTCCACCAGTTCCTTTGGTGCCATTTGGTACGGTACTATAGACACAGGTGCCGTTTCGGGTAGCAAGTCTATACCGAATTCAACTTTCCGGTCTGGAGGCAGACCCGGAAGTTCTTCTGGGAACACATCAGTGAATTCCCCAACCGTTCGGACCTTCTCCACTTCTGATTCTTTAGCCTCCAAGGCACAAATATGAACCAAATACGCCTCACAACCTTTCTTGATCATCTTCTCAGCCTTCAAAGCAGAGACCACATTGGATAGGTAATCCCTTCTATTACCTATCATGACCACTTCATCACCCTCAGCCATCTTAAGAACCATGCGCTTAGCCGCGCAATCCAATCTCGCCTGATACTTAACCAACCAATCCATTCCAAGGATCAAATCGAACTCCCCAAACGGTAGTTCCATCAGATCAGCCACAAACACTACCCCTTGGAGTTCTAGGGGTACGTCTCTATATAGTTTGTCTACGACTACAGAGTGACTTAAAGGGCTAATTACAGTCATCTCCCTAGAAGCAGTCTCAGAGTCTAGGTTCATAGTCTCTACTACACTACTAGCAACGTATGAGTGCGTCGAACCCACATCAATTAGTGCAACATAAGGAAGACCAAAAATTAAGAACGTACCGGTTATGACGTCTGGTGCGTCACCCTCCTCGCGACGCCTCGCTGCATAGACTAAGCTAGGCTGCCTAGCCTCTGTGTTGCCTGCACCTCTGCCCTGAATTCTGCGACCTCGATTAGGACCATTGCTTCCTCTACCATTACCACGACCCCTCTGTGGTGGTCCAACATTTCTGCCCTGAGCACGGTTCTGACCCTCAGGCTGATTCTTAGCTAACTTCCGAGGACAGTCCCTTACACGGTGATCCAAAGATCCACATTTAAAACATCCCCTTTCACCGGTCCAACAACCTCCCCAATGTGACTTCCCATAACGATTACACTGAGTCGGCCTCTGATTAGTAGCCATGGGCCTCCCTGTCTGATTTGGCCCACTCTGCCTAGCCCTTTTCTGTGCATTACTACCACCCGATCCAGATGACCCAAATCCTCTTTTCCGGTTGTTCCCGCCAGTAACTCACGCGCGACGGACTCCTTGACACCCTCGGCTACCTTAGCCTTCTCTACCAAGACAGAAAATTTTCGTTCCTGCTGTGGAGCAATCAGTAATCTCAACTCATCCCTAAGTTCGTCCTCAAAGCGGACACACCGTTCATGTTCAGACGACACAATGCCTCTAGTATAACGACTCAGCCTCAGGAATTCCGCTTCATACTCAGATACTGACTTATTTCCTTGCACCAATCCTAAAAAGGCTTTCCTCTGGGCATCAGTGTAGCTAGTGCCCACATACTTCTTCTGATAAGTGGTTTTGAAGTGATCCCAAGTCAGATCATCTGCCGTAGCACCATCCCGAGCCGTAAGCCACCACTGATACGCTTCATCCTTTAGAAGCGACACCGCTCCTTTCAGCTTCTCCTCCTCAGTCAGATCAAGATCGTCTATGATCCTTTCAGTCGATTCTAACCAGTATTCCGCTGCACCGAGTGCCACGCCCGACACACCCCGAAATACCTCACTCAGTTAGATCGAGTCGCCAGAAACGCACTTAGAGCTCCCAAATTTCCACTAGCCCCAGCCACCGTCTCAAGGACTCGCAAAACCGCTTGCGATACTGCCTCACCACCGGTCTGATCCTGCTCCTCAGCTCTAAAAGTTGGAGGTGGTGGTGGCGGTGGTACTTCATTTTCAGAACCCTGACCCGACCTGACAGGTTCTGACACGGCCATCCTATCTCTACCGCGTCCACGGCGTCCACGTCCTCTAGAACTCATTTTATCTACTGCGCTTTTAATCTGATTAAAAAAATTTTATGGATTAGTACTTATTCCACTTGATTATTCGCGAAGAAATTTTATGAAGAAAGTTTAATTAGGGATTCTTTCGAGCAAACAAGGTTTCAAGTCTTCTATCCTAGTTCACACAAAAGAGTACATCCATTCCCTAATATTTTTCATACTTATTCACTCATTGGACATTTTTGTCCGTTTCTATCCCAGGGGTATTTTCGTTATTTTCCTACAGGGGTATTTTTGTATTAAAAGAAATTTTAAATTTTAATAAAGCATGTCACTTTGAAATTCCCAAAACTAGAAAGTGTTTCTGAAAATTTGCAAAATTTTAAAGACATGGCATCATTTTGGAAACCAGGGGTATTTTGGTAATTTTATCAATCAGGGCAATTTTGTAATTTTGGTAAATCAGAGATATTTTAAACAGTTGTAAAACTTCGAGGGTTCTTTTTGAGAGTTTTCCTTTTCAAGTGGTGATGTTTGTAAAGATTTCGAAAACCAGGGTCATTTTGGTAATTTTTGCAAATGGAGGGTGTTTTCGTAATTTTCTAAAACCCAGTATTTTATTGATGATGAGCAAAGTAAAGTTGTTGGATTTTGATAAAATAATGAAATTTTTGGGCAAAACCATTGAGTTGATATTTTATGAACCAAGGGCAGTTTAGTAATTTTACCCCTAAGGGCGTTTTTGTAATTTTTCACCAATCAAACTTTTCGAGAAAAACGTTGTAAAAATGGTTGTTCTCAAATTTGAAAGAGTAGTTTTCAAGGTTTTGAAACACTAGGGTTTTGTTGTTTCCTTCTTTTTTTTCCAAAAACATGGCTAGTTCCCTTTCGGGTTTTAGTCATTATGTTTGGCCTATGACCGAGCCCTCTTGGTCAGGGTGAACCAAAGCTACGCACCAGGCAGGATTCGAGTGAAGAGGAGGTGAATTACGCGGACTACTTAAATACCAAGCTCTCACCGAAACCTTTCTAGACATGCGCACAGAGGTTGCCACACCACTGAGCCCTCTGAGTTAGGGTGAACCGAAGCTACGCACTGGTGGGATACCGCCAAGAGAGGAGGTGAGTCACGAGGATCGCTTAAATACCAGGCTCTTCCGGATCTAATCCTCGACATGCGTACAGGGGTTACCACACCCTAGCTCAGTGACTAAGTCATAGGTTGGTTTAGTTCATTAAAGCTTATGTTTTGTTTTGTGAGTTTGAGTAGCTTAATCCTAGGGTTCAAATTCCTATGAGTCTATCTACGTTCCATGCTTCCTACCCTTCTACAAGAAATAATTCACCAAGAAGTTTAGAAGTACTTATCTCAGGCGGATCGGTCTTTTAGAGACTCGGGCCATGCTGTTCAAAACCCAAAAACATTTCAAATCATTCCAATAAGGCCTACTAACATAAAACCAAACATTTTGGGCCTTGGGCCCCCACAGCCAAGCTTTGAACTGGGCTCTGATACCAATTTGTAACAACCCAAACCCGGCCCAAACGCTATGACCGAATTTGGTTTGCTACGGAGAAAATATTTTGAAATCTTTTAAAAACCGATTTAACTTCTTGTTAAAAGATAGCGTCTTGTTAAAACAGTTGAGGTGTATAAAACCTATATTTAGATTTATTCTGAAAATATTTATTAAGTCAAGTTATTATATACATATTTTATGTACCCGGTGGTACTTTTAAAACCTTTATGATTGCTTTGGAAAACATGTGAACTCATTTTTATAAGTAAGTAATTTCAAACAAATATTAAAGCATGTAACCATAATAAAATATTCCTAGGAGGCCTTATTACAACCCAATTAAAATTTAAACCAACAACCGAAAAATAAATAACCGAAATTCAAAGTCTATTAAAATTTAAATCCCACTGCATGGCCACCTCGAGTCCCTCCGGCTCCATATCCGTGATCTACGTGTCACCTGAAAAATAAAGGAGAAGGTGAGTCACCAAGACTCAGTATGTAACCCTTCCCCCGGTTTAAGCAATTTCATACCTACTTTATAACAATTAACATGCATAAGGTTATGTACCCCACCTAGCCAGCCAAACGCCTCTATCTACCCCATTGTGGTACCAAACCACTGGTGGTGCCAAACCACTGGTGACGTATAGTCACAGATGTGATGCCAAATCACTGGAGGTGCCAAACCTCTGGTGTCCGAAGACACAAATCGATTGATGGGGCCAACCCATCGTGTGATACCAAATCACTGGCTTCAATCCCGTATTATCATCTGTGGGGCCAACCCACTGTGGTGCTAAGCCACTGGGACGAGACGCTATGAGGTGCCAAACCTCTGGTGACCGAAGTCACATGTGATACCAAATCACTGGTGTCCATCGACACAAATAGCAATGCCCCCTCCACTCATCAACCCATATCCAATCGTTACATAACAGATTTCATGCCATCAAATATTTAGGTTACAAATAATAAACATATCATGCTTCCCAAAAGCATCAAATAGTAACCCACATTAGCAAGTACTTACCTAAATCGTCACTTATACCGATATGGTATTAAATCCAATGCTACATAAATCAGAGTTAGCATTCACAACATTTAGCACAGTTAATAAGCCATAAAGTGTGTATGTACACACCTGTCACCATCGAATGATCTAAATCCCGAGAAGGCAAAGCCTACCACCACACAGATCTCCCCTGCACCTATATTCGGCCAACCATAGGATTAGTGCTATGGCCTATTCGGCCAACCCAAATAATTTAAAGGGGTCATCTTTTGATCCCGAATCCTTACCTATTCCCTTTTGGTTACAAACCACGGCACTTGATACACGAATCTGCTTTACCAAAAATCGGTCAAATGATACTGTCAATAGCCTTCGGCTTAATTGAATACCAACTAAATGAAATACTCTTACCACTACTTACCAAAATCGATTGCTAGAGATTAGGGGCTTGGGTCGACTGCCTCACGATCTTGGGGTACCTAGAAGAGGTCGATTACCAAAAAGCATTTTAGAAGTCTTGTTAACCATCATTGATATCGGCACTTACCCCTAATAGAAATCGGTAAAAACAGAGAAGGGAAACAATGGAGTTTCGGCACACTTACCTTCAACTGACAACGAGGATGCAAAGAGGTCTACACTACTTTAGCATTCGGCCAAAGTGCTGCCCAAAAGAAGAAGAGAATTTCGGCACTTCAAAAGGGTGTATTCGGCTATTATGAAAGAAGGAAAACTAATGGAGAGGAAGAGGTGATAAGAGTTTCGGCTAAAGGGGTTTGAGAGAATGGAAAAATGAAAGAAAAATAAGAAGGAAAAGGGTTAGGAATTTCGGCTAAGCAAAAATGGAAAAAGAAAAGCAAGGTGGTCAATTGGTGCTTTTATAGGCATTCTAAGACCCCCTTTGTGCTTGCCAGTCCACTTCTCCCTTGAAGTGTTTAAAATTCACCAACCCCTTATTTTTCTCTTGGCCACTAATTTGAATAATTCAAAATAATTTGAATTAATCCCAAATAATCTCTTAATAATCTCTTTAATAATCCTTTATTTATCTTCTATTATCCCACTATCTAAATAAAAGAGTTTAAAGAGGGAAAAACTCTCCCCTATTGCCGTCCCACTTAAAGAGCAAAAAGGAAAATTTTGTGACTCAACCAAGGCCCCCTTGCTCCCCTTGTGTGCGTCATCTATAGCTCTTAAGTGGCCTCCTTTTGCCACTTTTCCAAGGCCCTTTTTGTGTCAAATTATCCCTTATTTATTCTTGTAACCCCTACTTGCTAAGGCTTCTTTCCCTTAAAGCTTATAAAAATATTTTTCCACCATTCCAAGCCTACTCAAGACCCCTAATTAAGTCTTGTCACACCACAATCAATAACACAGCAATTCAATTTAAGAAAAAAAAAAACATTTAATCACAAATAGCCCCAGTTTTAGGATGTTACATTGTTTGTGGCTGATTTGGTTGTATGTATATACTTGGATTGGTGTTACTTGTTGTTGTGTAGGTTGGTGCAAGTAAGGGTGGCAAAATGGCTTGGTAAATAGCCTTATTTTTGTCCACACGGGTATACACACGGGCATGTGTCTAGACCGTGTGTGACACACGGCCTGCCCCACGGGCATGTGTTTCAGCCGTGTGTCCCCTGCACCTTAATTGTTGCAAAAAAGAATGTCCAGAATATAGTACACGGGCAAAGACACGGGCGTGTGTCTCTGCTATGTGTGCTACACGGCCTTGGACACGGGCATATGTCTCGACCGTGTGAAGTCTGCACCTATTTTATGAAAAATTATTGAAATTAAATCGACCACACGGCCTAAGACAGGGACGTGTGGCATGACCGTGTGGCACAAGTCAGAGAGCACCCTATTTTGAACACGACCTGTAGCACTGGTTTGTCTAAGGGTCACACGGGCGTGTCCTTTGACCACACGAGCGTGTGAGCCCTGTAACATGAAAAATTTTCTAAGTTTTGTAAAAATTTTCTAAAGTTCTCGGTTTAGTCTTGAACCACTTCCAAAGCATGTATTGAGCCTTGTAGGCTCGTTTTAGGGACAATATGAAAAGTTTTTAATTTGGATGGAAATTTATAACTCGGAAATGTATGTTTGCATGTGCTTATGTCCTGTAATGCCTCGTACCCTATTCCGACAATGAATACGGGTAAGGGGTGTTACAGATACAAACCTCTATCGAGATTAGTGTTAAAAAAAATAATCTATAAAACAATATAGTGAAAACATATTTATATTAGCATGTATTAATACCAAAACAAAAGTGATACCAAATAATCTATTTTTTAATAATTGACATAAATATATAATAATGATTTGGTTTCTATAATGATTTTGTTTTTGTATTGTGTAATCAGAGAGTTAGTACTCACACCTCACACACATTACGTTCAAAGGGAACTATCAAATAAAAGTCTACCTTTTGCTCCCTAAAAGCTTAAACCTGAGTGAGTTCTATGAGTTCTATAATAATTATGAATTTATGAAATCTAAATCCTAGTTTTTAAACTCAAATTCAAGTTTCCAATAAAAAATTGTACAAATTGAGAGCCTTTATTTCTTCCTAAATTTGATATTGAGTAAATTAATCCTTCCAAAAAAAAAAAAATAAGAATAATTTAGTACTTATCAATTTCGAAAGTGTGTAACTAACAATAACAAATTTATTAGCCAAAAGTTATTGAGAACAATTTATTAAGGAATAATAATTTATTTGGCCCTCCCACTTTAAAAAAAAAATCATTTTAGCCCTCTATTTAATTTTTTGTCTTTTTTAACCCTTAAAATTGTGTTGTTTGTCAAATCACCCCAAAATAGATGAAAAAATTAACGTTTATTAACTTTGTTGACGTAGCAGACACGTGGATTGCTATGTAGATGCCACATCAATAATTAATTAATTTTTAAAATTTAAAATTCAAAATTATAAAAATTATTTTTAAAAAGTATAACTTATTAATATTATTAAAAAAACATAACAAGTATAAAAATATTTTTATTTTATAAAATTAATTAATTGTTAATGTGACATACATTTGGCAATCCACACGTATGTTACGTCAGCAAAGTTAACAAACATTAACTTTTCCATTCATTTTGGGGGTAATTTGACAAACAATGTAAGTTCAAAAGCCATTTGCCATTTATCAATAGGGTATTCAATCTACAATGTATATCTCGTGCAACACATTTTAAATTTTAAGAATTTTAAAATAATATTGTTTTAAGTTTATTTTTTCATATATTCTTATTGAAAATTTTATATATATTTTTTAAAAATGTTTATATATATTATTTTTAGATATACTTTTAGAGTCATAATTAAATTTATAAATGTGTAAATATTACTATTAAATTTATTGATTTTTTTTATAACTCAAAACTAAATTGATGGAATGTGTAAGTATTGAAGCTAAATCTAAATAAGTGAACTAAGTGGTTAATTATTCTTAGTTGCTCATTCTTGGAATTAACCGAAGTAAATTGTTTTTTTTTTTCTTTGGGTAAACTATATAGTTTCTCACCCAATTTTCATAAGTTTTCATTTTGGGTACCTAAAATAAAAATTTGTATTTTAGGTATTACCATTAACAACCATTTTCATCTTGGTCAACCATCATTAATTCAATGTTCATTTTAGTCATCTAACTTTAGTAAGTTCTCATTTTAGTCAATCATTTTATCATTTTATTTTCTTTTTTAAAAGTTAATTTTAGGGGAAAACTTGGGTTTTACAATGTATTACTAGGGTTTTTTTTTATAAGAACAAACTATTCTCTCTTTTTAATTTCCTTTTGTAGAACTAATTTTAGTTTTTTTAGTAAAAAGAAAAACCCTAGGGTCCTACAAGGAATTATCTGGATTTTTATAGGTAAAACGATTTTATCATTTTAATGTCCTTTGTTTTTTTCTTTTCCTTTTTCTTAGAATTAATTTTAGTTTTTCCCCAGTAAAAGGGAAACCTAAGGAAATTATTGAGGATTTTATAAGGAAAAATCATTTTATCTTTTTAATTTTCTTTATTATAATTTTTTTAGAATTAATTTTAGAGTTATTTTCTAGTAAAACTTGGGTTTCATCTTTGCAACCGAATAACTCAATTTCTTTTAAAAACTTACAACTTATTTGGTTGAATGGAATGAGCCATTAATTTAGGCCTGATTCAATGGGCCCACTACAATGCATATGTTTGGTTACATGTATTGACTCATTACATGCTGGTCTATTTAACACTCTATCCCCCCCTCCCAAAAAAAAAAAACACCAAATGCCATTCATTGCTCCCATCTCTGAATTGCAATTCAACGCACTAAGGAATAAAGAAAAAAACTTGGCATTATTGCCCTTTACCACTCTCAGCCTCACCAAACACCTCAAGCCACCACACCCCCAATTGGGTCTCCTTGTTCACGTTCAGTTCTTCTCATCCCACGACGATCACCTTAGTAAAGAAGAAATAGTTGACAGAGGTATCTACATTGTAACAAGCTTCCCCAAATTTATCTTTGTAAGGTTCTTGCCCCCATCAATATCACTTCTGTTGTTACAATTTCATCTCTTTTTTTCTCTACTTGTATTTCTTTAGTAGGAGTTGTGAAAAAAATGATTTTTCGGAAAAAAATTCTAGTCAATTGGTTGATCCAATGTCTTGATTATTTTAGGGAAAAAATTAGGGTTAGAAATCTAAACTTGTTTTAAATGATCCATCTAATTGCATTTGGTTTTTATGGGCATTTTTATTTATTGCTTATCCATGTAAGCAAAATTTCAAGTTGATTTTCTCAATAGCAGGTGATGAGACGAGAACTTTAATGACCTCTATTTTTTTTCAACCAAAAAAAAGAACAGTTCATAAGAAAATTAATAGCAATAGTAACTAAAAAGGAAGGAATATTGAAATTGAAGTGTACCTGGAGCATGAATTGAGCTCTCGAGGGAGCTCAAAGAAGCTATTGAATTGTGCTTCACAAAAAACAAAAGCAGATAAATGTAGCAAGAAGCATGAAAAATATCAGCAACTATTTCACTCGATCCAAATATGCTACAATTGATTTAAATATGTTTCAATTGATTTAAATAGGTTACAATCAATTTGAATCTGTTTCAAATTATTTATATCTGCTACAATCGATTTAAATTTGTTTCATCTTTATTACTGGTTTGCTTTGGAAGCTTTTAGCATTGTGGTTGTTTTAGCTTGATTATGGTAGCATCTTTGCTACTTTTTATCTTCTTAGTTAGAGAATTGTTTCATCTTTGCTCTTTAATATGATTTGAAGATTAATTTATACTATGATTTGAAGATGTGTAACACTTTAGTATCTTGTAGTAATGACTCATTTGTCTTTAATAGTACAAAGTGAGAGGCGAAAAAGAATTGGGCTTGCATTGACAATATGGTTGCAAATGTATATATTTGTGAGGTGGTTCTTAATTATGTTAGGTGTCGTCTCTAGCCTATAAACTTATAGACCAAGGATTAGATTATACATTTTAGATTTTTATGCTCAAAGAGATTATGTGAAGCGACTTGTACATACTAGTGACAAGACATGTATTAAACAAGTTAGGCGAATAGATTTGTTTTTTTCTAAATTATGTGAGATATTACAAACTTTAGAAGGATTGAAGTTATCAAGGAACATGCTTGTAGATGAGCAAGTGGCAGTGTTCTTACATTTTATTGCTCATCACCTTAAAAATCGAGTTATCAAGCATCACTTTAATAGATTGGGGAAACCATTAGTAGATCATTTCACAATGTATTAAATGGTGTGATACGATTATAAGATGTGTTATTTAAAAAGCCAGTTCCAGCTAATTCTACAAACACAAGGTGGAATTGGTTCAAGGTATTGGAGTAAGTATATATATCATTTAGAAATAATTCACTTGATTTAGATTTCAATATTGTATCCTAACTTGAATTTTACTTTATTTGTAAAATTGCTTAATTGCTTTAGATGGAACTTATATCAAGATTGAGGTTTCATCAGTTGATAAATTTAGAAATCGAACTCGAAAATGTGATATATCAACAAATATGTTAGGTGAAAAAGTGATAAATTTAGAAATCAAACTCAAAAAGGTTATGTTGCTAATGGATGAGTTCTTCGAGATGCCATTACTAGGAGACATGGACTAACAGTTCCTTATGGTAAAGTATAGAACATGGAGGAAGTTGAATTTTTTTTAGATCATACTAATATTGAAAACAATATATTGATAAATATTGTTTTGTTAATATAGGTTGTTATTATCTAGTTGATGCTGGTTACACAAATTGTGAGGGATTTCTTGCACCTTTTAATGGACAAAGATATCATTTGAATGAATGACACCAAGCTCACCGACCAAGTACTCCAGAAGAAATCTCCAATATGAAACATGCATCAGCGCACAAAGTTATTGAAAGATGTTTTGGTTTATTAAAACTTAGATGAGGTATACATAGTAGTCCATCTTTTATCTTGTGAGAGTGTACAATCAAATCATTATTGCTTGTTGCTTACTTCATAAATTTATTCGAACTTAAATGAGTCTTGATCCTATTGAAGCAATGCTAAGAGAAGGTTTAAATAGTAATGTGATAGAGGATGATGAACCTAATATAATCAATATTCATCCAACTAATGCATATGAAAATTGGAGGATGAAACTAGCAAATCAAATGTTCGATGAATGGCAAGCATCTAGAAATTAATAGGGTTGAAAGTGTTGTTTGAAAGGATTTAAATTATTTTATTTATCTTTGATGTTGTGTTTATGGTATTCTTGTATTAATTGGTTTGTTTTTTATCTATTAATTGATTGTGTTCAATTTTCTTTAAAAGGATGTGTATAACTTTTTCTATGTCATAGAGTTTTGTCACTTTTTGTGGCTGTGGTGGTGGATGTGTATAACTTTTTCTATGTCATAGAGTTTCGTCACTTTTTGTATGTGTAAATGGGTGCGGTGGTGAACTAATATCACTTTTTGTATGTAATTGTAGGTTGTCACTTTTTTGTATGTGTAATTGGGTGTGGTGGTGGAGTAATTTAACTTTTTGTACGTAATTATAGGATGATATAATGACATGGAAGTATGTAATACTAATATTGTCACTTTTTGTATATGTGTAAATGAGTTTTCTACTATATTTGAATTCTTGAAAGCAGACCATGATTTGTTATGTTAAGATGGATGCTGAGATGATTATTGGATTGTGTTGGTGCTACTTCTTTTAACAATATTTTTATTTGGATAGTAACACTCTTTAACAATACTAGCGAGTTATTAAGCAAAAATATAATGTTACTATAATGAAATATAATGGATATTTGGTAAACGTATTTAATAGGTATAATTGGATCTTCAATTTCTAAAACATAATGTTATGTACAAATACAAAAATAATAGTATACAATAAAGTATATTAAAATATAATTGATTTAGATGTTAAAAAAAATCTAGAGGGTATATTTCTCATTTCAGCATTTAACATTTTTGGTTTTTTAATAATTTTTACAAAAATAAAAACATAATTTAATTTATTAGAGGGCATATTCGTCATTGGAGGTTTTTTTTTTGCTATTACATATCTATTCCTCTCAACTAAACACATGAAATTATTACAATACTTATCCCATTACATCCAATCAAACTACTGTTATGCCTATTTAATTTTATTACAGATTTATTTCATTCTCATAAAATAGCTATTCCAATCTAATGAATCAAAAGTGCCATTATATTTTTTTTCTTTTTTGAAAAGAATAAAATTAATTTTTAGAAAAGAAATGAATGATTAAAATATAAATTTAATAAAATTGGATGACTAAAATAAATGTAAAATAATATTATTTAACCTCAAATTAATGGAAGCAAATTAATAGAAGGTGACCACAATGAAAATAGTTGCTGACGCAATTTTATTTTCGGTAATTTACCTTTTTCTTTTTTGAGAAAGACCAAATTCTATACTATCAAAATTGACAGGGAGAAGATGAAGTTTTTACCAAATTGAAATTACCACAAACTCACCGTCTAAACTCGAAATACATCTTTAGATCTGGTAGAACAATAAGAAGGGGGGAAAAAAAAGAACGAAGGAAAGAAAGCAAAACGATGCGCTTGTTTTGAAGATCGAATTTCCCTCATTTCCATCCGCTAAAAAAAGTGTCAGGTTCTCTGATCGTTCGAGGTTCATTGCTCTCTATATGTCTCCAATTTTCGAGATCTGTGGATTTATTTTCTACATAGTTTCGCGGCATTTTTCTGTTGTTGCTGGTTTTTTTTTTTTTTTTTGTTTGCATTAGAAGCTTGAATGTTTCGGTTTAGGTTTCGGATTTTCTAATATTGTGATTTGAAATTTTGATCGAATCCTTTATATTAATACTACAAATTAGAATAGAACTGTGCTCTGTGGATTCAATATGGTTTTACCTTTTTACACTTTCTATGTTTAGTTGCGCTTTCGCTCTGCTGGTATATTTTTGTTTGTTACTTTCGTAATGTTTTGATTTTACATGATGAATTCAGCATTAATATTGGAATTAAAAATATGAAAATTAACAGATCTCATCCTTTTCTTTCTCAGTAGACAGATCAACGGTGATCTTACATTAATAATTTTCTGAAATAACCACGATTCAATTGTGGCATTAAGGCCGATTTGCCTGAGTTGTAAATTTAGCTCCTTTTTTTCTGTGAATTATGAGATACCTTGTTTAATAGCCCGTTAAGTATTTGCTAGCAGTCTGAAAAATATATGTATGCAGTATAGTTTTTCGTGCAAGATTCTAGCCAAGTTTTTATCGAAACAGTGCATTAGTTGGTGACCTTATTGTTTAGAAGTGTTCAGGAGCAATGTTCTGTGCATGATCTGTCTGCAAATGTTGTAGTTATGATATGTTGTCATTACTCAAATATGCACATTGGAGGTAAATGTGAGAGGGTATTGTTTAGGAAGATGGTCATGGAGCTGATTTGTCTTTTAAATTTTCACCGACCTTATGGCATTTGAAGTAACTGGCAATCTTTTTACTAAATTGGTCCTATTTTAATTGGCCAACAAAAGTTTTGTTCCTGTTGTAAGACTTTCTGAATGATTTGTATAAGCTATGTTTAAATTTCTTGTTATAGATGCATATTTTACACTGATATAATTTTATTCTAGTCCCTGCATTGAGAACCATCATTTGCATTATATATATATATTGATGATTTGAATTTTGTTCAGAAAAGTAGCAAGAAATGGAGAAGTTTTGTACACTTCTTATTCACTTTGACAAAGGAACACCAGCAATTGCTAATGAAATTAAGGAAGCACTTGAAGGCAATGATGTTCCTGCAAAGATTGATGCCATGAAGAAAGCAGTTATGCTTTTGTTGAATGGTGAAACCCTCCCCCAGCTTTTTATTACCATTGTCAGATATGTTTTGCCTTTGGAGGATCACATCGTCCAAAAACTTTTGCTTCTATACTTGGAGATAATTGAGAAAACTGATTTGAAAGGGAGGATATTACCTGAAATGATCTTAATATGCCAAAATTTGAGGAACAATCTTCAACATCCTAATGAATATATTCGTGGTGTGACCTTGAGATTTCTCTGCCGCTTGAATGAGACAGAGATCACTGAGCCACTAATCCCTTCAGTTTTGCAAAATCTGGAGCATCGGCATCCATTTATTCGTAGGAATGCTATATTGGCTGTCATGTCAATATATAAGCTTCCACAAGGCGAGCAGCTCCTGGTTGATGCACCTGAAACGATTGAGAAGGTCCTTTCGACAGAGCAGGATCCATCTGCCAAGCGAAATGCATTTCTTATGCTATTTAATTGTGCACACGATCGAGCCATTAATTACCTTTTGACCCATGTTGATAGGGTTTCCGAATGGGGTGAATTGCTTCAGATGGTTGTGTTGGAGCTGATTCGTAAGGTTTGCAGAACAAATCGTGGGGAGAAAGGGAAGTATATTAAGATTATTATATCTTTATTAAATGCCCCCTCAACTGCAGTTATTTATGAATGTGCTGGCACCCTTGTTTCTCTGTCATCTGCTCCTACTGCTATTAGAGCTGCTGCAAACACTTATTGTCAGCTTCTTCTTTCTCAAAGCGATAACAATGTGAAGCTTATTGTGCTAGATCGGCTGAATGAGCTCAAGTCTTCTCATAGAGATATTATGGCTGATTTGATCATGGATGTGCTTAGGGCACTTTCAAGTCCAAATCTTGACATCCAAAGGAAGACACTTGATATTGTTCTTGAGTTAGTAACTCCCCGAAACATCAATGAAGTTGTTCTTTTGTTGAAGAAGGAAGTGATGAAAACTCAAAGTGGAGAACTTGAGAAGAACGGAGAATACAGACAAATGCTTATTCAAGCTATCCATTCCTGCGCAATCAAGTTCCCAGAAGTTGCAAGCACAGTTGTGCATCTGATGATGGATTTCTTAGGAGACAGTAATGTCGCTTCAGCTATTGATGTTATAGTTTTTGTTCGAGAAATAATTGAAACCAACCCTAAACTTAGGGTGTCCATTATAACACGGTTGTTGGACACATTCTATCAGATTCGAGCTGCACGGGTTTCCTCCTGTGCCCTTTGGATCATTGGAGAATATTGCCTTTCTCCATCTGAAGTTGAGAGTGGCATAGCAACCATCAAGCAGTGTCTTGGAGAGCTGCCTTTCTACTCTGTTTCTGAGGAAGCGGAAGCTACTGATGCTTCAAAGAAAACTCCTCAATCAAACTCCATTACCATCTCCTCCAGGAGACCTGCTATTCTTGCTGATGGTACTTATGCAACCCAGAGTGCTGCATCTGAAACTGCTTTCTCCCCTCCTACCATTGTTCAGGGATCATTGACTTCTGGGAATCTCAGATCTCTTCTCCTCACTGGCGATTTTTTCCTCGCTGCAGTTGTTGCTTGCACACTGACTAAACTTGTTCTGAGACTGGAAGAGGTACAGCCTTCAAAAGTTGAAGTTAACAAAGCAACCACACAGGCATTGCTTATCTTTGTCTCTATCCTGCAATTAGGACAATCTCCTGTTCTTCCACACCCAATTGATAATGATTCTTGCGATAGAATTGTTCTGTGCATAAGATTATTGTGCAATACTGGTGATGAGATCAGAAAAATATGGTTGCAGTCTTGCCGTCAGAGTTATATTAAAATGCTTTCAGAGAAACAGTTGCAAGAAACTGAGGAATTAAAGGCAAAAGCTCAGGTTTCTCATGCACAACCGGATGACCTTATTGACTTTTACCATTTAAAGAGTCGAAAGGTAAGAACTTTTTTGTGGTCATTAACTTATGTGCATGATTTAACATCTTTGGTTTGTGCGAATATCTTGCCATGCATGCAATTTCTTATCTGGGTTAAGCTTGTATTTTGTTTGTTTTGATAGAATTTTTTAAGCCTGTATTTTGTTTGTTTTGATAGAATTTTCTGCTTTATCCCTTTGGTTCACCTTTGTGCTTTTGCATCTCTTTGATTATTGACTCATTATTTCTTTTTCTTGGTTTTTTTGTCATGAAGTTGTGGAATTGTATCTCAAATTTCCTTTGCTAACTTCCAGGGTATGAGTCAGCTGGAATTGGAGGATGAGGTTCAAGATGATTTAAAACGAGCAACTGGAGAGTTTGTCAAGGATGCAGATGATGCAAATAAGCTCAACCGCATTCTTCAACTGACTGGATTTAGTGATCCGGTATATGCCGAAGCATATGTCACCGTCCATCACTATGATATTGTTCTTGATATTACTGTTATCAACCGAACCAGGGAAACCCTTCAGAATTTGTGCTTGGAGTTGGCTACTATGGGTGATCTGAAACTTGTGGAGCGCCCTCAAAATTATACCCTAGCTCCTGAATCTAGAAAGCAAATAAAGGCCAACATCAAGGTGTCTTCAACTGAGACTGGAGTCATATTTGGCAACATCGTATATGAAACTTCAAATGTTCTTGAGAGAACAGTAGTTGTTCTGAATGACATTCACATTGATATCATGGACTATATTTCTCCTGCTGTTTGTATGGATACTGCATTCAGAACCATGTGGGCAGAATTTGAGTGGGAAAATAAGGTATTTCTTGAACTATTTCCATTTTTACTATTACCACGTTGCATTTACAGCTGCCTTATTTCTGTTAGTCAGCTGGCCAATATGGATGGCTTTCAAATATAATTTGTTTCTTAGGGTAACTGATATGCAATTTTGAAGCTTCTCCTGGGACTGAACTTATCAGTTCTCATCTGCATTGATGTTTCAATTTTATTATTATATTTCTTTTTGTTTGTGATTCAGGTTGCTGTAAATACTGTAATTAAAAATGAGAAGGAATTCCTCGACCATATTATCAAGTCAACTAACATGAAGTGCCTCACTGCACCGTAAGTTTGTCTTGTTTAGAAATATTATATAAATTTGAAAATAAACTGAGCATCCTTTGGTTCTGTGTACCAAGCTGTAGGTTGCACATTATTAATAATACAGCCTGATATATGATTTATAATATGGTCACTTTATTGTTGTGAAAAAAGTATTTGAATCTGTTATCAGTTCGTAGAATGATAACCTTATGTTGGTTTTGCAATGCATCTGTTTGAACACAGTAGTAAATTCACTCAAGTGAGATCCTCATAGATTATTCTTGAATCCTTTTTGCTGGCTGGTTTGCGTTTCAGATCTGCGCTAGATGGTGAGTGTGGATTCCTGGCTGCAAACCTGTATGCAAAGAGCGTGTTTGGGGAGGATGCGTTGGTAAACGTGAGCATTGAGAAGCAAGCTGATGGGAAACTGAGTGGGTTCATCCGGATAAGGAGCAAGACCCAGGGGATTGCTCTTAGTCTCGGGGACAAGATCACTCTTAAGCAAAAGGGAGGCAGTTGATGCAATAATATTTCGACATCAATTGTTTCATCAATACCGGTAGTCATTGTTAGTTAAATCTCCTATTGAATTTTGAAATGCATAGTAATTTTGGTGTTTTATGTTTAAAAATGCAGGATATTTAGGTCCTCTTGTTTTGAAAAAATGGCTGGGCTGCCTTCAATCGTCAATAGTGTTGTGCTAGCTATCAGCAGCTGAGGTGCACCAAAGACTTGACATTTGTTGTATTTGGAGTTTACATATTTGGTAACTAAAAAGGATCATTGAACCCATAGCTAAAATAGTGCTTTTTGGCAATGTTAAAACGGGAATTTTATTTTATTTCGCTGATTCTTTGAAGAGTGTTCCACTCAGACATCTATTAGAAGTTCCTTCGCTCCATAATAAAGGTTATCCTTAGAGTTGTAAATGAACATTACGTCCGGTTCAATGAGTAGTTTTGTTTTTGTCCATTTATCAAATTAAATTAATAATAACAAAATTTGAAGGCTTATTGGATTCATTTATGTTTATAAATAAATTCTTTTTTTTTATATTCATTTACTAAATTGTCTGTTGTTCAATTATTATATAATATAATTATTAAAATTTAGACATGATTGTTTTTACATCTAAAAGAGATTTATTTATTTATTAACATTATTTGTGAAAATATTCATGAACATGAACAACCATTTTAAAATTATTAACAAACACAAACTTAAAATAAACAAATTATTCGTTCATTTACGGCCTAGCTATCCTTATCCTTGCTTGTGCTTGTATGCTGTTTTGTGATTTATAATCTGAATTAAATTCAAGTAGTACTATCCAAATCGGAACTAAAACTACACAAAGTAGAGTGTGCATTACATCTTTTATTTATTAAAACAAACCAATCTTCTTGAGTTTAGAGAGAGTCCTAGGCAAATAGCTCTAGTTGCTTCAATACTGAATATAAAAATGTAAACTCGTAAAGGGAACATATGTCAAAAGAATCATAGTTTAGAATAAAAGAGGGTTTCAACAGAATCAAGCTAAATTATTATGATTTAGAACCCACCATCAAACAATCACTTGCAAAGTTTCAATTTCTTGAAAAACGGCGATACCATGGACTTGGGGTAGGGTTTTGTAGCCAGGCAAGTTGGGAAGTTTTCAGGCTGTTCAATCCACAGTTTATGAGCAATACCCGCCGCCAACAGCTTTTCTGACAAGTTCAATATCTGGGTTTCTCCCTTCACCTCAAGTGTAACCTACATGTTCCAAAACCTCACCACTTAGCTCATCATCCACAACTCTAGATACAGCAGCAAATCACCCTACAATTAACACCTCATGGTTTTCATTGTTATGAGATATGGTCAAATTTTTGTTTAATTTGAAACCATGAAATATGCTATATTTACAACAGTGTAAGAATAGAATTGGATAGGTATCCAAAATGTTTGTCTTGCATTAAACACCCTTGTTGGATAGTTTTATGGGATAAATGCCTCTCTCCTTTTTTTCTCAGTTCTGCTATGGGATTATTTGTAACTTAAAAATGATCAATTCTCATTACGTTTGGGGGGATAAAACTCCAAGCAAATCAAAGGTCTACAACAAACCCAGTATGAGAAGAGAAAATAACGTGCCACAATGAGAATTGCCTCCAATTGACCAAAAATCATAAACAGGGTTTTTCAAAACAATACACTATGCTCTGTTGAATGTAAAAGAAATCATTCATGGTGGGAAAAAGAAGAAGAATAAACACAAGAACATTGGTTACCTTGTGCATAGAGTCAATGTTATCAGGGCTGCAATACTGGAGGGTGTTGGGGTCGTCCTTGTGAGACCAAATGGCACTGACCGAAGCATGGCATCCCTGCGTAACCACGCTCCCCAAAGGCCACTTGTCTATTAAGTCTCTCCGAAGCACCACGTACTGCAGCAGCACATCGTCGTCGGTCGGATGATCGGGTTTGGTGGCGACAGGTTCGGAGCTTTGTAGACTCATTGAGGTCGAAAGGTTCCGAGAGGGATGAACCCTAATATTAGAAAAGCTTCTCGGGGAAGGGCGGAAGCAACCAAGGAATGTGGTGAAGGAACACGCAGGTTGAGCTAGTGCGGCCATCGACAACTAAAAACGCTGCGCTGCGTAACTTGGTTGTGGATTTTCGTATTGAGAATTATAAAGGTATTGGGCCGGACGGCCTCTTTGTAAAATGTAATGATTTCACTCTCCAATTAAAATCTTACCTAATTCACATATTACCGCTTGGATTTCAATTTCTCTCAACTTTAATTCACAACATGAAATAATCATTCTATCAACCAATGTTTGAAACTAAATATAATAATAATAATGTACGGTATTAAAATAAAAAAATAGATTAAATTATGAGTAAAATGAAATTTAAACATGTGAATGCATCATATTAATAGTACTAAATGTGCTACGATTATTTATCATAATGCTGTCATCAATTTTGAGTTAGCGTCGAGTTGACCTATGACATAACTCAAAACTCAATCAACAACATTATGAATACTAAAAAATTTTAAAACACGCATATATGTGTGAAAAGTACATATTTAGAATATAAAAGTGTGTTTCAAAATAACATACAATAAATAATGAAACGTATGGTTTAAAAATGACTAATAATAACACATGAAATGTGTGAAAAAAATATATTAAATTGTGAGTAAATTTAAATTTAAATGCTTGAACACATTACAATTATTTATCATGGTGTTGTTACGTTGTTATCATCAATCCTGAGCTAGCCTGAAGTTGACTTGTGACACCAACTCAGTCAATAATATTATTGTAACACCCCAAAATTTTTGATGCCATAACTCGTATCAAAGGAGTAGTTGAGTAAAAAAAATTCCGAGTACGAGTGTCAGTTAAATGTAAATTATTGATTAATTAAATACGACATCAGGGAAAGATATCAAAACTAAATGTGATATACTAGTAGTAAAATAACTTATGGACCAACCACGGGAGTTAGGTGAGATGGCAAGTGTCTCTCCTACCTTAACCAGTGGTCAAGGGTTTGATCCATTCCTTGGGTATGGAGTAGCTTTAAAACTCGTGGCCAATATTTACCCCATTAATGGGCTTACAGAATGCAGATGATTAGTTTTTGGGTTCGCTCCAATAGATACATTGAGAAATAAAAAAAATAAAAAAATTATGGACCAAGTTGGAAGACGAGATTTGTAATACTCAGTTTTCGCCATTATTGAAAAAAATTAATTTCGGATCGAAATTTCTTAAACTAAGTTGTTTTGAAAAGTTATTATTATTATTATTATTATTATGAATATCTTATTAAATGAATGTCCATCAAGATCAAGATTTAAATTCTAATAGTCATTAGAATTAGATCTCTACTTCGTTTATACTTCTTATGCCTATAAATGAAAACTTTGAAGAAGCATTGTAATCATCCCATTGATCAATAAAATACATTCTCTATTTCTTCTCATATTTTCTTTGTTTTTTACTCTCTATATCTCTCTTATTTTATAACACGTTATCAGCACGATCTTGCTCAAAGTGATAAAACCTTTTATCGACGATCAAATTTATTCTCCATGATTTTTAAGATCTTAGATAACTAGATGCAAAATTTTTGCAGGAAGTTTTCTTTATTTAATGCTTCATATTTGATTACTTTTAGCTAATTCATGATCAATTATAATTATTTTGATTAACTTATTTTATTTTTATGTTATTAAGGATGGTGAAGGATTTGATATTATTATCTATATGAAATTGTGAAATAATATCCATTCTCAAAATTTGCTATTGATAAATTTTGATTGGATTCAAAGTCTACTATTGGAGTTTAAATTTGCTTACTTGTTGATAAAACCATCAAAACTTCTTTGAACAAGAAAGGTACATTAACTTAATTAGATCTCTATCTTTACACTTTTTCTTAGTAATAGCATCTTTAGATATTAAATTAATTTGATAAATGGTTTAAATATTTGAGATGATTTTATTTTAAGTTTTGGTTCCATGGATTACTTATGGTTTTAAACATCTTATTTGTTCATGAAAATGAATATTTATTGATTTTTTTATGTTGCTATAGTAGATTTTATACTTAAATTATGTATTTGGCTAAAAATATATTAGTATGTAAATTTGTGTTGATAAACCTATGAAATTTATGATTGTTCAGATTTGATTTAGTTCAAATATAAATTACGTTCCTTTAATGTCTCTTATTATTTTAGTTATACAATTTGAAAATTTTCAATACTCATACATGCATAGTTCTAAAGACAATTTTTTGAGGAATGTCGAAATTGATTTTTGGGTTGGTTCTAATATTGAATTTCAAGTTTAATTGTCATTTTTAATTCTTGAATTATTTTGGTTGAAAACATTTTCATAAACTTAAAAATGATAATTACTATATTAATTTGACCGTTTGCATTTCTATGAATACGGTTTGTATTAACCATTTGTTGTTTGATAAGAGGCATTAAAACAACTCGTGTGGTTTGATTTTATAAATGCCTTATATTTTCTTACTATACAACCCTAGGAAACTTATTACTTTCATAAAGTTGTTAAAGGTAGTTCATACACTTTATATTTGTTAATTATTTAGAGAAATTATATGAGCAATTATAAATGGAAATGTTTTAGTGAACATGAGATGTATAATTTTGAAGTAACTTTCATACATGTCTGCAATGGTTTATGAATTTTAAATGTCAATTTTATCTGTACATTTGATTTGCAATAAACTCCATGCATGACTTGGTTATTTCTTTCTAGTTAATTGATGATGAAAAACTCTTGTGAAAAGGGCTTTAAAAGTATTTAGGACTGATCTAATGCCTTCTTAATCCAAACAAAATAATGAATTATTTGTTCCACTATTTCTGCTCCATTCCTCAAAGTGAATTTAGCAATACATAACAATTATAAAATGGAACCTCTTGTCATTATTGACAAATAGATGAAAAGAAGATGGATGATTCGAAAGATTGCTAATTGTTCATTCTTAGAATAAAATGACCAATAATTCATACTAATTAATCATTTCTTGAAGCAAATGATATCTATATAATCTTATTGGTAAGGAATATGATATATACTTACACTATTGTCTGGATTTTTTTTTTTTTGCACATTCGTTGAAGTGAATGTTTGTAATAAATATAACAAATTGTATAATCACTTTTGATTATTAATGTCAATTTGAGCATTTGAAGATTTTGACACATTCCCTAAAATGAATATTGCAAATAATTATTTGCAAATTATATTTCTTTTATTGAGTTAATAACATTATGGACTTCACATTGATATAGACATTTCCAAAAGTAAATGTCACAATATTGCTCATATATGGATAAAAAATAAAAAGAATGATGATAAAATTATCAATTGTCAAATTTTATATTGATATTATTAGTACAATTGAAAACATGTTAAAAGTAAACCAGAAGTTTACTGATACAAATACATTTACTATTTAGCGTGATCAGTTAAACTATCCTGAATTATATATGATGCAAAAATTAATTAAGAATTTATATAGACATTTGTTAAAAAACAAGAAAATTCTTTCATTTAAAGAATTCTTATGTGTTGCTTGTTCTCAATGATAATTGATTATTACAAACTCACTGGCTAAAGTTGAGATTTAATCTCTTTCATTTCTGAAATGAATATGGGTCTTTTCATCCACCATGTGGATGATTTTGATATTATATGATTTTGATAGATGCATCTACAAAATAATCACATGCGTGATCAACTCGCAACCTGTTGTTTGCAAGATTGCTTGTTTAAATGATTAATTTCAGATTATGCAATTAAAACAATTCATCTTGCTAATATTGGAGAGTTTATGTCCCAAACTTTCAATAATTATTGTATGCTAATCGGGATAAAAGTTGAACATCCTGTAGTTCATGTTCACATATAAAATGATTTAGCTGAATCGTTTATCAAATGCCTCTAACTAATAGCTAAACCATTACTTATGATAGCAAAACTTCCTATTTCAGCATGAGATTGTATTTATTTACATGTTGCACACATCAAACTAATAAATTATAAATACTCCCCATTACAATTGATTTTTGTTCAAAAGCCAAATATTTCTCATCTTACAATTTTTGGATTTGTGGTATATGTTCCAACTATTCCACCACAACGCACAAAGATGGGTCATCATAAGAGATTGAGAATATATATTTATATGAGTCTACTTATATTATTAAATATTTTTGAGCTATTAATTCCAGATTTAGTTATGACATGAGTTGTCAGTTTTCCCAACATTAGGGGGAGAGAATAAAAAGCTAGATTAATAAAGTACTTGAAATGAATTATCAATGTCTAATATCCTTGTACAAAAAAATGTGAACAAAAAGTTCAACAAATAATTCATTTTACAAATCAACTACCAGATTCATTAAATCTCACATACCAGTTGAAAATGCTCCATAAGAATTGATGTCCTATAGGACAAACTATTAGTGCAAAAGAAAATAATTCACGCCTGAAGCGTGGAAGACCAGTCAGTTCCAAAGATAAAAATCCTTGTAAAAGAAAAGGAGCAAACATTCAAGATGGTCATATAGTGGAGGCGGAGGTTCCTGAAGAGACCCATGACATAACTAATTATAAAATTCAAGAAGAGATTGAGGTACCTAAAAGTGAAAATGAAAATGATAAAAATAAAGAGATCTCGATAAGTTATGTCAATACGAGAAAAAGATGAAATTGGAAAAAAAATGTAGTTGCCAACAATAATTTTACTTATAATGTTGCCATTGAAATAACAAAAAAAATGAGGATTCCGAGCCTATATCTATTGAGGAATGTAAAAATAGAAAAGATTGGCCAAAATAAAAGGATGAAATTCAAGCAGAATTGAATTCACTTTCAAAACGTGAAGTTTCTGGGCTTGTAATCCAAACATCTAAAGGTGTAAAGACGGTAGGATATAAATGGGTATTTGTGCAAAATTGAAATGAAAAAATGAAGTCATAATCTAACACCCTAAACCCGGCTTAGGCATTACGGCCGAATCCAAAGATATAACAAAGAAGGGTTTTGAAAACACAGTTGTTTTAATATATCATCCTAGTTTCATAGCCCATATTCGTTTATAACTATTACTAAAAACATTACGTAATTAGTTTAGTCGTAAAAGCATATTTTATAGCGGAAGTCTTAGAAATCATTATGTTTGAAAATCCCGTTGTAACACCCCTTACCCGTGTTGACGCCGGAACAGGGTACAAGGCGTTACCTAACTTAAACACATACTAACATACATTTCCGGGTCGTAAAAGTTCGTTCAAATTTAAAACTTTTCAAACTTTGTCTTAAAATATCTAATATGAGCCTACAAGGCCCAAAACACATTTTAGAAACGGTTCGAGACCAAACCAAGTTCTTTAGAAAAACTTTGGAAAATGTCACTAAAAATAGGGGCACACGCCCGTGTAGAAGGGCAATACGCCCCGTGTGATATCATAACATGGCCATGTTGAAGGACAGTGTAACTCACACGGGTTAACCATATAGGGACAAGCCCGTGTGGATTTATTTCTCAACTTGAACCTACAAGGGTTTTCGCACGGCTTGGCACACGCCTGTGTCCAGAGCCCGTGTCCCTCACACAGCCATGACACGCCCGTGTCTTAGCCCGTGTGTTAAAACCTTGACATTCTATTTCTGACGTTAACAATATTTTAGGGTCACACGGTCAAGGCACATGCCCGTGTGCTAGGCCGTATGGCGAATTTAATTTCACATTTAAGGTGTAGACTTCACACGGCCTGTGCACGTGCCCATGTACAATGGTCGTGTCTTCCACACGGTTGAGACACATAGTCATGCCTCAGCCCGTGTAGTTACTACTGGGTATTCTGTTTTACCAAATTAAGGTGCAAGGGACACACGACAAAACTAAAAGCCCACGAGGCAGACTATGTGTCACCCACGACCTAGACACACGCCTGTGTGGACAAAAACAAGGCTATTTACCAAGCCCTTTTTCCACCCTTACTTGCACCAACATGAACCACAATCAAGATATACACATATCAAGACCACTACACTCCATTCACATGTAAAACTTATCACATACTTCACCATGCAAATTGCACATTCATGAAAAACATCATCATTTACATATAGCAATATCAAGTATTAGCCATCATCCACGACCTTATACAAAATGAATCAATCTTCAAGACAAGCCAACATGTTTGGCCAAAACAATATGACACTTGACAAAAGACCAAGTCCCTATACATGCCATACTCAAAATGAAAAATCTAACTATACCAAATGTTAGATTGATAGTGTGATCGAGCCTTTGACATCCTTTGATCCCCGAGCTAGCTTGGCGATATTATAAGAAAATGGAAAGGAAAGGGAGTAAGCAGAAAGCTTAGTAAGTTGCATGTAGATAAGTAACAACATCAACCATGCCTCTTTAAACACATAGCATATTATAAACCATCACAACATTCTTGATTTAACAATGGTAGAGTTATTACATATTTACACATCACAAGTATTAGCCAAAGATTACAAGATCGTCCTGAAATCATTCTCATAGATAGAACTTACTCAATTTCATCCTTACCATTAAGGCATTATAACTAAGCTCATATCTCATGAGTTTCGACTAAGAACCTGTACCACTCACAACATGATCATTTCCTTTCATATCTTTATCATAATCTTTAAATAACCTGTGGAACCATTTAGAATACTAAAGGATATCTTATAAGTCTCACACAAGAGGGTAAAATGTCGATGCCATGTCCTAGACATGGTCTTACACTGGCTCACCTGTCGAGGCCGATGCCATGTCCCAAACATGGTCTTACACTGGCTCTCATAATGTGGCCGATGCCATGTCCTAGACATGGTCTTACTCTAGCACACATATCACCCAAATGTCATGGCATGGACATCCAATCTATTCCTAAGGTTCAACCGGGAGTTTTTACTACTTCAATTCTCATCATACAAATTCACAACAATAATCATACACTTTATGCCATATTAATTTTTCAATACATAATAACAATAAAGTTGTATTATTTACGTACAACTCACCTCGGTATACAAAATATGGGCGACTAGTTCGGTTTAGTTCAATAGCTTGGTTTTCCTTCGGTCTGGGTCCGGACTCTGTTTTTCTTGATCTATAACGACAAAATTTACTTATATAATCACCACATTAATCAAGACAATCTATAATTCATACCTGGGCAAAATTACCATTTTTCTCTTAGACTTTCACATAAATACGATTTTGCCCTTAGGCTCGTAAAACGATTTTTTATCAAATTTCTTCATTAACCAAGCCTAGTTGAACCTTTATTACTCTTATAGAAACTCATAATTTTGAACTATTTCACACATTTACAACCTATTTTATAAACTTCACAAAATGGTCCTTTTAGGTGTTTTCATGAAAACCCCTTTCACAAAAGTTGTTTATTAAACAACCAAGTTTCATTTTCTTTCATAAAATTTCAGTAATCAATATAAATACTCTCATGGCAAGACCCTAGACTCTCAACCATTTTGCAAAATAGTCCCCTCATTAGCTAGATTAAGTTATAAGGGTTCCAAAAACACAACAATTAACAAAAACAACCACCAAAATCACTTACTTGCAAGAGAAAAACTTGGCTGAAATTTCAAGCTTCCAAAACCCTTATTCTAGCTGATATTTTTGGTGGTTAAGAGAAGATGATAGCCTCCTCTCTTTTTTTTTTATTAGGCAAGTCACCTAATGTCACCTAATTTTATGGCTTTGTCTCCAATTAAAATTTCCATGTCCAGCCACCATAATTTTATTGGTCTATTTACTCAATAAGGACCTCTACTTTAGTGTTCCATAGCTATTTAGCACCTTTAGCTTGTAGAACAAAACTTTCGTACTTTATGCGATTTAGTCTCAAAATTAAGCATGAAACCGCTAAAATTAATTTACCAAAATTTTCAAACACTAATATAATCATGCTATAGTACAAAAATAATATTAAAATAATTTCTCCAACTTCGAATTTGTGGTCTCGAAACTACTATTCCAACTAGGCCCAAGATTAGACTGTTACAATTCTCCCCCTTAGGGATTTTCGTCCCCGAAATACGGTATTGATCTCTCATAGTCTCCTCGACCTCCCCTGTAGCCTCTTCAATCCCATGTCTATGCCACAGTACTTTCACGAGTGTTATACTTTTATTTCTTAATTACTTGACCTCTCAGGCCAAGATCTTAACCGGCTGTTCGCCATAAGTCATGTCTGATCAAATCTTAACCTCTATTGGTGAAAGAACATGCGAAGGGTCAGAACGATAACAGCGCAACATCGACACATGGAAAACATTGTGGATCTTCTCTAACTAGGATGACAAGGCTAATAGATAAGCTACCGGTCCAATTCTCTCAGTCACCTCATAAAGTCCAATAAAACGTGGACTCAATTTGCCTTTCTTACCAAATCTGATGACTTTCTTCCACGGGGATACTTTCTAAGAAAACCTTATCACAAACTTGAAACTCAATTTCTTTTCGTTTCAAGTCCGCGTAGGATTTCTGTCTATCCGAAGCGGCCTTCAAACAACCAAGAATCACTTTTATTTTTTCATCAGTTTCTTTAACTAAGTCAGCCTCGTGAATCTGATTTTCTCTAAGTTCGGTCCAATACAAGGGCGTTCGGCACTTACGCCCATACAAAGCCTCATACAAATGGCCGGTGAATACTCGGCATCTCTCGCCATACAAATAGTGTCTCTAAATCCTCAGTGCGAACACTATGGCGGCCAGCTCTAAATCGTGTGTCGGATAGTTTTTCTCATGTGGCTTCAGCTATCTCGAGGCATAAGCTACTACCTTGCCTTCTTGCATAAGCACACACCCCAATCCATTTATGGATGCGTCACTATACACCACAAATTTTTTTCTCGGTTTCGGTTGCACTAAAACTGGGGCTTCAGTTAACAATGCTTTTAGTTTCTCAAAACTCTGTCGACACTTCTCTGTCCATTCGAACTTGACATCTGGAATGTTGGAAATGTGCAAGTGTACACAATTGCAACAAGTAATAAAGTGACAAGTAAATGTTGAGTTATCGTACCCATAGAGACTGTAAAAGAATTATTTATGAAAGTAATTTTAAACACTTTGGTAAAGGAAAAATACTTGGATTTGAGAAATGATTAAAAACTAGAAAATAAAGTAAAATAAAATAAAATAAAATAAAGTTCTAATGCACGATTTCAGAAGTTGATTTTAATCAAGATGATATAATTGTGTTGGATTAATTATATTTCCTTACCTTAGAATTATTAAACTTTATGCTTATACTTGTTACGAATAAATCATGGCAACTCGGTAATTTGCTAACTTATGAACATATTTACAAATAAAAAATCCATTCATCTCTTGTACATATTCCTAGGTCAATTCGACCGATAAAATAGATTTATAAAGGTAAACATGTTATTGCACATACATACTTTTTAAATTAAACAATCTCTCGCATATTCCTATGTCGATTCAAACGATTAATTCAACCTAATAAGCATATAAAAGACCATGTGAGGTAACAAAGTATCCTTACCTTGAAACAGTTTAATCACAATAATCTTGCAAGTTATGCAAGGCATATGTATCGCTAAATACAATGCTAATCTAATCATCAGCTACCTTAGAAGAATTAAACATGCACTGATTAAGTACTGTGTCCATTAATTACAATTTCAATGTGTTTAAACAATTAATTCTTTAGTTATCTAAACAATTATAATGCCAGAATAACTTAGGCATGATTTTACTTAATCAAGCATTTTACCGAGGCTTATAACATCATAAACATAAATTTAACAAATCAAGAGGACGAAATGCAATCAACCCAACACGAATTAAATTCAAGCTAAGCTGATTAAGTTAACCATTCCAACAACATAAATATGTATAGATATGTTCATCATAAAAATAGCAAAAATTAAAGAGATAGGGAACAAGAATCAAATCCGGTGGTTTTTCGTGGCTTGACTAGGTTGCTCTGTTTCTCCTTCTTTGTTGTCCTCGCCGATCAAGGCTGCTATGAACACTCAATTGCTGCTCCAAAATGGCTGAAGAAGACCCCTTTCCCAAGAGGAGAAATAGGCACAAGAGCAAGGAACTCTGAATGGGAAAATGAGAGGAAAAGTGAGAGAGGAGAGAAGAGTTGTGAGAGAAGAGATGTGAATGAGGGATGATTTGAATGGGCATCAAAGAGGGTTTATATAGCTGAGGATGGCTGCTAAAAAGAGCAAATTTCAGCAGCCAAAGAGCCCCCTCATGGCCGGCCATCCTACATGGCAAAGTTGAGACTTTCAACTTTGCTAAAATTAGCCCAGAGCAAATCCATAAAGCCTTAATTTAAGGTGGGGTTTGAATGCAATTTGGAAGTCTTCCAAGGGCTTTTTTGCAAGCTCATTTAATCAGCTAAAATGCTGATTTGGGTCAGCATTTGAACGGTTCTGGGCTGCCCAATTGGTGGCTGGTTCGGTTTGCTCAATTTAGTTCAACTGGTGCAGTTCAACTGGGCCATTTTTCCATAATTAATTAAAATTAATTTATTTAGCCCAAATTAAATTGGGAATAAATTAAAATTAATTATATTCTGAATTAATACACATATTTGGACCGTCTTAGGCTGGAAATTATTTTTCCTTGTTACTTCGAATTGCTTCTGAGTTTTGTTCTTCTAACGGTGTCTGCCGGGTCAATTTTCACCCTTTGTACGAATCTGTCAAAAATAATCAAAATTAACTAAAAATAATTTTAAAATTGAATAAAAACTAAAATGTTCAAAACTTTAATACAATTTAATTATTTTATAAAAATTAATTATTTTATGACAAAAATTCTATCGAAAATGCATGATTTTAAGTAAAATTAGGTACGAAAAAGTATATAAATCTTTGTGTTTCCAACATCTTTCTGTAGCAACCTCGTCATCGATGTAGCAATCATGGAGAATCCTTTAACAAATCGTCTGTAGTATCCGGCTAAGCCCAAGAAGCTTCTAATCTCTGATACATTCCTCGGCGGTTTTCAATCAACGATAGCCGATATCTTACTCGGGTCAACTCTAATTCCATCAACTGACACGATGTGGCCCAAGAATTTGACTTCTCGAAGCCAAAATTCACTTTTTCTAAACTTAGCATACAACTGCTTATCTCTTAAAATTTGTAACACCCCAAACCCGACCTAGACGTTATGGCCGAATCTGGCGGCGTCACATGATAGTGCTTTGGAAAACTTAACTACGTTAAAACCATTTGTTAATATCTTAGGTTTTCGTCAAAATGTGTCATTTAATTATTCATTATCCATTTCCAAAACATTTATATGTTGCGGAAGCTTTTAAAATAATTTGCAAGTTCGTGTGTATTTGATAAAACCTCTGCTTATTTTGAAAATTCGCATCTTGTTCTACTGCTAGCAGTTTATAAATAAAAATCCCAAATTTTAAACAAAACTCTGAATGGCCTTATTACATAAAATTTACCCATATATAATCAATCCATAAATAAAATTGAAACCATAAAATAGGAATCCAGAACCGTGTTCACCGCCGAGTCCTTCGCTGCACCGATCTGTCTACTGCTAGGGATTACCTGAACAGATTAAACAGAAAAGGGTGGGTTTTCGTAAACTCAGTGTGTAATCCCTACAGAAATCATACAAATAGAAATATCAAATAACAAACATGATGTTCACAGTTCGGGTTTGAACCCATTACAGAATGGTGTGGACCTTAGCCCACTCAGATACAGAATTAGACCTATTACCGGGCCTTAGCCCATTTCAGACAAAATATGTAGAAACAGAGTCCTACCCACCAGACTCTACACGCCAACTCCGTCCAACCCTACACACCAGATGACGATAAAATCAACCCACCTAGTGTAACACCCCTATCCCGTATCCATCACAGGATTAAGGTTAAAGGCGTTACCGGACAGACCAGAAACTTTTACAGACATTTCATAAAACAATTCATCATTCGCAATCAAAGTGTCCCTTTTATAGGTCATCAAGACCTTAATCATGATTTAGAATAGGGTCGGGACTAAATCGAACACATACTGAAATTATCAGAAATGTAAAACTTTTCTAAGTTATAGAGGCTACGCGCCCGTGTGGGCAGGCCGTGTGCCTCCCACGGCTATTAGACACACCCCTGTGCCCTAGCCGTGCCAAAACAGAGCATGTATACTGACTTATCCACATGGCCACCAGACACGCCCGTGTGCTATGGCCGTGTATAATTAGGCTAGCTACTGACTTCCTCACACGGCCACCAGACACACCCATGTGTCATGGCCATGTAAAATTAGGCCAGCTACTGACTTATTCACACGGCCACCAGACATGCCCGTATGCCATGGCCGTGTAGGCAAAACAGGCCACTTGCAAGGCCAAAATGCCACCCACACAAGGGTCAACCCTACAAGCAAATTATCAATTCATTTCATGTATATTTGACATCCAATAACATGTCAAACAATCAACAAAGCATTCAACTCATTTCCAATTGTACCACTTTGCCCAACTAAAAACACATATACATTCAAACATGATTCATCCACATTTACCTTTCATATAATCATTCCTTTGCTCAAACATACATACTCATAATGCATTCATATGCTTTCCATAACTTTGACCATTTCATTAGCTATCAAGCCATACCAAACTATGCATCATATAACATATTTACTCAAGCATAACACCAACATTTATCTAGCCACATCTCATGGCTAATTATACACATTTCAAACATAATCCAAAATGACTAGCCTATACATGCCATATTTAACTATATACACATTTCAAAGTACCAAAGTGAGTTTGAGTAGTGTGATGACGATCCTCGACGGGTCCCGAGCCTTCAGTAGCTTTGACAATCTATAAAACAGAGCAAGCACACATAGAGTAAGCTTTAAAAAGCATAGTAAGCCATATACAAATAAACTTAGCATAAAATGCACATAACTATATTGATACAATGACATTAATGGTTCTCGTAGCAAATCCATCACATATATTTCTTTGGCTCATTTGCTTAGCCATATCTTACCACATTCTTTAACTCAAATATCACATATACACATAGCTCTTTTAAGCATTTCTTCACATATCATTTCATCATTTCATTTCACATATTCATCTTAGTAATTCAAATAGACACTTACCTTTCATACACACATAGTGTACTTTTTAAACGTACCTGAAACAGATATACAACTTACATAGTCGTTCATTTCTCGAATTTTCCCGTTGAACTGTTTGGAATCTAATAGGATACGCAGAGTGCTCAGACTAGTCGTACAATGCCAACGTCCCAGGCGTGGTCTTACATGTAATCCGATATCGATGCCACTTTTCCAGATAGAGTCTTACACAAATCAATACGATGCCAATGTCCCGGACATGGTTTTACACGTAAATCTCATATCGATGCCATCATACCAGACGTGGTCTTACATGAAATCTCTAATCAATGCCAACATCCCAAGCGTGGTCTTACATGATATCACATAATAGACACCTATGTCATGACATAGTTAATCCTATCTATTCTTAGGTTCAGACGGGACTTCTCGGATATTAACGCTATGTCGATTCTATCTCGGAATTCATGTACACAACATCTCATATACATTCATCATTATAGATAGTCATATGAACATACTTAATTCAATACCAAATACATTTATTTGTATATAGACTTACCTCATATTCGGATGTTCGATCGGGTTCGGTTATTCGACAACTTTCGCCTTTCCGCAATTTAATTCTGTTTTCTTCGGTTCTTGATCTATACATATTCAAATTTAATCCATTTATTCATTAATTCATCCAATTCAATCCAAATACACATATTTACAGAAATTTGCAAATTATCCCTCAAATTATCACACTTGGACATTTTAGTCCCTATTTCACAAAATCACAAAATTTATCAAATTCCATATTACCCATGCCTAGCCGAATTTCAGTCATACTCATACGAGTCCATACATTTCATTTATTTCACATTTAGTCCCTCAAAATATTATTCTTTCAATTTACTCCAAATTACTCAAAATCAACAAAACTCCAAAGACAAAACATGTAAATCAATTACATATACATCATATTTCATCATAAAACTTCACAAAGCTTATGAACTCATCAATGACACTTTTCAAAATATTCACCAATTCTCAAAATTAAGATATGGGTTTCAAAGTACTTGAAGCAACGATTACAAAAACGTAGAAATTATCAAAAATTGAAGCCAAAACATACCTTAATTAAACCCTTCAATGGCCGAATAATCAAAAGCCTTAAACCTAACTTCTTTTCTTGTTTTTCGGTGGATGATGAATATGATAACCATATTCATGCTTTGTTTTATTATGAATTAACATTATTAATCCATTTACAAAATTAACCTTTAATTCTAAATGCATGAAACATATCATATAAGGTCATATTTTACCATGTTCATACACTTACTCAAATAATGGGCTTATTACCTTTTAAGGACTCCTCATTTAAAAGCCATCTCAAATAAGTGTCTTTTCATAAAGCATACTAATTCACACATACTAATTCACATATCAAAAACACGAAAAATAAATATTAAAATATTTTCTGACTCGAATTTGTGGCCCCGAAACCACTGTTCCGACTAGGGTCTAAACCAGACTATTACACCCAGCCCTACACACCATGGTGTACCGAATACGGCACATAATCAGAAATTTACAGCTGAGCTGCCAAATAACAGGCTTAAGAGCCTTTTAGATACTTCCTCCAATCATAATCCACCCACCCCGATGCAATGCAACATACAGGAATGACATGCTATTATGCAGATAAATCTCATATATTCAAATCAACATACATGCTTAGTACACAAATGAAACAGACAGAGCATTCAGTTGGGGTCTAAGTATTGCTTACCAACCTTATGGTAGGTCCACAGTGGACTTGGGCGACCCTTGCAATCTTACAGATTTTATCGAAAAATGGGCTCACCCGCCCGTGTGGCCCACATAGCCCAATTGGTCGAGCCTGTGGTGCACAGTCGGGCTCGTTGATCACACAGCCGTGTGGTGACTTACAGTCCTGCAGACGGCCTAGCACACGGGCGACCACACGCCCGTGTGGCGTCGACAGAAGGTTTTCAGCTTTCATCGAAATATCAGTTTTTGCATTTTGGGGTACACACCTGGTTTCGATTGAAGCTAAAACAACTCCCAAGCACTCCAGAACCTATATTTGACAAATCAAAGCCCTAATTTCAGTAACATAACCGAGATTTAAATGGAATTGAAACGAAGCGTCCATCCCTAATTAACAAAATCTTACCTTCGATCGAAACGAGAATTCCACGTGCTTAACTCGTCGATTAAGAACGATATTCAGTCATTTGATTGACTCCTAACAATCAAAATAACCACTTTTCTTAAGTCACTTATCCACGATCATATTCAAGATAAAACTTAAGCAAAGCTTATCAAACAAGCGGAATGACGGCTGCACACAACGAGACAATTTGTAAAAGAAAACGAAGATAGTGGTGAAGGGAGAGTAAAAAAATCAGTAGCAAGGCAGGGAAGAGAAGAATAATGGCGTCAGGAAATTTTGGGAACAGGTGATAGCCTAGAATTTTGAAAAAGGAAATCTGCTAACCCCCTAATCGCTCCCCTTAATTCTCTCACTACTATCAGATTTTCAGTCTAACACAAACACTCTGGATGTGACAGGCAAAAATAGTGCTCACGTAGGAATTCAAACTCAAGACCACCAGCATCTCCAACACTCCACTTAACCACCAGACTAGCAGACCCATTCTGTTAATTACTTACACACTTTAACTTATAAGCCTACTAACCAGAGTTTGGGCTTTATTCATAAAAATACCAAAATTCACCCAAGTTGATACTTGAACTTGGGACATCCCATACACACCCATCACACATAACCACTGAAGCAGACACTCATTCATGCCAAAAATACAAAAGCTGAAATTAAGCAAAAACCGGGGCGTTACAAAATTTGTAAGACATTTCTCAAATTCTCTGCATGCTCACTTTCTTCACAAGAATAAATTAATATGTAATCAATAAAAACAACTACAAACTTATCCAAGTACGGTCGAAAGAAACGGTTCATCAAATCCATAAATACTGTAGGAGCATTCGTTAAGCCAAAGGGCATGACGAGGAACTCATAATGGCCATACCTCGTCCGAAATGCAGTTTTTGGTACATCTTATTCCTTAACTCTGAGTTGATAATAACTGGACCTCAGGTCTATCTTAGAAAACACTGTGGCTCCCTTCAATTGGTCAAATAGATCATTGATCCTTGGCAAAGGATACTTGTTCTTTACAGTCACCTTGTTGAGTTGTCTGTAGTCTATACATAACCTCATCGACCCGTCTTTCTTTTTCACAAAAAGTACCGGAGCACCCCACGGAGAATAGCTCGATCTCGTAAAACCCTTATCCGTTAACTCTTGTAGCTGAACCTTCAAATCTTTTAACTCCAACAGTGCCATCCTATACGGGGAAACTGAAATAGGTTTCGTACCAGGGACCAACTCAATACCAAACTTGACTTCCCTAGTCAGAGACAATTCGGGCAACTCTTCCGGAAACACATCCAGGTACTCACATACCACATACACTAACTCAATCTTTACTTCCGACTCTTGGGTATTCAACACAAATGCAAAATAAGACTCATACCCTTTTTTCATGTATTTCTCTGTAGTGATAGAAGAAATCAGTACAGGCAAGCTATCCGGTTCACCTGATTCAACCCAAAGGATATCCCCAATTTCACATTTCAGTTCAATAAATTTTCTCCACAATTTACTATCACATCATGAGCTACTAACTAGTCCATACCAAGAATCATGTCAAATTCATCAGACGGTAGCAGCATAAGATTAGCCGGAAAACAATGACCTCTAATTGTCAAGGGACAATTTCTACACACTTGGTCAACTAGCACATGCTTGCCTAAAGGGTTTGACACTTTTACCACAAATTTGGTAGACTCAACATGCATATTTGTACTAAACACCAATTTTTTACAAATATACGAATGGGTAGACCCCGGATCAATCAAAGAAACAATAGAGATATCATGAAGAGAAAAAGTACCCGTAATCACATCTGAGGATGAAGCCTCTTCGCAAGCACGAATGGCATAAGTCCTTGCAGGAGCTTTACCTTCTGATCTCACAGTGGAATCTCTAGGCGCACCTCTACTGCTTGCCCCACTTCCTGGGTTTTTCTGAGGTCTACCTCTAGAAGGAGCATTACTCACTCGCACATCTTGCTTTCTGTCTTTCTCATCCATCTCAAGACAATTTCAAATGAAGTGGTCTAGTGAACCGTACTTGAAACAGCCTCTATCAATTCCTCGACACTCACCACACTGTGAACTCTTCGATTTATTTGGTCGAGCAGTACCTGTAACACCCCTTACCTATATTCAACACCGGAACTGGGTACGAGGCATTACCGGACTTAACTTGCTTGAACATACAACTTTAGGCTTTAAAATTTCATTTCAAACTTAAGACTTCTCATTCATATGCTTAACATCCTTATTATGGGCCTGCGAGGCCTCAAACATGCATACGGAAAGTTTCAAAATTGAACCGTAAACTTTTGTGCACTTAAAATTTTTTGTCTAAACAGGGGCCATACACCCGTGTGAAATAGGACACGTCCGTGTGGGCAGGCCGTGTGGTCACACACGCCTATGTCCCTAACCCGTGTCCCTCACACGGCCTTGACATGCCCGTGTCTTAGCCCGTGTACCAAAACCATGACATTCTGCTTATGACGTCATCACCTTACTATGATCACACCGCCAAGACATACGCCCGTGTCCTTAGACCATGTGTCGAATTAAATTCTTAATTTTAGGTGTAGACTTCACACGGCCTGGGCACATGCCCATGTCCATGGCCGTGCTTCCCACACGGCCGAGACACACGGTCGTGTCTCTGCCCGTGTGTTTACTACTGAGCATACTAACTTGTAAACCTAGCATGCAAGGGGACACACGGCCGATCAACACTCCCATAGGGCTAACCGTGTGTTACACACGGCCTAGACACACACTCATGTGTCTATCTGTGTGGACATTAAAAATGCTATATTCCAAGCCAAATGCCACCCTACATAGCAACCATACTTATACCAACTCAATTTATCATAACTCATGACCCTAAGGCACTTCTGAGAACTCAAATCAAAGCATCCACACAAGAATAAACTTTATAATTTCGTCATCATTGAATATATATAAACTTGTCAAGTATTGACCCAATTCCAATGACCACTTACAAAATGAATTTGATAACATAAATAGCCAACACTTTGGCTAACAAATATGACATAACAAAATACCCAAGTCCTATACATGCCATACTCAAAATAAATCTAACTTTGTTATACCAAAGAGATGTCGATAGTGTGATTCTGAACTCCAACGTCCCACGATCCTCGAGTTATCTTGGCAATACTACAAGGAAGAGGGAAATGAGAAGGGTAAGCATAAAGCTTAGTAAGTTTACATGAATAAATACCAACATAAAACTAATAATGTCATTCATTTATTTCATTGAATAAAACTCAAGTCTTAAGCTCATTTCCATAACTTACTCTTACCAATTACATAACATGCCTCATATCGTGAACCATTCTCATGAAATACTCACATATACCTGTATCACCTTATCACTTGGTATTAACATTAATCTCATCTCTAGCATAATCTTAACCATTTACCACAGGAAATTACTTAAGGTATTCAAGGTTATATAATCATCCTCATTCACATAATTACAACACCAATGCCCCATCCCAGATGAGGTCTTATGTGGGGTCACCTCTAGATGCCGATGCCATATCCCCGATATGGTCTTATACGGGATCTCATATCGTTTGTTGATGCCATCTCTCGGATATGGTCTTATACGATTCTCATATCTGATGTCGATGCCATATCCCAAATATGGTCTTATACAGGATCTCCAGTCAGTGCCGAAGCCATGTCCCGGACATGGCTTTATACAGGACCTTACCTTTCTTATATCACGATAATCTTAATCTCTCACTTATTAAAGTCCAACCGGGACTTTCACGTTACAATTCTCATCATTTTCTCATTTAACATCATAACTCAAAATTCATAGAAATTTTATACAACATCGCTACTATCAAACATTTAGAAGCTTAATAACATAATTTTGAATTTATTACACACAAACTTACCTCGATTTCAAAATAGGCTAGATTGTCTATCTAGTTCGATGCTTTGTTCTTTCCCCGATCGAGGTTAATTCATTGTTTTTCTTTATCTATAATAGCAAATTAGCTCATTTAATTATCACATTAACTAATGCATTTTAATAATCAAGCTTTGGCAAAATTACTATTTTGCCCTTAGACTTTTACAAAATGACCATTTTACCCCTAGGCTCGAAAATCTATTCTAATAAAATTTCTCCCTTTAACGAGCCTAGGTGAACATTTATTTCTCTTATGGCAACCATCAAAACTCATTATTTCACACATTTACCTCACATTTTACAACATTTACAAAAAAGTCCTTTTATGTGTTTTCATGGTAACACCTTTCACAAAAGTTGTTCATCTAACAACCAAGACCCATTTTCTTCCATAAAAATGCAGCAAACAACTTAAAATCTCACATGGTAAAACTCTAAACTTTTCACCATTTCACAAAATAGTCCCATCATTAGAAAGTGTAAGCTTTAGGGGTTCCAAAGTACAATTATCATCAAGAAAAATCATTAAAATCACTTACTTGTAGGGAGAAGAGTTTGCTGATATTTTTGAGCTTTCAAACCCCTATTTTGCTTGTGCTTTTTGGTGTACGAAGATGAGTGAAGTAAGGGATATCATTTTTTTTCTTTATTTTAATATAAAACAATCAATTTAGTCACCAAATCCTTACCAACTTTGACTAATTTTGACTTTCTTGTCCCCTATAGCCGGCCACCTTATGTCTAAGGGTCTATTTGCACATTAAAGGTCTCCAATTAATATTTTACGGCTATTAGGCACCTTTAGCTTATAAAATATAACTTTTGCACTTTATGCTATTTAGTCCTTTTTCGTAATTAAACACGAAATTGCTAAAATTAAAGCACCAAAATTTTCATGCACTTATATAATCATGCTATAACTCATAAAAAAACATAAAAAAAAATTTCTCTGACCTCGGATTAGTGATTCCAAAACCACTGTTCCGACTAGCCCCTAAATTGAGCTGTTACACTACCAACACCTGTAATAGAAGTGGTTTGAGCTTTTGACGCCGTGTACTGCTTATTCTTATTTTTGCTCGAGAATCCTACTAACGTATTTGATCGAGTAGGAAACTCTCCCGATCTCTTCGATGAGCTGAAATGATCTTCCTATTTGTCTTTTGATGAGGTCTGAAATGATCTTCCCATTGTCTTTTCTTTGAGTCACGAGACTCGATTTTAGATTTTTTTTTTTCTCTTTGGCCAATTCTTCAGCCTTGCACGCTCTCTCAACAAGCACCACAAACTCCTTTAATTAATAGTCGGATGTCTTCATTTAATCCATCCCCATACCTCTTACACATGATGGCTTCAGTGGATACGCACTCCCGAGCGTATTTGCTGAGCCTTACAAACTCACGCTCATACTCGGTTACCGTCATTTGACCTTGCTTTAATTCTAGAAATTCATTCCTCTTCTGGTCTATAAATCTCTGACTAATATACTTCTTTCAAAATTCTTCTTGAAAAAACAACTATGTAATCCTTTTCCTTGGTACAACCGACACAAGGGTGTTCCACCATTGGTAGGCTGAGTCTCGCAGGAGTTCCACAACACACTTCATGCACTCCTCAGGTGTGCAAGATAATTCATCGAATACCCTAATGGTATTTTCTAGCCAGAACTTTGCCCACTCTGGGTCATCATCTCTATTTGCTCTAAATTCCTCAGCCTCTTGCTTTCGAATTTTGTCTACCGGAGGTTTTTCCCTTTTAATCATTTCCACTACTTGGGGAGCTGTAGGGGTAAGCTGAGGGATTGAAAGGGTGGAGGAGGTGGAGCTTTTGGGTTTGCATGAACAAACTCCGAATACCAAGCATTCATCATATGAAAGAAGGCTTCTCTAGCCTCTCCACTTTGACTCAGTATCACGGGCCCAATTTCGACTGGCGCGATCCCTTCTGCGGGAGCTGGCGTATTACTTTCGACATCATCCACCACTGCTCCGTTGGGATCCATTTACTTTATAAAAACACATTTTAAATTGTCAGGAGTCGTCACACTATCATAATTCATATATGACATGTATAGCTAGACTCGTAGACACGCTAGGTTAGTCTAAGAATCGACTAAACCATAGCTCTAATACCACTAAATTTAACACACCTTACCTGTGTTGACGCCAGAACAGGGTACGAGGCGTTACCTAACTTAAACACATACTAACTTACATTTTTAGGTCGTAAAAGTTCATTCAAATTTAAAATTTTTCAAACCTTGTCTTAAAATCTCTAATATTAGCCTACAAGGCCCAAAACACACTTTAGAAATGGTTCGGAACCAAACCAACTTCTTTAGAAAAACTTTGGAAAATGTCACTAAAAAAAAAGGACACGCTTGTGTGGAAGGACGGCACAACCGTGTGATCTCATAACATGGCCATGTTGAAGGACAGTGTAACGCACACAGCTTAAGCATATAGGGACACGCCCGTGTCCCTTGCCCATGTGGATTTATTATCAATTCAAACCTACAGGGGTTTTCGCACGGCTTGGCACACGCCTGTGTCCATGGCCCGTGTCCCTCACACGCCTGTGTGTTAAAACTTTGATATTCTGTTTCTAACGTCAGCGACATTTTATGGTCACACGGCCAAGGCAGACGCCCGTGTGGTAGGCCGTGTGGCGAATTTAATTTCGCATTTAAGGTGCAGACTTCACACGGCCTGGGCACAAGCCCATGTACAATGGCCGTGTCTTCCACACGGTTGAGACACACAGTCGTGCCTCAGCCGTGTGGTTACTACTGGGCATTCTGTTTTACCAAATTAAGGTGCAGGGGACACATAGCTAAACTACTCGCCCACGGGGCAGACCATGTGTCACACACGGCCTAGACACACGCCCGTGTGTCTACCTGTGTGGACAAAAATAAGGCTATTTACCAAGCCCTTTTGCCACCCTTACTTGCACCAACATAAGCCACAACCAAGACATACACACATCAAGACCACTACTGTAACAGTCCGGTTTAGACCCTAGTCAAAATAGTGGTTTCGAGACCACAAATTCGAGTTAGAAAATATTTTAATATTATTTTCCGTGCTTATAGTATGTGAATTAACATGTGTGAAAGTTTCGTATGAAAATTTTATTGTTTGTGTGTTAAATTCGATAAAAGGACTAAATTGTATAAAATGTAAAAGTAGCCTCCTATTTGATTAAGTGTCTAATTGATGTGTCTTTCTAAATGTGAGGCCTTTATGTTGTAAATTGGCCATTAGACCATGGGATGGACGATTATGGGCTTGATGTACATGATTTTGCTATTAAAATTTGAAGGTTAAATTAGTAAATAATCTATTAACTAGTAATAAATAAAACAAATGAAAATGGCTAGTGGAATGTTCATCCTTCCACCACCGAAAATAAGAAAAAGGAATAGGTTTTAAGCTTTCAGACATTCGGCCATGGATGTTCTTTGATTCAAGGTATGTTTCGCTTCAGTTTTTGATAATTTCTACGTTTTTGTAATCGTTGCTTTGTATACTTCAAAACCCATGCTTCAATTTTTTGAATTGATGATGAATTTGAAATGTGCCACGGATGAATTCATGAGCTTTGTGAAGTTTTGTGATGAAATATGAAATATATGTGTTAGCTTAACATAGTTTGTCTTTGGAGTTTTGATGATTTTGAGTAAATTGGACTAAATTGAGAATAAAATATTTTGAGGGACTAAATTGTGAAATAAACGAAAAATATGGGTTGCTAGGAACCTATAGAGAATTCGGTTAAGCATGGGTGTATTGAGATTTTGTGTATTTTGTGATTTTTGTGAAATAAGGACTAAAATCTTAAAATGTGAAAATGCGAAAATGTGAGGGCTAATTTATAAATTACCCTAAATATGTGTTTTTGGATTGAATTGAATGATTTGGTGAATAAATGGACTAAATTTGAATATGTATAGATCAAGAACCGAAGAAAACAAACTTAGATCGTGGGAAATCAAAAGTAATTGAGTAGTCGAGTTTGTTTCTGTTTATCCAAATCTGAGGTAAGTCGATATAGAAATAAATGATTTGAATTGAGTTAATTATGCATATATGAAATTTAGCTTGTGTTGATTATGCTCGAGATGTTATGTACATACAATTCAAGATAGTATCGATAGTGTATCTATGTCCGAGAAGTCCCGTAAGAACCTAGGAATAGGTAGGATTACATATGTCATGACTTACGTTTCCGATATGGGATATCATGTAAGACCACGTCTGGGACGTTGGCATTGATTCGAGATTTTGTGTAAGACAACGTCTAGGATGTTGGCATCGATATATGATTTACGTGTAAGACCATGTCTGGGACATTGGCATCATATTGATTCGTGTAAAACCCTCTGGGACAGTGGCATCGATATTTGGTTACATGTAAGACCACGTCTGGGACATTGGCATTGTACGACTATTCCGAGCATTCTGAGTATCCTATTTAGTTTCAAACGGTCCAACGGGCAAGTCCGAGAAATGAATGTCTATGTGAAATGTATAAATGATTCGGGTACGTTGGAAAGGTAAGTGTTCAAATGAGCTTACTAAAGTGAATATGTGTATAGATTTGATGAGATAATATGTAATACAAGCTTGAATGAGCTATGAGCAAAGAGATACTTTGAGCTATGGAATGTGGCTAAGTAATGGCTAAACAAATGAGCCAAAGGATATGTGATAAATTTGCAAATGAGAAACATTAATGTTATTGTATCAATGTGGCTATGTGCATTTTATGTTAAGTTTATTTGTATATGGCTTACTAAGCTTTTGAAAGCTTACTTTGTGTGTGTTTTCTCTGTTTTATAGATTGCCAAAGCTACTGAAGGCTTGGGAACCGTTGAGGATCGTCATCACACTACTCAATCTTGTTTTTGGTACCTTTTGAAAATGTATATACTAAAGTATGGCATGTATAGGCTAGTTACCTTGAGTTATGTTTGAAATATGTGGATAGCTATGTGATATGGCTAGTTAAATGGTTGTGTAATGAATGAAGAGTCATGCTATATGATGTTTGGTTTTGGTATGATTCTATGGTTATGAAATGGTCAAGGTAATGGTAAGCTTATTGATGTAATGTGAGTATATGTGTTTGATGAATGATGATTATGTTGAAATGGTAGGTTTGTGAATGAATCATGTTTGGAAATGCTTGTGAATAAATTGAGTTAAATGTTGCCTAAAATGGTATGCTTGAGATGCCCTTAAATACTTGGAAAAGTTGATTAGTTTGGCATGAATTGAATCGGTACGTTGCTTGTAGGGATAACCCAAAGTGTGGGTGGCATTTTGGCCTTGAAAATGGCCTATAATTTCCCACACGGTTGAGCACACGAGCATGTGGCTCGACCGTGTCCCTCGTGGTTGTAATTCAAAACAAGTCAGACTCGACCATGGGCTGGACACACGGGCGTGTGACTGGCTGTGTGCTACAAGTCAGTAGCGACCACGGGTGAGGCACACGGGCGCGTCCACGGCCGTGTGGACAAGTCAATATGTATGTCCTGTTTTGACATGGCTTAGACACACGGACGTGTCTGAGGCCGTGTTCCTACACGGGCGTGTGACCGCTATAACTTTGAAAATTTTTTAAATTTTTGAGAGTTTTCATATGTGTTCGGTTAATCCCGACCCTATCCTAAAACATGTTTAAGGTCTCGAAGACCTATTTAAAGGACATTTTGATGTGATTTGTCGAATTATGTTCCGAAATGTCCGTAAAAGTTTTCGATTGTCCTGCAATGCCTCTTAACCCTAGACCGGCAGCGGTTATGGGTTAGGGGTGTTACAACTACACTCCATTCACATGCAAAACTTATCACATACTTCATGCAAATTGCACATTCATGAAAAACATCATCATTTACATATAGCAATATCAAGTATTAGCCATCATCCATGACCTTATACAAAATGAATCAATCTTCAAGACAAGCCAACATGTTTGGCCAAAACAATATGACACTTGACAAAAGACCAAGTCCCTATACATGCAATACACAAAATGAAAAATCTAACTATACCAAATGTTCAGATTGATAGTGTGATCGAGCCTCTGACGTCCTTTGATCCCTAAGCTAGCTTGGTGATACTATAAGAAAATGGAAAGGAAAGGAAGTAAGCACAAAGCTTAGTAAGTTGCATGTAAATAAGTAACAAGATCAACTATGCCTCTTTAAACACATAGCATATTATAAACCATCACAACGTTCTTGATTTAACAATGGTAGAGTTATTACATATTTACACATCACAAGTATAAGCCAAAGATTACAAGATCATCCCGAAATCATTCTCATAGATAGAACTTACTAAATTTCATCCTTACCATTAATGCATCACAACTAAGCTCCTATCTCATGAGTTTCGAGTAAGAAGCTGTACCACTCACAACATGATCATATCTTTTCAAATCTTTATCATAAGCTTTAAATAACTTGTGGACCCATTTGGAATACTAAAGGATATCCTATAAGCCTTACACAAGAGGGTAAAATGCTGATGCCATGTCCCAGACATGGTCATACACTGGCTCACCTGTCGAGGCCAATGCCATGTCCCAAACATGGTCTTACACTAGCTCTCATCTCAATGCTGATGCCAGGTCCCAGACATGGTCTTACACTGGCTCTTATAATGTGGCCGATGCCATGTCCTAGACATGGTCTTACACTAGCACACATATCACCCAGATTTCATGGCATGGACATCTAATCTATTCCTAAGGTTCAACCGGGAGTTTTTACTACCTCAATTCTCATCATACAAATTCACAACAATAATCATACACTTTATGCCATATTAATTTTTCAATACATAATAACAATAAAGTTGTATTATTTACGTACAACTTACCTCGGTATACAAAATATGGGCGACTAGTTCGATTTAATCCAATAGCTTGGTTTTCCCTCGGTCTGGGTCCGGACTCTATTTTTCTTGATCTATAATGACAAAATTTACTTATTTAATCACCACATTAATCAAGACAATCTATAATTCATACTTGGGCAAAATTACCATTTCTCCCTTAGACTTTCACATAATTACGATTTTGGCCCTAGGCTCGTAAAACAATTTTTATCAAATTTCTTCATTAACCAAGCCTAGCCGAACCTTTATTACTCTTATAGAAACTCACAATTTTCAATTATTTCACACATTTACAACCTATTTTATAAACTTCACAAAATGGTCCTTTTAGGTGTTTTCATGAAAACCCCTTTCACAAAAGCTGTTTATTAAACAACCAAGTTTCATTTTCTTTCATAAAATTTTAGCAATGAATATAAATAATCTCATGGCAAGACCCTAGACTCTCAACCATTTTGCAAACAGTCCTTTCATTAGCTAGATTAAGCTATAGGGGCTCTAAAAACATAAAAATTAATAAAAAAACAACCACCAAAATCACTTACTTGCAAGAGAAAAGCTTGGCTGAAATTTCAAGCTTTCAAAACCCTTGTTTTTTCCTGATATTTTCGGTCTCTCTTTTTGTTTTTTTTATTTAGGCAAGTCACCTAATGTCACCTAATTTTAGGACTTTGTCTCCAATTAAAATTTCCATGTCCAACCACCATAATTTTATTGGTCTATTTACTCAATAAGGACCTCTACTTTAGTGTTCCATAGCTATTTAACACCTTTAGCTTGTAGAACAAGACTTTCGCACTTTAAGCGGTTTAGTCCTTTTTCAAAATTAAGCATGAAATCGCTAAAATTAATTTAACACCTTTAGCTTGTAGAACAAGACTTTCGCACTTTAAGCGGTTTAGTCCTTTTTCAAAATTAAGCATGAAATCGCTAAAATTAATTTACCAAAATTTTCAAACACTAATATAATCATGCTATAGTACAAAAATAATATTAAAATAATTTATCCAACTTCGAATTTGTGGTATCAAAACCACTATTCCGGCTAGGCCCAAAATTGGGCTGTTACACCTGTTCGTATTTTTAGAAAACCTTTGTTTTTAGTAAAAACCATAATTTTAGCCAACTGTCGCAATTTAAAAGTTAATTCAAAAATCTAAATTCAAAAAGAAATCCTAACAATCCGGAAAGTCCCTTAATTACAAAACTCCCAGAAATAAGCCTTAATTAAAAATAGTTCAAAAACTTGTGGTCACCATGAGACTCCGCTACACCGATCTGCCTAAGTCTGTGGTTACCTGTGTAGAACAGAAAAACAAAAATGAGTTTTCGTAAACTCAGTGTGTAACACAACAGAAATAGACATGCTATACATACAAAACTCACATATATAGTCAAATTTAGATTCGGACCCAAGTCCTTTACAAATACAAATAACAGAATCAAATATGCAGAACAGATATACAGAATCCTAGCCCCATCCTCTACACATCAACTCCGACCATCCTATCACACCATATGGGGTTAAAAACACCCAGCCATCCCTACACACCATATAGTGTCGATAAGACACATAACAGAGAATGTACAGCCAAGCTGCCAGAATATAGGTGAAAGGTCATCGTACAGATCACTTCCTCCACAAATACGATTCCCATCCCAATCATTAATACAAAATACAAATACAAAAATATCATTCTTAACATGCTTGCATACATATATTATATATATAATAGAATAATCAGATACGCATAATGATGTCCTACTCAGAGCAAACTATTAGAATATCAAATCACATAATTTAGGGTTTGCTTAGCCCTTACCGACCCAATGGCAGGCCCTCAGTTGGTCGAAGTGACCCGTGCGACCTTAGGGAAAATTTTAGAATTAGGGGCCTACATGCCCGTGTAAGCCAACACGCCTAGATTGGCCTTGCCCGTGTCGCACACACGGCCTGGTCTAAAACCCATACGCCCAATATGGCCTAACCCATATGGCCAACACGGCCACACTCACACCATCACACGGTCGGGTCTTGCGCATGGCCATGCCTTCGTCAAACACATAGCCGTGTCTCGCACACGACCAACCACACGGCTAGGCACACGCCCGTGTGTCATCAACAGAATGCATTTTCATCTTTTGTCGAAACCCGATTTTCTGCGTTTTAGGAACACACCTGGTACGATTTCGATGCGAAAATAGTCTCGAGCAACACAACACCCGATTTTCTGAACAACTCCAACTACGATTCCGCGTGAGGAAAGTCTCGTTCTTCATGATTCGATGCAAAAAACACAAGAAAGCGAATAATCGTAATACCAAGATTGAACAATAAAATTGTGACAAAAAGCAGAGAGCAAGGGAAAGGAATTGTCAATTGACAGAAAACGTAGAGAAAGGGGAAAACCAACGTCAGATTTTTTTCTTTGGAAAGAGGGAAAAATATTTTCGGAAAAAAATAAAATAAAATAATTTCTTTTGAAACCAAAATCCTACTAAATCCCAACTCCCCACTAACCCATTAACCAACAACTTGATCCTCATAATTTTAGCTCTACCAAAACTCTATCAGACAACCAAGTAAAAATTAACATGCTCGTTCACGCAGGGAATCGAACATAGGACCTCCAACACACTAACTCCTTACCACTCGAATCAGCAGGCCCATTCTTTTATTAGTTTACTAAAGTTAGAGTATAACCCAATCTACCAAGGATAAGGCTAGGATTAGAAAAATAACAAAATTTACAAATGTGGGACTTGAACCCAAGACCTCAAACAAATGCTAAAAACACTTAGCCACTAAAGCAGATACATATTTGTGTTAGGTATTTATAAAAACAAAAATAAATTAAGCGGGGCGTTACAACTCTAACCTTGTAAAAGAAATTTCGACCTCGAAATTTACCTGATCCGAACAAATGAGGATACTACTGACACATCGAGTCCTGAGGTTCCCACGTGGCTTCCTCAGTGCCATGATTCCACCACAGAACCTTAACCAAAGGGATAGGCTTCCTCCTCAGAAAATTAACATCACGATCCAAAATCTAAACCGACTCCTCCTCAAAAGTCAAATCCGATCTAACCTCAATCTCCTCAATAGAGAAAATATGAGATGGATTAGACCGGTACTGCCTCAACATCGAGGCGTGAAACACATCTTGGATACGGTCTAACTCTGGAGGTAACTACGACTGATAAGCGATCGGTCCCACACGCTTGAAAATCTGAAAAGGCCCTAGGGCTAAACTTGCCCTTACGACTGAACCTTAGAAATTTCTTCCACGGAGAAACCTTAAGAAAAATGAAGTAACCCACAGAATACTCGATATCCCTCATTTTCATATCTGCATAAGACTTCTGTCTATCAGAAGCCGCCTTCAGGTGATCCCAAATTAGTCTAACCTTATCTTTGGTCTTAGAAACCAACATAAGACCCAAAATCCGTCGCTCACCCAACTCAGTCCAACATAGCAGAGTACGACACTTACGACCAAACAAAGCCTCGTAAAGTGCCATCTGGATGCTAATCTGGAAACTGTTGTTATAGGCTAATTCAACTAGAAAGTAGAAAATCCTCCTAACTACCTTGGAAATCAATCACACAACTCCGAAGCATATCCTCTAGTATATGAATCATCCTATCAGATAGACCATCGATCTGAGGATGGAATGCAGTACTAAAGTCCAATCTCGAACCTAGAGCCTCATGCAGTTTCTTCCTGAAACGAAAAGTAAAGTGAGGATCCCTATTAGAAATTATTGAAACAGGAACCCCATACAGTCTTACAATCTCGAAGATATAGAGCTTTGCTAACTTTTGCAGAGAATAAAATAAGCAGACTTGGTCAATCGATCCATGATAACCCAAACAGAATCCTTCTTAATGGGTGTCAAGGGAAACCCACTAACGAAATCTATCGTCACTCGTTGCTATTTTCATAAGGGAATCTTAACATGTTGTAGCAAACCCGAAGGCAACTAATGCTCAGCCTTAACTTGCTGACACGTCAGACAATGAGCAACAAAATTTGTTACCTCTCGTTTCAAACTCGGCCACCAGTACAGTTTACGGAGATCATGATACATTTTACTACCACTGCGATGCATAGCATAAGGGCAACTATGCGCCTCCCTCAGAATCGACTACCTTAGACTAGAATCATTCGATACACAAACCCAACATTAAAAACACAGAACCCCATCTTTATTCACCCTAAAATTAGAAGTATTGCCACTCTCAACCTGACGAAATCACAAAACCAAAGACTCATCCCCTAACTGCTTTTCTCGAATCTGCCCAATCCAAGTTGGCTTAACCTGCAACTCGGCTAGCAGACCCCTATCATCAAATAGACTAAGATGAGCAAACATTGCTCTCAAATCAATCATCGCTCTATGACTGAGAGCATCAACCACCATATTGGCCTTACCAAGTATTCTATCGTGCAGTCATAATTTTTAAGCAACTTCATCCAACGATGCTGCCTAAGATTCAACTCCTTTTGGGTAAGGAGGTACTTGAGGCTCTTGTGATCGATGTAGATGATACACCTCTCACCATACAGATAATGCCTCCAGATCTTTAACGTAAATACCACAACAGCTAACTCGAGATCATGCGTTAGATAATTCCCCTCGTGAGACTTAAGCTGACGGGATGCATAATCCACAACCTTACCATCTTGTATCAATATACATTCCAACCCGACCTGCGACGCATCACTGTACACCACAAACTTCCTTCCAGATTCAGGCTATATTTGAACTGGAGCTTGAGTCAAAATAGACTTGAGCTTCTCAAATCTCGATTGTTGTACATCAGACTAGACGAAGGGAACACTCTTGCACAGAAGCTTAGTCAAAGGAGCTGCAATCAGATAGAACCTCTCGACAAACCGCTGATAATATCCCGTAAGACCTAGAAAACTGTGAATCTCAAATGCATCTTAGGCTATTTCCAATTAAGCATAGCATCAATCTTTTTAGGATCAACTCGGATCCCCTCAGCAGAAACTACATGCCCCGAAAAGGTTACCCCCCACAACCAAAACTCACACTTGCTCAACTTAGCATAGAGTTGTTTCTCTCGAAGTATCTGAAGCACCACTCTAAGACACTCATCATGATCAGCCTCGATCTTAAAGTAAACCAGAATATCGTTGATGAAGACCATGATGGACTGATCCAGATATGGCTAAAAAACACAATTCATTAGATCCATGAATGCAGTCACAGCATTCGTCAAACCAAAGAGCATAACTAAAAACTCGTAGTGCCCGTAACGAGTTCTAAATGTCGTCTTATGAATATCCCCTTCCTTAACTCTCAACTGATGATACCCAGATCAGAAATCTATTTTCGGAAACACTGAAACCCCTCAAAACTGATCAAACAAATCATCAATCCTTGGAAGTGGATACTTATTCTTCACAGTCAATTTATTCAACTTCCGGTAGTCAATACACATCCTCATGGTACCATCCTTTTTCTTTACAAACAAAATCGGTGCCCCCATGGAGACACACTAGGGCGGATGAAACCACGATGCAGAAGCTCTTGAAGTTGAGCCTTAAGCTCTGTAAGCTCCTTCGGTGCCATGCGGTATGGAGCAATGGACACCGGAGTTGTACCTTGTAAAAGCACAATGCTGAACTCAACTTCCTAACTCGGAGGTAAACCCAGTAACTCCTCAGGGAAGACATCCAGAAATTTCTTCACTGTTCTGATATCCCCGATAGAAGAGTCCTTAGAAACTAAAACACTGACATGGGCCAAAAATTCCTCACACCCTTTCCGAACCAATTTCTCAGCCACAAGGACGAAGATCACATTAGACAAGTAATCTTGACACTCACCAATCACAACCACATCCTTATCTTCCACAGTCCTCAGAAAAACCCTCTTAGTCGCGCAATCCAAGCTAACTCAGTGCTCAACCAACTAGTCCTTTCCCAGAATTAAGTCGAACTCTCCAAACAGTAGCTCTATTAAATTTGCCAGAAACACAACCCCTTGAACCTCTAACGGAATATTTCTATAAAGTCTATTAACCCGAACAAACTACCCTCAGTATAGTAATATCACTAGAAGTACTCTCAACAAAAATCTCTAAGTTTTCAGATACAATACTAGCTACAGAGGAATGTGTAGAACTTATGTCTATCAGAACAGTATATAGAACATAAAAAATAAATAACGTATCGGCGATGACATCAGAAACATCTTTATCCTCTCGGTGTTGAGCAGTATAAACCAATATAGGCTACCTCACCTCAGTCTGACTAGCTCCTCTTCCCGGTGCTCTCTGTCCTCGGCCTATACCATTACCACCCCTAGCCGATCCACAGCCCCTTGGTGGTTGTTGGACTGCCCTCTCAGGCTGTACAGAACTCGGACCTAAAGCTTGCATCTGATCCGCTTGCAGTGGACACTTCCTAATATGATATACCCACAACTCAGACAAGCCCTTACCCTCCTCCAACACTTGTCCGGATGGCTCCTACCGCAATCACCATATGGCTGAAACCCAGTAGGAGCAACAGGAACCCCCACTCTAACTGGCCCATCAGGTCTGTCCATTCTTTGGGCCTCTAAACAAAACTAGAGGGCTCTGAATCCCTCTTATTCTTGCCTCTCTCTCAGTCTCTATTCTGGCACTCCACGCGCTTAACCTCTTCGGTGATATTCGCTTTATCCACCAGAACAGCAAACTCGCGCTCCCTCTATGAAGCTATAGAACCCCCAAACTATCCTTCAAATCATCCTCAAAACGGACACATTTCTCATACTCAGACACCACCATGCCTCAAGCGCAACAGCTCGCGCCCACATACTTCTCCTATAAAGCAGTCTTAAAATAGTCCCAGTACAAACGATCCGACTGAGTACCCTGCTCAACTGACAACCACCGCTTATATGCCTTGTCGCGAAGCAAAGAGACTATACCCTTTAGTTTCTGCTTAGAGGTATAGTCGATGCCGTTCATGATCTTTTCGGTGGCCTCCAACCAATACTCGGTCACAGTAGGGGTGACTCCAGTTACATCCCTAAACAGTTCAGCTCCATTGGACCAGAGTCATTTATTTACTGACCTATGGCCCCCAGATCTAGAATGGAGTTCAGCAACCCTCTCCAACACTATCAACCCAGTCTTAGTAGCAAGTGAAATCGGTGTCTCACTGTGTCTAAATTTAGCATACTACCCAGAGAGAAAGACTTAGCTAGAGCCCCCTTACGAAATCTACCGCGCCCACGAATACCACGATCACGAGTTCCACGAGCGCTCATCGTATATTTCATATTTTATCTACATTATAAAATTTTATGCATCAATTTCAGTGTTTACTAGCAGATATTTTATGCGTAAATTATCAGGAGTTCAGAAGCGTTCCAAAGTTTTTAGTCTCTAACTAACTCAGTGTAGTTTTAGAAAGTGCTAACTAGTATTTTTAGAAAGTTCTATTTAAATTCAGAAATACTTACATGATCAGCGCCGGAGACTCGGTGTACCACATACTTACTCAGAGTGATCATTTGTAAACCATTTCTTTTTGAAACACAATTTTGGAACCTAAAATTCAAAGCCCGAGTTTTGAAACCTGGCTCTGAAACCACTAAATGTAACACCCTAAACCCGCCTAGGCGTTGCGGTCGAATCTGGAGATGTTACAAAGAAAGGTTTTGAAAACAGAGTTTTTTTAATAAATCATTCTAGTTTTATAGCCCATATTCGTTTATAACTATTACTGAAAATGTTACTTAATTAGTTCAGTTGCCAAAACATATTTTATAGCAGAAGTCTTAGAAATTATTATGTTTGAAAATCCAGTTCGTATTTTCAGAAAACCTTTGTTTTTAATAAAAACCATATTTTTAGCCAACCGTCGCAATTTAAAAGTTAATTCAAAAATCTAAATTCAACAATAAATCTAAACATTCGGGAGAGTCCCTTAATTACAAAACTCCCAGAAATAAACCTTAATTAAAAATAGTTCAAAAACTTGTGGTCACCGTGAGACTCCACTATACCGATCTGCCTAAGTCTATGGGTTACCTGTACAGAACAGAAAAATAGAAGTGAGTTTTCGTAAACTCAGTGTGTAACCCAACAGAAATAGACATGCTATACATATAGAAATCACATATATAGTGAGATTCAGATTTGGACCCAAGTCCATTATATATACAGATAACATAATCAGATATGCAGAATAGATATACAGAATCCTACCCCCATCCTCTACACACCAACTCTGACCATCCCATCACACCATGTGGGGTTAAAAAGACCCACCCATCCCTACACACCATATAGTGTCGATACGACACATAACAGAGAATGTGCAGTTAAGCTACCAGAATATAGGCGAAAGGTCACCATACAGATCACTTCCTCCACAAATACAATTCCCACCCCAATCATAAATACAGAATACAAATACAGAAATATCATGCTTACCATGTCTGCATACAGATTTCATATATATGTAACAAAATAATCTGACATACATAATGGTGTCCTACTTAGAGCAAACTATTAGAATAGCAGATCACATAATTTAGGGTTTGGTTAGCCTTTACCGACCCCACGGTAGGCCTACCAGTTGATCGGAGCGACCCGTGCAATCCTAGGGAAAATTTTAAAATTATGGGCCCACATGCCTGTATGACCCACACGCCCATGTGACAAACACGCCCAGACTGGCCTTGCCTGGGTGGCTCACACGATCTGACCCAAAACCTACACGCTCGTATGGCATGCCCGTGTGGGCCTAGACACCCGTGTAACCTACACGCCCAATATGGTCTAACCCGTGTTGCCCACATGACCTTACTCACACCACCACACGGTCGTGTCTTGTGCACAGCCCTGCCTTGGTCAAACACACAGTCGTGTCTCACACACGGTCGGGCACACACCCGTGTAGCGTTGACAAAATGCATTTTTGACTTTCACTGAAACCCAATTTTTTGCATTTTGGATAAACACCTGGTACGGTTTCGGTGCGAAAACACTCCTGAGCCACACAATACCCGATTTCCTAAATGACTCTAACTACAATTCCACAAGAAGAGAGTCTCATACTTCACGATTTGCTGCAAAATGCACAAAAACACCAAAGAATTAGAATACCGAGATTGAATAATAAAATTGTGATAAAAAGAAGAGAGCAAGGGAAAGGAATTGTCAGTTGATAGAAAATGCAGAGAAGGGGGAAAACCATCATCAAATTTTTTTCTCTAGAAAGAGAGAAAAATTTTGGGAAAATAAAATAAAATAATTTAATTTAATTTAATTTGAAAGAAAAATCCTACTAAATGCCAACTCCCCACTAACCCACTAACCAACAACTTGATCCTCAGAATTTTAGCTCTACTGAAGATCTATCAGACAACCGAGCAAAAATTAACACGCTCACTCACGCAGGGATTCAAACACAGAACCTCCAACACACTAACTCCTTACCACTTGAACCAGCAGGCTCATTCTGATATGAGTTTGCTAAAGATAGAGTATAATCTAATCTATCAAGGATAAGGCTAGGATTAGAAAAATAACAAAATTTACAAATGCGAGACTTGAACCCAAAACCTCAAACACATGCTCAAAACACTTAGCCACTGAAGCAAATACATATTTGTGTTAGGTATTTATAGAAACAGAAATAAATTAAGCGGGGCGTTACACGTAAGATATAAAGCACGACTTGTAGCACAAGGATTTTCGCAAATGCCCAACATTGATTATGGAGAGACATTCTTTTGTGGTGAATGCAATCATATTTAGATATCTTATTAGTCTGACTGTAAGTAAATAACTTGGCATGCATCTAATGGATGTGGTTATAGCCTATTTGTATGGTACACTTGATAGTGAAATTTATATAAAAATCCTTGAAGGATTTAAAATCCCAGAAGGATATAGAGTTTCTTGGGAAAATTGCTCGATCAGATTAAAGAAGAGATTATATGAATTAAAACAATCTAGACGTATCTGGTACAATCGTCTTCGTGAATACTTGTTAAAAGAATGTTACAAAAATGATCCAATTTTTCCATGTGACTTTATAAAAAGTTTTCGATCATATTTTGTGATAATTGCTATTTATGTTGATGATTCAAAATACGGGAAATTTTCTAAATAAAATATTTGAGATAAAAGATCTTGGAAACACAAAGTTTTTTCTTAGCTTACAGATCGAGCATTTAAAAGATGGAATTCATGTTCATCAATCAACTTATATGGAAAAGATATTAAAGAAATTTTATATGGATAAAGCACACCCATTGAGTAATCCGATTGTTGTACGATCGTTAGATGTGAATAAAGATCAATTTCGTCATTGCGAGAATGATGAATATTTTCTTGGTCCTGAAGTACCATATCTAAATTCCATAGGGGCATTGGTATATCTTGCAAACAACACAAGACTTGATATAACTTTTGTTGTAAACTTGTTAGCAAGATTTAGTTCTTCTCCAACGCGTAAACATTGGAATGGAATTAAACATGTATTTAGATATCTCAGAGGGACAATTGATATGGGTTTATTTTTTTCAAATGATTCAAAATCTCTATTAATAAGCTATGCTGATGCTAGATACTCATCAAATCCATATAAAGATCGATCTCAGACAGGTAATTTATTTACAAGTGGGGGTATTACCATATGATGGCATTCAACAAAGCAAACATTAGCTGTCGCTTCTTCAAATCATATAGAAATAATTGCAAAGCATGAGGCAAGTCGAAAGTGTGTTTGGCTAAGGTTATTGACCCAACATATCCAGAAGATATGTAATTTGCCTTTACATGAAAAGATTCCAACTATCTTATACGAAGATAATACAGCATGTATAGCTCAATTGAAGGGTGGTTACATCAAAGGTGACAGAACGAAACATATTTCACCAAAACTATTCTTCAGCCATGATCTTGAGAAAGTAGGAGATATAAATGTTCAACAAATTCATTCTAGTGATAATTTAGCAGATCTTTTTGTTAAGGCATTGCCAACTTCAACATTTGAAATACTACTACACAAAATTAGAATGTCTCAACTCAAAGATGTAATGTAATGTTTCCATTAGGGGGAGTCTAAACACAAGTTGTACTCTTTTCCTTTAACCAAAGTTTTGTCCCATGGGGTTTTCCTGGTAAAGGTTTTTAATGAGGCAACTTGTAATAGAAGATTGTGTACAATTTTTCCTTTCTTAGGTTTTTTATCCTATAGGGTCTTTCCTAATAAGGTTTTAATAAGGCACATTATATACCAATGGATATCCAAGGGGGAGTTTTATGAATATCCTATTAAGTGGATGTCCATTAAGATCAAGATAAGTTTTGATCTGCTTTAATTCTAATAGTCATTAGAATTAGATCTCTACTTCATTTATACTTCTTATGCCTATAAATAGAAACTTTGAAGAAGCATTATAGTCATCCTATTGATCAATAAAATACATTCTCTATTACTTCCCATATTTTCTTTATTCTTTACTCTCTCTATCTCTCTTTATTTTATAATAGTTATTATTATTCAATCAAGAAACCTAAGAGATGAATATGGAAATGTAGATGAGAATTATTAAATGGTTTAACTAAGAGTAGTAATTGATACATAATGACTAAATCATAAGATATCAAGATTTAGAGGATTGGATGAAGAATTAATCAAACGCCTCAAATAACAAATAAACCATTTTAGTAAGTTAGTGGAGAAGCATCGCAAAAGCCATAGATTTCCACTCAATTTCTTATGCTTAAATAGGAACCATTGATGTTTTAATTAAAAAGGTTAATAATTGAATTAAATAAGCTAAGTGGGAAAGAGAAAGAGATGATTTTATATTCTTTTTCTTTTTCAAAAGGTGGCAATAAGGAATGAAAGAAAAGAAATGTTTTCTTCAAGCTCCTCCATGGTCGTGAGCTTCTATTCTCCATGGTTGTGAGCTTTTATTAAAGGGATAAGTGATTTCTTCCTTAAATTTTGATTAATTAATGACTTAAGGTGATGGCTAGGCATGGGCCTATACATGTGAAGGTTGAATATTGATAGGAAAATGCTTAATGGACAAGGTAGAGTACTTAGAAAGTGTAGAGAAAGAGCAGAGAAAACTTGAACAATAAACATGTTTTTGGAAGCCTTGATGTTCCTAGATTATAGTTCTAAAGTTGAAATTACATTTGAACAGAATAATTTTGAGTTATACGAAATTCGGACATTTAAGTTTCAAGTACCGAAGGCTAAGTATTCATGAAATCTCAATTAAGATTAGCCATTACATGGCTATCTAGTGACTTCATTTTCTAGTTATGTGCTTTGTACGTTTAAGTAAAAAAAGAGTTAAAAGAAAAAGCTCCAAACACTATGGATAAAGGAAAGATTGGAGAGATGAATATTGGAAGATTTTCACTTACCTTAGTCATTTGAATAGATAAGTTCAATTGAAACTTACTACACCTACTTGTTTTCGTGTTTAAAGTAATGTGTCAATAGGTATAAAATGGCTCAACAACATGTAAGATATACAACTTAATGAAATTGGTATGTATGCTTATTGAATAGTTAAAGACCATGTTTAATGAATATTGGTGCAACATGCTTGTGAATGGTTAAATTATGGAAATGTTAATTAAATATCTAACAATGGTAAAACTTTAAGTTGTTGTAGTGGTGTTTACATTGAACATTTTGTGCCACTATTTGTATGGTGAGAAATGTCATGTCTATACGAACCATAAAAGTTTGAAATATTTGATAACCAAAAAGATTTGAATTTGCGTTATTGAAGATGGATTGAATTACTAAAATAGATTATCTGATAATAGATTATCATCCAGGTAAAGCAAACATTGCTACTGATGCTTTGAGCCAAAAATCCCTTTTCGCTCTTTATTCAATGAATGCTCGACTTAGTTTAGAATGTGATAGGTCCATTTTAGCTGAGTTGTGGGTTAAGCCTTTATTTTTACATAGGATTCGGAACTATAGACCAAAGATCCAAACTTGTTGGCTAAGCAGGAAATGGTTGAAAATGGTCAGGTAGCTTATTTCAGTATTGGAGCTGATGGTAGTTTGTATTTTTGAAATAAATTGTGTGTACCGGAAGATCCACGGTTGAAATAGGATATCTTAATGAAGCTCATAAAAGTGCTTATTCAGTACACCCGAGTGGCACGAAAATGTATTGCGATTTGAAACAAAGATACTGGGTGCCAAGAATGAAACAAGAAATTTTTGAGTTTGTGTCGAGATGTATTATGTGTCAATAGGTAAAAGTTGAACACCACGTTTCATCTAGTTTGTTACAACCGATCATGATTCCCGGGTGGAAATGGGAACGTGTTACTGTGGATTTTTTATTAAGATTACAATTAACATCGAAAAAGAAAGATGAGATTTGGGCTATCATTGACCGGCTAATGAAGTCTGCACATTTTATACATATACGAATGGATTACTCACCTGAAAAATTAGTTGAACTATGTCTCTAAAATTTTCAGATTGCATGGTGTTACGTTGTCGATTATTTCAGACCGCGACCCGAGATTTACCTCCAGATTTTGGAGTAAGCTACACAAGGCCTTGGGTACCAAATTGAAAATGTGCAAGGATACACAGCCATTATCAAGTAATATGTAAGTATTAAGATTTATCATCTCCATAAGGATTGTATATGCTAATTAATATTTGTAAAATTAACTAATCACAAAATTGGTGAAAAATAATCAAAAAGTGTGATGTGGCAATTAATCTTTTAACGCCCTAAATAATTTAATTCTGCTTGTAGTGAAATTTGGCATAAATGTGTATCTACTTCAGTGGTTAAGTGTTCTGGGTATGTGTGTGAGGTCTTGGGTTCAAGTTCCACTTTTAGCAAATTCTGTTATTTTCAATCCTAGCATTATTCCTACTGGGTAGGCTTATGTAATATTGTTTGTAAACTCGTATTTTCGAGTGATAAGGAGTTAGTGTGTTGGAGGCCCTGTGTTCAAATCCTTGTGCGAGCGTGAGTGTTAATTTTTTCCTCGGTTGTCTGGAGAGTTTGGGTAGAATTAGGATTCTGAGGTTGTTGGATGAGGATTAAGGTGTGGGTTAGTGGAGATTTTATGGTTAGGGAGAGGTTAGGATATTAATTAGTTTTATTTTATTTTCATTAATTTTTCTCTCTCTTCCCTAAACTTTTCTGACGTCAGTTTTGTTCTCCTCTCTTTCCTTTGATTTCTTTTTCCTTCTCTACCAACAATCTCTTCCTGCTCCTCTGAATTTCTACCATATTTTTTGTTTTCGTCCTTTCTAATTTCGGTGTTACGAATTTCTGATCATTGTGTGCGTCTAGGTGAGTGGAAGTGGTGAGTTTTTCTCTTCGTTTAGGGGTAATCGTTAAAGTTTATTTAAGTCAAGTTCGCTTTTCGCTAGTTTTGATTTTTGGGTTGGGCAGTAGTGAATCGCGAGGAACGGGGTTCTTCTCTTGGGAAATTGTAGTAGGATTCATTTGGGAATCGGGTAAGTTTTGAACACTTGAATTTCACCGTTGTCGAATTCGTTAGTTCAGTTTAATTGAGGATTTAGACTAATTTTAGGAGTTTATTATGTCAATTTTAGGTTCTGGTGGTCTCGAGAGTGTTTTTGCATCAAAATTGTACCAGGTGTTTACCCTAAACACCAAAAATTGAGGTTCGATGAAAGCTGAAAAAGGGCACTATCGATGCCACATGAGCGTGTGCCTAGCCGTGTGGCTGGCCATGTGCGAGAACGGCCGTGTGAATGTCGTAGATGTGGCCATGCGCTAGACACGGCCGTGTAACAGCCTGATTTTGGGGCTAGTTAGAATAGTGGTTTCGAAACCACTAATCCGAGGCTGGATAAAATTATTTTTATAATATTTTATGTGTTATAGCATGATTATATAAGTGCATGAAGATTTTGGTGCATGAATTTTAGCAATTGCATGCTTAATTGCGAAAAAAGAGTAAATCGCATAAAGTGCGAAAGTATTGTTCTACAAGCAAAAAGGTGTCTAATAGCTGTAGAATATTATTTGGAGGTCTCTAATGTGCAATTAGACCTTTCTAAGGTTAATAGGTGGTCATAGGGGACAAGGAAAAAAGATTTTCAATGAATTAGGTGAGGTTTTGGTGGTAATTTGTCTAGGAATATAATAAAATAAAGACAAGAAAATATATCTTTTCTTATCCTTCTCTCAACTGAAATTTTCCAAGAAAAACAGCCATGGAAGCTTGAAAATTTTCAGCAACTCCTCACCTCTACAAGTAAGTCATCTTGATGATTATTTTTTATGATTTTTGTACTTTTGATACCCTTGAAGCTTAAGCTAGCTAATGAGGGGACTATTATGCAAAATGGTTGGACTTTTAGGGTGTTTCCATGAGAGTGCTTATGTTTTTTGCTGAGTTTTTATGAAAGAAAATGAATCTTGGGTGTTAAATACACAATTTTTGTGAAAGGTGTTTCCATGAAAACACCTAAAAGGACCTTTTTGTAAAGGTTATAAAATAGGTGGTAAATGTGTGTAATAATTGAAATCTTGAGTTTCTATAAGAGGAAATATGAATCGGCTAGGCTTGGGTGTGTGAAAAATGGACACATTTTATTTTATGAGCCTAGGGGTAAAATCATTATTTTTGCCATAGTATGATTTTTGAGTCACAATGAATAAGCTAAATGTGATGTTATAGATCAAAGAAAACAAGATTCGGACCTAGCACGGATGAAAAGAGAGAAACTGACGATTAGCTCTCTTTTTACCCTTTTGGTATCGAGGTAAGTTCGTTTGTAAATAATGCAACCTTGTGTGAGGTATTTGATATTTCGATATTGTATGAATTGTATATTGTCTCTATGAGATATATTATTTACAAGTTTGATGTGATGTCAAGGAATGAAAATCTTTAATTAAACTTTAAGAATGGATAGAATGCAAATGCCATGTGTAACACCCCTTACCCGTGTTCAATGTCGGAACCGGATACGAGGTATTACCGAACTTATCTTACTTCAACAAAGAACTTTGGGCTATAAAATTTCATTTCAACATAAAACTTCTCGTAACATTCTTATTATGGGCCTACGAGGCCTAAAACATACATTACGATAGGTTTCGAAATTAAACCGAAAACCTTTACGCACTTAGAAAATTTTTGTCTAAATTGGGGCCACACGCTCGTGTGAGATGGAAAACGCCCATGTGGGCAGGCCGTGTGGTCACACACGCCCATGTTCCTAGCCCGTGTGGAATTTATTTTTTATTTCGAACCCACAGGGGTTTTCACACGGCCAAACACATGCCCGTGTCCCTGGCCCATGTCCCTCACACGGCTTCGACACGCCCGTGTCTTAGCCCGTGTGCCAGAACCATTGCATTTTGTTTATGACATCATCACCTCTGTATGGTCACACGGCCAAGGCACACGCCCGTGTCCTTAAACCGTGTGTCGAATTAAATTCCTAATTTTAGGTGTAGACTTCACACGGCCAGGGCACACACCCATGTCCATGGCCGTGCCTCCTACACGACTGAGACACACGGCCGTGTCTCTGTCCATGTGTTTACTACTAACTATAGAGCATACTGACTTGTAAGCATAGTATGCATGGGGACACAAGGCCAATCAACACACCCAAGGGGCTGACCGTGTGTCACACACGGCCTAGACACACGCCCGTGTCTCTACCCGTGTGGACATTTAAAAGGCTATCTACCAAGCCAAATGCCACCCTATAAAGCAACCATACTTACACCAATTCAATCCAACACATATCAGGACTATAAAGTACTTCTAAAGATTCAAAATCAAGATATCCACACAATTATATCCTTAATGAATTTCATCATCATTGAATATATATATAACTTGTCAATTATTTGCCCAATTCCAATAACCACTAACAAAATGAATTTAGCAACATTTATAGCCAACACTTTGCTAACAAATATGACATAAAAAAGAGAGGCTAAGTCCTATACATGCCATACTCAAAATGAATTTAACTATGCTATACCAAAGAGTAGTCGATAGTGTGATTTCCGATCTATGACGTTCCACGAATTCTCGAGCTAACTTGGTAATGCTACAATAAAAAGGAAATAAGAGGGGTAAGCATAAAGCTTAGTAAGTATGCATGAAATAAATAACAACACAAGGCCCATAATGTCATCCATCCAAGGCATTAAATAAAACACAAAGTCTTCGGCACATTGCCATAACTTACTCATGCTTACTCTTACAAATTGCATATCATAACACATATCGTAAACTTTTCTTGTGAATTACTCACATGTATACCACTTCATCACACGAATTTAGCACTAATCTCATTTCTATTCCAAGGTTAACTATTTATCCCACTAAATCACTTGGGATATGTGATGATACCTATTCATCGTCATTCACATAATATGACGCCAATGCCACATCCTAGAAGTGGTCTTACATGGGGTCACCTCTGAGTGTCGATGCCATATCCCAAATATGGTCTTATACGGGATCTCATATCAATTATCGATGCCACATCCCGGATATGGTCGTATACAATTTTTCTTATTCAATGCTGAAGCCATATCCCAGATATGGTCTTATACAGGAACTCAACACAGTGCCGAGGCCATGTCCCAGACATGGTCTTACACGAGACCTTACCCATCTCCTATCTCATTAATAATGTTCTCACATTCACTATAGTCCAACCGGGACTTCAATAACATCATAACTCAAATTCATAGAAATATTGTACAACATTACTAGTATTAATCATTTAGAAACTTAATAACATGATGTTGAATTTACTGCACACAAACTTACCTCGATTTTCAAAATAGGCTAGATTGTTGATCTAGTCTGATACTTTGTTCTTTCCCTGGTCGAGGGTAATTCTTTGTTCTTCTTGATCTATAATAGCAAATTAGCTCATTTAATTATCACATTAACTAATGCATTTCAATAATCATGCTTTGGCAAAATTACTATTTTGCCCTTAGGTTTTCACAAAATGACCACTTTACCCCTAGGCTCGGGAATCAATTCTAATCAAAATTCTTTCTTTAACGAGCCTAGGTGAACATTTATTACTCTTATGGCAACCATCAAAACCCATTATTTCACACACTTACCTTTTACTTTACAACCTTTACAAAAAGGTTCTTCTAGGTGTTTTTATGGTAACACCCTTCACAAAAGTTGTTTATTAAACATCTATGACTCATTTTCTTCCATAAAAATGCAGCAAACAACATACATGCTCACATGGTAAAACTCTAAACTTTCCACCATTTTGCAAAATAGTCTCCTCTTTTGTAACACCCCAAACCCGGCCTATTCACGCCGACCGAATTTGGAATGCCACTGCGGAACACTTTCAAAAATATTCTTACTTAATAGTAAAAACTGTGGAAAAATTTGTTTCCTTTAATAAAACATTTTCGTGACTTGAAATATTCTAAGTAAAAATTGAAGTTTGTTGTAAAAATATCGGATTCAAACTTTACTTGAGACAATAAAGCCATTTGCAATCAACATTTAAATTGTCCATCCATAATAGAGCATAATAATAAAGATGCTTAATAAAAGTACTTAAATACTTTAATGGGCCTTTTTACATTAAACATTTAATCAGAATAATGAAAATGTAGATACTTAATTAATCAAAATATCCTTTTTGCATGAGAATCCGCTTCCACATGGCCACCTTTGTATCCACTCCGACCCGGTCCAAAAATCACGATCACTTGAAAAGTTTAGAAAAATTGGGTGAGTCACCAAGACTCAGTGCATAGTTAGTACACATGTCCTCACATATGGGCTTAGCCCATATCCACATAGTCCATACACATGAGTATACAATTATGAAGCCCATATCCACATAGTCCATACACATGAATATACAATTATGAAGCCCATATCCACATAGTCCATACACATGAATATACAATTATGAAGCCCACATCCACATAGTCCATACACATTTTTATACATTCATCAATAATCATTTATTATCACAAATCACTGAAAGGTTAATACCATAACCACTAACCTGATTATTCGATCACCCCCTTGGGTATCCATCATCTTAACCCTAATTTTGGCTAACATGCACAACATATACATTTACATAAAATAACACATACAACACATATAACAAACAAAAGAACAGTGCGATAACTACGCACCAGACTATAGCGAGATCCTAATCTATCGAATCTAACAAAATCTAAAGTCCCGAAACTTGTCCTACTGCTGTCGATTTGCCTTTATAACCAAAGTTAAAAATCGGTTAGCCACTTAAATACCAAAATGGCCTAAGGCCGAATAGCACCACCACTTACCTTGAGCACTTCAATTCCCGAAAGACTCCTTTGTGCTCCTTAACACTAGCTACACACAAAAAGAGCACATCACTATAGCCTTATACACATTCGGCCACCCCTAAAACCAAGGTCAACATTCGGTTATTATCAAAGCCCAAAATATAGCCTATGGCCGAAAGTCATACTTCCTTACCTTGCTTATTTCGATCCCGAAACACCACTTGTTCTGTCGATTTGCTCTGGTTATCAAAATTCCTACTAAAACATTGTTAGAAACGGCTAATACTCACATCTATGAACAATGGCCCTTGGCCGAATGTTATACTTACCATTTACCATGAATAGTCGAACCACAAGACTCCTTTTAAAGCCCTAACACCGCTACGAAAAGAACACTTATAAAAGCTTAATGCACATTCGGCCCTCCTTAGAAATCAAGGTTTAACCATTGATTTTGTCACTTTAATGGAAAGAAATCCAAACTGATCGCTAGGAGAGAACTTACTTACCAAAACGATTGAAGAAATCACAAACACGTAGTCGACAAAGACACCTTCTATAAAGGTTCAAATGCTAAGGTGTTTGGCACTAATAATGGAGAGAAAAGAGTGAAGAAAGAGGCTATGGTTCAAATGATAATGAAACATGCGGCTAACAACAATGAAGGAAACATTTGCTAGCCGAAATACTCCCTAGCTTCTAAAACTTGTAACAAAAGAAGAAGAATGAAGCTCTCTTGAGATTCGGCTATGGATCAACATAGAGGATTTGGCTTATGTCAAAAAGATGGAGAGAGAGAGAGACCAATTAGCATTCGGTAGCAAACTAGACACTTCACAAAAGAATTTGGCACCTCCTTTGCTACAAGAAAATCGACCAAGATAGCCCCTAGAGAGAGAGCTTCAATCCGCCAAGCACCAAAATGGGAAGAAAAGAAAATAGCCTAAGAAAATTCAGCCATGCTCTCTTGTCAAACCCCAAAGCGGACCATGCTCCTCTCCCATACTTCAAACGGCCATGCTCCAAACGCAAAGAAAGTAAAAACAAAAATTAAGAATTTTGGCCATGCTTACTATAAAAACAAAAATTAAGAATTTTGGCCATGCTTACTATGACAAGGCTGGCCATGCTTCTCTCTTTTTCCCACATCCATTGAAAATTCCTAACATCAAATACCAATGAACATTGTTTATTTATTCCTCCATTACTACCCCATTTCCTATATAAAATAATAACATAAAAGCAATACTTCCCATACCTTGCAGCAGCATAGAAGTAAATAAAATAATCAGCATGCTTTTATGAATTAAATGCCCATGCAGGCCATTAATCACGCCGGAACAAAAAGAAAAACAAACCCCCAGGTGCGCCTCCAAAGTCTCGAACCCGAGACCTGAGGAAGCATCTCCTCACCTTCTGCCACTCGACCATTGCGCATTTCATGCCAATAAACGCATTGAAAATTCTTTTAAACCCTTATTCCTTAGCTCCCCTTGCTTATGCGCCAGACCAAAAATAAAACGCACTCACTGCTGTCAACAAGGCTCGAACTTGAGCCCTCTTAAGGCTCCCTTGCTGCAGCGTCCAAACCACTTTACTACTGGTTCGTTGATGTCAAAATCTCGCCACAAATTATTATAAAGCCTCCTTCAAAGCAGCGCCATTTTGCAAAATAAAACGCTTATACCGCGCCCAAGACTCGAACTCCTGACCTGATTGTGGCGTCACTCCCAAGCCTTAAGTGGCGCATGGAAACCACTTTACCAGGGCATTTCATATGCCATAATCTGCCAAAATATTCCTTTAAGGCCTCCTTGCGTTGTTACCCTTTTTAACCCAAAATTCCAAAAATTTCCAAAATACTCCCTTTTAATCCAAGAGTTTTAAAAACCCCTAAAACACATTCAAACCACTCTTAAGGCCCACCAACACTTGAGTTATGCTCCAAACGCACAACTCCTATTTCAGGATATTACATCTTTAGCTAGCTTAAGCTTTGAGGTTCCAAAAGTACAAATATCATTAAGAAAAACCATTAAAATCACTTACTTATAGGGAGAAGAGTTTGCTAAAATTTTAAAGCTTTCAAACCCCTATTTTACTTGTATTTTTCAATGGAAGAAGATGAGTGAAGAGAAGGATATCATCTTTTCTTTATTTTAATATAAAACAATCAATTTAGTCACCAAATCCTTACCAACTTTGACTAATTTTGACTTTCTTATCCCCTATGGCCGGCCACCTTATGTCTAAAGGTCTATTTGCACATTAAAGACCTCCAACTAAGATTCTATGGCTATTAGGCACCTTTACTTATAAAATAGAACTTTCGTACTTTATGCGATTTAGTCCTTTTTCACAATTGAGCATACAATCGCTGAAATTAAAGCACCAAAATTTTCATGAACTTATATAATCATGCTGTAAGTCATAAAATGATATAAAAATAATTTTCTCCGACCTCGAATTAGTGATTCTAAAACCACTGTTTCGACTATCCCCTAAATCGGGCTGTTACAATTCTCCCCCTTAAGGATTTTTGTCCTCGAAAATCTTACCGATAAAAAAGGTTGGGATATTGGTCTCTCAGAGCCTCCTCGGGCTCCCATGTAGCCTCTTCTATTCATGTCTTTGCCATATCACTTTCACAAGGGCTATACTTTTGTTTCTCAACTGTTTGACCTTTCGTGCCAAAATTTTAACCGGCTCTTCACCATAAGTCATGTCCGGTTGAATCTATACCTCAAATGGTACAATCACATGTGAAGGATCCGAATGGTATCGGTGTAACATGGACACATGGAAGACATCGTGAATCTTTTCTAGCTCAAGTGGCAAGGCCAAATGATAAGCTACTGGCCCTATTCTCTCGGTCACTTCATAAGGTCCGATAAAACGCGGACTCAAATTGCCTTTCCGGCAAATCTGATGACTTTTCTCCATGGTGATACTTTCAGAAACACTTTATCACCTACTTGGAACTCAATCTCTTTCCTTTTCAAATCTAAATAGGACTTTTGTCTATCTGAGGCTGATTTCAAACATTCATGTATCACCTTTACTTTCTCTTCAATTTCCCTAACCAAATCGACCCTGTGAATCTGATTCTCTCTGAGTTCTGTCCAATATAAGGAATTTTGCCACTTACGCTCATACAATGCTTCATAAGGCACCATTTTCAAACTTGACTGAAAACTATTGTTGTAGGTGAATTCCACCACGGTAAGTATTTTTCCCAATTACCTTGGAATCCCAAAACACAACATCGAAGCATGTCTTCAAGTATCTGTATTACTCTCTTTGACTGTCTGTCGGTTTGCGGATGGGAAGCTGTACTGAAGTTCAATTTTGTGCCTAAGGCCTCTTGTAACTTTTTCCAAAACCGTTACTTAAATATCAGATCTCTATCCGAAATAATTGATAACAGTACTCTATGAAGTCTAACTACCTCTGACACATACAAATCAGCCAACTTATCAAGCAAATAATAGACTCGTACAGGTATGAAATGGGCTGACTTTTTAATATATCGACCACGACCTACACAACATCTTTCTTCCTTGGTGATAATGGTAAACCCGTCACAAAGTCCATGGTAATACGGTCCCATTTCCACTCGGGAACCATAATAGCCTGAAGTAGACTCGAAGGTACTTGGTGTTCAGCCTTAACTTTTTGGCAAATTAGGCATCTCGATACAAACTCGAAAATGTCTTTCTTCAAACTCGGCCACCAATACCATTTACTCAAGTCATTGTACATTTTCGTGCTACCTAGATGCACAGACAAACATCTATAATGTGCTTCATGCAGAATCTTCTGAATAAGCTCACCACTTCTGGGTACATAGACTCTATCTCGAAACATCAAACATCCAACAGGACTTATTCGAAAGTCCAACTCAGTATTCGACTCACATAAAACTATTTTGGCTTGTAAGTCGTTGTCACCTTTCTAAGCTTCACAAATCTCTTGGAGAAACAATGGTCTAACCCTCAACTCGGCTAGAATAGTGATAAACCGTAAATGTAACATATTTTAAGCCCACATTTAGCATGCTTTTGGATGATTTAAGCCTTGAATTATGTAATTTGGTGTTCTTAATCCTTTGCTTTCATGTTTTATACTCAGAAGAGCACCGGATAACGGAAAGAATGGAAAACAGGCCCAAAACAAAGTAAATGAGCCATATCATGAAATCCACACGGCCTGGGCCTAAGACCACATGGTCGTGCCTCATTCAATAGCTTCGAACACAGCCTGGCCACGACTTACACAGGTGTGTGCCATGGGCGTGTCCCTGCCGTGAGAAAAAGGAGTTTCACTCGAATTAGGATACTTAGGGGCAAAGAAACACATTCAGAAGCCTATATAAACACCCTAAGTATAACCTAAAAGGGGGGAACCTAAGACTTTGTCAGGGGGCGTCCAGCTAGGCCAAAGAAGGCAGACTTGTAGGGATTTACTCGAAGATAGCCGGTTGATTCATCTCAAGAAGCCAGAATTATACTCAAGACGGAGGATCTCTCCTTCAATTCCTTCGAGGGGGTTTTAGGGATTTCTTATGTTTTGTTTTATCTTTTCTTTTGAGATGTTTTCTTTTATTATTATGAACTAAACCCTCAGATACCTGAGGGGGAATGAAACCTAAGATGCATCTTGTTATCGTTTGCTAAACTATATGATAAATATTTCACTTGTTCATAATTATGTGTTCTTAATTCTTGTATTGATATTTTTGGGATATTAATTCAAGTATGATGTGCTTAGGTGGAGGAGCAAAAGTCCCTACCTAAGAGTAGATCTAGCATAGTTAAGCGGAATTGATCGCACTCCTAGAGATAGGGTGATGAGATTTTGTTGGATTAGGGTGAAACCTAATATGGGAGTCCATAGATCGAGTTAATGCAATTCTAGGGGTTTTAATCAGAAAGAGATTTCAATTAACCAACCTAGGGTTAGACGTTCGTCGCCTCGAGAAAAGGATTAATATAACTTAGGGAATCTTATAGATCAAGTCAAATGAATAAATCTTCTGGTTCAGAGTTAGATAACAAGTAAAGTCTACGTGGATTCTTCCTTGGGTGTCGTCTTAATCAATTGGTTTTTCCTAAAAGTTATTCTCCAAATTCATTCTTCTTTGCCTTAAAGTCTTTAGTTTAGTAGTTAGTTAATTTTAGATTAGATAAAAATCCACTTAATTCTTAGGCTAAATAATAAAAAGAGAGTTAGTATTAGTACTTTTGGTTCCTTTGGGTTCGACATTCTGGTCTTACCTTAACTATACTATTGTTCGATAGGTGCGCTTACCTCAAATCGTTGTCATAGTTAGTTTCCAGGTTCGATCATTCTTTATATAAATTTTAAGACTTTGACATCATATAAAACAAATACCAAATAGAAAATCCATCCATGTATTCATGGCTCTCAGCGCAAACAAGGATTTTCTGCTCAAAGCATCGGTGACCACTTTGCCTTTCCCGGATGGTAGTCAATCACTAGCTCATAATCCTTGATCAGCTCTAACCATCTTTGTTACCTCAAATTCAATTCCTTTTGAGTCATCAAGTATTTTAGGCTTTTATGGTCGGTGAATATCCGACACCTTTCACCATATAAATGGTGTCTCCATATCTTTAATGCAAACACAATGGCAGCCAACTCTAAATCTTGGTTTGGGTAATTTTTCTCGTGCTGCTTTAATTGTCTAGAAGCATATGCAATCACCTTTCCCTCTTGCATAAGTACACAACCCAATCCATTCATGGATGCATCACTGTAAACCATAAATTCTCTTCCCGGCTCAAGTTGCACCAAAACAGGAGCCTCAGTCAACAACGCCTATAGTTTCTCAAAACTCTGTTGGCACTTTTCTGTCCAATCAAATTTCACATCTTTTTGCAATAGCCTCGTCATCGGAGAATCTATCATGGAAATCCCCTTGATAAAATGCCTACAATAGGCAGCTAGGCCCAGAAAACTCCTCACCTTAGTTATGTTCCTTGGCGGTTTCCATTCAACAATTGCTAAAATCTTACTCGAGTCCACTCTAATTCCATCTTCGGAGACAATGTGCCCCAAAAATCCAACTTCCTTAAGCCAAAATTCTAACACCCCTAACCCGTAACCGTCGTCGGTCTAGGGTTAAGAGGCATTACCAGACAACCGAAAACTTTTATGGACATTGCAAAACATAATCCGACAAAACACATCAAATTGTTCCTTAAATAGGTCTTTGAGACCTTAAACATGCTTTAGAATAGGGCTGGGACTAAACCGAACATATACAGAAATTCACATAAATTTAAAAAATTTTCAAAGTTATAGAGGTCACACGCCCGTGTGGGCAGGTCGTGTGCCTCATACAGCCTCAGACACACCCGTGTGTCTAAGCCGTGTCAAAACAGGGCATACCTACTGACTTCTCTACATGGCCGTGGACACGCCCGTGTGCCTCACCCGTGGTCGCTACTGACCTGCACCACACAGCCAATCACATGCCCGTGTGTCCAGCCCGTGACCACTACTGACTTGATCCACACGGCTAGTCACACGCCCGTGTGTCTTGCCCGTGGTCGAGTCTGACTTGTTTTGAATTTCAACCACGAGGGACATGGTCGAGCCACACGCCCGTGTGCTCAACCGTGTGGGCAATTATAGGCCATTTTCAAGGCCAAAATGCCACCCACACATTGAGATATCCCTACAAGCAACATACCAATTCAATTTATGCCAAAATAACCAACTTTTCTAAGCATTCAAAGGCATTCAAGCATACCATTTTAAACAACATTTAATTCAACATATTCCCAAGAATTTCCAAACATGATTCATTTACAAACCTACCATTTCAACATAGTCATCATTCATCAAACACTTATACTTACTTTGCATCAATAAGCTTACCATTACCTTAACCATTTCATAACCATAGAACCATACCAAAACCAAACATCATAAACAAGACTCTTCATTCATTACACAACCATTTAACTAGCCATATCACATGGCTATCGACATATTTCAAACATAACTTAAGGTAACTAGCCTATACATGCCATACTTTAGTATATACATTTTCAAAAGGGTACCAAAATAAGATTGAGTAATATGATGGTGATCCTCGATGATTCCCCGAGCCTTCAGTAGCTTTGACGATCTATAAAACAGAGAAAACACACATAAAGTAAGCTTTCAAAAGCTTAGTAAGCCATATACAAATAAACTTAACATAAAATTCATATAGCCACATTGATACAATAACATTAATGTTTCACATTTGCAAATTTATCACATATCATTTGGCTCATTTGTTTAGCCATTACTTACCCACATTCCATAGCTCAAGGTATCACTTTACTCATAGCTCATTCAAGCTTGTATCACATATATCTCATCAAATCTATTCACATATTCATTTTAGTAAGCTCATTTGAACACTTACCTTTCCAACGTTCCTGAATTATTTATACATTTCACATAGACATCCATCTCTCAGACTTGCCCGTTGAACCATTCGAAACTAAATAGGATACTCAGAATGCTCAGAATAGTCGTACAATGCCAACGTCCCAAACGTGGTCTTACATGTAACCAAATATCAATGCCACTGTCTCAGACAGGGTCTTACACGAATCAATACGATACCAATGTCCTAGACATGGTCTTACACGTAAATCTCGTATCGAAGCCAACGTCCAAGATATTGTCTTCCACAAAATCTTGAATCAATGGCAAAGCCCCAGACGTGGTCTTACATGATATCACATATCAAAAACCTATGTCATGACATATGTAATCCTATCTATTCATTGGTTCGTACGGCACTTCTTGGACTTAGATACACTGTCGATGCTATCTCGAATTCTATGTACATAACATCTCGAGCATAATCAACACAAGCTAAATTTCATATATGCATAATTAACTCATTTCAAATGTATTTATTTGTATATTAACTTACCTCGGATTCGGTTAACGTACAGACTCACCTATTCGATCACTTTCAACTTTCCGCGATCTAAGTTCGTTTTCTTCGGTTCTTGATCTATACATATTCAAATTTAATCCATTTATTCACCAAACCATTCAATTCAATCCAAAAACACATATTTAGGGAAATTTACAAATTAGCCCTCATATTTTCACATTTTAACATTTGAGTCCTTATTTCACAAAATCACAAAATACACAAAATCTTATTACACCCATGCTTAGCCAAATTCTCATGTAGTCTATACAAGTCCATGCATTTCATTTATTTCACAATTTAGTCCCTCAAAATATTATTTTCTCAATTAAATCCAAAATACTCAAAATCATCAAAACTTCAAAGACAAAACACGTTAATCTAACACATATATTTCATATTTCACCATCAAACATCACAAAACTCATGTGTTCATCAATGGCACATTCCAAAATATTCATCAATTCACAAAATTGAAGCATGGGTTTCAAAGTACTCGAAGCAACAATTACGAAAATGTAGAAATTATCAAAAATCGACGCAAAACATTCCTCGAATTAACCAAAAATGCGCCGAACCCTAGCTTGTTCTTTTTCTTTTCTTTCCTTTTGATATTTGGCCAAAGATGATAGGAAAATGGCCATTTTTTCATGCTTTTGTTTCATTTAATTAACATATTACCAAATTTACAAATTTACCCTTTATTATTAACATATAAAACTTATAATATACAAGCCCATAACCGTCCACTACTATATTTAATGGTCTAATATCCATTGAAGGACTTCACCTTTAATAAGCCATGTCAATTCATCTCCTTAACATATAGAATGTCACTTTTACCTTTTATGCAATTTTGTCCTTTTCTTTAATTAAGCACATAAATGGACAAATTAAGTCACGAAACTTTCATACATGCTTAATCACATAAAGTAGGCACAGAAAATAATATTAAAATATTTTTTTGACTCGGATTTGTGGTGCCGAAACCAATGTTCCAACTAGGGTCTAAACCGGACTGTTACAAAAATTCACTTTTACTAAACTTGGCATATAATTGTTTATCTCTCAAAATTTGCAGAACTATTCTCAATTATTCAACATGCTCATTCTCAGCCCGAGAGTAGGTCAATATATCATTAATAAAGACTACCACAATTAGATCAATATATCATCAATAAAGACTACCACAATTTTATCCAAAAATGGCCGAAAAATACGATTTTTCAAATCCATGAAAACTGTAAGGGCATTTGTTAAACCAAAAGGCATGACCAAAAATTCATAGTGGCCATACCTCGTCCAAAATGAGGTTTTTGGCACATCCGAGTCCTTGACTCTTAACTGATAATATCCAGACCTCAAGTCTATCTTGGAAAACACTGTGGCTACCTTCAACTGATCAAACAAATCATCAATTCTCGGCAACGGGTACTTGTTCTTCACAGTTACCTTATTGAGCTGCTGATAATCTATACATAATCTCATGGACTATCTTTCTTCTTCACAAATAATGCGGGAGCACCCCCACGGAGAAAAATTCAATCTTGGGAAGCCTTTGCCCGTTAATTCTTACAACTGTCTTTAGTTCTTTTAGCTTGGCTGGAGCCATTCTGTATGGAGCAATAGAAATGGGGGCAGTACCAGGAGCTAACTCAATACCAAATTTGATTTCTCTAACCGGAGGTAGCCCTGGCAACTCCTCTGGGAAAACATCTGGATATTCACATACTATGGGCACTGATTCGATTCTTAACTCAGTCTCCTTCGTGTTCATCACAAACGTAATGTAAGCTTCGTACCCCTTTCTTAAATACTTTTGAGTCAACAAGAAAAATATCAGTACTGGCAATCTGTCTTGCTTATCTGATTCAATAGAATAAGATTCCCATTTTCACATTTTAACACAATAAACTTCCTTTCACTGTAACAGCCCAATTTTGGGGCTAGTCGAAACAGTGGTTTCGAGACCACTAAATTGAGGGAAAACTATTTTGATGTCATTTTATGTGTTATTGCATTAAAATATGGCTATGTGGAAATTTTGGTGTTTTAATTTGAGTGATAGCATGTTTAACTGTAAAAAGGGACTAAATTGCATAAAGTGCAAAAGTTCCATTATAAGTGGTAGAGGTGTCTAATAGCCAAAGTCTATAAATTGGAGATCCTTAAAGTGATATTAGGCCAATTAATTAGTGATGGCCAGCCATATAGGAGCTAGGGAAACAATATTTTAATGTTGGTCAAATTTGGTGGATATTAGGTGACAAAAATGAATAAAATAAAATGAAAACAGATGTTATCATCCTTTCACTATTCCTCCACCTTCATCCACTGAAAATTTGAAGAGAAGTAAAGGTTTTTAAGCTCAAAAATTTCAACCAACATACTCCCTAGCAAGTAAGTGATTTTGAGGTTTTTCTTAATGATTTTTATACTTTTAGAGTCCCCAAAAGCTTAAGCTAGCTAATGAGGGGACTAATTTGTGATATGGTTGAAAGTCTAGGGACTTGCCATGAGAATGGTTATGTTGTTAGCTGAGTTTTTGTTGAATAAAATGAATGTTAGGGAGATGGGAAACAACTTTGGTGAAAGGTGTAGTCATGAAAACACCTAAATAGGACCAAGTTGTAAAAGTTGTGATTTTGTAATATATGCATGAAATAGATGAACTTGTGAGTAGTTGTAGAAGAAATAAATGTTCAGATAGGCTTGTTTATTGAGAAAGTGAGTTGAAAAATAAATTACAAGCCTAGGGTCAAAATTGTAACTTTTGCCATAGTACAAGGGCAAAATGGTCATTTTTGCCTAAGTGTAGATTTTGATGCATTATAATCATAAAATGATCTAAATGAATGGATTTCATTAATATAGATCAAGAAGAGCGCGAAATCAACCTTGACCGTAGAAAAGGCAATGTGGCGGATTAAACCATTAGTTAACACGTTTTGCACGGAGGTAAGTTTATGTGAAAATGATGCATTTTATATATACATTCTTGTTGCTAATTAGTGCATGGAAAAATTGATAACATCTATGATTCAAGTGGATAGAATGTGGTAGTTATTGAATAACTCTAGTGTGAATGATAGAATGGATATGTAAGTGTGGTATATTAATACTTGACGGTGGGCTAAGTGCAATACCACCTTAATACTTAATTACGATGGGCTATGTGCTCTACCATCGTCTATTTATCATTTTTTGGGCTATTTGCGATACCACCATAACTAACCTCTTTGGTGGGCTATGTGCGATATCACCCTAATAAAGACTGATGGTAGGCTAAGTGCGAAACCACCGAGTAATTTGATTATGAGTAGTTGATTGAAAGATTATGATGTGTTGTATTATGTGGCACTGTAGTGCTAAGTGCGGGGAGGCATGCTAATAAATGTATACATTAAGCTTGTGATATGGTTTGGATGTGGAAATGAAAAAACTGAGTAAGCATGATTATGAATGTGGAATGTTTCTTATTTCGTATGTAATGCTATTTATTGTTTAGCACATACTATAATGCTAATTGTTTACATGTAAACTTACTAAGCTTAAGCTTACTCCCCTTTCTTTTCCCTTATTTTATATCGTTTAAAAGCCGAACTAGGATACGTGGATAACCAGAAGATCGCCCACTATATCAGCTCACATTGGCATATTTAGACTTAGTGATTTTGTATATGGCATGTGTAGGGGCTAGACTAGATAGTTTATTTTGTTATTTTGGCCAAAAGTGTGTTGGCCCCTTTTTAAGACAAACTATTTTGTATATTGCCATGGTTGATGGCTTATCTTTTCATCTATGAAAATATGAAGTTATTCATGGAAGTTAATATTGCAAATTATGAGTTGTTTATTGATATGTTGAAAGGGTTCATGTGGTGTGAGCTAGAGGGATGCAAAGAGCTTGGCAAATAGTCTTGTTCTTATCCACATGAGTAGGTACACGAGCGTGTATCTAAGCCATGTGTGACACATGGTCAATCCATGGGCGTGTGCCCATGCCGTGTGAAGTCTGCACCTAGGATTTGAAATTTAAATCGCCACACGATTGAAGCACACGGGCGTGTGCTTGGGCCATGTACTAATTTAGGGTTGATGATGTCATAGTCAAAGAGCTCCACGAATAGAAGACATAGGCGTGTCTAGGTCGTGTGATTCAAGTCAGTGTCGTCCACGGGCATCGAACACGGGCGTGTGAGATGATACATGGGCGTGTTCCTAGACCAACACGGGCATGTGGCCCCTGTTTTGATGAAAAGTTTCTGGCATCTATAAAAGTTCCGAAATTAGTTTTGAAACCTTGAAAGGTATGTTTAGGGCCTCGTAGGCAAAGATTGAGCTTTGCGATAGGTTTAACAGCGATATTTTATTGCCCGTTTTGAGACGTTAAGTGTGATAAGTTAGGTAATGCCTCAAACCTAGTTTCGGCTTCGGATATGGGTAAGGGGTGTTACATTTAGTGGTATCAGAGTTGCGGTTTAGTCGGTTCTTAGACTACCGTAGCGTATGTAAGAGTCTAGCTATACATCCCATAAGCGTATAATGATATTGTGGTGGCTTCTAGTGACTCTAAACTTTGTTTTTATGTAGTATATGGATCCCGATCAATCAGCTGCTGATGACACAGCTAGTAATGCACCGGCTCTCGCGCAAGGGATTGCGCCTATGCAGAGTGAACCTAAGAATACGGTTCAGAGAGAAGAGGCTCGGGTAGCCTTTCTCCAAATAATGAGTAACTAGTACACGAAATATGTACGAGCAAACCCCAATGCTCAACCTCCTCCACCCCTCCTATACCTCAGCCAGTTCCTGTGGCTCCCCAAGGTATAGAATTAGTGAGGACAACTAAGCCCCCGGTAGACAAAATTCAAAAGCAATGGGCTAAGGACTTTCGAGCTAATATAGATGATGACCCTGAGAAGGAAGAGTTCTAGCTTGAGAACTCGATAAGAGTATTTGATGAACTCTCTTGTACACCTGAGGAGAGCTTAAAATGTACCGTGTCTTTGTTGAGGGACTCGGTATACCATTGGTGGAAAATATTAAAATCAGTGGTTTCGAAGGAGAGAGTGATATGGGACTTCTTTTTGGAAGAGTTCCGAAAGAAGTATATAAGCCAGAGGTTTGTGGACCAGAAACGAAAGGAATTCCTTGAATTAAAACAAGGAAAAATGATTGTGGCGGAATATGAGCGCGAATTTGTTAGGCTTAGCAAGTACGCACAAGAGTGCGTGTCTATAGAAGCCATTTTATGCAAGAGGTTTAAGGATGGGCTAAATGAAGATGTCAGACTCTTAGTCGTGATTTTAGAGCTAAAAGAATTATTAGTATTAGTGGATAGGGCCAGTAAGGCCGAAGAATTGAGTAAGGAAAAGAGGAAGGTCGTGAGTGAGGCACGGGATGCAAGAAAAAGGCCGATGCAAGAAAAGAAGAAGGTCGTGAGTGAGGTACAAGGAAGTGAACCCTCGGATGACTATATCAGTCGAGTATTCGCAAATAGAGCGAGGCAACTTATACTCGGGTTCAAGAGTTTAAGCCACCTCGATGGCAAGTGTGGGCAATCCAAAGTCTAAATCGGAGTGCCCATGTTGTGGCAGATATCACACTGGGGAGTTTTGGGAAACAACCAGAATTGTTATAAGTGAGGTTCCCCGACCATTTCATCCAAAACTGCCTCGAAAGGGATGACAAGGAGAAGAAGCAGGAAATAAGATCAAGCAATGTATCTTCTAGGGGTAGGCCGCAAAGGAACCCGGAAAGTGGGGCTAGTAGTAGAGGTGTGTCGCGAGACACTACTGTGAGGCCAGAGGGTCAGGAACCTGCAAGGACTTATGCCATTTGCACTCGCGAAGAGGCATCATCACCAGATGTAATAACGGGTACTTTTTCTCTTCATGACACCTTTGTTATTGCTTTGATTGATCCAGGGTCTACCCATTCTTATATTTGGATGAAATTGGCATCTCGTATATGCATGATTGTTGAGTCTATAGAATTTGTGGTAAAGGTGTCAAACCCGTTAGGTAAACATGTGTTAGTTGACAAGGTGTGTAAGAAGTGTTTGTAACGCCCCGAATTTTGGGCCTAGATGAATTGGGCTTTGGGCTTTGGGTCTCATAAATTTTTTTAAGCAAGAAAATGACAAATTACATGTTGGCTTTAAGGGTTTAATAAACTTGGAGTGTCTAAGGGTGTTGGAGAAGTTTTGGGTTCGAACTTTGAGGAGAAGGAATTTTTAATTAATTATTAAAGAAACCAAGGCGGTGAGTAGATGGGCTTTTAAATAAAAATAGGGAAAATGGCATCAAAGAGCCTTGTGGTGGAGTGGCTAAGTGACGCCACTTAGGGTATAGGAAGGTGGCGTTATGGGCTAGCAAGGAGATCTTAGGTTCGAATCCTAGCTTAGTATTTTTAGTAGTTTAATTCTGGCCTTCTAGAAGGTTGGAAGTGGTGTGATGATGGACTCTAAAGAGAGTGATCAAAAAAAGAAAATCTAGGAAAAGGATTGGGGAGTTACCAGGGAGAAAAACGAGGAGATGAGATGGGGAAGAGTTGGAGAAGGTTGGGACTTTAGGGTAGGTAGAGTTTCGGTTTGTGTATAAATAGGGGGTGCCGAATTCCCCCAATGATATTTCGGTAATTAGAATTCCCTTTGTGCTATTTAGGCAACTATAGTGCTCTGCCGAATTCTCCTTCACTTTTTCTGTTCTAAACCTCGCCTCTTCCTTATTTGTTTTCTTTTCTTCTCTCCTAAAGCCTTAAATCGAATATCATTCTCTTCTTTCTCCATTGTTTGTGTCGTCCCACCTTCATCTCAATTGTTGGGGACCAAATATCCGTGACTTCAAAAGTCGAAAACCTTTGCTCTTGGAGTCGATTTCTTCATCACCCCAAACCTTGTGCCGAATACTCTAGTGACCAAATCTCTATTGTGTTGTCATCATCATTTGATTTTTGGTTGATCAGATCTTGGAAAATCAGAATCAAGCTTGGATATACAAGTCTCTGTCGAAAAGTTATCCATACGTTTCGACTTTTGGGTAAGTGTTCTTGATTTTAGGATAAGTTGGCCGAATAGTCTATAGTAAGGGAAAAGGGTGACTTAAGTGGATACAAGTCACCTATTATTTTGTCTTTATCGATTAAGATTGATGCAGATCTAGGGGATATTCGTGAGTAGTAGCTAAGGAAAGGCTATTAGGACTGGTGGCACACGCTATGGTTAAAGTAAGGCTTCGATTTTTGGTAAATATTGTGGTTAAGTGTGTAATTGATTGGAGGTTGGTATTGGTTGTAGGTTCAAGGCTCAGGATAGTGTAACACGTCTCATTTACCATGTGTGTACATACACTTCACACACGACAAATCGGCAAAAGCCGAAATACTGAAAAATCGGAATGCTGAAAAGCCAAAACGCCGAAAGGTTGGCATCGGCAACTACACGAGCACGTGAACATTTATGTGGGAATAACGATACGACTACCAGGACCAAGAGAGTGATCTTATGGTCTCGGGCCACTGGTCGGCCAACCGGGCCAGAAGGGGCTAAATGGGCCTGTCGAACTCATGGGCCCAAATTGGCAAGAGTTGATATGTGAAATTGAATGATGGATTGATATGGATGGTTGTATGATTTGATTATGATCGGGCCTAATAGGCTACATGTATATGATTGGGCTTAATGGGCTATATGGACATGATTGGGCTTAGTGGGCCTTATGGGATTTTAGAAATGCATGCTAGGGTTTTAATGGACTCTAGGCTTAGTTCTGATGAATTCTTAAACAGCATAGAACTTAATTTAATAATCAAACATGTCTGTGGACAAGTCGCTAGGGTAGAGTGTGGGAATGGACATATGCATGTCTAGGATTGGATCTAGGGAGGGCTTGGTACTTAAGCGGTCCTAGTGACCCACCTCCTCTTCTCTAAAATCCTACCTGGTGCATAGTGTCTGTTCACTTTAGCCAACAAGGACATGTTGACAGGCCAAAAGTTCGTAATTTAAAACCCATACTATTAAGAATTACAGAAATACCCCTGAATTACAAAATTATCGAAATGCCATTGATTTGTAAAATGACTAAAATGCCCCTATGTGTTGAATGTAATATTTATAGATGCTACATGTACATTTGCTGCATTCATATGATATTCTGTTTAAGATGCATGGGAATTATGGAACGGAGGAAGTATATGAGGATCGCATGGTTGCTTGACAACTGTGGATCCACCGATGGCTTTCTAAGCCTACTATATGATAAGCAGCTTTGCTGCAACGTTAGGTAGTATCACAACCGGGCTACCCTTGAAGTGTATCGAATGGGTAGGTCAATTTAGAAATCTCCACAGAATGGTTTCGGTTGGACGGAGACGAAGTGTACCGGATGGATTATTTGGGAAGGGTTTGCACTGCATTGCATGTATGATATTATTATGTTATTCTTATGATATGTATGCTGTTTGTTTGAGAAGGGTCGTACACACTGAGTCTTCGAAAGCTCACTCCCTCTTTTATTTTTCTCAGGTGATCCTCAATAGGTGGTTCGACGTGTTGGAACGCCGGAACCCATGGCGCAGCAGAACAAAATTAGATCCGGCGATCCAAATCAGGAATCCATGTGTGAGGAACGAATCGGGGTGAAATAAAGGTTTCGAAATTACCAAAACTTAAATTTGAGTAGATGGCGACGCCTTGGCAACAAGAGTTTTGATCTACTGTCGAATCAAGCCACAACCTTTTCCGATGTCGGCCTCTACGTGATCCACCCGGTTTGACTATGAACGGAAGAAATCTCCAAAACTATTTTGGAGGTTTATTTGCTTGACGGCTGCTAGACCTAACAAGCAATCTATTAGGGTTTTTCCTTAAGCTTTGTCTCTTTTAAATACCTTTTATATTGGGTATCCTTTTAATTGGGCCTTTTATAATGGGTGTCTTTTTCATTGGGCCCATTATTTGGTATCCTTTTAATACCCTTTTATAATTGGTATCTCTTGAATGTTAAATAAATACAATAAAGCTTTTAACAAAAAATTATAATTACATTAATTATATCCAAAAATTATAATTACATTAATTATAATAAGGATTTCGATAAACTATATTTATTTAAATTTATATATGAATCAAATTCATATATTAATAGAATTATGTTGTCATTATGTGTACAACATCCTTGTACATATAATATGTTCAATATTTGATTGCCCAATTAAATTAATTCTTTAATTAATTTAATTCATGTGACAACCAAAAAATAATACCAATTATATTTTATTCCGTTCATTTAAACCATAGGGTGTAACCACAGTAGGTTCTTACAACGTTAGCGATAATAATAGAACGATTCTAATGTCACAAACAATGAGTGGCATCTAGCAATGTATCATTGCTACCTAAGTTACAAGAAGTCATGATTCCACATAACTTTTTGTGATTAACCTTTCATGCATTAATCCTTAAGTCCTTTATCTCCGGAATGGACACAAGTCATGGAATAGTCACACTTGTATAGTCCATCCCATGTTTCTTGATATCTTGAGTAGACTATGATATACAAATTAGTATGACATCTCATGTCAACTTATTTGAGCATGGCCATGCATTTCTAGTCTCACTCAATCAAGTGGCCTAAGATATTACTCCCATTATGTAGGAGGGACTTATCCTATATTGATCAACCATATCCTCTACATAGATTGTGGTATATCCAACATCGACCTTTATAGAACAACCGATTCACGATTATGCGTTTGATCAGATCAAAATATACAACTCACGATCTTTGAGATTAATAATTATCTCAAGTCCGAGGATCATATACATATTAATCACTATGAGTAATGTTGTGACAATTACATAATAATCCAATAAACATACTCATAACGGGTCAATCCAATATGTTGTTCTCTTACACACATATTCATGCATTGATTTTGACAATCCACATCAATGACAACTCTTTATCATCAATCAACTACATGTTAGTCTTAATGCATTACTGTTGTCCTAGTCAACAATAATACTCGACTAAGGATCTTTTAAAAATAATCATATTATTCTCAGGACATTATTATAAAACAGTTTATTTGTATACACAGATAGAAAAACTGAAATAATAATGACAACGCTTTATATTAATAAATATGGTAAATAAAGTATGTTATTACAACCATCTCATGATTGATCTTTGGGCATACTCTTACACGACGGATGGAGAGACTCAGAGGTGGCCAACTAGCAAGACGATTAGACTTGTTTTCTTAATATCTAAATTCTAGATTTTAAGTTATTTTATTTCGGATTGTAATAAGGTTTCCCTCTAGTTATTATTCCATTACTTACACTATGCATTGTAATTTCGAAACGAAACCTAGATTTATTTCTTTTAAGCATATTTCAAGTTTTTTTTGAAAATAATTGTGTTTTAAGAACGAGCTTCCGCTATCAAAGAAAATCTTCTTTACATAGTAACAAGGAAATGGTTTTTTTTTTGGATACACCCCGTTTTGAAAGCAAACTGGATTTTACCTAACTTTTCTTTAGAAGGGTTTTCAATGAAAACAAGGTTTTCGTAAAAACACTTTAATGTGACACACCAGATTCAGGCTTAACTTCTAGGCCGAGTTTGGGGTGTTACAGTGTCCTTTGACAATTAGGGGTCATTGTTTTTCGGCAGACCTTATGTTGTTGTCGTTTGATGAATTTGATTTAATTCTTAGTATGGATTGGTTGACTACCCATAGTGTTTTAGTGAACTGTGGTAGTAAATTTATTGAATTAAAATGTGAAAATGGAGATGTTATTCGTGTTGAATCAGGTGGGTCGAATAGTTTACCGGTGATAATCTCTTCCTTGGCGGCTGAGAAATATTTGAGAAAAGGATGTGAGTCCTATCTCGCTTTTGTACTAAATACTCAAGAGTCTGAAGTAAAGATTGAGACAGTGCCGGTGGTATGTGAGTATCCGGATGTATTCTTAGAGAAATTACCTGGATTACCTTCGGTTAGAGAGGTCGAGTTTGGAATTGAGTTAGCTCCGGGAATGGCACCTATTTCGGTTGCTCCGTATACAATGACACCCTTAGAGTTGAAAGAACTGAAGGTTCAGTTACAAGAGTTGACGAATAAGGGTTTTGCGAGACTGAGCTATTCATCGTGGGGTGCTCCGGTACTATTTGTGAAGAAAAAAGATAGGTCGATAAGATTGTGCATAGATTACAGGCAACTCAACAAGGTGACGGTGAAAAATAAGTATCCTTTACCAAGGATAGATGATCTATTTGATCAACTGAAAGGAGCTATGATGTTCTCCAAGATAGACCTAAGATTTGGCTATTACCACTTGAGAGTTAAGGAGCAAGATGTGTCAAAAACTGTATTTCAGACGAGGTACGACCATTATGAATTTTTGGTCATGCTGTTCGGTTTAATGAATGCTTCTGCAATTTTTATGGATTTAATGAACTGTGTCTTATGACCGTATTTGGAAAAGTTTGTAGTTGTCTTCATTGTTGATATATTGATTTATTCTCGGGATGAAAGTGAACATCTGGAGCATCTGAGAATTGTCTTACAAACTTTACGAGACAAGCAGTTATATGCTAGGTTTAGTAAAAGTGAGTTTTGGCTCAGAGAGGTCAGATTCCTAGGACACATTGTGTCGAGTGAGGGTATTAGAGTTGATCTGGGTAAGACCTCAGCTATTGTGGAGTGGAAACCACCAAGAAACGTATCGGAAGTTAGAAGCTTTTTGGGTTTAGTGGGGTACTACAGACGGTTTGTTAACGAGTTTTCTATGATTGCTACTCCGATGACAAAACTGTTGCACAAAGATGTTAAGTTTGAATGGACTGAGAAATGTCAACAGAGTTTTGAGAGATTGGAAACATTGTTGACGGAGGCACCGGTTTTGGTTCAACTTGAGTCAGGGAAAGAGTTAGTGGTCTACGGTGACGTGACGTTTAATGGTTTCGATTGTGTGTTGATGCAAGAGGGTAAGGCAGTGGCTTACGCCTCGAGGCAGCTAAAACCGCATGAGAGGAATTATCCGACTCATGACTTGCAGTTGGCATTGATTGTTTTCGTGTTAAAAATTTGGCGACATTATTTATATGGTGAGAAGTGTCGAATGTTCACAGATCATAAGAGTTTGAAGTACCTGATGGATCAAAAGGAATTGAATTTGCGACAATGGTGGTGGCTTGAGTTATTGAAGGACTATGAGCTAGTAATCGATTATCATCTGGGGAAAGCGAATGTTATTGCGGATGCCCTGAGTAGGAAATCCCTGTATGCTTTGTGAGCTATGAGCATGAGCTTAGCATGGTCTAACGATGGTGCTGTATTAGCCAACTTGAGGGCTAGGCCAATATTTGTTCAGCAAATATGTGAAGCTCAAAAGAATGATAATGAGATGCAAGCTAAGAAAGTTAAGTGTGAATCGAGAAATGATTCTGAATTATGGGTGAATTCAGATGGTTGTTTAATGTTTCATCACAGAATTTGTGTACCTAAGGATGGTGAGTTGATTCGGAAGATACTGAATGAAGTACATAGTGGTTATTTGTCAGTACATCCGGGCAGTACAAAAATGTACAATGATCTGAAGAAATTTTATTGGTGGCCGGGTATGAAAAGAGACATCTCGGAGTTTGTAACAAGGTGTCTGATATGTCAAAAAGTGAAAGCTGAGCATCAAGTGCCTTCGTGATTTCTTCATCTAGTGATGATTCCCGAGTGGAAGTGGGATCGGATCACCATGGATTTTGTAATGGGGTTGCCTAAGACTCCGAAAAAGAAAGATGCTGTGTAGGTTGTCGTTGATAGATTAACGAAGTCGGCTCACTTTATACTGGTGCGTGTTGATTATTCACTGGATCACTTTATACTGGTGCGTGTTGATTATTCGCTAGATAAGTTAGCTGAGTTGTATATTGCGGAGGTGGTGAGATTACATAGAGTGCCTATATCTATTATCTTAGATAGAGACCCGAGATTTACTTTGAGGTTTTGGAAGAAGTTGCAAGAGGCCTTAGGTACAAGGTTAAATTTTAGTACTGCATTCCATCCGCAAACTGATGGTCAGTTCAAGAGAGAAATTCAAGTTTTAGAAGATATGCCCTGATGCTGCGTGTTAGAATTTGAAGGTAATTGGGAAAGATACCTACCCTTTGTCGAATTTGCTTACAAAAATAGTTACCAGTCGAGTATACAGATGGCACCGTATGAAGCATTGTATGGTTGTAAGTGTCGGACTCCTTTGTATTGGACTGAGCTAGTGAGAAGCAAATTCATGGGGTCGATCTGATTAAAGAGAACGAGGAGAAAGTGAAAGTGATTCGGGACAGTCTAAAAGCTGCTTCAGACCGACAAAAGTCGTATGCGGACTTGAAAAGAAAGGAAATCGAGTTTAATGTGGATGAGAGTATTTCTAAAAGCGTCCCCGTGGAAGAAAATATTGAGATTTGGCCAAAAAGGGAAATTGAGTTCGCGATTCATAGGACCGTATGAGATTACTGATAGAATTGGGCCAGTAGCATACCGGTTGGCTTTGCCAGTAGAGTTAGAGAAGATACACAATGTGTTCCATGTATCGATCTTAAGGCATTATCGCTCCGATCCTTCACCTGTGATCCCTCCAACAGAAATTGAGATACGACCAGACATGACATATGAGGAGAAGCCGGTTAAGATTATGGCTCGAGAAGTGAAACAGTTGAGGAATAAAGACATAGCCTTAGTAAAGTGTTATGGAAAAAGCACGGTGTAGAAGAAGCTACGTGGGAACCGGAAGAAGCCATGAGAGAGCAATATCCAAACCTTTTTACCGTAAGATTTTTGAGGATGAAAATCTCTAAAGGAGGGGAGAGTTGTAACAGCCCGATTTTGGGGCTAGTCGAAATAGTGGTTTTTAGACCACTAAACCCAGGTTAGGGAAAATTACTTTGATGTCATTTTATGTGTTATTGCATTAAAATATAGCTATGTGGAAATTTTGGTGTTTTAATTTGAGCGATAGCATGTTTAACTTTAAAAATGGACTAAATCGCATAAAGTGCGAAAGTTCCATTATAAGTGGTAGAGGTGTCTAATAGCCAAAGTCTATAAATTGCAGGTCCTTAAAGTGATATTAGGCCAATTAATTAGTGATGGCCGGCCATATAGGAGCTAGGGAGACAATATTTTAATGTTGGTCAAATTTAGTGGATATTCGGTGACAAAAATGAATAAAATAAGATGAAAAAAGATGTTATCCTCCTTTCACTATTCCTCCACCTTCTTCCACCAAAAATTTGAAGAGAAATAAGGGTTTTGAAGCTCAAAACTTTCAGCCAACATATTCCCTAGCAAGTAAGTGGTTTTGAGGTTTTTCTTAATGATTTTTGTACTTTTAGAGTCCCCAAAGCTTAAGCTAGCTAATGAGAGGACTAATTTGTGATATGGTTGAAAGTCTAGAGACTTGCCATGAGAATGGTTATGTTGTTAGCTGAGTTTTTGTGGAAGAAAATGAATGTTAGGGAGATGGGAAACAACTTTGGTGAAAGGTGTAGTCATGAAAACACCTAAATAGGACCAAGTTGTAAAAGTTGTGATTTTGTAATATATATGCATGAAATAGATGAAATTGTGAGTAGTTGTAGAAGAAATAAATGTTCAGCTAGGCTTGTTTATTGAGAAAGTGAGTTGAAAAATAAATTACGAGCCTAGGGGCAAAATTGTAACTTTTGCTATAGTACAAGGGCAAAATGGTCATCTTTGCTTAAGTGTAGATTTTGATGCATTATAATCATAGAATGATCTAAATGAATGAATTTCATTGATATAGAACAAGAAGAGCACGGAATCAATCTTGACCGTGGAAAAGGCAATGTGACGGATTAAACCATTAGTTAACACGTTTTACACCGAGATAAGTTTATGTGTAAACGATGCATTTTATATATACATTCTTGTTGCTAATTAGTGCATGGCACAATTGAGAACATGTATGATTCAAGTGGATAGAATGTGGTAGTTATTGAATAACTCTAGTGTGAATGATAGAATGGATATGTAAGTGTGGTATATCAATACTTGACGGTGGGCTAAGTGCGATACCACCTTAATACTTAATTACGATGGGCTATGTGCGATACTATCGTCTACTTATCATTTGGTGGGCTATTTGCGATACCACCGTAACTAACCTCTTTGGTGGGCTATGTGCGATACCACCCTAATAAAGACTGATGGTGGGCTAAGTGCGAAACCACCGAGTAATTTGATTATGAGTAGTTGATTGAAAGACTGTGATGTGTTGTATTATGTGACATTGTGGTGCTAAGTGCAGGGAGGCATGCTAATGAATATATACATTAAGCTTGTGATATGGTTTGGATGTGGAAATGGAAGAAATGAGTAAGCATGGTTTTGAATGTGGAATGTTTCTTGTTCAGTATGTAATGCTATTTATTGTTTAGCACGTACTATAATGCTAATTGTTTACATGTAAACTTACTAAGCTTAAGCTTACTCCCCTTTCTTTTCCCTTGTTTTATAGAGTTTAAAAGCAGATTCGGGATACGTGGATAACCAGAAGATCGCCCACAGTATCAGCTCACCTTGGTATATTTAGACTTAGTGATTTTGTATATGGCATGTATAGGGGCTAGACTCGATAGTTTATTTTGTTATTTTGGCCAAAAGTGTGTTGGCCCCTTTTTAAGACAAACTATTTTGTATATTGCCATGGTTGATGGCTTATCTTTTCATCTATGAAAATATGAAGTTATTCATGGAAGTTAATATTGCAAATTATGAGTTCTTTATTGATATGTTGAAAGGGTTTATGTGGTGTGAGTTAGAGGGATGCAAAGAGCTTGGCAAATAGCCTTGTTCTTGTCCACATGGGTAGGCACACGTGCATGTGTCTAGGCCGTGTGTGACACACGGTCAGTTCATGGGCGTGTGCCTAAGCCGTGTGAAGTCTGCACCTAGGCTTTGGAATTTAAATCGCCACACGTTTGAAGCACACGGACATGCAACTGGCTGTGTAGATTAATCAGTGGCGACCACGGGCCAGCCACACGGGCTTGTGCTTGGGCTATGTACTAATTTAGGGTTGATGCTATCATAGTCAGAGAGCTCTACGAGTAGAAGACACGGGTGTGTCTAAGTCAAGTGATTCAAGTTAGTGTCGTCCACGGGCATCGAACACAGGCGTGTGAGATGATACATGGGTGTGTTCCTAGACCAACATGGGCGTGTGGCCCCTGTTTTGATGAAAAGTTTCTCGGGTTCGTAAAAGTTTCGAGCTTAGTTTCGAAGCCTCTCAAAGGTATGTTTAGGGCCTCGTTGGCCAAGTTTGAGCTTTGTGATAGGTTTAACAGCGATATTTTATAGCCCGTTTCGAGACGTTAAGTGTGATAAATTAGGTAATGCCTCAAACCCAATTTCGGCTTCAGATATGGGTAAGGAGTGTTACATCCACAATTTACTATCACATCATGAGTAGCTAACCAGTCCATCCCAAGTATGACATCGAACTCATCAAACGGTAATAACATAAGATCAGTCAGAAAACAATGACCCCTAATCATCAGAGGGCAACCTTTGCATACTCTATCAACCAACACATATTTGCCTAGGGGATTTGACACTCTTATCACAAATTTAGTAGACTCTATAGGCATGCTCATGCTAGAGGCTAATTTCATGCAAATATACGAGTGGGTAGACCCCGAATCAATTAAAGCTACAACATGAATATCATAGAGAGAAAATCTACCCATGATCACGTCGGGGGAGCGCGAGCACGAATGGCATATGTTCTCGTCGGTGCTCTACCCTCAACTCTTTCAGTCTGCTCTCTAGATGAATTCTTGCTACTCATTTCATTTCCCGGGTTCCTCTGTGGTCTTCCTTTAGCCATACCTCCCGGTCTTGCATTCTGAGACTTCTCTTTCTCACCCACCTCGAGGCAAGCTCTGATAAAATCGTTTAGAGACCCACACTTGAAACAAGCCTTCTTTTTTGATCAGCACTCACCAGAATGACATTTGCCACACTACGGGCATTTCGGTCTACTTGGTCAAATGTTGCTAACACTAGCAACTGAAGTGGTCTGAGCCTTAGACCTTGCGAACTGTTTGCCCTTACTTCTGCTTGAAAACCCAACTGAAGTGGTTGATCGAGTTGAAAAATCCTTTGATTTCTTAGATGAGGATTGGTATGACTTACTCAGTTGCCTCTTTCTCGAGTCACGCGACTCAATCTCAGCTCTTCTTTTCTCTTTGGCCAACACTTCAGCCTTACAGGCTCTATCTACCAACACCACAAATTCTTTTAGGTCGAGGACTCCAACATATAAATGGACATCCTTATTTAACCCATCCTCAAACCTTTTGCACACGATAGCCTCAGTAGACAAGCACTTTTGGACATACTTACTAAGCCTTACGAATTTACGTTCGTATTCGGTCACCGTCATTCCGCCCTGCTTTAACTCTAAGAACTCTTTTCTTTTCTGGTTGATGAACTTTTTACTGATGTACTTCTTTCAGAATTCCTCTAGGAAGAATTCCCAGTTAACTCTCTCCCTTGGTACCACCAACACAAAGGTGTTCCACCACTGATAGGTCGAATCTCTCAAGAGAGATACCACACACTTCATGCACTCTTGAGGCGTGCATAACAACTCATCGAACACCCTGATGGTATTCTCAAGCCAGAATTCTGCCCTCTCCGAGTTATCGTCTTTACTAGCCCGAAATTCCTCTGCTCCTTATTTCCAGATCTTATCGACCGGAGGCCTTTCTCTTCTTACTACCTCTACCACTTGAGAGCTACAGGAGCAAGATGAAGATTAAGTGGGGGTGAAAGGGGTGAGCATTAGGATTTGCTTGAATATACTCAGTGTACCAATTGCTCATCATATGGAGAAAGGCTTCTCGAGCCTCTTCTCCCTGACCCATAGTCTTGGGTCTACTATTTACTGGCGCGGTCCCTTGCGCGGGAGCCGGCGTATTACTTACAGCATCATCAGCTGCAGCTTGGTCAGGATCAGGATCCATTTACTATCTAAAAACACAATTCAAATCGTCAAGCGTCGTCACACTATCATTACACAAATACTTTTACATATGGCATGTATAGCTAGACTCATACTTACTCTACGTTAGTCTGAGAATCAACTAAACTGTAGCTCTGATACCACTAAATATAACACCCCTTACCCATGTTCAACGTCGGAACCGGATACGAGGCATTACTGAACTTATCTTACTTCAACAAACAACTTTGGGCTATATAATTTTATTTCAACATAAAACTTCTCATAACATCCTTATTATGGGTCTACGAGGCCTAAAACATACATTACGGAAGGTTTCAGAATTACACCAAAAACTTTTACGCGCTTAAAATTTTTTTACCAAAATAGGGGCCACACGCCCGTGTGGTCACACACGCCCATGTTCCTAGCCCGTGTGGAATTTATTTTCATTTCAAATCTACAGGAGTTTTCACAGGGCCAGACACACACTCGTGTTTCTCACACTGCTTTGACATGCCCGTGTCTTAGCCCGTGTGCCAAAACCATTACCTCACTATGGTCACACGGCCAAGGCAGACGCCCGTGCCCTTAGACTGTGTGTCGAATTAAATTCCTACTTTTAGGTGCAGACTTCACACGGCCTGGGCACACGCCCATGTCCATGGCCGTGCCTCCCACACGGCTGAGACACACGGCTGTGTCTCTGCCCGTGTGTTTACTACTAAGCATACTAACTTGTAAGCCTAGTATGCATGGGGACATAAGGCCAATCAACACGCCCATGGGGCTGACCGTGTGTCACACACGACCTAGACACACGCCCGTGTGTCTACCTGTGTAGACATTTAAAAGGTTATCTACCAAGCCAAATTTCACCCTATACAGCAACCATACTTACACCAATTCAATCCAACACATATCAGGACTATAAAGCACTTCTAAAGATTCAAAATCAAGACATCCACACAAGTATATCCTTAATGAATTTCATCATCATTGAATATATATATAACTTGTCAAGTATTGGCCCAATTCCAATGACCACTTACAAAATGAATTTAGCAACATTTATAGCCAACACTTTGGCTAACAAATATGACATAACAAAGAGGCTAAGTCCTACACTGCCATACTCAAAATTAATTTAACTATGCTATACCAAAGAGTAGTCGATAGTGTGATTTTTGATCTCTGACGTTCCACGGATTCTCGAGCTAACTTGGTAATGCTACAAGGAAAAGGGAAATGAGAGGGGTAAGCATAAAGCTTAGTAAGTTTGCATGAAATAAATAACAACATAAGGCTCATAATGTAATCCATCCAAGGCATTAAATAAAACACAAAGTCTTAGGCACATTGCCATAACTTACTCATGCTCACTCTTACCAATTGCACATCATAACACATATCGTAAACTTTACTCGTGAATTACTCACATGTATCTGTACCACTTCATCACACAAATTTAGCACTAATCTCATTTCTATTCCAAGGTTAACTATTTATCCTACTAGATCACTTGGGATATGTGATGATACATGTTCATCGTCATCCACATAATACGACGCTAATTCGACATCCCAGATGTGGTCTTACATGGGGTCACCTCTAAATGCCGATGCCATATCCCAGATATGGTCTTATACGGGATCTTATATCAATTATCGATTCCACATCCCGGATATGGTCTTATATGATTTTTCTTATTCAATGCCAATGCCATATCCTAGATATTGTCTTATACGGGAACTCAACTTGGTGTCGATGCCATGCATAACAACCCGGTTTAGACCCTAGTCGAAACAGTAATTTCGAGACCATAAATTCGAGGTCAGAAATATATTTTAATATTATTTTTGGTGTTTATAATATGTGATTGAGCTGTGTGAAAGTTCTGTGTGAAAATTTAATCGATTGTGTATTTCATTTACGAAAAGGACTTAATCGTAAAAAGTTGTGTCCTGATTGCTAAAGTGCTATTTTGACATGGCTTAATAAATTGTGAGTCCTTATGTTGTTATTATTCCATTGAAAAATTGGATGGACAAAAATGCTAAGGTTAGTGGATTTTAAATGATATTAAAAGGGCTAACTTGGTAATTTGTGTATAAAGATGAATAAAAATAAAACAAAACCAAATTTGCTCATCTTTTATTCATCTATTGCCAAAATTGAGAAAAGAAATTAGGGATAGGATCTTTAAACATTTCGGCACCTACCAAGCTTGATTCAAGGTTCGTTTTTATTCGGTTTTTGATAATTTCTACGTTTTTGTGATCGTTGCTTAGTGTATTATCGAACCCATGCTTTAATTTTAGAAATTGATGGTGATTTTGAGTTATTCCATTGATGAATATATGAGCTTTTTGTTGTTAGTTGGTGGAATATGAAAGCTTAGTGTTGGGTTACCATAGGTTGTATTTGAATTTTTGATGAAATTAAGTACTTTGGACTAAATTTTGAAAATATTATTTTGAGGGACTAAAATGTGAAATAAATGAAACATATGGGCTTGTATGAGACTAAGGAGAATTTGGCCTAAGCATGGTGTAGTAAAATTTTGTGTATTTTGTGATTTTATGGATTAGGGACTAAAGTGTCGAAATGTAAAAATGTGAGGGTTATTCTGTAAAATGTCCTAAATATGTGTGTTTGGACTAAATTGAATGAATTGGTGATTAAATGAGCTAAATTTGAATATATATAGACCAAGAAAGGAGAGATTCGGATCGAGATCGAGGCAAAGACAAAGTACTCGATTGATCAGCTAGTTTCAGTATTTCGACGTTCGAGGTAAGTTTGGATATAATAAAAGTTGTTTAATTTATATCTATGTAACGAGAACTGAATGAATTGTATAGTTAATGAAATAGCAAAGTTATATATGAAATTGAGTAATAAGGCACTATGTGTGCGAAATTAAAAATGAGACAGAGATGTTGGGCACTGTGTGTGCGAAATAATAGAAGCTACGACTTTAATGATTAGCATTGCATGTGCGATACCGAATTACGTTCATTTTTATATTGTGGCACTAAGTGTGCGATGGTATATAAGCTTCGGCTATGAATTGGGCACTAAGTGTACGATTGAATTGAAGAGATAGGGAACGGTGAATAAGTTATGGTATCGAGTATTGAATAGCAAGAATGTTAGTTGACTAAGTGTTGGAAAAGGTATGTTTCAAACCTGTGTGTTTGATGATATTGTTTAAAGTTGAATAGATAGATGAATGAGTATATGATTAAGGATAACATTGTGTTTGGTTGAGAATCGATCTATGTGATGGTCTAATTAGTATATTGATTTGAAATATTGAGTTAAATGTATTGTATTACTAACTTACTAAGCTTTAAAAGCTTAGTGTGTGATGTGTTTCTCTATTTTACAGTGTCAGTAAAGCTAGCTCAGATTCGAGGATCGTTAGTGACCCAATTACACTATCGGCTAACTATTTTGGTAATTTTAAAAGATATGTATATTGAATATGGCATGTATAGGCTAGTTAATATGGCATGTTTTGAGTTGTATAAATCTTACCATGTGATATGGCTTGAAAGTTGAATGTTGTTGGTTTATACTTGAAGATATGAAAATGATGATTATGGTATGATATAGTGAGATTGGAATTGGTATATTTCATTCTTGAATTAGTTGATGAGAATGGTGTTTTAAGTGTGAATTTGTGGCATGACTAATGATGCTTAGTTTATATGATTTGAGTTGTGAAAATTGGTGTTTTGGATGGATTTATTGAGTAGGAGTTGAGTATGGAAATAAATGATGTAGTTGATGATTATTTGGTGCATGTGTTGGTATATCTTGGTTGCATTTGAGGCATGAATTGGTATTGGTTTGAAGCTTATAGGTGATTTCAAAGTGTGGATGGTAATTTGGCCTTGAAAATGGCCTATAATTACTCACACGGTTGATCACATGGACGTGTGGCTTGACCGTGTCTTTCAAGTTTGTAAATTGATTCAAGTCAGACTTGACCACGGGCTGGACACACACGTTAGTGTCGACCACGGGTGAGGCACACGGGGCGTGTCTCAGGCCGTGTGGACAAGCCAGTAGGTATGCCTTGTTTTGCCACGGCATGGACACATGGGCGTGTCCAAGGCCGTGTGCGTGTGACCTCTGTAACTTAGAAAAATGTTTGAATTTCAGAAATTTTCGTGTGTGTTTGGTTTAGTCCCGGCCCTATTTTAAAGCATGTTGAAGGTCTCGTTGACCTATATAACGGACTATATAAATGTGAATTGATATGTTTGGTTGTGAAATGATATGAAATGTTCGGAAATGATTAGTAATGCCTCTTAACCCTAATCTGGCGATGGTTATGGGTTAGGGGTGTTACACCATGTCCCAGACATGGTCTGACACGGGACCTTACCTATCTCTTATCTCGTTAATAATGTTCTCACATTTACTATAGTCCAATCGGGACTTCAACAACACAATTTTCATCGTTTTTCTCATCCAACATCATAACTCAAATTCATAGAAATATTGTACAACATTACTAGTATCAATCATTTAGAAACTCAATAACATGATGTTGAATTTACTGCAAACAAACTTACCTCGATTTTCAAAATAGGCTAGATTGTCGATCTAGTCCGATACTTTGTTCTTTCCCCGGTCGAGGTTAATTATTTGTTCTTCTTGATCTATAATAGCAAATTATATCATTTAATTATCACATTAACTAATGCATTTCAATAATCATGCTTTGGCAAAATTACTATTTTGCCCTTAGGCTTTCACAAAATGACCATTTTACCCCTAGGCTTGAAAATCAATTCTAATCAAATTTCTTTCTTTAACGAGCCTAGGTGAACATTTATTACTCTTATGGCAACCATCAAAACTCATTATTTCACACACTTACCTTTAATTTTACAACCTTTACAAAAAGGTCCTTTTAGGTGTTTTCATGGTAACACCCTTCACAAAAGTTGTTTATTAAACATCTATGACTCATTTTTTTCCATAAAAATGCATCAAAAAACATACATGCTCACAAGTTAAAACTCTAAACTTTCCACCATTTTGTAAAATAGTCCCGTCTTTAGCTAGCTTAAGCTTTGGGGGTTCCAAAAGTACAAATATCATCAAGAAAAACCATTAAAATCACTTACTTGTAGGGAGAAGAGTTTGCTGAAATTTTCGGGCTTTCAAACCCCTATTTTGCTTGTATTTTTCGATGGAATAAGATGAGTGAAGAGAAGGATATCATCTTTTCTTTATTTTAATATAAAACAATCAATTTAGTCACCAAATCCTTACCAACTTTGACTAATTTTGACTTTCTTGTCCCCTATGGCCGGCCACCTTATGTTTAAGGGTCTATTTGTATTAAAGACCTCCAATTAATATTTAATGTCTATTAGGCACTTTTAGCTTATAAAATAGAACTTTCGCACTTTATGTGATTTAGTCCTTTTTCGCAATTGAGCATACAATCGCTGAAATTAAAGCACCAAAATTTTCATGCACTTATATAATCATGCTCTAACTCATAAAATAATATAAAAATAATTTTTTCTAACCTTGAATTAGTGATTCTAAAACCACTGTTCTGACTAGCCCCTAAATCGGGCTGTTGCACCATGATATTAAGATTGTTAAGATTCCGTGTAGGACCATATTTGGGTTATGGCCTCGATAGAGATATCATATAAGACCACGTCAGGGACATGGCATCTAGTATGATATTTCATGTAAGACCATATAGAAAATATGGCATTGATAGGATATCATATGTATGAGACTCACGAGTATCTTTTTGCATTTCGAGTCATTCAACAAGTATGTTGAAAACGAGAAAGTATGTGACTATGTCACGGATGGTACAGGTATGTACCTAGAACTCATGTGAAGTGAATTCGGTATATGATGAATTCATGGTAAGAATGTGTACGAATAAGTTATGCTTGTGAGATATTGATAACCTTGCAGTCAGTAATCTCCATTTATTATGAATCGATGCATGACAAGGTTTGAAGGTAATCATGTGTTAAACTTATGAGCCTAATTTGGATTATGATATAAATTAACGTATATGATTAAATTGTCATTCGTTTAGTTTGAGAGAGAGGAAAGGCAGGGTTAGATGCTGAATAAAGTTACTATGAGAATATAGTAAAGTATGAGCCTTGACAAATGAGAAGTGGTTAAACCAAATGTGGAAACTATAACACCCTCATAAATGATGAGTAGGTGATTAAGAGGATGGAAATAACTTACTAAAAAAGGTGACAAGTTATAATGAAGAGATTATGATGTTAAGACTAATGCCAGGACACATAAATCGTATCTATAAAACAAAAGAGTAAGCATTATGAATGATTAAGTGGTAATCATGAACTTAAATGCAAGTCACATTATAATACCCTTGTGGTTGAATAAAATAAATGAATGTCAATAGTTGTTTATTATTTGCATATGAACTTACTAAGCGTTATTGCTTACTCCTCTTCCTTTCCTATCTCTTTAGGTTAATTTAGCTAGTTCGGGTTGAAGATCGCCAAATATGTATTCACACTATCGAGAAGTCATTTTGGGTATAAGTTTTCAAGCTTTCTTGAGTTATGGCATGTATAGGGATCTTATCTTTTGATTAATTGAGTCATTGTTAATGTAGCCAAATATGTTGGCCTAAAATGGTTTATGGTTTAATTTGAATATAGCCATGAATGATGGCCTGTGTTGATTATATAATTAGGTATGTGACAGTATTCTCTCGTGAATATGAAGTTAGTATGATCATTATAGTCTAAATGTGATGATTAAGTACTACAAATTATGATATGAGAATGATATGTGATGTTGTACGAACGTGTGCAAGTGAAGGTGGCAGAATGGCTTGGAAAATAGCCTTGAATTTGTCCATATGGGTAGACACATGGGCATGTGTCTAGGCCGTGTGTGACACACGGTCAATCTATAGGTGTGTTGATAGACCGTGTGTCCACCTGCATGCTAAGTTGGCAAGTCAATATGCTTAGTAGTAATCACACGGGCTGAGACACGGCCGTGTGTCTCAACCGTGTGAAAGACACGGCCATAGAGCATGGGCATGTGCCCCGGCCATGTGAAGTCTGCACCTGAAATTAGGAATTTAATTTGACACACGGCCTAAGGAAATAGGTGTATGCCTTGGCTGTGTGACCTTAATGCGGTGATGACGTCATAAATAGAATGCCAAGGTTTTCACACACGGGTGAAGGCACGGGCATGTCATGGCCGTGTCAGGGACACGGGCTATGGACACGAGCGTGTGTCTGGCAGTGTGAAAACCCCTGTGCATTCGAATTGAAAAAAAAATCCACACGAGTGTGGAACACGGGCATGTGTATGCCATACAGGCATGTTCCTTCCTTCATACGGGCGTGTGGTCCTGCTTTGTGTCAAAATTTTTCTAAGTGTTCAAAAGTTTCCGATTTGGTTCCGAATCATTTCGGGTACAAGTTTAGGGTTAGACCTACAATAAGGACATTAAGGTCTTAAATGAAAAGTTTTAATTTCAAATGAAATTTTAGGAATCGTTGTTGCATAATTGAGCAAGTTAAGTATGGTAATGCCTCGTACCCAGTTCAGGTGTTAAATACGGGTAACTGTATTACAGACTGTGTGACGGTGTGAGTGTGGCCATGTGGGCCACACAGGCTAGGCTATATTGGGCAAGTGGGCCCACACGAGTGTGTGGGTTTCGGGCCAGGCCGTGTGGGCCACACAAGCAAGGCCAATATAGGCATGTGGGCCCACAATGGCATGTGGTTCCAAGCTTTTAAAATTTTCCCTAAGGTCGCACAGGTCGTTTGGATCGACTATGGGCCTACCGTAGGGTCGGTAAGGGCTAACCAAACCCTAACTCATATGATATGATATTTTGATAGTCTGATCTAAGTAGGACACTGATAGGTATATCTGACTATTCTGTTTGAGTATATATGATATCTATATACAAGCATGTTAATTTTGTTAATTCTGTATTTTGTATCTGTGTTTGGGGTAGGATTTGTATATGTAGAGGAAGTGATCTGTACGGTAACCTTTTGCCTATATTCTGGCAGCTTGATTGCATATCTGTTATGTGTCGCATAAACACTATATGGTGTGTTGGGATGGGTGGGTGTTTTTAACCCCATATGGTGTGATGGGACGGTCGAAAATGGTGTGTAGAGGATGGTTGTAGGATTCTATTTATCTATTTTGTTTATTTGATTCTGATATTTGTATCTGTTGTGGACTTAGGTTTGAATCTGTATCTGACTGTACATGAAATTTTGTGTATGTTGCATGACTATTCCTATTGGGTTACACACTGAATTTATGAAAACTCACATCTATTTGTCTATTCGGTTCAGGTAATCCATAGACTTAAGCAGGCCGGTGCGACGAAGGCTCAGCGATGACCACTCGACTGAGAACTATTTTTCTTTAGTAGTAATGGTTTTATTTTGAAATCTAGTTTTTCTTGAGAGTTTGTAATTTTTGGGACTCTCTGGACTGTATGGTTTTAACTTTTGGATTTGGATTTTGTTTTGCTTTCTTTTCCGCAATATTGACAAAAACACCTTACGCAAACAAATGGTTTTAATAAATGGTTTTTGTAAACACGAGCTTGGTTTGTTTTAAATGATTTTCAAACTTTCACTGCGAAATAAATGGTTAACTTTAAAGAAAAACTTATAACGGTTTCAGTAATATATAAACAAATTTGTTTTTAAAAAAACTTGGATGTTTTATCAAATAACAACACATGGTTTTATCGAAGTATCGCCGGTTTCAAAACCCTTCTTCGTAATACTCCCGAATTCGACCATAATGTCTAGGCCGTGTTGGGATGTTACAAATCTAATCAACTAAAATTTAAATATGCAAAGAAAATTTAAAAAGTAAATAACAATAGTAACTCACAAGTTTTAACAATAATAATATGAGTAAGCTAGAACAATTACGACATTTGACTCAATTCATTCATCATCATGTTAACAATACTCTAGAAAATATTCCATGGCAACTTGCTCATTCATTAACCTAAAATCTAATATAAGTTCTTTCGAAGTATTATACTTAGAAAAACATGTATATTTCTATGTTTATATTTAACTAAGAATTTCTTAGGATTTATGTGAAGTAACGGGGACGGATTATGTTTGAAACAATTTAATCACATAAACCTAAAGTTATGCAAGGTAGACGAGCTCGCTAGAGTTAATACGAACCTTTAATTTAATCGAGTTAAGACTTAAATTAAGCATGCATCTTCCAATTATTGTGTCTATTAATTGTCATCTAGTTAGGACTGAGCAACTAATTCTAATGCATTCAAACACATTTTAATGCATGAAATACGTAAGTGATTTTAATTGAAAGCATGAATAACTGAGGCACAAAAATATTATGAATATGAATCGAATGAATTTTATCAGTTTTATGCAATCATTCCAGCTAAAACACAATTAATTCATCATTTTCAACGGAAAAACATCAAAGGACTTTGCAAGAATTTTGAATAAACAAGAAAAAAAATAATGATTAAAGAAGAAGATTTCTCGATGCTTTCAGTGGTTTCTCGAGAACCGATCGTGATGGCTTTCTTCAATCTTTGTGGTTTCTCTTTTGCCAATTGCTCCTTAAAGTTGCCGACCAAGAGAGGTTTTTCCTCACTTGAAAATCGCTTAGCCTTTGAACTAAAGAAATAGCAAAGGAAAACTAGAGAACTCAAGCTTTTTGCATGGAAGAGAAAGAGATAATGAAAAAATGTTGAGATGTGAAGGGATGATTTGAGAAGTGATAGGGGGTTATTTATACTAGAGGCGAGCTTAAGAATTTGCTAAAAATGGTAGCAACCCCCTCCTTTTTCTCTTTTCCATGGCCGGCCTTGAGAAGTGGAGATGGGTGGTTTTTTTTGTTAAGCTATTTTTAGCTATATGCTTAAAAATGTAAAGAGTGAAAAATGGAGGGATGACACTAAGATTAAATAAAGTTGTGGGCTATTTTGTAAATAGAAAAAAATAAAATAATTTCAGCTGAGTTGGGCGGCTATAGGTGTGGTTTGGGCTTGCTATAATTTGATTGCAAATTGGGCCTTCGTGATGCACACTTGCATCCCTTTTTACGTGGAAATTTCTTCGAGCCTTTTTAGCTTCAAGCATTCTTGTGAATTAATTAGCTGAGAGTCCAAATAATTTTTTTAATAATTATTTGGGATGTCCATATGCTGATTAATTACTCGACTTCTTTACTTGATGCAGTGTAGGACCTCAATGGGTGAGCTGCAGGGCCGAAAATTTTTCTGCTGCACAAACTAGTCCAAAATTGCAAAAAAAAAAATAAATTAAGTAAACTTAACATGGAATTGAGTAAAAATATATTTTTTATATTTTTATCCAATTTAACAAATAATGAATAAAATTTACAAATTTTGCTATCAATTATTCAAAAATTGCAAGAATTACGAGTTTGAAAGCACTATAGATAACAATAATTTTAAAGTTATCACACCCCAAAACTTAATTCATTGCTCGTCCCGAGTAATAACTCATGCAAATTCATCAAATTTACAATCATAACCTTGTAACACTATCTCTAATCAAATTCAATTTCTACATAATCATGCTTTAATAAACATATGCCCACAAACTCTTTTTGTTAACAAGTCACTCAATGCAAGTATTATTTCAACATCTAACACCAAGAAAGTAGAAAGATATTAACCTAGATCATGATCTTATATGTCCCTCATAGTCACATGTTAATCTTCACCATTCAATTTATTATTCTTTATTCTAATTAAGCAAAACAATCCCAAGGTTTAATAGTGGTCTCAATATAATGAACTTCGTAATTTCTCTCCACTAATGTAGTCGGCATAATTATTAGGATCAATATCTCTTTAAAATTGACTTAATAACTTTTTTGAGGCGAAACCCTAGGAGGTATAAGAATCTAATATGATATAGGCACACTTTCTTTAGATCGTTTGAGTCTTTCAAGCCAACCTTATTAATTTAACCCTTGAAACTTAATTTTTGAGCTTAATGGCCTGTTTATTGCAAAGTACCTATATTATAAGCCGCATTATCATCTTTTTTATTTTATCATATTCTTTTGCACCTATCTTAACTAAATTTTATCTTGGTGATCAAAGTTTGAGGAAAAATATGAAAAGATGTACATGTTCTTCCCATGTTTAAAAAAAAAGAATGAATGAAAGAATAAAAAGCAAAAGATTACTCAAATTCTCAAAAATAAAGAGCAAAGTTTGAAAGTCTAAAAAAATAATAAAAGTTGAGCATGAGTTCGAAATAAGTTTGGGGGTGTTCTAAAAACCCAATTGTATGAAGGTTGTGATACAGAAAGATCCAAGACAAATTAGGGTTAAGATTGAACCTCAAAATTCACTTCTCTTTATCCTTAACTTTAGCCTAGCCCCATTACACCCTAATAAAATACCTAGTGATTGGATGATTATACTGACTACATTAGTGGAAAGGAATTACTAAGCTTAACTTATGAAGACCACTAATTAAACCTTGAGATTGCTATGTTTAGTTGATAAGGAAAGCATACTGATTGGTGAATGTTAAGTATGACTTTGAAAATGCATGCAAACTATGATTCGTGTTGATATTATGATGTGCTTAGTATAAAGTTTGGAAATAATATTAGCATTTGAGCTACTTATCAATAAAAAGTACTTTTTTAGAATGATTTTGTTGATGTATGATTATGTGCGAAGATTGATGCCACTTTATCATTTTGCAAAATTGTCTTAGCAAAATTTGTGCTGTGCATGAACATTACTCAGGACGAGTAATGGTTTAAGTTTGGAGGTGTGCAAACTTGAAATTATATAGGGTTTTTCTATATATTTTTACCACATTTTTACTGAATAAATGTGTTTATCTTGAGTAATTGTTATTAAAATAAGTGAATTCTATTTAATTAGTAATATTGGGCATGAATTTATAAAGTATGTGAAATTGTGTTTAATTACATGGTTTTTGTACATATTTTATATTATGTCATGTTAATTTATTAATATGTGATTTTTCACTATGTAGGAGGACCATTGGCGATGTGATTAATGTGAATGAAACATTGGACATGCACAAATTAATTCATGTGGATGGCAAGACCATGCAACTTGGGTCATGAGGTTGATAATTTGACCCAGTAAAAGATGGACATGTCTACTAAATTATTGGACTAAGAAACCATCCAACAAGGGGGAATTAAAGCCCAGTTTCAGCACACGTAGATGGTTGCCCAAAAGCAAGCTTTGAGGTATTTAATTGAAGGTCCTTACAGTTGGAGAATAATCAGAAATCAACCCAACAACTTTGCTGTTGAAACCGTCCACCTTATGACTATTAATAGCCTTGGTTTGAATTCAAAATGAGGTTCGACCATGTGTGATAGAAAAAGAAGGAATTCAAATTCTATTCTTAGCAAACTCTACCCCTTACCTTCACCTATAAATACCATGCACCTATCACTTCTCAAATCGTCCTTCATCCCTCATAACTTATTTCTCTTCTCTCATTAGCATTTTCTCTACATTTCATTTCCCTTGCATATCCATCCATTTCCCTTTCCATCCTTTAGCCACAAAAGCTTTTTCAAAAGCATTCTTTGGCCAACCACCTTAAGAACTTCTTTGCAAAAGAAGCATCAAGCAGAACAGAGGAGCGTATGAGTCAGAATAGATTCGAAAGGCTACTAAACTGAATAGAGTTTACTCTTTTCTTTTGTTATTTATTTTAATTATGTTTGCTTTGAGTTTATTGTTTTTAACATCAACGATGATATTTTAAATCCTATTTGCTAGGATGATTATGTTGATTCAATAAGATTTATTTTATTCATGTTTAATGTGTTGAAGCCTCAGTCGATTATGTTTTCAATTAATATCAAGATGCATTTCATTCATACGTGATTGGGTGCACTCAGATTAGCTAAGCGATCCTAACCAGATGACGGCTAGTGGACACATAATTGAAAAGTGTAACACTCAATTTAGATCCTTAAACCTGACTAAGTTGAGGTTCATAATATCTTTAGTTAGCTCTATTATCTTGCATAGTTTTTAGGTTTATGTAATTAAACTATTGTAAATGTAAATGTCCCTATAACCTTTCATAAATGCTAAGAAACCCTTAGTTAATATGATCAGTAAAATGCATATTTAACTAAGTAAAAGACTCCGAAAGGACTTAATTTGATTTCCAAACTCATGAAAGATCGAGTTGCCATGGAAGTATTTCTGAACATTGTTAAGCATGATAAAGTAAATTGAATTGATTAATATAATTATCCTAGCTCATTTAATGTTGATTTTTTTGTTGCTAAAGTCATTCATTCATACATTTAGGTAAATTGCATCTAGATTAAAATTGCATAGGGATCACTCTTTGCTTTTAGTTAATTTAATCATCACTATCCAAAAATTATTGATTTTATATAAATTGCAAATTTATAATTTTACAAATAATCGATTAACATACACAGTCCCTATGTAGATGATTACTCATTTTTACTTACTTATTACTTGAACGACTGTATACACTTGCAGAAACCATGTTACAGATGCCCACACGGTCATAGTGAGTCACACAGCCTGGCGACATGGTCGTGTGACCCTAACTTTGAATCATGTACGGTCGGAGAACATGGGCATGTGGAGTAGCCACAAGGCCATGTTTGAGGCCACACGAGTTGGCCTTTGTCACACGACCGTGTGACCTCTATTTACACTTTTTCATCAAAACTTTATAAAAGTTACAATTTAATCCAGAACTAATCCCGGTTTGTTTTAAATGTTTCGTAAGCTTGATTTAGGTCCTGATTTGATTAAAAAGCATGGAAATGATTAATGATGATTTATATTTGATTATGTTTGATATGAAATATGTTTTAGATTAAGGTTTTACAACTATAATACCTTATAGTTCAGGACGGTGACCGGACTGGGTATAGGGTGTTACACTCCTCGTATAGACTACGGTTTCAATGGAGCCTTATACCGGGAGTGAATCTTTCATTACTTTTCCAATATCTCCCTCTAACATACAAAGTTTCTTTGAGTACTTTCTTGTGGTTCTTAATAGCGGTTCCTTATCTGCGATCCTCGAATAAATCCTCTTTCATTTGCCTATATACAAAGCATTACTATCATGTCATTCTCATATCTAGCTCTTGTTGGGTTACCACCATATAACCTACTAGTTTCCATGTTTACCATTTTGGCAAACTTTTCCCTTTTAATTACTTTTGCCTTTTTGGGCAGATTCCTCAAACTCGTTGGCTAGTTGTCGCTTGTCAACACATGCATTTTTCCTCTAACCCCTTTTCCTCATTTGCGTGATTTTCTATGATTACCATATTGGAGGGCTGCCGCATTTTTACTATCTTGGTGGACTATCCCATGTTTACTGTCCTAACGGACTACCTCGTTTTTACTATCTCGGTGGACAATCTCATATTTACTATCCCGACGGACTATCCTATTTTTCCTATCCTGGTGGACTATCTTATGTTTATTGTCCTGGCGGACTCCATATGTTGCCATAGCCGAGCTATGGTCTTATACATCATGCTCTATGTTAATGTCTAGGCAAACTCTCTATGTTGCCATAGTCGAGCTATAGTCTTACACATCATACCTTATTATAGCTTATCCATTCCGTCTCACTTCTAACATTGATGCTTGAACACCATAGTGTCCCCTCCACAAGGCCTGGAGCTTCGCACATTACAGTTTGCACCCAGCAATTTCGAATTACCGTAAACGGAAACTCCATTTCCCAAACTATCTACCAAATCATTCACATCACCAATTCTAACTTCATCTAACCCATCAATTATTTTCCCTCCGTACTCCACCGTTATAATCCTGCAATACACGTATTTCATAATATATTATCATGGAGTATGCTTTTTTTTTTTTGCATGGAATCATAATCATTTCATGCACATTGGAAAACATTTGTGGATACTCATATACCTACACAATCTTATACATGCAAAAGAATTCTCAATCAGCAGAAATCATACAACATCACAAAACTCTCTTTGAACTCAACACAGATTCATGTTAGTTTTACAGCCTTATAGGAATAGAGTATAGAAACTTAACTGATTCTTCTTTGCCTTCTAAGCTTAGCTTTTTCGAACGCTAGAGCTTTCATTCTCTTGGTAGCTAAGCATTACAAGTGAAGTCATAAGTTAAACTCAGCATTCTAATTGAAAAACTCTATTTCCAGAAACATGCAGAACCCCTTCAAAGGTTTTGAAAATTCTTAACTCCATTTTCTCATATTTACGAATATCGGATAACTTAAAAGCTTACCAGTTCCCTTGCTTATCTATCCTCTTGACTCAATCTTCACGAATATTGCTCTATGGAAAGCTCTCTTATCTTCTTCTTCTTCTTAGTAACTGAAGAAAATGACAGAGAGAACCAAACAGGGTTGAAAGAATTCGCCCTAAGAATTCATTTCCCTACTATTTATAGTTAATCACGTCCAGTGATCAACCCTATAAAAATCGTCCATTAGTAATCATTTTGTCTCCCACTAAGGAACCAGTTGGTTTTAATCCAATCGAACCAGAATTGGAACTCAACTATATCCAAATTAGCCACTAGATTTTTCCTCATTTTTCATTAGAAGTCTCCAACTTACGACTTCTTTCAATTTAACCCGCAACTATTCTTAAATTTCAGACTTAAAGAAAACCAAGTGTGACAAATCTAGTGTTTGGGAGGTGAGAAAATCAAAATGGTTTGGTTGTTTGGAGAGAGAGATTTATAATTTTGTATTTGGCAAAAATTCAAATGAGAAAATGAAGGAGGGAAGAAGCGTGAATGGGTTTTATAGTTGCATGAAAAATAATTAATTTTTAAAACTTGGATTAATTGCTTTTGGGCAACTCTCAACTTTGACCCTTTTACAAATTAGTCATCTGTTAATTAAAATTTTTTTTCTTACTTATTTTTAAATCCAAATTTATTTTTAAAAACCGTTTTCAAATAAATGATTTCCAAAATCTTAATTCTAAATTCCTAAACCTATTATTTGGCCCTCAATTTTCGAAATTAATTCTAGGATCCAAATTGGATACCCGGTCCACTAACCCAAATCTTCTAGACCAAATTTTGGGATGTGATATGTTTTAAGTATGCTTTTTGTTTACAAAGTCATGAGGTGTTTCAATAGTTGTCTTCAATGTTTTAAACTTGATTTTTGAATCTTGTAAGTTTAAACTTTAGTATTACACTCTTAGGTATTAAAAAGAAAAAGAAATTTCAAGGCAATTTTAGTTTCATACATAGAAATATTAGTATCTAGACCTTGTGGTATCGCAACAAGTTAAATAGAATGTCAAGATATACAGTACTAGGGAGAAGTATCGGTACTTGTTCCTACTCGTACTGATACCACAATACAAGGCATTGATCCCTACATTGTTTGAAGCCATTTTGGCCTTTAGGGTCCCAATTTGAGTTCTAAACATCTCTAATTCACTTCAAACTATTTTTAAATTATTTTAAATTATTTTTAAAGTTATTCAAACATTCAAAAATTGATTATTGATTTTTATAAAAGTGTAATTAAATTACAACTTTTTATTGATTTTAAGAATTTCAGCTCGTATGTGTTCTAATAACATCTTTCGTCCATACTAGCCAATAGGGTAGGCAAGGGGTATTACAATTATCAATACTAAAATTTCTATCACATGGGTTTGCGTGTGGAAACTACGTACTTAGAATATAGAAGTGTGTTTTAAAATAACATAGAATAAATAATGAAACATTTGATTTGAAACTAATTAATAATAACACATGAAATATGTACGATATAAAATGAAATATATATATATATAGATTAAATTGTGAATAAAATGAAATTTAAACACATGAACACATCATATTAAGAATACTAAATATACTACAATTGTTTATCATGGTATTGTCATGATGTAAATATTAGTATATATGTGAATATTATATTAAAATAAAGCTTTGGTTAATGGTAAAGTTAATGTTTTATTGATGTAAATAACACAGGTTCAAATTTGCACATTTTTTATTTGGTTTTTTTAAATAAAAGGACTAAAATACCCTCAAATAATACAACTTATTTTAATTATGGAAGGGCATTCTCGTAATTTCTCTAATCAAAGTGATGTTCAGTTGACTTGTGATACTAGCTCAGTCAATGGATTAAACAATGTATAGATGTAAATCTTACATTGAAATAAAGTTTTGGTTCAGTTGTAAAATTAATATTTTATTGATGTAAATAACATAGTTTCAAATCCAATTATATGCAAAAAAAAAAATTATTATTTAAATAAAAAGAATAAAATACCCTCGAATAATATAACTTAATTTAATTACACAAGTACACAAATTAATGCTTTATTGATATAAATAACACATATTATAGTCCCACCAAATGCAATTTTTTATTGGTTTTTAAAAAAATTGACGAAGGTTATAAAGTATACATAATAAAATAATGTAAATATTATATTAAAATAAAATTTTGATTTAGGGGTAAATTTAATATTTTATTAATTAAAATAACACGGGTTTAGATCCCACCAAATGTAAATTTTTTATTGTGTTTTTTTTAAATAAAAAGATTAAAATAGCTTTAAATAATATAACTTATTTTAATCATAGAAAAATATTTCTGTAATATTCCTAACTAATTTGATGCTTGGTTGATTTGTGATATCAATTAAGTCAGGAGATTAAATAATGCAAGTATAGATATACAATTGATGAAGGTAAAAAGTACACAAATATAATTAAAATGTAAATATTATATTAAAATGAAACTTTGGTTTAGTGACAAAATTAATTTTTAATGGATGTAAATAACCGTTCAAATCCAATCCTATGCAATTTTCTATTTTGTTTTAAAAAGAAAATAAAAAGATTAAAATAATACAGCTTATTTTAATTCAGAAAAGATATTTTCTTAATTTTCATAATTAAATTGATGTTTGATTGACTTTTAAAATCAACTCAATCAAGAGTTTAAATAATAGTTTAAGAATGAAAGAAAATTGGTGTGTATATATATATATATATATATTGTTTCCAAGTTCTTGGCTCTCATATATACTATAACCATTTGGACCCATTTTGAATGAGGTGAAGATTGGGAGTGATATGCTCATTTCACCATGTTTTAGGGGTCTGCAATTTGAGTTTAGCACGAATGGGTTCAATTTTGAAGATTGTTCGGTGTGTTTGGCTCACCTTCCAAAATGTTTTTTTGCCCAAGTTTTACTTGACATGAGAAAGAAAGGAATTTTAGTTTTTATTTTTAATTTTAATTTTAATTTTTTTTTAACTTCTCAAATTTTATATATTTTTATTTATTAATTTTGTTTTTAACATTTTTATATATTTTTAAAAAAATTTGATGTCATTGTAATGAATAAAAGTACCATAGAAGTCCTTGTATTAAAAGACAGATTGTATTTTGCTCCTTTTGCTTAAAAATGGAAAAATTAGTCTTTGTACATTATATCAAAAAGTAAATTAGTCATTTCTGTTAAAAATTTCATCAACTTATTCTATTAAAAACTAGTGTGGCTCACGTAATAACCAAACAGCGACACATGACATATCATGTGTACCTCATGCTGGCATACGGGGACTAGTTTTTAATAGAAAAATTGAATATAATTTTTAACAAAAATATCAATTTGCTTTTTGAACGTATATGGACTAATTTGTCCCTTTTTAGTAGAGAGAGCAAATACAATTTGCCTCCTAAGATAGGAGCCTTCATAATACTTTTACCTATTGTAATGCTACCAATGCCACATGTCGTGATCTCATACCATCATTTGTACTAGACTTAATCATTTAAAAGAAGTACCAAAATGATAAAAAGAGAAGAAAAAATCTGAGTACAAAGTTGAAACAAAATAAAAACCTTAAATACAAATTTGAGTGAATGCTTATATGTATTAAAGTCGAACTCAAATATCTTGAATATTTTAAAATTTTGAATTGACCCAATTTAAATTGATGCTACGAAAAACCAATTTCATCCGTGTAATTCGAGCTATGTAAAATAAAAATTATTACTTTTTATATTAAACTAGATTATGTGAGACCCATAGTGAAGAAAAAATTATATAAAATCAACTCCTAACATAAAAATCAAATTCATATCCAAAATAAGTAAATATGTTCCAACTTTATCGCTCATTCATTTTGAGGTTTTTTTAAGGTTGTGGTGTAAGATATTTGATTTAAATAAAAGTATAAAATTATTGAAAGACGTAAATATTGTTATAATAAAATTTGTTGTTTTAAATTTTTGATGTTTTAGTTTTTTTTTAATTAAATTTGTGTTCAATTAACTCATGACATTAACTCAATAAAGTGTATGTATATTAAAAAAGCCACCTCCCTTTAAAATTAATCTTAAAAGCCTGAAATTAAACAATTAAATAGTAACTAGGAATGACAATTCGGATTGCAGATTTAAATAATACTCAAATTTAGATTTTAAATTACTATCCACCGTGAATTTGGAATGGATGTGAATAGATATCCTACATATCCATTATCTCAATCTGTATTGCTTATTTGAATAACGATATGAATTCGGATTCAGAATGCTCATAAATTTAATTTCATATATAATAAAAAAATTAGTTGATTCAAGTTTGAATTCTTCTAAATTTGGATATTCAAAAAATAATTGAATTTTTTGGATTTAGATATTTAACGGACAATAATATTTAATTTAGATTAAAATCGTAATATTCCAATAATTTACAAATAAAAAAAAACAGATTTACGAATTGAGCTTCATATAATTTAAAAAATAAAAAAAAATATCGAACGGCTGTAGTTCTTAAATCCAACATCAAAGACCAAAAAAGCATGAAGATTTAGGATGTTAATTTATGAATGGGAAATGAAATAGTAAATAGAAGTCGTGCAAGCAATATGCATGCACCAATGTGATGGCATTGAGAGGCAAAGGGTTTTTTGTTTGAGCCAAAGGTTTTGTCATTTTAGAACATTTGTGAGTGCCCAAAAGGCATGTCTGAGCATGGCCATCCCCATCAGCATCTTGCACTAACACACATCCATGTTTTACACTCATTCTCTAACCCAGCCTAATTGTTATTTTGCCTTTAGGGAATGCAAACAAAACCATCGTTTTTTGTTTTGTACTAAACATGCACGTTATTACATGTATGTCTATTTTTATTGTCCAAAAGCAGATCCATTTTCTTTCCTCATTCAGCATGGAATGGGAGATGGAGGCCACGTGCTTTTTTTCAATTATATAATTATTACGGATCCAAAATTCAAATATCACAATCACAAAGTGGGTGCATTCTATCTTATCCTATCTTATCTACCTAAATACAACCCCACTTCATGTTTCCCCTTACAAATATAAAACCATTCCCTCCCCTCCAACTGCTATTATTTAAATAAGGTTTCAGCTGCTCAAAATTGTAATTCCACGTCATTTTTATTATTTTTAATAGGAGAATAACAAATCAAACTTTCTTCTCTTGATTTTTAGTATTTTTAATTAAATTTAAATTTTTTTAGGAGAAAAAAGCTAAAAATCAAGAGAAAAAATCTGATTTATTATTTTCCTATCGAAAAGGGATATGAATGACATGGAATTACAGTTTCATACAATCTTTTCTCTTGGTAAGTCTCACTGAACTGAATTTAATTGGAGCACTTTAATTATACTTTTTAATTATGTAAATGGTAAAAAAAATTATAAAGTTATGACCAAAAAGTTTTTTATAAAAAATAATTTACATATTATAAAAGTGTTATAATATATTTATTTATAAAAAGTTATGGTCAAGATTTATTTATGTGTTCATTTTATATATTATAAAAATAATATATTTATTAATAAAAAATGTTATAGCTTTTTTTTTATTATAACTTATTTATAAAAATTAACTATCTAAAGTTATGGCAAAAAATTATATTATTTATAAGAAATATTATGAAAGTTTTAGACAATTTATAAACTTTTTTAATAAAGGTTATGTATTTTAAATTTTATATTATTTTTACTTAATTTACGAATTTTAAAAATTGATAAAATCTAGTATAAATCTTTCTTTAAATTAAATTTATATAATTAAAGCTACAAATTATTTGGATTGTAAATCTAAATATTATAAGGTCGATGTTAATTATGCAAATAAAAAGGGTTTTTTTGCACCATATCGTGGGATATGTACTATTTAAGATAATAGTACCAGACACAAACACCATATACAACTCGTGAACTTTTCAGTTTGAGATATTTAATGTTTCAAAATGTGATTGAGAAGACATTTTTGTTCTAAAAAAATATTTCACATGTTAACATCACCACCTTAGTATGTCATAAAAAATAATGTTGAATCGTACTAAAATGTTGCATATTTCATAACTTCAATTATACGTGAAATTGAGATGATCTATACGAGATGTTGATAATCTTAATGATGTAGATTTCAATTTAGATGACGATGAATCCAGTTAATGAGCAACAAATGATTATAAGGAGCATACTTAATTATTAAAGAATAACCCAACAAATATGAACTAGAACATTTAGATAAAATTTCATATGATACTTATTTTAGTCATCATATCATCAACTATTTTTTAAAACTAACATAATACATATGATGATTTGATTTTAATTTGTTTATTTGTTTAGAAATTATTTCAGTGATTAATAATAAATTACAAATTCTAATAATTATTAATTAATATATATTATCCAAATAAACCCTAAGAGATTTTTATCATTTGACTCTGGATTTAATTAAAGCGGGCTATGATTACGGGATACCAAAATCTAAAATAAAAATAAAAACTTTAATTACTTTTAAAAAGATAATTAAATATTAAAAAGAAAGAAGCTTTCCGGCATCTTTCTTCCACCTAACCCGTCATCATTGGTAGTTGGCACGCATCTCTGAAAATATATGATTTGATATTTATTTTAAAAAGTAATAATTTAAAGTTTTAAAATTAATTTAATAAAAATTAATTGTTAATACCAATTAATTAAAAGTTTCCAATCAAATCAATAAGTTGATATAATTATTTTTACCATAAATATCATAAAAGTATTAAGCCAAAATAAAAAATAAACAATAGGTGAGTGATGTTTGGAAAATTAAAATTCCTTCACCACATTCAACCAATACTATTCCTAGATAAAAAAGATGATGGTGATGATAAAGGAAAAACATTGGTCTATTAATCCATTTACATCCTCCTCTCCTTTATTCAACACTGAAATATCAATGCCCTCCCCCCCGTTCATTCATCACCATAACATGACAAAACAAAAATCATCCATCCATCCCACCATCATCCATATAACTACAAAATAATTGTCTATCCCCCAAAAAACAAAAATAAAATCAGTCAAAATATTTTATTTATATAAAAAAGTTTAAAAGTTTTACATATATACTTTGATGGTAAAATTTTTTTGCGAGTACTCTAAATCCTAATGCATTTTTCATGGTGAAAAAGAAAACAAAAACTGGGTTATTGATGATCTACTTGTACGTGCAGATCCGTAAGAGAAAGACAACTTTGAGACTTGAAACTAGCCCTCAGATTGCTTTGCTGCAACTTAGGTTTCGTTGATGTTATTTTATCATTCTCCGACGAGGAGGAGGACGATGAAGGCGGCGATGATGATGGTGTTTGTTTATTGTGGCTGTTGTTGTCTGTATCTTCATCGTCTTCAACCAAAGCAAGAAGAGGCATGGAATTGGGGTTTTGCCATGAATAGAAAGATGATTTCCTGGACCTCGTTGACCATTTATTTGCAAGAAATATTCTCCTCCTCTTGTTGAAGGGGCTCTCCACTTTTTGCAGCTCTTTCACTGAGTTTATGTCAGATAGATTTGCGAATGATTTTGATTTTCCCACGTAGTGATTCGATAATCCTCTCCTAAAACCAAAAGAATAAAAAAAAAAAGATCAGTTGAAAATCAGACCAGAGAAACTTACAAAAAAAAAAAAAGAAGAAAAAAATCGACACTAACTTGATGGGAAGAGAGTCTTCTAAGGAGTCGAAAGACAACCCTTTACTTTCCCCGGATGAAACGACGCCGTCGTCTTCTTCTTCAGCGTCGCTGTCTCCGGGGGAGCCGATCGAGGAGGAACTATCGGAGGATAGATCCGGAGACCTGGGATCCGAGCCGGGACAAGCTTCATCGTCCTTGATAAACAAGCAAGGAGAGGGAATCGTATCCTTAGAGCGGTCTCTAGCGTAGGCCGCGGCCGATGCAGCAACGTCGATGGCGAAGGTAGGTCCCATCAGCACTTCCATCTATAGAGGTTTAAAGAAGGGAAAGATAAAAACAAGGAGTGAAGGGGTGGCGTAGATTAAGGATTTATAAGCACAGAAATATGGATAACAAAGGGAAGCTTTGGGACCAGAGCAACAACAATAGGGCTAAGCTAATCCATGTCTATTTCATTTACTCCTTAAAGATATAAAGAAATAGAGAGAGAAGGAAAAATGGGCAGAAAAGATAGAAAGATGGCTATGGATTGTAGATGACTTTTAATATACTCCCCTATTTTCATTATCATCAACTCTATCCATTGTTTATATTTAAAAAAATAATTAAATTTCAAATTATAAATTTAATTTCAATATTTTTATCTAAACTTGAAAATTCCGATTTCATCTATTCAAACCCTAATTCAATTTATTTTGATTTGGTTATGAAAAAGTAAATAATTCGAGCTCTTTCTGTCTGAACAAAAATTGACTTGAATCAAAGTAATTTAAATCCAATATAACCTTAATTTAAAACAACCTATATTTAAAGTGGCAAAAAAATGTTAAAATAATCTGAACTTATAATGACATTAAAAAATTAATTATCAAAACTATGTCTCAAACCTAAAACAAACTAACACCGAAAATGAATTAGACTCGAAAAAAATTCAAAATTTTCAAACCGAAATTCATTCAATCCAATTTACCTAGATGTAAAATTAACTTGATACATTTTTTTTTCTGAAATGTTTATTATTTACAAATTGAGTACATGTATATGCACATGATGAAACTAGAGAACTATGCATCAAAATTATTGATGATAAAATTCAAATTAAAATATTTAAAAATCAGAGTCCCCTCGATAATTAAAACGAATTTTTAAATCATTATAAAAGATATTACTTTTTAAAAATACTTATGAAATTATTTATTTTTCAAACAATTATATTATTTAATTTTCAAGGAAGTCAGAATATAAAATAGAAAAGATGATGGGCATAAGAATTTTAATAAAATTGAATGGAAGCATTTATTAATGTCACTAAACATTCATTAATATTATTTTTAAAATCATACGTAATATTCAAACCCAAAAGGAATTGAATTTAATATAATATCCGATGGGACAAAAATAGGTGGCAACCACAAATATGAGAAATATCCCAAAACACGTTTTTATCTAATTTCTTTTCTTCCCCTAATTTCTTATTTACAATTTTAACACACATCTATTCCTACTTTTAGATTTTTTTTTTTTAAATTATCATATTATTGTATATATTTTTAATATAGCTACTAAGTGAATATTATTTTATTTTAAAATAATTTATTTGATTCTTCAACTTTATAAAAAAATTATTTTAGCTCTTAAACTTGTATTTTTTGTCAAATTATCTCAAAATAGATAAAAAAAAAGTTAACGTCTTTTTATTTTACAGATGTGACATACACGTGGATGACATGTTAGCATTTAAAATTTAAAAATAATTAAATGCTGACATGTCATCCACATGTATGTCACTTTAGCAAAGTTAACAAACATTAATTTTTTCATCTATTTTACTGTGGTTTGACAAAAAATACCAGTTCAATATCTAAAAGTGGTAAAAATTTAAATAGAGAGTTCAAATAAATTTTATTTTTTGTAAAGTCAGACGATAAAAAAAAATATGCTATAAATTTAATAGAAAATTTTTAATGATGTTAACAACTAAACATGAATTTTGAATTTTTAAAAATAAAAGAAATACTATATCTCTAAAAATAAAAAATAAAAAAAATAAACTGTAAGGAGTATATTTTAATCCATTTCATGCCAAACTTAACTTTTCTTTTTCACTCATTCATTTGGGGATACATAGAATTTAATATTGTAATTGAAAGTTAGTACGGACACCACTCACATGTCTTAACTTCCTCTTTATGATAGCAAAAATAAATCATAAATTTAAAAAAAAATAACATATTAGCTGTAAAAAAAATGGTTATGGGTAATTTACATTTTAGGTTATTCAACTTAACATCATTTTTCATATAAGTCACAAATCTTTATTTCATCAAATTATATTATTATACTATTACTATTAACAAATTGGTTAATTTCGTATAATATTTTTAAAGTAAAAAGTTGGGATGGATCCAGGGGCATGGGGCGCCTACTTGAAATTTTTGGATTTTTGAATTTTATATATAAATTATCATGGATTTTAAATTTAGTGTTCACATTGTATAAAATTCACTCCCCTTAAATTATAAGATTATATTTTATATTAACAAAGTATTTTTCAATTTTTAATTATATAACTTTAATAATAATAATCAAATATTAATGTATGATGGGGACTTTAAAGTCAAATTTCAGAATTAGTTAATTTGGCTCATACGCATACATATTAGGTTAGTGACTTTTCTTGTATTTTGATTTGTATGTCTTGCTAAGAAATTATCTTCCTCTGATAAGGTTGCAAGACTTGATGATATCTTGTAATACAACACAGACAAAATTATAATGATATTTATGAAATTTTGAGTATAGTATTAGTTATTCTTTTTTTTTTTTTTTTGCATTTTGGAAAAAAATATTTAATTATATATAGTGTGATTTTTTCTTTTAATTTTTTATAATTAAATCATTTATGCTTTTTAAAAAATATTAAACTGATTTGTTTGATGAGAAAAAAATATTCAAAAAGAATTGACACATTTTTTATATTTAAAAAAAGTCGTTCGGATTTAAAAGTTTCGCATTCCTTACATGACTTATATTTTAGAGGATGTTACGCTAAGTCATAAATGCATAATAAGTGGGTATAACTTTTTCCTTAGAATTTCTTGAAGGAATTAGTATAAGTGAATTAATTTGTTAATAATAAAAGTTTAAAGATGTAATTTGAAAAAAAAAAGGAAGGTTTGTGGCCTAAATGAAAATTAATGCTAAATTAAGTGACTTATAATGGAAATTATCCACATGTTTCATTCAAATTCCTTAGCTTTTTTTCATGATAAATTCAAAATTGAGGTAGAGAAAGGATAGAATTTGAACCATCTCATTTTACAACTAATTTAGATAATTTACTGAATTAATTAAAATATCTTAAATAAAATCTTAAATAAATTTAAACCTCAAATATTATTAAATTTTTATTACTACTCTCTTATTTTTTTTGTAATAACTATTTTCTTTCTTATTTTACAACCACAATAACCTTCATCCAAACACATATTCTCTCATTTATTTTAGGCATAATGTCTTTTGTGGCGTTCAAACTTTATAAAAAAAAAATCATATCAGCTCTTCATTTATTTATTTTTATTTCTTTTAGCCATTAAACTATATTTTTTTGTTAAATCACCTTAAATTAGATGAAAAAGTTAACGTTTGTTAACCTTGATGATATGAATGACATGTTAACATTTAATTAATTTCTTAAAACTTTTTATATTTTTAATGAGTTTTAATTTTTAAAAATAATTTTTTTGAACTTTTAAAAATAATTAATTGCGTGGGTGGAATTAAGGATTGGTTGAGAAATTCAGAAAATTAAAGTGAAAGATAATCGCATAATATAATATCATTAATGGGATAAGCTTGGGATCATGTTAAGCCAATCCAAGATTTTTCACTGTCTAATTGAGATTTATTGAGGCCAATGAAAATTAAAAGTTATTCACCATTTTAAACATGTGTATGCTAATTGTATAGATAAACTGAATATGGTAAGTTAGATAAATATACAATTTCATTAAAATTTAAGAAGAATTCAAATAAATCAAGTGAGATGTTTTTATAAAACTTGGATGGGCCATTTAATTAACTCCCAAGGTAATGATTAGGCTAACCCAAAAAAATCCCATTAAGGTCAATCTAAAATCCAGGGACATATGTTGGGAATAACCCAAAAAGGAGATTAATTAAAAAAATGAAATGGGGATGGGGCAATCCTAATTATGTTTGGAAATTGAGGTGAGGACCTAGGCTTAGACATTACCAAACCTATCTTATCCCTTAACACTAAAGATATTACTTTAATTTCCAATTGTGAGATTAAATTTAATAAGATTTGAAATTGGATAAATGTTTTGTGGTAAACACCATTATTTAAATGGAGCATCTTTCTAATTTTAAATGGGGCCATGCCATCCAACTACACCCATGGTTGTTTTTATATCTGGACCTACCTTCTGTTTCGCATAATTTATACCCACTAAACACATCCATCTTCTCTACAATTCTTTGATGTATGTATGTGTTGATGATTATAAAATGTTTTAATATATAACAGGTTAACTTACTTAAAATACCATCTTATATTTTCAATAATTGCAATATCACTTTACCCTATAAATTTAACCTTCTTTATTTTAATTGTTAATTTTTTTTTTTAAAAAAATGATATCTGTGTTGGGAGCAACCCAAATCCTTTCAAATGTTATCCATCAAAAATTCACACACACTTATACAATTATTTTTGTTTCTCAACTCTGTGGACCAAAATAATTAATGTACGGATCAGAATTCTCGTGAATCAAAATAATAAACTTCAGTTTTGTTCCTATATAAATTTCAGTTAATACTAATTGTATTAGTTAACTTTGTTTGTACCAACCGGTACAAAAAATGAATTTTAAAACATATTTTATTATTGATTTGTTGAAGAATTGTTATAAACATTTTATTGTTTAGTTTATGAAATATAATTTTTTTTGCTTGTTCAACGAGTCAATTTTTCCCTCGTTGAGATTCGTCTCCCAATTCTATGGAGCTTAGTAGTTAATTTCGTTTCAGTATCGCTTGTATAGGCCAGAATGTTTTGTTCCAGTAGTAAATCTGAACAACATACTTTAGGTTCCATTCCAATGTAAATCTCAATTGGTATTGGTCATCCCGGTTGATTTTGCCCGTATCAACCAGAATATTGTGTAACAATCCGTACAAAAAATTGAATTTTAAAATTTAAAATTTTTATTATCTTTTTGGATTTTTTTAATTTGGAGTTTGTTTAGATGGATTTTATTTGTGAAGCTTATTAAATAGTATTTCATATAATTGACGAGTTTTTTTATATTTAAGATTTATTTCATTTCATTATTTGATATTTGTAAATAATTTTTTATATAAATGTATAAAATATTTTTTAAAAATAACAATAAATCCAAAACCGTACATCAAAATAAACCGGTATCAATATGTACTATTAGTAGTAGTAAAAAAATGACACGAGTGCTTGAGACTACCTAAAAAGGCAAAGCATTTAATAGAATAGAAATGTCTCGTCATTTTAAAAAAATATCGACCTATTAAGGAAAACGTCAACTCTCAAAAAACAATAATTTAAAAACTTTTCCGAAAAAAGTTTACCTCCACTCAACCAACTAAAAAGATTATCATTCATGGTGGCATAGTCATAACATTCAGAATGATTCTCAAAACAAACGTTTGACCTCACTCACCATTACCAAACATGTTAGTGTAGGGATATTTGGGGAAAATAAGGATGAGAGATGCATGTAATGGAACAGAAGATGAAAGAGAATTAGTGCATATTTGGCCACAGATCTTTGGCCTTTCAAAATGGGTTTTCAAGTCAAGTTTGTAGGCATGGTAGAACCTCAAACCTCAAGCCAAATAAGTCGATTAGTCTAACTTCATACAAAGTTCAAAGCATATTATCTTAACTTTGGATCCATATTTGACTTGGTTTTGAACCCAACGTGCACGGTTTGGTAATCGAAATTTGCTTCCAATTGGTAAAGCAGCACCTTAATTATTGCTGGCGACCATGAGGTGTGACAACATTTGTGTCCTACTTTCTTACAGCAAATAAAGCGACCAATTCCAAGGTTGTCTTTCACTATATGCTAATTTTCCTATCCATGAAACGTGTCATTGATTTAATTAAATTATCATAACAAGTTGAAAATTAAACCAGATGGTTGACAACTAGTTTTGAATTTATATAACATTATCCTACATTTCTTATGTTGATTTTCTACTCTACTTTTTTTTTTAAACCTTTCCATCACTTTTAATTTTAATAAAAATATTTGATTTACTTAGACAAAATAATTAGACTTATAAGTAGGATTTAAATGAAATTTAAAACCTAATATTTCGAGCAAAGTTGATTATGTTAATAGACAAAATAATTAGACTTATAAGTAGGATTTAAATGAAATTTAAAAACTATATTTCGAGCCAAGTTGATTATATTAATATCATAATATAAATCTTAAAAAGTAAAGTAGGTAAAGGATTCAATTGTCCGACTTAAAAGAATAAAAAATTAAGATAATGAATATTCAAAGCCGAATTTGTTATTCGAAATAGTAGATACAAAATATTTGAAAGTTCATTTTGCATCTACTTCGAATCTATTTTAGAGAGTAATTAAAATATTTCAATCCACGAAGCCAAACAATAAATTAAATATTCAAATCTATATTATTCATTATCATATATACAACTATATTTAAAAAGTAAATTATATTTATGAGGTTGTTTTAATATTTTTATATACAATTAATAAAAAAAAAGCACATATGGTTGAATTAAATCTAATATATCATGAATTGTTTTGAATATATTAAAGGTGTTTTATTGTTTCGGGGCTCGTAATTATTCCTACCAACAAGTTTTGAATATAAAATTTGTTTGTTTATGTATGTATACAGGGATGAATAGAGAGTTGTAAAGGAAAAAGGATGGGCCAGGGGCAATCCTCAAAAGGATACGACCACAGATTCACAGCCGCCCAACAAGAAAATGGAAGAATTTGATGGGTCAACTTATCTTCTAATTGAATATCACCTCTTTTCTTTTCAAACTTCAAATAAGTTTTGATTTATCATTATTATAATTCCGTCAAACAAAATTCTACCTAACATTTAATTCCTTCACATTCACTTCATCTTTCAATTACTACTAACACTTCCACATTTGATAGCATACAAAAAAATATTAAAGAATCACAAATATTGTACATGGAATCCAACAGATTACAATCGTTAATGCCAATTTGCTAGTGAAGCTATCTAATATTAACCAAAACCATCGGATAATCGCACAACGAAAGATGTGGTCTGGCTAAGATCGACCCCCCCCCCCCTTTTCTGCCTTGGTAGAAAAAGGGAATGGAGCATTCCTCTAACCCCTTCAATGTCTACACTTGCATTTTACTCGACATTGGGACTGAAATTTTGCATATAGCACGGTCTGTATGTACCTAAAAGTCTTGAGCCTTTTTCTTTACAAGATCACAACCGGTGGCACGCTGTGAATGTTTGGCCCCACTGTCCTATGCACACCTCATTAAATTCTGAGACGAATCAAGTGGCTGGAAACTAGCTCTCACATTCGCACGTTCTCGAGTCTATTATTAGCAAAAAGGCCTGTCAAGAATTGGTTGCAACCTGTGGAGAACAGGCACAGGTAATGGTGATGGTGCAATGCATGGGAAGTGCCACACTATGCCTTTAGAACCTTTAAGCAATTGCTGCAGCAGGGCTCTCAACAGCTGCAAGAGCATAGTTGTATAGGCAAGTATTGGGCGGACGGCAGGTGCTAAGGCAATGTTCAGCTAATGAGCCAATGCCAAGTTCTTATTCCATTTCTTTAAGCTAAGTTTTAGTGACCATTTTGTATCTATCAAATTTTTTATGCAACTAATTGTTCATGCAATCATTACAATTTGCAGATGGTTCCATTTTAGTCTCCAAAGGAAAATTCCTAAACCAAACTTTGAACTAATAGGTATAGGAGCAGTGAACCGAGACAACAAATTTTACCCAGAAAGGTGTTTCCTTGTCCACTTTTTGGCATTTAAATTTAGCCTTTTTACTCTTTTATCACTTTGGCCTTATTCTTTCTTTCTTTTTTTTCTTTTTTTTATCATTTTTAATCTTCAAATTTTAATCATAATGCATTTATTTAGATAAAAAAGTTGATTGAATTTTAGAAATTTTAACAATATTGACATAATAGCATGCTTGGCAAATCAATTTTACTTTATTGCTAATGTGGATATTCTTTTCAAAATTTTATTATTTTTTATGAAGTGCACTTGAACATCATATTAGTACCATTTTAATAATTCAATTAGCTTTTTTTAAAAAAAAAATTAAAACAGCAAATTGGCAAAAAAAATTTAAATTTTTATGAAGGTCAAATTATAATTTTGGTATTTTTACCATATTTAAATTTGGGATTTAATTCTTATATTTGTTTGAAATATTTTATCTTTTATTTTGATAAGATTTAATTCACAAATTGGTATCTAAACTATATCCTTTTTCCCATCTTCGTACTTAAAACATTTTTTTTTTTACAAATGATATCTAAATTACTTTTTTCTTCAAGTTGGTACCTCTATTAGTCATCCTGTTAAATATGTTTAAAAAAAGCATAACCCACAAATTAGTACCTAAACTATGTTTTTTTTTTCATTTTGGTACCTAAATAATTTTTTTGTTACAAGTTGTCCCTAAAGTATTCTTATATTACCCATTGTGGGAAAATACATCTTATTTTGACTAAAGTTTATTTTGGCTTTTTTTTCCCAATTAAACTCCGTTTTTTAGATTCTCATTTTAACTTTGATTAACCTAGAGTTGTTGTAGTCATATATGCTATGAATTTCAGCCTATAAATAGGCCTTAATTACTCACAACAAAAATAATTTAGATTGAGAGAATTTTGTTCTTTGTTTCGAAGGACTTTTCTTGTGGGGCTTCGGGTTTTTCTTATAATTATTTCATTTTTTATACTCTCCTTTATTATAGTGAAATTTCTTTTTGTCTGTGATTTTTTATCCTCTTTTAAGGTGTTTTTCCACGTAAAATTTGCATGTTTGATCTTTTCGATTATTGTTTTATTCACTTTGTTCGTTGCTTAATTGAGTTTATCCTCAACGCCCATTTTGCACCAAAATGCTATATCCATTAAAAAAATTCAATCAATAATAGGCTGCCACATCATATAAGCTTAAAATTTTTTTTAATTAAATTATTTCTCTTTTTTTTCTTTTATATTAATTCTCTTCTTTTATAATGTTTGAAATACCAACAATATTCAAAATTTGCCCTCTTAGGTCGAGACGCTAGTGATTACTTATGTTTTCAAATTTCACCACTTGCTTGCTCGACCTAACAATATTGGAAAAACTTATTTCATTGATCAAAACCAGTATTTTCAGAACCAGATCGAATCGGTCAGTCGTGGTATCAATTCAGAGATAATGGTTGAATCGATACAGACTGCTTGAACCGATTTTCTTTATTTTAAATATTTTTTATTTGTATATTTTTAATAATTTAATTGATCGAACCAGACGAACTAACAAACTAAGAACTAGTGGCCTGATTGGTTTAACCATCGATTCTGTTCTGAAGAAAGAAAAAAAAATAAAAATATATACATGTAAGAGGAAATAATATTTTTGTCTCTTTTTTTTTACGCATGTCATTCCTTTTTAAATTTTTTAAATAAACTTAACTACTTAACTAGTACCAACTTGGAGAAAAAAGTAGTTAAGGCATCACTTGTGACAAAAAAATATTTTGATTCCAAAATAGGAAAAAAAAACATAGTTTAGGTACCAATTTGTTGGTTAAGTTTTTTTTTTTTTTTTTGAAATAGACTTAACGGTTTGACTAATAAAGATATCAACTTGGGAATAGGTTAGATACCATTTGTGACAAAAAAAAAGATATCAAGATGGGAAAATGGTATAGTTTAGATATCAGTTTATGGGTTAAGCTTTTTTTTTTTTTAGTAAATAAAAAAATAGCAATAGTGGGACAAAAGTGCACCTTAATTCAAACCAAACAGATTGAACTCCACCATAATCAGCTCCCTAATCGACAGCGGGGGGATCCTCCATCAAATTAAATCTTATCAACTCTTGACTTACAAATTTTGTCAATTGATCTACCACTGTATTCTAGGCCTGAGGAATATGTCTTACATGAACTTCCCAAGGACAAATAAGCATACTATGTAGCAACCTTAGTTCAGTCATCCTGCTATCTGCAGCACCTCCAGCAAGAATGGTCTCAACCAACAAGCCATTGTCACACTCCAACTCCAACTTTCAGAACCCTTTATCCCATGCCAAACGAAGCCCTTCAAGCATCGCCTTTGCTTCCACCTGAAATATAGTATCATCTCCAATTGTCATTGTAAAACCACATCGCCAGTCCCCATTACCATCTCTAATAACACCTCCAACAGAGGCACAATTCCTTAGTGAGAATACATCACAATCAATGTTAAGTTTAACGTAACCCTCCTCAGGACACGACCAGTGTGAAGTTATTGCCCTTGGATGAGAAAAAGACGACCCGAGTCTTGAAGATAAAACACTCCGCATCCAACTTGTGCCTTTATCCACAAGTTCTTGCACACAACTGTGACCATTTGAGAAAACAAACAAATTTCGATTCTTCCAAAGTAGCCAACAAATAATAGAAAAGATAAAATTCCAAGGGATCCCATCATCAAAGCAAGTAGTAACATTTTCTAAATTCCTCAAGAGAAAGAGAAAAGAAAAGTACCTGGCTCTGATGTGGTACTAACGTCATCCAAACTACGTGGAAAGGAGCAATCCCTCACCGCATGGAGACTCGTCTCAACCCCACATCCACATCGGTTTTTTTTTATAATATTATTAGATAGTCCAAATAATTAACACCATATATTATTTTGGTTTAAGTAATGACCTGGATTTTCTTAAAACACTCATTCCACAAAAATAAAAAATAAAAAATGCTTAATACATCTTTTGGCTATTTACTAAAACTAAATTATCATTTTGGTACTTGTACTATTCTTTTATCAATTTTACCTTTGTACTTTCATTTTTTATATCCCGTTACCTCAACTCAAATTTCCATTAAAAAAGTGAAATCGACCAATGACACGTTGTCACATGTCAAAGAAAATAAAAAAATATTTATAAATTTCAGAAAAATATAAATCATTAAAAATACAAAAAAAAACATAAAAAAGGAATACAAAACCGGGAAATCTTAAAACTTAGAAATTTATATATATTAGAAAATTATAATTTTTTAGAATTTTAAGTATGCAAAATTTAAAAAAATCATAAAATTTTAAAAATTTGTTTGGAATTTTAGGTTTTAAGAAAATCTCAGAATTGTATGAATTTTTTAAAAAGAATTTTATGGTATTTTTAAAAAAAATTAGCCATTTTTTTATTTTTTAAAGCAGTGTAACACCTAATACCCAATCCAATCGTCGAATCCAAGTTATAAGGTGCATTCGTTACCGAAGCAACTACAGTCAATCAGTTAACAAACAAGCAATCATGCATGTCATCCAATGGTAATCAATTTAAAATATGATAAAAATTGGTACCTTGTTGTAGTTGCCAAAAAGATATTTGAAATTTAAAAGTAAGAAATCTAATGTTTAATTGTGATCTATTAAAATAAAATACTTATTTTTCGAGTGATTAAATTTCATAGTAAAATGATTTTTGATATATCGTGGTATCCACAAAATACCAAAAATATTTTTAAAGGGAAGTAAAACTCGTAAATCCACTCAATTAAGAAAAAAGATACCTCGTTATTAATAAGTATCAATAGAATTATACCTGACGCATTGAAGTAAACATCGATCAAATCAATTCGAAGATACTGTCTCACTAAAAAAAATAAATATATGAAAAATTCTACTAAATATTTTAATTTTATTTTATAAAAATTTAAAAGAATTTTATAGATTTCAACAAAAATTTAAACGAATTCATCGTCAATGTTTTTCTTTTATTTTCAGAAAGCAATTTCAACTTTTTTCAAATTAACTTAAAATAAAAAAATGAAAATAATATATAAAATTAAAATAGTTAGAAATTATATCCAAAATGCACCGAGCTATCCACGACAGCCTGCGTGCCATCAATCTGGTTTTACCGAAATGCAAACAAATAAAACGGAAATAAAAACACAAAACTACAAGGATTGAACTGCAATTTATTTAAAAAATAGTTGAGGGACTGAAATGGATGAGCACCACTCTTTTGTTTTGACTTTTTTTTTCCCCTTTTGCTCTGCTGTGTTGTGATTATTGCTCGGTTTATTGGTTCTTTTATTGATGTTTTTATTTGGCTGTTGGCTCGGGTTTGGGGAGGAAGCAGTGGTAAGTTTGGGAGTTTCAAGAAGTGAAGGCTTAAGTGTCTATGGTGGTACCAGAGGTTGTAAGAGAGGAATGGTGGTGGACGGTGGTCAAGGGACCAGTGATGGTGGTGGTGTTGGAGGCTTGGTTTTGGCTGAAGGAGGGAGCCGAAAGAGATGGAGAAAATGGTGAAAAAGTCCCTCCCCCAGTTCTTTTACTTTTTTTTTTTTTTTTGGTTGTTTTTATGAAGGGGGAGGATGATAGTTTGATGGAAATGGCGGTAGCGTGGCTGGTGAGAGGAGCATGGCGGCATAGAGAAAGAAAAGAGGACAAAAAAGCAAAAGTTACAAAAGTTAAGGGGGAAAAATGTAATGTTCAAAAAGTTAAGGGCCGTTTTCATTTCCAATTTTTTTTGGTATTTTGTAATTTTTCATATTTTTGGGGATTTTTTAATTAATAAAATATAGTGTTATATATACTCAAAATTAAAATAAAAACCAATGGGTCAAAGTCGAAAATTCATTAAATAAAATAGGCCCAAATCCCTTTCTTTAAGCACAGTAGCCCAAATTTTAATCATGTTTGAAGAGTAGAATATTTTAGCTTAAATTAGTAATATTTTGAGTTTAAAATCGACAAATAATTGAACTTGTAAGCTTTAAAAATCGACAACTGAAATCTGGTTTAAATAAGACAATTATAAAGGGTTTGATTTGGATCCCAACCAAATTTGGTTTCTATAATTATTAAATAAATTAATTTCAATAGGAAGGATTAGATTGTGAAACTATCAATATTTTAAAAAGTTAGAAAAAATAAAAAAAAATAAAAAAGCCAAAAAAAGGTGTCAACATGTGTCAAATACTTTATTACCAAATGCCAAAAAACTAAAATGTAACATAAGTGTTTATTTCCATTTTGAGCCAAACCTTGTAATATGTGTGTGAAACTATCAATATTTAAAAAAAAATATATAAAGTAAATCATAATTGCATTTTATGATTTATTTTGTCATAACTATGATATGCATAGCGGGCAGCAATGACTAATCCTCTCACTGTCAATGCTCTCTGAAGAGTTAAACGATTGGTCATGAAATGTACTTCATTCTTATGAATAGAATCGAACCCTCAATCACATGATTAAGAGATGATGTGAGTAACCATCATACCACACCTTATAATTTCATTTTATGATATTTAATTTAACATAATTGTGTTATTGTTTACATTTTAATACTGTACATGTGTACAATTATTATACTGACAAATGTCAAAAAAATTAGTGTAAACATATTATTTTTTTTAATTTTTACATAGGACCTTGTTATATTATATATACTAATTTTCTTATCTTGTACGATGCACGAATTGATTGTATGTATAAATTTTTAAAATATAATTTATGCGGAGAAAATTTTAAAGGATAAACCTGTAATACTATGTAGATATATAATTAAGCATTCATAATCTTAATATAAGTAAGAATGCAAAACTATTTATTAATTAGGTAAAGAAATATTTAGAAAATTGAAAGTATTTTAAAGTATATTATTTAGATTAGGATTTAGAAATTGAAGAAATGGAGAAAAGGCTTTCCATTTCTTTTGGGAATGAAAAAAACACATGAAGCATATTAGTTAGTATATTGTATATAATTATAAGTATTCGATTTAATTATATGTGTACTTGTATATAATAATTTTTAAATAAATTTTAATGGTTAATTTATGGGTATATGACGTTGTTATAATATTTATGATTTTAGGTCAAATTTTTTTATATTTATGAAAATACGCAGTTTTTTAGGAGAAAGTGAAAACGTGTTTCGTAGGGTATGTTTTCACTATAAATTGATAACTCAATTCCTTTAGTTATATTGTTGAATGTTAGTGTTTTTGTCCTTAGTCTTGAGTTCGATTCCTCTCTTACTTATATTTGTATTTTTTATTTCATGTTGTTTCAAGTCTTTTTTAATTAATATTTTTAAAACATTAGCTTTTCTGATTAGATTTTGTTAATTGTGATTTCATCTTTGAGTCCCAAGTTTAATCTCTCTTATAAGCATTTTAATATGTATTTTTTATTTCATGTAGTTTAAAACTTTTTTTAAATTTTTAATTAATGTTTATACTTAATAAATATATCGTTTTCAAGTTTTTTGTAATTAATCTTTTTAATTAATAACTCTTTTATTTATAAAATTAAATAATTATTGCGAATATCATTATTTTTAGTAAATATAATTTTATATGTGTAATATTTATTTTTCAATCCTTATCATGAGTGTAGTAAATTTTATTATTATATATTTTTAGTAAATATATATATTTTAAAATTTACCGATCTATACTATTTTTGGATAGAAAAAGGAAAACGCACATTATAGGTGCGTTTTCATTGTCGTGTCAGTGAAAATGTGTTCTATAGGATGCATTTTCAGCCAGGTCAACTGAAAACGCGTCCTATAGGACATGATTTTACTAAAAATAAACAATCTATTTCTTTTGGTCAAATGGTTAAATATTAGTGCTTTTATCCTTGAGTCCCAGGTTCGATTCCTCTCCTATTCACATTTGTATTTTTTATTTCATGTTGTTTTAAGTTTTTCTTTTTTCTTTTTAATTAATATTTTTAACATGTTAGCTTTTTGGTTAGATTGTTAAATAATTGTGATTTCATCCTTAAATCTTAAGTTCAATTCCTCTTATAAATATTTTAATATGTATTTTTTATTTCATGTTATTTCAAGCTTTTTTCTTTTCTTTTTTTTAATTAATGTTTATACTTAACAAATATATTGTTTTCAAGTTTTTTTTTTTTTTTTAGTAGAAACAAACAACATTAAGCGAAAACAATGAAATCACACAACTCTACTTAGGAAATCACCATCTGATTGTAAAATCTCTTGAACTGAAATTGGGAAATCTCAAAAAGCTTCAAGCCAAACTGATTATCATAAGTACATTTCGCCATTCGATCAGTAGCCATATTCTGAGATCTAGGAATGTGACGGATTCTTGTCTTCCAATTCCTCTTAAGTTTAAACATTGATTAAACGTAATTCAACTACGTTACTACTAGCAGCACTACCCGTAAGAACGGACTCTACAAGTAGTGCATTGTCGCATTCAATCTCCAATTGTCTGTAACCTTTCTCCCATGCAATACGTAAACCTTCAAGAATAGCTCGAGCTTCTATGCAAAAGACCGTTTCCTTGCTGACTTTCAAGGAGTACCCGAATAACCAATGACCATTTACATCCTTAGAAAGACCTCCAATTGAGGCGTTATCATCGTTCATTGACACTACACCACCCGAATTCATTTTAATCCATCCATGATCCGGAGGAGACCAACATGTCTCCAATGTCATAGCGAATGGCTGAATTCCCCGTGAACTCGGTGATAAATAACTCCTTGCCCAAGCAATACCTGTAACCATAAGATCCTGAAAACAAGTGTTACTACTAGCAAAAACATAAGAATTGAGATTCTTCCATAGCAACCAACAAATAATAGGAAAAAAAGAATGCCATTCAAAATCTGCTTCTCGCCACTTCATGGTATTTCTGAAATTCCAGAAGAGCCAATTCTTATGCGATACCGAACAAAAGTTCCCCGAATAGACATCGGTAGGATAGAAAGCCAAACCGCTTTGGAAAAAGATCAATCCCAGATAGCATGAAGATTCGACTCTAATACGTTACCACATCTAGGGCAGTAAGACTCGCTCGTCATATGTATTCTCATACGCTCTCCATTTGTCAGCAGCCTATCTTGCCAGAAAACCCAAAGAAGTGATCGAATTTGTTGATGTGCCTTAGTCTTCCAAATCAATTACCATCAACTGGAAAAACCACCAACATCAATTTGGAAAAAATTCCTGTAGGTTTCTGCAGAAGAAAATACATCATTCTTCATCCATTTCCAAGCTAACTTGTCATTACCCACATCATACGAAGGAGGCACCATGGAGGCAATAATGTTAACAACATTATCGGGAAGAAAACTTTGTAGTCGACACCAATCCCATTCGACACTACTCGTCACCACATCACATACCCGTAGAGCATCATCAGGATGCCCAATTCCTTGAAAGACATCCCTTAGCTTATCGACTTGATGAACCCAAATATCATTCCAAAAATTTATTAAGCAACCATCACCTAAAGACCAATACACATTTTTTATCACATCCGGCCACACATTAGCTAGAGACCTCCATATATGCGAGTAGTTACTTCTATTAATAGAGTTCAGTAAGACTCCATGTAGCTTATATTTGCTCCTTATCAACTTAACCCACAAAACGTCAGTGTTGGTCAATATTTGGAAACCCAATTTGATCAGGAAGATCTTATTTTGGACAACCAAACTCTGAATCCCCAACCCTCCATACTTCATCGGTTTACAGCAATCAATACAAGGGATAAGAGCCGGTCTTCTTGACTTTAAAGTCGAACCCAAAATAAAATGTCGAGCAATTTTTTCAATCTCATTACAAATAAAAACGGGGAGCGAACCGTGTTCATAAAATAGTTAGGGGTAGCAAGCAGATTAGACTTAGCCAACGTAATTATTCTTGCTAACGAAAGTTTCTTGGCCTCCTACCCATTCAACTTATTACGAACCTTGTTAACTAGAAAATCAAAATGATTCACAGTAAAGAGGCATACAAAGATAAACACCCAAATCCTCAACACGCCTTATACCAATATCACTGCATATCAAATAGGCTAAATCGTCAGGAGTATTAGGTGAGAAAAAAATCTGCGATTTGTTGCTATTCACCTTTTGACCAGAGAAGTGGCAAAATAAATTCAAAACTACTTTAACCTGAGATACTTGAGTCCTACTAGCTTCGCAAAAGAGAAGGAGATCGTTTGCAAAAAATAAATGGGATAAAGCAGGACCCCTTCTAGATAGAAATAAAGGTGACCACTTTCCACAATTGACAGCTTCACTGATGAGATGTCTTAGTCTATCCATACATAATACAAAAATATAAGGCGATAAAGGATCTCCTTGTCTTAACCCACACATTGGCATGAAAGTATTAGTAATAGTACCATTCCACAAAATCTGAAATGACGTGGAAGACACACAACTCATGATAATAGTGATCAAAAGCGGAGGTAAGCCAACTTCACAAAGAGTATCCTTTAAGAAATCCCATCTTATTTTATCATAATAATAAATATGTACTTATTTTTAAAAAATATTAACTAATTTTTAGATATATTTTTCTTTATATATAATATTTAGATGTTAAATATTTATTTTCTCCACTTATATTTCTGGGATATGATGATTTCTAATATTATAAAATCAAATAATTATTTCAAATATGTAAAATATTTCAAATATCATTATTTTTTCATCTATATTGTGGGTATGATATTTCAAATATTTTTATAGGTGAAATATTTCAAATATCATTATGTTTATATGTGAAATATTTTAAATAATTATTTCAAATACACATACAAAAATATATAATATGTCAATTTACTACACTCATGATATGGATTGAAAGATAAATATTACACATATAAAAATTATATTTACTAAAAATAATTATATTTGTAATAATTCTTTGATTTTATAAATAAAATAGTTATTAATTAAAAAAGATAAATTAAAAATTAAAAACTTGAAAACAATATATTTATTAATTATAAACATTAATTAAAAATAATAAACAACATGAAATAAAAAAAAAATATTAGGAATCAAACTTAAACTTAAGACTCAATGATGAAATCGTAATTATCTAAGCATCTAACCAAAAGAGCTAAAGGAATCAAACCCAAGACTCAAGGACAAAAGCACTAACATTAAACCATTTGACCAAAAGAAATGAGTTGTCTATTTTCAGCTGATGTGGATGAAAGCGCGACATGTAGGACGCATTTTTCTTTCTCTCTCCAAAAACAAAATAAATCAGTTGTAACCACCCCAACCCGGCCTAGACGGTAGACATGAGCCGAAGAGATCACATTAATCATCAAAGTGATCTTGTCTTTTTTTCAAATCCATTCTCAATTTTAAACTTATTCTATAATAATGGATATATCATATTAATCAATTAAAAAACTAACATTAATTTGGTAGCGCAAAATAAATCAATAATCTTTGTATAAAAAGTAACATGTTTAAAACACTTAATAAATAAACAACATTCTAAAATCATTATCAATAAGAAATATTAGTATAAATCATTCCATCTATATAAATACCTATTAATATCATCCATCCTAATTGATGTAATTAAAAATAATTGCTCCATACCACAGTTTTTAATAAAATAAAATGATAATCATAATCATAAATAATAAATAATTGGCGAGAACAAGTCAAGACCCTTCGAGGGCTATGTCTACGTCTTAGCCCGCTAGGTTATCTGAAAAGATGAAAAATAAGGGAAGTGAGCTATGGAAGCTCAGTGGGAATCCCTTTGCAATAAATCAAATCAATATTCGAATATGTATGTTAATCATAATAATCAAATCAATATGGCAATTCAGGTTTGTCACTTTAAAAAAGCAGAACATTAATAGTCAGTCGAAGTCAATTAAACAAATCTACTATAGAGTCATAATATTAGATATATGCACCTTTATCAGTTCAGTCGTTTCATCATGTACTTTTCAATGAGTATTCATAATATTTCATGCAATGATCATTTAACATTTCGTTTAACAAATAATAATCCTACCCTCGAGCACTAAATCACACATAAATAGGGAGTTCCCCAAAACCCCTTATACCTTTTTACCCTGTTCGTGGACTTTTACCACTACATTCATTGGGTCTAGATAAAAGCTGTCGTTTTGCTGAAGGTCCACAACCGCTAGCAGTTAAAAGCTGTTAAAGGATCTTGGACGCCCAATAATAATATTGTAACAGCTCATTTTTAGTGAAGTCAGAACAGTGGTTTCAGGACTACAAATTCAAGCCCGAAAGAAAATTTATTTTAATATTATTTTATGGTCTACTGTATGATAGAAATATCGTATAAAAATTTTGTTAGAAAAATTTTACCAATTTCATGCCTAATTGAGAAAAGGACTAAATTACATAAAATGTAAAAGTTGAATTCTAGTAGCTAAAAGGATCAAATAGCTATGGAATTCAAAATTTGAGGTCCTTATATGGAAAATAGACCATTAAGAGGAGTTAGTAGATAATTTTGATGATTCATCCATGGAAAATTAAATAAAGAAAAGGATGAAATTGGAAAGTAAAATAATAAAAGATGATAAATGATAAAATAATGAAAATATCATCATTTTATATCATCTTTCCAAAATAAAAACATGGAAACCCTAGTTTAAAAGAGCTTTAAGATAGCAAGTTATTTTGGTTCAATTAGGTGAGTATTCAAGTCCCATTTTTAGTAATTTTTATATTTCTGAAATCGTAATAGCTTAATTTAGCTATCTTAGGGATTAATTTGCAAAGTTATCAAAGTACTAAGGTTTTTACATGGATGAGTATGTATGAATTATGAAATTTATGGTAGAAAATGAAAGGTTTTTTTGATAGATAAACAACTTTTGTAAAGTGAATTTTGATGAAATTATGATTTAAGGACTAAATTGTAAAGTTGTAAAATTCATGGAAAAATTTTGAATTTTATGAAATACATGGGTTGTTAATGTTACATGTAAAAATCCGTTAGGCTTGGAATAAGAGTTAGATTACATGAATTTCATTTTCCAAGCCTAGGGACGAAATTGTCAGTAATTAAAAATATAGGGGCAAAATGGTAATTTTGCCTAGATGTAAATTGAATTGAATTGAATATGAATTGTATTAAATTGAGTTAAATTTACTCGTATAGATCTGGATAGATCAAATACAAAGCTAGATCGAGGTAAAGAAAAAGTATCGGATTAGTACTCTACGAACACGAACATTGTCGAGGTAAGTTCATGTAACTAAATTGTGTATATTTATATGTTTGAATTGAATGTTGTATATGTAAATTTTGTAAATGCTATATTTATGAAATAAATCACATATCCGACAAGAAATAAATCTCGTTTGAACAAATGAAATTAGGTGGATACATGGTTCCCTAAGTGGTTGTGGTTCTGCAAATGTTGCGAACACACCATAGCTCGCAAGAGCTTCCCATTATAGCTCACATGAGTATTCCAATATAAGCTCTCTTGAGCTTTTTGATATATGTTCTTCCAAGCTTCCCGTTTATATGCTCCTATGAGCATTCTGATCGGTAGTGATCCTGCATGTGTTGCGGAAACACCGCAGCTCTTATGAGCGTCCCGATATATGGCTATTCGGAGCTTCCCAATTAAAAGCTCTTTCATAAGCTTCCTGATAATAGCTCTTCGGAGTTACCTATTAAGCTCACATGAGTTTTCTGATTTAAGCTCTTACGAGCTTTCTGTTATTAAGCCTAGATAAGCTTCCCGTTACAAGCTCACATGAGCTTTCTATTATTTGGATTGAAAGAGCTTCTCGTTTAAATGCTCAACGAGCATTCCTGAATATGAATTTACGGATTTCAGACGCGTACCCTTCATGTGTACTACCTTTTTATCCATCGATATTTTAAATTATTTAACGGGTAAAGTTCTGACATGAGATAATATGAATTCAAGATGAATTACTATGAGAAATATTTGAAGTACAAAGATATGATATGTACATGTTCACGTATACTTGAAGTGATAGATATATGTATGTGGAAATTGAATATTGATGAGCTCATTCATGTTTCTTGGTATTTATGTGAATTATATGACTAACATGCTTGATGAGGATATGTGTTTAGGAAATTGGCCCAATTGATTTGAGCATGTTTAGTTAGCTTACCTTAATGTGAAATAAATGGTAAGTTAATTTCCTGTTATACAGACTTACTAAGCTTTAAAGCTTACTCTATTTTATTTACTATGTTTTATAGTATTTGAAAGCTCGTAAAGGTTGGAAGCAGGTCGGAGCAACATCACACTATCCCTCAGCTCATTTTGGTATAAATAGAAAAATTTCTTTAGGGTATAATGGCATGTATAGGTTAAATTGGCCTAATGATGGCATAAAACATTTGGTTGAAACTAGCCATTGGTATGGCTTGTGTTTGATATATTTTGATATGTAAATATATGGCCTAAACATGTTTGATGTGTGTGTTTGAAATGGTTAAATGGTGGAAAGTACATAGACCTATTGATGATTGGTTTGAGATAGCATGATTGGTAAAATATGCCTATATGCACATATGTGTATTTGGTAAGTTTAAACACTTGAGCATATGTGATAATATGTCATGCATAAGACTTAGTTTTGGCCTGGTTTTAATGTCTTGAATTGGTTGGTGAATGTATTAAAGTCTTGATGTAGGTGGAAGACAAATTGGGTGAGAAACCACATGGGCAGAGACACGGGCGTGTATCTCAGCCTTGTGTCCTCTGTATCTTTAAAATTGCAAAACAAAATGCTCAAGTATTTTCAGACGGACAGAGATATGGGCATGTGTCTCAGCCGTGTGTGGCACATGGCTTGGCACACGGGCGTGTGACTTGGCCATGTAGCCCCTGCACTTAATTAATGTAAATTAAAATGTTCACACGGCCAAGCCATATGCCCGTGTGCTTGGCCGTGTGACCCAAGTCAGTAACTACCATAATTTGGAAATGGCCTGGGACACAGTCGTGTGTTCCTATTTCGAATGTCCACACGGCCTAAGACACGAGCGTGTCTCTCGACCGTGTGAGCCACACGGCCTGACCACACAGGCTTGTGTACTCTGCACCTAAAAAAAATTTAAAATTTTGCAAAAACTTTTCTGAGTATTCGGATTAGGCTCGACTTATTTCTATTGCATATTTTGGGTTTCGAGGGCACATATAAGGCACAATATGATTATTTTATGATTGATTTCTAATATAAATGTGAAATGATATAAAATGTCTGTATTTGATCTGTTTATTTTGGTAATGCTCCTGATCAGTATCTTTTTCAATCCTTTCTGGACAATCTTTAAGATAGTGGTCAAGAGAACCACATCTATAGCAGGCTCCGTTTCTCATACGACACTCCCCAAAATGAAATTTGTTGCAATGTTTACATCTAGGTTTGGGGTTGCCAACACTTCCAATACTCGTTACAGATGGAGATCGAGATCTCAGATTAGAGCGTTGAGAATCTCGATCTTTTCCAGAATACCCTGTAAATGTGGTAGAACAATCATGGTATTTTTTTTATTTCTTTAAAGCAGATACTTATGATATACCCATAAATCTTTTACCAGAAATCTAGGCTTCTCTCTCCGCTTGTTTCTTTTCTTTACTTAATTCCTCGGCTTTGTGTGCTCGATCAGCTAGTACTACAAATTCCCTTAATTCAAGAATTCTTATCAATAGCTTGATGTCTTCATTTAATCCTTCTTCAAAACGTTTACACATATTAGCCTCAGTCGGAACCCATTCTCTGGCATACTTTCTTAACCAAACAAATTCCCATTCTTATTCAGATACTGTCAGATTTCCTTGTTTAAGCTCTAGAAATTCTTTCTTTTTCTAATCTAGAAATCTTTGGTTAATATACTTCTTTCTGAATTTTGTTTGGAAAAACTCCCATGTAACATTTTCTCTTGGCACAACAGAAATCAAAGTATTTCACCACTGATAAGCTATCTCTTTCAACAGTGATATGGCATATTTCAGACACTCTGCTGGTGGACATGATAATTCATCTAAAACTCTGATAGTATTTTTCAACCAAAATTTATCCCTTTCCAGATCATCTTCAGTAATAGCCCTAAATTTTTCGGCTCCATATTTACGGATTTTATCTGCTGGAGGCTTACTAGTTCTAACAGGTTCAACACCTTGTGGCATGTCAGGAACCAGTTGAGGAGTAGGAGGGGGAGGTTGTTGTACAATAGGATTTGTTCTCAAAAATTCTGTGAATCACTCGTTTATCATTTGGAAGAAGGCCTCTTTTCCCTCCTCACCTCGACCCTCAGATACGGGCCTTCTACTACTACTAGAGGCAGCTCTTTGAACTGAAGCTTGAGCAGTGCTCTCAACTTCCTCGAATTCAGCTCTAGCTTGGTTGAATGACATCATTATATGAAAAACATGTTTAAAATGGTTAGGAGATATCACACTATCACAAATTATATAATGGCATGTATAGCTAAACTTGCACTTGCTATGTTAGTCCGAGAATCGGCTAAACCGTAGCTCTGATACCAAAAAATGTAACACTCGTAACCCGTATCTATAGCTAGAATAGGGTTACAAAGTATTACCAAAGTTTACAGATCAATTATAGTTAATTTATGTCATTTACTATTCATTACCGAAAATAAATCACAATCAATCATATTGTCCCTTATATGGGTCCTTGAGGCCTAAAATACATATTAGAATCGAGTCAGGAAAAAACCGAGATCACAGAAAATTTTTCGCGAAATCTCAAAATTTTTCTTAAGTGCAGGTGACACATGCCAGAGTGGCCAGGCCGTGTGACGCATGTGTCTCAAACCTTGTGGGCATACGATGTGAGGTACACGATCGTGTTCCAGCCTGTGTCCCAAACCGTGTAACTTTCTGACATGGGTCAAAAGGCCAGTTACATGACCATGTACTAGGCTGTGTGGACAATTTAATTTTTGAAAATTAAGTTCAGGGATTACACGGCCAGGATACACGCCCATGTGCTGAGACACATGCCTGTGTCTCTGCCCGTGTGCTTAATTCGGAGTATTCAGTTTCTCGATTTTTAAGATGCAAGGGACACATGGACAAACCACATGCCCGCGCGCATGGCCGTATGTCACACACGGTTGAGACACACGCCCGTGTGTTTGCCCGTGTGGACAAAATAAGACCATTTTCCAAGCCTGATTTCTCACCCTTATTACCTTGCAACTACATGAACACTTCAATATATTACCAAACCAATTTGGTACATATAAACCAAGCCAAAAACAAGTATTATGTATGTTATATTAAAACATATGATCAAATGTTTAAATTTCCACAATTACATTTATGTTTATTTGCAAGTTATTCAATTATACTAACTCAAAATTTATTTATCATTTGTTTTAGATATATAAATCTCCTACCATTTAACCATTCTAACTCACATTAAACATGATATGGCATTATATAATTACATCAAAATATACTTTCCACTAGCCATTCCAATGGCTAGTTACAACCAAACATTTCATCGTTTTATCTAGCTTAGCCTATACATGCCATTATACCAAAATAAATTTGCTATTTATACCAAAAATGGGATGAAGGATGGTGTGATGATGCTCCGACCGATTTCCAACCCTAGCGAGCTTACGAGCACTATAAAATAGATGAAAATTAAAATTGAGTAAGCATTTTATGCTTAGTAAGTTCATATAACAAGAATTTAACTTACCAATCATACTCATTTAATTAAACATGTATAACATGCATCCAAACATTTTTGATCATTGTCTAAACACAAGCTCTCATCAAACAAGTTAGTCATATGATTCATATGTATATCAGGATAACGGAGATGAGCTCATTGTATAATAATTTTCAAGTATTTCAGGGATATTCAAAAAATAAATCATATTAATCTCATGTTTTCTTTTAACAAAAGTTTTATTCGTTGAATCATATTAATCTCACATTATCGAACATGTGATTATTTCATACATTTATAACATTTATATAATTCATGTAAATACATATCACACTCAATTCAATCATAAAAATAAAAACAATTTAGTTACACGAACTTAGCTTGACACTTGTTCGTTTATGAAAATTTACTAATCTGTCACCTTTCCTTTTCCTTGATCTAACTCTTTATTTGATCTTTTCGGATCAATATAAATGAATTTAACATTAATTTAAGTCATTTCATCCTCAATTGAACTCAATTCATTTCCTAGGCTCTATACTTTTCACAAATGACAAATTTGTCCCTAGGCTCGGAAAATAAAATTCATGCAATTTGATCCTTATTCCAAGCCTAACCAATTTTTACATGTCTTAATAACAAGTCCATGAATTTCACAAAAATCAAAATTTTTCCATGGGTTTTACCATTTTTCAATTTAGTCCCTAAACCATAATTTCATAAAAATTCTCTTTGTAAAAGTTGTTTATCTATCAACAACTTTTCATTTTCTACCATAAATTTCAAAATTTCAGCATATCCATTAATGGGAAAATTTTCATACTTTGATAACTTCGCAAATTAATCCCTAAAATAGATAAATTAAGCTAGTACGAACTCAAAAATATAAAAATTACTAAAAATGTGACATGATTACTTACCCCATTAAGCTTGCTTGGGGAAGAAGATGATAATAATATGATATTTCCATTTAAATTTGTTATCATCCATTAATTTTTCAACATTCCAATTTAGTCCTTTTCTTTTTCTAGTTTTCCATGGATGATTCATCAAAAATATATGCTAACTCCATTTAATGGTCTAATTGCCATATAAGGACCTCAAGTTTTGAATTCCATAGCTAATTAATTCTTATAGCTACTAGAATTCAACTTTTGCATTTTATACAATTTGGTCCTTTCCATAATTAAAGATGAAATCAGTAAAATTTTCTTAATGAAATTTTCATACGTCATTTCTATCATAATGCAATTCATGCAATAATATTAAAATAAATTTTCTTTCTAACTCGAATTTGTGGTCCCGAAACCACTGTTCCGATTTCACTGAAAATGGGTTGTTACAAAACATTCATTTAACTACGGATTCACGACCACTCACAGAAAATAGCTGTTAGAGGGATCGTGCAGCATAGTGAGATTGCAGTTGGAATCTTCTTTTCTTTGGGTACACAGATAATCATTCATTCATGCAGTCAATCTGAGCTGCAATTCTTCCTCCTTTCGTATCATCCCTCCTATGCATATGCATATGCATATGCAATTCAATCATTCTTTAATGCATTCATTTATTCAATCATTAATACTTTCAACATTCTATTTCATTGCATAATAACGACATGCGCGATTATATCCATCAATTAGTAGTTCAATCATTTAGGCATACGAGATGTTTATTTGACATTTAAGACATTGATAAAAATAAAATCATTCATGGATCAAGCAATCATTCAAAAGCAATTAAGATCATAAATTTAGTTATTCATACATTCGATCATTCTATTCCTAGTTTAGGACCTATTTGCATAATCTAGTTTTCTAGGTGCTATCAAAAACCTACTCAAGAACTGAATTGCATAAAATAATTAAAGATAAAGAAAAAATTGTAGTTTTTAAGTTTTAGGGGTCACACACCCGTGTGACCAGCTCGTGTGTGTAGCCCTAAGCCGTGTGTAATACAAAAGGGTGAGGTATAAGAGCCACACGATCGTGTGCGAAATGCGGATCCAAGGGAAAAAAAGGAGACGTGGCTATGTGTGAGGCCGTATGGTCCACACGGGCAGGCCACACACCGGTGTGGTAGGCCGTGTGCAACTGAATAATTTCAAATTTTGACTTGATTTTTCGTAAAAAGACACACTCTTAACTTTTCCGGGGGCTCGGGTGATTATCCTTTGCTCAAGCTCGATTCAATCTCCTACAATGGTCGAAATCCTGATGAAAATACGGGATTTAATTGACAGAAAATCAACAGTGAGAAAAACAAGTTGAAATCGGGGATAGATTTTGATTCGGGAACAAAAATAAGTGGAGAGAAAATATTTTCAAAGGAAAAGATGAAGATGAAAATGGGAATAAATAGAAATAAGGAAGATAAATTCTATTAGTATTTGAAAAGGAGTAATTTGAATTCAAATTAGGATACGAAGATAAGAAGATATGGAATTCTTGTTGGGATTGGATTGGGGTGAATTTCTAATATTTAAAAGGAAATGGAAGGCTAAATGTGATTTGAGCCCAAGTGCTTAAGAATGTCAATACCTTACCACTCAGCCAAAGCCTATCTCTTATTAAGGTTTTGCACTTAATTATACCCATTGTTTTTTGCTAGAGGCTTGCTGAATTTTCAAAATAAAAGGAAAATAAATGGAAAGAGTGAGATTTGAATTTAGGCTTTCTAAAGAATGTACAAGCTACTTAACCATCAAGCTAAGACTTATTTCTTTTTTATTTTAGTTACTTAATTATATATATTCATTTCTACTTCAACTTACATATTTTGTTATTACCTTAAATATTTACCTAATTTTTCTTTAACTTATTTAACCTATAGTTTTTATTACTCTCCTATTTTAGTTTATATACAATAGTTAATTCGCATAGTCAAGACTCTCTATTAATATTTTTAATTCACTTTTACCATTTTTCCAATTAGGTTATTACTCAATGAAAACACACTATTTTCAAATTAGGCCTCCTAATCAAGTTTCGTTTTAGATTAATACAATAACATCTAATTATTCTAACCCCCTAGATTTCAGGGTGTTACATCGGTAAATTTTAAAAAATAAATAACACATATACTCAAATAAGTTTTTTTCAGCATGTATTAAAAAATTAGTCCCACAATATAGGTGGAGAAAATAAATATTTGACATATAAATATTATATATAAAAATATATATCAAAAGAATTAGCTGATGTTTTTAAAAAATAATTACATATTTATTATTTGATTTTATAAATAAAAGAGTTATTACTTAAAAAAACTAGAAAAGAATATATTTATTAATTATAAACATTAATTAAAAATAAAAAAAGCTTTAAATAACATGAAATAAAAAATACATATTAAAATGCTTATAAGAGAGAATAAATGTCACATCCCAAAAATGGGGTTAGAAGAATTGAGTTTGTGGTTGATTGATTGATTGATTGATTGATTGAATTTAAGCTTGAATACGTATGATTGTTAGGTTTTGGTTGAATGGTGGATGATATGCATATGCTTAGTGAATTATTGTTATAGATGCTTGAATGGTTTGCTGAATATTGAGACAAGCTTAAAATTACCAAATGGTAAGATATCAGCCTATAATTCACTTAGAAATGTATTAGATGAAAATTTGACATGTAGAGTAATATGAATTGTGACTTTAGGTTTGCATGCAAGTATAACTAAATGGTTAGAGTGTTAAGTGTGTTAATGTATGTTTTAGTGTAATTAAATATGATTTGTATGGTCTATGTATGTTATATGATATGTTAGAATAGAAAAATTGGACAGAAAACAGGAAATAATATGTGTTTATAGGTGTCAGTGTGTCATATGTAGGTTTTGGGCTTGTTTTGTTATATTTGTAATTGAGTCATGATTTTTATGCTATGGAATTGGAATCTGTAAATGCTATGAAATGACTTGAAAATTTGCATGATTAAGTCTTATATGGATAATTCCATAATTCTAATCCCAAATTTACAAAAATGTTTTATTAAATATTTTACTAAATTTACAATTTAGTCCTTAAACTTTGCTTTAAAAAATAAATGAGTCTTACTTATCAGTTCTGGTATTTTCTTTCAATTATTGTCCTTATTAAATTGTTTTATACTGTAATATGATTTAATTGTTAAATTATGAATGTTACTTGTGTCGTATGTTAAATGACAAATTCACCCCTAATGTTGGTCTAATCAAGAGTAATGTTGCAGAAGCACTTTTTTTTTTTAGAGTTGTATGTTTAGTTTGAACTATATGATTGATGAATATGCATGTATATAAATTTGTGTGGTGTGATTAATGGTTGTACAGAGGTCACGTAAGTGACTAATGTAACATTTTAGATTCAGGTCGGCCGGTCCCGGTCTGGTTTGGGGTGTCACATTGGTCAGGTTTGTGAAACCAAATGTAACACCCCTTACCCGTGTTCGACGCCAGAACAGAGTATGAGGCATTACCGAAGAGTACGAAATATTTACAGATTATTTAAACCATTTATCGCTCAAATATGAAAATTTATTGTAAAAGTTTCCTTTATCAGACCCTTAAGGTTCAAATCATGCATTGGGATTGGGTCAGGACTAAATCAAAATCGTATAAAATTTTTCGCAAAATCCTTAAGTTTATCTCATTTACAAGGTTCCCACGCCCGTGTGGCTCACATGGCCGAGCCTCTAGGGCGTATAACTCTCTGACTTGCATCTGTGGAGAAACTTGGGTCACACGGCCTTAGTACACGCCCGTGTTGCTTGGCCGTGTGGTAAAGTTAATTTTTCACAAATTATGCTATTTTTCAAGCCATATTTCTCACTCATTTGATCCTTATTCTTCACCACATTTAATACATATAAAAACTAATTTAAGATATTCAACTGAGCCTTATACTTAATACGATTTATTAGTCGTACACTTCATATAAATAACAAGAAACGTATATGGGCTCAATTCTCATTAAATTTCTCTTGTACTTGTACTTTTTCATCCTATGTATTCATATAGCTTATAACAATCGCACCTTTGTTTTTCATATACATTTTTATAACAATTTGTCTTAGTTTCAAACTACTTCATATTTGAGTTTTACTTATCAAATCATTTGAAACATCATCTTTATACATACAGTGTACTTGAGATGCAAAAATTCTATAATTATGAATGAACACATTTATCAAACACATTCCATGTTTTTATATATTATAGTCTCATATTTCCATGTATCATTTACCATCATTTCCTCGTATTTTTGACAAATACATGTAACAACTCATAATCATGCAATTCACTAACTCTTCCTGCCAATTACAATTTAAATTGGCAACTCACTTATTGAGCCCAATTTCAATGTTCTCTAAAATCCATTAGGATGCATGTATCCATAAATAAATTCCATGTACAGATATCATCACCTCATATTTTCACATACATTTACTTTCCATATTATGAACTCAAATAACACACACAAGACATACCAATACATTCCAAGTACATTTTCATAATATTTCATTTCAAATTTAGATTATGTCATTTTAAAACTCTTCTCATTAACTCATTCGAATACCATTTCATACGATAATACACTCAAGGGTGTACAAATATATAATCACAAATGAACTCATTCATCAACCAAGTTCTATGTTCATGTATCATCAACTCATATTTCCTTATATCACATAATTCTATATAACACTTACCAACTTCACAAATTAGTGAACGTCTTACGAAATTGTTCTCGCACTGGTATGCCTTGAATTTCACTGATAATCACTGATGCCATATCCCAGATATGGTCTTACACGGAAATCACTTGTCACTTGTAGCCGAAGCTACCACTTTTCACTGATCAGGTAGCCGAAACTACCACTTTTCATCGATCGGTGCCGGAGCTACCACTTTTCACCGATCGGTGCCGAAACTACCACTTTTCACCGATCGGTGCAGCGAGCTACCACTTTTCACGATCGTAGGCGAGCTACCACTTTTCATCGATCGGTGCAGCGAGCTACCACTTTTCACTTGAACAGTGGCCGAGCTACCACTTTTCACTTTCACTTGTCTTTGATCGGATAAGTGTAGCCAAAGCTATCACTTATCACTTGTTGCCATGGTTCAACCATTGTATTTTCCGTCAATTCATGTTGTCACTGAACTGAAATACTCAATTTGATCACCAATACATATGAAATAACACATAATGAAATTCATAAAATTAATAAATGATCACTAAAATTTAGCCATATAAACTCACAACTTCAATTTTTTGTATTATAACGATAATCATAATTTCATAATAAATATTCCAAATAAAACATTATATCAATTATAATTGAGCATGTAATCAATTTATACACAAGTCATTCATATATTATTTTCCCTCCTCCTCCTCTCCATCCACATCCTTAGTATAAACAACACACTTGTAAGTAACATTTTCTATAATTTTCACTATTTACTCATGTGAATATTCAAGCTGTCCATCCGTATCATAGTCACTAAATTATTTTTATCTTGAGCTACAGAGCTCTAAATTTCAAACCGTTAATTTTCTTTGAAACTAGACTCACATATCTTCTTACCATAATTGTTCCAGAATTTTTGGTGTAGCCAATTAGTACAGTTTATTAGTTAAGTTCTCCCCTGTTACACAGTTCTACTGCTCTGACCTCTCTTCACTAAAAATCAATTATCTCATAGTATGGTTTTCATATAGTGTTTCTGATTATTTCTAATGAAAATAGCCTCATTAAGGAATACAAACATATAAATTATAACTCATAATTCTTTTTGTACAATTTTTAGTGAATTTTTAAAGTAAGAATAGGGAATCACGAAGTTATTCTAAACCAGTCTTGCAAAACTTTAAATATCTCCAAATGTAGACTTCCTTTGCTTGCTATGTTTCTTTTATATGAAAATAGACTCAACAAGCTTTAATTCTATATCTATCCCAACTTCTAATTCAATTTCTACAATTTTTGGTGATTTTTCAAAGTTAGACAACTGCTGCTGTCCAAAACTGCTTTAGTGTAACATGTTGATTTCTATTTTGTCCCTAATTCCACAATTCATACAATTCAGTCCTTGCTGAATTAACCCCTCAATTGAGTTAATTTTCTCATTTAATACTTTTCTCTATCATTTTAAACTACTTCATAACCTTTGAAATCAGAATTTTAACACTAGGCCATAATTTCAGCTATTTCACAATTAGGTCCTAAAACCCATTTTCATCAATTTCACTTGATAATATCATCATATAACAAAATTAAAGCTCCAAATCAATATTTATTCATCGTATTCTTCCAGTAATAATCCAAATCAACTTTAAAAATTAGCTATAGAATCAAAAACTAATGACATAGTAAGTTGGATCCAATTGTAAAAGTCCAAAAACATAGAAATTTCAAGGAGAAAGCAAGAATTAAACTTACATGAAGCTTGAGTATGAAAACCAGCTTGAAGCTCTCTCCCATGGTTGTTTTTCAGCTGAAGAAAATGAAGAGAAATCAAGAGAAATCTAGATAATTCCACTTTAGTCCTAGCTTTATTAAGTAAATTTTGCAATATTCCAAATTTACCCTTATTTCTCCTTATTTCCTCTGGTTTCATGCCCTTGCCGTCCAGCCCAAATAGACCTTGGGTCTATTTGCCTTTTAAGCCCTCTTTCTTTTATCATTTAAACTATTTAATCATTTCTCATAACTTTGCATTTATTACAACTTAGTCCTTTTTGTTCAATTAACTATCGGAACTTTAAAATTTCTTGACGAAACTTTAATACTAACTTATTAACACTCCATAAATATTTATAAAACATTTATGGCTAGATTAAAAATCTCCGAGGTCTCGATACCTCGTTTTCGATTCTAATTATTTAATTTTTTTTAATTTTTTTTCTAACTTCACATTTAACTTATACTCACTAAATTAATAATATTTTCTACTCACTTGTCGGATTTAGTGACCTCGAATCACTATTTCAACACCACTGAAAATTTAGGCTATTACACCAAGAGTAGTCACGCCTTGATGTATAAGATTATTATTGTGCATTTGTTAAACAAGGAAAGTTGTTGGCCTAATCGTTAACTGTTAGTGTCCTTCCTAGAGATCCTTGGTTTGAACCCCCTTCCTCTTATATTTTTATTAATTTTGGCCATCCAGTTGTCTTATGGTGATGCTGTGAACCTTTGAGTATAAAAATGATATCTGGCCAAGTGGTTGTGTATTAGAATTTCGTTAGGGACTTGGGTTTAAATGCTGTGAACCTTTGAGCATTTTAATTTTGGCAAAGCTTGGTAAATTGTATGTGCCGCCCCTAAGGAAACCCTAGAAATTTAACCAATCCTTTCCTAATTCAAATTCATATCTTACCCTTCCTCAAAATTCCAATAGAATTAGAATTCCACATCTTTTGCTCTTCTTTTCCTAATTAGATTTTTAAATTGCCCATTTTTAAATCCTAGTAGAATTTACTCTCCATCTTCTTTTTCTCTCTTGCACCAAAATTTGCAATCTTTTGGACACATTTGAAATCAACATTACATATTCAAAATAATTAATAACTATTTGAAGTTAAAGGTATTGTACATATTTATTGACCGTAAATATTTGAATTAGTTAATATTGCGGTTAAATAATAACATATTAATTAAATTTAAATTATTTTATAAATAATATCGATAAGTATGTAATACTATATTTAAATAATCCCCTCTTTAAAATTTGTAATATGAATGTTGATATCTGATTGACCGTGAGGATTAATTAATTACATATTATGATACATAATTAAAAATATGCATACTATTAATATTATTTATTAACCATATGATTCATGCATTTTACATCCATATTAACACAATAGAAATATACTAAAACATTTATTAATAATATGTATGCGTAACTATTATCATATTATTTTAATATATTTAAAAAAAATAAAGAAAGAAAAAACTACCACATTCATAACTGAATAAATTAAAATTATATTACAATATCTAATTTATATGCGTAACTATTAAAAACTATTTTAATTTAATATATTATAACTAATTATTTTTTATTTAAAATTTTAATGATATATAATATGATTTTATTAAAAATAAATTGAATGGATAAATTAATTTTTTTTAAATGAGAAAGCACTGCTTGTTGTAAATTCGGGGCTTTTTTACTCCTATAATATATATATATATATATGTATATATATATATAATCCAAAATGGCATTCCACCGTCGTTAAATACCGAAATGGTATGTTCAAAGTGGTGGAGGGCACGTCAGAGGCGGCACCAGTGGTGGGTTTCTCAGTGACGGCACCAGTGATGGGTACGTCCTAGGCGGCACCCAGTGGATTTAACCAGTGTTTTCAGTGGTTTAGAAGCTAAAGAAGGGGAGCAAAAAAAAAAATTGTAAAAGAAGAGAGAAAACTGAAAAGAAATCACAAAGGTTAGTAGATATGAATTTTATTTTTTTTACAGTTTATTATTTTTGACATTATATTAAGAATTTTAATTTTTTAACAGATTTTTAGCATTGAAGATGGAAAATCAATTTTTCGTATGCATTTATTTTGATGGAGTAATTTTGACAAAAATAGTTGGATGTATATTTGAATGTCGCCAACAATTGGATGTATATTTCATATGCGCTTGTTTCGGTACTAATCGTCGAAATGCAAGCACGATTCCAGTATCGAGTATCATACCGAAAAGCTTAGATAGCTAAACAAATGGCAATGAAGCAGTTGTATGGAGATTGAGATGTGTCGTACAATGAGATACAGGGGTGGATAGCCGCTAGTGGGAGTACGTGTCAGGGATTGTCATTGAGTTAGAGATACGACCGTATTACGGCCCGGACGACCAACTACAACTGGGAAGAAGAAATTTCCACCAGATGTTATGGACATTTGATCCATATAAGCTACACAATTAATAACATGGTTATACTAACACAAGTCAAAAAAAATAAATAAAGTAATTACATGTCACGAATATTAGAATAACTTACACCCTTCCAAGCGTGTGTCTCAATCATCTTACGGTATATCAAAACTGTAACACCCCTAACCCGTATCCGTTGCAGGAATAGGGTTACAGAGCATTACCAGAGTTTACAAAGTAATTTCATATAATTCATGTCTTTTACTTTTCATATCCGAAGTTAATCATATTGTCCCTTGAATGGACCCTCGAGGCCCAATTTAAACATTAGAATCAAGTCGAGACTAAATCGGGAACTTAGAAATTTTTTTGTAAAATTTTAAAATTTTTCTTATATACAGGGGTCAAACGCCCGTGTGGGTAGGCCGTGTGGCTCACACGGCCATGTGACATGCCTATGTCTTAGGCCCTGTGGGCATTCAATGTAAGGCACACGGCCATGTCGTAGCCCGTGTCCTTACCCTTGTAACTCCCTGACTTGTGCCACATGGCCTACCACACTCTCGTGTGCTAGTCCATGTGGTCAATTTAATTTTCACAAATTAGGTGCAGGTTTCACACGGTCAAGACACATGTCCGTGTTCTAGGCAGTGTTGCGCACACGGCTGAGACACATGCCCGTGTCTCCACCCATGTGCCCAATTCAAAGCATTCTGTTTCTAAATTTTAAGATGCAGGGGACACATGGCCAAACCACATGTAACACCCCTCACCTGTATTCAACGCTGGAATAGGGTTACAGAGCATTACTAGACTTATAACACAAATAAATAGACATTTCTCATACATTTTTCATATCTAAATAATAATCATTCATAAACAATCACATCGTCCCTAATACGAGCCTATGATGCACAAAACACACATTCGAAGTGGTTCGGGACTAAACTGATAACTAAGGAAATTTTTGGAACACTTAGAAAATTTTTTAAAATATAGGGGACACACGCCCGTGTGGCTCGACCGTGTGTCTCACACGGCCAAAGACACGCCCATGTCGCAGGCAGTGTGGACATTTGAAATGGGATCAGATAGCCGTGTCCCAGCCCGTGTCCGACTCTGTGTAACTCTCTAACTTGGGTCACATAGCCAACATACATGCCTGTGTGACTAGCCCATGTGCCCTTCAAAATGGCCACACACGCCCGTGGGCCAGGTCGTGTGTTAGGCCGTGCCAAACCTGTAAGGTATGCTGACTTATGCCACACGGCCAAGTCATACACCCGTGTGCTGAGCTGTGTGGAGTATACTAACTTGGTTTCTAATTAAACACCAAGGGACACACGGTCGTGTCACCTGACCGTGTGTCACACACGGCTAAGACAGACGCCCGTGTCTCTGCCCGTACAGACAAAAATAGGCTATTTGCCAAGCCATTTTTCTCACCAAACTTTCAATCACCTACAAAACCAAATGACATATAACATGGCATAAATAGGCATTCCAACCAATCTCAATCAAGCCTAATTCATGCCAAATCCATACCATTATTTACAAGTTACACAATAAGCCATTCAATTTTATACCAAAATTCACATTCTCAAAGCATCAATATGGTCACTTTCAATTATGCATCACTTTATCTAAAACTACAAGCATACCAATCTCAAATTCAACCATTTGATACTCCAAATACCAATTCACAACAAGCATATAAATGGCAATTATACACAATATACCAAAAGGCCTTTTTGCACATATATATACATCACCAAACATGCCAAAATAAGCCAAGTCACATAGCTATACACATAACTAACCATTCATCATTTACAAGCCAAATCAAATGGCTAAATCCATTACTAACACATATACCAAAATGAACATAACTCCTATACATGCCATATAACCAAATACATAAGTTCCAAAGTACCAAAGTGATATCTTGATAGTGTGACGAGATCTCTAACGACTCCCAATCCGAGCTAGCTTCGATAAGCACTATAAAACACGGAAAATTAAAGTGAATAAGCTATAAAGTTTAGTAAGCTCGTATAGTTAATAAGTTAAGCTCACCATTCATTCATCAATCAAGTAGTATGAACATAATATACTACAAAATCATTAAATCATAATGTTAACATATATTCAGTCACATAAGTAATCATGAACTCACAACTTTTATCGATTCAATGTTCATATAGTTTCCGTACATACCTATACTAATACATATCTATTTCTCACTGTTTCATATCTTCGATATACCCGTTGAACCATTTGGAATACTATCGGATACTTGGGAATATTGCACCTTAAGTGCCAATACATAGCCGAAGCTATCTCAATCTCATATCTCATATAATGCTCACTCTCGAGCTATCAACGAGTCTACTTACACAAGCTCACGGTCATGATGTAGCTACACGGTGTTGCTCACACAAGCTGACGAGAATCCGTAACACATTTCGGACAACTCAACCACCAGTAGGACGTATAGACCAGCACCCAAATCACATAACCCCTAATGACATGTCATTCGTATCCTAATCTATTCCTAAGGATCAACCGAGATTTCACATTTGTCGAGTCGTCGTCGAACATATCTGTAATATCGTATTCACAATTAATTTAATAATAAAGTATTTAAAACACAATTATATTAATGCCTATTAACTTAAGAACTTACCTCGATTGCAGAAACGATGAAATAGATCGACTAGTCCAATATTTTGTTTTTCCTCCGATCTAGATCCGAACTTCACTTTTCTTGATATGTAAGTAAATGTAGCTTGGATGAACCCTAGCTATGGCTTCCCTTCTAATTTCAGTTGAAGAAATGAAGAAGAAAGATGATAGCTTTCTTTTTCTTTCTTTAATTTTGATTTATTTTGATAATTGCCTATTTACCCCTTACTTATACATTGAAACATACATAAATAATGTCCATAAATGTCCACTTAAGCAACCAGTGGTCTAATTACCACATAAATCCCTCAACTATTTAATTTCATAGCCATTTAATACCTTTAGCTAATAGAACTCAAGATTTACACTTTACGCGATTTAGTCCTTTTTTATCAAATTGAACATTCAAACAATAAAATTTCTTAACAAAATTTTCACACAATCTTACTATCATGCTGTAGACATTAAAATAATAATAAAATAATTATTTTGACCTCATATTTGTGGTCCCAAAACCACTATTTTGATTTGACTAAAAACGGGCTATTACACCACATGCCTATGTGCCATACCGTGTGTCACACACAGTCAAGACACACGCCCGTGTACCTACCCGTGTGGAAAAAATAAGGCCATTTACTAGCCCTGTTTCTCACCCAAATTTAACCTTCAACCTACAACAACATTTCCATATATTTGCCAACCAATTCAAGTCATATAAATCAAGCAAACATCATTAATTTGTATGAAATAATATCACATATTCATATGATAAAGTTTACCTTCTTATGATGATTTTATTTTACTCTAATTCAATTTAATCAAACCTTATACATATATGTATTAAACATGATATAACTTTATATTATCATATCAAAAGATACCATTACTAGCCATTCCAATGGCTAGATTACAAACATCCATTTACATATCATCATTGGTAAAATTAGCTTATACATACCATTATGCCAAAGTAAGTTTTCTATTTATACCAAAACAGCCAAAGTAAGTTTTATATTTATACCAAAACAAGCTAGAGGATAGTGTGATGATTCTTCGACCGATCTTCAACCTTTATGAGCTTCCAAGCACTTTAAAACAGAGAAAAGAAAACCTAGTAAGCATTTAATGCTTAGTAAGTTCGTATAACAAGAATTTAACTTACCATACATTTACATTTAAGATAAACATATAATAATGCATCCAAGCAATTTGGCTTATAGCCTAAAACACAACTTTACAAATCATATTAGTTAAGTAATTCACATAATACCAAGAATATGGATGAGTTCATCATTTAATGTCTTTCATATACATATGCTTTCCGTATCATTATTCCATATTATGTGTACATTACTATAATTCATCAATTGATTTCCAATGGTACCCAAATCGGGCACATAATCGGAAAGCACACTCTCGAGCCTTGTAACGGGAAGCTCACACAGAACTATTTCGGGAAGCTCATAAAAAGCCTATCAAGAAGCTTATCCGGGCTATATAACGGGAAACTCATATGAGCCATAATCAATAAGTTCACAAAGAACCATATTGGGAAGCTCCGAACAGCCAATATCCGGAAGTTCAAGTGAGAACTATCGGGAAGCTCACAATGAGCCAATTTAATGGGAAGCTCCTGAAAGGCTTATAATTGAGATGCTCATAAGAGCTAGGGTGTGTCCACAAAAAAATGTAGGATCACAACTTATTGGGACGCTCCGAAGAGCTATCAACGGGAAGCTCGAGAGGCTAATAATAGGACGCTCTTTTGAGCTATGGTGTGTCCACAACATATGCAGGACCACAACCAATACGAGAACCCTGTATCTAATCAAATTTCATTTATTCAAACGAGACTTAATGTTTGCCGGACATTATCAGATATGTAATCAATTCATGTACACGAAAATTATACAATTCATATATATATATATAACATTCAACACGAACATATAAATATACATAATTTAGTTACACGAACTTACTTCTATGCTTATTCGTACACGAAATCTACTAATCCGAAGCTTTTTGTTTTCCTCGATCCAACTCAGTATTAGGTCTTTCAGGATCTATATAAATAAAGTTAACATCAATTTAATCCATTTCATACTCAATTTAATTTAATTCACATCCTAGGCAAAATTACTATTTTGCCCCTATACTTTTCACAAATGACTATTTCGTCCCTAGCCTCGAAAATTGAAATTCATGCAATTTAATCCTTATGCCGAGCCTAACCGAAATTTTCATATAACTTTTACAGCACATGTATTTCAAAAAATTCAGAATTTTTCCATAACTTTTACATCATTACAATTTAGTCCCTAAATCATATTTTCATCAAAATTCTCTTTGTAAAAATTGTTTATCTATCAACAACCTTCCAAAATAGATAGATTAAACTATTCGGATCTCAAAAATATAAAAATTACAAAAAACAGAATAAAAAAACATACCTAATTAAGCTTGATTAGTTTCCTTTCTCTCTCTTAGGGTTTTCATGGAATTTTTTGGGGATGAAGATGATATAAAATGATGTTATTTCTATTAATTATTTATCATCCATTAATTTTTCCACTTTCCAATTTAGTCCTTGCCTTTTTCTAATTTTCCATGGATGATTCATCAAAAATATCTACTAACTTTTCTTTAATGGTCTAATTACCATATAAGGACCTCTTATTTTGAATTCCATATTTAATTGACCCTTTTAGCTACTAGAACTCAACTTTTGCATTTTATGCAATTTGGTCCTTTCCATAATTAAACACATAATCAGTAAAATTTTCTTATTAGAATTTCATATGACATTCCTATCATAATGTAGACCATGCAATAATATTAAAATAAATTTTCTTTCCGGCTTGGATTTGTGGTCCCAAAACCACTGTTCCGATTTCATTGAAAATGGGTTGTTATAGGAACCATGTATGACCTCCTGATCAGGAAAATTACTCCATCTACGACAAAGGAAAACTTTGTTAGAACAAATTTACACATATAATGCTTAAATTTTATCACCTATTCACGGGTGGGAATACATATATTTAGTGACTAACTGATGCCAAGAATGACATCCAGTAAAGGGCCCAGGACTGCAACAATATGAGGCCCCTGCCTATGTCCACGGCTCGAGGCTTTGTCATCTGACAAAGCTCGCGATAAAACAAAGCTAGTACTGCTAAACCCCAGCTATACAAATTGATGGTTTCACATACCAATTACTTGCATACCAATGCATGCCATATCTAACCTATTTCACATGGTTAAAAGTACATCCAAAGCATCAAAAACATGCCAAATTCTCATCCCACCTATGACTAACCAATATGTCATCAATAGACTCTCCAATTCACACTCCAAAACCATTCATGAACTAAATTACAATATCATAAATCAATCATATGTCATGAATACCAAAAGACTATTTCTTTTCAAATTATACCATCAAAACTTACCACTTTAGATAGGCAAAATTAAAATGACCATATTCATAAAAGTTTAAACATATACAAGCCAAATCAAACTATATATATGTACAACTAGACACAAGAAGAGCCAAAATACACCATGTGATCAGATTAGATAAGCACCCATTACATGCCAAAGCACATAATTAATCGCTTCAATGAACCAAACACATATCAATCAGCCATTTCTTTCCTAATTTCAAAAGACCATGCACAACCAGTAACAAAAGATATTAAAACATACCAATTTAGCATACAACCCTATGCATGCCATTTATAACCATAGGTTAAAACATTCACAAACCACCAAAATGGATCGATGGATAGTGTGATCGTGCTCCAATGATGTTCCCAACCAATCCAGCTTTTCAATGACTTACAAAGAAATGAAATAACTAACATAAGCATTAAGCTTAGTAAGCTAGTATAACATGAACTTAGTCTTACCGAACATACAAAATTTAAACCATTCAAACATGAATTCATTTATATGTCAATTGCACATCTTTCATTTCTATACACACACATTTCAGAGGTAGCAAATGAATCAATAAGACATATAAATACAACCGATCTTGACCGTTCGTAATAAGCTCTTCCTTCCAAATTCCATTTAATACTTAATTCACCATCATCAAATCCTAGATCAATTCTTCACAACATTAATTTTCAATTTACAAATTATAACCATGTAACCTTTCATACATATATTTATATTCATTCCATTAATCCTTGATTACTTGATGTACCTAATGAAATAACATCAAATATTTAAAAAATACTCATATATCCATTTTACTCTCTAAACCCACCACAAACATAACTAATTAACATATTTAAAGACTCGTGAAACATATAATTACGATAATGCATTTTATTCATCACCAAACTATACTAGTCAAACATTCATCTCATATTCCTACTTGTCATACATATCTCACCTGAAACATGTTACCTGAATAGCGAATGATTGAAGGATGAGATATCGACCTTTTTGTTGATATCCTTTTCAACTTTTTCATTTATATCCTTTTCAGATACATCATTTTCAACCTCATTCAGTCGATCGTTTATACACCATCAACATGAATCAACTTGTTATTGACACTCGGTGTCCAACGGATAAATCGTAACAAAGTTTTACGCCCAGTGTTAGTCGGATAAACTGAGGATAGGTGTGCCCTGTACTTGTCGGATAAATAGATGATATCAAATGTATGCCCATCACTAGTCAGATAAACCGAAAATGAGTTGTGCCCAGTGCTAGTCGGATAAACCGATGATATCAAATGTGTGCGCAGCAGTAGTCGGATAAACCGATAATGATTTGTGCCCAACTCTAGTCGGGTAAACATAATTACCTAATCCAAATTTTACATTTCATAATTCAACCATTTGCATATTCATGTAACACCCCTTACCCGTATTCAACGCCGGAATAGGGTACAAGGCATTACCAAAACACATACACTTGTAAATGTATTAAACTGAATCATAAAATTTCATCCAAATTATACAAAATGAACTGCTAAATATTAAAGGGCAACACTTTAGGCCAAACCAATTAGGACATGTACAAATGACTAAGTCCCTATACATGCCATAAACTTAAGAGGTTTGTATTCACTTTTACCCCACGATGATAGCTTGATAGTGTGATTACATCTCCAACGATTTCCAACTCGAGTTAACATACAACCCTATAAGATATGGGAAATGAAGGGAAGTAAGCTACAAAGCTTAGTAAGTAAGTATGTAAATAATAAGAAATGGATTTAACATGTTTACAAAATAACACAATCATATCTACATTCAAATTCACTATTTATTCAAGTTTAGAGCAAGCTGTCTATTCGAGTCACAGTCACTAAATTATTTTTATTTGGAGCCAAAAGAACTCCAAATTAAGATCCGTAAATTTCTCCTGAAACTAGACTCATGTATCTTGTTAGCATAAAATTTTAAGAATTTTTAGTTTATCCAATTAGTACAATTTATTCTTCAAATTCTCCCCTATTCTGCTGTCTGACAATTCCGACCATTCTTCGCTAAATTTAATTATCTTTCTGTACAGAATTCAAATGATGTTCTAGTTTATTTCTTATAAAAATAGACTCATTAAGGAATCTAACCATATAAATTATGTCCCAAAATTATTTTTGTACAATTTTCAATGATTTTTCCAAGTCAGAATAGGGGATCTCGAAATCACTCTGAACCAGTCTCACAAAAATCTAAATATCTCAAAATAAAGAATTTTTTTGATTTCTCTGTTTCTTTCATATGAAAATAAACTCAATAAGATTTTATTTAATATCTCACTCAACTACTAATTCCATTTCTACCATATTTGGTGATTTTTCAAAGTTACTCTACTGCTGCTATCCAAAACTGTTTTATTTTTAAATTTACTCTTTCATAGTTTCACTTACTCCATTTCCTCTTACCGAAAGTTCGCTCAAATATCGAGCATATTGTTCATAAATTTTCACACTTATACCTGCACTTATCCATCACTTAGTCATATTCAATTACACTTAGTCGTTACATAGTAACATGTATTTTCACTTAGTCAATTTCCCGTTGAACTCATCGGAATAATAACAGATACACGGTGGCCTGCACATAGTACCACCCTTGTAGCTGAAGCTATCTGGTGCACATAGTAGCCTGCACTTAGTACTACACATGTGACCAAAACCATCACTTACACGTAGTGGCCTGCACTTATTACCACACATGTGATCGAAACTATCGGGTATGCATAGTAGCCTGCACTTAGTAGTACACGTGCGACCTATCCGTCTGGTACACGTAGTAGCCTGCACTTAGTACTACACACGTGACCTAAAACCATCTCGTAACTCTCTTGTACACATAGTGGCCTACACTTAGTACCACATATGTGACCTAGCTACCTTATTCGTATCTTCTATTCCGAAGGTTCAACCAGGAATTCTCACTTTTCAACATTTTACCATTTCATCCATAATCAATCACAATTCATAATTTACATCAAATAATTACTCCATATTCAACCATATCTTATATAATATAACAAAATATTAAAACATAAATAGAAATGATGTATTATTTACATACAAACTTACATCGAAAGCAAAATCGGTGAAAATGACTTATTCGTCAATTTCTCATTCTAGTTCCAAACCTTGTTTTCCTTGATCTATAACAACATATTTCACTTATTTAATTAATTTACTATTCAAAACAGTCCTTAACTCAACTTTTTCAAAATTGCAATTTTTCCCCTAAACTTTTACATATTTACACTTTTGCCCTAATACTCGAAAATTAAACTTTAGCCCTTATTCTTATGTTTTATAACATGCTGATCATTTTCCCCTTCTATGGCAACATCAAATTCTTACTCTAACATACACTTTTGAACATTAGGTATTTTTATCGATTATGTCGTTTTACTCGTTTTCACTTAAAATCGCTTAGTAAAAGTTGTTTAACATAATTTCAAGCTTCATATTCTACCATAAAACATCAAAAGAAACACTTTTCACCTATGGGTAATTTTCTAAAGATGAACCCTAGCATGAATTATTGATAGCATAAGCTAAATCGAACTGCCGGGACTCCAAAACCGTAAATAACTTGAAAAACAGGGCTAGAACGGACTTATCATGAGCTTGGAAAGTTGAGAAAACCCTAGCCATGTCTTCTCTTGGTAAATTTCGTCCATATGGAGAAGATGGACAAATTTGACATTTTAATTTTGTTTTTAATTCATTTAATTTACAAAAGGACCAAAATGCCCTTACAAAAAAATATCTTATCTAACATATACCATATCCATTTTTGTCCAACAATTTAACCAATGGGCTAATTACCATTTAAGAACCTCTACTTTAAAATTTCATAGTTTTGCACTTTTTACAATTTAGTCATTTTGACTAAATTGAGTGGCCAAACGTCAAAATTTTCGAACGAAATTTTCACGAAATCATTTCGTGAAATTGTAGACCATAAAAATATAATAAAAATAAATTTTCTTACGTCAGATTTGTGGTCCCGAAACCACTGTTCCGACTAGGCCCTAATTCGGGATGTTACAATTCATAAATATAATTAAAATATCAAAGTAATAATTAAATTATTTAAAGTAAATAAATAGAGTTCGAGTTCAAAGACTACGTACTTACCAGGACTAAACTACAGTAATGATAAAAGTCCAGGGACTATTTCGAAATCTTCGTTTTTTCACAGTTGTCAACTTGTTCTTGATCTATAATATAGTTTTATTTCAATTATTACTCCCAATTTCACATATACTGTTCAATTTATTACCTATGACTTCTTATTTACAAATTTTACACATTTGCCTCAAACTTTTTCATTTAATTCAATTTAATCCTTAAACCCAAAACATACAAATTAATCATATATTTTTTTCACACCCTTGCTAGCCGATTATCTAAGGCTTCCATATAGCCCTATATACATTATAATTTCACAATAAAACCTTGATATTTTACCATTCTAAGAATTTAGTCCTTAAACATTAAAATCAACAAAAAATTACTTTACAAAATAATCTTAATCAACAACCAAGATTAATATGTTACCATTAAACTTCAAAAAACACACTAAATTCAACAACATCATCTTCCAAATTATTTAACAGTTTTAAAAATTAACCCCCGGGTTAGCTAGATTAAGCTAATACAATATCAAAAACATAAAAATTACAAGAAACAATTAATAAATAAGCTTGCATGCAAGAGACTAATTGCCGAACCATCAAGGTACTTCCATGGCTATTTTTTTATTCTCCTCATTTCGACAATGTATCAAGAAAAAGATGATAACATTGTTTCTTTTATTTGTTTATACATTATTTAATTATTTACTATTTACCTATTTACCGTCCATACTCAATTTTCATGATCTAATTTCAACATAAGTCCCCCTACTTTAATTAGTTAACTATTATGTTAAAATAAATCAATAATAAATAACTTTTCCACCTTTTACAATTTAATCATTTTCCTTTAATTAACTAATTAAACATCAAAATTACCTAACCAAATTTTAATACACCTATATACCATAAATATTTTAAGTATTTACCGCTCAGTTTATAGAAAAGATGTCTCAATACCTCATTTTCTAAAACCACTTGACTTTAGAGATAACCCACTTGAACTAAACTAATCATTTAATTAACTAAGAGTTTGAATTCAAAATTTACTATAACACTATATTTGACTCGTAAATATTAAATAATAATATTTATGGACTCTTTCGTCAGTTTTGTGGTCCGAAAGTACTATTTCCGATACCACTGAAAAATGGGTTGTTACACTACTAATCTCTATTTTTTTTACCTTCTCCTTCTCTTCTCTTCTCTATTCTTCTAATCTCTTTTTCTTTCTTTTTTTACCTAATCCTTTTCTATTCTGCTTTCTTTTTTTCAAAATAGGGGACCATGGTTATAAGGTTCCCCAAACCCCAAATTCATGAGACCCTTAAAGGTCAAGTCACATCACCCAGCAATAGCGTCCAACGAAGTCAGGAGATGACACTGGTGCCGACGTCAGGAAGGCTTCACCAATGCTGCCATCTGTCAGGCAGGTGTTGAGCATTTAGTATTGCCTTAAGTAGTTAGTTAAGCATGTTTTAATTTTTGGTTCACTTGTCATTCTTTTTTCCATGGCACACATAATTAGGACAGATTATTTTTCCTATAATGATTATAATCTTTACTTATGATGTTCGATGATGAGCGTAAATTCTTCAATATACTTAGAACATGTGACAGTGGATTAGGTGAATTTGGCTTGGGAGAGTTGCTTGAAAATTAACTCTTAAACATGAGATTTCCTAACTTCAGTAAGTTTTGAACTATAGCGAGTGTCTTTTAATGAACTTAGGGACTTTTGAAGCCAAACTCAGTTAAAGTGCCAAAGCATTACTTAAATAAAGAATAATAGGCACTCCAATGCTTAGAATTGCCAAGTAAGTCAGCATTACTTTGTTTGCTCCATTGTGCTGTTGACTAGAAAAATGACTTTGAGTAAGAGTGTACAACAAGGATATAAGGGGCGCTCCACTGTAGTATCAGACTGAGTAGCTAAGGGGGTAGTTGTTTGCTCCATTCATCTTCTTAGTTAAAAGCTTTAGCTTTAAGAGTGATTTTTATTTAAATTGTAACATGATTGAGTATTCGATAATTCAGTGTTTACTCTATTGTGATTATCGAGTCAAAGAATTTTATGACATGCTAAATCCCTTAAATTAGTTTCAAAAAAAAAAAAGAAAAGAAAAAAATATATGCATTTTTAGTAGGCTTAGAGCAACTTGAGTTTAGGTAACAAATGAACTAAGTAAATTAGGAGATACTTACTATGGCCAGAAAACACACACGAGCACTTAGGAAATTTTGGCTTTAGGATGAAATTTTCTACACTACCTTGGCTGAGCAAACCTTTGAAACTCAAACAAGTTTTTGGAGAAAGAAGATGGTTGAGAACTGATGTATATATTGTTCTTTGAGTAGAAAGACAATTCAAGGTGGTTATGTTGTTGTGGCAATTCATGCATTCATGCATATTTTGCTCGAGGACAAGCAATAACTCAGGTTTGGGGCTGTGATAACTCTTGAAAAAGTTATATTTCATGTCTTTAGACTTGGTTAATTGTCGGTACTGAGGTAAGTTTAGTTGCATTTTAGGATTTTCCATCAGTGTTTTTAGGAAATTGCATTAAAAGCTTCGACTGTGCTCAAATGTTGTTACATGTTACTTCTAATTGTTTGCGAAAAGGATTTGTTTGTTGAGTGGTAGGTGCAGAATGAGGAAAATAAGTAAAGGAGTGAAGTTTTTTCGTGGCAAAAGGGTGGATAGTTGCTAACACGAATGCCGTGGCAATGCCAGGAAGCGACTTAGTCAACACTTAACTGTTATCAGCCCTGCTATACGTGTATGATATGAGCAATTCATGCAAATTCAAAGGCCATAATAGAGATGGGCCTATTTTTCCTCAAGGCCCAATCACAAGATCCAATTCTAAGCAGTTAAAGTAAAACCTCAACTTATTCGTTCATGACTTTATCACAAAAAAAATTGAGAAGAAGAGTTGAAGCTTCAAGATGATAGATTTTGGAGCAATGATGAATTAGACGGGATTCATTTTGTTCGTGGGCCTAAGCTCTCAATCTATGATGACAAGCCCATGTGGAGAATGTCAACAAGCTTAGGCATTTCACTTCAAGGAACTTAATCAATCCCACTAGCTTAGGCGTTTCATATTGGGTTTGGGTTCTAGGCTTAATTTTTATTATACATGAGCCCAATATTGTATTTATTATCTCTTATTATCTTATTATTTTTTAATTACGAATTTTTTATAATTATTAAGTATTTAAAGTTATTTAGGAGTTTTATGTTAACAAGAAAGTTTTGTTTAAAACTACTTCTTGTTTAGATTAATTAGAGTTTTAATATACTTTAGAGTTTTATTTGGATGTACTTAGCTAGCCTATATAAAGGCTCCTTCATTTTTCATTAAAGACACAATAATTTTCATTAATAGAGTTTTCAACTCTAGGAGTTTATTTCTTTGAGCAAGATTTCTTTCTTATGATTTTTAGTAGTTTTCTTCTCGATTTTCTTCAAGGAGTATGGGAATTCATTCTTCACCCTTCAATTTGCCAAGTATTATTTCTTGGAGGGTTGATTAGAGATATTAATTGAGTTTGTTGGGATTTATATCTCAAAGGGTTCAATTGGGCATTTATCCTTTTATTCATCATACCCATCGGTTCATCGTTCCATCTTTCACTTTTAAATTTTGTCTATTTATTGTTGTTGTTATTATTATTATTATTATTATTATTATTATTATTTGTTCTTTATTCTCAAATTTCTTCTTTTACTATTTTCGACTTCTTTGTTACTAAATTTATTTATTTCTTCTTTTCAGATCAGATCCAAATCTTTCCTTTTCGAGTCGAAAATCTTGAATTCGATCCTCCTTCTGCTTCCTCCGATTCATTCCATATCATTTGGTATTAGATTTGGGTGTTTTAGGTGTTGTTTGTGTTCTTATAAACTAATTTCCAACAAACAATCTCAAAATAATTTTTTTCTTTTTGCCCAGAAAGTTTTTGGAAAAAAATATTTTTCAGTGGGTAAACGTTTTTCAAACGATCTGAAATTTTACGTAATATTTCTTGGCACTATTTTAGAATATAAAGAAGTATATTTCCCGCAAAAAAGTGATAAAAAATACAGAAAAAAGAAAATACAAAAAAAAAAGAAAATATTCTGTGAGTTGAATTTTGTGCCAAAATTTTCCAAATCAGATCTACATTATTTGTGGAGACTCTGGTTTAAATTTCGTGATTTTTGGAAATCGGGAACCCTTCCAATGAAAAAATTCAAGTTATTTTCCATTATTTCGGGTTTTCGTTTGGGTAGTTTATTTTCTTTGATTCTAGCATTAGGTTTTCTTTTCTTTTTTTTTTTTTATCTTTTTTCTTTTATTCTATAATGCATTCTAACACATTTTTGTTTCTTTTGTTAATAGGTACGAAAAGAGTTGCCTCTCCTATCTCCGCGCAACTTACTTCCTTTGGAGTCGAGTTTTTATTTGGCTTCTTAGAGCCTTAGGTCAAATTTGTTAGAGAGTGATCCCACATTTTGTTGAATATTATTACGTTTGATTTGTAACATCCTAAAATTTGGAATTTTATGTGTTGCATTTTTTCTTGCGTTAAGCTAGTTAAGTTACTAATCGTGTATGTTTTAAGGTCTTAAGAAGGCTCGGGGTTTAATTGGGCCTTAGTAAAAATTTGGTATTTTAGCACTTTAAGAAGATATAGTAAGTGGCCTCAATGCTTATGGAAATAAATGAGTAAATTGCTAACATAAATGAGCATATGGTAAAGGGGATATGGCGCCACATGAAGGACTTTAAGGGAAGAGGTTCAAATCCCATCAAGTACAAAATTTTGATTATTTTTTAGTATTATTTCCCTAAGTGTCGGCCAAGATAGTATATATGGAAAGGTGGACTTTTTAATTTTGGCAAGGTGACTAAGGAAATAAGGAAAGGATGAAGGTAGGGAAAGAAATCAAAAGAAAAGGAAAGTAGATGGAACATGTTGGCCCAAAGAGAGGAAAATGTTTTGGAAAGTTTTGGTTGGCAAATGTTTGACCTTTTTGCCAAGGTATGTATGATTTTGGTGAAGGGGGAGTATAGCTGAATTTTGCTAGGAATTTTGGCAATTTTAGTGCTTGAGAGGTTGTTTCTCTTTAGCTTTTTCTGTCATTTTCTTTCTCAAATCCTTCCTCTTAACCATAACTCTCAAAAGCCAAAAAGAGAGTACCTTTTCTTTGTTTTGGCCAAAAGCTCTCATTTCATTTTGGTAATTTTTTTTCATTGTTGTGCCGAAATCTTAATCCATATTTTACCATTCTTCTTGTTGCCGAAATACTCACATTTTTCTTTGGTTCACATCCCTTTTGGTATTGGCCGAAACCCTTCAAACACCCTTGTTCATCTTCTTCTTTCTTTTCTTTTAATCATCTCTTCATTCTCTTTTTCATTTTCTTTTTATTCATTCTCTCCATAGTCGAATCTAATAACAACTTGTCTCCTCACTATCTCTTTTTCATTTGTGTTGGACACTATCTTCTTGACGAATCGGTGAGTAATAATTTTCTTTTCAATTTCTTCTCTTAAGGCCGATTATATGTCCTTGTCTTAGGATGGTTCTATTAATCGGAATCATCATTTTCTTCTACTCTCTCAAAACGTGATCTTTTTCCCTTTTTGTAGTATTCTAGTGGGTGGCCGAACATCATTCTAGCCTTAAGTTGAACAGTGAAAATTGGATCCAATATCGATAAGGTAAGGAGTTCTTTATGGATTATTGATATTATTCAATATTTGATTAGTGCTAACGGAATAATAATTTGGAATAATCGACTATATGTTTTAGGGACTAAATCGCTCGATCTATCGACTTGTGATCATATGATTTTAGTGGTAAGTCGACCTTTTCTTTAGTCAACCATCTCATATCCACGTAATATCGATCTAACTAAGATCTAATCGAATGGAGGCTTGTGGTGCCGATTCGAAAGGAAAGGCGAGTGGAGAACTCAAAAGGAGCGGATTAGCGATCCCTACTCCTAAATTCAAACGAAGGGCAGTATTGACGGTTTGGGATTTTCCACCGGGTTGTGGACCATCATCTGGGGAGAATCGACAAATCGTAGCCGTTCACGATTCCAAGGGTAAACACTTTAGATCATTTATTTTAAGAGTTTGATTATTAAAATCGTGTATGTCGATTAATCGAGTGTTACAATATCTTAAGTGCCGACGATCAAGAAGGCTTAGTGCTTACCGTAATCAGGTGTGTAATCTCACACCGTTTTCCGTGGGTTTTTAAGATTGATATCATATTGGAAAATAAATCGCTATGATTAAAATCGTAATATGGCATAAACCGAGAAAAGTGGCCTAAATTGCATTGTTTTGATAAATTGGTCAAAATCGGTATTAACACTATGAGAATTACGAAAATGCCCCTAATGGGCCAAATTACAAAAATGCCCCTAAAGGGCCGTGATACGAAAATGCTTTAATGGACCGATTTGACAGATTGCCATAATGGGCCGATTTGATATATCGCCTTAATGGGCTGATTTGATATATTGCCTTAATGGGCCGATTTGTTATATTGCCTTAATGGGCCGATTTGATAGATTGCCTTAATGGGCTGATTTGCAAGTGTTACAATGGGCCGAATTTTTTTAATGAACCTCTGAATTAATTATTTTTGTTATATTTGTAAATATCATGATTTGCTATGTATGATGCATTTACATGATTTTGCATGGGATGGGAAAATATTGAAGAAAAGTGATTCTGGTGGCACTGCCACAAAAATGTTTGTTAATCTGATTCGATATGATTCTGATGGCTTGTCCACAACTCAAATATATTATAAATGGCTAAATGCCTGCGATTGGTGTGTTTGGCGGGGTGGGTTGACTTGATCCCAACAGGTGTGATGGGTTGGTACAGGTGGTGTGTAGCGGATGGATTCTTAGGTTGGTTTGGGTTGCATTACATTCATTTGATTTATTTTGATACATTATTTTGTAAGAGGGTCTTAGACCCAAAATATTGCTAAATGGGTTCAGGCCCAGTGGACGACGGTAAGGGGTTATACACTGAATTCTAGTAACTCACCCCGTTTTCTTAACCCTTGCAGGTAATGCTCAGTAACGTGGACTTGGGCCATGGATGACTTGGTGGGGGCCATACTTCAGAAGTGATTTTATTTGGACTTTAGACTTCTTCAGAAGTGATTTTATTTGGACTTTAGACTTCTTTCTCGTTCACTTTATTACTTTACTATTTTGGGTTAAGTGTTGTAATAAGGCCTTTGGTTTATTTTATATTGCTTTATGTTTGACGTATATATATTTTGCTCAAATTACTTTAATTGGGATTTTTCTAAAAACTTAAACAAAGATTTTTCTAAAATGGATACACAAATAGTTTTTATAATAAACTTATATAAATATTTTTAACTTGGATAAGAGAATTTTTCTCAAAAGACACGGTTTGTAAAATCATTTATCGATTTATCAATCAATCTTCGAATTTAGTAATATTTTATTAAATATTTTAAATCAAAACTTGTTTTCTTGATTTTAAATCAATATCTATTTACGTACGAATGAAAAGGACTTAAATGTATTTTTCTCATGTAACATGTCAGATCTGGCCTTAACGCATGGGTCGAGTTTGGTGTGTTACATGATTACTCTTTAAAAGTTACAAGTGAGAAAATCTTAATTTCTTTTCTTTGTCTCTTAGATTTTTTTTTATTGCGAGTGTATAACGGTGAGGTTTAATTTTCTTTGATAAATTTTTTTCTGAGTGTTTTTTATTACAGCCTCTGATAATGGTACGCACACGTAGTAAGGATGAGGATCATAATCTATCCATGGTTACCATGGATCAACTTACAACAATGCTCAACAAAATTTGACAAGAATTTAAAGAGGCGCAACAACGTTTGGAAAATAAGTTTGCAACATTGCAAGCTCAAGTCCTTCATTACGAAGCAATCCAACAAAATTTCAGTCAAACTTTAGCTCTAATGGAAACTAACAACGATGATGATGATGATGAGCAACCTCTTCACCATGATGATAAGACGGATGATTATAATGATGGTTATGAGCCGTGAACGTCTTCTGGACGTATTAAACATGGCTCACGTGCTTATGATGCAGCTTCTGGTACTAGTTCTCGTAGCCACTTTTTTGTGAATAAACCAAAATTTAGTGTTCCACTATTTAAAGGTAAGCATTATCTTGATGCCTATTGTGATTGGGAGAATAAAATTGAGATGCTATTTGAATATTGTAAATTTCAGAGGAAGAGAAGGTCCCATTAGCTACCTTGGAATTCTCCGATTATGCTTTAAGTTGGTGGACTCAATTATTACGGTCCTAACGAATGAACGATGAGAGATCCATTGACTCGTGGGATGATTTAAAATGAATAATGCGAAAACGGTATGTACCACCCCATTACTATAGGGACAACAAATGGAAGCTTCAAAATCTTGTTCAAGGTAATAAATCTATGATGGAATATTTTCATGCGATGGAGATTTTGATGCAACAAGCTAATTAGAATGAGGAGGAGGAAGATACTATAGCTCGATTTGTGAATGGGTTGAACGAAAATATCACTAAGATTTTAGATCTTCAAACTTTTATTGATTTGGACGAAGTGGTTCAAAAAGCTTGTACGATTGAATAAACAAAAATCTAAGAATTGTTCATGGGGTCGTGCATCTAATTGGAGTATATCGACCTCTACCGTTCAGGGCTCGAAATTCATTCCGCTACAAGTGAATCGTCTACCTCCATCTAAAGACTAACCTAAGTGACTTAGTTGGAAAGATGGGGTGCCACCTAAAGGTACTTCTTCTAAACCTACTTTGAATTGTTCTCGTGATGTTAAATGCTACAAATGTAATGGTAATGAACATTATGCTCGTGATTGTCCTAATAAAAGGGTAATGTTGATAAGTAATGATGGTACCCTTATTTCTTATTCTGAGAATGATGATTTAAATGCTACTAATGTTGTTTGTGACTATGATGATGAGGAAGAATATGAAGAGGTTTTCGAACCTCCTACTGATGGGGAGGATTTGCTTAAGTCCCATTGTCTTGTAATGCTACAATCCCTTAGGTATTCAAGTAAAGGATGATTCTGATGAAGTGCAACAGACTAACATATTCCACTCGTGGCGCTTGATTCAAGGAAAGTTGTGTTCTCTTATTGTTGATCGTGGTAGTTGTGCCACTGTGGTGAGTAGTTTTTTAGTGGATACTTTATCTTTACCTTGTCAAAGACACCTTAAGCCATATCATTTACAATGGCATAATGAAGGTTCTGAAGTTAAGGTAGTTAAACAATCCTTAATTGCATTCAAGTTTGGGAATTATTCTAACGAGATTTGGTGTGATGTAGTTCCCATGTATGCCGCCCATTTGCTTCTTGGTAGAACATGGCACTATGATCGTGATGTGGTGCACCATGGAAAATTGAATCGTTACTCCCTTATGTTTAAAGGGAAGAAATTTACTCTTGCCCCTTTGGATCCAAAAGATGTACACAATGATCAACTAAAAATGAAAAGTTTTTGTGATGGGGTTATAAGGAAGAAATATTTAATTGAAAAGATAGAGAGAAAAGATACCATTAGTGATAAAAGTCAAAATACAAATGACCCAATGGTGAGTGAACCCTCTAATGGTAAAAATAGAGTGTGAAATTTATTTGAATGTAAAACAGATGTGAGGAAAGCCCTATATCATAAACAACCTTGTATCCTTGTGAGATTTAGGCAAAATTATTTATCTTTAGCTAACCTTAACGATTTTTTGCCTAGTGTCTTTACATATATTTTGCAGGATTAAAGGATGTTTCAATGAGGCACCTGAAGGTTTACCACCTCTACGAGGCATAGAGCACCAAATTGACTTAGTACCCGATGCAACCATTCCAAACCATCCATTTTACTGAAGCAATTCAGAGGAGACAAAGGAGTTACTAAGGCAAGTGGAAGAGCTATTACAAAAGGGGTACATTAGAGCAAGTCTGAGCCCTTGTGCCGTCCCTGTCCTATTGGTGCCTTAGAAGGATGGTTCATTCTGAATGTGTGTTGATTGTTGCCCAATCAATAAAATAACGGTAAAGTATAGACATCCAATCCCTAGACTTGATGACATGCTTGATGAGTTATATGGTTCAACAATTTTTACTAAAATTGATTTAAAAAGTGGTTATCACCAAATTCACATGAGGGAAAGGGACGAATGGAAAAGAACCTTTAAAACTAAGTTTGGATTATATGAGTAACTTGTTATGCCTTTCGGTCTAACTAATGCACCTAGTACTTTCATGAGATTAATGAATCATGTTTTAAGGCCTTATTTGGGTAAATTTATGGCAGTATATTTTGATTGATATTCTGATTTACTCAACTTTTTTAGATGATCATGTTTTCCATGTTAATTTTGTTTTGGACATTCTGAGAACTAAAAAGTTATTTGCCAAACTTGATAAATGAACTTTTTGTTGTGATAAACTAATCTTTCTAGGTTTTATAATAAGTGCTTAAGGTATTCATGTCAATAAGGACAAAGTAAAGGCAATTAGGGAGTGGCCCACTCCTAAATCAATTACCGCGGTGAGACTTTCCACAATTTAGCAAGTTTTTATAGACGTTTTGTGAAGGATTTCCCTACTGTTGCCGCCCCATTAGCTGATATTATTAAAAAGTTTGTGGGTTTTACATGGGGAAAAGTTCAGGAAAAGGCTTTTCAAGCCTTAAAGGATAAATTATGTTCTGCTTTGGTTTTAAATTTCCTAATTTTTATAATACTTTTGAACTTGAATGTGATGCTTCAGGTATTGAAATTGGTGCCATGTTGATGCAAGAAAAAAGATCAATCGCATATAGTGAAAAACTGAATGTGCACAATTAAACTACTCAACTTACGATAATGAGTTGCTTGTATTAGTTCAATCTCTACAAGTTTGGCAACATTACTTTCTGCAACATGAATTCATTATCCATACGGATCATGAATCCCTAAAATGGTTACAGGGACAAGGTAAGTTGAGCAAGAGACATGCTCGATGGGTAGAATTCATAGAGACATTTACATGTGTAATTAAATACAAAATAGGTAGAGAAAATGTAGTTGTTGATGCCTTATCTCGTAGATATTCTTTGATAACTACATTAAATACTAAAGTCTTAGGGTTTGATCATATAAAAGATTTATACTTAAATGATGTTGATTTTGCAAATATTTTTTTTGCAATTGTGGGAATGGTGCCTTTAACAAGTTTTATCTTGTAGATGGGTTTCTTTTTTGCCTAAACGGGTTATGTGTTCCATAATGTTCCATGAGAGAGTTATTAATTCGTGAATTACATAGTGAAGGCTTAATGGGACACTTTGGTGTCGCCAAACCACTAGATATTCTACAAGAACATTTTTATTTGCCGCACATGAAGAAGGACGTTGAAAAGGTATGTTCGAAATGTATTGCTTGTAAGCAAGTAAAATCAAAGGTAATGCCTCATGGATTTTATACTCTTTTGTCGATTCCTTCTTTGCCATGGTAGACTTATCCATAGATTTCATTCTTGGTTTGCTTTGAACTAAAAAGGGTCGAGATAGTATATTTGTTGTTGTTGACAGGTTTTCAAAGGTGGCTCACTTTATTCCTTGTCACAAAGTAGATGATGCTACACATGTGGTTGACTTATTCTTTAAAGAGGTGGTGCGTCTACACGGGATACCTCATACCATTATATCTTATAGAGACGTAAAGTTCCTTAGCCACTTTTGGAAAGTGTTGTGGAGGTAAGCTTAGTACTAAATTATTATATTTTACTACATGTCAGCCCCAAACCGATGACAAGCTAAGGTAGTCAATCAAGTCTTAGATGCTTTACTACGAGAGGTTGTGGGTAAGAACCTCAAAAATTGGGAAGAATGTTTGTCATTTGTTGAATTTACATATAATCGATCTATTCGCTCTACAATTGGCTATTCCCTATTTGAACTTGTTTATGGTTTTAACCCACTAACTGTACTTGATCTTATGACATTGCCTATAGAAAACATTTCTAATTTAGATGGGCAAAAGAAAGCTGAATTGGTGAAATCCATGCATGAGAAAGCAAGACAACGAATCACCAAAATAAATGAAGCGAATGCCAACAAAGCTAATAAGGGGTGCAAGAAAGTTATCATTGAGCTCGGTGACTAGGTTTGGGTCCATATGAGAAAAGAACAATTTCTGATTAAACGTAAGACGAAATTAAACCCACATCATGATGGACCTTTTGTACTTAAGAACATTAACAACAATGCATATCAAATCGATCTTCTTGGTGAGTATAATGTTAGTGCCATTTTTATTATCGTTGACCTTTCTCCTTTTGATATTGCAAATTTGAGGCTAAATTCTTGTGTGGAAGGGGGGAATGATACGAGCAGCTTGACCCAATTGAAAGGCCATAATAGAGATGGGCCTAGTTTCCCTCAAGGCCTAATCATGAAATCCAAATCCAAGCAGTTAAAGTTAAACCTCAACTTATTTGTTTAAGACTTCATCAAAAAAAAATTCGAGAAGAAGAGTTGAAGCTTTAAAATGATGGATTTTGGAGCAATGATGAATTAGAAAGGATTAATTTCGTTCATGGGCCTAAACTCTCAGTCTATGATAACAAGCCTATGTGGAGAATGTCAACAAGCTTAGGCATTTCACGTTAAGGACCCTAATCAATCCCATAAGCTTAGGCGTTTCATATTGGGTTCGGGTTCTAGGCTTAATTTTTATTATACATGAGCCCAATATTGTATTTATTATCTCTTATTATTTTATTATTTTTATTAAGTATTTTAAGTTATTTAGGAGTTTTATGTTAACAAGAAAGTTTTAGCTTAATTAGAGTTTTAGTATACTTTAGAGTTTTATTTTGATGTACTTAACTAGCCTATATAAAGGCTTCTTCATTGTTCATTAAAGACACGATAATTTTCATTAATAAAGTTTTCAACTTTGGGAGTTTGTTTCTTTGAGCAATATTTCTTTCTTGTGGTTTTTGAAGTAGTTTTCTTCTTGATTTTCTTCAAAGAATTGTGAGAATTCATTCTTCACCCTTCAATTTGCCAAGGATTATTTCTTGAAGGGTTGGTTAGAGCTATTAATTGAGTTTATTGAGATTTATATCTCAAAGGGTTCAATTGAACATTTATCCTTCCATCCATCATAGCCATTGGTTTATTGTTCCATCTTTCACTTTTAAATTTCTTTTATTTATTCATTTTTATTATTATCATTATTTGTTTTTTATTCTCAATTTTCTTCTTTTACTGTTTTTGACTTCTTTATTACTAAATTTATTTATGTCTTTTTTTCAGATCAGATCCAAATCTTTCCTTTTTGAGTCGAACAACTTGAATTCGATCCTTCTTTTGCTTCCTCCGTTTCATTCCATATCAGTGTACCAGAAAAAGCAACCTAAAAAAGAGGAAAAAGAACATGGGATCATAGGATGATGGGTCTACTCTTAATGAGGATATATAAAACCCAAAAATAAAAACTGAAAAAGGGGGATTTTTGGAGAGTGGACAATTAGAGAGATAATTGGAAAAAAAATATCCTTGGACGAGAATAGAGGATAATAGTTAAGAACAAGGCAAACTAGAAAGGGAGAAGAAGAAAGCAGTCTCTCTTGGCCACTATTAGATATTGTGACACCAAAGCTGTGGGCTGGATAGATGAAAGTCATCTTCCTAAATTTCTTTTACTTCTTTATTTATTTCTTTGTGATTTGAATCGAGAAAGAATGATGTTGAATGCTATTATGAATTTGGATGTTATTTACCAGCCCATGAGTTAATCTCATAGAGTTGGGATTGCTTGATGAAACCTTTATTTCCTTTAACGGTTAAAGCTTAGATTAGTTTTAATTTATTGTTTCCTTCAATGGTATTTATGAATTGCATGGTATAATCTTTAGACATATATGAATGTGCAACATGTTTATGAAATTAACCTAATACTGATAAGGTTAGGTTAGTTAGATCAAAATTGAATGATATGAGCGAGTAATCGAAAGAATACTTGTAGCAGACTCTAGACATATAGCAGCGTTCTGTATGGAAGAAGAAGAATAGAAGTAGGAACCAGACTCAAAGCCTATAGATATATAGTGCCCTAGGTGTGGTAACTCAAGGTTTAGCTCTCGAACGAAGTAGACCATAATATAATTATTCCAAGCAGTAGAATAAGATTGATCTTGCCGAGACATTATTGGTTAATATGGGTAGAATCTTAGTAATCCTAGCCTTACGAATCAACATCATAGATCTTTTAATTTTTGTCATAGCATCTTTATTTTCAAACCTCTAATTGTTTACTTGATTGTTCCATACATTTTATACATCATTATTCTCCTTTATTGGGTATACATTGGACAGGGCTCACCCACGAGCTGTCGGAGATTGGGTAGATAATACCAGCATCTAGCCACTTGATAATATCTTTTTTGAACAACTTCCTGCATGATTGGATTCAACCTCTTCTGCTGTTCAATAGAATTATTATGGTTATCTTCTAGTAAAAAATTATGCATTTAGATAGCAGGGCTGATTCCCTTGATGTCGGCAATTGTCCATCCCAATACCTTCTTAGATCGCCGGAGTACTTCCAACAACCCCGTCTCTTGATTAGGTGTCAACTCAGTAGAAATAACTACTAGCAAGTTGTTGTTTTCTCCCAAATAAGCATATTTTAATTGTTGCGGCAAAAGCTTCAACTCTAATGTGGGAGGTTCCTCTATAGAAGGTTTAGGAGGCTTGAAGAGCGATATGATAAATCCAAAGATTCAAACTGCTTCCCTAGTCTATCCACAAGTTGCTTGGCTTCCTCAAGTTCACCAAGGTCCTCAAAAATTATTGTGTCACTCCTTTCAAGTGAGTATTCATTACTATCAAAATTGTTGTGGCAAAATCTTGTGAACTCTTCCTCCACTGCTACCCCTATTAGGTCAATGGCATGACATTCTTCACTCTCATTAGCACATTTCAAGGCATCGAATACATTGAATGTAATCTGCTATTCATTTACCCTCATGGTCAGTTCACCTTTCTGCACATTAATTAAAGTCTTGCATGTAGCAAGAAAAGGTCTTCCAAGAATAATTGACACATATTTGTCAGCTTCACATTCTAAAATAAGAAAATTTGTTGGAAAAATAAACTTATCAACTTTTACCAGCACGTATTTAATTTTATCTTCTAGAGGTGTGTAGGATCGACTAGCCAGTTGTAACATAATCGTAGTAAGTCTTGCTTTCCCAATCCCTAGCTTCCAAAAAATAGACATAGGCATTAGATTTATACTTGTTCCTAAATCACATTATACCTTACCAACATATTGATTTCCCATTGTACATGGGATAGTGCAACTTTTTGGGTTCTTCAACTTTTGAGGTAACTTATTCGTTAACAACGCTATGCACCCTTTAGTGAGAGCAACGATTTCAAACTCTCCCAATCTGCATTTCTTTGATAGTATATCTTTCATAAACTTCACAGAATTGAGCATCTACTCAAAAGCTTCAACTAGTGATATGTTGATGTGAAGTTGTTTAAGGACATCTAAAAATCTTTTGAACTGAGCCTCTTGTTTACAATTGTGAAATAGTTGAGGAAATGGTGGAGGTAGCCATCCTTCAGGTTGCTGACGTCGTTTTGCCGTAGTATTTTTGTCGGCAACATGATCTGATTTTGCTACAATAGTCTTTTTCTTAGCTTTTCAGCTGCAGTGTACTTTTCAGACATTTCTGAAATCTTTCTATTGTTGCTGTCTGATTTGCCCTCTTCTGCCATGGCATTTTTAACGATTTCATTCAGTTGAGTCCCACTTCTGAGAGTAATTTCCTTACAATTCTCATTCCTTTGTGATTTCGAAGTCTTAGTATCACTTGGTAGAGCTCCTTGTGGTCTCGAACTCAAAGCATTTGCTATCTGCCTAGTAGTTTCTCAAGAGCTCAAAGGGATGCAGCTTAACTCTGAATTACGACATCATTCTTGGCCATATATTCTTTTAACAAGGCTTTAATGGATGATGATGATGATGAAGCTGATGCTTGACCTTACTGGACATTTTGCCTCGGCATAGGTTGAGTATAACCGGGGCTGGATTGTTAAAATTCCTCGCACCTTGATTATTCCAACTAAAGTTTGGATGTTGTTTCCACTCGAGATTATATGTGTTGGAATAGGGGTTGTTGTTCCGATTGAAATTACCCATGTAGCACACAGATGCTGGATTTGATGGGTATTCGTCAAACTCATGGTTTTCACTACAATAAACGCACACTGGCTCGACTACTTTCACCTCCTGAACTACATTTGGTCTCTTCATTATTTTGATTATATTAGTTAAAGATGATACTTGTATAGTCAATGAAGTGATTGTATCAAGTTCCATGGTGCCAGCAGCTCTCGTGCCAGTCCTAAATCGCGTGGTAGGATATTGATAATCATTGTTGGCAATTCATTCTAAAATCTTATATGCTTCATTGTAAGACATATCCAACAAGGTACCATTGGCAGAAGCATCAACTACAATTCTCGTTTGTGTATTCAACCCATTATAAAACATCTCCATCTGTGTCTAGTGTTGAAACCCATGCATCAAACATTTTTGAAGTAGTTCTTTAAATCTTTCCCAAGCTTCATATAACGTTTCATCCTCTATTTTCCAAAAAGACGTGATGTCATTTCTAAGCTTGATATTCATGTTTGGCGAATTATACCGTAACAAAAACCTCTAACAAAGATCATTCCATAATGCTACTGTCTCTGACAGCAAAACATTCAACTATGCTCTTGCTCGGTCTCTTAAGGAATATGGAAACAATTTAAGTCTCAGGGAGTCTTCAGGAACACCTTGTTGTCTAAACAAGTCATAGAATTCTAGGAAAGGTCTTAAATGCAATCGTGGATCTTCAGTAAGCAACCCGCTAAATTGTCCCAGTGTTTGCAACATCTGAAACATCACCGGTTTCAATTCAAAATGCTGAGCTTGAACGTGTGGTTTAACTATCCCTGAATTCAGATCACCCAAAATTGGCACAACATGTTCACGAATTGGCTTGTCTCGGTCGTCTGTCACGCGATGAATAGAAAGATGAACATCCTAACTATTGGATTTAATGGATCATTCAGACCAGGATCATTCCTGTCCCTTGCCATGTTACGCTCTTCTCTTCTCCTTTTTCTCAAAGTTCTCTTGATCTCAGGGTCAAAAGGATACTCTTCATTAGCAGGAATGCCTCTACTCATGCATTGATAACAAACCTATAAAAACTAAATACAACTGAATTAACTAAAATTGAATGGAATTAAATAAAATAACCAAACCAAATTTCACCAAATTGCCAATCCCCAACAATGGCGCCAAAAAATATTGCGTGTGAATATGCTAAGTGAATTGTGCAAGTGTACAAGTCGGATCAAGTAATAAAGTGATAAGTGAGATGTCTCCATAGGGATTAGATAGGTTTAATTTGGTAAGTTATTATTGTAAAGTGAGACTAATGCTAAGGCAAAAGCAGTAATAAAAATGTAATGGCAATTAAGAGAATAATGATGAATAAAATGTACGGAACGATCAAGTAAACAATTAGAGTTGTGAAAATAAAGATGCTAAGGCAAAGATTAAAAGATCTATGGTATTGATTCGTAAGGCTGGGATTACTAAGATTCTACCAGTATTAACCAATAATGTTATTGAAAAAGTACAAATAATATCAAGATTTAATTTTCATAACGATGATAATTTAAATTATAGTCAATATAGAATAAGACCAAAAGGTTAATATTTAAAATAAACTTGAATGGTTTGATATTACAAATTATAATTTTAGTAAAAAAGGGGAATAAATACTATGTAAATTAAGTTATTAAAAAAATACATAGAGAAAAGTTGTATAACAAAATATGATTTCAATAATATGTTTAATAACTTTCTGAAAGAAATATTTGATATATGTTATATATGAAATTCAAATTTCAATAATTAAAAAATGAGTGTATAAATGAATGTGTAAAATTTAAATTTTACGAACTTAAGCCACATATTTATATTTTCCAATATTGGATATTAAAAATTGTATATAAGGACTTAATATTAAAAAAAAGTAAAACTGGACTAAGTATATTTAAATTTATATTTTTTTCGTAGCAAAAATTATTGACATATATGATCTTTGTTACATGAATGGTTTAATATTATATTTGGTATCTGAACTTGACACTTTTTCTTAATTTGGTATCTAAACTTTTTTTGGGCTCAATCTGGCACCTGAACTTGACATTTTTTTCTTAATTTGGTACCTAAACTTTTTTTTAGGTTCAATTTGGTACCTAAATTTATTAAATGTTATACAAATTACACAAAACACTAACAATGTTAATATTTTTTTTTCTTATGCTACAAAAATATTGTTAGTATTAGAGGAAATTTATGTTAAAAAAATAGGTATTGAGCTACGCTTAACGAATTAATATTAAATAAGAAAAAAATATTTTTTAAAACCCCAAATTAAAAGAAATTCATTATTTTCAATTAATAAAATAATTACTTAAATAAGAAAACTAAAAGTAATTGAACATATATAATACAAAAAAATATCATATCATCTATCACATTTCGGTCATACATTGATTATTTTTGCTACCTCATAAAAAAAAATAACATTGTTAGTATATTGGAGTAATTTGTAAAACATTTGAAAAGTACCAAATCAATCAAACAAACAAACAAAAAAGATTAGATATCAAATTAGGAAAAATATTCAAGTTTAGGTACCAACTTAAGAAAAAGTGTCAAGTTTAGGTACTAAATTGGACAAAAAAAAGTTTAGGTACCAAATTAGGAATAATGTCAAGTTTAGGTTTCAAATATTATATTAAGCCTATATGAATTGATATTCAATATTTTTATAAGGAAATTAGATTGAAAAAAATATTCAATTTAAACTTTAGTTAATAAAGACACGTGGCAAATAATTAGCATGCCAAATGACAATTTTTTAACTGTGCCACATAATGCTTTCGTTAATTGGAACTTTAAATTGCTATAGTGTATATATATATATTATCTTATGCAATGCATGAGTTTGTTATATATGTCTATTAAATTATAATAATTTTAAGATCTGTAAAGCTTGAAAAATAATTTTTAAAAAATAGAAATATTAATGCTTTATTTTTTTATTTTTAATTTAGGATAAACTACAAAAATAGTTTTGTAGTCACTTTTGTTTGCTTCAGATTATGTTTTAGTCACTTATGTTTGAAATATTACGTTTTAGTCACTTACATTATCATTTTATTACGAAGTGGCCACTTTATCGTTAAACTCTGTTATCTCCCTAACGGCAGTCCTACGTGGCAGTCTAAATGGATTTTAAATACCAACTTGGATGTCTAGTTGTTGGGATGAAAATAGGTTTTTAATTAAATAAATTTAATTTGGACTGCTATGTAGGACATCCAAGTTGGTATTTAAAACCCATTTGGACTACCACGTAGGACCACTGTTAGGGAGATAACGAAGCTTAACGGTAAAGTGATCACTTCGTAACAAAACGATAACGTAAGTGACAAAAATGTAATCTGAGGTAAACAAAAGTGACTATTTTTATAGTTTACCCTTTAATTTATGATATTCATGTTAAAAATTATCGTTATTCGTTATTACGTAAATCTAAACTATTGTAAAATTTTAAATAATTAAATTAATTAATATATAAATCAATATAGAAAAAAAAGAACATGCGTATTATGTGTATATATATATATATATTGTATTGATATATTGTTTAAGATATTGTGTCTCATATACTTTATGACTTTTTTAAAGAATAGTATTACCATATTATAAGCATAAGTAATTCTATTCATCTAAAAATCTTTAAATTAACTTAAAAAATAAAATAAATTAAAAAATTTTACTTTTTTCTTTAAAGTAAAAAAAAAATTCATTTGAATTATTAATATATGATTTGAGATAAAATTAATCAATTTTATTGAAAATATAAGTGGACAATATTCAATTAATAAATATTTAAAATAATTAATCAAATTCATGGATAATTTTAAAAAGATTATTAAGTAAATTAATTTCTATACTATTTGGAAGATGTGTTAACTTGTGAAGCCCTCAATATTTTAAGAATTTAAGAAGGAAATAAGTTAAAAAGGGTGTGTACATGTGTATATTTTTATTTTAATCAGAACCTTTTAATATATGTAATTTAATATATATATGTGTGATGCACGAGCTACTTGCATGTAATAATTGAAATGTACTTATTAATTTTATGAATCTATTTTATTTTTTTATAATGTTTCACTAATAATTTGATTACGAAATCAAATTATGTTGATATGTCATATGTAATAGGTGACAAATGTCTTAAAATTGTTTTAGAACTAATTGTTACTAAAATTATTTCAATTTTTTTTTTTTTTGAAAATACGGTCCGTTTTGCTTCAACTAGGCTTGGAAGTCCAAAACAAATTACAAATAAAACCCAAACACAACAAAAGTAAAACAAAACCCAAACCAAACAAAAGCAAAACAACACCCAACAAAAGTCAGATAGAAAAAACAAATCAGAAACAATAAAGTAACAAATGAAACACATCCAGAAGCTTCTTCCAAACCCTTCGATGATCAGCAACCCAAAAAGGCCAGAAACGTTCCCAAGATTGGCAAACAGAGCCACCAACTAGAGGAAGAGAGTTGAGATTCGATGCATAGAGTGGCAAACATTCTCAACCAAGAACTGCGAACAGAATAGGGAGGCAACTACGACGGTTGGTGGAAACAACGATCCAGATCCCCAGTTCCAAGTCCCGAAGCTGAACATCCTTTACCCAGAACGAATCTTCCGAGTGTTTCATTCCTTCGGATGCCATTGCATGCACTGTTGTATTTCCTTCTCTCGTGACGAATTCGAAACGACAAGATGCGAAGCCCCTCGCCAGTCTTCACATCCCAGGTAATTGGCCTCATCTCTGAATAATCCTCCTCCGATGCTTGGAGATTCCTAATAACCATTTTCGAATCGCTTTCCAGGATGACTCTCGGGAAACACATATCCCTCGCAAACTGAAGACCATACAGAACAGCCATTGCTTCGGCCAACACCACCATCCTAACCAGGTTATGCATTCTGAATCTCGAGCCCATTAAATTACCATCATCATTCCTAATTAGGAACCCTGATACTGCACAGTTATTTGCCTCAGAAAACCCAACGTCCACATTCACTTTGACCAAGTTCATAGGTGGAGGCTCCCAATTAATTAAGGCTCGGGGTCTAGGATGCTTTAACATTCATGACATCTCTCTATAATCCCTATCATATCCCTGAATAAAGGTAATAACCTCCTCCGAACTTTGCATTTCCCTTTCATGCAGTAGCTTGTTGCGGGCAAACCAGATTGCCCATATTGTAATGGTGATTTCCTCTTTAGTATTACTGGAAGAATTAACGAATAGCCAGTTTAACCATTCGTTGAAATTCAAATCCGCAACATAACTTGGCCACCGATAATTTAACTTTGACCAGACCTGCATAGCAAACGTGCAGTCTCGCGCAACATGAACAGTCGGTTCAATATAATCCCGACAACACGGGCAATTATTATCGTGCATAATTCTTCTGAAGTGCAAGTTTTGAAAGTAGGACTGTAATTTTTAGCAAATCTCCACAATAAAATGCGATTTTCGGCAGGGCACATTAAACTCCAAATTTGCTTAAAATTGAACTGCTCCAAATTACTCAACTAGGAATGCTCTACAAGGGCTTTATAACCAGTTTTGACAGAATAAGTTCCCAAATCTTCTCTAATCCAAACTGCTTTGTCAGATTGATTTGTAGTAGGGAGAGGGATACTTACAATCTTATTTCCTTCTTCCAAAAAAGTTGAATAGATTAGTTTTCAATCCCATCGATTTGGACTCAAGATAATTAAATCACACATACTCCAAGCCCTTTACTCTACTCGTACTAACTCGTGCTCTACTCCTTCTCGGTAGCCAATAATCCTCTCATATCAAAACCAATGACCTTGATTCAATCCTCCACCCAATACCAGATTGAAGCAAAGCTTTGGAGCACTATATACTTCTCCAAATCATAGATGGGTTAGAACCCAATAGGGCATCCAAAAAAATTAGACCCATGATAATATTTTTCTCGAAGTACTGTTAAAGAGTCTAGAGTTTCCATCAGTCGCCATCCCTGCATTGCTAGTAAAGCAATATTAAACTTATATAGATCTCTGAAACTCATACCTCCATCCCTTTTTGGAATACACTATGTTCCAAGAACACCAATGTAAACCCTTTCTTCCAGCTTTCTTTTGCCACCAAAATTTAGTAGTAATAGATTCAAGTTCTTTACAAAAAGAATTGGGTAGCAAAAAAAAAAAAAAATCATTGCATACATGGGGATTGCCTGTAACACTGTTTTAATTAAAACTTCCCTTCCCCACATCGAAAGCATTCTTGAACTCCAACTAGATACTTTTTCAGTAGCCTTTCTTTTACCTTCCTAAATGCCTCTTTTTTGTTTTTCCTACAATCGAAGGAAGCCCCAGATACTTTTCTTTATTCATATTTAGATCAACACCCAAAATTTGACAAACCTCCTCTCTGTTTCTCTGCACAACATTGGAACTAAAGAACATACCAGACTTGTCGAAATTTATCAATTGTCTCGAACTCTAAGCATATGTCTCCAATTTTTCTTTAAGTGCCATGGCTCCTTCAGTTGTGGCCTTCCCAAAAATAAGACTATTATCGGCGAAAAACAAATGGGTAATAAAAGGGCATGCCTGTTAATTCGAACACCTTTAAGATCCCTATACACAACCGTCGTCCGAAGAAAAGCCGAAAGTCCCTCTCCACAAATGAGAAACAAATAAGACCTAAGTGGATCCTTTTGTCTAAGGTCCCGATAAGGAAGAAACAAATTTCCCACCTCACCATTCATAACCACTGAATAAGATACCGTTTCAATACAACGCATAATTTTCTGAATCCACAACTCCGAAAAACCAAATCTTTTAAGCATGACCCTAATGAAAGCCTATTTAACTCTATCGTACGCTTTGCTTATGTCAAGATTTAGAGTAAAAGACCCTTCCCTCCTAACTCTTTTCCTCCTCATGGAATGCAAAATTTCATATGCGGTGATGATATTATCAATTATTAGCGGCCCCGAGACAAATGCACTCCACGCCTCATCTGTACAGTGTGGAAGACTTTTTGGAATCTGTTCATTAACATTTTTGCAATAATTTTGTAGAGGATATTACATAGACTAATGGGTTGAAAGTTAGTCATGAGCTTAGGAAAGATAACCTTAGAGATCAACACAATCCGTGTTTGATTTATGTTGGCAATATTATGACCACCATTAAGACTTGCTGTACAGTCATCCGCTACTTCCTTTCCAAAAATGTGCCAAAACCGTTGATAAAATTCTGCACCCAAACCATCCTCTAGAAGCCTTCAACGGATTCAAAGATTTTAGAGCCACACACACTTCCTTATAAGAAAAGTCCTGTTCAAGATTCTCATTCATCGTTTTGGATATACACGGAGCAACCCCTTCCAAGATAGCTTCGGGATTTCCAATTCCATTCGATGTGAAAAGGGAGTCAAAGTAATCAGTGGCGAGCGACAACATCTCCTCATTACTCTCGTACTTCAAACCATTAGAATCGAAAGACTATCAACCTTATTTCGCCGACATCTTTTTGCAGCAAACTTATGGAAAAAAAAAGGGTGTGTTGCGGTCATTGTTTTTTAGCTAGTTAGCTCATGCACACTGCTTGGAACGATGGAAATGTGCAAGTGTACACAATTGCAATAATGAAGTAACAAGTAAATGTCAAGTTATCGTACTCATAGGGACTGTGAAAGAAATATTTATGAAATGCAATTAAAAACACTTTGGTGAAGGAAAATCGTTTGTTTTGAAAAAAGGTTGAATATAACTAGATTTTAACTAAGTAAATTAACTAAGAACAATTAAAAGGTAAAAAATTTCAGTGCACGATTTCTGAAAAACAAATTTAATCAATATGACATAATTGTGTTAGATCAATTACATTTCTTAACTTAATATTACTAAAACAATGTTCATGTTGTTACGAATAAATTCACGGTAACTTGGTAATTTGTTAATTATAGCATATACATACTCACTAAATTAACTAATCTCTTGAACATATTACTATTCCAATTCAAACAATTAATCAATTTTAATAAGCAAGTAAAAGATTAAGTGAGGTAACAATGTATTTCCATTTTGAAACGGTTTAATCACAATAATATTGCAAGTTATGCAAGGCTAATGTACCGTTTAATATAGTCGCTAATTTAACCCTCAGCTACCTTAGAAAATTAAACATGCACTGATTAAGTATTGTGTCAATTAATTATAATTTCAATACGATTAATAATTAATTCGTTAGTTACCTTACAATTATAATGCAAGTATAACATAATCATGGTTTTACATAATCAAACAATTTACCAAGACCTATTACAACACAAACATGATTTTAATAACTTAAGTAGACAAAATGCAGTCAATCTAATACGAAGTAAATTTAAGTCATGTTAATTAAATTAAGAATAACAACATAACAAATATTCATAGACATGTTCATAACAACAATAAAAGTTAAAAGATAGGAAACAAAAATCAAATCTGGTGTTTCTCCGAAGCCTGCTCCTCTTCTTTCGCTTATTCTGTTGAATCGAGGCTTCTACAAGCACTTGAATGTAGCTATCCAAGGTGGTTGAAGGGCTCTTTTCTAACAGGGAAATTGGCAAAGGAAAGTAGAAGGGAAAATCGGAAACAAATGAGAGAAAGTGAGTGAAAGAGAGAGAGAGAGAGATGTGTGGAATGAGAGGTGTGTTTAATGAATAGGTGAAAGGGGTATTTATAGGTGGGATTGGCTGTTAAAAATAGAAAAAAAATCAGCTGCCATATACCCCTTGGCCGGCCACACATGTAGCAAAGTTTGAATGTTTCAAATATTGCTAAATTTAACCGGGGGCAAATCTTTAAAAGCATAGAAAGTGGAGGGGTTTGAATGCGATTTCAAAGAGATTAAAAGGGCTAATTTGCAAGTTAATAAATCAACTATTTTGAGCTAATTGGGTTAGCATGTTGGACGGTATTGGCAGCCCGATTGCTTGGTTGGATTAGTCTTTTGTATTAGCACAACTGAGACTTCTTTCTATAATATAATTAATAATAATTATTTAACCCAAAATAAATTGGATAAAAATTAAAATTAATTATATTATGTATTAATATTCATAATTTGGACCGTCTTAGGCTGAAAAATTAATTCACCTCGATGCTTCAAAAATCGCTTCCCGATTTTGAGCTTCTAGCAATGTCTGCCGAGCCAATTTTCACTTTTTGTACAAATCTATCGAAAATAAATAAAAATTTATTATAAAATTAACTAAAATGAAATATGTTAATAATTTGAGTACAATTTAATTATTTTATAATTATATTATATTTTTCAACGAGAATTACTACGAAATTACATGAATTTGAATTAAAAATGACATGAAAAGTTTATATATTTTTGTGTTTCCAATAAAGTTCCTCTCGGTTTGTTTCTAAATTAAGAGGTAATTTGGTATTAATTATTTCACTCAATACCTCATCAGACGAATAAGATTCGGTTAACCGAATGAGTTGCATCTTAAGATCTTTTTTTGATAAAGCTCTCTCTTTTTTAATACGATAGAACCATGAATCAAGACCACACCAATTGCTTTTAATCTGTTAGGAACATTACCCACATTCTCATTCCATAATTTCAGCACCTCCGTCTCACACGTATCCTCTAATAACCGAGCAGTTTCGAATATAAAATGTCACTATTTCCTACGATTATTTCCACAATCAAACTATAATAATAAGGGACTGTGATCAGAAAAAGCATGAGGAAGATGATTCAATTTGTAATTCTGAAATAAATCACCCCAAGCTTTATTAAAAACCCAATGATCTAGCCATTCCCGAATGTTATTTGTGTTAGTCCGTCCTCTCTCTCTCATGTAAAGCATTGATCAATATACCCAAAGTCTGTAAGAGAGCAATCAGAAAAAAGTTTCCCGAAATCTACTCATTTGTATCTCCCTCCGGGGTAACCCTCATTTCTTTTCTGACAAATAAACTATTTCATTGAAATCCCCAATTACCAACCTAGGGATATGGGAACAATCATCCACAGAGCACAATAAATTCCACGATGCCTCCCTTTGACTCTCCTCTACTGCTCCATAAAACCCCGTACATATCCAAGTTTTACCATCTATATCCACATCAACCATCACATTAATCTGCCTCATCAAAAAAGACCGAAGGGATACCTTGCAATCACTACGCCAACCCAATGATAAACCCCCACTTCTACCATCCGAGTCAACATCAATCCCATTCGGGAATCCACATTTATGTCTTACCTCCACCAGCTTAGAACCCTGTAGTTTTGTCTCTATTAAAAAAACTACAAAGGGATTGATATTTCTCATTATATGTTGGAGACTACGAACTGTCCGAGACCTCCCTAAGCCTCGAATGTTCCAACTAAGCAGCTTCATTGTGTTCGGCTGAGCAGGCCTCCCGATATACTAGGGTTTGGCACCTGTAGCAGAGTACCCAGTACTTCATTCAAATCTTCATGAAAAGAAACTCCTGAAGGAGTTGACTAAACCCGGGTTCGCGTTAGCCCATCACTGTGTTTTATGGGGCTATGTTCCTTTTCGTAGTGAACCATATATACATCATAATCGTTGCCACAGTCCTTATACGCTTGACCCAAATTGACTACTTTTAATGGGCCTGAAACTAAAGGTGCGTTGACCACCTCATTTATATGAAGAGAATAATTGGAAATAAATCTTGAATGAGCCCCCTGATTAACTTGCCCCGATTAAGGAATCCTATAATTTATCATTTCTACAAATTTTGTGGAGTTACTAGATTTGGAGCCATCACCCCGATCGTCCTCTACCAACCATTTGCTCTTCCAAGTCGAATTTCTCCTTGACTAAGCCTGTAGAGAGATAGCCCATCGGATAGCCCATCGGAGCACATTTTTGTCGCGGACTGTGAGCTCTAATCAGACAAAAGCTTTCACCATGCCCTAACTTACCAAAGGGAAAGCAAAAAATAAAAAAAAATAAAAATGAGCTTTTCATATTCAAATCGCACAAAAACTGACTCATTATTCAGGATAGTGAGTTTTTTTCCTTATTCTTAATGGTTTTCTAACATCAAGTCTCACCCTTACTCACATTATTCTTTTATAACCCAACTGAATTGCTACTACATCATACTCAACAAAAGTGGCGATAAAACTGCCCAACTGGCGAGCTAAAGTTTCAAACATGAATCCAAGCGGTAGATCATAAATTTACGTCCAAAAATCCACCCAAAATAACGGAACAGAAAGAGGGTCGTCCCCCTTCTTAAGCGGATGTAATATTAGAAGATGAGAGCTAAAGGTCCAAGGACCATTTCTTTTGACTCTGACCACATCAACTTCGAAATAAAAACGAAATAGAAATCACTCATGCCCTCGATCCGAGATGGAAACACCTCCTATAGGATGCCAAACATTAGCCAACGTTGATTTCATCACTTGAAAATTAACAACACTAGATGTAAGAAATGTTCCTAGATAACAGTTTGCATATGGTGTTTCACGATCAGACACATCAACCCCCAAGTGAATGGTCTCTTCTTCCTCATCTTCAAGAGAAAGATCTGCTATTGAGTCCTCCATAAACACCAAATCCAGAAAAAAAAACAAAGGGAAGATCAACAAACAGAACATAAAAGAATCGTGCTAGCAACAGCAGAAGGCATGTGAAAAGACAGAGAGAAAGCGTGTCAAAAGACAAAGAAAAATGTAATATGATTATTTTAAAATTGAACCATACAATAAAATTATTTCAAAATTCTATTTTATTACATATATGATATATATGATATGTTATGATATGATATGTGTATGTATGCTATCATATAGAAAATAAAAAAAAATAAAAAAAAAGTAAGATTACTTGTTTTTCCTTATTTCTAGCCCGATGGGTTGGATAAAAAATAAATGTTATATTTATATTTTATTTAATGTTTTTATTTTTATGAAATTCTATTTTTTAGTTTGTAATTTTAATAATAAACTATTTTATATAATTATATAAGTGAAAGTATAATTATGAAATTAAGGTAAATATTAATATAATTTTATATATAGTGCAAATTTTAGGAAAGCTAAAATTAAAGAAAATATAAAGTTGTGATTTGAAAAAAATTTTCAATGCATATGTTTAGTAAAAAATCAAATGAATTGAAAAAAAAAATTAATTGTATGAGATGAACGAGGATAGGAGAATTTTTCAAAAAACAATTTCCATAATATATATTTAAAATTAAATCAATACACAATCAAACTATTTTTTTCCCTGTAATTAAGCATCTAGAAAATGAGATGGACGAGGAGATGACTGGTAATTAAGTTGGATTGTAATTACACTAAAATCAATGCAAGAATATACCATTTGATGTGAGGATTAATTGATTTGCCAAATGTCATCAAAAGAACAATGCCAACAAAGCCAATTTTCATATTTTATGCTTTTGTATATATATATTTGCAAACTCACTATACACAAATTAATAGTGTTTTCAATATAAATGTTTTTAAAAGAAATAAAAAATAATAATGTAAATTTAATGTTAACATAAAAAATATAATACTAGTACATCATGTTTGGTTCACTGTAATGAAATAAAGCTGTTATGGAATAAAGCTGTAATCAGTAATTCAATTGCTTGGTTAAATAGAATGGAATAGAAGTGTAATAATATTCTTGTATAAGTTTGAATCGAATAAAGTTGTAATAGCATAAGAAAGAAAGTTGAAATGACCAGAGTACCCTTAGTAGAAATTTTTTAAATAGATGATTATTGTCATTAAATTTTAATAGGATTATTATTAAATATAATTTAATAAACATAAATAATTTAATTATATTTTTTTAAAGATGTTTTAAAATATCATTAGTGAAATAAATAATTTAATTATCCTCTAAACAAAAAAAAAAGATTAGAAGTAATAAATAGCTTGAGAATTATATTTTACATTCAAACATAATGTTCATACATTAACAAAAGTTACATGATGTCATTAACTTATATGCCATAATTTATATGTTACTTAAAGAATAATTTTAAAAAAAAATGAAAAATACATATCTTTCTCTTGTCTCAAATATTTTTACTTAGAGACAAATGTTGAAGTGCAGCAAAAGAATTGATGAAATTGTTATGTTGTGTATATTATATATATATATATATGCCATATTTTCATTAATTACAAATTGTTTTTATGCTGCTAGACGTGTATAATAAAAGGATCTCATGTAAAAGTAAAAATAAATAATATAGATTTAATGTATTGTATTTTTATTTATATTTAAAATTTTAATACATTTAACAAGTTTCAAGCCCTTCAGTCCATCCCACTTCGACTTGAAACCTGCAAAATGCAGCATAAAGATACTATAAATCACTAGCTAAGTTACTTTCAGGAGCCAACAAATCTTTGTGCTGTTGTTTTTCAACCAAAAACACCAAAAAAAGAGAAGAACCACTCGAATTTCAACAAGTTCCTGTTAGTGAAAATAACATAAAAAGCAATTGAACATTGTAGGCAAAGACTTTACAAAGAACCTTACATGAAAAAAAACCTTAAACAGAAACCAACAGACCTTGTTGAAAAATACTAGCTCAACAAGTTAGAAAACTCGATATGTGAGACCCTATACTCGTATTATCATTCACAATATAACACATTCCCAAGTAGTCAGATCATTAATAAATGAAAAAGTTTACTAGGTAAATCACAATTGAAGAATCGATTTTAAAAATGCAAATGAAAAGCTTAAAATCAATACTCTATTACAATGATTACCTTCCAATAACATCCTTGTTGAAATTGATATTTCTTTAACTTCTTGGAGTTTTAAAAAGGAATTATTCCTGAACAAATAAAATGATTATAAATGAAACAAGTAGAAGAGGAAAATATCATAAAGAAAAGCAAAGAGTTTTGGCAAGCTACCACCCTCATAACTGTAGCTAGAGCTAGAGAAGCTAGAGACATCTGCTAAGAAATGGCCAAACCATTTGGTTTAAGTATAAGTTAGGCTATAGATGGACACATTTGTACAAATGTCTTTTGCCACACAGATTAAACTATTTGCTATATTTTCACCTATTATTAGCACATTACTAAGCAATTAATTGAATAAAAATATATCTTAGAAGTTCTCCTACTATTTCTTTAAGCAGGTGTAGTGTGTGAATATAATATGCGAATGTGCAAGTATACATGTTGAATAAAGTAATAAAGTAGAAAGTAAGATCATCTCCTCAGATAGGATTAATTCGATTAAGCTATTACTATAAACTATATGAATCAGGCTGTGGCAAAATAGAATAACAATTTGCGAGGAATAATCACATATGCAATATTAAAATCAAATAACTAACTTCAAATGTTGTGGCAAAGATACGAAGATCAAGTTGAGAGGATCTACGCTGTTGAATGGGAAGGTTGGGATTACTAAGATTCTTTCCTCATAACACAATAATGCCATGGAAAAATCTTAACCAATATACTATTCAAATTAGATCTAAGGTAGTCTGCTTCTTTCGAGAGTTAGACTTCAAGCTACCTGATTTAAGGCTTTGCATGTCTACAAGCCTTAAGAAGGATACCCAATCCTATTGTACAAAATGTAGCTCTATGTCTAAAGTGCTACGAGTATTCTGTCGAATACTTGCTTGTATCATTCGATCACAATCCAACTCATCTAACCTTTTTAGAATTAAATCAAGTTTATGAACATACCATACATTCATCTATGTCTAGAGACTGCATGCATACATTTTAAAATAGCGCAAATCGAATGAAGCAGTAAATCAAATCAGGATAATGCCTTGGTCATTAAAGTAACTAAAGATTCATTCAGTAATCCTAATTCGATGAGATTAGCTCATGAGTTGGAAATTAAAATCCAAAATGAAAGTATCATTCAACAATATATTTCCACAGTTAAAATTCACAGAAATCAATTAAGATAATGAAGAAAGGACTTCAGGAAGCTTTCTCCAATTTAGCCTTCAACTCTAGTGCTGCAATATCTTGCGAAGCCCAGGGTTGAATGCTTCTTCTTCTTCCTTGTGTTCCTGCTCTATTCTTTAACTGCTACCCTCTTTCTTTACGTCTCTAGATCTCTCACGAGAAATTGTGTGAGGAAAAACTGCTTCCTCCGTTATTTCTCTTTCTTTTTTTATAGGGTAGGTCCCCCTCTCAGCACACACTCTTTTCTCCCTCTTTATCAGGTGGATATTTCTAGTACAAGTACAACTGGCTGAGAATGATACCAATTGACAGCTGAGTCAACATCTTCTTGGAATTACCATGGCATTTGTGCTGTCAATCTATCCAACCTTTTGTCATGACAAAACTTTACTTCTTCACTTCTTTTCCTTCTTTCTGCACCTGTTATAAACAACACAAATTCCTTTCCTCCCACAAGTAAAAGTAACATATAGTGGCATTGAAAACACAATCCAAGCTTCATGATGCAATGTTATAAAAATACTAGTATAATTTCTTAAAATGCAACTAAATTTACTCAAGCACGAACAATTAATGAAGTCTAGATGTCTGAAACATAACTCTTTTAAAGAGTTATCATACCCTCCAACCTGAGTTATTGTTTGTCTTCAAGCAAAATATGCATGAACGTGATAATTGTCATAGCAACATAATCACCTTTGTATTGTTAGACCATTAACAGTGTATTTTGTACTTTAGTTCTCAGCAATCTTCTATTACTAAAAATTTGATCAAGTTTCATAAGCTTATTTATCAAAGGCAGTGCAAAAAATATTACCCTAAAAGAAAGAAAAATCTTAACTACTCATGCAATTTTCACTATAGCAAGTATCTCCTAATTTACTTCATCTTTTAACTAACTTAGTTTTCCCCCCTTTTTTTTATTTGGCCTTATACATACTCAATTACATACATATTCATTTATTATGCCTTTTTTTTTTTACTAGGGGATTCAGCTCATCATATGATTCTTTGACTCGATAATTACGATGAAGCATACACTAAATTATCAAATGCTCAATCATGTCACAATTTGAGTACTTACTTATTGACCTAAGGCTTTTCACTAAAAAGATGGATGGAGCAAATAACTACCTCCTGAGCTACCCAGTCTGTTACCACAGTGGAGTGCCTCTAATTTTCTTTTCTTTATTACACGTTTTTACTTGGACTCACCTTTCAAGTCAACAGCACAATGGTGCAAAAAAAGTGATGCTGACTTACTTGGCAATTCTAAGTATTGGAGTATTTGATGACATTTTTTTTTGAATTTTATTAAACATTGTCACTTTTTTCATTATTGAGTATTGTCTTTGTACTGAATTTAACTTAAAGAATCTCTAAGTTCATTAAAAGAAACTTACTATAAATAAATTGTAATTGGAATTAGGACATCCTAATTTTAGGGATCAATTTACAAGCAAACTATCCTAAGCTAAACTCACCTAATTCATTGTCATAATTTTCTAGGAATGTCGAAGAATTAAATTCCTCATTCAACATCATAGGAAAAAATATACTCATCATATTTTAACAATTATTTGGCATTTATGTGTCTTGGAAAAATGAATGTAAAAAACAAAATGAACAACTATTCAAATGCAACCTATATGCACAACACACCCCTAAATCTAAGGGATGCATTGTTATCATTGCATGAACAAACAAAAATTATGAATGCACAAACATATATATGGACAGAAAATGATAAGAAAAAAATTATGAATGCATGCTAAAATGAAATGAAAAACAAATAACATAAAAAAATATGAATGAAACTTGGAGTGAAATTGTTGTTATTTTAATTTGGACGAGTGGATTTTCATGCAGCATGCTTGTAGCGCTGCTTCCTTTTCAACACGTTGCTTGGCACCTCATCTTCCTCATCATTCAATTTTTGGAGATCATCAATCGGCTTACTGATCTCATGATCTTTATGTGTCATTGGCATAGTCAATTGAGGTGGGACAGGTGCAGTAGCATCCGTAAGTGGTGCATAAGTTGGGTTTGCTTCTTTTCCGTCATAGTTAGTCTCAATACTCAATGATTCAATCTTCTCTTCATCTCCATCTGGTCCTTTTGTGGCCTTCTCTTGATCTCCCTCGGTCCTTTTGTGGCCTTCTCCTCAGTGGCAGGATGTGTAGGGGTAGGTCTGGTCTCATTAACCTCCGTTCATCATCTTCCTCTTCCTCTGCATTAGAGAGCAGTTCTTTGGGGAATCTAGGGAACGCAAGCATAGGCCTGGTGAAATTCTTCTGAAGGGATTTCTTGATAACAGTGTCCCTCTTCCTTACATAACTCCAGAATAGAGTCATTTCTTCCTGTGCCCTGCCCAAATTAGTAGCAATTCTTGATTGCTACTTCTCGAACAAACTGAACTGCTCGTGTAACCTCTCAAGAGAACTGAGCACTTGTTGCTTAAAGACATTAGTAGAAGTGGAAGGAGTTGTTGGGGCACAAGTTGGGGTGGAGGATGTAGAGGCAAAATTGGGAGGTGGATGTCATGGCAATTCCTCCCCTAAAAACCTCATCACAATCTGCTTTATAATGGCCCCTCTGTTTGGAATCATATCTTCATTTGCTTGAACCGAGACTTTCACACGTTGGCAAAAGGCAGTAATAAAGGAATGAAAATTAAGGCTATCAACGTTCTTCTGGACACACCTATGAACCACTTTAAAAATGATTTTTCCCACGTTGGTTTTCCTTGCTTTCATTATAGAATAGAGTAGCATCATTCACTCTTTTGAAATTGTAGAGTTATGAGTAGAAGGAGTCAGATGGGTTTTGAGGAAGTGGTACCACACTCGACAATGGGGTTTCAAAGAAACTCGTTCTACATTATAACAATCTTGTTTAGACACTATCCAATTGGTTCCTTCCACACATAGATCCTTAAGAACTTGATTCAAGCCCTCCATCGTGATTGTTGTGGCAAACTGAAAATGCTCATTTTGACCATGAAGTAAGCCATACCGAGCATTGATAGAGTACTCATCAAATAGCACTGATACATCTCTTACATATATAAAAGCATTGTTGGGAGAGGTCAAGTCGGCATAAAACTCCCGCACCACCTTTGCTAAAACATCTTCTGGATGCAAGCAAAAGATGTGCCACTTGTGCTTTTTGACTATGGAAGAAATCGATTCATCATACTCCATAAAGGGTGAATATTGAAAAAGGAAACCTTTTTACAAATAGAACGAATGCTTGGAGGTGATATTTGTGTATTTCTCCTTAGCAGCTTCGTTGAAAAAGGTTCTTGGTAGCATAGGGAGTGATTGAGAAGGAACACACTGCCATTGCTTTGAAAAGTTTAGAGTGATTGGAAAAGAAAAAGGTGGACACTTTGAATTCTTTGCGAAAACACGAGAAAATGTGGAAGAAAATGGAAGTTGAAGGTAACTGTAAAGAAGGTGAAATGATTAGGTTAAAAAAAAAAAAAATAAAGGCAAAAAATGTATAAAGTTACTGCAGACGTGATGTGGGTGATAAGAGTGCAGTAATTATGGCCTGACGTGGTAAGATCATATTTGGGGGGGAATAAAAATTTTGTTGGAAGTAAATATTTTGGCAAAAATTTCTAATGGGCTAACTACTAAAAGATGAAGCCCGACCCTTAGTATACCTGCAAAAAAAAAAAAAAATATAAAATAAAATTTATTAAACCAATCAGATGAAATAACCAAAGAAAAATAAAATTAACAAAGAAAAACAAATAAACTAGAAAGGATAATGGAAATGTGGAAGTTTTGTATTTAGGAGATCAATGGATTGTTTATCTTGAGTCACAGAAACATCACAGTAATGCTTCAAACATTATCCATTGACTTTGAATGTAAGCCCAATCTTTATATCTTTGACCTCTACAGCTCAATGAGGATAAACATGAACTATTTCAAAAGGTCTTGACCAACGAGACTTTAATTTTTCTGGAAGTAATTAAGCCTAGAATTGAACAACAACACCTATTGTCTAGGTTCTAATTATCGTGGTATAATCTTTTTATCATGCCATCGCTTGATCTTCTCTTTGTATAGTTGAGCATTCTCGTATGCCTGAGCTCGGAATTACTCCATCTCATGTAGCTCAAGTAATCATTTATTACCATCAGCGAATTAATCCATGTTCAACTTCTTGATGGCCTGAAATTCTTTACGTTCGAGCTCAACAGGTAAATGGCAAGGCTTCCCACAAACAATCTTGAAAGGTGACATCCCCAATTGTGTTTTGAGTGCAATATGATACGCCCATAGAGCTTCATCCAATCTAGATTACCAATCTTTGCGAGTTGGGTTTACAACTTTTTCCAAAATCTGTTTAATTTCTTTATTAGAAACTTCAACTTGTCCATTTGTTTGGGGGTGATATGCCGTGGCAATCTTATGCTTCACCCCATACATATTCAATGCATTGGCAACTAATTTGCAATCGAAATGGGAGCCCTCATCACTAATAAGTGCACGGAGTGTACCAAATCTTGTGAAGACATTTTTATGCAAGAATCGCGCCACTGACTTGACATTATTAGTAGGGAGAGCAATAATTTCTACCCACTTTGAGACGTAATCTACGACCACAAGTATGTACATATTGCCCTAAAAAGGTGGAAATGGACCCATAAAGTCGATCCCCTACACATAAAACAACTCAACTTCTAAAATATTTTGCAGCAGCATTTCATGCCTCCTCAATAGGTTTCTCGTTCGTTGACAGCGATCACATGTAACAGCCCGTTTTTAGTCAAATCAGAACAGTGGTTTTGAGACCACCAATTTGAGGTCAAAATAATGATTTTATTATTATTTTAATGTCTACAGCATGATAATATGATTGTGTAAAAATTTCGTTAAAAAATTTTATCGTTTGAATGCTCAATTTGATAAAAAGAACTAAATCGTGTAAAGTGTACAACTTGTATTCTATTAGTTAAAGGTGTCTAATGGCTATGGAATCTTAAATTAGAGGTCCTTATATGGTAAATAGTCCAATAATATGATAGTGGATGATAATGGCTTGGTAATTTTGAAATTTGTGATGTTTTTAAAAGTTAATTTTGGTATTTAGTAATTAAAACTAAAATAAATAAAATAAAACCATATTTTAGTGTTCATCTTCTTCCTTAGCCGAATTTAACAAGAGTAGCCATTCTTAGGGTTTTTCATTCGTCCAAGCTTCTATTGCTCATTTAGGTATGATTTTTGTCCCGTTTTTAATGATTTCTATGTTTTTGAGATCGTTGCAACTTAATCTAACTAGCCCAGGGACTAATTTGCAAAATTTTGAAAGGTTTAGGGTTTTTCTATTGATGAATACATGTGCATTTTGATGTTTTATGATAGAAAATGTATGCTTGTTAGATAAACAATATTTATAAAGTGATTTTTGACAAAATTATCATTTAGGGAATAAATTGAGAAATCTTGAAAATTTATGGTTAAATTGTGAAATAAATGAAAAATATGAGCTGCTATGGTAATAAGATAAATTTGGCTAGCATGGGGAGGGACTTAATTGCATGAATTTGTGTTTTTATGAGATATGGACTAAATTATAAAAATGTGGAAATAATGGGGGTAAAAGTGTAAAGTTACCTTAATGTGTATTTTGGACTAAATTGAATAGAATGATGGTTGAATTAGTTAAATTTTATTATATATAGATCAAGAAAAATGAAATTTGGACTTAGATCGGGGGAAAAAAAATGTTTTGGACTAGTTGATCCATTTCGTCGTTTTAGCGATCGAGATAAGTTAGTATGTAATAATCATTGCTATAATTGTGTTTTAAATGCTTTAATATTGTATAAATTGTGAATACGACCTTGCGGATATATTCAACGGCGATACGACAAATGTGAAATCCTGGTTGAACCTTAGGAATAGGTTAGGATACAAATGACAAGTCATTTGGGGTTATGTAATTTGGGTGCTGGTCTGTACGTCCTATCGGTGGCTGAGTTATTCGGCATGTGTTGTGGATTCTCATCAACTTGTGTGAGTAGCACCGTATAGCTATATCATGACCGTCCGCTTGTGTGAGCAGACCCGTTGATAGCTCAGGAGTGAGCAGTATATGTGACATGAGATTAGGATAACTTTGGTTATGTATTCGCACTTAGGGTGCGAGATTCCCGAGTATCCAATAGTATTCCAAATGGTTCAACAGGTATATCAAGGATATGGATGAGTATGAAATTGATGCGAGCTTGTACAGGTATGTACGTGAACTATACAATCATCAAATCGAAAAAGTTTATGGAAATTATGTTTAATATTTGGATTGATTATATGTGTTAAGTTATGCTTCAAATTTGAATTGCATTATATGATGTTTATGCTATTGAATTGTTGGTTGGAAGTTTACTTACTTAGCATACGAGCTTACTAAGCTTTATAGCTTACTTTGTAACACCCCTTACCCGTATTCAACGCTGAAACAGGGTACGAGGCGTTACCAGACTTATACGCAAGCAATCATACAAAATCGTGGCATTTTCCACTTAAATTTAAAACTTTTCATATTGCCCCTTTTACAAGCCTACGAGGCCTAAAACACACTTTAGGAACGGTTCGAGATCAAACCAAACTCTTTAGAAGACCTCTATAATAACTTAGAAAATATTCAAAAAACAGTCCACACGCCCGTGTGGAAAAAGGGACATGCCCATGTGGCATATCGCATGCTCATGTTCTACACCCGTGTAGATTTATTTCTCAATTAGAACCTACAAGGGTTTTCACACGGCCTGACACACGCTCGTGTCCCTCACACGGCTATGACACGTCCGTGTCTTATCCCGTATGCTAAAACTTTGATATACTATTTCTGACGTCATCATCCCAATAAGGTCACATGGACAGGGCACACGCCCGTATCTTTAGGCCGTATGGCGAATTAAATTCCTAAATTCAAGTGCAAACTTCACACGGCTTGGGCACATGCCCATGTTTTAAGGTCGTGTTTCTCATACGGTTGAGACAATGGCTGTGTCTTAGCCCGTGTGGTTACTACTGGGCATTTTGTTTTATCGACTTAAGATGCAGGGGGACATATTACCAAACCACACGGCCATGGGGCAGACCGTGTGGACAAAGACAAGGTTATTTACCAAGCCCTTTTTGTCACTCCTACTTGCACCAATATAGACCACATCTAGCAACCAACTCATTCATGCATAAATATACCGATTACGCAACCATGCAACTTGCACATTCATGGATAACACCATCATTTCGTAGATTAATAGGAAAGAGCCATCAACTATATCGTTATAAAAAAGAATTTATCTTCAAATGAGCCAACACATTTGGCCAAAACAATATGACATTTAATCAAAGACTAGGTCCCTATACATGCCATACTCAAATGCTAAATCTAACTATGCCAAAATGTGTGGATAGTGTGGGTGATCCTCCGACGGTCTCTGTATCGCAAGCTGGCTCTTCGACACTATAAAACAAGGGAAAAGAGAAGAGAGTAAGCTTTAAGCTTAGTAAGTCTATATGTAAACAATGAACATCATACCACGTACTTATCAATCAAGAACATTACTTATTAATCAAGAACAATTCAGATCCTCATAATTATACTTACTCATTTCAAATCTTACCACATCCCAAACACATATTATAAGACATTACTCACATTTACATGCACTTATGCCCTGCACTTATCACCACAAAGCCATATGAAATTTCACTTAGACAGTTTCTTAATGAACACTTTAGAATAATACTAGATACACGGTTGTTTGGCACATAGCCCACCATTAATAAATAACACGGTGGTATCGCACAGAACCCACCAATAATCATATAACACGGTGGTTTCGTACACAACCCACCATTAATAAATAACACATCGGTATTGCACACAACCCACCAATAATCATATAACACGGTGGTATCGCACACAGCCCACCAACAATGATAAATACGGTGGTATCGCACACAGCCCACCAACAATGATAAATACAGTGTATCGCACACAGCCCACCAACAATGATAAATACGGTGGTATTGCACACAACCCCCCAATAATCACTTATTTATGGATTTTATCAGTATCATTTTCCTATTCCGAAGGTTTATCCGAAAATTTCCTCACTTTATATCATTTTAATAGATATCAATAATATTCATGCACATTTCACACATTACATTAATATGTAAAAACATAAGTAAAAAGGATGTATCATTTACACATAAACTTACCTCGGTACAAAATATGTCAATTTACAATTTAGTCTGAAACATTGTCTTTTCCTCGGTTAAGGTTGATTCCAAACTCTTTTTGATCTATAATGACACATCTAGCTTATTAAAAAATCACATTAATCAAATCACTCCAAAATTCCTATTTTGGCAAAATTATCGTTTTGCCCCTAGACTTTCACAAAATTACTATTTTGCCTCTAGGCTCGTAAAATGAAATGTATTCATTTTCACACTCCCAAGCCTAGCCGATTCATATTCCCTCTTATAGCAACTCAAAATTTCAATTATTACACATTTACCACTTATTTTACAACCTTTACAAAAAGGTCCTTTTATGTGTTTTCATGGAAACACCTTTCACAAAAATTGTGTATTTAACAACCAAGACTCATTTTCTTCCATAAAATTTCAGAAATAAACATGAATATTCACATGGCAAAACCCTAGACTCTCAACCATTTTACAAAAATAGTCCCCTCATTAGTTAGCTTAAGCTTTAGAGGTTCCACAAGCACAAAAAATATCAAGAAAGACCACCAAAATCACTTACTTGCAAGGAGTGTAAATTTCTGAAAATTTCAAGCTTCCAAAGCCCCTCTTTGGCTGATATTTTTGGTGGAGGAAGAAGGAGAATGAAAAAGATGATAGCTTTTCTTTTTGTTTTATTTATTTATTCAATTAAGTCACCTAATCTACCAAACATTGACCAAATTTAGTCTTTTTGTCCCTATGGCCGACTATCAACCTTAGAAAGGTCTAATTTCACATTAAGGACTTCCCATTTAAGGTTCTATAGCTATTTGACACCTATAGCTAGTAAAATAAAACTTTTACACTTTATGCGATTTAGTCCTTTTCACAATTAAGCATGAAATCACTAAAATTAATTCACTAAAATTTTCATGCATTCATATAATTATGCCATAACCCATAAAATAATATTAAAAATAATTTCTCCGACTTTGAATTAGTGGTTTCGAAACCACTGTTCCGACTAGCCCCTAAATCAGGTTGTTACATACTTTGTTTACTTTTCCGTGTTTTATAGTGATTATCGAAGCTAGCTCGGATTGAGAGTCGTTGGAGATTGCATCACACTATCAAGCTATCACTTTGGTACTTTTGAACTTATGTTTTGGTTATATGGCGTGTATAGGAGTTATGGTCATTTTGGTATTTGTTTATAATGGATTTAGCCATTTGAGTTGGCTTGTAAATGATGAGTGGTTAGTTATGTATATAGCCATGAGACTTGGCTTATTTTAGCATGCTTGGTAATGTATATATATGTGTAAAAATGCCTTTGATATGTTGTGTATAATTGATATGTGATGCTTATTGTGAATTGGCATTTTGGATACCAAATGGTTAAAATTTGAGATTGGTATGCTTGTGATTTTATGCAGTTTAGTGCATAATTGAAGGTGACCATTTATGTGATTTGAGAATGTGAAATTGATATGAAATTAAATAGCATATTGTGGTACTTCTACGTTTTGTAATTGTTGGTATTGATTTAACATGAATTGAACTTGGTTTAGATGAGTTTAAATGCCATTTGAAGTTTTGGTTAAATGCTATTTGGTTTGTGTAGGTGATTGAATAATTGGGTGAGAAAGATGGCTTGATAAATAGCCTATTTTCTCCATACGGGCAGAGACATGGGCGCGTGTCTCAGTTGTGTGTGACACACGGTCAGGTGACACGGTCGTGTGCCCCCTGTATGTAATTAGAAATCAAGTCAGTATACTCCACATGGCCTAGCACACGGGCGTATGACTTGGCCGTGTGGCATAAGTCAGTATACCCTACAGGTTTGGCATGGCCTAGCACACAGACTGGCACACGGGTTTAATGCAATACACATAACAATATTCAATAACTTCACAATTCAATTCAGTACACAAAATAATATTCAGTATTCTATAATTCAGTTCAGTATCAGTCTCAATTTCAATACTCAATCTTAAATTTATCATTTTATTAAATACTTACCTTAAAATACTTACCACACATAATTAATAAATTACACATAATAATGATAAAGTTTGAATAATAGTGATACAAATATCATCAAAGTCTGAACATATCACATTATTTTAAGTTATATATTAATAATGGCATACATTTCTAGACTTCACACATATTACGTTTGGTCCGAGAACCGACTAAACCATAGCTCTGATACCACTAAATGTAACACCCCTTACCCGTATTCAACGCCGGAATAGGGTATGAGGCATTACCGGAATTACAAATTTATTTATCAGACATTTTATTTCATCTAGCATTTATATTTGAAATCAATCAAAATCAAACATATTGTCCCTTAAATATATTTATTTTTATCGACATGTCTTACTTGAATTTATTACTCGTTTCATCATACTTAATTACCTTGTATTAACATATTAAAGATAACCACATATTTACATGTCATGATAAATATCATTCACTTGCCGTTTCTTCATAAACATAAAACAGTTAATTCATCATATCAATATTTTATGTACCATCAACTTATTTTTCCTTATATCACATAATTAAGTTACACGAACTTACCTAGTTAAATTTGCAGAAATATCAAGATTCAGGGGCACTTTGGAAATTTTCTATTTTCATTGATTTTTCAATCGATCTTAATCTAAATTAATAATTTCATTTAATTTTGATATTTTAAATAATAAAATAATCCATTTCATGCAAATTGGTCATTTCCACATTTTTACAAAATTAATCATAAAGTTTACTTTTATTCAATTTAGTCCCTGAGCTTAAAACATTTCAAATTAGCCATACTACCTAAATATTCATACATATTTTCCTCCTCCTCCTCTCCATTCCACATCCTTAATGCATATAACATGCTATAAGTAACATTATCAATAATTTCATTAATTACTCATAAGTATATTCAAAACTGTCTATTTGAGTTATAATCACTAAATTATTTATTTCCAGAGCTACAGAACTCCAAATGAAGAACCGTTAATTTTTCCTGAAACTAGACTCACATATATTCTTGCCATAAAATTTTCAGAATTTTTAATTTAGCCAATTAGTACAGTTTATTCTTTAAAGTCACCCCTGTTCTGCTGTCTGACAGTTCCGACCCTTATTCACTAAAAATTAATTATCTTTTTATATAGAATTCAGATAATGTTATAGTTTATTTCTTCTAAAACTAGACTCATTAAGGAATCTAACCATATAAATTATGTTCCCAAATTATTTTTATACAATTTTTGATGATTTTTCAAAGTTAGAACAGGGGATCTCGAAATCACTCTGAACCAGTCTTACCAAAATCTAAATATCTCAAAATACAGAATTTATTTTCTTTCTCTGTTTCTTTCATATGAAAATAGACTCAATAAGCTTTAATTTAATATCTCTCTCAACTTATAATTGCATTTCTACCATTTTTGGTGATTTTTCAAAGTTACCTTACTGCTGCTGTCCCAAAACTGTTTTCTTATAACTCATTTTACAATTTAATCCTAATTAAGTTTACTTATTTTCTTAACTTAATTCATACTTTGTTTCTTCTTAAATTCCTTCCATATTCAACTTGACTATCTAATATTCATATTAAAACTTTAATTTCTAATTTCTTCCAAATTAATCCTCTAACACAGCTTATAGCATACTTTACAATTTAATCCTCTTATTAATTCTAACTTAAATTTCATTCAATTTAATCCCTGATTCATCTTTTTCTTCAACATCAACTACACTTGAAAACCTAAAAACTCTCAAAATATCAACTTAGTTTCATCAAAATCTTGCTTTAAAACTTCTAAAACATCAAAATTAAGTAAAAAGGGCTAAATTGACTTACCTATCAACTTCCAAGTTTCAAACTTTCTATTTTTCCTTTTTCTTTCTTTCTCCTCTATTTCTTCTCTGTTTCGTCTTACTCTCTGTTTCTTTTCTGTTTCAATTCTCTCCCCCCATTTCTTTTTGTTTTTGTTTGTATATATATAATAATATAATAATATAATAATATAATAATATACTTTAAAAAATCTCAGATTTTCATACTTAAACCGCCTCAACTTTACAAAATGGTATAATTACCATTTTGGTCCTTCATAATTTCTTTTAATCTATAATTCAACTTTTACACCTTTTTCAATTTAGTCCTTTTCATTTAATTACATATCCAAACGTTAAAATTTCTCAACTAAACTTTAATAATAACTTAATGACACTCCATAAATATTTTTAGAAATATTTATGGCTCACTTTATGAATTCGAGGTCTCGATACTTCGTGTTTTGCCCAATTTTTCTAATTAATTCTTTTAGTTCATAAAATTCACTAATTTTAAAATATTTCTAAAATCACACTTAACTTATAATTATTGATTAATTAAGTTTTCTAACATTTTCGTCAGATTTAGTGATCTCGAATCATTGTTCCGACACTACTAAAATTGGGCTGTTACAAACTAGATAGAATCCGAATTTGTCAAATGCAAATATCACAGGTAATAGCTCCTTTTCAGTAGTAGTGTAGTTAAGTTGTACGTCTGTCAGGGTCCTATTCACATAATATATAGCATGGAATACCTTATCCTTTCTTTGCCCCAATACTGCTCCTACAGTGAAATCGCTGACATCACACATAAGTTCAAAAGGTAGTGTCCATTCCAGTGCTATGAAAATCGGTGTTGTCATCAGCTGCATTTTTAATTCTTCAAATGCTTTAAAACAAGACTCATCAAAATTGAAAGCTTTATTGTGTTGTAACAAGGTACAAAAGGGTTTGGATATCTTCAAAATATCATTAATAAATCTTCGATAAAATCCAACATGGCCTAGGAAACTTTGAATACCTTTGACAGTGGTAGGTGGTGGCAACTTTTTGATCACCTCAATCTTTGCTTTGTCCATGAAAATCCCTTTCTATGATATTTTATGTCCTAGAACAATGCCTTCACAAACCATGAAGTGTCATTTTTCCTAGTTCAAGACAAGATTAGTTTCTTCACAGCGACAAAGAACTAACTCCAAATTCTTCAAATAGTTCTCAAAAGTATCACCAAAAACAGAGAAATTGTCCATGAATACATCAAAAAACGTTTCCACCATGTCTGAGAATATCCCCATCATGTAATGCTAAAATGTTGCTGGGGCATTACACAACCCAAATGGCATTTGTCTAAATGCAAAAGTTCTGTATGGACACGTGAAAGTGGTCTTCTCTTGGTCATTGAGAGCTATGAAAATATAGTTATACCTCGAGTAACCATCCAAGAAAAATAGAAGGCTTTCCCAACTAATCTATCCAACATTTGATCAATGAAAGGTAAGGGGAAATGGTCCTTCCAAGTTGCTTTGTTAAGCTTGCAATAGTCCATGCATACCCTCCATTCCGTGACAGTACGAGTTGGAGTGAGTTCATTGTTGTCATTGCTAATCATGGTGACACCTCCTTGCTTGGGTACACATTAATAGGGCTCACCCACGAACTATCAGGTAAGGTATATTATGCTAGTGTCGAGCCATTTGATAACCTCCTTCTTGACAACTTCCTACATGATGGGGTTCAACCTTTTCTGCTGCTCAATAGAATTGCTATGGCAATCCTTCAGTAAAATCTTATGCATGCAGATAGCAGGTCTGATTCCATTGATATCAGTGATTGTCCATCCCAGCGTCTTCTTAGATCTCCTCAAAACATCTAGTAACTTAGTCTCTTGATTAGGTGTCAACTCTGCAGAGATAACTACTAGCAGAGTGTTAATGTTTCCCAAATAGGCATACTTTAAATGTAACAGTAAAGGCTTTAACTCCAATGTGGGAGGTTCCTCTATAGAAGGTCTAGGAGGCTTAAAAGAATGAGCTGATAAATCCAAAGATTCGAACTCTTCCTTAATATATCTTCAAGCAATAAGTTCACTAAGTTCTTTAGTTGTTTCTGCTTCACTCAACTCAAATGGATCTAAATCATCTTCATTAGAATTGTTGTGACAAAATTTTGCAAACTCTACTTCCACTGCCGTTTCGATAAACCCAATGGCATTTTATTCTTCATTTTCATCTATACACTTCATGGCATCAAAACATTAAAAGTAATTTGCTGGTAAATAACACTTATTGTTAACTCACCTTTCTACACATCATTAGCGTTCTACCTGTAGCTAGAAAATGTCTTACAAGAATATTGGTGTAACATCCTAGATTAGGGGTTATGCGTTTGTGCATAATTCATGAGTTAGTAGGTTTTGGCAGTGTTTGGAAGTGTATTAAGGATTTTTAGAATTTTAGGATGGAAGAAGAAAGCTTTGGAAAATTATTGGCTTTTAAATAAAAAGGGGAGCTAGGTAAATGAGGCTTGAAAAGAAACTCCGTGTGAAGCATGACACAAGGAACCATGTGGTAAAATGGCATGTTTTATGAATTATGTATGAATATGTTATGTGAATTCTAGAAATAAGGAAATGTATGGAAATATAAGGAAATGTAAGGAAATGTAAGGAAATGTAAGGAAATGTAAGGAAATATAAGGAAATGTATGGAAATGTTAAGTTTAAAAGAGGAAAGTGAACATTTTTGGAAACCTAGAAATGCATGGAAATGGAAATGGGAAATGGAAATGAACATTTCTGGAAACTTGGAAATGTAAGAAAAATGGCAAGTATACAGAGCCGATCGAAAATTTTAGGAAACTTGGAAATGACCTAGAAATGTTAAATTTTAAAGTTTAAAATAGGAAATTAGGGCAAGGAGGCCTTAAAAGAAAAAGTTGGTGAAATTTGACACACAAACAGGCTTGGAAAAGTGGCCTGAAGATGTCACTTAGGGCCTATGGAAATGGCGCCATGTGCAAGAGGAATGGGCCTGAGTTCGAGTCACTTGGGAAGCAAATAAAAGAGGTTTTATTTTTGCTTCTAGAAGACTGAGGTGGACGGCACATGCTTCTAGAAAGGAGGTGTTTTATTTTCATAAATATTCGATTAAAAAGGTGATAAATAAAGGATTTTTAAATTGGATTATTTAAAAGAGATAAATATTGGATTAAACTCTTTTATTTATGATAATTAAAGGATAAAGTTATCAAAATAGAAGAGTGGTGGCCAAGTAAAGGACTCTAGCTAGTAATTTTGGCTATAAAAGGAAGAGTAAGGCTATTCTTCATTCATTCTTTTCTTCAAGAAAACCTCTGCAAATTCTCTAAAATTTCTCCTATTCTCTCTGCCGAATTTTCTCTGCCATTATTCTCTTTTTCTCTTTTCTTTTCTTCTTTTCTTTTCTTCTTCTTTTCTCTTCTATTGTCAAGCCGGAACCTCTTTGATTCTGCTTAAGTCTCCATAGCCGAATCTCTGTGGCTTCAATCAAGGTGCCGCGATCATTGTGGTGATAAGGTAAGAATAATGGATTCTTGTTGTTTATTCTCTTTCAACCAATATTTGGGAACCGATTCTTTTGGTTGTCTTTTGGCCGAATAATAAAGGAGGAATTCAGGATTTCGGATCTAAAGATTTAAGGTAAGAAAAGCATGGTTTAGGCCAAAGGCCAATTGATTTAAGATTATTAAGTGATATGGAAATCGATCTAACATATAATTATAGGGATTTCACAGGACATACAAGGTAAGGAATATTTTCAGAATTGGAAATTGCCAGGGTAAGTGTATAGATCTAATCGACCAAGGGTTACTTTGGTATCTAAAAGTATTTCCTTTTGATCCAAAAGTCGAAACCGATGAAAATACATGTTTTTGGTGGCTAGCCAAATTTAAGGGAGGAATACCACAATTTGGGATTTAATCAATTCGGCAACAAGGTAAGTAATACAAATCCTAGTTGTATTTGGAAAAGTAGCCGAATGGTCTTTTAAAGTGATTAACTTATGTAGGATTTGAGATCTAAATCGTGGTCGATTTCTCTTCTGGATTTCAAGGAACCTATTAAGCGAATCGGTGTGTACCCACACTAACTCTCAATATATTACGGCAATTATTTATATATATATAAATGTGCATGCGAATAAGAATGTGGCTAAGTGCCACAAATGTGGTAAAAGTACCTGTGCACATTTCCTACTTCCGATAGGATTACGAATATGTTATATATATTTTGAATATGTAATATGAATGAGAAATAAGATATGTATAAATATTTGGGGCATATGGGATATTTGTGAAAGGGGAAGAGTAGGTGTTGGCTTGGTCTCACCAACGAAGAAGGTGTTGACTTCGGTCTCACCAACGAAATATGGTGACTACGGTCACATTATTTGAATATGGTAACTTCGGTTACATTATCTGAAATTGGTAACTTCGGTTACATTATTTGAATATAGTGTCTAATGACACAACGTATATGGGCGATGAGCACGTCGATCACAGCCGATCGCTTCGATGGTGTGTAGCGGATGGAGGGTTGACTTAGTAGTCCCCACGGTGTGACTGGCAGGTACGGGTGGTGTGTAGCGGATGGACCATTAGGATTGGGTTTGGGGTGCATCATCATGTATTGCATATGAATATGAATTGATTTGAACTTGTATGCCTGATTTATTGAATATTAGTACTGTGTGCACATTGAGTCTGTTGACTCACCCCGTTGGGGAATTATTTTTCAGGTGATGAGCAATAATGGACCGGGTCGGCGGAGCTAAAGGTGGCCATGCATCACTTGAAGAATTTATTTAGAATTTGGACTTCACATTTTCTAAGTACTTTTAATTTTATTTTTGGGTTATTTGATGTAATAAGGCCCTAAGGCCCAAGAGGATTTCTATACTTTTACTTTACGTTTAATTATTATGTTACAAACTATGTTGTTTTAAAGTTAAGTAAAAATTTATTTCCTTAAAAATAAACCCTAAAATTATTTTGTCACCCTAGTTAAATTGGATTTAAAAAAAATTGATTAAATGGGTTTCCAACCTAAGCCCAACCCAAACCAATAATTTTTTCTAAATTTTACAAATTTTTCTCTAAGTAACAAAGAATTTGAAAATCGGTTTACTCAAGGAACATACCAGATCCGGTTCAGGCTCGTGGGCCGGGTGTGGGGTGTTTCAGCTTGGTATCAGAGCCCAGTTTTAAACTCTCGGCCTGTGGGCTAAGGCCCAAAATGTTTTCAAAGCGAGCCAAATGATTTTTTTTGAAATTAAACAGGTTCTCTTGCATGGCACCTAAGTCTCTGACCCGCAGTCCACCAGATAAGTACCCCTAACCATTTGGGTGATTATGTGAATTATGTTATGAACATTAGAAGGGTAGAAAAGGAATGGAACGTAGAATAGCATGATAGGAACTTGAACCCTAGGACTAGTCTACTCAAACACAAATACATAAGACTTAATACTTACTCAAACAAACCTATGACTAAGTCACTGAGTTAGGGTGTGGCAACCTCTGTGCGTAGGGGTGTGCAAAATTCGGGTAAAACCGAAAAAATTCGGTTAACCGACTGAATTCGGTTAATCGGTCGGTTAACCGAATTTTTTCGATCGAAATCGGTTAATTATTTTTGATTTTTCTATTAACGGTTAATTCGGTTCAAACCTGATTTGATAATCGAATTTTTTCGGTTTAACCGAAAAAATTAATAAATAAAATTATATTATATAAAAGGCCCACTAATCCAATCCAATCCAAACTCGAATATTCAACCAAACCCAATTACCCAACCAAGTCCAATTACCCAACCCCCCAATTACCCAACCCAACCAAATTATAAAAATTATAAATAATTTAATAAATAAAAATAATAAATAATTTAATAAATAATTTAATAAATAACAAATAACAAATAAAAATTATAAAAATTACAAATAATTTAATAAATAAAAATTACAAATAATTTAATAAATAAAAATAATTTAACTCCCAAAATAATTTAATTATGTAGTGATTGAAGGACTTATGTAATCTTTTTAATTATGTAGTGATTTATTTTGGGTAATTCGGTTAATTCGGGTAATTCGGTTAATTCGGTTAATTCGGTTAATCAGGTTAACTCGGTTAATTCGATTAACCGAAAAAATTTTGGTTCGGTTAATTTTTTTGAAAAAAATTTCGGTTCGGTTAACGGTTAAAAATTTTGAGAGGTCGGTTAATTCGGTTAATGCTAATTCGGGTCGGTTAACCGGTCGGTTAACCGAATGAACACCCCTATCTGTGCGCATGTCTAGGAATGGTTCGGTGGGAGCTTGGTATTTAAGCAGTCCCGTGACTCACCTCCTCTCCACTCGAATCCTCGCTGGTGCGTAGCTTGGTTCACCCAACCAAGAGGACTCGATCCACAAAGCTAAACACAATAACTAAAACCCGAAAGGGAACTAGCCGTGTTTTTATAAAAACCCTAGTTTTAAAACTCTTAAAATTACCTTTTCAATTTGTGAGAACTATTCATACAAAATTTTTCGAAAAATTTTTGATTTATGAAATTACAAAAATACCCCTAGTGGTAAATTACAAAAATACCCTTGGTTTATGAAATTCCCAAAATACCCACAGTTCTTATCAAGATTTCATTACTTTATAAAATGTTCAAAAACCCTAATTTGCAAATTATCAAAATACCATGATTTTGGAAAAAAATTTACGAAATTGCCCTTAACTCACAAAATTACCAAAACGACCCTAATTTTCAAAAATTTTTCCAACATCACCGTTTTGGAAAATAAAATTCTCAAAAAGAATCCTCAAAGTTTTGCAAATTTTGAAATACCCCTGAATTATTAAACTTTACAAATTTACCCTGGTTTGTAAAAAAAATTACCGAAATACCCCTGGAATTTCAAAATTACCGAAAGGCCTCGAGATTTCAAAATTACCAAAATACCCTTATTGACAAAATCACCAAGGAACCTTATTTTGACAAATTACGAAAATACCCCTATAGGACAAAATTACGAAAATACCCCTGGGTAGTGGAAAAACAACAACAATGAAAACTACAACATTTCTCTGAATGAACGAAAGTTCATAATTGGTTGATGAATGTGAACGTGACTTTCTGAATAGTGAACTTGAGCTGAGAACTTTGTTTGATCGAAAGAACCACTTTTAAACATCTCTTTTCATAAAATTTTTCGCGGTTAATAAGTGGAACAAAAAAAAATTCTGATGCATAAACTCTTTAATCGGATTAAATCGCGACATTAGAAATGAATTCTAAGGGACGTGAACTTAGAGATTGTGCCTAGAAAGTATGATGGTTTTATTAAGATCAGAGTGCGCAGCGTAAGCATAGTGCGGTGAGAAGGATTGTACGGCTGTTAATAAGTAATTTCGAGGACGAAATTATTTTTAAGGAGGGTAGAACTGTAACATCCTAGATTAGGGGTTATGCGTTTGTGCATAATTCATGAGTTAGTAGGTTTTGGCAGTGTTTGGAAGTGTATTAAGGGTTTTTAGAATTTTAGGATGGAAGAAGAAAGCTTTGGAAAATTATTGGCTTTTAAATAAAAAGGGGAGCTAGGTAAATGAGGCTTGAAAAGAAACTCCGTGTGAAGCATGACACAAGGAACCATGTGGTAAAATGGCATGTTTTATGAATTATGTATGAATGTGTTATGTGAATTCTAGAAATAAGGAAATGTATGGAAATGTAAGGAAATGTAAGGAAATGTAAGGAAATGTATGGAAATGTAAGGAAATATAAGGAAATGTATGGAAATGTTAAGTTTAAAAGAGGAAAGTGAACATTTTTTGAAACCTAGAAATGCATGGAAATGGAAATGGGAAATGGAAATGAACATTTCTGAAACTTGAAATGTAAGAAAAATGGCAAGTATACTGAGCCGATCGAAAATTTTAGGAAACTTGAAATGACCTAGAAATGTCAAATTTTAAAGTTTAAAATAGGAAATTAGGGCAAGGAGGCCTTAAAAGAAAAAGTTGGTGAAATTTGACACACAAACAGGCTTGGAAAAGTGGCACAAAGATGTCACTTAGGGCCTATGGAAATGGCGCCATGTGCAAGAGGAATGGGCTCGAGTTCGAGTCACTTGGGAAGCAAATAAAGGAGGTTTTATTTTTGCTTCCGTAAGACTCGAGGTGGACAGCACATGCTTCTAGAAAGGAGGTGTTTTATTTTCATAAATATTCGATTAAAAAGGTGATAAATAAAGGATTTTTAAATTGGATTATTTAGAAGAGATAAATATTGGATTAAACTCTTTTATTTATGATAATTAAAGGATAAAGTTATCAAAATAGAAGAGTGGTGGCCAAGTAAAGGACTCTAGCTAGTAATTTTGGCTATAAAAGGAAGAGTAAGGCTATTCTTCATTCATTCTTTTCTCTTCAAGAAAACCTCTGTCGAAATTCTCTAAAATTTCTCCTATTCTCTCTGCCGAATTTTCTCTGCCATTATTCTCTTTTTCTCTTTTCTTTTCTTCTTCTTTTCTCTTCTACTGTCAAGCCGAAACCTCTTTGATTCCTGTTTAAGTCTCCATAGCCGAATCTCTGTGGCTTCAATCAAGGGTGCCGTCATCGTGGTGATAAGGTAAGAATAATGGATTCTTGTTGTTTATTCTCTTTCAACCAAGATTTGGGAACTGATTCTTTTGGTTGTCTTTTGGCCGAATAATAAAGGAGGAATTCTGGGATTTCAGATCTAAGGATTTAAGGTAAGAAAAGCATGGTTTAGGCCAAAGGCCAATTGATTTAAGATTATTAAGTGATATGGAAATCAGATCTAACATATAATTATAGGGATTTCGACAGACATACAAGGCAAGGAATATTTTCAGGAATTGGAAATTGCCAGGTAAGTGTATAGATCTAATCGACCAAGGGTTACTTTGGTATCTAAAAGTATTTCCTTTTGATCCAAAAGTCAGAGACTGATGAAAATACATGTTTTTGGTGGCTAGCCAAATTTAAGGGAGGAATACCACAATTTCGGGATTTAATCAATTCGGCAACAAGGTAAGTAATACAAATCCTAGTTGTATTTGGAAAAGTAGCCGAATGGTCTTTTAAAGTGATTAACTTATGTAGGATTTGAGATCTAAATCATGGTCGATTCTCTTCTTGGATTTCAAGGAACCTATTAAGCGAATCAGTGTGTACCCACACTAACTCTCAATATATTACGGCAATTATTTATATATATATAAATGTGCATGCGAATAAGAATGTGGCTAAGTGCCACAAATGTGGTAAAAGTACCTGTGCACGTTTCCTACTTCCGATAGGATTACTTAATATGTTATATATATTTTGAATATGTAATATGAATGAGAAATAAGATATGTATAAATATTTGGGGCATATGGGATATTTGTGAAAGGGAAGAGTAGGTGTTGGCTTCTGTCTCACCAACGAAGGTGTTGACTTCGGTCTCACCAACGAAATATGGTGACTACGGTCACATTATTTGAATATGGTAACTTCGGTTACATTATCTCAAATTGGTAACTTCGTTACATTATTTGAATATAGTGTCTAATGACACAACGTATATGGGCGATGAGCACGCCATCGCAAATGATCGCTTCTTGATGGTGTGTGTAGCGGATGGAGGGTTGACTTAGTAGTCCCCACAGTGTGACCGGCAGTGCACGGTGGTGTGTAGCGGATGGACCATTAGGATTGGGTTTGGGGTGCATCATCATGTATTGCATATGAATATGAATTGATTTGAACTTGTATGCCCGATTTATTGAATATTAGTATCAGTGTGCACATTGAGTCTCTGTTGACTCACCCTCGTTGGGGAATTATTTTTCGTGTGATGAGCAATAATGGACCTGGTCATGAGCTAAAGGTGGCCATGCATCACTTGAAGAATTTATTTAGAATTTGGACTTCACGTTTTCTAAGTACTTTTAATTTTATTTTTGGGTTATTTGATGTAATAAGGCCCTAAGGCCCAAGAGGATTTCTATACTTTTACTTTACGTTTAATTATTATGTTACAAACTATGTTGTTTTAAAGTTAAGTAAAAATTTATTTCCTTAAAAATAAACCTTAAAATTATTTTGTCACCCTAGTTAAATTGGATTTTGAAAAAATTGATTAAATGGGTTTCCAACCTAAGCCCAACCCAAACCAATAATTTTTTCTAAATTTTACAAATTTTTCTCTAAGTAACAAAGAATTTGAAAATCGGTTTACTCAAGGAACATACCAGATCCGGTTCAGGCTCGTGGGCCGGGTGTGGGGTGTTTCAATTGGTACTTATTTATCAGCTTCACATTCTAAAATAATAAAACCTGTTGGAAAAATAAATTTATCTACTTTTATAAGCACATCTTCAATTTTACCTTCCGGAGGTGCATAAGAATGATTAGCTAGTTTCAGCGTGACTGTGATGGGTCTTGCCTTCCCAATTCCTAGCTTCTCAAAAATAGACATAGGCGTTAAATTTATACTTCCTCCTAAATCACATAATTCCTTACCAACATAATAATTTCCAATTGAATAAGGAATAGTAAAACTCCCTGGGTCATTCAACTTTGGGGGCAATTTGTTCATTAGTGTCACATCCCAAAATTTGGGTTAGTAGAAATTGAGTTAATGAATCGAGAGTGGCCACTCCGAAAATTTTTTAAATGATATTTTACTCATTTGATAATAAATAAGTATAAAGTGCAGTGGTAGAGCAATGGTAGAGTTGTCCTTGATGACCTGTGTTCAAATCCCTTCCCTTACATTATTTTTTATGTGGTGCAATTTTACCTCAAACCTTAGCAAATGTCACACCATATTTTTAAAATAAATGTTGTAGGATATAATAAGCTAGTGAATAGTTAAGTGGTAAAGTGCTTCGTTAATTTCCAAAAAGTCATATGTTCAATTCCCTACATTCTCATGTTTTATTTCATTTTTGGCTCATAAAACTTTGGTCAAAACTTCCATAACCTTCTACTCCTAGTTACCATGCAAAGAAAGATTCTTTCCTCCTTTAGCTAGTCAACTTTCCCCAATAAACCCCTTTTCAACTCCAAATGTTCCCCATTTATCCACTTTTCATGCAATTGTCCCCGAAAGCTTCCATTTTTTCACATTTACCAAGCTTGAACCTTCCATCCCAACTAAGTTAGCCACCATTCACTTTTTTCTCTGATTTTGGTGTCTCTTCCTCTCTTGACCAATTCCTCCGTTATTCATGAATTTTCTACCATTTCTTTCTTCTTTGAGCCACTATTGCACCTCTTTTTCTCCACTTCTATTCCACCTTCCACCACCATTAGTTAACCACACCACCGTCGCACCACCACCTCACCACCATTGGACCACCAATGGACAACCGCCGGACCACCATCGTGACCACAATTTTTCCTAATTTTTCTTTTCTCTTCTTAAAAGCTCGCCACTTTCACCTTAATCTCCATCTTTTTTTGATAAATCCTTGCTGGAATTTTATTTCTTTTATCCTAAAAAGATCCTTTGCTATCAATTATTTCTTTGATTTATCCTTTCTCTCCTCTTGATCAGTTGATTCAACAAAGATTCAATTAAGAAATAACGTAAAGTATGGAATGATATTGGGTACTAAATCACCACTTCTTCCTCATCTTTTTAATAATATCCGAATGTAGTATTAGTGTTAGACATTGTTTTTTCTTTGATATTAACATCTCGTATATTGATCTTGTGTGAAGGGTTGATTGCTAACAACTTGGAACACCTTTGACTTTTGGGAAGTGAATCACATCTCCGATTCTAGTCGTGTAAGCGTAAGTTTGGTATTAGAAATCAAGATTAAACCATTTTTATTTAAAAGGATAACTTAAGTGTTGAATTAATGATGGATTATTCATTTTTTGTTTAGATCCGATATAGATCTAATTAAGTCTGTAAGTGGGCGTTAGAAGGAGTTTTTAGCATCAAAGTTGCTTAAATCAGGTGTGGGTTAATTTATTAGAAAAATATATATAATATTTGTTGACCGATAAAATATAATTATTTTATCATTAAAACCTTGTTAAAAATCTCTATAACATGAAAAGTTGAGAATACACTATGTATTCGAAAAGGGATGTTAAAACCATAAAAAGGGTAATATTCAAGCAAGTACCTTGAACTATTCGTTTAATGATCTCATGTGTTATTTGATGTGATGTGATGAATGTTGGGATACTATGCACATATTCTTATTTCTCATGACATGTGATATGATGACCATAAATGATAAGCATAATATTTAAATCATACCACCGGTATTGAAATTGAGATTTTAATTGCATGTTAAACATGCCCTACATGATATTATCCGATTTGCATGTTCAACATGCCTATTGTGACAAATGAAATCTTGAAATGAGTAAAATGTTTATATATGTTCATTATAACCATATCACATGCATGGGGTGGGATATTGTAAGGAGGAAGAATTGGTGGCTTCGTCCACAACCTATATGGCAACTTGTCTGAAAATATTGGTGGCTTCGTCCACATTGGAATGTTTGGATGGATGAGTTATGGGAAACTCTTTTTGGAATATAGCGGTGATGGGTAGGATGTTTTATAAAAACTTGCATAATTGTTTTATGAGAATTGCACTATCATTGTCATGTGCAACAAATTCAAATATGTTATATGATGAATATGTGTTTATTTGTTATTTAACTTGTTATAAGGCTTACACTACGCTTAAAAGCTCACCCCTTTTAGTTTTCTGATTTTACAAATAATCCGGAGTTAGGATTCAATGATGACATTTGGAGGAGTTTCTCGAAATTCTTTTTAAATTAAAGTAATTAATTTTTTTTGATATTTTGGGTTTGTAATAAGTTTCATGAGACATTACTTTGGGGGACTTTATTATGATTTACATGACTTGATTACATGACATTACGTTTAAAAACGACATAAGTTTAGTATTTGATGAGATTTCACATGAAACTCAATTTTTAAAATAAAATCTGTCAATAATACATATTTCCTATATACTTCTAAAAAATGAGTTTTTAATAAAATTAGACTTAGTTTTGAAAATTATTAATGTTTACAAATGATTTTTCTAATGATATTTGATGTATGAAGTTAACATGTTTTTATTCCTGAAATAATGACGAATAATCAAGTTCTCTAAATTTTGAATAAAAAGACAAGTGATTTAGAAGTGTGATTGAAAATTTTGAAATAGTTTTGAATAAATGATTGAATATTTACAATTGATATATTATTTATTTCGATTCTTGAAATTTGCACAATTTTTACAAAATTAAAATAAACGCTTTATTTCATTTGTTTTGAATTGATAAGCCAATAGTTTTAAAATATTATTTTCAAAAATTTTGAAATTTTATTTCAGCCATTTTCGTGGACAAATGGTTTTTAAATGAGATTGAAAATAAAGTTGAACATTCGATTTTATTAGTTTTGAACGAAATGCGCAAATGGTTTAAAAAGTACATTTGAAATTACGAAAATTTTTCTGGGCCATTCCAGTGGCTAATGTAGCTTTCCAAATTTGGTCACAACGAGTGGGCCGGGTTTGGGGTGTTAGAATAGCATCATTGTGCACCATTCAATGAGAGCAACAGTTTCAAATTCCCTCAATCTTTTCTTCTTTGACAAGATATCTTCCATGAATTTTACGTAGTTGGGCATTTGCTCCAACGCTTCCACCAACAGTATGTTGATATGGAGTTGCTTCAGGACATCCAAAAAAATTTTGAACTTAAAATCTTGCTTAGACTTCTGAAATTGCTGGGGAAAAGGTGGTGGTGGTCTTCCTTTAGATTGCTTATATTATTTTTTTGTGGCATTTTTATTGGTAACACAATCTGATTTTGTTACAACATTATTTTGATTGTTCCGTTCAGTTGTAAATTGCTCCACAGATGGGTCTGAATTCTTTCTATGTGTGAGATCTGAGTTGTCCTCGTCTGTAATGGCATCATTAACAACTCCAGGTAACTGAGAACCACTTCTGAGTGTAATGGCCTTGCAATGCTCCTTCCATTTAGATCTTAAATTTTTAGTGTCACTAGGTAATGCTCCTTGAGATCTAGAGTTTAACGCATTGACAATCTGCCCTACTTGATTTTTCGAAGCTCTTAGGGATGCAGCTTAACTCTGGATGATCACATCATTTTTGGCCATATATTCCTTCAGCAGAGCTTCCATAGATGAAGAAGATGATGCTGAACTTGGTTGAACATTTTGTCGTGCCATGGGTTGATTATAACCAAGTGGTGCATTTGTGGCATTTTGTCGAACAACATTGTTGGAGTTCACCATTCCTTGATTATTCCAACTGAAGTTTGGATGTTACTTCCACCTTAGATTTTAGGTGTTGGAATATGGGTTATTGTTCCAATTGAAATTACCCATGTAATACATAGAGGCTGGGTTTGATGGGCATTTATAAAAAACATGATCTTCCCCACAATAAACACATGATAGCTCGATTGTTTTCATCTCTTAAACTGCAGCTGGTCTCTTTAGTGTTTGAATCATATTAGCTAAAGATGATACCTGAGCTGTTAATGAAGTGATTGCATCAAGCTCTATTGTGCCAACAACTCTTCTGCTAGTCCCTACTCTCGTAGTAGGGTATTGATAATCATTATTGGCAATCTGTTCCAAAATCTCATATGCTTCATTATATGATTTATCTAGCAAAGTACCATAGGCAGACGTATCAACTACCATCATTGTGTGTGCGTTTAATCTATTGTAAAACATTTCCATTTGTGTCTAATGTTGGAAAGCATGCATCGGACATTTCCTAAGTAATTTATTGGATCGCTCCCAAGATTCATATAATGTCTCATTCTCAGATTGCGGAAAAGATGTGATATCATTCTGTAACATGGCATTTCATATTTGAAGGATTATACTGCAGGAAAAACCTTTGACAAAGATCATTCCAAGATGCCACCGTCCCTGACGGCAAAACATTCAACGATGCTCTGGCACGATCTTTTAATGAATATGGAAACAGTTTAAGTCATAGGGCGTCTTCAGGAACCCCTTGTTGCCTGAATGAGTCACAGACTTTCAAGAAAAGTCTTCAGTGCAGTCATGGATCTTCATTAGGCAATCCACTAAACTGTCTTACCGTTTACAGCATCTGAAACATTACCGATTTCAACTCAAAATGATGAGCTTGAATGTGTGGCTTGACTATTCTTGGATTCAAATCATCCAAAATTGGCAAAACATGCTCTCGAATGGGTCTATCTCTATCATTCATCACACGAGGGATAGGTAAAACAACATCTCGAAGTTAGCAGGAATTATTGTCTCCTTCTTCTCAAGGTTCTCTGGATCATTTCCATACCTAGATCATTTCCAATCCTAGGCATATCTTACAATTCTCGTCTCTTTCTTCTCAAAGTTTTCTCGGTCTCTAGGTCAAAAGGATACTCTTTGTTATCAGGAATGCATCTACTCATGCACTAATAGCAAACCTGTAGAAATTAAAAACAAAAAGTTAAATAAAACTAATGAAATTATACAAGAACATAACAAAACCAAATTTCACTAAATTGTCGATCCCTAGAAACGGTGCCAAAAACTTGTTGCGTGTGAACATAATATGCAAATGTGCAAGTATACAAGTCGAATAAAGTAATAAAGTAGTAATTAAGATCGTCTCCTTAGGGATCAGATAGGATTAATTCAGTTAAGCTATTACTATAAACTATATGAATCAGGCTGTGACAAAATAGAATAAATATTTATAGAGGAATAATCACGTATGCAATAAAATCAAATAACTAACTTAAAATGATGTGGCAAAGATACGGAGACAAAGTTGAGAGGATCTATGCTGTTGAATGGGAAGGCTGGGATTACTAAGATTCTTTCCTCATAACATAGTAATGTCATGGCAAAATCTTACTATTCAGACTAGATCTAAGGTAGTCTGCTTCTTTCGAGAGTCAGACCTCAAGTTACCCTATCTAAGGCTTTGCATGTCTACAAGCCTTAAGAAGGATACCTAGCATTATTTCTTTCTTTTTGAGTACAAGGCTCAGCTTTATGTCTAAAGTGCTACGAGTATTCTATTGAATACTTGATTGTATCATTCAATCACAACGTAACTCATCTAATCTTTTTAGAATTAAATCAAGTTTATGAACATACCATACATTCATCTATGTCTAGAGACTGCATGCATACATTTTAAAATAACGTAAATCGAATGAAATAGTAAATCAAATTAGGATAATGCCTTGGTCATTAAAGCAACTAAAGATTCATTGTAATGCCCCAAATTTTGGGCCTAGAAGTTTTGGGATTTGAGCATAGCGACAGTGAGGAGGCTGCATATATGTGTTTAGTCGTGCAATTTAGTGGTAGAATGGGCATGCTGGTTTGGTGGTTGAGTGAGTGTTAGTGAACCTTTGGGTTCTGGGTTCGAGTTACTGTATGCGTATTTTGGAAGTCTTTTTATTTTGTTTTATTTTTATTGAGTGGTAATAATTATTTATAATTATTTTATTATTTATTAATTTTAATTTTGTCTCTGGGACGTTTTGTTTGTTTGGTTTTCACTCTGTTCTTTTCCTTCTTTTTGTCGCTTGAGGGGGAGGGAATGGTTTTTATTGTGTAGATATCAAAGAGTTTCACTCCTCTGGTGTCAAATCAAGTGTGAGATTCAAGCTTTTACTACACTTTTTTATGTTTTTGCAAAGTTTATGTTCGGGTTTTCTTGGCTGTGGGCTTAACCGTTGGTTTTGGGTTTTTAGTTGTTGGAAGTGATGGGAAATTGTCACTTTGTGATATATGTTGATAGGGAAAAGGTTGGGGACGAATCAGGTGGCTGGAATGGTCGTTTTGGGGGCTGTTTTAGGGTGGTTTCGTGACCACCCCGACGGCCACACGGGCGTGTGTCGACCCATACGCCCATGTGAAATTGAGCAATAGGGTTTTCAGGCCAAATTGGGTGCCACACGGCCATGTGGCCGATTTGGGAATTTTATCAATTTTCACACGGCCAAGTGCCTCGGGCACACAGGTGTGTGCATTTGGGGATTAGGGTTTGAGTGATTTGGTGTCACATAGCCTGGCCACCCAGTCGTGTGGCTGATTTGAGGATTTAGGGGTCCCACACGGGCGTTTGTTCCAGAACACACGGCTGTGTCTGGTGGCACATGGGCGTGTGAGACCCTCACACGATCGTGTCTGCTCTGCTCTTGACTTTAGCGAAATTGGTCAGTGAGTTACACGGGCATGTCCATGAGCCACACAGGCGTGTGCCTCTGTCACACGGTCGTGTGCTACCGTTCACATGGGCGTTTGGACCCCTATATGGCCGAAACTGCTCTACACGGCCCGAGTACATGGATGTGTGGGCCTATCTCGCCAGATTTTGGTTCTAGGTCAATTTAAGCGTACTGGTGACTCTGTGTGTTGCAACCTTTGACTAAGCTTTAGTAAGGGTAATTATGACTCTGTTTCGACTTCGGTTTAGGTGAGATTCATGATTGGTTGCGTAACATGTTTGTTTCTGAACCCGGGTGACGGGGTGTGTGTGTGCAATGCTTCTGTTTGATTGTCTGATTAGGTGTCACTGTTCTGTGAGGTTACATAGCCATTGTATCTGAATCTGGGTAATTGAGTATACTCCCATCTGAATTTGACTGACTAGTTGTGAATGACTGTCTCTAATCTTGTACTATGATTCTATTCATCTATTTGCACACATTCATATGTATACAATGTTTTTGGGTGGGATTGTGAAGAGAAGGAAGACTGAAACAGAATTGAACTGGCAGTTGATTTGTTGGTTGTTAGCCCCTAATACCTAGAGGGTCGTGGGCAGTCCCAATACCCTGAGGGTCGTGGACTATGCTGTTAACAGGTTACCTCATTGCACCTACAACACATACGTCAGCCTTGCTGCATGTACTTATCTCATCTAGCTGTTTAACTGCACTTTATCAGTATAGCGGTTAACCGCATTGCACTGTACCACTTATACGTCAGCTTCACTGCGTATAATCACTATCTGATTTAGCAGTTCATACAACATGTCTATACCGCGGTTTATCGCATGGCACTGTACAGCTTACTGATAGCCCCTAATACCCAGAGGGTCTTAGGTAGTTCCAATACTCTAAGGGTCGTGGACATTATTGGAGTGCAGGTATGGATGGGCCTTAAAAGGTCCTATATGGTGTGATTGGTTGGATGAGCTCAAACAGCTCTTATGTGGAGTGATGGGGGACGGAGTGGTGTGTTGGTTGGATGGGTGGGTTTTATAACTCAATTGCATTCATAAGCGTCTGTTTGACTGTTCTATGAGCTAGAATATCTGATTGTTTTGTTTGACTGAATAGAACTGGTGACTCTTTTGTGAACTGTGATAATTCGATTGAGACTTCTGTCTCAAAGTTTCCACCGAATTCTGTGAGCATGTTCCGCATCTGAAATGCTGGAACGATGGAAATGTGCAAGTGTACACAATCGCAACTAGCAATAAAGTGACAAGTAAATGTCGAGTTACCGTACCCACAGAGACTGTAAAAGAATTATTTATGAAAGTAATTTTAAACACTTTGGTGAAGGAAAATTATTTGGATTTGAGAAATGATTAAAAACTAGAAAACAAAGTAAAATAAAATAAATAAAATAAAGTTCTAATGCACGATTTCAAAAGGTGATTAATTGTATTTCCTTACCTTAGAATTATTAAACTTATGCTTATACTTGTTATGAATAAATCACGGCAACTCAGTAATTTGCTAACTTATGAACATATTTACAAATAAAAAATCCATTAATCTCTTGTACATATTCCTATGTAAATTCGACCGAGAAAACAAATTTATAAAGGTAAACATGTTATTGCACATACATTCTTATTAAATTAAATAATCTCTCGTATATTCCTATGTCGATTCAAACGATTAATTCAAGCTAATAAGCATATAAAAGACTATGTGAGGTAACAAAGTATCCTTACCTTGAAACAGTTTAATCACAATAATCTTGCAAGTTATGCAAGGCATAGGTATCGCCAAATACAATGTAAATCTAATCTTCAGCTACCTTAGAAGAATTAAACATGCACTGATTAAGTACTGTGTCCATTAATTACAATTTCAATGCGTTTAAATAATTATTTCTTTAGTTATCTAAACAATTATAATGCCAAAATAACTTAGGCATGATTTTACTTAATTAAGCATTTTATCGAGGCCTGTAACAGCATAAACATAAATTTAACAAATCAAAAGGACGAAATGCAATCAACCCAACACGAATTAAATTCAAGCTAAGTTGATTAAATTAACCATTCCAACAACATAAATATTCATAGATATGTTCATCATAAAAACAACAAAAATTAAAGAGATGGGGAACAAGAATCAAATCCGGTGGTTTTCCATGGCTTGACTAGGTTGCCCCGTTTCTCTTTCTTTGTTGTCCTCACCGATCAAGGTTGCTAAGAACACTCAATTGCTGCTCCAAAATGGCTGAAGAAGACCCCTTTCCCAAGAGGAGAGAAGAGTTGTGAGAGAAGAGATGTGAATGAGAGATGATTTGAATGGGCAGCAAAGGGGAGTTGATATAGCTGAGGATGGCTACTAAAAATAGAAAATTTCAGCAGCCAAAGAACCCTCTCATGGCCGGCCATCCTACATGGCAAAGTTGAGACTTTCAACTTTGCTAAAATTAGCTTGGGGCAAATCCGTAAAGCCTTAATTTAAGATGGGGTTTGAATGCAATTTGGAAGTCTTCCAAGGGCCTTTTTGCAAGCTCATTTAATCAGCTAAAATGCTGATTTGGGTCAGCATTTGAACGATTCTGGGCTGCCCAATTGGTGGCTGGTTCGGTTCACTCAATTTGGTTCAACTGGTGCAGTTCAACTGGGCCCTTTTTCCATAATTAATTAAAATTAATTTATTTAGCCCAAATTAAATTGGGAATAAATTAAAATTAATTATCTTATGAATTAATACACATATTTGGACTGTCTTAGGCTTCGCCTTGTTTCTTCGAGTTCTTCTCGGTTTTGTACTTCTAACGGTGTCTGCCGAGTCAATTTTTGCTCTTTGTACGAATCTGTCAAAAATAATCAAAATTCACTAAAAATTATTGTAAAAGTGACTAAAAATTAACATGTTCAAAATTTTAATACAATTTAATTATTTTATAAAAATTAATTATTTTATGGCAAAAATTCCATCGAAAATGCATGATTTTAAGTAAAATTAGGTATGAAAAAGTATATAAATCTTTGTGTTTCCAACTGCTATGGGTTTTCTGTTTCTGAATCTGTAGTAATTGGTTTTGAACTCACACTAAGCTCGTGTAGCTAACCCCCTTTTTTGTTTCCCTTTCAGGTACTTTTCGAAATTTTGGATGCTTGACTTGGTACGTGGAGATCTCGGGCAGTCTCGTAAACATTAGATTAACAGTTTTGTTTTCTGCTACGATTATGTTATTTGATTAATTTTGAACTGCAAGGTTTTAAAAGACTGTGGTATAGTTTCCACTTTAGATTTTGATTCGTACATTTATTCTGGTTATTTTTCATACTTAACGGTAATCTTATCGAAAGAACTTTGAATGATTAAATGTTTTTGTTTCGTAAAAGTATGAATGGTTTTCGGAAATGAAATTAAGGTCGACTGGTTTTAAAATTTTTTCCCATGATCATTTCGGTGATCAATGTAGCATCCTGAGTTTGGTCTAAACTTCTAGGCCCGGTTTGGGGGTGTTACATTCATCCAGTAATCCTAAATCGATGATATTAGCTCATGAGTTGGAAATTAAAATCCAAAATGAAAGTATCATTCAACAACATATTTCCAAAGTTAAAATTCATAAAAATCAATTAAGATAATGAAGGAAGAACTTCAGGAAGCTTTCGCCAATCCAGCCCTCAACTCTAGTGTTGCAATACCTTGCAAAGCCCAAGGTTTAATGCTTCCCCTTCTTTCTTGTGTTGCTGCTCTGTTCCTTAATTGCTACCCTCTTTCTTTCATTTCTAGATCTCCCACGAGAAATTATGTGAGGAAAAACTGCCCCTCCTTTTTTTTCTCTTTCTTCTTTTTATATGGTACGTCCCTCTCTCAGTGCGCACTCCTTTCTCCCTCTTTATCTAGTGGATATTTCTAGTACAAGTACAACTGGCTGAGAATGACACTAATTGACGGCTGAGTCAGCATCTTCCTAGAATTGCCATGGCATTTGTGCTGGTAATCTATCCAACCTTTTGTCATGACAAAACTTCACTCATTCACTTCTTTTTCTCATTTCTGCACTTGTTATAAACAACACGCAATTCCTTTCCTCCCGCAAGGAAAAGTAACATATAGTGACATTGAAAGCATAATTCAAGCTTCACGATGCAATGTTATAAAAATACTAATATAATTTCCTAAAATGCAACTAAATTTACTCAAGTACAAAAATTAACTAAGTCTAAAGGCCTAAAATATAACTCTTTTCAAGAGTTATCAGCAGGTCAAGCAAAAAGCATAACAAATTTCTCCAATGTATAGACAAGTCAAGATTAAACTATTTACTATACAGAAATTCAAAGTGTAATCTTTAAAATTTCTTTTATACTTATACAATTCTAAATCACAATCTTGATGACAGTTATCAAGCCTTGTTACTAGATAAGGATTGCAAAACTTAATTTATTGCCATTTCAAATAGTAGCAATTGGAGGAGCATCTAAACTACAACACATATGGTAAAGCATGTTCATGACCTTGAAAACACCCTAACCAAAACGTGCATATTCATTTATAGAGCAATAGTTAATATAGAAAAGCATCTCTTACTTATGATTTATGCAAAATTGCCGCATTGAAATATTAGTGTAACATCCTGGAAAGGGCTTATGCATTTTTGGTTTAATTGTATGAAATGACAAGTCTTAAGCATTATGAATAAATTTTTGACATTTTTGAAAACTCAGAAATGTATGAAAATGAATGGAAATGAATATTTTTGGAAACCTGGAAATGCATTGGACATGAACATTTTAGGAAACCTAGAAATGTAAGGAAATGGTTCAAAAATGGAAAGTACACATTTTTGGAAACTAAGAAATGAAAATGGAAATGGTCCAAAAATGGAAAGTATACATTTTAGGAAACTTGGAAATGTAAGAAAATGGCAAGTAAACAGAGCCGATCGAAAATTTTAGGAAACTTGGAAATGACCCCAAAATGATGAGTTTTAAAGTTTAAAATAGGAAATCAAGGCAAGAGGGCTTTAAAAGAAAAAGTTGGTAAAATTTGACACACAAACAGGCTTGGAAAAGTGGCCTGAAGATGTCACTTAGGGCCTATGGAAATGGCGCCATGTGCAAGAGAAATGGGCCTGAGTTCGAGTCACTTGAGAAGCAAATAATGAAGGTTTTAATTTTGCTTCCAGAAGGCTGAGGTGGACGGCACATGTGTTTAAAAAGAGAGGTGTTTTATTTTCATAAATATGTGAATAATAAGTGATAAATAAAGGATTTTCTTTAATTGGATTATTTGAAGAGATAATTGATGGATTAAATGCTTTTATTTTAAATAAAGGAGATAATATTATCATAAGGAAGAGTGGTGGCCAAGTCAAGGACTCTTGGCCTGATAATTTCGGCTAAAGGAGGAGAATTAAGGCTATTCTCTCATCTTTTCTAAGCTCTGCCGAAATTCCCTAGTCAAAAACCCTCTCTGCCGAATTTTCTTCTTCTCTTTTCCTCCTCTCTTTTTCTTCATCCGCATCAAGCAAAACCTTCTCTTTTGATCCTGTTGGCCGAATCTTTGTGGCTTCAAACAAGAGTGCCATCGACTGTGGTGATAAGGTAAGAATGGATTCTTGTGTTTACTTCTTTTTCAATCAAGATTTAGGACTAATCTTTTTGGATGTCTCTTGGCCGAATATCCAAGGAAGGATTTCGGGCTTTCAGATCTAAGGAATCAAGGAAAGAGTTTTGGGAAATTCAAGGATTTAAGGTAAGACACCTGTATGGTCGGCCAAAGGCCATATTCTATTTGTTAAAGTTAGATTAAATCTAACTTATGGTTGTAGGAATTTCGACATCCCTAGTGGAGCAAGGAATCGATTTTGGGAATCTCATCACAAGGTAAGAAGTTATATTCGGTCTAGGCTCTCTCTTAAATAATTAGATCTATTTGTTTTAACCGAAGACTAATCAAATTAGTGGATCTAGTGGGTAGCCGAATTTCAGGGTGGAATACCACAATTTTGGGATTTGATTCGGCAACAAGGTAAGAAATACAAATCCTAGTTGTATTTGGAATAATGGCCGCATGGTCTTTTAAATAGTAAGTGATTAACTATTGTAGGATTTGAGATCTAAATCTGTGATCGATTCTCTTCGGGATTTCAAGGAACCTATTAAGCGAATCAGGTGTGTACCCATACTAACCTTCAATACGTTATATGGCAATTATTAATTATATGAATATGCATAAGAATGTGAATGTGGCTATGTGCCCTAATGTGGTACAAAAAGTACTCAGGTACGTTTCCTACTTCTGATAGGATTATGAATATGTTATATTCTTAACATGTGAATAGTAATATGAATGAGAAAAATAAGTATGTTGTGCATGATAAATATGTGGGGCATTTCGGGCTATATGTGAAAGGGGAAGAAGGTGTTGACTTCGGTCTCACCAACGGAATATGGTGACTACGGTCACATAATTTGAATATGGTAACTTCGGTTACATTATCTGAATTTGGTAACTTCGGTTACATTATCTGAATATGGTGTCTAATGACACAAATTATATGGGCGATGAGCACGTCGATCGCAATGATCGCCTTGATGGTGTGTAGCGGATGGAGGGTCGACTTAGTAGTCCCCACGGTGTGACTGGCAGGTACGGGTGGTTTGTAGCGGATGGACAAATAGGCTTGGGTTTGGGTTGCATCATTTGATTCGAATATGTACTTGATATGAATATGTATGCTTGATCTGTTGATTGTTAGTTTTGTGTACACATTGAGTCAGAGACTCACCCCTTGTGGGACTATTTTTCGTGTGATGAGCCGTAATGGACCGGGCCGGCAGGGAGTCAAGGTGGCCATGCAGAGAAAAATAAATGATTTGGACTTTATTTTTGCTAAGTACTTTTCATTTTAATTTTAAAAATTATTTGATGTAATAAGGCCATAAGGCCCAAGTTTGATTACTTCATTTCATTTAAATTTTTATTATTATGTTACTGAATTACTTTAAAATTAATGATTGTTTAAAACATATTTCTTAAATAAACCCTAGATTGTTTTTTTGTCACTTTAAATAATTGTTCTTTTAAAATTAAGTAAACGGGTCTCCAACCTAAGCCCAACCCAAAACCAATATCTTTCAAAAATACACAAATTATCTCTAAGTAATAAAGAACTTCAAAATCGTTTTTTTAAGGAACATACCGATCCGGTTCGGGCTCGTGGGCGGGTGTGGGGTGTTTCATTTGATATCGAGCCCGCCAACAACTCTCGGCTTTGTGGGTTAAGGTCCAAAACGGTTTTAATTCGAGCCCAAATGATTTTCTTTGAAATAAAGCAGGTGTTTTGGCATGGCACCTAAGTCTCCGACCCTCACCCACACGTGTAAGTACCTAACTTTATGTGTGATTACGTGATCTCAGATAAGGGTAGAAAAGGCATGGAACGTAGAATAAAATGATAGGAACATGAACCCTGGGGCTAGATTACTCAAACACAAAACCACATAAGATTTAATGCACTAAACAAACCTATGGCTAAGTCACCGAGATAGGGTGTGGTAACCCTGCATGCGCATGTCTAGGATTGGATCCTAAGAGCCCGGTATTTAAGCGGTCCTAGTGACTCACCTCCTCTTCGCAGTATCCTACCCGTGCGTAGCTTCTGGTTCACCTTAACTCGTAGGGCTCGGTGGTGTGGCAACCTCATGCGCATGTCTAGGAATGGTTTCAGTGAGAGCTTGGTATTTAAGCAGTCCGTGTGACTCACCTCCTCTTCACTTGAATCCTGCCTGGTGCGTAGCTTTGGTTCACCCTGACCAAAGAGGGCTTGGACATAGGCTAAACATAATGACTAAAACCCGAAAGGGAACTAGCCATGTTTTAAAAAAAAAAAAGAGAACAAACAACAAAACCCTAGTTTTAAAACCTTTAGAATCACTCTTTTAATTTGTGGAAACTATCTTTACAAAATTTTCTGAAAAAAATTTTCGATTTATGAAAATTACAAAAATGCCCTTAGTGGTAAAATTACCAAACTGCCCTTGATTTACAAAAATATCAAACTTTTCAACGGTTTTACTAAAACTTCACTATTTTATAAATGTTCACAAACCCTAATCTGCAAGCTATCAAAAATACCTTGATTTTGAAAAAAATTACAAAATTGCCCCTAACTTACAAAATGACCAAAATGACCCTGGTTTTCGAAAATTTTTACAACATCACCGTTTTGGAAAATAAAACTTTCAAAAAGAACCCATAAAGTTTTACCACTTTTGAAATATCCCTAACTTACTAAAATTTACCAAATTACCCTGGTTTTTGGAAAATTACCAAAATACCCCCAGGTCAAAAATTACCGAAATACCCCTGGATTTCAAAATTTTTCCAAAATTACACTTGGACTTTAAAATTACCAAAATACTTTTGACAAAATCACCAAGGAACTTTTTGCAAAAAATTACGAAAATGCCCCTGTAGGATAAATTACGAAAATACCCCTGGGTAGTGGAAGAACGACAACGAGGAAAATTACAACGTTTCTCTGAATGAACGAAAGTTCATAATTATTTTATGGATGGATGAATGGATGAAAGACTGTGTGCTTGTGTGAATACGAAAGAACCACTCCTAAAACTCTTTTCATAAAACTCCTTCGCGGGTAAATAAGTGGAACAATGACTAATTCATAAAACTTTTTAATCAGATCTCAACGTTAGAAATGAGCTCTAGAGGACGTGGTCGTCGTGGACAAGGTAGAGGAAGGATGACTGTGTCAGAACCCGTTAGATCGGGTCGTGGTTCGACGATGAATGAGATACCACCGCCACCACCACCCCTACCAATGGTGGGTCTTTGAGCGAAGAAGCTCGGGGACGGAAGATGATCGCGTGTCGCAGTCGTCTTTGCGAGTTTTGGAATTGGTGGCTGGTGCGGGTGGAAATTCGAGAACTCGGAAATCTGTGCCTGAACGGCTCCGAGCTAATAGAGCCGAGATGTTTCGTGGAGTGTCGGGAGTGGCACCCGCGCAACTGAAATTCGGTTGGAAGCGGCGAATGCATCATGGATGAGCTCGACTTGACCCCTGAGGAGAAGTTAAAGGGGATGGTGGCACTGTTACGCGATGAAGCGTATCAATGGTGGTTAACTGTGCGAGATGGTGCCACGGCCGAGGATCTGACCTGGGAGTACGTTAAGGAAGCATACCAAAAGAAATATGTGGGAACCAGGTATACGGATGAACAAAGAAAGGCTTTTCTGGGGTTGGTGCAAGGGAGTAAGTCCATGCCGAGAATATGAGGCGGAATTTCTGAGGTTGAGCCGCTATGCTCGAGGGGTAGTGGCAATCGAGCATGAACGCCGTGTCCGCTTTGAGGACGGGATCGAGGGACGATCTGAGACTGTTGATAGCACCGCATCAGGAGCGGGAATTCTCGCTTTGGTGGAAAAGGCCAAGGTGGCCGAGGGAATCAAGGATGCTACCAAGCGGTGTGTGGATAGGAATAAGCCCAAAAGAGGTTTTGGGCCATCCGAAAGGGTCATAAGAGGCCTAGAGTTGACGGGCCACTTTAATCAACAAGCTGGTGCGGCCGCGCATGACGCCTCTTGTGAGCATTGTGGAAAGAGGTACTTGGGAGAATGTTGGAGAAAGACGGGAGGATGTTTCAAGTGTGGGTCCAAGGACCATATGCTTAAGGATTGTCCCAAGCAACCGGATGAGAGCCGACCGGCGCACTCGGAATGCTAGTCAGCCGGTAGAGGCGCATGCAGACCTCAACGGGGTCGTGGTTCGCCAACAGAGGTAATAGTGCTGACAGAGGCCGTGGAGCACAGGGCCGAGGTACTGCTAATGCAGAAGCAAGGCAACCAGGTTTGGTTTATGCGGTTCGCCGAAAGGAGGATGGTGACGCACCGGATGTAATAACCGGTACGTTCTTTATTTCTGACAAACCTTATTTTGCTCTGATTGATGTGGGCTCGACCCATTCCTATGTTGCATGTAGTGTAGTGGAAACACTAGGCCTAGACTCAAAACTTTCTGATAGGCAGATAACTGTAGTAAGCCCATTAGGCCAAGCTGTGATGATAGATAAGATCTTTCTAATGTACCCTAGAGATTCGGGAGCGAATTTGGTGACTTAATGGAGTTACCCTTCGGAGAGTTTGAGCTTATACTTGGAATGGATTGGCTAGTAGAGCATCGAGCCGTGTTGGATTGTGCGGCTAAACGTATGGAACTAAGAACCTCCGAGGATGAGGTAGTAGTGATGATCGGAGAAAGGAGGAACTACTTGTCCAACGTAGTTTCGGCGCTGAAGGTTGAGAAAATGGTTAGGAAGGGGTGCGAGGCGTTCTTAGCCTTCGTAAGTGCATTGGGAGGTAAGGATGAAGGTGTTCATGGAGTTAGGACGGTAAAGGACTTCGTGGATGTGTTCCCAGATGAATTACCAGGAATACCCCCAGATAGGGAGGTGGAATTTGGAATAGACTTGCTACTGAGAATAGCTCCTGTGTCAATCGCTCCATACCGAATGGCGCCAAAGGAGTTGGTAGAGCTCAAGGCTCAAATCCAAGAGTTGATGGATCATGGGTTCATCCGACCCAGTGTGTCTCCATGGGGAGCACCGGTCCTATTTGTGAAGAAGAAGGATGGAACTATGCGTATGTGCATAGATTATCGTCAGTTGAACAAGCAGACCATTAAGAACAAGTATCCTTTGCCAAGGATCGACGACTTGTTCGATCAGCTAAAAGGGGCAGCTGTGTTCTCGAAGATAGACTTAAGGTTGGGATATCATCAGTTGAAAGTGAAGGAGGCTAATATCCATAAAACCGCTTTTAGGACAAGATATGGCCACTTCGAGTTTGTGGTGATGCCGTTTGGGTTGACGAACGCTCCAGCCGCGTTCATGGACATGATGAATCGGGTTTTCCAACCCTATTTGGATAAGTTTGTCGTGGTGTTCATCGACGATATTTTGGTGTATTCGAAGTCGGAGGAGGAGCATGATGAGCATCTCCGAGATGTGTTGGAAGTGTTAAGGGAGAAGAAGCTCTATGCCAAATTCAGCAAGTGTGAATTTTGGCTTAAGGAGGTGGCATTCCTAGGACATGTGGTATTCGCAGAAGGAATAAGAGTGGATCATAGGAAGATTGAAGCAGTGTTGGATTGGAAACCACCTAGGTCTGTGACTGAAATCCGAAGTTTCTTAGGATTGGCGGGCTATTACAGAAGGTTCTTAGAAGGATTCTCGTCAATAGCCGCGCCTTTGACAAAGTTGCTAAGGAAGGAAGTACCATTTGTGTGGACGGATAAGCAACATGAGAGAGCTTTGAAAAGCTTAAGAAGGTCTTGTGAAGCTCCAGTGTTAATTCAAATGAGAGCGTGCAAGGATTTTGTGGTGTCTTGTGACGCTTACAGTGCGGGATTAGGCGTGTGTGCTAATTCAAGATGGAAAAGTGGTTGCTTACACGTCTCGACAGTTAAGGCCTCATGAGGTTAACTATCCAACCCATAACTTGGAACTAGCAGCAGTGGTTTTTGCCCTTAAGGTTTGGAGGCACTACCTTTATGGAGAAAGGTCGATTATCTACACCGACCACAAGAGCCTTAAGTATTTGTTGACTCGAAAGAGTTGAACTTGAGGCAACGAAGGTGGGTGGAATTATTGAAAGACTACGATTGCTCGATAGAATATCATCCAGGCAAGGTGAATGTGGTAGCCGATGCCCTGAGTAGGAAGGTTGTGTCAGATTTAAGGGCTTTGTTCTCTCATTTAAGTCTGTATGATGATGGAAGCCTGTTGGCAGAGTTACAAGTCAAGCCCACATGGTTAAAGGAGGTGAAAGAGGGACGGTTGGTCGATAAGGACTTAAGTACTAAGTTACAGCAAATACAAAGAAAGAGGATTAAAGGACTATGGCGTCAATGATGAAGAAGTATTGTGCTACAAGGGAAAGGTCTGTATGCTGAATGATAAGGAGTTGAGACAAAGGATTCTTTAGGAAGCGCATGGTAGCCCTTATGCTATGCATCCCGGAGGCATCAAGTTGTATAGAGATCTAAGGGAACAATTTTGGTGGTCTGATCTGAAACGAGAGGTGACTGAATTTGTGGGGAAATGTTTGACGTCTCAGCAAGTTAAGGCTGAACACCAAGTTTCATCGGGATTACTTCTACCAATTGAGATTCCCCAATGGAAGTGGGAAAGAATTACCATGGACTTCGTTAGTGGGCTTCCCCTTACGCCTACTAAGAAGGACTCGGTATGGGTAATAGTGGACTGTTTGACCAAGTCCGCGCACTTTATCCCAGTAAGAATGGATTATTCTCTTCAAAAGTTAGCCAAGTTATATGTGGCAGAGATCGTGAGGCTACACGGAGTACCGATGTCGATCATCTCTGACAGAGACCCAAGGTTTACGTCTCGATTTTGGAAGGCCCTTCATCAAGCATTGGGCACTAAGTTGGATTTCACTACGGCGTTTCATCCTCAATCCGACGGGCAGTCAGAACGGGTTATACAAGTGTTGGAGGACATGCTGAGAAGCTGTATTATGGAATTTCGAGGAAGTTGGGAGGATTATTTGTCTTTAGCTGAGTTCGCCTACAACAACAGCTATCAGGCAAGCATTCGGATGGCACCATATGAAGCATTGTATGGTCGGAAGTGTAGAACTCCTACTTGTTGGACCGAGTTAGGAGAACGTCGAGTTTTGGGCCCGAGTTAATGGCGTAAACCAAGAGAAAGTTGAGTTAATTCGGACACGCGCAGTGAAGGAAGCCTTTGATAGGCGTAAGTCGTATCACGCACCTTAAGCGGAAGGAAATTGAGTTCGAAGTGGGGGACCAAGTATTTCTAAAAGTCTCACCTTGGAAGAAGGTTATGAGGTTCGGTCGCAAAGGGAAGTTAAGCCCAAGGTTTATAGGGCCTTATCGAGTCATCGGCGAGTTGGGCCGATGGCATACCAATTGGAGTTGCCACCGAGTTGCAGCAGATGCACGATGTATTCCATGTATCCATGCTACGTTGCTACCGATCGGACCCATCTCATGTGGTACCTGTTGAAGAGGTGGAGCTAAGGCCAGACTTATCCTACGAGGAAGAACCGATTCGGATTTTGGAACGAGATGTGAAAGTACTACGAAGGAAGTCAGTGCCTCTAGTCAAAGTGTTATGGCGCAATCATGGATCGGAAGAAGCTTTGTGGGAGTCTGAAGAGACAATGCGACAGCAATACCCTCAACTATTTTAGTTAGGAAATTTCGGGACGAAATTTTGTTTAAGGGGGGTAGAACTGTAACATCCTGGAAAGGGCCTATGCATTTTCGGTTTAATTGTATGAAATGACAAGTCTTAAGCATAATGAATAAATTTTTGACATTTTTGAAAACTCAGAAATGTATGAAAATGAATGGAAATGAATATTTTTGGAAACTTGGAAATGCATTGGACATGAACATTTTAGGAAACCTAGAAATGTAAGGAAATGGTTCAAAAATGGAAAGTACACATTTTTGGAAACTAAGAAACGAAAATGGAAATGGTTCAAAAATGGAAAGTGTACATTTTAGGAAACTTGGAAATGTAAGAAAATGGCAAGTAAACAGAGCCGATCGAAAATTTTAGGAAACTTGGAAATAACCCCAAAATGATGAGTTTTAAAGTTTAAAATAGGAAATCAAGGCAAGAGGGCTTTAAAAGAAAAAGTTGGTAAAATTTGACACACAAACAGGCCTGGAAAAGTGGCCTGAAGATGTCACTTAGGGCCTATGGAAATGGCGCCATGTGTAAGAGGAATGGGCCTGAGTTCGAGTCACTTGAGAAGCAAATAATGAAGGTTTTAATTTTGCTTCCAGAAGGCTGAGGTGGACGGCACATGTGTTTAAAAAGAGAGGTGTTTTATTTTCATAAATATGTGAATAATAAGTGATAAATAAAGGATTTTCTTTAATTGGATTATTTGAAGAGATAATTGATGGATTAAATGCTTTTATTTTAAATAAAGGAGATAATATTATCATAAAGAAGAGTGGTGGCCAAGTCAAGGACTCTTGGCCTGATAATTTCGGCTAAAGGAGGAGAATTAAGGCTATTCTCTCATCTTTTCTAAGCTCTGCCGAAATTCCCTAGTCAAAAACCCTCTCTGCCGAATTTTCTTCTTCTCTTTTCCTCCTCTCTTTTCTTCATCCGTCAAGTTTGAAACCTTCTCTTTGATCCTGTTGGCGAATCTTTGTGGCTTCAAACAAGAGTGCCATCGATCGTGGTGATAAGGTAAGAGTGGATTCTTGTGTTTACTTCTTTTTCAATCAAGATTTAGGACTAATCTTTTTGGATGTCTCTTGGCCGAATATCCAAGGAAGGATTTCGGGCTTTCAGATCTAAGGAATCAAGGAAAGAGTTTCGGGAAATTCAAGGATTTAAGGTAAGACACCTGTATGGTCGGCCAAAGGCCATATTCTATTTGTTAAAGTTAGATTAAATCTAACTTATGGTTGTAGGAATTTCGACATCCCTAGTGGAGCAAGGAATCGATTTTGGGAATCTCATCACAAGGTAAGAAGTTATATTCGGTCTAGGCTCTCTCTTAAATAATTAGATCTATTTGTTTTAACCGAAGACTAATCAAATCAGTGGATCTAGTGGGTAGCCGAATTTCAGGGTGGAATACCACAATTTTGGGATTTGATTCGGCAACAAGGTAAGAAATACAAATCCTAGTTGTATTTGGAATAATGGCCGAATGGTCTTTTAAATAGTAAGTGATTAACTATTGTAGGATTTGAGATCTAAATCTGTGATCGATTCTCTTCGGGATTTCAAGGAACCTATTAAGCGAATCAGGTGTGTACCCATACTAACCTTCAATACGTTATATGGCAATTATTAATTATATGAATATGCATAAGAATGTGAATGTGGCTATGTGCCCTAATGTGGTACAAAAAGTACTCAGGTATGTTTCCTACTTCTGATAGGATTATGAATATGTTATATTCTTAACATGTGAATAGTAATATGAATGAGAAAAATAAGTATGTTGTGCATGATAAATATGTGGGGCATTTCGGGCTATATGTGAAAGGGGAAGAAGGTGTTGACTTCGGTCTCACCAACGGAATATGGTGACTACGGTCACATAATTTGAATATGGTAACTTCGGTTACATTATCTAAATTTGATAACATCGGTTACATTATTCGAATATGGTGTCTAATGACACAAATTATATGGGCGATGAGCACGTCGATCGCAAATGATCGCTTTCGATGGTGTGTAGCGGATGGAGGGTCGACTTAGTAGTCCCCACGGTGTGACTGGCAGGTACGGGTGGTGTGTAGCGGATGGACAAATAGGCTTGGGTTTGGGTTGCATCATTTGATTCAAATATGTACTTGATATGAATATGTATGCTCGATCTCATTGATTGTTAGTTTTGTGTACACATTGAGTCATCAGACTCACCCTTGTGGGACTATTTTTCAGGTGATGATCAGTAATGGACCGGGTCGGCAGGAGCTGAAGGTGGCCATGCAGGAGAAAAATAAATGATTTGGACTTTATTTTTGCTAAGTACTTTTCATTTTAATTTTGGAAATTATTTGATGTAATAAGGCCATAAGGCCCAAGTTTGATTACTTCATTTCTGTTTAAATTTTTATTATTATGTTACGAATTACTTTAAAATTAATGATTGTTTAAAACATATTTCTTAAATAAACCCTAGATTGTTTTTTTTGTCACTTTAAATAATTGTTCTTTTAAAATTAAGTAAACGGGTCTCCAACCTAAGCCCAACCCAAAACCAATATCTTTCGAAAAATACACAAATTATCTCTAAGTAATAAAGAACTTCAAAATCGTTTTTCTTAAGGAACATACCAGATCCGGTTCAGGCTCGTGGGCCGGGTGTGGGGTGTTTCAATTAGACATAACCTAGTAACCTTAGTAAGAAATATCAGTACATACAATATCAATACATAGAATGATTTAGCAAAAAAAAAATTAAGAAAGAAATATGGAGGCATAAACCTCTCTGGTCCCTCCAAAATAAGGGCAGTTTCCCATGCTACTTGTTCCATAGTCTTGTCGTTATGTCCTCCAAAGGAATCAACTTACTTGGCATAGAGCAAGAAATGCTTGGCCTCATACTTGGCTGAATGATGAGGTCCACTTCGACTACCTTGTACCAAACATGTATGCATCAGCTTCTCTTCAAATTCAGCAGTTCCATCAAGAACCTTAGCAGAACGAGTCATTAGCCCCCCATCTCGCCTCTTCTAGTGCACACATAGACTAAAATCACTAAAAATAAAAACCTTCAATGGAGTATACTTGAAGCTGGAAACAATAAGCAAACCTACAAATTCTAACATTTGAGAATGTCTTCAAAGGCTTCCAATTCCAAATAGATTTCTTGTCTTTATGAGATGGGTCCTGATTACTATTCTTAAGCTTCGATTTTGGTTCGGGATAGTATGTTTTCCCAGCTGGTTTTGACCATGTATTCAAAGTAGAAAATGAAGTCCTTGGAGGGTTCTTATCCAAATACAAAGCCTTCCTTATAGCTTCAATTTCATTTAACAACTTCTTATTACCAGAATCTTCACCATTCTTCTTCTTAGCTTCAACTTTGGACAACATTATCTATTTTACATCAAAATAAAATAATTAGATTAAGCAATAAAAAGAGACTCCCTTTGTTATAAAAAAAAGAATCATTAAGCAAACTAAATCTAAGAAAACATAGAATAACTAAATGAATCAAGTAAAAACTCTGAAATTAAATTAAATCAAATTACCAAATTGATCTTTCCAACGACCAAAAGTTCCTGATCAGAAGCCTTATTTTAGCTAGTTCTATACATAGATTCTCTTTGGCCTTTGCCTATCCAAAATTTCAAAAAGTTCTCTCCATTCAACAAAAAAAAAAAAAAAAATCAGTGGAAATTTTTGAAAAAGAAAAGGAAACCACAAAAACATAGAAGTTGAAATAAAACCAGATGGAGAATTTGAAATCTTACAAGAAGAGAGTTGTAGATTTCGATAGAAAGGTTAACACTTTTTTGCTTTTTATGTGGATGCCTTGGACATGGGGATAACTTTTGCCCCGCTCGACTCAATCATGACATAAAAGAGATGGAATTAAATGGGATTTGTCGTTAAAAGTGTTGTCAACAAGAGCCACTACCACAACGAGTTTGTGACTTTGTGATGATGATAACGAAGTTTTTTTGGGAACAAATTTGGGGATGAAAAAAAATAGGAGGAATTTGTGGGAAAATCAAAGGTAAGAATAGGGACAATCAATTAATCCTATTTTGGGATTTAATTTGGAAGGAAATTTGAATGTGTCAGATAGAAAAGAGGTGGGATATTCTAGTGGACTGGGAAAAGATATTATGGAACACGATTTGTAGGATAGTCCTTTGGAAATCACTAATGGAAAGAAAAAGCCTAGATTTGAAAAATCGATTTCCAACATTTCTGAGTATACATATAGGAAATCAGATGTGTTAAGGTTGTTAAGAAGAAATAAGGCTTTAACGTGGATGGTCTATGGTAACTTCAATGAAATTCTATACTCCTTTGAGAAGAAAAGGGGTTTGCCTAGGGACGAAGGTCGTATGAAGGAGTTTCGGACAATTTTAACTGAGTATCAATTGGAGGATATGGGTTATCCAGGCATATGGTTTACTTAGGAAAAGGGCAATGTGTAGGAAACTTAAAAGAATCGTCTGAGTTAGAGGTTTGATGCTTAAGGGGAACTAGCTCAGGTGATGTGCTTAACTAGCTTGCTAAATTAAGTGCTGGGCTACTAGATTGGAAAAAATAGTTTAAGAAGAAAAAATCTGGCTTATCAAGAAATCTCATACAGCACATCGACCAATTGGACAGGATGGACTGAAATGTTGAGACCCTAGCAAAACTAATAGAAGTCAAACTACACCTAAACTTGGAATTTGAGAAGGAGGAACTCTACTGAGAACAACGGGCAAGAGAAAATTGGCTAAAAATAGGAGATCATAATATGAAGTTCTTTCATAAATTTGTATCTCAAAGTTAACGTACAAATCATATTCGCAGATTATAGAAGGAGAATAAGGAGTTTGCTTCGAACCACCAAGAGATGAAAACTATTGCGAAAGTCTATTTTGCTAAACTTTTCACTACATAAGGTGTAGGAGATCCAATTCATATACATTTGGGTATAAAGTGATGTGTTTCAAATAGCATGAATCAACAGTTGAATGCAAAATATAATATGGAGGGAATTGTTTCAGCATTGAAGGAGATGGGTCCAACAAAAGCGTCATGGGCTAATGGTTTCCCAACATTATTCTTTTAGAAATTTTGGTATATTGTTGGTCAGGATGTTGGATCGTTTTGCCTCGACATTTTGAATTGAGGTAGGTTGTTGGAAACAATAAATCTCACTCATATTGTTCTTATATAGAAAGTGGCTCACCCAAGTTCTTTAATGAATGTTCCTAATATTTAGTCCCCGGCAATGGGGCCAAAAACTTGATGGCCGCTAAACTAACTATAAATACAATAAAGGCAAGCGCACCTATCAAACAATAGTATAGCTATGGTGAGTAGGGAATATCGTATCCACGAGGACTAAAAGTACTAGTAATTACTGTCTTCTTATTATTTAGCCGACAAATTGGAGTGATTGTGTTTTAATCTAAAAATTACTAAACTAATTTAACTAAGAAAGCAACAGAGAATGAAATAGGAAAATAATTGAAGATGACCAAAAAAAAATTCCACCTAGACTTCACCTATTATTATGAATTTGAATTAAATGATTTATTCACTTATGTCTTGATCCGTAGAAATCCCTAAATTATGTTAATATCTCTTTCGAGAGTAAGAAAAACTAACTCTAGGTTGACTAATTGAAATCTCTTTCTAATTAAAACCCTTATTGTTGCATTAACTCGATCTATAGATTCTCTTATTAAATTTGTCTCTAATCCTATAGGTTTATGTCATCATATTTCTAGGATTACATGCAACTCCACCCAATTATGCTAGATCTACTCTTAAACAGGGCCTTTTACTCCATTGAAATAAGTACATTAAACATGAATTAATATCCCGAAAATATTAATACAAGAAATAAGCATATATAATTGAGAAAAAGAATAAAGTATTTATCTTGTAAATCAGAAATCAAATAATAAGATTCATCACATGTTTCATCTTCCCTAGGTATCTAGGGAATTTAGTTCATAATTCTGAATGAAAACATCTCAAAGTTAGAATAACCACAAGATATAAGAAACTCAATAAAACTTCAAAAGAAATTAAAAGGAGATCTTTGATCTTGATGGATATCCTCTTTCGAGTTGATTTCGATGGTGTTATTTGAGTGTTTTCTTCGATCTTTTCTGATTGTTCCCCTTCTTTATTCTTCTAATTGGTATCTATAGTCTTTAGAATGCTCAGAAAGCCTAAAAAATGGGTTTTTTTTGCGTATTTGGGAAGCAGAGTGCGAAATTGTCACGGGTAGGCACACAGGCGTGTGGCCAGCTGTGTGGAAATGCCCAGCTCGTATGGATTGTGAAAGTAGCTCTTTTTTTTATTTTGCTCTTTTTTCGCTCCCAAATACTCTCCTAAGTATAGAAACATGAATTTAAAGGATTAGGAGCATCAAATTCACTAATTTGCATAATTAATCATCCAAAAATGCATTAAGAATGAGATTAAAATATGTTACTTTTATAGCTTGTCAATGTCAGGGTCTAAAAACTTTAAAATCCAAGATAACATTAGTGATTCAAATATACAATTGCTGGAAAATTTGATTGAGTCAAATACAAGGTTGTGGAAGGAGAACTTAATTACTCATGCCTTTAGTAATGTTGATGTAGAGAGAATAATTTGCATTCCTCTTACGCGAATTTCAATGTAGAGTGGTTACAAAATGCTGCTACAAAGTATTTATACATCTATGCCTAATTACAACCAAACCATTTATACATCTTTCTAGAAAAAAACTCTGGCTCTTAAATTTACCAGCAAAAATAAAAATTACAAATTGGCGAGCTTTCCAGAATTTCATCCCTACTTTTAGCAACTTGTATTACGGAAGACTAATTAGTTCAGCTAGATACCCCAGGTGGAGTGACGAGATTGAGACCTTAGAACATGTGTTTCGTGACTGCTCTGATACAAAAAAAATTTGACAGCTGTTAAATATTAAATGGCCACAATAAGTATCTCAATTGGATTGCAAAGAATGATTGACCTATATTTTCTAGAATAACTCCACCTATTAGTAGGATTGTGGCATGCATAATTTAGACTATATGGACGACTAGAAGCAAAAAATTTCATGATAGTGACAAGGAGAGAGTTTCAAATTCAGTCTATCTCATTTACAATTATATACAGGAGCTAGATGTTCTCAATCAAGATTTACCCATTCAAAAGTTAGAGTTAGAGAGATGGAGGCCGTCGAAAAATCTAGTTGTGAAGGTTAATTTTGATGTTGCTTTTCAAAATCATTTCAATACCTTTGTCGTTTGTTGTAGAAGCCCTTGCATGTTACCAAGTGGTGCAGATGGGATTAGATTTGGGATTTTAGAAGGTGGAAATAGAAAGGGACGCTTTGACATTTGTAAAAAGCTTCTTGCAGATAGGGTGGATAGATCTACCATTTGTGCGTATATAAGAAACTCAAAATCGCTACGGGAAAGCTACAATCACTGTCACTTTAGGTATGCACCGAGAAAGATGAATAGTGTGGTTCGCCTTTTTATCAATAGAAGGATTAAAGAGAGGAGAAACAATTTATCTGACTCAAGGAGCGCTTACGTTTGCTGCTGTAGTAGAGGAGGACCAATGGTGGACGGACCCACCGTATGAGACAGTGGTGGAGGCCAAGTATGCAGAGAGTCTCTGAAATTTGTTACCTTCAGGATACATTGGAGTTGAAAGGCCTAGGAATGTTTTTTATGCTTAGAATGAAGTTTCACCCCAACGTTATTCAACAGTTGGCTTTTTTTTTTTCAAGCTGAACGGTTCATTTTCTTTTTGCGATACAGCTAGTGTGATGTAGCTGTTTAGTTTTAGTTATTTCATTTATAAACACCAATTTCTTTACTTCAAAAACTAAGTGTCGTACATCATGGTATTTCAAAATCATTTAATAAAGTCCTGCACAAGATTAGTGTTTAGGAATGCAAACGAGAGAGTCTTGGGTTCCAGATTAATAGTTAATGACCATGTCGTTTGTTGTAGAAGCCTTTGCATGTCAGCAGGTGGTGCAGATGGGATTAGATTTGGGGTTTTAGGAGGTGGAAATAGAAGGGGACGCATTAACAGTTGTAAAAAGCTTCTTGCAAATAGGGTGGATAGATCTACCATTTGTGCATATATAATAAACTCAAAATCACTACAGGAAAGCTACAGTCACTGTCACTTCAGGCATGCACCGAGAAAGACAAATAGTATTGCTCATCTTTTTAGCAACAAAAGGATTAAAGAGAGGACAAACAATTTATCTGACTTAAGAAGTGCTTATGTTTGTTGCTGCAGTAGAGGAGGACCGATGGTGGAAGGACACCCCCATATTAGACCACGCTAGAGGTCAGGTATGCGGAGAGTCTCTGAAATTTGTTATCTTCAGGATACATTGGAATTGAAAGGCCTAGGAATGTTTTTGATGCTTCGAATGAAGTTTCATCCCAACGTTATTCAACAATTGGTTTTTTTTTCAAGCTAAACGGTTCATTTTCTTTTTGCGATACAACTAGTGTGATATAACTGTTCGGTTTTAGTTATTTCATTTATAAATACCAGTTGCTTTGCTTAAAAAAAAAGTATCGTAAATCATGGGATTTCAAAATCATTTCATGAAGACCTGCACAAGATTAGTGTTTAGGAATGCAAACGAGAGAGTCCTGGGTTCCAGATTAGTAGTTAATAACCATATACCTTTATCGTTTGTTGTAGAAGCCCTTGCATGTTACCAGGTGGTGAAGATGGGATTAGATTTGGGGTTTTAGGAGGTGAAAATAGAAGGGGACGCTTTGACAGTTGTAAAAAGCTTCTTGCAGATAGGGTGGATAGATCTACCATTTGTTCGTATATAATAAACTAAAAATCGCTACGGGAAAGCTTTTTAGCAACAGAAGGATTAAAGAGAGGAGAAAGACGAATGGTGTGGCTCACCTTTTTAGCAACAGAAGGATTAAAGAGAGGAGAAACAATTTATCTGTGAAAAATATAACGTCGGTAATGACAAATATATCGCAAAGAAAAGAGAAATAAAAATAAAAAACACACAGATTTTACGTGGAAAATCCTTTCGGGAACAAACCACGGGCAGTGGAGAAAAAAAATTTACTATGTCGAATTCGAACCCATTACAAGAGGAATAAACTATGTCTATTTATAGGCTTGTAAAGCCATATTCTAATAGGAGTGTAGTAAGATTGAAACACCTTATTCTAATCAATATCAAATAGATGGAGTTTAATAAGGTTTAAAAAAACCTTATTTAAAATAAAATAAAAGAAGTTTAGTTCTATAGGGATTTTTTTTTTATTTTATTTTACCATTGTATAAGGATTCGGGTCACTTAATTCTAACAATCTCCACCTTGACACGAATTCTCAATAAACAAGTTCTTCATCGCAACTCTCATCGGACAAGTTCTCCACCTCTTCCATAAAACCCCTTAAGGGTTTAACTTCAACAATGAATACCAACCAAGTCTAAGCAATGCTCAAACTTGGTTATAGGAAGTGACTTAGTCATCATATCTGCAGGATTTTCATGAGTACTAATTTTGCTCACAACAATATCACCACGAGCAATAATATCACTAACAAAATGATACCGAACATCAATGTGTTTTGTTCTCTCATGAAACATTTGATCTTTTGTAAGGAAGATGGCACTCTGACTGTCACAAAATAATGTGCTGATTTGAAGGTCTTCATTGAGCTCACTAAAGAGTCCCTTCAGCCAAATAGCTTCTTTACAAGCATCAGTAATCGCCATGTACTCAGCTTTAGTGGTAGACAAAGTGACTGTAGTTTGCAAAATAGCTTTCCAACTGATTGCACAACCTCTGATTGTAAAGAGATAACCAGTGAGAGATGTTCTTCTATCAAGGTCTCCGGCAAAATTAGCATCAACATATCCAATGACTCCCTCTCTAGTTCTTCCAAATTGTAAGCAAACATCAGTAGTACCTCGTAAGTATCTTAAAATCTACTGAACTACTTTCCAATGTTCTTTACCGGGATTCACCATGTATCTGCTAACTGCACTGACTGCATATGATAAATCTAGACGTGAACAAACCATAGCATACATGAGAGATCCCACTGCACTAGAGTATGGAACATGTGACATGTACTCAATCTCATCATCTGATTGTAGAGATAAAGCCGATGAAAGTCTGAAATGGGCTGCTAAAGGAGTACTAACAGGCTTAGCACTCTGCGTATTGAACCTGCAAAAAACTTTCTCAATGTACCCCTTCTAACTTAGGTACAATTTACTTGCTTTTCTATCTCTGAGAATCTCCATACCAAGTATCTTCTTTGCTGGTCCCAAATCTTTCATCTCAAATTCTTCACTTAGTTGGGCTTTGACCTTTCTTATCTTTCCTTTATCTTTTGCTGCTATCAACATGTCATCAACATAAAGAAGTAGATACACAAAAGAACCATCACTATTTTTCTTAAAGTAAACACAGCTGTCAAAACTACTTCTTTTAAAATCATGAGAAGCCATAAAGGAATCAAACCTCTTGTACCACTGTCTTGGTGACTTTTTTAAATCGTAAAAGGACTTTTTTAGCAAGCAAACATAGTCTTCTTTTTCTGAGACTGTAAACCCCTTTGGTTGTTGCATATAAATATCTTCCTCAAGTTCTCCATGCAAAAATGCAGTTTTTACATCTAACTGCTCAAGCTCCAAATCATGCATGGCCACAATACCAAGCAAAGCTCGAATCGAACTATGCTTCACAACTGGGGAGAATACATCTGTTAAGTCCACTCTTGGAATTTGACTGTAACCCTTTGCAATAAGCCTTGCTTTATATCTGGGTTCTTCAACTCCTGGAGTCCCTTCTTTCCTTTTAAACACCCATTTACATCGAACAACCTTTTTACCTTTAGGAAGTTTCACAAGATCACATGTTCTATTTTTTTGGAGTGATTCCATCTCCTCTTGCATAGCAAACATCCACTTTTCTGAGTCTTCACAGCTAACCGCCTTAGAATAATTAGACGACTCTTGGTTTGTATCTATATCTTCAGCCACATTTAAAGCATAAGCAACTAGATCAGGCTCGGCATACTTCTTTGGAGGTTTAATTTCTCTTCTAGTTCTGTTTTTGGCGATAGAGTATTGTGGTGAAGAAGCAACTCTATTCTCAATTTTTGTACTGGCTTGAGGAGTAGACTTTGTATTAATCTGATGCGCCACCTACTTTTGATTTTCTTTATTGGAAGAGTCTTTAAGAGATAAGTTAGGTAGCATAGCAGTTTCATCAAAAACAACATCTCTGCTAATCACAACTTTTCTATTTTCAGGATACCATAACGTATACCCTTTTACACCAGCTTTATAACCAAGAAAAACACATTTAATGGATCTCGGTTCCAATTTTCCATTATCAACATGAGCATATGCAGGACACCTAAAGATCTTTAAATTAGAATAATTAGCAGGATTACTAGACCATACCTCTTGTGGAGTCTTTTTCTCAATGGCAATGGATGGAGATCGGTTGATCAAAAAACATGCAGTAGAGGCTGCTTCGGCCCAAAACGACTTTGGTAAGTTAGCATTTGACAACATACATCGAACCTTCTCCATGATCGTTTTGTTCATTCATTCTGCAATGCTGTTTTGCTGTGGAGTATGACGAACTGTCAAGTGTCTCACGATCCCTTATGACTTACATAGTTTATTGAACTCATCAGAACAAAACTCTAAGCCATTGTTTGTGCGAAGGTATTTTATTTGTTTTCTCGTCTGTTTTTCAATCATAGTTTTCCAAGACTTAAATTCGGAAAACACATCGCTTTTCTGCTTCAGGAAGAATGCCCAAACTTTTCTGGAAAAATCATCAATAAAAGTTAGCATATAATTAGCTCCATCTCTCGAAGGCACTCTTGATGGCCCCTACTATAACACCACAAACCCGATCAAATGTTACAACCGAATCCGGCATGTCACAGGGAAAAAATCGTTTTTGGAAAAACAAATTGTTGACTTAAATTGTAAAGAAAACGTTTCATTTTATGGAAACCGAAGTTGAGTTAGGTAAATTGCCAAAATTATTTCAAAGTTTATTTTAAAGAAAATTGAGTTAACTCGTTGTTGTTACAAGTTCGCTATTTATTCGATGGTAAAGTTTTGGAAAATCCCGAAAATTCATCAAAGTTTGTGAAAACATTCATTTTATAGGTTCTTTTTCCTTTTTAATCATGCTTTAATGTTTAACGCAAATTCAAGGGTATCTAACAGGATAAATAAACCCAAAACAAAATTTAGATGGCCTTATTACATAACTAAAAACCGAAATTTAAAGCAAATAAATCCGAAAGTTAACCATAGTAAAATAAAAGCAAACTATTGAGCATGGCCACCTCGAGTCCATTCCGACTCCATATCCGCGATCTAGGAATTATCTGTAAAATGTAAATGGAAGGGGTGAGTCACCAAGACCCAGTGTGTAAATCCCCCATCTCGAAGATCATAAGCCCTTACACAGTTTTATAAGCGAATATGTATGCCATGCAACCCAAAACCTAACCATCCGAAACTCCCAATTCTACCCCGTATGGTACCAAACCACTAGTGACCGAAGTCACAAATAACATATGTGGGGCCAACCCACTTTGTGGTACCAAACCACTGATGACAATTCTGTTTATCGATATGTGTGGCCAACCCACTGTGGTACCAAACCACTGGGACTAGTCACAAAAATATATGTGGTACCAAACCACTGGTGGTTCCAAACCACTGAGACTTAGTCACAATATCATAGTAAGTGGGGCCAACCCACTGTGTGGCACCAAACCACTGGTGACAGTCTAAAAATCATACCTTCCCCCTCCTCTCATCACCCATTTTTATGAACATGCTTTTCAAGGCAAAATAATCATGCTTAACATTCAAAAATAATGTAACATGGCATAGGCAGATTTAACAGAGGCATTTACCGTTAGCCAATCAAAGTGGACTTACCCAGAGTCCTCGCTTTTACCCACAAGGGTAACATACCGACTCCTACAGTTATTTCAGCTTTTGACAGTATACAAGATATAACATATTAACATACGAAGTGTGTAAGAGTTACACACCTGATTACCCGTAATACGACACCCTCTACGTCGACACTGTCATTAACCGACACTACCGCTATTTACCTACTACTTTGCTCAGATACCGGCCCGCAACCTGGTGGCTAGTCCCGCACTGCTGATACTGCCCGCTTCTTAAATTTAGGGCTGGGTTCCACAGATCCAACCCCTCCCACTGCTTGGCTGGCATTAGAGTCCATGAACACCTTGGTCATTAAATCAAATCAAAGCTGTGAAACAAATCGTAAGGAACTAAGACCCGTAGTTAGATCCCTTACCTAAATCGACAAAAACCCAAGGTTCTATGTGCGACTCACAACCCAACGAATCCCGAAAGTCTCCACAAGATGGCATCACCACACCCCCTGCATTCGGCCAAGCATCAAATAACTTTGGATCTCTGCCTTCGGCATTTAACGCAATAAGAGATGTCGAAACGATAGAAACACTTACCACACACTAGTAGAACCGATTGGAAGTGATGGCAAAACAACGACAACGATCTACTGCAAACAAGAGTCCAACAAGAAGGTTTGAGTGCCAGAGATTTCGGCTTTTCTTACCATAGCAATCGAAATAGAGAAAGGAATAGAGATGTGAGAATGCTAAAAAGATTCGGCAATAAGAACAAAATAGAAGAAAGAGAAGAAAAGAAAGGAGATAGCAATGAGATCTTACCTGATTATGGGTTGAGATTTCGGCCTTGAGAACCAGAGAAGATGAACAGATTTCGACACTTAAGGAGATTAAGAGAAACGCAAGAAGAGAAGAAAATATGGGCAACGATATTCGGTTTTTGTAAGAAATCTAAGGTGAGAAGAGAGTTAGGGAGTTTCGGCCTTAAGAAGCAATTGAGAGAAGAAAGAACAAACTTACCCCAATCAAGAGGAAAGGTTCGGCCTTGATGCCTAAAGACTAGGGAAATGAACGAAAATGAGGAGTAAAAGAACTTAGAAGACCGTTTTGGTTTTGGACAAATGAGAGAAAAGAAGAGAGAAACAAAATGGAAAGTTTGAGATGTGAGAGTGGTTCAATTTCGGCACAAAAGAGAAAAAAAAAAAAAGAGAAGACCCCAAATGCTCCCTACTAGCCGAATGCTCACCCCTCACCAAAGCCAACTTACCACATTCGGCCACCCCCTTAGCAACACTCAACCGAATGCCCAACCCCCTTCCAACTCTTTTGAAATTCAACTAACACACTTCCCCCTTCAATCCCCCTTTTCTCTCTTAGTTTTTCTCCTGACCACATATTCAAACAAGTTTGAATACTTCAGAATTCCTACATTTTCTCCTCTCCACAAATTCAAATGTGTTGACTCCTTCAACATATATCCACCAAAGTCCATCCTGAACACAACTCCTCCCTAGCCTTGGCGTCAAAAAATAACAAGAAGAAAGGGGATTTCTGCTGCTCGAACCAAGGCTCCATCCACCCACATGAGACGCCACCTCCTTGAACCTTAAGTGGCACCTCCCTTGCCACTTTACCAAAGCTCTTCTTGTGTCACAACTCATCATCAACTACCTTTAACACCCACTCAAACAGCTCCCCTCTTCTAGAAGCCTAAACGCAAATTTCACAGAAACTCTGGCATATCCCTGGCTCATGCCTAGACCCTAAAATAGCCTAAACCAACATGCGATCCATACTATGAACATGCAAGCAGATAAAACATAAAGACCCCGTTTTAAGGATGTTACACCCACAGATCAGAATGAATATACTCCAACGTTCCCTTCGAGTTATGGATTCCTCTGGTGAATCGAACTCTCTTTTGCTTCCCAAAAACGCAATGTTCACAGAACTTCAGTTTACAAATTCTTTACCCATAAAGAAGTCCTCTTTTACTCAATTCTGCCATGCCATTCTCACTCATATGCCCTAGGCACATATGTCAAAGTTTAGTAATATCATCATCTGACAATGAAAAGGAAGCGACAGCTACATCACCAATGACAGTAGAACCCTGCAAAACATATAACTTAGCAGTCTTTCTCTGCCCTTTCATCACAACGAGGGAACCTTTGGAAATCTTTAAAATCCCACTTTCAGCTGTGTATTTGTACTCTTTTGAATCAAGAGTACTTAACAAAATTAAATTTCTCTTCAATTATGGAACATGTCGTACGTCACTAAGTAATCTGACAACTCCATCAAACATCTTAACTTTAATTGTTCCAACACCTGCGATTTTACACGCAGCATTATTTCCCATGAAAATAACACCTTCAGATACTGTTTCGTAAGTTGTAAACCAATCCCGATTGGGATTCATGTGGAAGGTGCAACCTGAATGAAGTATCCACTTCTCACTCACTTTAGAATTGTTGACAGAAGCGACTAGAAGTTCACTATCGCTGTAGTCTTCTACAACATCAGCTTTACCAAAATTTTCTGGTTGTTTTCCCTTTTGATTCGCAGCCTCCCTTTTAATCTTGTTCTGTAGCTTACAACACTCAGATTTAATGTGCCCTTTCTTTTTGCAAAAGTTACAAGTTTTACCTCTGTTTGAAGACTTCAATCTACCCCTAGATTTACCATGAGGAATTCATTCCTGTGTCCTTCTACGATCATCATCAACATTCCGATCTTGTCTCCCACGAACAATGAGACCCTCTCTCTGAGAGTCGGGTTTAACCACAAGATGCTTTATCTTATCATACGAGGTCAAAGAATCATAAACCTCATTAACTGTAAGAGACTCTTAGCTATATAAAATCGTGTCTCTGAAGGTTGAATAGGGCGAGGGCAATGAACAAAGTAGGATCAACCCTAGATCTTCCTTATCATACTGAACCTCCATAGCCTCCAAGTTTGAGAGAATTTCTTTAAACACTGTTAAGTGTTCATGCACAGACGCACTTTCCTCCAAACAATGAGCATAAAGACGTTGCTTCATATGCAACTTGCTAGTTAGAGTTTTCAACATACATATTTGTTCTAGCCTCTTCCATAATGCCGCGGCGGTCTTTTCCTTCATCACATCTTGCAAAATTTCGTTAGACAAATGCAGATGTAACTGTGTTAACGCCTTTCGATCCTTATGTTTTTTCTCTTCCTCTGTCAATGTCGAAGGCATCTTATCTACCCCTAGTAGGTCTTCCTCTAAATCCATCTGTGCAATAGCTGCCTACATCTTTATCTGCTACAATGCGAATCTGGTGTTGCGATCCAACAGCAGAATTTCATACTTCAAATACGCCATTACGGTGATCGAGATGAAAAACCCAAAAGCTTTGATACCAATTTGTGAAAAATATAACATCGGTAATGACAAATATATCGCAAAGAAAAGAGAAATAAAAATAAAGAACACACAGATTTTACGTGGAAAACCCTTTCGGGAAAAAACTACGGGCAGAGGAGAAGAAAAATTCACTATGTCGAATTCGAACCCATTACAAGAGGAATAGATTATGTCTATTTATAGGCTTGTAAAGCCATATTCTAATAGGAGTGTAGTAAGATTGAAACACCTTATTCTAATCAATATCAAATAGATGGAGTTTAATAAGGTTTAAAAAAAACCTTATTTCAAAAAAAATAAAAGAAGTTTAGTTCTATAGGGATTCTTCTTTTATTTTATTTTACCACTGTATAAGGATTCGGGTCATTTAATTCTAACATTATCTAACTCAAGGAGTGCTTAAATTTGTTGCTATAGTAGAAGAGGACCGATGGTGGATGGACCCCTATATTAGACCACGGTGGAGACCAGGTATGCGAAGAGTCTCCAAAATTTGTTACCTTCAGGATACATCGGAGTTGAAGGACCTAGGAATGTTTTTGATGCTTCGAATGAAGTTGCACCCCAACATTATTCAATAATGGGCTTTGTTTTTTTTCAAGCTGAACGGTTCATTTTCTTTTTGCGATATTGCTAGTGTGACGTAACTGTTCGGTTTTAGTTACTTCATTTATAAATACCAGTTTCTTTACTTCAAAAAATAAGTATTGTAAGTCATGGGATTTTTTTATTGGTAAAATATTGGTGATTATTTTTGAAAGTAATGATTATGGAAAATTAAGCAATATAGTTAATTTCAGACAATGATTTAATAATTATGATGAGATTTATAGATTGTAATAATGTTAAATTATAAGATTTTTTTATGATAGTGTTGTGTAGGGATAAAATTACTATAGGAAATTTTTTAAAATAAAAAGAATGTGGTTTTTTTGGGTCAAGTAATGAAATTTCCTAAAATTATTGGGAACGATATGAATATGAAATGTATTGTTTGGACATATTTATAAGTAAGAATTAAAAAAAATGTTAAAATTATCAGCTGCAACTAAACCTGATGATGAGTTGTGCCACCCGTCCAGGTCCAAAGGCTTGTCCGAAAAGTGAGAGAGTTTGGGTAAAAATATAGGATCAAAACTGGGCTTGGACAAAAATTAATGCTTGTTTTCTGAACAGGCCGAGTCTTGGTTAGGATTTTTTGGCCTATACACGGCCCAACCTGGATTAGTCTACTTACACAACCCTTTCCTCTCATCCCCCATGGGCCACCTAATGCCAAAAGAAAAAGGACCGAAATTGAAAAGTGAAAACCCTTTTCTCTCACCATCTTAGATGTCAGAATATACACATATGCATCCAAATAACCAAAATGTAAAAGGCTAAAAACTCAGCTACTACTTACAAGTTACAAGTTGCCCTAAACTTTCAACTATAGCACTTTATATCCGACCCGAATCACCAGATCTGGATATTGGATGTTACAACACATAAACACTTAGCAAAAATTGTACTACTGGTGTATAACCATTTTTAAAACATACTTCATATTAATTTTTAATAACTATCTACAGAATAAAAGATTAGGTAAAGAAAATATTTAAGAATACATTAGATCTTTCAAGGTCGTATAAGACGTTACAACTCAAAACTTTGTTAAAAAAATTTCTTCATGGCGTAGTATACTAAGCGTCATGCCCGTAAAGTACCATATGTATGCATAATGATGCAACACGTACTGCTACTCTGGCACAATACTATCTTGATCCCTCCTAGCGTACAGGTTCCACCCACACACTTGCAACCCAAAAACACGTACATAAGTTTCCAAGAAACTTTGCGAGTCTCACTCAGATTTATCTTTTTACGAAAATGTAGATGCCTTTGACTCCTTGAGTTGGGTTTCCTTCTCAGGTAATGGCAGATACAATTCTGATTCTCAATTGGCAGATAACTATAAGTTAACTATTGCACTTAACCATCTTATACTCTTTTCACGTTAACTACTTTACTCGAGCCTCTTGCGGTTGTAGCTAGTTACGCTTCTTAGATCACTACCAGTGAGTTATATTCTTAGCGAATTCTTTACATACTCCTATAATTACCAAGATATAGAGAATTCATACTCTACCAACATCCCAGATTTCTAAAAATCCCTATCATGGTAGATCACAAGATCCACAACTGGTTATTTTGTCGAGTATTCTACTAGAAAATGCCTCACCATCATACTCAGATCTTACACATGGTAGACTAGTATCTCTCCACTTGAACATTACAGAACTTGTTCTACTAATTTCTTAAATAACATGCCACAAGGGCTTCCAAAAAGAGGTAGCCATGTAGGCTTTCCAAAGGTTTTGCCACAAAGGCTTTCAAGATAAATCGCCACATATATTTTCCAAAAAGATCGCTACAAAGGCTTTCCAGAGAATTCTGTATTTACTATCCTGATGGGCCATATCGGTGGATGCCATGGTTTTCTCCCACATGGTCTTATACATTCTCGCCCTCTTGGTGTATTATCATACGATGTCATGGCCATGGACTTCTACAGACTTATCTCGTGATCGGCCAGCCCGATTAGCATTACAGTTGCCCTATCAGAGGCTACACAATAAATCTCATTCACATCTTTTTACATTACTTAGAAAATGTCAAGCACTAAACCCTTATAATCATGAAGAATAAAACAAGAACTACACACACGCCAGTAATAACACCATATAGTACACAAGTCTGTAACATGTTGCACCTTATTCACCTCATTTATGTTTTTGTAGATATCTCTAAAGACATGCATTTGTATAATTACATGACATGTAAGAGTCATGTTTAGACACTCACTAGAGACCTACCTTTACCTCGACCCAGTGCTTTTGCTTTTATAGTCCTTCCTGATCCAGCGGCAACTGCTTAAACGATCATAGGATTTCCATTAGAATCCTCATTACCGACATTTTACTAGTATTTCAACTGTAAGCGACCTCTATGTAGGGTCTTCCTATAACATTTATTTCCTTCTCTTAGTTAAACTATGTTTTAGTTTCTCACTCGAACTTTGATTAACCTAGGGATATTCTAGTCATAAATACTGTAAATTTTAGCCTATAAATAGGCCTTAGTTACTCAATGTCTAAAACAACATAAAATATACAGATTGAGAGAATTATGTGTTTTAAGTTGGAAGGTTTTTCTTTTGAGGTTTCAAGTTTTTTATTCTCTCCATTTTTGTATTTGCTTTATATATTAGTGAAATCCCCTTTTACCCATGGTTTTTTATCCTCTTTTGAGAATTATTTCCACGTAAATTTGCGTGTTTAATCTTTTCTATCTATTTGTTTATTTTACTTGTTCATTGGATACATGGGTTTATCCCCAACAGGTCATACGCTTCTAAAAGTATTGTTGTTGGGCAGAAAGCTCATGTTCTCACTGTGTTGTGAATCGATATTGATACCATCAATATTGAGATTTAATGCTTGAATAATTTCAAGTCAAGACTAGTTAAGCCGGTACATGACTTGGAAACCTCTTCTTGGTGATAAGGGAGAAGTTTTGTAATTATGGAAAACAAGGGAAAAGGCCCCTAGATGTAGTGATGTAGTGAAGTGTGCAATGATGGCTTAGTAGTTCATCACATTGTGTTTATTTTTTGTTTTAGTTCATTTATTCTTAGTTTAGTTTGTGATGTTTAATCAGTTTCTTATATCTTAGTTCAATTTGTTTTGGTCAGTTGGTTGGTTGCTACTATTTCTATTCAATAAATGCTTTATTTCTTAAAGGATGTTGTAATGATTTCTATTATCTGCTCTTACCATATGATTATACAAAGGGGGAGTCTATTTGTTTGTTTCGTTATGTTAAAATTCCAAAAGGAAGATTATTGGAACCTTTGACTATTCAAAAAAGTATTTGATTTTGGGGGAGTTTTACAAAACAAATTTTTAAGGTTTTGTTATATAAAAAAAAAGGAGAGGTTGTTAGTTTTGATTTTCAAATGTTTTGATATAACAAAATAAATTCCAAAATTCCTTAATCAAAATATGTAAATTTTATTTTCAAGTGTTATAAAACCTCAAAAAACAATGTTATTGAATTACTTAGACAATTCAAAAAAGTTTTTGAGTATCTCTATGACCTTTTAAAAGTGTTTCTAAGCCTTCCAAAGCATTTTTCAAGCCATGTATTGAGACTTAGTCTGCAAAGTCTTGATACATCTCAAATAGACTCTAACAGAGCTTTTAAGAGAGGTATAGTATCGAGACTTCTATACCAAGTCCCATTACCTAGTAGCCAAGTCTCGAGACTTCAGGCTGCAAGTATCGAGACTTGTAAATAGTAGCCACGGGCCTTTTGAGAGTAAATGGTCTCAAGACTTACTACCTTAAGTATCGAGACTTACGATCAAGTCTCAAGACTTGTCTATAATGTAACACCCCTAACCCGTATCTGTCGCCAGAACAGGGTTATAGAGCGTTACCAGAACTTTTCAGAACATTCTCAGATAAATCATGTCAATCACTATTCATTAACCGAGATCATTTGTAATGTCCCTTAGATGGACCCTCGAGGTCCAATACGAGCATTAGAATCGATTCGAGATTGAATCGAAAACTCTAAGAGTTTTTCGTGACATTTCAAAAATTTTCAAAGGTGCAGGGCTCACATGCCCGTGTGGTCCAACGGACACGCCCGTATGACCCTTAGACACGCCCGTGCCTCAGGCCGTGTCCGATTTAGGTGCACCACATGGCCATGCCACACGCCCATGTGCTAGGCCGTGTGGTTATTAAATTCAATTCGAATTAGGTGCAGGTTTCACACGGCCAAGACACACGCCCGTGTTCTAAGTCGTGTGACACACACTGTAACACCCTTTACCCATATTCGACGCCGGAATAGGGTACGAGGCATTACCGAAACACATACATTTGTAAACATATTAGACCGAGTCATGATAAATATCATTCTGTTGTCGTTTCTTCATAAACATAAATCAGTTAATTCATTATATCAATATTTCACGTACCATCAACTCATATTTCCTTATATCACATAATTAAGTTACACGAACTTACCTGGCTAAATTGCATAAATACCAAGATTCAGGGGTATTTGGGTAATTTTCTATTTTCATCAAATTTTCAACCAATCTTAATCTAAATTAATAATTTCATTCAAATTATTAATTTAGACAATAAAATAATTCATTTCACTCAATTTGGTCATTTTTGATATTTTTACAAAATTACCGCTAAAGTTTTACTTTTATTCAATTTAGTCCCTGAGTCTAAAACATGCAAATTATCCATTTAACATAAATCCATTCTAGCTGATTATTCATATACATATTTTTCCTCCTCCATCTCTCCATACCACATCCTTAGTATAAATAATACACTTGTAAGTAACATTATCTATAATTTTCACTATTCACTAAAGTATTTATATATTGAGCTACAGAAATCTAAATAAAGATCCGCTAATTTTCCCTAAAACTAGACTTACGTATCTTCTTACTATAAAATTTTCAGAATTTTTGGTTTAGTCAATAAGTATAGTTTATTCTTTAAAGTCACCCTTGTTCTGCTATCTAACAGTTCCAACCCTTCTTTACTAAAAATTAATTATCTCCTTGTACGAGATTTAGATGATGTTATTGTTTGTTTCTCTTGAAAATAGACTCATTCAAGATTTTAAAAATATAAATTTAATCCATTACTTATTTTTATACAATTTTTTATGATTTTCTAAATATAGAACAGGGGAACCCAAAATCATTCTGATCTATTCCCACAAAATTTATTATATTTCATGATTCATAATTTCATTGCTTATACCGCTTCTTCTATAAGAAACTATACTCAATAAGATTTAATTTCATATTTTATTAATCCTCTAACTCGATTTCTACAATTTTTGGTGATTTTTCAAAGTTAGTCTCTCTTTGCTGTCCAAAATCAAGCTTCTTATAACTTATTTTACAATTTAATCCTAATTAAGTTTACTTACTTTCCTAACTCAATTCATACTTCTTCTCTATTCAAATTCCATCCAAACTGAAATTTAAATACTAAATTTTCAGCATATTTTCCTAATTTTGAATTTTCCTCAATTTAGTCCCTACAACATAAAACTTATAGCTTACTTCTCAATTAAATCCTTTTATCAATTCTAACTCGAAATTTGTTCAATTAAGTCCCTAATTCATGTCAACTTAGCTTCATCAATACCTTATTCTACAGCTTCTAAAATATCAAAATTAAAAGAAAAAGAATTGATTAACTTACCAAAATGAGCTCCAAGCTTCAAATCTCTAATTTCCCCATTTTTCTTTTCTTTCCCTTTTTCTTTCCCTATTTTCGTTACTTCTTCTCTGTAATTCTCCTCTCTTCTCCTTTTTTTTTCTCCTCTATATCTTATATATATAGTTAATAATAAATATCCAACTAATAACTAATACATATATTACAAATGTATACAAATATTTTTTTACACTTGTACTTAATCTTTATATTACATTTGTCATGAATTAATTTATTAGTTACATAAAAATCTTATAATTTAATTGCTTATCAAATAAATATCTTTTACATAATGATAAAAATAAATAAATATCTATTAATAAACAATATAAATATTACACTTGTACATATACATATTATTACACGTGTTTTATCATTACCATCCATTTGTCATATTTTAACTTATTTCATAATATAATAACAATAATTAATATATAAATATTAAATAAAATAATAGAATAATAATAAATATCTTATTAAATAATATTTTTCTAATTAAATAATTATAAAGTATCATCAACATCATCATTACTTTCTAGAATTCTCTCTCTTCTAATTGATCATTTTGCCCTTTGTGATCTTTTTAAATTCCATCTTTGAGTCATCACTTAATTTGGTAAATTTACTATTTGGTCCCTCATAATTCCTCACTTATTCAATTTGCTCCTAATTCATCCATTTTTCTTAGTTTCTAAATCATTCCACCCATAAAATATTTACACTATTGGTCCTTCAAATTTTTCATATTTACACTTCAACCCTTTAAATTTTAAGTATTTACTCTTGGGCAACAAAAATTTTCTCACTTTTACAATTTAGTCCTTTCTTGAATTAATATGTCATAATATACTTCCCAATGACATAACTCAAATTTCCTCTTCTCGTCACTTTATTTCCTTATTTTACTATATCAAGGATAATATTTTACTGTAGAAATTTTCGGGGGCTCAATTCTGAGCATCCTTTTTCTCAAAATTAAGGTGCATGGGACACACGGCCTGGCTGCACACCCATGGGGTAGGCCGTGTGTCACACACAATCTAGACAAACGCCCGTGTGTCTGCCCGAGTAGAAAAAATAACATCATTCCTAGCTTCATTTCTCACCCAAAATCACACCCATGACCTGCACTTGAATCACACATCCAAATACTAATCATTTCAAGCATTCAAATCAAACAAATTCTACCATTCAACATGGCCTATCATTGCATGTATGCATGTTTACTATCCTACATTGGTTCAATTCATTTTGACCCGTTCTCATTGGTTAATATCTCTTTAATACCGTCTTTACTTATTAACCCGTTCTCATTTTGACTACATCATAAGTCTTTCAGCCTTTGAACTCTTTAGTTCCACATTCATGAGCTTATTCCATATAAATCTCGAAAAATGAAACTTTTTCAAATTACTCCCTATTCCAAGCCTAACCAAAGTCCCATGACAAAATTTGCAGCACATGTATTCATAAAATTTCAGAATTTTTCCTTTAATTTCACAAGTTTTCATTTTAGTAACTAAATCATGTTTTCATCAAAAATCACTTTGTAAAAGTTGTTTATCTATCAATAATCTTTCATCTTCTACCATAAATTTCTAATTTCCAGCATATACATCCATCACCCATTTTTCATATCTTGATAACTTTTTAATTTAATCCCCCAAATAGATAGTTTAGACTATCTCGATTCTAAAAATATCAAAAATACTAAAAACAGAATAAAGAAACTTACCCAATTTGGCCATGAAAGTTTTTTCTCTCTCTCCTAGGGTTTCCATGTTTTATTTTGGGGAAGAAGATGAGAAAATAAGATGATATCTATTTTATCATCTTTTAATTAATTAAAATTTTCACTTTTCAATTTAGTCCTTACTCTTTTTCTATATTTCCATTGATGAGTCACCAAGAAAAAACTACATACTTTTCTTAATGGTCTAATCACCATATAAGGACCTTAATTTTTGAATTTCATAGCTATTTAATCCTTATGCTACTAGAATTCAACTTTCGCATTTTATGCGATTTGGTCTTTCTCGTAATTATGCACATAATCGGCAAAATTTTCTTTTCAAATTTTTCACACGACTTTTATAGTATAATATGGATCATATTATAAAATAAAAATAAATTATATTTTTAGCTCGGATATGTGGTTTCGAAACTACTGTTCCGATTTCACCGAAATTTGGGCTGTTACATGTAAGGTCTCAATATCGCATGTATTTACTAACTATTTTTCATCCAAGTCTTAATGCCTATCTTCTAAGTATTAAGACTTAACCCTATAGACTGCAACAAATGCACAAGATTACTTCTTCCAACAACTAGAAACTCCCTCCAGTGGCTCCAAACATCCAAAACTCAATTAGAGGACATAAATACAAGTCAAGAAGAATTGAGGACAAAAGAAAAACGTATTCAAGCATCAAAGTTAATAAAAAAGCTGCAAATTCTTTATATCTATTTTATTTCTCTTGTACATAGTCTCAAAGTTCATATCATTAATTCTTTTATCACTTTCATTTCTTTTCTTTTATAGCTTAACTTTGTAAACACATACCTTATTAGAGATTTTTATTATTTACTTCATTTTTATCACCAGTTGTAAATTTTAAAGGTTTTAGTTGAGCCACAAAAAGCTAAGGGGAAAGATTCTATCCAAGCCTTAAAAAAAGTGTAACACCCTTATACCTAACCCAATTGCTGGGACCAGATATTAGGATGCTACATTCATTGCCAGAGCAACTACAGTTAATTCAGTTTATTTTAAGTGTCTACATAATCAAATTTGGGTCAATATATATTTCATATATGTTTCATATTTATTTTTGAATCTTATATGGTTTCTAATAGCTTTCTACACAATCTAAGATCGAATAGGGACTAAAATGCAAAATTTGAAAAATTTCAAGTTGATGTCGCAACGTCAGGGGTTTTACATCGCAACGTCACTCACTGTAATGCCCCGAATTTTTGGGCCTATTGGGCTTTGGGCTTTGGGTCTCAAAAAATTTTTAAGTGAGCGAGAAAATGACAATTGGCATGTGGGCTTTGAGGGTTAATCAATTTGGAGTGTCTAGGGGTGTTAGAGATGTCCTGCGATCGAGTAAGGGTATAGGAAGAATTTTGGTTTTAGTCCAAGGCAACTGTGACTTTAGTTAGTAGGCCTTTTAAATAAATGAAGAAGAAAAATGACACAAATGAGCTTGTGGTGTAGTGGCAAAGTGGCGCCACTTAGGGAGCAGGGAGGTGGCATCATTAGTAGGCAAGGAGTCCAAGGTTCGAGTAGTGGCATGGTATTTTATTAGGGTATTTGTTTTGCTGTCAAGATGGCTAGAGTTTGTATTGCAGTGAATGTAACGCCCCGAATTTGGGCCTAGAAGAATTGGGCCTATTGGGCTTTGGCTTTGGATTTCAGAAATTTTTTTTAAGTGAGCGAGAAAAATGACAATTGGCATGTGGGCTTTGAGGATTTATGAATTTGGAGTGTCTAGGGGTGTTGGAGATGTCCTGGGATCAAGTAAGGGTAAAGGAAAAATTTTAGTTTTAGCCTTAGGGAACAGTGACTTCGGTTAGTAGGCCTTTTTAATAAATGAAGAAATAGGACACAAATGGGCTTGTGGTCCGGTGGTAAGTGGCGTCACTTAGGAGCTATAAGGTGGCGTGTTGTAAGCTGAAGAGGTCCAAGGTTCGAGGCTTAAGAGTGGTATTTTGTGGAGTGTTTATTTTACTGTATGGACGGCCAGAGTTGTGTTGGTTTTGAACTCTTGCCGTGGAGAGTTTGAAGTAAATAGGTGTGTTGATGTGGATGAAATTTTGGATAAGATTAAGGTGTTATCAGGGAGAAAAGTCAAAAGATGAGGAAAGGGAGGAGTTGGTGCCGAATGGGACTATGGGGGGAAGGTAGGATTCGGCTTTGGCTATAAAAAGGGGGTGTCGAATTCATTGAAGGGTTCTTTGGGTTCTATTATTTCTTCCTTTTCTCCCCCTCAGCCAAATTGTTTCATTTGCCGAAAAGAAAACACATCATTCTTTTTGCGGAAATTCCTATTTGAATTGTGTTCTTCTTCTTTCTCTGAAAGCCAAATTCCCCTATAGCCAAATTCTCTTCTTTGCTGAATTACCATCATCCTTTCTTTTCGAAATCCCTATTAGTGCCGAATCTTTGTTGTTTTTCTCTATCACAAATCAGTTGGTAGCTACTCTCAGTCAAGGTTAAAAGTCAAATCTTGTTCGGTAGTTATCTAGGCCACAGGATCTAAGGCTGAATTCAATAAGTATTCTGTTAACTCTCCTTAGTATGTTTTGTTAAAAGCCGAAGGGCAATCTAATTTTTCATTATCGGTGATCTTGTATTAACAAAGGTAAGGTCAGAGATCGCAAGCGTGGTAGGATCATTAGCAAGGGTAAGGATACTCAACTCGGTTATGGTTGAAGTGAATGGCCGAATGTGTGGATGACTTGTGTGGATTACGAGTCACCCGAATTTCGATGGTGTATGTGTGAGTGCAGATCTAGGGAACACTTGTGGTTAGTAGCGAAGGAAGGGCCATTAGAACCCGGTGGCACATGGTAAGGTTACGATAAGGTTTCGACTTTTGAGTAAATATTTTGATTAAGTATCAGTGGTTGATTGAAGGTTGGTTGGTTGTAGGATCAAGGCTAAGGATAGAATAACACGTCCCGGTATCCAGGTGTGTACAAACACTACACATACACACATGATTTCGGCAATGTCGGAAAGCCGAAAAGCCGAAAGTGGCTAAATGGGCCTGGTGGGCCCTGAGGCTAAGTTTGATAAAATGGTTTGATTTAATTATATGAATTGGGTTAAGCAAGCATGTTACATGATTTGAAATTGTTTTGGGCCTAATGGGCCATATGACTGAGGCTTAGGCCTAGTGGGCCATAAAGATGTGACGTCCATTATGGGTTATATGAACATGAAATGGGTTTGATGGGCTTTATGGGGACGTAGACTAGTATGCTAGGGTTTTATGGGCTTTAGGCTTAGTACTGAACAACTCTTAAACCGTATAAGACTTTCTAATAATTAAACATGTCCATGGACAAGTCGCTAGGTTAGAGTGTGGTAACGGGCATATGCATGTCTGGGATTGGATCTAGGGAGAGCTTGGTACTTAAGCGGCCCTAGCAGCCCACCTCCTCTTCTCTGGAATCCTACCTGGTGCATAGTGTCTATTCACTTTAGCCACAAGGACTTGTTAATGGGCCAAAGTTCATAACTAAAACCCGAGAGGGACCAAATACCCTAGATTTGTAAAATTAACCAAAATACCCTTAGTTTGAAAAAAAAATTACCAAAACATCCTTAGATTTGCAAAATCACTAAAATAGTCCAGAATTGTGAAATTACTAGGACACCCTTAATTTGCAGAATTACCAAAACATCCCTGATTTACAAAATTTCCAAAGTACCTCAGATTTGCAAAATTACCTAGATACCTGTAACACCCTAAACCCGGTCCAAACGCTACGACCAGATCTGGTATGCTACGGGGTTTAACGTTAGAAACTTCACTTGGATAATTTTGGAAATTCAGTTTGCTTATTTAGGTATTCGCTAAAATAAGTGATATTTGAAGAAAATGTTTGCTTTTTCTTTGAACGTGTTTGAAAATCCCATATTATTACTTCTTATAGATAAGTCTTTGAACATAAAATTTAAATTTTAAAACAAAATAGAATAAAGACATTAACAATTATAATTTAAACCTAAGCTATGGAGCCTTATTACATAAATAGTCCCAAAATTAAAAACTTAAAGGAAAACTGAAAATAGTTCATGAAAATATAAGACTTGATGGCCCCTCGAGTCCACCTCGGCTCCCATGTCCATGATCTACTGCTCATCTGAAAAGTCAGGGAAAATAAAGGGGTGAGTCACCAAGACTCAGTGTGCAAATCCTGAAAACACATAAAAGGCTTGAGGCCTCCAAACACATTAAGGGCCTTGGCCCGTACACAATGGCACAGAATATTTACATGCAACATGGCCCAACCCAACCTAAAAGTCCATCCTCTATACACCAGCCTGTACCAGCCATCACACCTCGGGGATTTCTACAATCAACCCACCAACCGCTACACACCATATCGATAGTCATGCTGTCAGTTAAAATGCCGATCACCATGTGACCTTATAATCCATCAGGCGAGCCACCGATCACCGTGTGACCTTATAATCAAGTGTGGCAGAGCCACCGATCACTATTGTGACCTAAATGTACATATCGTATTTTAACCACCGATCACTAAGTGACCTTTTAACATGCTTTTCCCCCTTCATCATCTCAACCCCATCCCATGCATACATCCATGCAGAATCAAAACAGAATACTACCTAAAAGATTACAGGTTTTTACATACATCGATACACATAGAGAAGTTTCTATGATTACGTACCTGGCATCCCTTGCCCACCCCTTTTCGGGTAACACGACTGTCCATACAGCCTTTTTCCGACTTTTAGCCCATAACACATACATTTATATTACCGATAAAATAGTGTGTTAGAGATCTACACACCTGATTACAGTCAAGATGAGGCTTTCTATGTCGACACTATCAGAAGCTGATACGACTGTTAACTGTCTAAGATTTTGTTCTGACGCCGGTCCACAACCCGATGGCCAATCCCGAACCGCCGACACTGCTCGTTTCTTAAACTTAAGGATTGGGTTTACAGATCAATCCCCTCATTCGCCTGATCAACATTTGATTCCATTAAAAGGCCTTATCAGTTGCTACCATCACAACATATGGTTGTTAATCCATAACATATGGTTAAGATCACAAATACAATAACCGATCCTAACGAAAATCTAAAGAGAACCCCTTACCTTGAAATCCCGAAAAGAGAGATATGAGACTCAGAGACTAGCAATTTCTAGCTTTTGGAATCTAGATGATTTGATCTACTTCAATTCTCGAAATGTCATGAGAACATAGGAACAATCAAAACGTTATTCAAAAGATAATCTTGCCACGCCAATGAGCCTTTCGGCTTTGGCCTCCAAAAACTGAAAGAGAAAGGTGGAACATAAAAGAAGTCGACACTTACCTTAATAAACAACAGATTCGGCTACTCCTAACAGGTTTTAGCTTCTGCGATGATTAAAAGAAAGATGGTCCACAGAGATCTATGGAGATTCGGCTTACTGAAGAAATCAGCAAAGAGAAAAGAATAAACAGGGGAACATTCGGCTATAGCAATAGAGATGAGAATGGGGTTTAGGATTTCGGTTTTTAGAAAGAATTAATCGAGAGAAGAAGAGTAATATCAAACATAAAGAAGTGGTAGGAACGGTATAGGAGAAAAAAAAGGAATTTCGGCAAGGCTAGGGCAGATTCGGCTATGGCAGACAAATATGAAAAGAAAGAATGCTTAAGGGAGTTTTCAGCTCTTATTCAGAAAAGAAGGAAAAGAGAAGATGAGAACCCTAAATGCCAAAAATAAAGAAGAGAACCCTCACTTAACTATTTAAAATTTCGGCACTTATCACTCCAAAAGCCGAAATTTGCAACCAAAGGAAGGCACTGAGTCTTATGGCTAAAGAGAATTTGGCACACCCTTGCCGAAGCCAAAACCGATTCCCCCTCCCCCTTAGAGTTTGAAAATCGGCCACCACTCAGCTTACCAGATAACTCCTAGATTTTCTCCCTTATCATTATCTGATCTCTTATCCACAAGTGGCCCAGATAACACCACATCTTCCTTCCTCTATTTGCCACATTATCCATATTATCCATTCAATTAATCTCCCTGATTTCAAGCATGCTAGCCGTCCCACTCTGCTCCCCTTTAATGCCAGAAATAATTAAAATTAAATAAGAGAATTGGGCTTCATACGACTCGAACTTGAGCCTCCTCAGCTGACGCCACCTCCCTTCTCTCTAAGTGGTGCCACTTTGCCACTGGGCCTCAAGCCCATTTGTGTCTTAATTCACAGATAAGAACTTTTAAGTCCTATCCTACCTGACTCTCCATTAGAGTGCCCAAGCAAAAAATTTGACTAAGGCCTATGCCCAACCTTGATCCCAATATGAACCCCTTAAACACTCTAACTAACACATTAGGCTTAACATAAACATCTCACACATTAAACGCAAAGGCCCATTAATTCAAGATGTTACAATACCCCTGTAGAGTAGATTTACGAAAATACCCTTGGGTTGTGAAATGACAAAAATACCCCTATGTGATAAGTATGAGTTTTGTGGATGTTACTCATGTGCATGTTGCATTCATATGATATTCTGATTAGGATACATATGGGTGGGAATTATGGTACGGAGGAAGATTAGAGGATCGCATAGTCGCTTGACGACCATGGATCCACAGGTGGCTTTAAGCCCATTATATGATTAGCAGCTTTGCTGCAACGTTGAGTAGTGCCGCTGTGAGTGCTACCTTTGGTGTGTAGAGGATGGGTGGGTCGATTTAGAAATCTCCACAGGTGTGTAGGGTTGGAAGGGAAATGGTGTGTAGCGGATGGATTTTTGGGGAGGGTTTTACATTGCCTTGTTTTGCATATGATATGATATGATATGATATGATATGATATGATATGATATGATATAAGGTCATTGTGGGCCAAGGCCTAAGACCACCGATTTTGATAGGGCTCAGGCCAATGTGAGAATTATATATTGAATTGAATGCCAAGGGTTGTACACACTGAGTTTCAAAACCCACACCCTTTATTTAATGTTTCAGGTGATCCTCAGTAAATGGCTCGACGTGGGAGAGGACTCGGGGATGGCCGCACTATAAGATATTTAAATTTTTATTTATTTGTTTCAAAAGACATAGTTTTAATTGCTTATTTTCGTTGAATGTAATAAGGCCTTGTACTCCGTTTTGACTTTAGACTTTGGGTTTTGTTGTTTCAACTGTTTACTTAATTCTTAAAACCTGAGTAAATTTCTTACGTTTAAACTTGGTTTCCAAATTACTTAAAATTATAAAATGGGTTTTTTATTTACTTAAAAAGACTAAAGGATTTTGGGCTTTGGGGCCTTAAATTTTTAATTAGCAAAATTGTTTGAATTATGCATTTGATGTGACACGCCAGATTCGGGTCTAACTTCTAGGCCGGGTTTGGGGTGTTACAGTGAAAGTCTGATGGATGATAGGTTTGAAATGGTCATGGAGAGATTGTAGGAGCTTATCTTGGAGAAAATTTAGGATGAGATTGAAAAGTTATCAAGGAGAAAAGTTAGGAGCTGAGAAGTGTGAAGAGTTGGTGCCCTTTTGGGAAGTGGAAAGTGTATAAATTCGGCTTAGGAGGGTAAGCGAGTGCCGTTTTTGGGTCTTTTAGGGGGTATTACGGATTTTCATTGTGGTTTTCAGCATTTGGAGAGTTTTTGCAAATAGGTCAATTTTTCTTTTCTTTACCGAATATCTTGTAGTTACCCTCACACAAGCACTTTTGATCTTTTTCTTTTCTTCTTGTTACCTTTTCCAAACCCTTTAAAGCCGAATAATTCCACCCTCCCTTTGCCAAAATTCTTTTTGTGCCGTCACTATTTCTTCAACCTAGCTGATTCTTGTGTAAGTACTTTACTCTTTCAATTGATCTTGCTAGAACTGACTTCTCCTCTCCCTTACTCTTTCTAAATCGATTTTTGGTAGGGGATTGATATTAAATCTTTATTCTTCAGATCTCTGCCGAATTACTCTTTATGCGTTTCGGGATTTGGTAAGTATTCTTCACTTTTGGTTTTGAAGGTTGGTCGAATGGTCGTAAGTAATTTAAGGGTGACTTAAGATGGATATAAGTCACTTATGGTTCAGTTTTTAATAATTAAGATTGATGCAGATTTAAGAAGTACTCGTGATTAGTGATCGAGGAAAAGCTATTAAGGCTTGGTGTTTCAAGTAAAGTTAAGGTGAGACTTCGGCTTTTGGTAAATTATTCGATAAGTATATGTAATTAATCATTGAGTGACATCGTTTGTAGGATCATGGCTAAGGAGATCGCAGTGCGTTTTGTTATCAGGTGTGTACATACACTACACACACATTAGATCGGCAAATCCCGAAATGCCGAAAAGCTGAAATGCCAAAAAGCCAAAACTTTGGCTACAGTAGTCTTGCGAGTGCACGAACACTCGTAAGGGAAAATCGATACGTTATCAGAGGCCCCATGAGTGATCTTATGGACTTGGGCCGTGTTTTGGCCAATCGGGCCAGAATGGGCAAAATGGGCCCGATGGGCCGTAGGCTCAAAATAGGCGAATTTGATGATTTGGTAATAAGTGGTGAACTAGTCATGCTGGTTACATGGCTTGGAATTGATTTGGGCCAGATGGGCCATATGAATATGATTTGGGCCTAATGGGTCATACGAATGAGATTGGGCCTTGTGGGCCATATGAACGTATGCGAATTTGTTTGCGCTTTGTAAGGGGTCTTGGGCTTAGTATTTGGTAAATTGCTTACCTTACATAAAACTTTAATAATTTATTAAGTGCGACTGTGAACAAGTAATAAGGTAAGTGTGGCAACGGGCATATTCATGTCTAGGATTGGATCTAGGGAGAGCTTGGTACTTAAGCGGTTTTAATGACCCACCTCCTCTTTTCTGGAATCCTACCTGGTGCGTAGTGTCTGTTCACTTTAGTCGTGAGGACTTGTTGATGGGCCAAGGTTCGTAATTATGACCCATATTGTTAAGAATTACTGAAATACCCCTGTAGGGTAGATTTACTAAAATACCCCTGTAGGGTAGGATTACAAAAAACACCCTTGATTTGTGAAATGACTAAAATACCCTATGTGTTGAATATAAGCTTTATGGATGCTACACGTATATTTGCTACATTCATATGAAATTCTGTTTAGGATGCATATGGGTGGCAATTATGGAACGGAGGAAGTATATGAGGATCGCATGGTTGCTTGATAATTGTGGATCCACTGATGGCTTTTTTTAAGCCCATTTATGATAAGCAGCTTTGCTGCAACGTTTGGTAGTACCGCAACCGGGCTACCCTTGAAGTGTATCGGATTGGTGGATCAATTTAAAAATCCCCACAGATGTGTTTCGATTGGACGGAGACGATGTGCACCAGATGGATTATTTGGGGAGGGTTTGCACAGCATTGCATGTATGATATCATTATGTTAACAATATGATATGTATGTTATTTGTTTGAAGAGGGTCGTACACACTGAGTTTTCAAAAACTCACTCCCTCTTTTATTTTTCACAGGTGATCCTCAGTAGGCAGTTCGACGGATGGAGGGACTCAGAGGTGGCCAACTAGCAAGGCGATTGACCTGTTATCCTTAATATCTAAATTCTGGATTTTAAGTTATTTTATTTTGGATTGTAATAAGGCTTTCCCTCTAGTTATTACTCCATTACTTCCACTATGCATTGAAATTTTGAAACGGAACCTAGATTTATTTCTTTTAAGCAAATTTCAAGTTTTTGAAAATAATTGTGTTTTAAGATCAAGTTTCTGCTGTCAAAGGAAATTTTTACATAGTAATAAGGAAATGGATTTTGGCTACACCTTGTTTTGAAAGCAAATTGGATTTTACTTAACTTTTCTCTAGAAGGGTTTTCAATGAAAACAAGGTTTTCGTAAAAACACTACAATGTGACACGCAGGATTCAGGCCTAACTTCTAGGCCGAATTTGGAGTGTTACACTCACTGACTTCACTAGATTGAATGATCTTTACGACGTGGTTCTCCTGTCATCGCGATGTGCTCCCTGTCTCAAAAAATTTTCTACTTTTTAACATTTTTCACTTAAATCCTTGTCCAAAAATTAAAATTTAACTGATCCAATTCATTTCACATCAAGTCCACATAATGTAACATGCTATTCAATCAAAGATAACAAAGTTTATAAATTTAACATAATTATCGAAATTTTACAAATAAGTCCTTTAGAAGACTTACTTTTATAAAAATAGTTTACTCTTTCTACATACCATAACTATTACTAACATATACAATCAATTTATCATTTAAGACTTCTTTAATTTGTTTTATAACAATCACTCACTTAGTACCTCAACAATACATTTGAACTTCTCTAATGTATTAGCAAATCTATCATTTGCAACAATTTCTTAACATTATAACTCTTCTACCATTTTTCCTCCTCCTCCTCTACATTCCTCATCCTTTATGTACATGTAATTATATGAGAATTTATGGCTTTTGGTATTGATTGCCTATATGCAACATTAGTTTCAATTTTACTATTTACATAATTTTAGTTGTCCACTTGAGTAGTACTCAGTAAATTATTTATATCTTGGTCTACAGTATTTCAAATTAAGATCCGTTTTTTATTTTTTAATATAAACTCAATTACCTTTTTACCATAAAAAATTCAGAATTTCCTCTTCTTCCAATTAATACAGTAATTTGATTTAATTTTCCCTTATTCTGCTGTTAGGCAGCTTTGACCCTTCTTCACTTAAAATTAATTATCTTTCAGTACATCACTCGTATAATGTTTCCGTTTGTTTCCCTTAAAAGTATACTCATAAATATTTTAATAATATAAATTTCATGACCTAAAAATTTTTGTACAATTTGAAATATTTTTTCAAAGTCGCAATAGGGAACCTGAAATCATTCTGCCCTTGTATCACAACAATTCATATATCTCATAGTCTATTATTCTTTTACTTACACTGTTTCTTTTATACTAAACTAACTCAATAAGATTTAATTTTATATTTAATTCAATCTCTAAATCGATCTCTACAATTTTTAGGGAATTTTCAAAGTTGAACTACTGCTGCTGTCCAAAACTGAGTGAAAATTTTACTTATTATCACTCAAATCAACATTTAACACTTATTTCACTTATCAAACTATAATATTCTTATACAATTTATTTGATTGTACATAACATTATAATTTTGATTATTCTTCTATTTAGCCCCTTAAAGCTTACATGTAAACTTAATAACATTTTCACTTTACATACTATAATTTATATAACTTTCTTTTCATAATTTACAATATTTCCATTACTTCGTCATTCTCATTTAACGAACACATTAAAACATAATAAATACCTATACTAGAGATAACTTTCCTATGTTTCTAAAACTAGTAGTCATTTCCAATTATTTTGCAATCTAGTCCTTAACATCACAAAAACTCAATAATTATTATAATTGTCCTTCTAACTTCATTTTTCATTTAATTCACTATAACATAACACTTTAATCAAAATATTCATAATAATTTCTTACTTCACATTTCTTTTTTTTTAAGCACTTCACTTCAATTATTTTTAATTTTAAGTTTACAATTTAGTTTTTTGCATCATGAAAATTCATTATTTACCATAATTTCACTTTAATATCACTTTGTAATTAATTCACTAACACCTAACACATCATTTAAACTCTTTATCTTAATACTTTATTTAAATAATAAACTTTTGTACACTTTACAATTTAGTCCTTTTACTATTATTTCAATATATCAAATCAATTCATTACATAATATGAGCTTATTCATAATTAATTCAACTATTTAGCATAATCAAATAAAATTAAATAAAGTTAAATTCTTGAAGTATTTACCTTGTCTCTTTAATCTCTTCACTTTTTCCACAACTTTCTCCACTTCCACTTCTAATTTATTTCTTTCAAGATGATATTTTTAACTCTTTAATATCTCTATTTCACTTCTCATTTTGGGTGGTAAAGGAAATTTTCGAGTTTGGGAGAAAAACTGGGATTTTATGGTAACAGACCAAATTGTAAAGAAATGAAAGTCCCCTTTTATATATATAAGTGGCATTGGAAGCATGCATGCATAATTTTCTTCATGATTCTGTAACACCCCAAACCTGGCCCAGAAGTTAGGCCCGAATCTGGCATGTCACATTGAAGTGTTTTTCGAAAACCATGTTTTCATTGAAAACCCTCATTATATTTTAAAAACTAAAGTCTCAGTTTGTGTTCATTCAATTTCAAAACATGGTTCGTTAAAAAGTTAATCACTTTTAAAAACGTTATTAACTTCGTTAAAAATCTCTTTTAGTCGCGGAAGGTAATTTAAGGTAAAGATGTTTAAAACGTATGTTTTTAAAAACAGTAATTGGGTTGAAAACTCGTTTACGTCTTACAGATATAAAACGTAACAAAATCCCAAATTCAGAATTAAACCTAGAGAGTCCTTATTACAAAAATTAAAACCCAAAATGAAATTTAAAACATATATAAAGTCCAACGCGTAACATCTGTAGTCGTGTGGTCACCTTCGAGTCCCTCGCAGCACCGATCCTTCTAACTCTGGGGATTACCTACACAGTTAAAAACGGGGTGAGTTTACGAAAACTCAGTGTGTAATCCTCTTACTAGAGTAGCGATCGATTATATATGAAACAAAAAGCGAACGATGCAGGCGAAAAGTCCTTTAACAATAATGATGACAGTCTAGTTTAGAGCATACGTAGGCCAAAGCCCACTACAATATCACTTGGGTCACAGCCTATAACAAATCAATTAAGCCTAGCCCAAACCAATAGCAGAACAAGTGGCTTAAGCCCTGTACAGTGACAGATATCATAAATAGATATGCAACAGTATGATGATGCATCCCACCCCGGTCCAGCCAACACACCTCCCATACCAACCCTACACTTACGTGGGGATAAAATCGACCCACCCAGTCAACACACTAAGCTTAGCACCGGTTGCAGCACTAAGTCAATAGAACAGCTCGACGCCATGGACAGAACGGCTAAAAGCCATAAACAGAATGGTTATAAACCATAATCAGGATGGCACAGAGCCATAATTAGGATGACACAAAGTTATCGGTAACTGTAATAAGTTTGGCACATAGCCATCAGCGACGGTAATATAATCGGCATATAGCCACGGATAATTATGATCGACACGGAGTCATCAATATATATGTTAGGCACATAGCCAAGAGTAAATACGATTGGCACAAAGCAATGATCAAGATGGCACAGAGCCATACTTAGGATGGCACAGAGTCAAAATCAGATTACGCATCTTTAAGCAGTCCGTCGGTCCACAGTCGTCTCATGCGACCCGTGCGACCTTAATAGATCAATACTGGATCCACAATCGTCTTATGCGACCCGCGCGACCTTATCAGAACTTCCTCTGTATCAATGTCGCAACCCCATGCAATATGTCGTGTATGTCATGCTCAATCATTATACGTGTATGCAAAACCATGCTCAGTAACAGTCATTTAGACATATATTAAAAGCATATCAGTCATACAACCACCGTCAAGTCCGTTAAAACACAGTCATACAATCCAGTCAAATCAGTCAAATTCATAATCTAAGTTAGTCGTTTACCCACAAGGGTAAAACATTCATATACCCTCTAAGGGCATTTAGGTAATTTTGCAAACTAGCGGTATTTTGATAATTTTAGAAATTGGGAGTATTTCGGTAATTTCACAAATCGGGGAGATAGAAAGTACTGTTCACAAAAATCGTAGGGAGATAAGGCGAAGTTTACAATACATAGAGGAAAAGCAGGAGGACGATACTAATACTACCAAGGAGATGGTTGATAATAATCTGCTTCCTCCGATGGTTGCCGAAAATCCTACTCCTCGTACTATGTACGACTATGCTAAGCCTAATTTAACTGGGGCTGAATTGAGTATTGTTAGACCTGTTATTATTGCAAATAATTTTGAACTGAAACCTAACACTATTCAAATGATTCAACAGTTTGTTCAGTTCGATGGTTTGCAGGACGAAGACCCAAATACTTATTTAACAAATTTTCTAGAATTCTGTGATACTTTCAAAATAAATGGTGTTTCTGACGATGCCATTCGCATTCGGTTATTCCCTTTTTCGTTAAGAAACAAAGCTAAACAGTGGTTAAACTTGTTACCACGAGGTTCTATCACTACTTGGGAACAGATGACTGAGAAATTCTTATTGAAATATTTTTCGCCAGCTAAAATAGCTAAGTTGAGAAATGATATCTCTTCTTTTGTGCAGATGGATTTAGAAACGCTTTACGATGAATGGGAGAGGTACAAGGACTTGTTGAGGAGATGCCCTCACCATGGGTAACCTTTATGGTTACAGGTTCAAACCTTTTACAACGATTTGAACCCCTTAACTAGACAGCTAATTGATGCAGTCGCCGGTGGAACCCTAACTAACAAAACCACTGAAGCGGCTTATTAGTTTATAGAAGAGATGTTACTGAATAATTATCAGTGGCAAGTAATGAGAATGAAGCCAACAAAAGCCGCTGGCATTTTTAACCTCAACGCAGTGACCATGCTATCAAACCAGGTTGTGCTTTTAAATAAAAAGATTGATGGTTTGTGTGGTTCTTCGTAGGTACATCTAGTGATGCAGTGCGATAGGAATGGAGGAGGAATGGGTAATACAGAATATCCATCCTAAACCCTGGCATGGAAAGCGATCAGATGAACTATATCGATAATAATTCTAGACCTCAGATTAATCCCTATAGTAACACTTACAATCCAGGTTGGAGGAACCACCCAAACTTCTCATGGGTGGTCAAAGAAATCAGAGACAACCCCTCCAGGCTTTCTACAACAACTCTACCCATAGGAGAAGAAGCTGAACCTTGAGGAGATGCTAAGAAAATTCATCTCGGTGTCAGAAACTCGTTTTCAAAACACTGAAAACACTCAAAAACCAGCAGGCATCAATTCAAGGGTTCGAAAACCAAATAGGTCAGCTTGCTAAGCTGATCTCTGAATGACCACAAGGCAGCCTGCCAAGCAACACTGAAACTAACCCAAATGAGCAACTTCATGCCATTACTGCTCAAGATAGTGAAGGGTTAGACGAACCAAAATCGAGGCAAGAAAATGTGGTAGATAAAGGTAAGGTTGAGGTAAGCCATAATAAACCAAAACTGGTAAGTACAGAGTACAAACCTCGTGTACCATATCCCAATGCGACGAAGAAAGACCACACAGATGAGTAATTCGATAAATTTCTTAAACTTTTAAAAAAATTAGATATTAACTTACCGTTTATTGAAGCTCTTTTGCAGATGCCCAATTCAGTAAAATTTTTAAAAGAGTTTTTGGCAAACAAACGGAAGTTAGACGATGCGTCGTATGTGGAGCTAAATGCAGTTTGCTCAGCAATTTTACAGAAAAAACTACTCCGTAAATTAAAATATCCAGGGAGTTTTACGATTCCTTGCTTAATTGGTGGTTTATCTATTAATAATGCTTTAGTTGAATTAGGGGCAAGTATCAATGTTATGCCTTATAAAATGTTTAAATAGCTAGGTCTTGGGAAACCCAAACAAACTAGGATAAGCATTCAATTGACTGATAAAACCATTAGATTTCCTAGGGGTATAATTGAAGATGTGCTAGTTAAATTTGATAAATTTATATTCCTAGTAGACTTTGTTGTTTTAGACATGGATGAGGATAGTGACGTCCCTTTAATTTTAGGATGACCCTTTTTAGAAACTGTTAGGACTGTTATTGATGTTGGTACAGGGGAATTAATACTTCGTGTAGGTGATGACATGATTAAACTCCAAGCACGTGATTCTGCCGGAATATCTAGTGATCAAGATGATACAAATCCTGTTAATGTAAGTGAACTTAATGTTCAATCTTCTTTACAGGAAATTCCTCGAAAAAAGATGACAGAACCATGGTCTAGCAATCATATTGAGAACAGAACTGTTCATGAGGAAAGAAGACTACAAATCAATGAACTAGATGAATGGCGAACACAGTTTAAGAAGAAATTGAAAGTACACGATGAACCAAAGCAGAGCCTTGATGAGCCTAAATAAAACGAGTCAAATTAAGGTTGGAGACCGAGTTCTAATAGATAATGCAGATCCTCGTGTTGCCTCTTCTGAACCTAATGGAACAACCCCTTTCACGGTACTTAATATTTTCCCATACGGTACAGTCGAGGTAACTCATTCTAAATTTGACACCATCAAGTTTAATAGTACTCGTCTAAAACCTTATTTTAACAAAGTTAATAGCAGGAATGAGGAGTTTCAACTCCTCAAACCACTATGATTATGCGAATGTAAGGTGAGTCGAGCTTAGACTCTAAATAAGCACTTCTCGACAGGCAACCCGAGCACTAACCTTACTAATTAGTTTATTTTCACTTCGTTCATGTTTTTAATGCAAGTTTTTTATCCCACACGGCCTGGACACACGGGCGTGTCCCTGGCCGTGTGGATATGGGGACTTAGTTTTTAAAATTCAAAGAAATCGATAGGGGGCTCCACGGACACGACACACGGCCGTGTGTGATATCACACGGGCGTGTCCAAATTCCACACAAGCATGTCCTAGGCCGTGTGAAAACTGGAGTTCAATTTCAAAATTCAAAATTTAAAACTAATCAGAGGGCTCCATGGGCAACACACACGGCCGTGTGAGTGATCACAAAGATGTGTGGACTTCTACACGGGTGTGGGAGAAGTGAAGGACCTAGTACATGGCCATACGACGCAGCCGTATGGACCACATGGCCTAGACACACGGGCGTGTCTAAGGCAGTGCAAAAACTAACCTTTTGCAAATCACGACGAACACGGGTTGGAATTTGAGCCACACGGGCGTGTGACACAGCCGTGTGACCCAACACACGACCGTGTCACCTATTTAAAACCCAAATTCTTCTTTCTTCTTCCCTCTCCTTTCCAAAGCCCCCAAACCCTAGCCTCCCTCCGCCACAACTCCGGCCACCAACCACCGATGACCCCCCTCCTTTTTTCCCTCATTCTTCCTTTCCCTCCTTCCCACTTCCAGCCACCTTGATCCCCCTCCCCCCTTTTGCTTCGCCATCCCCTTTCCCCTTCCCTTTTCTTTGCACCGCCACCACACCAGCCATCACCTTATGCCACCAGCCTTTCCCTCACCCGAAATCAGTCGACCAACTGTCCTTCGTCGTCCTTCCTCGACCCGTCGCACCCCACTCCGGCCACCATCCTTGCCACCGTTGGTCGCTCTTTTTCCCCTTTTTTTTCATTCATATTTATTTTCTATTATTTATTTTTATTATCTTTATTTTGTTTACTATTTTACTCTTATTTTTAATTCCATTTAGATTTAGTTTATGATTATGACTATTTTCCATTTTTTACTTATTCTAAGTATGTTTATTTTCTATATTAGTAGTTGAGGATTCTTTTTATTTCATGTGTTAAGGGTACCATAAGTTAGTATTTTTTAATAATAATTTAAAATATTTGTTTTTTGTTTAACTTTTGAATTCACTATGTTAAGAATATACTATTATTTAGGACTATTTCGATATTACTTTTGGTGATACTTAAATTATTTATTGAAAATCGTTTTTAGATATACCATGACTAATACTCGAGTTAAAACCAAAGTCGCCATCCCCACTTCGAAAAAAGAAGAAGGGTCCCGGCGCAACCTCCCCGTGCGCAACCACCTTATAGCAGATATGCCACCACCTCATAGTCGAGTTCATGCGGTTGCATCATTGACTCGACAATTCGACAGCCTCGAGGCGACTCTACAACAGATTTGTCAGCACTTCCACATATCACCACCACCCCCACCTCGCGAACCATCTGTTGATGAGGACTTTTGAGTCCATTTATTTTTTCTTTTTCTTTTATTTTAATTTTTAAACTCTTTCTCTTTATCTTTCTTGTCTTTGATTTATATTAGTATATTTTGATTTCTTTATATCTCTGGCTGTTTGTTATCGAGTACCCATAACGAAGTCCATTACTAAAACTCCCTAAAACTTTACTGATGACTCCGCAGTTTCAAAAGGTTCAAGGTGCTACTAAAGAACGAACAAACTACCGGAGTATTCTCCCCCACCTTCACCTCTACCTAGTTCATCATGCTTATTTCTAAGGAGTTCATCCGTAATTCAGGAAGTTTCATCTCCTTCCCTCTCTTATTATTTTCTGCTTACATTGCTATTATCTATCTTTGTACATTGAGGACAATGTACATCTTAAGTGTGGGGCGGTTAATTATATCATTTTTCGAAAATCCCTGAATCATGTCTTGTTCTTAAATAAATTTTCTCATATTACTATTAGAATAAGATTTCTATTAAACTTATGATTTTTATTGATATGTTTTGGAATAAGTCATAGGTAACTGTGCGTTGATGGTTTAAACTTTAAGACATTAGTGAATCAAGCATGATAAGTCTATTTTCAGAATTAAAAATTTATTAGGTTGTTTCCCTAAATTTAAATATTATCTTGAAGTTTGAAATTTGCAAAGGCTAACATCAAAAACCATAATTTTTGTGAGATTTTGAGCCTTTTAGAGCATATATTTTTCTTGCTCACTTTATTGTTGGTTATGAGTGTGTCAATATTGATTTGTTATTCTAGAACTTGCTTCGATTATGCATGTCAAAACCACACTTTTGATTTGATATGCTGAGATGATAAAGGCACCTAGGTTTTAACCCACTTATCCCAAAAAGCCTACCTTCATAATCAACCCCTAGTAAAACCCTTTGAGCCTAATAAACCATTTCTTGACTCACCCATTAATATTAACCCAAAACCCAATTTTTTCTTCTCCTACTTTATGATTCCCCTTTTGTTGAGATTTGATTTGATCAGTTGCCTAACTATTTTCTTTATTTCAGTTGTTAAATTCGTCTTATTATTGTACATAAAAAAAAGTGGAAATATATATTACTAGTTCTATGTTATTTTTCAATTTTAGTTATTCAGTATTAGTTTAGTTTTCTAGTTAGGTAAATTGTCAATTCAATCTCGATTCTACCCTTTAATTTAGCCTTTATCCACACCTTTAACCCAAGCTCCGTTACAACCCTTTTTAAGACCTTTTGATTTGTGTATCATCTTATTTTTTTTAGTGGTGGAGATTTGATTTTATGCAAGCCTCTGGTAATAACTTGTCATGTTTGACTTTTGAGTGCTTAAATTAAACCTTAAACACATTGAGTGATTTGAGTGAATCTTTAGTGAGGATGTCAATTCTTGTCGGTTTTGAATCAAAGGTAATTATTTAGGTAAGGGGGAACACCTATGTTTTCGTGCTAAAAAAATTTGTGACTTAGATTGTTTGAATCTTTATAACTCTTTTAGCTACATTATCAATGTATAAATTATTTGTGAATTATGATAATACATTATTGATGAGAATTATGAATTGAGGAAGTTTAATTTTAATTGTGAGTTGAGGATATTGCTTGAGGACAAGCAAACGCTTAAGTATAGGGATATTTGATAAACCATAAAATTAACACATTTTAATCCCACAGTTAGCCTGTTTTTGGATGTTTATTTATAGAATTTGGTGAATTCAATGCTCCTAATCCTTTAAATTCATGTTTCTATACTTAGGAGAGCATACGGGAGCGAAAGGAAAGAAAAACAGGCCAAAATCAGACAAAACGAGTCATCTTAAGGATCCACACGGCTAAAGCCCATACCATACGAGCTGGACACATGCCCGTGTGCCAGCCAGTGTCGATCGAGAGCCATGCAAATTCCCACACGGCCTGGGCCTCCTCACACAGGCTGGCACCCACCCGTGTCCCTCCCGAACCCTGCTTTGTTTTCACGTGGAAAAAGCCAAATATTAGGGTTTTTGAGCCTTCTAAAGTCTATAAATACGAGCCAGAGGAAGACATAAAAGGAGGACGCAGAGTAGATTGAAGAAATTACTTGAAGGAAGCAGTCAGAATCATCTAGAAGGCGGATTCACTCCAAGATTGAAGATCTCCATCAAGTACTTTAGAAGTTTTTGGGTTCTTTATGTCTTGTTGTTTTCTTAATCCTATGATGTTTTCCTTTTACGTTATGAGCTAAACTCCTTAAATACCTAGGGAGGATGAAACCTAGATGAATCTTATTAATCAATAAATCTGAATTACGTGATATATACTTGTTCTTGTTCTTAATTGTGTGTTCTTAATCCTTGTTTTGATGTTTTCAGGAATATTAATTCAAGTTTAATGTGCTTATTCAGTGGAGCAAAAGTCCTGTTTAAGAGAAGATCCAACATAATTAAGCAGAGTTGATTGCAATCCTAGAAATAGGATGACATAAATCTGTCGGATTAGAGTCAAATCTAATAAGGGAATCCATAGATCAAGTTAATGCGATGAAAGGGGTTTTAATTAAAAATTGATTTGAATTAATCAACCTAGAGTCAGTTGTTTTTCGTCTTAAAAGAGATATTAACATAATTTAGGGATTTCTACGGATCAAGTCAAGTGAATAAATCATTTAATTCAGAATTAGAATAATAAGTGAAGTCTCGATGGATTTCTTCCTTGGGTATTGTCTTTATTTGGTTTATTCGATTATTTTCTTCACTCTATGTCGCGTTCTTTGTAAATTAGTTAGTTAAAGTTTAGATTAAAATAAATCCCATTAACTATTAGGCTAGATAATAGAAAGATAGTTATCACTAGTAATTTTAGTCCTTGAGGATACGATATTCCGGACTCACCACAATTATACTACTGTTCGATAGGTACGCTTGCCTTTTTCGAAATATTAGTTAGTTTCGAGCCCATCAAGGGTATTTTGGTAATTTTACAAATCAGGGGTATTTCGATAATTTCACAAATCGGGGGTATTTCAATAATTTCACAAATCGGGCTCTCAGTGACCCAACAGAAGGTCCATCGTCGCCTCAGGCGAATTAAATAACCTAAACAGTCACAATGGTATAAATGGGCCTAAGGCCCATTACTCGGCCCAAGTGGGCCCACACACTCATATGGCCCATTTAGACCAGAAACAACCACAATTATGCAAACATCACTGTCCAAACAACACTTACCATATCATGTACATTTTATTCGTGTGGCCCAAAAGTCCACTGGGCCCACATAACCCATTTCGACCCATCGAGGCCTAAAACAGCCCAATACCACGAGGGCGCTCGTGGTGGCCTCTACAGACTAACGCCCATGTTCGTGGGCTCGGTTCACCATACGCACGATCGCACGTCCGTGTGGCATCATACGCCATTTTTTAGCTTTTCGACATTTTGTCGATCTACAGTCATAGCAGTGTATACAACACATACTTTCGGCTTTTCTACCGGTTATCAAACATAGCATAAAGCTACACACACTCTGTAACATCCCCAAACCCGGCCCATTCACTACGACCGAATCTGGTTATGTTAGTGCGAAAAAGACGGTGGAAAATCTATTTAACTTAGAAAAAATTTAGAAAAAAAAACTTGCTTGTTAACTTTTGAAAATCCATGTTTATTTAATATTGTATGAGAAAAACTTTGATATCATATAAATATTACATGAACATATAAGACTAATTTTGAATAAATAAGTTGTCAAAATAAATTCGTTTCCACTTAGTAATTTAATATAATCCAAACATAATTTAAAATAATAATTAAATAATTTCCAGAGTAAATAAAAATCAAAAGGGCCTTATTACATATTCTATTTTAAAACAAATACTTAAAGTAAGCCTAAAACGTTTAATCTCTTCTTCTGCATGGGCCACCATGTGTCCTCTCCGAACCCGATCCAACTACGCGTCACCTGAAATGGTTAATGAAAGAGTGAGTCCACCGACTCAAATGCATAACCACAACACATATTTCCATCCGTATGGGCTTGGCCCATACCCACACACCATCGAAACAAATCATGCAAGATTGCATCTCACCAACCCATTGTCCAACCGTGACACCAACCTTAGCGAGACTCCGCCCTAAGGCCGGGAAACTCCCCACCGATCACATAGTGATCCATAACATCTTACCTTGGCAAGCTCATTGCTCAAGGCCGCGCGTGAGCCACCGATCAACCCAAGTGATCCAATATCGTGAAACCGCCTACGGTGATGCACATAGCCATCAACCGCCGAGATGGGCACCGAGCCACATTTCCTTTGAGGTAGCACAAAGCTAACCATCAAGCGCTAATGTAGCCGAGCTATCATTAGACCACGTACAACTTGTGTACTCTTCCTCCTTCATCGAATCAAGCCCCACCTCATGCAAATATGTAGATGCTACATGTTAAGTCATCACATCACATAAGTATATAAATATTTATAAATACATCACAAATAATCTTACCATCACCCGTTCTCCTCACTTATGCCATTATAAACGGCTTCCACACATAATACACATGTAACACGTTAGCAACCAAAACCACAGAAATAGTGCGATGATTACGCACCTTAATAGTACCACCGATCAAACCTCAAAATGCTACTTAATGCCTCTGAAAAACCGACTAAACCACTTCAAAGAAAGTCTCCAACGTTGGGCTCTTCTCCCTATAATCGGCCTTAGTACAAAACAAGGAACACTTAGGGCCATTCGGCCAAGTCAAGAAACTATAGCACAAGAAACAGCTAACACACCCTTACCTTACTAACCACTACCCTTTGATCCAACAAAATCGGCCACCACCAAGGTAGTAAGGTTCGGCTATCAATAAAAAAAAACAAGGAAAGGGAATAGGGGTTTCGGCCAAAGGTTAGAGGAGAGGAAAAGAAAAGTGTGGGGATGTACTTTCGGTTTAACGAAATGGAAGAAGAGGGATGAAAGGTGAGTGGTTCGGCCAAGGGTCCAAAAGGAAAGAAAGAGAGGATGGCAATGGAGGTTTCGGCTCAAGTGCAAATGAATCAAGTAAATGAAGAAATTGTGAGGCACTTTTTTGATAAGCAAACAAATGGGAAAACCAAAAAGATGAACCATTCACCCCTATTTATAACATTCGGCCAAGCTCCCCCCCTAAAGAAACAAGATTCGGCCAAACACTCAACTCCCCCTTCAAATCCCAATATTTGCTCCTACAATTCCTCCCTATCACTCATTCAAAAAGTTTGAATGAGTCAAACCTCTACCTAGCCGAATTTAAAAGAGAAGACCAAGTCTTCCTCCATCATTTTAGCATCCAAAAGCCACCCAACTTCTTTCCTCTTTGACGCAAAAACAAGGCCCCAAATGCTCGCTCTTGCGAATCGAACTCAGAGCCCTTCCCCGCAAATGGCGTCACTTCTCCATGCTCTAAGTGGCGCCTCCTTGCCACTCTGCCAAGCTACTCTTTAGTGCCAAAACTCCACCAAAAATTCTCTTAAGGCCCCCTTTATCCAAGCTCCCTTTAACCCCTAAAACTAAAAATTTTCCAAATCATTCCACCACTACCTAGGGTTCTCAGGACCCCTAAAACTTACCCAACCACACACTAAAGTGTGCCAACACCTGAGCTAAGCACCAAAAGCCTAACCCCCTAGAACCAGGGTGTTACAATTCTACCCTCCTTAATATAATTTCGTCCTCGAAATTACTTGTCTAAACTAACAGCTCAATTCCTCCCACTACGCTATGGTCACAAGACTCGATCTTAAAGAGCTAACATATATCTAGGCACAGATCTAAGTTCATACTCAAAGTCCCAATACTTTACGAGCAACAAACAAGCAGCCACCCAAACGAACAAAACACTAGAGAATATTCCAGACTTAAGGAACTTACCAGCTGACATATCAGGCACATCATTATCCCCCTCCGACGGAACGCATACACCCGACCCGGCCGTCTTGCCTCAGGTGCCACCATTACCGCGCCTCTTCGCTCCCACGACCTCGGCGAACCATTTCCTCCATGGTTCGGACCACGACCTCTTGCCGCTTGTTGACCACCTCTCTGCTGGTTGCACATAACCTTGACCCACTATCCGAGTCCTATTCGGATCCTCGGGGACAATCCTTAACTGAGATGAGACTTGGACTTGCATCCAAGCATTCCCTTAACCCGATTCCAAATTCACCAACATGGTACCTTCCACACTCGCACACACACTGACGATCTGGATTTCCGTGGTGGCTTAGAAACATGAGCAGAGGTCTCGACTCTCGTCTTTTTCTGAACCCTCTCAACCCCTTCTGGCGATCCAGCGCTTCTCTTATCACGGTTCCTTTCTCTGTTGTGCCTTTCAGCCTTCTTGACCTCCTCAGCTATTCGAGCTTTCTCCACTAATATGGCGAAGTCTCTTTCCTGATGCGGAGCAATCAAAACTCGCAGCTCATCCCGCAGACCATCTTCAAATCTGACGCATCTCTCATAATCAGAGGCCACGATGCCTCGAGCATACCGACTCAACCGCAAAAACTCAGCCTCGTACTCCGCTATTGACTTGCTTCCTTGCACCAAGTTAAGGAACGCCTTCCTCTGAGCATCCACATAGCTCGCTCCGACATACTTCCCCTCAAACTTGACCTTAAAGTAACCCCAGTCCACTCGATCCGCAGGGGTACTTTCCTTAACAGTGAGCCACCACTGGTAGGCTTCATCCCGTAGCAACGAAACAACACCCTTAAGCTTCTCCTCAAAGCTTAAGTCTAAGTCGCCCATAATCCTTTCAACAACCTCAAGCCAATACTCTGCCACGTTTGGAGCTACCCCAGACACTCCTCCGAAAACCTCGGCTCCATTCGCCCTAAGCCTTTCGGTTACTGATTTTCGAGTCCTAATGCCCACGTTAGCTCCTCGCCACTGCTTCGAGCACTCGCGGCCGACGCTTGTGACACGCTGCGTCGTCTCCTCCACCGATCCTGCTGTTCAACCTCAACAGCTGGTGGCGGTGCATCGCTCTCTGACCCATGACGTGACCCAACCGGTTCCAATACTGACATCCTGCCTCTACCACGTCCACGAGTATTGCGACCACGCCCCCTAGAACTCATATCTAGCTCCTCGATTTAGTCTGTTTAAGAAATTTTATGCATTAGAAATTCTTGTTTCACTTTGCTTTATCCACGAGCAATTTTATGAAAAGAAGTTTCCGAGTAGTTCTTTCGAGCAATCAAAGTTTCCTTCCTACCCGGGGGTAATTCCGTCATTTTCCTATAGGGGTATATAGGTAATAACTCTGGGTCAATTTTGAAAATAGTTTTCCAACTTAAAGATATTTCAAAATTTGCAAATCTCAGGAGTCATCTTGAAAATTTTGGTTCTCAAACAAAGTGTGTTGCAAGAATTCCAAAAAGTAGGGTCATTTTCGTAATTTTGGAAATCATGGGCGCTTTTGTAAATTCTCAAAATCGGACTATCACAATATTTTATAAAATAGAATTTTTTTTTAAATATTTAGTATAATAGGAATATTTTAGTAAAAGTCGAGAAAAATCTGAAAATTTAGAAACCAGGGGCGTTTTGGTAATTTTATCAACTGAGGGTATTTTCGTAAATTCTCACAAACCAGAGTAACTTAATATGTTGAACCTCAAAATTTTGGTATTTTGTAAGGTGAAAATCATTTGATCAAAAGTCGAGGGTAGTACGGTAATTTTGCAATACAGGGGCATTTTTGTAATTTTGCCACTAGGGCATTTTGGTAATTTTGGTAAATCGAGAAAACATCTTTCAAAATCAGATTTAAAGTTTTACAAACCAAAGGGGTAAAGTTGAAAATTTTAAAACAGGGAATTTTAAAACAATCAGGCCAAATCCCTTTCGGGTTTTAATAATTGGTTTTGCCTATGAACAAGCCCTTTTGGTTAAGGTGAACCGAAGCTACGCACCAGGTAGGATTCCTGCGAAGAGGAGGTGAGTCACGAGGACTGCTTAAGTACCAAGCCCTTTCGGATCCTATCCTAGACATGCGAACCAAGGTTACCACACCTTAACTCGGCGACTTACTTCACAGGTTTGTTTAAGAGTTTTACGTTTTATGCATATGTTTGAGTAGACTAATCCTAAGGTCCAATAGCCCTAAAAACTAATCTACGAGCCCAAATAAACCCATAATAATACACATAAACAAAACACTTCAAAAGTTTGAAGTACTTACCTGGCGGACTCGGGCCGGAGACACAGGGGCCATGCCAGAATAACCTGAAAACCTTTTTATAAAAGCCCACATTCCAAAAACCCATTTTGAAAACTGTTTCGGGCCCAACCCTCAAAATCGAGTTTTGAACCGGCTCGATATTAAATCAGAACATCCCCAAACCCGGCCCATTCACTACGACCGAATCTGGTTATGTTAGTGCGAAAAAGACGGTGGAAAATCTATTTAACTTAGAAAAAATTTAGAAAAAAAAACTTGCTTGTTAACTTTTGAAAATCCATGTTTATTTAATATTGTATGAGAAAAACTTTGATATCATATAAATATTACATGAACATATAAGACTAATTTTGAATAAATAAGTTGTCAAAATAAATTCGTTTCCACTTAGTAATTTAATATAATCCAAACATAATTTAAAATAATAATTAAATAATTTCCAGAGTAAATAAAAATCAAAAGGGCCTTTATTATATTCTATTTTAAAACAAATACTTAAAGTAAGCCTAAAACGTTTAATCTCTTCTTCTGCATGGGCCACCATGTGTCCTCTCGAACCCGATCCAACTACGCGTCACACTGAAATGGTTAATGAAAGAGTGAGTCCACCGACTCGATGCATAACCACAACACATATTTCCATCCGTATGGGCTTGGCCCATACCCACACACAACTCATCGAAACAAATCATGCAAGATTGCATCTCACCAACCCATTGTCCAACCGTGACACCAACCTTAGCGCACTCCGCCTAAGGCCGTGGAAACTCCCCACCGATCACATAGTGATCCATAACATCTTACCTTGGCAAGCTCATTGCTTTCAAGGCCGCGGTGAGCCACCGATCAACCCAAGTGATCCAATATCGTGAAACCGTCTACGGTGATGCACATAGCCATCAATCGCCGAGATGGGCACCGAGCCACATCTCCTTGAGGTAGCACAAAGCTAACCATCAAACGCTAATGTAGCCGGAGCTATCATTAGACCACGTACAACTTGTGTACTCTTCCTCCTTCATCGAATCAAGCCCCACCTCATGCAAATATGTAGATGCTACATGTTAAGTCATCACATCACATAAGTATATAAATATTTATAAATACATCACAAATAATCTTACCGTCACCCGTTCTCCTCACTTATGCCATTATAAACGGCTTCCACACATAATACACATGTAACACGTTAGCAACCAAAACCACAGAAATAGTGCGATGATTACGCACCTTAATAGTACCACCGATCAAACCTCAAAATGCTACTTAATGCCTCTGCAAAAACTGACTAAACCACTTCAAAGAAAGTCTCCTGCGTTGGGCTCTTCTCCCCTATAATCGGCCTTAGTACAAAACAAGGAACACTTAGGGCCATTCGGCCAAGTCAAGAAACTATAGCACAAGAAACAGCTAACACACCCTTACCTTGCTAACCACTACCCTTTGATCCAACAAAATCGGCCACCACCAAGGTAGTAAGGTTCGGCTATCAATAAAAAAAAACAAGGAAAGGGAATAGGGGTTTCGGCCAAAGGTTAGAGGAGAGGAAAAGAAAAGTGTGGGGATGTACTTTCGGTTTAACAAAATGGAAGAAGAGGGATGAAAGGTGAGTGGTTCGGCCAAGGGTCCAAAAGGAAAGAAAGAGAGGATGGCAATGGAGGTTTCGGCTCAAGTACTAATGAATCAAGTAAATGAAGAAATTGTGAGGCACTTTTTTGATAAGCAAACAAATGGGAAAACCAAAAAGATGAACCATTCACCCCTATTTATAACATTCGGCCAAGCTCCCCCCTAAAGAAACAAGATTCGGCCAAACACTCAACTCCCCCTTCAAATCCCAATATTTGCTCCTACAATTCCTCCCTATCACTCATTCAAAAAGTTTGAATGAGTCAAACCTCTACCTAGCCGAATTTAAAAAGAGAAGACCAAGTCTTCCTCCATTATTTTAGCATCCAAAAGCCACCCAACTTCTTTCCTCTTTGACGCAAAAACAAGGCCCCAAATGCTGCCCTTGCGAATCGAACCTGAGCCCCTTCCCCCTGCAAATGGCGTCACTTCTCCATGCTCTAAGTGGCGCCTCCTTGCCACTCTGCCAAGCTACTCTTAGTGCCAAAACTCCACCAAAAATTCTCTTAAGGCCCCCTTTATCCAAGCTCCCCTTTTAACCCCTAAAACTAAAAATTTTCCAAATCATTCCACCACTACCTAGGGTTCTCAGGACCCCTAAAACTTACCCAACCACACACTAAAGTGTGCCAACACCTGAGCTAAGCACCAAAAGCCTAACCCCCTAGAACCAGGGTGTTACACACTCTGTCGGCTTTCCCGCCGACTATCTAATACAGGGTATTGTTGCACATCTGATCACGTAGAGTATTAAAAATTCATGATCACCAGAACCTTGACTAGGTTGTGATTAGCCGACTCGAACCAGAGTTTGGTGCAGCTGGCCTTCCGCATCCTGGCGGAAAGTCCTGAATAGCCAACATCGCATGCCTCTTAAACTTGGGAGTAGATGCTACACGTTCAATCTCTGCCGGCACCTTTGCCATCACTTTATCACTAGCACCCTCTTTATAGCACCTAATTCCAAAATGGTACTGACTGCCTACCTTGAATAGCAACCGGTTCCTCTCTTTAAACACTGATCAAAGCCGCCATCCAAAACCTGAAAAAAATTGTATAGCATTACCACCTTGTTAACTAAGACCGTGAATGACAAAGATTGGAACCACAAGAACAACTTACCACTACTTAGGAGTATTCGGCCTCCTAAGATAAGCTTTTGGCTTGAGTCCCACGAAGAACAGTCACATTCCTATCAGAAATGGTGGTTAAAGATAGTGTTTAGGAGGAAGCTTATATCGACAAAGAGAGAAAGAGGGAGAAGAGACCAAAAGGTATTCTGTCACGCAAAACAAACGAGAGAAAGAGAGGGTGGAGAAGTTCAGTTCAGAGATGAAAGAAAAGAATAGCCACAAACATATAAGAATAACTCCTCTATTCGGCCTTTCAATTCTATACTAAAACGAAAAAGAGATAGAAAGGTTGCACGAACGGTAAAATTTCAAAATATACAATGCAATACAGAGAAAAGAGGAAAAGAAATTGAAAGTAAAGAAAACCCGAAATGGCACAAAAGAATTCAGCACTATGAGAAAAAGGTCATATGACCGACTTTGCACAATGGGGAGTTCAAATCTTTGCAAACAACCCTTCCCATTTCAAATTCCCTGATTTTCTCCTTGAATTAGTCACCAGCCGAGTTTGAATTACAATCCAACTCCTTCATCCAATCTTCTTCCCTTGAAACACTCCCCTAAATCACTCAACCTTCAATTCAAATTTCATTGAAACACTCATGACCAAGTCATCCATAGAGTCTCAGTCCAATTCCACCTCCTTCTATGGCCATCAGCAAAAACAATCCTTATTTGCACAAACGAGGATTCGAACCTCTGACCACTAGCTCACTTGTAACACCACCTCCACTAGATCACATTGCTCCTTATGATATAAATTCATCCAAAAATATTCTTAAAGCCTACCCACTATCATCAAGGCTCCTTTAAGAGAAAACATAATTTTTTTGCTAAAGCCCAGGTTTGAACCCAGGATTTCTCCAACACTCCCAAACACTCCTAATCACTTAACCATTAAAGCAACAACCAATTTGTGATATTTCTTGCACACATAAACTTTTATGTGCAATCTCCTAGTGGCTCCCATGCACAAGGCCCAATCCTACTAGGCCCCAATTCAGGGCCTTATAGTTTCCATGCAAATGTGTTATTTAATTTATTAATTAAATAATAAAATATTCAGTCAATCATAATTTAACATTTTTCTTTCTTAATTATTACACGATAATTATCTAATTTGAGTAATGACCATTTTATCACTGATTTTCTTCAAAATTCCATCCTTGAGTTATTATTTACTTTTGGTAAAGTTACAATTTAGTCCTTCATATTTCTTTACTTATTCAATTTGGTCCCTACACACCAATTTCATGTCATAAGAAATTTGGGCTATTTTCTCTTTTTGTCCTTCAATTTTTCTCATGTTTATACTTCATTCCCCCAAATTTCAAATAATTATACTTGATCCTCAAAACTTTTTACATCTTTAAGATTTAATCCTTACTTCAATTTAGTATACTACAACATACTTTTCAATTTAACTTGCTTTGATACTCCTCAACCTTTTCTTTTATCACTTTCATTTCCCTATTTTACTTTATCGAGAAATCATTTGTACACTATCTATCACTTTCATTTCCCTATTTTACTTTATCGAGAAATCATTTGTACACTATCTCAATTTTTAACTACTTTTAAGATATAGAAATTTTAGGGGTGTTACAAAAAGATAGTGTTGCAAAAAGATAGTGTTGTAAAGGTTAAATCTTCTCCTTGAAAGATATCAATTCTTATTTTGAATTGAGAATCCTTGATTGAAGTAAACAAGGTAGCGGAGTTGAGCAATTGGGCCCAAACCACTATAAAATTTACTATGCAAGCTTTTCTTCCATTTCCTTATCATTTAGAAAAGTTTGTAGACAATTTTAAAATACAAATTCACCTCTTTCTTGGTATTCTGAAACCTAATAATAGCCATCATCATCTATAACCTTTTTATAAAGTTGTCCTGTAAATAAATGACAAACATGAATTAAGATAAGTGAAAAAATATTTTAAGAAGTTTTTTTAGGGATAATATACATTGTTGGCATATATTAGAATTTTATAATTTTTTTTACATAATTATAATTTAAAATTATTTTATAACTTTAGAAAAAAAAATTCTAAAATTATTATTTTTTTAAGTTTTCTTGAGATTTTTAAAAATTATTTTAGAAGTATCGCTACTTTTTTTATATATAAATTACCAAATAAATATTTCATTATAATTTAGGAGCAAAACTGATTATTAACTTTTGAGTTAATTTTACACATCATCATTATATTAAACTAGTAGCAACAACTAACAAATAATTGATTGAAATCCTACAACTTGATAACATGGGTGATGTGATTATAAAATCTAATTGTTGGGCAGCAAAAATAAAGACTTAAGAATTATTTAACCTTAATTTAGTGAAAATTATCGTAATTTAGCCTAAACTTTATCTACTTAGTTTTCAAACTCCTATTTTGGATTCATGAACATTCAAATAGTATTATGAACATTGTTTCGCTAAAGTTTTGTAACATTCTATACTCGACTCAGTCGTTAGGTCCAAGTTACAGTGTGTCACAATTGTTGCCAAAGCTACTATGAATAATTCGTACCTAAATTTACAATTAATGAGACGAAATAAATGAATATACATTCCTTAAACCTACTTATAGAAAATACAAATTTCATTTATATATGCATCTAATAACAAACAACCGATCGAACCTAAATATAAATATATATTGGTACAAGACTATGATAATCCAAGTCCGATTGTAAAAATTATAATTTGCCGCGAAACCTAACCTACTAGGTACATGCCAATAATAAATTTAGAGTGGAACAACTAAAAATTGCTAAGACCGGGATTGTGAATGAGATGCTGCAGTCAAAACCCAAAAATAATTTCAAAAGTTAAACTAGCCTACACACAAAAAAAACAACCTAGACAGTAAGTAAAGTTTTTAGTGGTATCTTCATAACTTAAGCATGAATAAAAGTATCCCTGTTAGAATTAAGTGACCCGAATCCTTATAGAATACAATGGTAAAATAAAATAAAAGAAGAATCCCTATAGAACTACACTTCTTTTATTTTATTTTAAATAAGGTTTTTTAAACCTTATTAAACTCCATCTATTTAATATTGATTAGAATAAGGAGTTTCAATCTTACTACACTCCTATTAGAATATGGCTTTACAAGCCTATAAATAGACATAGTCTATTCCTCTTGTAATTGATTTGAATTCGACATAGTGAATTTTCTTCTCCTCTGCCCGTGGTTTTTTCCCGAAAGGGTTTCCACGTAAAATCTGTGTGTTCTTTAAATTTTTATTTCTCTTTTCTTTGCGATATATTTGTCATTAGACGTTATATTTTTCACAAATTGGTATCCGAGCTTTGGATTTTTTTTTCATCTCGATCACGATAATGCGTCTTTGAAGTATAAAATTCCGCCATTGGATCGCAACACCAGGTTCGCATTGTGGCAGATAAAGATGCAGGCAGTTCTTGCACAGATGGATTTAGAGGAAGCCCTGCTAGGGGTAGATAAGATACCTTCGACATTGATGAAGGAAGGGAAGAAGCGTAAGGATCCAAAGGCATTAACACAGTTACATCTGCATTTGTCTAACGAAATTTTGCAGGATGTGATGGAGAAGACCGCCATTGCATTATGGAAGAGGCTAAAACAAATATGTATGTCAAAAACTCTAACTAGAAAGTTGCATATGAAACGTCTTTATGCTCATCGTTTGGAGGAAGATGCGTCTGTGCATGAACACTTAACAGTGTTTAAAGAAATTCTCTCAAACTTGCAGGCCATGGAGGTTCAATATGATAAGGAAGTTCTAGGGTTGATTTTACTTTGTTCGTTGCCCCCGTCTTATTCAACCTTTAGAGACACGATTTTATATAGCTGCGAGTCTCTCATAATTGATGAGGTTTATGATTCTTTGACCTCGTATGATAAGATGAAGCATCTCGTGGTTAAAACTGACTCTCAGGGAGAGGGTCTCATTGTTCGTGGGAGACAAGATCGGAATGCTGATGATGATTGTGGAAGGACACAAGAAAGGAATCCTCGCGGTAAATCTAAGGTTAGATCAAAGTCTTCAAACAGAGGCAAAACTTGTAACTTCTGCAAGAAGAAAGGGCACATTAAATCCGAGTACTATAAGCTACAGAACAAGATTAAAAGGGAGGCTGCGAATCAAAAAGGAAAACAACCAAAAAATTTCGGTGAAGCTGATGTTGTAGAAGACTACAGCGATGGTGAACTTCTAGTCGCTTCTATCAACACTCTAAAGTGAGCGAGGAGTGGATACTTGATTCGGGTTGCACCTTCCACATGTGTCCCAGTCGGGATTGGTTTACAAATTACGAAACAGTGTCTGAAGGTGTTGTTTTGATGGGAAATAATGCTTCGTGTAAAATCGCAGGTGTTGGAACAATTAAAGTTAAGATGTTTGATGGAGTTGTCAGAATACTTAGTGACGTACCCAGAATTGAAGAGAAATTTAATTTTGTTAAGTAATCTTGATTCAAAAGAGTACAAATACACAGCTGAAAGTGGGACTTTGAAGATTTCCAAAGGTTCCCTCGTTGTGATGAAAGGGCAGAGAAAGACTACCAAGTTATATGTTTTGCAGGGTTCTACTGTTATTAGTGATGCAGCTGTCGCTTCCTCTTCCTTGTCAGATGATGATATTACTAAACTTTGGCATATGCGCGTAGGGCATATGAGTGAGAATGACATGGCAGAATTAAGCAACAGAGGACTTCTTGATGGGCAAGGAATTTGCAAACTGAAGTTCTGTGAGCACTGCATTTTTGGGAAGCAAAAGGGAGTTCGATTCACCAGAGGAATCCATAACACAAAGGGAACGTTGGAGTATATTCATTCTGATCTGTGGGGGCCATCAAGAGTGCCTTCGAGAGGTGGAGCTAATTATATGCTAACTTTTATTGATGATTTTTCTAGAAAAGTTTAGGCATTCTTCCTGAAGCAGAAAAGCGATGTGTTTTCCGCACTTAAGTCTTGGAAAACTATGATTGAAAAACAGACGGGAAAACATATAAAATACCTCCTCACAAACAATAGCTTAGAGTTTTGTTCTGATGAGTTTAATAAACTGTGCAAGTCAGAAGGGATCGTGAGACACTTGACAGTTTGTCATACTCCACAGCAAAACGACATTGCAGAACGAATGAACAGAACGATCATGGAGAAGGTTCGATGTATGTTGTCAAATGCCAACTTACCAAAGTCGTTTTGGGCTAAAGCGGCCTCTACTGCATGTTTTTTGATCAACCGATCTCCATCCATTGCCATTGAAAAAAAGATCCACAAGAGGTATGGTCTGGTAATCCTGCTAATTATTCTGATTTAAAGATCTTTCGGTGTCCTGCGTATGCTCATGTTGATAATGGAAAATTGGAACCGAGATCTATTAAATGTGTTTTTTCTTGGTTATAAAGCTGGTGTAAAAGGGTATAAGTTATGGTGTCCTGAAAATAGAAAAGTTACGATTAGCAGAGATGTTGTTTTTGATGAAACTGTTATGCTACCTAACTTATCTCTTAAAGGCTCTTCTAATAAAGAAAATCAAAAGCAGGTGGAGTATCGGATTAATACAGAGTCGACTCCTCAAGCCAATACAAAAATTGAGAATAGAGTTGTTTCTTCACCACAATACTCTATCGCCAAAAACTGAAGTAGAAGAGAAATTAAACCTCCAAAGAAGTATGCCGAGGCTGATCTAATTGCTTTTACTTTAAATGTGGCCGAAGATATAGATGCAAACCAAGAGTCGTTTAATTATTCTGAGGCGGTTAGCTGTGAAGACTCAGAAAAGTGGATGTTTGTTATGCAAGAGGAGATGGAATCACTCCATAAAAACAGAACATGGGATCTTGTGAAACTTCCTAAAGGTAAAAAGATTATTTGCTGTAAATGGGTGTTTAAAAAGAAAGAAGGGACTCCAGGAGTTGAAGAACCCAGATATAAAGCAAGGCTTGTTGCAAAAGGTTACAGTCAAATTCCAGGAGTGGACTTCACAGATGTGTTCTCCCCAGTTGTGAAGCATAGTTCGATTCGAGCTTTACTTGGTATTGTGGCCATGCATGATTTAGAGCTTGAGCAGTTAGATGTAAAAACTGCATTTTTGGATGGAGAACTTGAGGAAAATATTTACATGCAACAACCAGAGGGTTTTACAGTCTCAGAAAAAGAGGTCTATGTTTGCTTACTGAAAAAGTCCCTTTACGGTTTGAAACAGTCACCAAGACAGTGGTACAAGAGATTTGATTCTTTTATGACTTTTCATGATTTTAAAATAAGTAGTTTTGACACCTGTGTTTACTTTAAGAAAAACAGTGATGGTTCTTTTGTGTATCTACTTCTTTATGTTGATGACATGTTGATAGCAACAAAAGATAAATGAGAGATAAGAAAGGTCAAAGCCCAACTAAGTGAAGAATTTGAGATGAAAGATTTGGGATCAGCAAAGAAGATACTTGGTATGGAGATTCTCAGAGATAAAAAAGCATGTAAATTGTACCTAAGTTAGAAGGGGTACATTGAGAAAGTTCTTTGCAGGTTTAATATGCAGAGTGCTAAGCCTGTTAGTACTCCTTTAGCAGCCCATTTCAGACTTTCATCGGCTTTGTCTCCATAATCAAATGATGAGATTGAGTACATGTCACGTGTTCTATACTCTAGTGCAGTGGGATCTCTCATGTATGTTATGGTTTGTTCACGTCCAGATTTATCATATGCGATCGATCAGCTTAGCGATATACATGGCGAATCCCGGTAAAGAACATTGGAAAGTAGTTCAGTGGATTTTAAGATACTTACGAGGTACTACTGATGTTTGCTTACAGTTTGGAAGAACTAGAGATGGAATCATTGGGTATGTTGATGCTGATTTTGCTGAAGACCTTGATAGAAGAAGATCTCTCACCGGTTATGTCTTTACAATCGGAGGTTGTGCAATCATTGGAAAGCTACTTTGCAAACTACGATCGCTTTGTCTACCACCAAGCCGAAAGTACACATGGCGATTCATGAGGCTTGTAAAGAAGCTATTTGGTTAAAGGGACTCTTTAGTGAGCTCAATGAAGACCTTCAAATCAAAGACAGATTTTGTGACAAATGAGTGCCATCTTCCTTACAAAAGATCAAATGTTTCATGAGAGAACAAAACACATTGATGTTCGATATCATTTTGTTCGTGATATTATTGCTCGTGGTGATATTGTTGTGAGCAAAATTAGTACTCATGAAAATCCTGCAGATATGATGACTAAGTCACTTCCTATAACCAAGTTTGAGCATTGCTTAGACTTGGTTGGTGTTAATTGTTGAAGTTAAACCCTTAAGGGGTTTTATGGAAGAGGTGAAGAACTTGTTAGTTGAGAGTTCGCGATGAAGAACTTGTTCATTCAGAATTCGTGTCAAGGTGGAGATTGTTAGATTTAAGTGACCCGAATCCTTATAAAATACAATGGTAGAATAAAATAAAAGAAGAATCCCTATAGAACTACACTTCTTTTATTTTATTTTAAATAAGGTTTTTTAAACCTTATTAAACTCCATCTATTTGATATTGATTAGAATAAGGAGTTTCAATCTTACTATACTCCTATTAGAATATGGCTTTATAAGCCTATAAATAGACATAGTCTATTCCTCTTGTAATTGATTCGAATTCGACATAGTGAATTTTCTTCTCCTCTGCCCGTGGTTTTTTCCCGAAAGGGTTTCTACGTAAAATCTGTGTGTTCTTTAAATTTTTATTTCTCTTTTCTTTGCGATATATTTGTCATTACCGACGTTATATTTTTCACAATCCCAAATTTTACCCTAAATAAAACAATTTAAGCATATGATATTCATTAACTTAGCCTAATATAAATACAATACTATTTGAAATACATGCTCTATTATATACGATTGATATTTGTAACCCATTCCATATAACAAATATAAATAAAATTTTAATAAAATTTATGGACACCCTAGACTTACATTCATTTAGACGACATTTAGGCAACTTGATTTCCATTATAACATCAATTTATTCCTGCTCACTTACAAGATAATTAAGTAGCAACAAACTTCGTTTCAAACAATCATAATGAATTGTTCTAAACATCAATTTGGACAGTTTCATCGTGTACAAACCGAGCTGCAAAAACATTCATTCTAGACATCATTTTATTGCCTTCAAAAGATCAATTCAAATTTTGTTTTTCTAGTAATTCCATTCGTCTAGGGTTGTTGGTAGAACATTAACGATATTCAATAAAAATATTTAACGGTCAATACCACATTTAAAAGTGTTTAAAAAATGGGACAACATTTTCGTCATAATAGTCGAATCAACATATTAATGTAACCATCATCGATTTTAACATTTTAAACTTCAAATAGCATTAACAAACCACCCATCTCAAATAAACCAACCTTACAAATATAGTAACCAAATTGCTTAAACATAAATCAATTGGGCATTATTAATTCAATAAAACTACCTACAGCTTGCTTAATTACCAACCGACAACACCTTTCAAAAGCAAATAGGATGGCATGATAATTCAACATTTGGCAGCATTATATACGCCATATACGCCATCAATTTCAAATTTAAAGAAATGATCAAGAAATTTCCAGCCGAATCTATTAGAAGGATGTGAACTTACCTAGCATGTAAACAAAAAATTTCAAGTAAACCTACTCTTAGCGACACTCAATTTACATATTAGCGGCACATTATCAATATTATACATTTTAATCAAAGCATCAAAGCATAATAAATTATAATTATAAACTCATCCGCTTTAAGATATCACAATTTCATTATTAAAATCGATTAATTTACGGAAATTAATCCACTTCAGATAATGGACAGCATAAAAACTTACATTTTAATCATTGTACAAAAGCAGAACATCTTAATTTTAACTATGGAATCTTTTAATTGCAGCTTACTACATTAATTTTTTTTTATTCAATTCCAAGCACAGAACATCTTAATTGTAGCTATGACAGCTTAGGACATTAATATTTAATCAATTCTAGCAGCAGGACATCTTAATTTCATAACAATAAGTTATATTCGGACAACATGCATGGGGTTTGCATGTCACGGTAGCTCACTCAATAACTAACAATCATCAAGATATTTCCCTCAGTTTTCTTCACACTTAACAGCATAAGAGTACAACCAAGAAATGAATTAAACTCACACCATAATCCAACAACAGCCATTTTACACAACCATTTCTTCAAATTTCCAACAAGATTACTTGCTTCTAACCGAAAATCAACAGCAGCTAATTGACAATTTATTCATAAAATTCAGACAACTTAATTGAAGTCACCAACTAGTTTAATTCAACTTGGAAATTAACTAAACGAGTAAGTGTACAATTCAAGGGAAACTTACCACGTTATCTTATTTCTTTTTATTAACCGAAATCCTAAGTGCAGCTCCAACAAATTTCAACCAAAGCAAGCACAATAGTTCATTATAATAAATAGAAAATTTAAAGTTTGGAGTTAGGGATCTCACCAAAATATTTTTCCCACACTAGTTTATATTTCCCTTTTGCCGTTTGGTCCTTCCGCCTTTTTGCTAGCAAGCTTCAGACTTCCACTTCAGCAACTTCATTCCTTCCTTTCCACCCCCATACAGTCGTATCTCCCTTTAGTACTTTCACACTAGTCGCATCTCCCATGGTAGAAAAAAAAAGAAAGAAAATTTCCTTTGTTTTGTCTGTCCACCAGCTCCCCCACTTTCCATTATTTTTATTTATTATTATTTCTTTAAATTTTTAAACCGAATTATGACGAAAACACCTACTTACCGTCCACTATTATTTATAAAGTGATATAATTGCCACTTTAGTCCTTGTTCCATCTCTAATTAATAAAATTTCATAATAATCAAACTTTTACCTCTTTTACAATTTAGTCCTTGTACCTTAACTAATCCAGAATTTAGCAAAATTACAAATTCAAAATTCAATTCACTTGTATATAAATTCGTAAATATTTAATAAAAATATTTATGAGTTCGATTTTCAAAAAAAAAAAGTTTTGAAACCTTATTTTTTGTTACCACTAATTTGACTCTTAATACAAGAATTTCTACGAGACTTTTACCTATTTTTTACTCCCATTCCTATAAATATTGGACATTTTCTTTAACAATTTTTATCTATACAACCACAGATCATCAATAAATCAAATATAATTTTGAAAAAGAACGATCACCTAACTATAATTTTATCACTAATTATAAAAAATTATAAAATAATCACTTTATTATTCAATTTTCCTAATACATATTAAAGAAAAAATAAAAGATTATTTTTACCTTTTTCATAAATAAAAAAACTTTTATTAATTAAATCACCATTTTATAAACTTATAGAGTTGACTTAAAAAGCATAGTTTCGCAACTACTAGGTAATTTACCCTTTTAAAAAATAAAGAAAATTATTAATTTTTAACGCCTCAAAATATATAATCTTTACTGTCACAGAATCTCATTCGTTGCATCCACACACATGTGAAGAGAGAGAAAGAGCTTTTACTTTAAGCATAATCGCAACGACTTTGTCAGTCTACTTTTTAATTTGGCATGACAATTAGTACAATACCAATTTACATCCAATTGACCCCAACCTACTCCAAAATATTACAAAACACCACTGAACTCTTTTTTTATGTATAAATTAATTTAGATTAATATTTGCTTATTCACGTTGACTAGAAGACCAGTCCATTCCCGCGGCAGGAGACATATTCTCCTGCATTGCGGGTTGAGTGTGTCGGTGCTCCCCTTCGTACGTTACAATCAACATTGACGGATCATCAGGGGCTCGCTCCACGTGTTTCCTCGCGGGGCACCCTCTAAAGCTACTGCACTTGTAATATCCTCTAGAAAATAAGTCAAACACAAATTATCAACCGTTTGATCTAATGATACGAAGTTGCATATTGAAAAAGGAAAAACAGCAGGATACCGCGGGAATGGGGAGCCTTTGATTGGCTTTTGCCCGTATTTCCTCCATGAATACTCGTCTGGTGGAATATCGGCGATCTTCGAACTTATGGCAGGAACCCTTATTACTTTCTTCACCCTATTTTTCCTGAAAATTATTCATGTAACCAATACACAAACCATAAGCAATAATTTGACCTAAAATAATAAAGTGGAGTAGGATTCCCTATCATGCACCACCAGTGCTATGGGTCCCCCCCCCCCCCCTTTCTTTTTTATTTTATCTTTTTTGCCATAAAGGGAACCGTATATTCAACCAAAAAGAAAAGTCAAACTTGAAAAGCATCTCATAAGACAAAATAGTTGTAATACCGAGGGTCAGAAATTTGAATGCCACTCCCAATTAAAATTACAGCTTTTGTCGTTATCACGCGCGCTCTATCATTTAATATGCCTAAACTGTTCAACAATCCCCCAGGCTTTGACCAATAATTCGCCCCACGATCTACATGATATTGATTCCAGCTAAACTCGGCCGGTTTCAAAGCAACTCGACTCGAGTTAACTCATTAAGTTACTTTAAATTATTCGACTTTGAATTTTGTTTACGGTATCCCATTAAAGTCAAAAACCTAAACTGACGGTTAAAATATGCCATGAATTGGAGGATAAAACTAGGAAAACAATATTATATACCTTCGCTTTGAGCAATGACACTTGCTGTTGCCGGAGCCAGATATCTTGCCGGAAACGTTATCGGAGTGGTCATGTTCATGGCATCTCTTCTTGAACGGTGTCGACGATAGCGGCGGCTTTCCCGTCGAAACGGCCAGTGCCGGCGCCAAGAATAGAGATGATCCCTGCTTCCCGTTCGAGACGCTGCCGTCTCCGGTGATGGCAGAAGACATAAACGAAGAGTTAGAGGAAACGCTAAAGCTTTCTTTTGTGAACTCCAACTCGGTACTTTTGCCGTTGGAGCCAAACAAATTAGGTTTTGTGAAGTCCAGAGTCAAACTCTGCGGCTGAGATTGAACGAAGCTAGAAGGACTGACAACCGAAGTACCGACCAGCGCCGTATTTATGGTCGCCGGCGTTGAGATCGCAGCAGAAGTTAGAGTTAGATTATTTTGAGAATTCGGAACAGAGAGAGAAGCAGAGGATGATGTCGAGGGGGAAGATGAGGAAGAAAGGGGTTGAATCGGCCCGCGTCTGAACCGGGCGTGACCGGTTCTGTTGAGAAGTGAAATGACCTTTTTGAATTTAGAGACGGTGAGATCGGCGAGGTCGGTGCAGTCGACGTTGTTGGACTGGTGAGAAAGGAGACGGATCAGGTGTTCCATGACCTTCAAGCCTTGCGATGCAGCCTCTTGTACCGCCATCTGATCATCCATCTTCGGAGAACTCATCAGATCCACCGCCATTTTGAGGTTAAAGAAACAGAAACGAAGCTTTGCAGGGAAGGTAACTTGAGAGGTCAGCAAGTCATTGAAGTCTGAGAAAAAGGAGCGGAAGAAGATGAAAAGCAAAGAGTTAGAGATGAGGGAGGAACAAGGGTTGATTATAAAGGTTGAACGATGACCGGGTGACCGGGTAATAGATATGATGGGAATTCATAGTGGGGTTTTAATCCAACGGCTAAGATTGATTTTAAGAATTTCATGGAGAAAGCATTGATAATTGTTAGGTCTAAATTCTGTTCTCAGTCCCTGTACTAATTACACATATTAAATTTAATCTCTAGTTTTACTTTGTAATTTAATAATTGAAGTACAATCTAAAAACTTCAATTAAACTGGCTTATATAGCATTTTTGTAAAATAAAGTTGATTCTATGGACAATATAAAGCCACCCAAAATCTATGGTTCATTATATATATTTAAATTCAGACTCAAAACCTTATAATTTTAAATTTAATACCTAATCCAATTTAAAAATATTTTTTTAATAATAATCATCAATTCAACTTGAATTATTAATTTAGAGTAGATTTTTTAGATTAAAAGGAAAGAGATTTGAAATTGAAATGTGGAAAGAGAAGAGAGAGCAAGACCAAAATTAAACCTAATTGCTTTTGTATCGTATTGTTGTTGTTTTTCTTGGAAGTTTTGGACCCAAGGCGAGGAGAAAATGATGTAAGATTTGGTTTTGGTCCAAAGGAATAAATGAGGGGTTTGAAATAACTCATCAACAACGTTGACGATGACCATATAAAGTAGAAACTCTCACTATTACTAATCAAACCCAACAAGCATAGTTATGTTTAGGTTTCTTTTGTATTCGTTTTATTTCGAAGGAGTTTTTCCTCCTTAGGCATGGAGAAGAGGAGTCGTTATGTACCATACTTCATTTTGATTTTGCTTTCTTGACATGCAAATATTTGTAGGCATGGATTGAGGTTTGATTGAACTCTTGGGGTGATGGGTGAAGTCAATTTTAGTTTTTATATTATCCAAAAGGAATGGCAAAATTAAATCAATTTTCATATTAGACGAAAACAAAACTTGAATGGATGATATCTAGAAACATTAGTGGTAGTTTTTTTTTTTTTTTTTTTTTTTGGTAAATGTCTTAAGCCAATCAAATCTGTTGATAAAAAGTTGAAATTTTGAGATATTGAAGGTTAAATTTAAACAAATTTTACATGAAAAAGAATTTCAAAGACAGGCTCAAAGCTGACTAAAAGTCGGGAATCACGTGTAGTCCTTCCCTTTTTATTAATATAAAACAGTTGACCAACTTTTTTTTTTTATTTTTTCTACAAAACCGGATGGTGACGGTTATTCTTTTCTTAACCCTTCGATTATTCCACCGCGAATCTAACGATTGTTTAGCTCATGACAGAGTTGACTACGTATTAATTCCTTCTTTAAGAGCCTCGAGGGACTATTAAGTTAGCCACGTGGCATCACTTTTAATGAGTCATGAAATATTAGCCGGTACCCATGGAAGAAAATGGACCGAGTCCCTCCCTACCGTCTTTCACACTGCTTATCTCACTTCATTATTATTTTTGGTGAGATTGAAAATAATAATAATAATAATAATAAAAGTATTCAATGAGATATATATTTGGATTAAGACAGAGAAATAGAAATGACTATTAAAAGTATTATATTAACTTGAATAATATATATTATAATTGTTTGCCAAAAATAATATAATATTTTTAAACATAATTAAGATTATATTTATATTAAAAATATATCATTTCTGAAAATTATCTTCATCCCGATCTTATATTTCAACATTGTTTCCTAATTGAAAATCATTGCATTTCTATAAAATGCAATTAGATTTACAACATTGAGATCAAATAAAAATGATAAAATAAAGTGTAATTATGATTAAGTTAATCACAGGTGTCCGGCAGTTAAATATTTGTATCTACTATATTTAAAATATTCGAATTTTAGTATTATTTTCATCTCAAATATTTAAAATTAAAAAAATATAAAATTTCATTAGCCATGCAGTTAAAACATTGTTTGGTTTTTTTTAAACTGCTTTCATAAGCGATGCTAAATAGATTGTTTTTAAGTTAATCAAATGTAAAAGCACTTATTTTTCATTTTTGCATTTGAGAAATGCATGCTTTTGCTTTTTAAAGCCAAATCATAATTTTAACAATTATTTATATATTTAATGTATTTTATGAATTATTTAAATTATATATAAAAAAAATTTATTGAAACTATTTCAAATACATAACTTGTTGGGATCTAGTGAAGTCATATTGCTAGATGAACTTGTAATTTTTCAAATAAATTACCTTAATAAAATTTTATTATCGTCATTAATATTTTTGGTAGAATGTCCTCGACGATTTTTGCGCACAAAGTAAAATGAAAACAAATATTAACTCTTTAATTATCTAATATTTAATTAATATTAAGTTATATTATATGATTGTATCATAATACAATAAGATAACTTATATTAATAGATAATATAAATAGTTGATAATCTAATTAAAAATTAGAAGTCTGTGATTCAGGTTATCAAGTTGAATTGCTCCACCAGTTTTTTTAAATGATAAATGAGATTAGATTCCTAATTTATATTTTATACATTTAAAAAGAAATTGTGAAATCCAATATAGTATTCAGACAATGCTTAAAATTGATCACTTGTATTGAAATTTTAAATTTTTCATTGGAAGTTTTAAAATGCTAAGCGCGTAGTGTTTCCAAATTAATTAAATCGCTCAAAAAGTCGTCCTTCATTACAATATTACTCCTAAATCTTCAAATTTCCTCCACCATATTTTATAACAAATATAGAAAACGATAAAAATTAAAAATAAGAAAAACATTATTAAAGAAATTACATATTTATTTGATGTCTACGCATTTTTAGAAAAAAATCCAGTCAAAATTAGACTTTGAGATTTTTGTATTCATGATTTGTTTCTATGTCACAATATATAATAACATAATTAATTAAAATTACTTCCACATCACAAAATCTAATGCTTATTTTCAATTCCCAATCCATTAAAAGGTTGTGCAAGATTGAGCAGTGCTAGAAGAAATATTACAATTAATAACACACCTTATTATGCTTATATAGTTCGACTTCTGTATATCTACGGGTATTGTTCAAAGAGATAATCTTTTTTTTCTTAATCTCGTACAACAAGTTATTTAAGTCCTAACACACCTAGATTTAGCAATTTTACTTTTGTACTTAAAAATCTAAATCACTTGTTTACTCATAAAAATGCACTCTCAAAGATAAATTCCTAATGAATATATAAATTCAAAGAACTCTTAAGCCTTTAAACTTACACAAGCATTTAATATATAAGAGTCTTAGGCTTGCTAAGGTAAAGACCAATTAAAATCAAGAATCCACTAAAATAACTTTATAAAAATGCTTTACAATTATCGTCATAAAGTTTAGAATAAATCAAATATCTCCTAAGTAAATCTTTACATCAATCAAGCCAATCTCGATAAAATAAGAGATTTGATTTGCTTGATCCAGTCTTCAATATATGTTTCTTAAAAAGGTTAATCTTCAAAAATAGGTTGCACACATCCAAAATAACAATAAAGATTACAACCCAAATATTTTGTTTACAAAAAATGACAACTCCAAATATTTAAAGTTATGAGGTTGAGTAGTGCCAAACACAGTGCGCATTGTTCTTGGCACTCCTTCCATAACTGCCTCAACAATCAAATCTCTATCAAGGTTGAACAAGCCTTATGTATTTAGAGCACGAATTCAACTTTACTAAGTAAAGTTTAATCTATCATGATTTTTCTAAATCTCATAAATTTATTTCACTTTTTATAAGGATACAAATTGAGATAAATCTTCATAAAGTCAACCCATATTATCTTACATTGCACTTCTCAGTATATAAGATAGGTAGACCACATAAGAATCCTTGAAAGTAACATTGCTTGATTCAATCTCTTCTCCAATAAACACGAGATTGGTTGTACAAAATCCATAAAAAAATGCAAGTAAACAACCAAAAGATTTTGGTTAAACATGCCAACAAATAAGACAAGTTACAACATTTGCACAGTGCCAAGTATAGTGATCACTACAGTCAAAACTTACCTCAACAATTATGAAAAATGAAAAAATAGTTCATCTATTTTAACTTGCTAGAGTTTGGTCTCCTATTTTAGTAAAACCAATGAGCTAGTTATGTTTAGGGTAATTACCTATAATTGAATTTTTTTTGGAGGGGGTTAAAATATAAAATTGGTACTCGAACTTGTCCATGTCTCCGAGACTGGTATTTATGATTTTTTGTCCTAAATTGGCACCCGAACTTTTTTTCTGTCTACTATATTGGTACTTGAGACTAATGACGTTAATTTTTGCTGACGTGGCAACGTTAACCAATAGCACACCGCCATGTGGCATCCTACTGTACTTTTTTTCTTTTTCTTTTCCCTCATTTTCTTCTCTTTTTTTTTTTTCTTCTTTTTCTTTTTTTGGCTTCATCTTTCTTCTTTTAAGAACCCCAAAAATTTTCCCTCACTTTCTCATCATCCAAGCATGTAACACTGTCGACCCGACCAATCTATCAGATTCGAATCCCAGGTGTTATGCCTTATACAGATTTAACTTAAAACTTTTTCTTTCTTATTCATTAATGTAAACGTCTTTCTATGAATGTAACAGAATCTCTTATTGGCGTATATTACAAGGTTACATTTACATTTCCCCTATATACAGACTACTATCTATGACTACTATAGAGTTTCTTGTAAAAATACAATGTATAGTTATTACTTTGACTCAATAAAACTTCAAACTTTTCTACTTTATCTCTTAGTCTATTGGATATACTTTGGGATACTACTTAATGAACTTATGCCCAGACTCGAACAAGCCATTTACCTTCCTCTGTATGCATAACAGCCCAACGCGTCACTTCCTTAGCGTAACCGTGGCATCGTCTCTTTGCGTACATTCCTTTGCAGACTTGAAAATAGAAACAATTTTTGTAAGTTCTCGAGAACTTAGTGAGTTAAACCTCATAATACTTTTTGCATTCATTCTACGTTGCATATGTTATTTTGCACATCCTTGGGGCATTTCTTGACATTTTTTCCTTCTTTGACGGGTACAATATTCAGGCTACAATCTTTCTCTCTTCAAAACCATTTCCTATCTCTTGAGAGTACTATACTTAACATTTCTTTACTTTTTATAACATTTCTTAAATCTTACACTATTATCATACTTAATATCTTTTTCCATACTTACTAGTCTTATCATTTTCTCCAGGCGAGGTAGACTACGCCCAATACTTAACTCAGAATTTGCGCATATCTTCCTTACTTCAGTGCACACTCTATAGATACTTTCAATACATAACCTTACCTTGCCTCGCCACGTACTCTGGCGCACACTAGTCACATCTCTTGTAACTATATGGGGTTCACCATCCATTCGATGTCCGCCTAAAGACATTGTCTTCAGATGGTCACCACGAGACTCATTCTTCATATTTTGCCACAAAGGCGTTCTTTTCCAAAGATAGCCACAAAGGATTTCCTTTCAGAGCCTCGCCACGAAGGCATCCTTTTAACAGAGTTTGCCACAAGGCATTCATTTAACTGAGATAGCCACAAAGGCATCATTTTAACTGAGATAGCCATAAAGGCTTCCTTTAACAAAGATCGTCACAAAGACTTTCTTTAACAGAGATTACTACAAAGGATTCCTTTAACAAATATCACCACAAAGACTTCCTTTTAATAGAGATTGCCACAAAGGCGTCCTTTTAACAGAGATTGCCATAAAGGTGTCCTTTCAAAGATAGCCACAAAGGCTCACTTGTACGAAAATTGGTGTTTTTGACAATAGGGATTCGCTTAAACTCACTATCATGAGGTTTGCCCCTCATCATTTGGTACTCTCCCAACCGTCTTTTAAATATTTTTCATATGATGTCATAGCACAACCATGGTCTTACACTAAATGGTCTTCAGAGTCCCATGGACTTTTCCTTTCAGAGATTTGTGTTTTTAGCCCGATGAACCCCTTTAGACGATTCCGAATATAGACACAAAGACTTCGCATAGAGTCATAGTTGATAGGCTCATTCAATCTGACTTACTCATGATAGACTCTTTCACAACAAACTTGTTCATATCCATATTCCATACGAATCATCCAGCTCTAAACACTATACATTCTTACAAAATCATCGCATTATACATTTCTCACAAAATCATCACATCATACATTCTTAGTCATTTTCATATAAGGTTTTAACACATATAATACATTTGCAAGAGTTGGCTTAGGGACTCACCTAACTTGCGTCTTTAACAACTCTAAACACTAAATCCGGGCTTCTATCGAGTAGATCAGCAATCCCTTTACAAGGGGCATCTTAAAGCCTAGATCCATATCTTCAACTCAGCTTGAAGGATGAGAAGAATTCTCTTCGTTTCTCCTCTTTTTATAAACAGAGATTACTTCTTGAAGAAGACAGAGAAAGGTCTCCCATTTCTTACCTAGGTTACCTTGATATTTTACCTTTATCCTTATGGATATTTGACAGACGTCCCAACCCTTACAACCCACCAGATAAATTCTCAACAGTTGTAAAGAGACGTGTATGGGAATACATATATTTTCATAACATGCCTTTAGGCCTTAACCATCCATTGTCCTCAGTCATTACGTAAAAGCATAACTGGTATCTTAACAAATCACACTTGGTGCGTCATGCCTTCTTAGTGACGACCCTATTATTCGAGTTTCCTTAATACCTTACTAGGCTTTTTCTTCCTAATAATTTATTCCTTTCTAAGGTAATTTTTTGACATAGTTCAAAATTGGTTATGCGCCCACTTAACACGCCAAGAGCATCATTGGGGCGAACAACTCTTTACCATTTGGAGTAATACTTAGTTTACTTATTAAGTTCAGGGCTCACCCAAACAACGAGTGTTACCCTACTTTTAAGGAAATCTTATTCAAACATCGTGGTCTTATTCTTAGCTTAAAGGAGTACCCCACCTTTCTTCTAGTCCTATTATCTCAAGAAAAAGAAGAGATAAGATATTTTCTTCATACCTTATCTTAAACACTTAACTCAACCCAAGTCTTTATTGAAACTTGTTAAACATCACGTCAGTCATTCGGTGGTATTACCCCAATCTACAATTTCCAAGAAAACTAATAGAGTACTTACCTTTGGTCCTTAACTATCTTGGTTCTCGTTTGGTTGGTTCCTAACTATTGTTCCTTCCATCTTAACTGGCTCAAAGCCAACCTTATAGGATAATCTACACTACAGACATAAACTCGCATCATAAAGACTTTTCCCTTATCCATAATGGAGTTTGCCCACTCTATGTGCCATGAAAGCTTTTGAGAGAATCATTCCTTACCAAAGAGACTTCTTGATCACTATGTGCCAACCTAATGTTCACCAACATCAAGGTGTTACAAACATGCTTCAAGGGTTCTTATACTTAGTCTAGTTCTAACACTATACATATTCGAAATTTATCTCACCCGTCTTGTTTCCCTAAACAACATCCAGACATTAAGGCTTTGTCAGGCGGGGTGTTACAAATTAATTTAAGTTGAAAAGCTTTGTTAATTTATCAAATTGTTAAACTAATACCAAAAAAAATTGCAATTGTAACAACCCATTTTTAGAGAAATCGGAACAGTGGTTTCGGAACCACAAATCTGATTCCGAAAATAAAATTTATTTTAATATTATTTTATGGTCTATAATATGATAATAATGTTGTGTGAAAATTTCGTAAAGAAATTTTATCGATTACATGCTTAAATTGATAAATGACCAAATTACACAAGGTGCAAAAGTTGAGTTCTAATAGCTAAAGGGATTAAATAGCTATGGAAATTTAAATTTGAGGTCCTTATATGGTAATTAGACCATTAAAAATACTTATTCATTAAAGATGATGATTCATCCATGGAAAATAAAATTAAAGAAAAGGACAAAATTGGAAGAATAAAAAATAAATGTGATAAATAAGAAAATAAGAAAATATCATCATTTATCATCATCTTCCCCAAATATGTTGCATGGAAACCCTAATAAAGAGAAATCAAGCTTTCTTGGTCAAATTAGGTAAGTATTCAAGCCCCGTTTTTAGTAATTCTTATAATTTTTAGATTGGGGTAACTTAATCTATTTATTTTGGGGATCAATTTAAAAAGATATCAAAGCATAGAATTTTTACCATGGATGAATATGCTGAAATTATGAAATTTATGGTAGAAAATGAAAGGTTGTTGATAGATAAACAACTTTTACAAAGTGAATTTTGATGAAAACTTGATTTAGGGACTAAATTGTAAAAATGAGAAATCCATGCAAAAAATTTTGATTTTTATGAAATATATGGGCTGTAAATATTACATGAAAAATTTAGTTAGGTTCGGAACAAGGATTAAATTATATGAATTTTATTGTCCGAGTCTAAGGACGAAATCGTCATTTATTAAAAGTTTAGGGGCAAAATGGTAATTTTGCCTAAAGTGTAAATTGGACTAAATTGAGTATGAGTTACATTAAATTGATGTTAAATTTACTTGTATAGATCCGAATAAACTGAATATGGAGTTAGAAAGAGGAAAGAAGAAAATGTCGGATTAGTAGACTTTATGTACACGAACACTTATTGAGGTAAGTTCGTATAACTAAATTGTATATGTTTATATGCTTGAATTGAATGTTGTGTATGTAAATTGTATAAATGCCATAATTATGTGAAATGATCACATATTCGTTAAAGCCCGATAAATGAAAGTGCCTGAAATAAATGATAATACCTGATAAGTGATAAATGATAAAAATGTTACTTTTATGCTTGAGTTGAATGTGAACATTTGAATTGCATAAATGCATAAATATATGAGATTGATCACATACCCGACAATTGCCTGATAAATGTCAAATTCCGTTTAAATAAATGAAAAATTGATGGATATGTGATTTCCGGAAATGAATGAGGTCCTGCATTTGTTGCTGATGGGATTTAGCTCGGACGAGTAATCTTATTGACCTCATTACAGATAGGATATAGCCCGGACGGGTAATCCTGATATAATCCCTCTTGAGCATATGTTACAATTAGGATTTAGCCTGGACTGGTAATCCTAATTGAGCTCTTCTGAGCATATGTTACAGAAAGGATTTAGCCTGGACTGGTAATCCTGTTATATGATATGTGGCTCAAGAGTGTGTTTCCTGATTAAGTGCCCTAATGGGTACTCCTGAATATGAATTGACAATTTTACTGATTTGTATACTTTGTGTGTACTACCTGATATCCATCGATATTTTTAATAATTCAACGGGTAAAATCCTAACATGAAAAGAAATGGGTTTTTACATGTATCTGCCTGAATTACATGAAAATGATGTTATATGAAATATGGAAGTATGAAATTATGATATACGAACATGGAAATTTTTTTGATGAATACATTCATCTATGAGAATAGATTTGTACATCTCGAGTGTATTATATGTGTAATTATCAATATTTCAGTTGAATAATAAGCAAAGTTCTGACATGAAATATACTAAAACTCGAGATGAATTATTATAGAATGTACCCGAAAAATATGGAAATAATTTGTATATATGTTATATGAATACATGATGTGGAAAACATATGTGTATAAGAATCCTAATATTGTTGAGCTCATATATGTCTTTCTTGATGCTTATTTGAATTAAGTTACTAACAAGGGTGATGAGAATATGTGTTAGGGCTTGAGATCGAATGGTTGATTGTGGTTTACATGTTTATTTTTAATATGAACAGTTGGTAAGTTAATTATCAAGTTATACGAACTTACTAAGCATTATGTGCTTACTCTGTTTTATTTGTTCCCTGTTCTATTGTAAATCGGAAGCTCGTTGGATTGGAAGCTCGACAGAGATCACTCACACTATACATCGACTCTGTAACAACCTGGTTTAGACCCTAGTTAGAACAGTGGTTTTGGGACCACAAATTTGAGATCAGAAAATATTTTAATATTATTTTTAGTGTTTACAGTATGTGATTAAGCATGTGTTCTATGTGAAAATTTTATCGTTTGTGTGTCAATTTGCGAAAAAAGACTTAATCGCATAAAATGCAAAAGCTGTGTGCTAGTTGTTAAAAGTGCTTAATTGTCATGTCTTATTAAATGAAAGGTCCTTATGTTGATATTAGACCATTGATAGTGGATTTTGACATAAAAGGCCATTAAATGAATGAATATATAATGTTTTCATTAAGGGTAAAATGGTAAAACATGAATTAATGAATAATAAATAAAACAAAACATAAATTAAAGGCCACTATCATGTTCATCTTTTCGAAATTACTAAGGAAAAAGAAAAGAAAAAGAGAGCTAGGGTTCGGCCATTGATAAGCATAATTGAGATCAAGAAAAGAGGAATTCAGATTTAGATCGAGGCAAGAACAAGGTGCTCGATTAATCGACTTGTATCATGTTTCTACGTTCGAGGTAAGTTTGTGTATAATACAAATTGTTTAAACAATGTTTAATTATAATGAAATGAATGGAAATATGATTGTTGAGTTAGAAATGTGAAATGAGAAATCAAAGAAATGTAGCACTATGTGTGCGTAAATATAATGGTTACTACGATGAATTGCACTAAGTGTGCGAGATGAAGAAGTGTATTTGATATGCACTCGCCTCGGTGATGGTTCGAGTCATATGGTTTACCCAATCGTAAATTGAGTAAGTTGAAGGCTTTTTAAGAAACGGTTAAAGAAAGAAGTGATTTAGGCTCGAATAGGTTCAATGGATTTATGGAACGATTCGGGAAATGATGAAGGAAATTTGGCTAAGGATTCAAGTTCGAACTAACACAATAAAGGTGTGATAACCCGAGACTTATATGAATACTTAGGTTGGGAAAATGTCGATAGGATAGTAAGGTAGGTGAATAAGACCTCGACCCGCTATCAAAGATGATAGGAACCTCGGTATAACTTGAATGCCACACTTTGGGTGCAAAGTGATAAGTTCAGAATAACAAAGACAGGTTGACGCCACAAGGGTTACTTGATAAGTCAGATGAGTCTTTGGAGAACAATGAGAGTTGAAAACAAACTCACAAAGTAAATAAAGTTTACAAAATTGTTCATTAGCCTTCACAAGTGAATTACATAACATATTTATAGGCTTAGCTAGGCTAGCGAATGGTCTCTTGATTTTTAGGAAATTTCCTAGCAACTTCCTAGACTTATTCTAGAATAATTTAGCTTGAAATCTGAAAAGTAAGCTTCTAGAATGGGATGGTTCAGCTGGCCATTGATGGAGATTAGTCTACATTTAGCCTTGGTGCTTTAAGATGCCTTAAATGCTTCTTTGGGGAGTGGGAAGTTCAGCCTTGAAAAAATTAATCACCAATCATGCTATTGGCCAAATGGTCACTTGGAAACACCAACCAGCAGCCTTTTGATGTTCACAAAATAGCACCAGCTAGACATTAACTCTTTGTCCATTGATTTCCATGAAAAGGCATATGAAAAAAGGAGAAATCAGCAGCCCATTAAATGGACGTCCCTTGCATGCTGAACATCTCCCCTTTTGCTGCACATTAAATCTGGCCAGCATGCCTCTTTTAATGCTGCTGTTGATCACGAAAAATGTGTCTTTAGTGGCTGCACACAATCATGCCGTCCACACATACATCCTAGACAAATTAAATGGCAGCATTTAAATAAAGTTGAGACACATTAATTCGGCTAAGACAAATTAATTAACAGCCACTAAGAAATTTGTCCTTAAGCTAGACAACTTAAAACTATGTCTTAAAACTAGACACATTTAATTTATGTCTTAACATAAGACAAATTAAAAACATGTACTAACACAAGACACATTTAATACTTAAAATTAAGATGTCCAGATTTATTTGATTTAATTATTTGAGCTGAATTTAACTAACACATTTAATTAAACTTATTCAAAATAAATGCATGAAGTAACACAAAATATGCAATGAGCTCATTATGCTAGCTAAGTACCGAATTGAGCTCCCTTGAGCTAGCACGAGCTAAATCAGCTTGTAGAAAAATGCACATCGAGCTATTTGAGCTGGCCACTTTATGTTTGGCCATTCCTTCAATCCAAACTCGCGCAATGTAGGATGTCACGGCTTCTTGAAATCTGTTGGTACGGGCTCGAGTAATTGGCCTCGATGGCAGCTCCATAGATTCGTCATCTATCTTCATGGGCGAGCTCACATCATCCCCCTTCTTCAAGGCGATTCGTTCTCGAATCGTCACCTACATCAAAAAGAGAGAGATCCACATTAAAACTTGCACTCACTCCATACTCACCCGATAAATCAATTTTGTAGACGTTATTGTTGATCCATTCCAACACTTGGAATGGACCATCACCCCTTGGTTGAAGCTTGGATTTCCTTTGCTCGGGAAACTTTTCTTTGCGCATGTGGATCCAAACCCAGTCACCAGGTTCAAATACGACTCGTTTGCGCCCCTTAGTTGCTCCTCTAACATATTGTTCAGTCCTCTTCTCGATATTATCCTTAACGTTTTTGTACAGTTGTTTAACAAACTCGGCCTTCTTTTTGCCATCTATATGCACTAGCTTATTAGCAGGCATAGGTGCCAAATCAAGAGGGGTAATAGGGTTAAAGCTATATACTACCTCAAAAGGAGAATATTTTGTGGCTAAACTCCAAAAGTGACTTAAGAACTTTGTGTCGCGATCGGAGACGATGGTTCAAGGAATCCCGTGCAACCTAACAACTTCCTTGAAAAATAGATTAGCAACGTTAGTAGATCATCATTTTTATTACAATGTATAAAATGAGCCATTTTTGAAAAACGGTCTACAACAACGAATATTGAATATTTCCCTCGTTTGGTTCTAGGCAAGCTCAGAACAAAGTCCATCGCAATATCAACCCATGATGCATCGGGAATAGGTAATAGGGTATACAAACCATGCAGTTTAATCATTAACTTCGCTTTCTTACAAGTGATGCATCGTTCACACTTCCTTATAACATTGCATTTCATCTTGGGCCAAAAGAAGTGCTCGTGTAATTGTGTTAAAGTTTTAGCAGCTCTGAAGTGGCCCATAAGTACACCACTATGGGTTTCATCAACAAGTATGTCTCGCACAGATCCTTGAGGCACGCAAAGCTTGCCTTCGTGAAAAAGATAACCTTCATGCTGAAAATACTTTTCATGTGCACCATGCAAGCAACACTTATAGACTTCACCAAAATCAACATCAGACATATAAATGTCATTTATAAACTCAAAACCAAGCAGTTTAGAACCCAACAAATTAACAAGTGCATACCTTCGCGATAATACGTCGGCTACAACGTTTTCCTGACCTTTTTTTATACTTGATCACATATGGAAACGACTCCAAATATTCCACCCACTTGGCATGACGTGTAACACCCCTTACCCGTATTCAAGCTGGAACTGGGTTTGAGGCATTACCTAACTAACTTTACTTAAACGTCTCGAATAGGGTTATAAAATTTTGATTAAACCCATCACTTGCACATACTCGGCTAAGAGGCCCTAAACATACCTCATAGAGTTTCAGAACTATTCCGGGAACTTTTATGAACTCAAGAAACCTTTCAACAAAATAGGGGCCACACGCTCGTGTTGGTTCAGGGACACATCCGTGTGCCCCTAAGACATGCCCGTGCCTTCCACCCGTGGTCGATTCTGACTAAGGTCACACGGCCTTGACATGCTCGTGGCCCTAGCCCGTGTGCCAAACCTTGTCATTCTAACTTATCCACACGGCCTATGCACACGTCCGTGTGCTTTCGCCATGTGACAATTTAAATCCCAAGTGCAAGGTGCAGACTTCGCACGGCCTGGGCATACGCCCATGTGCTAGCCGTGCCTTCCACACGGTCTAGACACACACCCGTGTGTCTACCCAAGTGGACATTTAGTAGGCTATATACCAAGCCCTTGCCACCCTTCGTTACACTGATACATATTCCAATTCAAAACAATACAACTCCTATACTAATGGTACATCTAAGAACTCATTCCAACATAAAAGGTAATAAAAAAGTATCTCTAGGAGCTAAAAAATATCAAGATATACAAAAGGACATATACTTCATTAAGCAATAGAACTTGCAAGAATTTTCCTAACTCATAAGGCCATTTACAAAATGACTTTTACAACTTACCTAGCCAACACTTTGACTAAAAATTACAACTTAACAAAATACCCAAGTCCTATACATGCTATACTCAAAATAAGTTTAAATTGTTATACCAAAGTGAAGTCGATAGTGTGATTCCTGAACTCCTACATCCACGTTCCTTGAGTTATCTTGGCAATACTACAAGGAAGAAGGATAATTAAAGGGGTAAGGATAAAGCTTAGTAAGTTTGCATGAAAATAAATAGCAATAATAAGCTCATAATATAATCCATACATGGCATTAACTAACCATACACAAGTCATAGGCTCCTGGCCATACTTACTTACAATTGCCCTTATTTAGCACATACCGTACCACACATCGTAATCGTTTCGTCGTGACTCATTCATGAGTACCTGTATTCACTCATTCACATGACTTTAGTGCAATTCTCATTTCTACTTCTAAACTCATCTACTTATCCCATTAATCACTAAAGATAGTCAAAAACTCATATTCATCGTCATTAATATAGGTACAAAGCCAATGCCACATCCCCGAGGTGGTCACTCCTAAATGCCAATGCCATAGCCCAGATATGGTCTTATATGGAGTCACTCCTAAATGCCAATGCCATAGAGTCACTCCTAAATGTCAATGCCATATCCCGGATATGGTCTTATATGGACTTTCACATCAAGTATCGATGTCATATCCTGAATACGGTCTTACACAATTCTCATATCTAATACCGAAGCCATATCCTGGATATGGTCTTATACGGGATTTCAACTCGGTGCTGAGGCCATGTCCCGAACATGGTCTTATACGGGACCTTATCTATTCCATATCTCGATGGTAGCATTTTCATATTCAATATAGTCCACTAGGACCTCAACATCTCATTCAATATCAATTTAGTAGAGCATCATGCATCAATAAGATACCAAGCATTCTCAATTATGCTAACATAATTATTGCATAAATCACATACAAACTTACCTCGATTTCAAAATAAGCTAACTCGTCGGCTTAGTCCAAGACTTTGTTCTTTCCCCGATCGAGGCAGATTCTCGGTTCTTCTTGCTCTATAATAGCAATTTAGCTCATTTTAATCACCACATTAATGAAAATATTTCAATAATCATGCTTAGGCAAAATTACTATTTTGCCCCTAGATTTTGGCAAAATGACCATTTTGCCCCTAGGCTCAGAAATTAATTCTAATAATATTTTTACCTTCAACAAGCCTAGGTGAACATTTAATACTCTTATAGCTATCATCAAAACTCAACATTTCATATAATTACTACAGATTTGTAACCTTTTCATCAAGGTTCAATTAGGTGTTTTTAAGACAACACCTTTCACAAAAGCTGTTCATCTAACAACTAAGACTCAATTTCTTCCATAAAAATGCAGCAAATAACTAAGATAGCTCTCATAGAAAAACTCTAAACTTTTTACCTTATTGCACAATAGTTCCCTCATTTGAAAGCTTAAGCTTTAGGGATCCCTAAAGTACAACTATTTTCAAGAAAAGATCACTAGAACACTTGTATGGATGAGAGCTTGCTGAAATTTTGAGCTTTCAGAAACCCCTATTTGCTTGCTATTTTCAGTGGAGAAGGATGAGCAAAAAGATGGACATCATCTTTTCTTTATTCTAATATTAAACTAACAATTTAATCCACCAAACACCACCAACTTTGACCAACTTGGTCAATTCTTGTCTCCTATGCTAGTCTATGGCCGGCCAAGCACATATTGGCGGTCTAATTACCTTTTAAAGACCTCCAATTGTCAATCTATGGCTATTTGGTACCTTCAGCTTATAGAATGGAACTTTCACACTTTATGCAATTTAGTCTTTTTTTCTCGATTAAACATGAAATCGCTAAAATTAAAGTACCAAAATTCTCATGTACATATACCATCATGCTCTAACTCCTAAAATGACATAAAAATAAATTTCTCTAATCTCGAATTAGTGATCTCGAGATCACTATTTCGACTAACCCCTAAATCGGGCTGTTACATGAAGTTTATTGAGCTTCGTTTGTCCATTGAGATGCTTTAAGGCCTTGTGGTACGAATGGGTTACAAATTCCTTCGGCCAGAGATAGTGTTGCCACGTGTCTAGGGCTCGGATCAACGCATACAATTCCTTGTCATATGTTGGATAATTCAACGTGGCCCCGTTGAGTTTTTCGCTAAAGTATGCGATAGGCCGTCCATCTTGCATTAAAACAGCGCCAATGCCAATGCCTGAAGCATCAGATTCAATCTAGAATGTCTTGTTAAAATTAGGTAAAGGCAACAATGGAGTGTTAGTTAGACATTCTTTAATTTTAATAAAGGCATTTTCTTGATCATCAGTCCAAACAAAGGGGGAGTTTTTCTTGATTATACCTGTCAAGGGCGATGCTAAAGAACTAAAGTTAGGCACAAACCTTCGGTAGAAGCTTTCCAACCTGTGAAAACTCCTTACTTGACTGATGCTAGTTGGACGCGGCCATTCATTGATTACCTTGACCTTTTCTTGAACAACTTCTAAACCACGGGCACTCATGACAAAACCTAAAAACACAACTTCATTAGTTCAAAAAGAACACTTTTTCAGGTTAGCATAAAGTACCTCTTTTCGCAACACTTCAAGTGCCGTATGCAAGTGTTGAACATGGTCTTCCAAAGTTTTGCTGTAAACCAGAATATCATCAAAATACACTACACAGAATTTTCCAATAAAATCACGTAAAACATGATTCATTAAACGCATGAAAGTACTAGAGGCATTTGTGAGACCGAATGGCATTACCAATCATTTGTACAAACCGTATTTAGTCTTAAATGCGGTCTTCTGCTCATCTCCCTCCCTCATACGAATTTGATGGTAGCCACTCTTTAAGTCAATCTTCGAGAAGAGTTGGGCTCCGCTGAATTCGTCAAGCATGTCGTCGAGGCGGGGAATAGGATGTCGGTATTTGATGGTGATTTTATTGATGGCGCGACAATCAATGCACATTCTCTATGAATTGTCTTTCTTAGGTACCAACAAGACCGGAGCCGTGCACAAACTTAGGCTTTCACGAATGTAGCCTTTTTCCATTAACTCGGCTACTTGCCTTTCCAATTCCTTCATTTCCTCGGGATTACTTCAATATGTCGATCTATTGGGAATTACCGCACCGGGCACGAAGTCGATTTGGTGCTTAATGCCTCGAATGGGAGGTAACCCGTTCGGCTCTTCGTCGGGAAATACATCTCCAAATTTCTGCAACAAGGAAACAATAGGAGTAGGCAAAGAAGTATCAATCTCGTTAGTTTCCAACAAACATTCTTTGTACATAAGTACAAGAATGGATTGTTTTGTCAACAACAATTTTTGAATCTCTCTTTTTCTTGCAAAAACACTCGTTCTTTCATTTTCACACTCTTTTTCTTTTTCTTTTACCACTCGTGTTTTTAACTCACTCTCCTCACCTTTTCTTCTCTTTTTCTTTTCAATCCTTTTGTTTTGCTCTTTTTCTTTTTCTCTCTCCATTGTTTCCTTCATTTTGAGTTGATCTTCATATACTTGCTTCAGTGTGAGAGGAGCTAATGTGACGTTTCTTCTGAGATGTTTAAATGAATACCGATTTGTGTAGCCATCATGAACTACCCGTCGGTCGAACTGCCAAGGACACCGAATAGAAGATATCCCGCGTGCATCGGTACAACGATGTAAACCACCTCGTCTTGGTGTTTGCCAATGGAAAATGCCACTTTAACTTGTTTCGTAACTTTGAGTTCACCTCCATCGTTTAACCATTGTAGCTTGTAAGGATTTGGATGCTTCGTAGTGGCTAAACCAAGTCTTTCAATGAGCAAGGAACTCACGACATTGGTGCAACTCCCTCTGTCGATTATCAAGATACACACCTTGCCTTGAATGTGGCAACGAGTGTGAAAGATGTTCTCTTGTTGTTGTTCTTCCTCGACTCCTTGAATATTCAAACTTCGCTTAACAACGAGTATTTCTCATTCGACGGGAAACTCAAGTTCTTCATCTTCCTCCGTGGGGATTTCAAGATCCTCCTCCCATTCATCTTCGGACTTGATCTCGCCATTTGACCGTACCACCATCACTCATTGGTTGGGATATTGATTAGAAATGTGGCCCCTTCCTTGACACTTGAAACACTTTATATTGCGAGAATGGTTCGGAACGACCTCGTTTTTATTCTTGCTAGTTTCACCACTTGGTTGGTTGGGCTTTGCAGCAACGAAAGGCTCTTTAGGCCGGATAGGAGCTTTGCTCGTTCCTTGAGTCCACTTATTGGAAGAAGTTGCTGGGTAAGTTTGAGTGGCTCTTTTCCGCTTCAATTACTTTTCAACCTTGATTGCCATGTGAACCATATCCATAACTTCAATGTAATGCTGAAGTTTGAAGATATTGGCAATATCTCGATTCAAGTCGTCTAAGAATCTCACCATCGTGGCTTCACGGTCTTCCTCCACGTCGACTCTTATCATAGCCATTTCCATTTCTTTGTAGTAGTCTTCGACGCTACGATTGCCTTGAGTGAGATTTTGCAGCCGCTGATATAAGTCTCGATGGTTTTAGGAGGGAACAAAGCGCTTCAGCATAACAATCTGCATTTTGACCCAAGTAGAGATAGGCCTCTCTCCATTCCTCCTTCAGCTAGTCACTAGTTGATCCCACCACATGATCGCATAGTCCAAAAATTCAATAGCCACTAGCTTCACCTTTTTGATCTCTGAGTAATTGTGGCACTTGAAGACGAGTTTTATTTTCTTTTCCCACTCCAAGTATGCTTCAGGATCATTCTTCCCTTGGAATGGAGGAATTGACATCTTAATATTTTTGAGAATGTCATCAGGACGGTCTCGATCTTTAGGGCCCCGATTTCGTTGGCCTCATTGATGTACACTTTGAACAGATGAAGGCTCACTTTCTGGATCACTTGCTTCGTAAGGATCGTGGATTGGATGCCTTCGCCATCGCCTTGCAACTTTCGGAGTTACCTCGCGTTGCTCTTGGGTTTCAACTCGAAATAGACGATCTTTGATTGGCTCAAGCTTTCGATCAAATAATCGCTCCATTTTTTGCATGATCACTTGTAGGGTGAGATCCGGCACTCCTCCTCCGACATTTCTTATAGGACGAAATTTGCCTCCCTCGTTTGGGTTTTTTTTTTGGACTTCGTGACATTTTGATACTTGTAATCACACAACAAACCTCACAAGTCACTCACTTCGGCTTTTATTTCTCTCGGATAGTCTCACCAATCTTTCTTGCCTTTTACCACTCGGTTTTCTCCTCTCGAAGTTCTTCGCAAACTAAATAGACGAATCAGTACCATTTGGGGTCGGCTTACAAAATTGATGTGGTTTGGTGGGGAATAATGTCAGGATTGGGGTAGGCTATCAAACAAAAAGGGAAAAGTCGAGTTTGAGTGTGGCATTTTGGGTAGAAGAGATGATGGTAAAAATTGATTTTGTTGATCGGGGTAGAAAAGATGAGAACAATCACAAATTTGCAAAACTTTCCCGATCTTTTTTTTATATTTTCGTATTTTTTTCAATTACAATATAATGAATACAAGGAGAATGGAATACAACTTGATGATTTTTTTTCAACAAGATACAATTCCGGGACTCTTGAAAATGTCGATACTTACTCAAATTTAACTAGCTCTGATACAAACTTGATACGAACTCGCCTCGGTGATGGTTCGAGTCGTATGGTTTACCCGATCGTAAATTGAGTAAGTTGAAGGTTTTTCAAGAAACGATTAAAGAAATAAGTGATTTAGGCTTGAATAGGTTCAATGGGATTATGGAAGGATTCGGGAAATGATGAAGGAAATTTGGCTAAGGATTCAAGTTCGAACTAACACAATAAAGGTGTGATAACCCGAGACTTATGTGAATACTTAAGTTGGAAAAATGTCAATAGGATAGTAAGGAAGGTGAATAAGACCTCAACCAGCTATCAAAGATGATAGGAACCTCGGTATAACTTGAACGCCACACTTTGGGTGCAAAGTGATATGTTCGAAATAACAAAGACGGGTTGACGCCAAAAGGGTTACTTGATAAGTCTTTTGAGAACAATGAGAGTTAAAAGCAAAATCACAAAGTAAATAAAGTTTATAAAATTGTTCATTAGCCTTCACAAGTGAATTACATAACATATTAATAGGCTTAGGTAGGCTAGTCGAATGGTCTCTTGACAGCTCCTTAAGCCTTAAGTTTTTTTAGGAAATTTCCTAGCAACTTCCTAGACTTATTCTAGAATAATTTAGCTTGAAATCTGAAAAGTGAGATTCTAGAATGGGATGGTTCGGCTGGCCATTGATGGAGACTAGTCTACATTTAACCTTGGTGCTTTAAAATGCCTTAAATGCTTCTTTCGGGAGCGGGACGTTCAACCTTGAAGAAATTAATCACCAATCATGTTGTTGGCCGAATGGTCACTTGGAAACACCAACCAGCAGCCTTTTGATTTTCACAAAATAGCATTAGCTGGACATTAACTCTTTGTCCGTTAATTTCCACGAAAAGGCATATGGAAAAAGGAGAAATCAGCAGCCCATTAAATGGACATCCCTTGCATGCTGAACAGCTCCCCTTTTGCTGCACATTAAATCCGGCCAACATGCCTTCTTTATTGCTGCTGTTGATCACGAAAAATGTGTCTTTAGTGGCTGCACACAATCATGCTGTCCACACATGCATCCTAGATAAATTAAATGGCAACAATTAAATAAAGTTGTGACACATTAGTTCAACTAAGACAAATTAATTAGCAGCCACTAATAAATTTGTCCTTAAGCTAGACAACTTAAAACTATGTCCTAAAACTAGACACATTTAATTTATGTCTTAACATAAGACAAATTAAAAACATGTACTAACATAAGACACATTTAATACTTAAAATTAAGATGTCTAGATTTATTTAATTTAATGATTTGAGCTGAATTTAACTAACACATTTAATTAAACTTATTCAAAATAAATGCATGAAGTAAAACAAAATATGCAATGAGCTCATTAAGCTAGCTAAGTGTCGAATTGAGCTCTCTTGAGCTAGCACGAGCTAAATCAGCTTGTAGAAAAGTGCACATCGAGCTATTTGAGTTGGCCACTTTATGTTTGGCCATTCCCTCGATCCAAACTCGCGCAATGTAGGATGCCATGGCTTCTTGAAATCTCTTGGCACGGACTCGAGTAATTGGCCCCGATGGCAGCTTCATAGATTCGGCATCTATCTTCATGGGCAAGCTCACATCAGTATTGGTTATAATAGTTGGCACTGTGTGTGCAATATTGAGATATCTTTGATTTAAAGTGATGGCACTAAGTGTGCAATACTATCGTAGCTTTGGCTAATTAAATGGCACTGAGTGTGCGAATTCATCGAACAGTATAAGAGGATTGAACGAATTATGGCTTCTTGCATTGAGCGGTAAATCTGATAAAAAAATACGAGATGGTACAGGTATGTACGGAACCTATGTGGTTGATGATATCGTGTATGATTTCGATGGATGATTATGTGAATGATTGATGAAGAGAATTGGTTTTAAAGGCATTATGAATGCTTGTGCATAAATCTATAGATGTGGTATGAAAGTGAGTAAGGGATATGAGTGAGATTAAATGATGATACAAATTGATCAATCTGTTAGTTAATTTTACATATTGAACTTGAATTGTTGAATTAATTGTGTTATATTACGAACTTACTAAGCTTTTAAGCTTACTGTGTAAAGTTTTTCTTTGTTTTACATTGTCATTAAAGCTAGCTTGGATCCGGGGATCGTCAGCGACTCAACCACACTATCGGCCATCTATTTTGGTACTTTTGGAAGTTGTATATTTGGTATATGGCATTTATAGGCTAGTGATTATGGAATGTTTTTGAGATGTATAGTTCTTGCCATGTGATATGGCTAGATAGTTAAATGACTTTTGTATGTGTTTTGGATATGTGAAAATGATAGTTATAAGGTGAATATGTGATGTTGTGTGAATGATCATTTTGGTATGTTTTGGTGATATGTAAGTGGTATGTTTCATGCTTGAATTGGTTGATGGGAATAATGGTTAAAATGTATGTTTTGGATGCATTTGAGATATGAATTTGGTATGGCTTGATGCTTGTATGAGTGACCCAAAATTTGGGTGGTAATTTGGCCTTGCAAATGGCCTATATTTGCCCATACGGTTGAGCACACAGGTATGTGTCTTGACCGTGTCTCTTAAGGTTGCATTTCGAAACAAGTCAGACTCGCACACGAGCCAGACACACGGGCGTGTGACGGGCGATGTGAATTAAGTCAGTGTTGCCCATAGGTCAAGCACACAGGCGTGTCTTCGACCGTGTGGACAAGTCAGTATGTATGCCCTGTTTTGCCACGGCTTGGGCACACGGGTATGTCTAAGGCCGTGTGAGGCACACAGCCTACCCACATGAGTGTGTGATCTTTGTAACTTTGAAAAATGTTTGATTTTCGAAAAAATTTTGTATGTGCTTGGTTTAGTCCCGACCCCTTCCTAATGCATGTTTAAGGTCTCGTAGACCTCTTAAAGGGACTCTATGTATAATATTTGTTATATTATGATGATAATGTATTTATGTTTGAGAAATGATTGTAAATGTTCCGTTATGTCCAGTAGCGCTTCTTAACCCTAGACTAGCGATGGTTACAGGTTAGGGGTGTTACAGACTCAATTTGATATATAAGGTAAAACAATTATGGTTATAATTGAATGTATAGGTTAAATTGGACAAGGAATGGCATGTAAATATTTATTAATGACTAGCTATTGGAATGGCTAGTAATGAACATGTTTTGGTGTTTATGTATAAAAGATTATATCATGGTATATGTTTGAAAATGATTGATTAATAGAAATCACAATGAGATAGGTATGAATGTGTAACAGTCCGGTTTAGACCCTAGTCAGAATAGTGGTTTCGGGAGCACAAATCCAAGTCAGAAAAATTTTTAAAAATTATTTTTCGTGCTTATAGTATGTGAATTAGCATGTGTGAAAGTTTCGTGATTTAATTTGCTCATTTTTGTGCTTAATTTGAGAAAAGGACTAAATTGTGTAAAATGTAAAAGTGTCTTGATAATTGTTAAAGTGTTTAAATGCCATGTTCTTTTAATATGAAGGCCTTAAAAGGGAAATATGCCATTTTAATGTGGCTTGGACGGCAATGGACATATGATAGTGGTATGTTAATGTTAATAATAAGGGTAAAATAGTAAAATGGTATATTAATATGTCAAATAAAATAAAAACATGAAAATAAAGCCATATTCATCATCTTGGTGCTGAATTATCAAAGAAAAAGAAGAAAGAAAACTAAGCTAGGTTTTGGCACTCATTTAGCTTGATTCAAGGTATGTTTTGCTTCGGTTTTTGATAATTTTTATGTTTTTGTAATCGTTGCTTCGTATTCTTCAAAACCCATGCTTCATTTTTGTGAATTGATGATGATTTTGAAATGTGTCATTGATGAATTCATGAGTTTTGTGATGTTTAATGATGAAATATGAAATATATGTGATAACTTAACATAGTTTGTTTTTAGATTTTTGATGAATTTGAGTAATTTAGACTTAATTGAAAAAATAATATTTTGAAGGGCTAAAATGTGAAATAAATGGAATGTGTGGATTTGTATGAGCATGGGTAATATTCAACCTAAGCATGGTATGTACAAATTTTATGTATTTTGTAATTTTGTTAAATAATGATTAAAATGTCAAAATGTGAAAATGTGAGGGCTAATTTGTAAATTGCCCTAAATATGTGTTCTTGGATTAAATTGAATGAATTGGTGAATAAATAAGTTAAATTTGAATATGTATAGATCAAGAACCAAAGAAAACAGATTTAGATTACGGAAAGTCGAAAGTGATCAAATAGTCGAGTCCGTATTATTCGAATCCGAGGTAAGTCTATATACAAATAAATGTTTATGTATTGATTTATGTATGTTCATATGAAATTTCATTGTGATGAATGTGTACGAGATGATAATTATATGAAACCCGAAGAAGTTTCGACAATGTATCAATGTACGAGAAGTCCCGTACGAACCTAGGAATAGATAGGATTACATATGTCATGACATAAGTGTCCGATACGTGATATCGTGTAAGACCACGTTTGGGACGTTGGCATCGATTTGAGATTTACGTATAAGACCATGTTTGGGACATTGGCATCGCATTAGATTCGTGTAAGACCCTGTCTGGGACAGTGGCATCGATATTTGGTTACATGTAAGACCACGTCTGGGATGTTGCCATTGTACGACTAGTTCAAGTATTCCGAATATCCTATTTGATTCCGAATGGTTCGACGGGCAATTCCGAGAAAATGAAAGGCTATGTGAAAAGTATAATCGAATCAGGTACGTTTGATATGTACACTATATATATGTGTACGAAAGGTAAGTATATATATGAACTTACCTAGATGAAATATGTGTATATATTTGATGAAATAAAATGTGATATATGAATGGATGAACTATGATCTAATGAAGTACATGGTGATATGTATGTTGGTAAGCAAATGGCTAAACTAATGAGCCAAAAAAGAATTATGAATGTACAAATGAGCTATTAGAAACCTTATATTTGATATGAATAATGAATGCTTATATGATAAGTTTATTTATATATGGCTTACTAAGCTTTTGAAAGCTTACTTTGTGTGTGTTTACTTTGTTTTTTAGATCGTCGAAGCTACGAAAGGCTTGGGAATCGTCGAGGATCATCACCACACTATCAATCTTTACTTTGGTATTTTTGAATGTGTATATAGTTAAATATGGCATGTATAGGCTAGTTGTTTTAGAATATGTTTGAGATATGTACATAGCCATGTGATATGGCTAGACAAATGGTTGTGTTATGAATGAGTAGCCATGTTATATGATGCCTTGTTTGGTAAAGTTTGATGGTTAGAGAAATGGTCATAATAATAGTAAGCTTGTTGATGCAAAGTAAGTATATATTTAATGAATGGTTGTTATATAGATAAAAGAGATTTGTGATGATTTATACTTGAAAATGTATGTGATTGGATTGAACCAAATGGCTTATAAGTTGGTGTGATTGTTAAGCTCATAAGTGGTTAGAAATGATGTACATTTTGGTATGTTTTGGTTGCCTTTGATGCTTGGTTTGATGATTAATTGTGCTTGTATGAATGACCCAAAGTGTGGGTGGCATTTTGGCCTTGCAAATGGCCTATATTTGCCCACACGGTTGAGCACACGGGCGTGTAGCTCGACCTTGTCTTTTGTGGTTGCATATCAAAACAAGTTAGACTCGACCACAGGTTGGACACACGGGCGTGTGACTGGCCGTAAGGTGTAAGTCAGTAGCGACCAAGGGTGAGGCACACGGGCGTGTCTATGGCAGTGTGGACAAGTCAGTATGTATTCCCTGTTTTGACATGGCTTAGACACACGGGCGTGTTTGAGACCGTGGGAGGCACATAGCCTGCCCACATGGGCGTATGACCTCTATAACTTTGAAAATTTTTTAAATTTCTGAAAATTTTTATATGTGTTCGGCTTAGTCCCGGCCCCTTTCTAAAGCATGTTTATGGTCTCGTAGACTTATTTAAGGGACACTTTGGTTTGATTCGTTGAATAATATTATGAAATGCCTGTAAAAGGTTTCGTTTTGTCCGGTAATGCCTTTAACCCTAGACCGGCGATGGTTACGGGTTAGGGGTGTTACAGAATGAATTAAATTAGCATATTTGATACAATATACACAAATGTGAACATAGTATCTAGATAAATATGAGTATAAATTTACATGTATAAGACTTAACTTTTGGTATGAAAATGTGGTTGGTGAATGTGATAAATTATGTATAAGTGTTGGTGTAGGTGCAAGGCTAAAAGGGGTGAAAAATAAAGCTAGAAAATGGCTTTATTTTGTCCACATGGGTAGACACACGCACGTGTGTCTTGACCATGTGTGACACACGGCTTAGCACATGGGCGTATGGCCTGGCCGTGTGTCCCCTACATCTTAAATTTTAGAAATAGAATGCTTAGAGTTGAGCACACGAGTAGAGACACGGGCGTGTGTCTCAGCCATGTGGGTAACACGGCCTAGCATACGGGCATGTGACTTGGTCGTGTGATGCAAGTCAGAGAGTTACACGAAGCAGGACAGGGCTTGATGTGTGGGTGTGTTATAGGGTCATATGGGCGTATCCCTTGACCACACAAGCGTGTGAGCACTGCATCTAGGGAAAATCTTTAAATTTCATGAAAATTTTTCTGAGATCCCGATTAAGTCCCGATTTGATTCTAATGTTTATATTGGGCCTTGAGAGCCCATTCAAGGGACAATATGATTAGTGTCGGACATAAATAGTAAATGATGTGAAATATATGTAATTATTCTGTAAACTTTTGTAATGCTCCGTAACCCTATCCCGGCGACAGATACGGGTTAGGGGTGTTACAGCAATCAATTTATTTCCCTTGAACAATTTCTACTATGTTTATTTTTCAGAAATTAAGAGAAAAAAGCAATTGAACATATGAAGTACTGAAAGTAAACTCATCATAAGTGTCCTTGGGCTATCCTTAGCAACTTCTTTACGTTCAACAAATATATAAAATTGGAACCAAGATATTCACGGGCTTCACACATTTCAACAGAAGAACCTTGGAAGAAGAACCACTCCAAACCTTATATTCTTTCATTGATTCTTTCACTCTTCCTCTTGAAAAAACTAAAGAAAGAATATAGGATTCAAATAGCAATGATTTCGAAAACCCAGGTTTTAATTTCCCACTTGAAATCATAGCAAGTTCAGTTTTAATGATCGGACGTAGTGATTAAGGACATACCCTTGTTCCCTTTCCCCAAAACTCAGGGACTAAAACCAAACTAGGCGGCGGGAAAACGAGGGAAGAAGAGCCGCCATAAAATCCACCGCCATTCTTGAACTCCTTGAGCTTAATTTTCTTTTACATCGTTTCCAGATCTGGGCCCAATCGATTCATCGACCCCAAGCTCAAATCAACCTTATAGTCACCCTTTGATCCATCGGAACATCTACGATCAGTCTTTTTCGCTGTGGCGACCAACAATTCACTGCGTTTTAGGATCTTGACTTGGACCATCACGAGATTCTTCCCTAAGGGTTTAGTTACCATGAATTTGGATTGCCTTTTATTAATCGATTTGAACCCTACAAGGCTCCTCTTTCTAGAAAAATCGTGGTTAGATTTGGACTCTAAAAAGAAAACTTTCCTGTGGGTTAGTTTGAGAAGGGGAGGTGAAGTGGTAGAGGTTAGTTGATGGTGGCTGGAAAATAGCAGCTAAAAAATGGCGAGTAAAACAAAAGGGGTTTAAGAGATGTGATTTTGGTGGAGATTGGATCGTGAGAAAGTGAGGGAAAATTTTTGGGGTTCTTGACAGAAGAAAGAAAGAAGAAAGATGAAGCCAAAATAAGAAAAGAAAAGAAAAGAAAAGAAAAGAAAAGAAAATGGAAGAAAAAGAAGGAAAATAAAAACAAAAACAAAAACAAAAACAAGAAGAGGTACAAGAAGACGGTACATGACAACACGCGATTAGCCAACGCTGCCATGTCAGCAAAAAAATTAATGTCGTTAGTCTCTGGTACCAATATAGTGGACGGAAAAAAAATTTAGATACCAATCTGGGACAAAAAAAAAACATAATTATCAATTTAAGATAAATGGACAAATCCGAGTACCAATTTTTGGTACATGATGCGATTATTTTTGCTAATATTTTGTATTTATATTTCTAAACGTTGATTTTTATGATATCAATCTAATAATAAATTTTAACAGTATTATCATATTGAACTAACCTTTTAATTTTTATAAATTAAAAAAATAAAAATTTAGATAATTAAAATTAAAGAAGTAATTTCAACAAAAACAAATTGAAGAAGTAATTTTTATTTTTAAATTTTTATAAAATAGAGTGATGAAAATATCCTAAAATAATGATGTACACTAACTTTACAGTATTTATATTATTATTATGAAACCGCCCTAATTAAATTTAAGTAAATAGCACTAAGCATACCGGTATTAACTAAGGTTGTGCTGGAAAAAAAAAAAAAAAACAAAGCTCAACATCTATTATTTTATTTATTTTAAGCAATTTTTAAATTATACAATATACCGCTTGGCATCTCTTAGCTAAAAAATAATATGTATATTAGTTTGACTTTGGTTAATTAAATTAAAGTAAATGCTGAAGGAGAATATATAAAAAAAACTTTAGTTGGTGTCACTAAGCAACATTCTACAGGATTTTGTTGAGGATTTGATTCCTTCGATATGTTAATTCATACAACTTGGCATTGAAACAAATATAATTATATATTAATTTTAAAATAGTGCCAACCTAACATATCCACTAACAAATGATTCACCTTATTTACATAAGATAGAGATTATAGTAGTTTATGACGATTTATTCAAACGATTCGAAATTTTAAAATTTCAAGACAGTAAGAGGAGAGACAAAAGTTGTCCTATTTCAATGATCATAGGAGCCTCTCTCATTATTCCCAAAATGTTGTGTCTTTTCTGTATTGATTTTGTATTCTCTGAGGCTCAACCGATTTATGAATGTCTTGTTTCTATAAGTATAGGTTGTGATATCAAGATAATGGATGAATGAGATATATGAATGGCAAGTATTTTGTCTGTATTAAGGATGTGATCCCACGACGTGTGATTTCAAAGTCTTAGACTCGTAGGTGTCTTTAGCTCGCAAGATGATTCTAGTCTATGATATTGATCAATAAAATTAATAAGACGTGAAGTGAGCTCGTTAGATATAAATATAACACGAGTTTTAATTTATTTACTTTTGAAATATAATTAATATTTTTTATTATTTTTGTTGGTTTTAACTTTCTAAAAGTCAACTTAAAACGGCGAGGGTGCAATGAAAGAGCCCACAAAGAGGACTAAATTTATTGGTTAAACTAAGATGTTTCTTGGCCACTCCATTAGCCATCGTATATTTATTGCATTATTCTATGGTAGGTGGGTGAACAAACTTTCCGTTTTAATTTTGGGACTTTAAATCATGTTTAACTTGTTTTTGTAAATGCATCAATTTCCTCGTTTTTTGACTTATAGGATAATTAAAGGTTATTCACGTCACGTGGCCTACACCATGCATGGAAATAAATATATAATATAGTTAATAGTCTACTTCTGGTTTAAGTCTTTGTACTATATTGAATTTAATGATTTAATCCTATATTTTTTTTGGTGAAAATTTAATCCTATATTTTAATTTACAATAATTTAATCACTCTATTTTTATATAAGTATATCAGTAGGAGTAGATAGATAAATAAGATCATTAATTGCTATTGTTATGGTGAACAAAGAACTTTAAGTATTCAATTTGTATGTAAATATATTATTAATTGAATATAATTTATTAGATTTTCATGTGATGCTAATTGTGAGATGAAGAAAAAAAAATTATCATTTTAACAACAATAGTTAATAAAGCTATAAATTTAAATATATCAATAACTTTATAAAAGTAGAAACATCAACTTATACCAAATCAAACTTAAATTTCAAGATAATAAAGTTTATGAAATTATAATTAGGCCTACAATTATTATTGGAATTGGATGTTACAATTTTTCATTAGTCCCTGTACTTTAATATAGTTAGTTTTAGTCTTCATATTTTTTGAATTTTAAAATTTTAACTCTAACCAAATGACAGTTGTTAAATTAATTAAGTTAAGTTCAACTATTTCTAAATTTTGGTGTGGCAAAATATATTATCACATTTGTAATGTTTTACCAAATTGCTATTTCTATGTATTACTAAAAAAACAAAAAAAGCTAGCTAATGAGATTAACAATTTTTGTTTGCCTCAAAATTGAAATTTTGAATTTCAAAAAGTATAAGAATTAATAACGATCCAATTGGAGGACATGGACTAAATTTAAAACTTTATGTATAGTACATCCAATTGGAGGACATGGATTAAATTTAAAACTTTATGTATAGTACATTACTAATAAAAAAATTTAACCAAAAGGATTTAATTGCTGTTGTTTGGTTATATTTGAAATTTCAAAATTCAAAAAATATAAAGAATAAAACTAACCAATTTAAAAAGGTACATAAATTAAAATTGATCAAATTAAATCTACAACTTAAAAAATAAGGACTAATAATAGAAATTGACGGAATTTGGAAGCTATAACATTGCTGGGAAACTTTTGACGGTTGCTTTGGAATAACAGCGGGATTGCTTTACTGGAAACCCTTTAAAGAGATAAAAGATCTGACTTCTTTTTTATTGCTTTTGTGGGGGTCGAAATAAAGAGTTTAGCATTTTAATACTCATTTACTTACATGGTCGTTGTGTTAGTAAAACATCTTTTCTACCATGTCTTGTTCAACGGTATCCCACCCCCAAAAGAAAAATAAAAATGCTTAAAGTGTTTATTATTATAACCAAAGCACATCTTCATATTTGACTCATTTAAATTAAATTGGTTCACTATTCACAAAGATTTAAACATGTTGATTTTCACTCAAATTTAAAAATTCAATTTAATTGATTTTGTTGATGTTGGATATCAACAGGAGAGGAAACATGAAAGAGGATAGGATGATGCTAGTAGAGGTCGATCCATCTAGTCTGGGCGGAGAGTTGGATGATGAAAGTGAGTAAGAAGGCTAAGGTTGCGATGGAATTTGCTGAAGGCAATAAGGATGCTTGAATGCTTGAGGGTTGATCCCTTCTTCATTTCACAGGGGGTATTTATAGGGGAAGTTCCTTGTTTGGTGGTGTTGACGTGGTGGATCTGTTATCATGCCATCATTGTGGAATGCATGGGAAATATGTTCGTGATGGGACACATTTCGTCATTCACTCTAAACCATGGTGGAGAGTGATTAAGCTCACATGAGATTTGGTAGCCTAAAGAGTCGCATTCTAAACAGAAGAGCAGGTGCTGAGTGAAGACTTTCCATAGAAAGTGGGTGGCTATCTCGTAAAGATGGTCAACTAAGATCCTTTCGGGGAAGACGAAAGGTTAGCTGGAGTCAAGCTATTTGGGTCATGGGTCTTCTGGTGACGGATCGACTAGTAGTAAGCATAAGGGCATCTTTCAAGTAGCTTGTTGTGCTGCTACGTGACCTAGATCGGGGGTATAATAAATATTCCCCTCTCAAGTGGAGATGTAGATCATAAAGTGGCTTGCCTTAAGACAAATTGTTTTTGAGATTTCTACAAAAGGTGCAACAACAGATGGTTGAAGATGCAAGTGTAGGTTGACATGGAAGTTGAAGAGTTACTATGAAAGCTTCTAGAATCTTTATAATAAATATAATTTGGAGACCATGCTTAGAGAGAATAGGGATAACGATGAACATTATTTTGCAGTGACATGTGTTGGACTATTATTGGTTGTTGAAAAAAATAATGAAATGATGCATTTTCAAAAGAACCTATATATATTCTTTGTTTGTTCTTTCATTGAAATTATTTTTTCTTCTGCATATTTTTTCAAAATTCCTTTTTTCTTCTTGAATGCAATTGTGTTCTTGCTTTCTAAGTCTTTTGGTTTCTAGGTTTTTTGCTCAATTTATGTGTCGAGATCTTGTTTTGATTTATGGTGCGATATTTCCTTTTTACCCTTTGTTTTAGCATATTTAGCACTTTTTCTATGAAAACCATGGCGAGAGTTAGGGGTAGATCTAGTAATGTTCCAGCAAGAGACGATGGTAGGTCTGTGTTGCATCTGGTGCACTAAGTTTAGTCTATTTGTTTGTAAACTTATAATTTTTTTTGAATAGATTGGTTAATAAAATGATCCATGGATTACATTAATATTCTTTGTATAATGTCCTCATATGATTTTTGCATGCAAAGTAAATTAGAAGCAAATATTAGCTCACTGGTTCTCTAATGTTTAAACTAATACTAAGGTATTACGTACTTGGATTGTAATACGAAAAGATAGCTTATATTAGTAGATGAATGTAAAGACGTCCTTAGTCTAATTGGAAATGAGCTAACTGATTGAAAGAATAATATGTCGTCTATCAAGTTAAATTGGGGAAATGCTTTATCTTGGGTATCAGAGCGGATGTCTCCTAGAAGATAGAGACATATATGTGACTGATTCGACTAATAGTACATCAGATTGGACCCAAGAAGAATAAATCTTGAATCCGTTTATGAATTTATTCATTTGTGACGTTCATAGTGTGACATACCTTAATCTTGAGTGGATGATGGACTATGTATGCTTGACTCATATACTTTGATGTAAGTAAAAGCTTGAGTTTAAATAGATAATGAACCAAAAGCTGGTGCATTGGGTATACGACTTCTACAATATGTAGCATCATTCATAATAGTGGAATTCATAGCTCGATACATAGGTAAATGATATCATCTCATTGGCATTACATGATAGATGAAAAGTAAACGTGACCACGGGTCGTTCATCTTTGTGATGAATGACTTAATTACTATTTGATAGTAATTGACTTTTCATAAAGGAAGATGTAATAATTCCATGAGATAAAATAGGATCATATTAGGAGAGTGGATTTATCCTAAAGGGATTAAGGATATCTTATGAGAGTAACACACTTATGATAAGGTCAGTGGATGACCGTTGATCAAATTGTTTTTGTAATGGTAGTCATTAGGGAGAGCTTAGTCATTATACTATAATAGAATGACTTCGTGACTAATTGAGTTTATTAATAGACGAAAACCTGAAACTTAATTATAAATAATTTGAGCCCTAATTACATATATCCAATCGATCCCTCCGCTAGCTCGTTGAAATTGAAAATAAATTGCATGTTGAATCAAATGAACAGAAATGGATAGAAATGGTAAAGCTAGAGAAATGAGAGACATTCAGAAAAGAATGTGGTTTTCTAACTAAGAGTCCGTTTGTTTATATGTAAAAGGTTTTACGGAAAATGTTTTCTACATTTTCCTGTGTTTGTTTCACAGAAAACAGCTTGGTCAACGGAAAATGACTTATAGGTCAATGTAAAATAAGCTCTTTTTCCTATAAAATGACTTATTCTTTTGAAAAACATAAGTCATTTTTTGAAAAAGAGCTCCTCTATAGATAATTTTATTTTTATATAAAAATTAACTTAAATCAAGCTTAATATTATTATATTGATAACAAAAAATATTTAAAATTATTAAAATATTATATTTTTTAATATTATTAAACATACATATTTAATTATTTATATTTAGTCATATAATAAATTATTAATATAATAAATATAATTTATTATTTTAATAAATTATTTAAAATTTAAATTTTATTTTAATAATAAATTTTAAAAAATAATTTTAAAAAATAATTGTAAAAAAATAATAATCAATGTTTTGTAGTAGAGGTGTTCATGGGCCGGGCCTGGTCGGGTTTGGCCCGGGCTCAACTAAAAATTTAGGCCCATTCATCGGGCTCAGGTCGGGCCGAGCCCAAAAAATGGGCCTAAATTTTTTCCCAAGCCTGACCCATATAAAAATGCTAAAACCCCGGCCCGCTGGTATTAAATTTTTATATTATTTTATATAATTTTTAAATATATATAATACATCAAAAATACTAAAAAAATCAAAATAAATATTTCCCAACAAATTGAAAATAAATTTTTAAAAAATATGTAGACTTAAATAACACTAAGATAGATGTAACTTAACAAGCAAATACCTCTAAAATAATAATAAAATTAACAAATTCCTTTAAAATAATAACAAAATTAACAATAAAATAAGTTTTATACAATATTCAATCAATAACAACAAAATAGTAGCAACATAATAGTAATATGGTAGCAAAATAGGGAGAAAATAATAAGAAAATAACATTCAAAAATTCAAAAATTAAAAAAAAGCAGATTTTTTTTGTCATCTAGTGAATTCGGGCAGGGCCGGGTCGGGCTTGGGCCAAAAATACCTTACCCAAGGCCCGACCCATTTTTTAAATGGGCCTTATTTTTTGTCCAAGCCCATTTTTCGGGCTTATATTTTTGACCAAACCCTCCCAAATTTCGATCAGGCCTTCGGGCCGGGCCGGGCCGCCCGGCCCATGAACACCTTTATTTTGTACATAAGTATATGTACACTTCACAGATTTGCAATTTAGTCTTTGTACTTTTATTTTCAAGAATTTAGTCCCTTTACTTTTCAAATTTGAAAATCAAGTCTAATTGTTGACATCGTTAATTTTTTTTTTCAATTATGTTGATGTCACATTTTTAAATAAAAAAATACTCACTTGGTAGTCATGTAATTAATTTATGGTTTTGTGAATTATTAATTAATTAATTAATTAATTAATTAAAGTTAAAAAATGGAATTAACTTAATTGGTAATTGTGAACCCGTTGAATGGAGAAATATTAAATATATTTTTCATATATTCTTTTACAGTAAAAGTTTTCGTGATTTTAACAGAATTAGAATCGGATTGAGAAAACTATTTAATTGAGAAATTAATTTAATAAATTAATTTATGATGTTTACTTTAGAAAATAGAAAAATATTTATTGGGCTGGATTGAATTATAAAGTACTTGTAACATCCCGAAATTGGGCCTAGTAGGATTGGGCCCAATGGGCCTTGAGTGTAGTAGCAATTAAAATTTTTGAGAACAAGAGATCGGCTTAAATGCAAGTTGGACCTATTAGATAAGTGATTTTGGAAGGTTAGAGGGCTTCTATGAAGTCCCGGGATCAAACTTTGGCTTTAGAGAAATTTTGGTTTTAGGCCAAAAAAAACCCTGGGAGTTAGTAGGTAGGCTTTAAGAATAAAATATGGAGAAAAATGACACAGGTGGAGTGTGTGGTGTAGTGGCAAAGTGATGCCACATAAGAGGCAAGGGGATGACGCCACAGGGAAGGAAAGAGGTCCAAGGTTCAAGTCTTGGCTCTTGTATTTTGGTTTTCTTTTTAATTGGACTTTAGAATTTGGCTATAGATTTATATTTAGTTGCGCATGGTTTAAGACACAAGAGGAGGTTGTGGCCAAGTGGTTAGCGACGTGGATTATGTTGCAAGGGAGCCTGGGTTCAAATCTCATGACAAGCAAAGGAGTATTTATTTTGCGGATTGGACGGGAAGAGTTTTAGTCGGATTTAAACTCTGCTGACGGAAGGATCCCACATCGGAAAGATACAAAGAAGGAAGGTGAGAAGCTAGCTATATATATAGCATTCTAGGAGGAGGATGAATACACCTTGGAGGGCGCTTGGGCACAGGAGTGGTCGGAGCGCGGATTAGTATTAGATTCCTATCAGGTGTGTAACTCTCTCTACTCTAGCTGTAGAGCGGCAAATGCCGAAGTGCCGGTCATGGCAATAGTAGCCACACTAGCGTGTGAGCGCACGTGTGGGGCTTCGACGCGATAGTTGAGGCCATCAGTAGTATTCTTGTAGGTTGAGGCTGCTTGGGCCACGATGGGCCGAAGTGGGCCCAATGGGCCCGTGGGCCCAATTGAATAAAATTGTATGGTGGTGTAGTATATAGTGAACTAGACTAGGTGAATCTCATATACGCGGCTAGATTTGTGTTAAGTGGGCCACACGAGTGTGTAGGCCCGAATGGGCCGAAATCGAGTTTTAGGCCCAATAGTCCGGTACGACTGAAAATGGTAGCTGAGTCGCTCGGGGCGACATTAGGCCTTCGAAAAGGCCATTGCAGGTGAAAAATTACTGAAATACCCTCGATAGGTAAATTACGAAAATACCCTTGCTAGGTAAAATTACGGTTATACCCTTAGAGGTTGATTAGCTTGATTATGTTGTATTATGTCTATCTGATTATGATGGTAATTCATGTTATACTTATATTTGATATATGTTTTGCATACATGACATACTGCATACACGAATTATTATGTCATATTGCATGGGATATTGGGATGTTATGATAAAGGGGAAGTGTTGATTATAAGGTCACATAGTGATCAGTGGCTCTGCCACATTTGATTATAAGGTCACATAGTGATCGGTGGCTCTACCACATTTGATTATAAGGTCACACAGTGATCGGTGGCTCTGCCACATTTGATTATAAAGTCACACAGTGATCGGTGGCTCTGCCACAGTGGATTATAAGGTCACATGGTGATCGGTGGCTAAGCCACAGTGGATTTTAAGGTTAAATAGTGATCTTTGTTATAACAGGCAGCATGACTATCGAGATGGCGTGTAGCGGATGAAGGGTTGATTGTAGAAATCCCTACTGTGTGATTGGCTAGTACGGGTTGACGTGTAGAGGATGGAAAAACTAGGTTTGGGCTGGGACATGATGCATTCATTTATTTTTATGTCATCTTGAGTGGGCTAAGGCCGATATGCGATTGTGGGCCTCGAGCCATTTATGTGTTATAGGGGATTTACACACTGAGTCTCGGTGACTCACCCCTTTGTTTAATTTTGCAGGTAATCATTAGATCACGGATTTGAGAGCTGAGGCGAACTTGTGGTGGCCATGCAATGTTTTCTCGTAAACTCGTTTCTTTTATTTGGACTTATTTTTATTTGGGTTTTTGTTATGTAATAAGACCACTATAACTTTAATTTTGGTATTTTATTTGGTTTAGCTTTTAACTTGATTACTGCCTATTATTATTAAATGTTCAATACGGGAATTTCCTAAACCCTTAATAATCATTTTCCAAAATGTTAAATAAAAGATTACCAGCGAATAAAATTTTTAACAAACGCGCAGTTTATAAACAACCCTTTTATGTGACATGCCAGATCTAGTCGTAATGTTTAGGCCGGGTTTGGGGTGTTACAGTACTCGGTTAAAAGTCTAAGAAGCACTTATAATTGGACTTGATACAGGAGAGGCCAAAAAGCTCCTCATGTTAATACATGGAATGACAAACCCTAGTATATTTAACTAAGGTTGGCACCCTTCTCTCTTTTAGTTCAACTAGGAAGTTGTTTTTCTATTAAATAAACTTCTACTAATTCAACAAGGGTTTCACTTCTTCTCCATATAAATAGATAGCACCAATAGGGCTAAACATATAGTAAGTTTGAAACAACATTGAGATATTGTTATTCTGCCTGAAAATAGTGAGAATTTATTTTCTAAGTATAATTTCTCTTTTTTGGAATAACAATTTTATCGGTTTCTATTGAATAGAGATTTTTGCTTTCTCACTAAAAGTAAAGCAAATAATTTATGGTTCTATGTTTGATTCGAATTCATTCAAGCCCACACTCGAAGCAATTTGTGATACAAGAATAACAAATAAGGTCGTTCGGTTGAAAGCTAAGAAGAGCCATTTAGTTGGAAACACGGGTGCGATTTTGGGAAAAAGTTTATTGCTATAAATATCACAAATTGACTCTATTTTCAAAATTTTAATTTTCCACTATGCAAGAAAATCGTTTTCAAACCAAATTTTTTTTCCAACAATTGGTATCAAAATCAGGTTGTGCTATGTTTATAGTATAAATTGATACTGAAACTTTTTTCTTTTCTTTATCTATAATTTATTTTGATAGGATGTGACATTCTTGTAATTATTAGCATTTTTAGGGATATGTATGTGAATGAATATATTCTATTATTTTATTATATATGATAAAGTAATTTTGCAAAACTTGTGATTTTTAGAAAATTGAATGTAATTATTATTAATTTTCGGGTATGTAAAATTAGATTATGGACTATCATCTCCATGTAAGATTTATTTTATTATTTTAGAATAAATTATGTGAGTTCGAAACAGACATAGAACTTTTGTAACCTATAATTTTAGGCAAAACTCGGAGAACTGAGAAACACCAAGGCTGACCGAGATGACGCAAACCTAACCTAGCCAAAATAAAAAATAAACCAACAGTAGTCCAGTAGTGGAGGTTACCATTGGTCTGATAGGTGATGATCAATGGCAAGGGCCAATGTTGGTGGCCGATGACTATGGTCAGCAGCGATTCGTGTAACACCTTATACCCTACTTGAATTATCGGATCTGGATACCGGATGTTACAAAACTTAAACACTTAGCAAAATTTTTTTAACAGGCGTAAAACCATTTTAAAACATACTTCTTATTTCTTTATATACTGTTCTTAAAACAAAAGATTAAGAAAAGAGAATGTTTAATAATTACATCAGGTTTTCAAAAGCAACATATGACGTTACAACTTAAAACCTTGTTAAAGACAATTTTTTCTTCATGGCGTAGAGTACTAAGCGCCATATCCCTATGGTGTCCTATGATGCATAATATAGCAAATTGAACTGTACATTGGTGCATTCCTGGCTTAGTCCCATTTGGCATACCTACTCTTTAGTCAAAACTTGCATCACAAACGATGCTTGTACGTTCAAATGAACTTAGTGAATTATAACTCGGTCACCTTTGAGCGTTTATTTTTGAATTCCTCAGCTTGAAGATTTTGGATTTCTTTTCAGTCTTTTGGCAGATATTTTTCTAATACTGAACGCATACATATACACTAATTCACTCATTAGGCATATTACAGATTTCACCATTCAATGCGAATTTAATTTCCTCTTTGGAAAACAAATATGTTACTTAGAAAGATATTCATACAGAATCTACCTTCGACGGATACTCACCAAGATAGATGTTGAAAACTTTACCCAGGATGGTGCACTCACGGTTGTTATTTTTGGAAGATACTTATACTAATTAAATTTTTAAGATGAACTTGATATAGATCCTACCATTGGCGAATTCTCATACTGAATTTGGAAACTATCAAGATACCAGTTAGATCATATCTTAAATCACTCCAAACCACAACTTATTCTGATGGATGAAGCATTCGAAGTTATCCCATGGAATCCCGGACATCCATGTTACATATCATGAGAACGCCCAGGTTTTGCAGACAACTTAGACTCTAAATAACCTCTATACATAATGTGAAAATACTCAAATTTGGTGGATACCACAAAATTTAGATAACTTCTATACATAGCGTAGACAAACTCAGTTCTAGTGAGCACTTAGACCACCCATAATTATGAATATGCCAAATTCTTTGTACTGACGAGCCACTATTGTGAATTCACTCTTCAGAAACATTACTGATAAATCTTTTCAGGAAATACCCCTAAGACATATTCAATTTTCTCTACAAGGCTAATCAGACAGGGATATCTTTAAACTTTCCCAAATCTCTCATAGAATCAACTAGCAAATAAGTCTTAAAGCTTACCCAGATTTCACCACAAAGACGATTAAATAGATTTTTCCCTAAGGGCGTTACAGAATTTGTCACAAAAGAATCATAGAATAAACTACAAATGTAACACCCCAAACCCGACTTAGACGTTACGACCAAATCTGGCGGCGTCACATGATAGTGCTTTGGAAAACTTAACTACGTTTAAACCATTTGTAAATATCTTAGGCTTTTGTCAAAAACGTGTCATTTAATCATTTATTGACCATTTTCAAAACATTATACATTGCGGAAGCTTTTAAAATGATTTGCAAGGTCATACGTATTTTGATAAAATCTTTGTTTACTTTGAAAACTCACGTTTGTCCTACTGCTAGCAGTTTATAAAACAATAATTCCCAAGTTTTAAACAAAAATCCAAATGGCTTTATTACATAAAATTTACCCCAAATATAACCAAATCATAACTAAAAAATAAAACCGTAAAATAAAAATCCAGAACCGTGGTCACCGTCGAGTCCTCCATCGCATTGATCCGTCTACTACTGGGGATTACCTGAACAGATTAAATAGAAAAGGGTGAGTTTTCGCAAACTCAGTGTGTAATCCCCACAGAAAACATACACACAGAAATATCAGATAGCACACATGATTTTCACAGTTCGGGTCTGGGCCCATTACAGAAACGGTGTGGACCCTAGCCCACTCAGATACAGAATCAGACATATTTGAGGGCGTTAGCCCATTTCAGACAAAATATGCAGAAAACAGAGTCCTACCCACCAGCCCTTATACACCAACTCCGTCCAACCCTACACACCATATAGGGATAAAATCAACCCACCCAACCCAACACATCAGGTTGTACCGAATGCGGCACATAATAAGAAATTTGAAGCTGAGCTACCAGCTAATAGGCTTAAGAGCCTTTCAGATACTTCCTCCAATCATAATCAACCCATCCCAATTCAATGCAACATACAAGTATGACATGCTATTATGCAATTAAACTCATATATATTCAGTTCAGTATAAATGCTTAATACAGAAATCAGACAGACATATCATTCAGTTAGGGGTCTAAGTATTGCTTACCGATCCTACAATAGGTCCACAATCGACTTGGGCGACACGTGTAACCTTACAGAACATTTCAGAAATATGGGCTTACACTCCCGTGTGGCCCACACGGCCCAATTGGTCGAGCTCGTGTGTCGCACATGGCCTTGCTCAGCCCTCGCTCATCGATCACACGATTGTGTGGTGACTTATAGTCTTGCACACGGCCTACCACACGGGTGACCACATGCCCGTTGTAACAATCCAAAGACCAATTTCGTTGTGGTGACTTATAGTTTTTGACATTCGTTGAAACCTTATTTTCTGTATTTTCGGGTACACACCTAGTTCGATTTTAATGCGTAATCACTCCTGAGCACAGCGAAACCTAAAATAAACAATCCAAAGACCAATTTCAGTCACTTAAATCGATACTAAACCAAATCAGTATGACCAGATAATTCCTTAATCTTACCACTGGCCCCTACCTTAGTGAACAGTGACGAATTCGCACCTCGTCGGCATCGACTGGAAATCCACAGCCTCTTAAGGACCTCCTAATCACAAAAATACTCCTCTTTAGTAACCATTTAAGAGGAACAGATAAGCCTAAGCAATAGCATAACTTACCGACCGCGCGCTAGCGTAGAGTGGATGAAATGGAGAAAGGAAAACAGAGAAAAGAGGGGTGTGAGAGGGTAAAATTTCGGCAGCTAACAGGAAGGGGAAAATTCGGTAGGAGAAGAGAAGAGAGAGAACTGAATATTTGCCTACTAAACCTCTAATCAGATTCTGATAGCTCCCCCTCTCAACTCTTTAATTCTGTCATTCAAACACTCAACCATCAGTGATTAACTAAAACTCAAACTCTTTCACAACACTAGCAGCAAAATAATTCCCTTGCTTACACAGGGATTCGAACACAAGACCTCCACCACAATAACACACCACTTAACCATCAAACTAGTAGACCCGTTCTGTTAGTTACCTACACACTTTAACTTATAAGCGTACCAACCAGAGTTTGGGCTTTACTCATAAAAATACCAAAATTTACCCAAGTTGAGACTTGAACTTGGGACCTCCCACACATACCCAGAACACATAAACACTGAAGCAGGCACTCATACATGTCAAAATTTCAAGAGCCGAATTTAAAGAAAAATGGGACGTTACAACAAAGGCATTGCAAAATACGCCACAAAGGCATCATAGAATATGCCAAAAAGGCATAACAGAATTGATCTTATCATATTGATTTTTTAGAAAGTGCCATGGTCATGGACTTTCCACAGGTTTATTTCTGGATCTACCAGTCCGATTAGCATTATAGTTTTCCCACTAGAGGCTACACAATAAATCTCCATTTTTACAGTGATCTGCCTATTCAGTTAGCAATGTACTTGCCCTATTGGAGGCAATTTAAATAGATCTCTTTCTCACCTTTTAACATAACTCAAAATCATCAAGCATTTCTCATTTAATAATAAACACACTTAGATTTCATTCATACTCCTGATAGACTTGTACTTTCCGATACCTAATTTCACATGAATACACACCACACATCATCTTATTCATGCGGCACATCATATACCTTATTTGTGAACATGTAGAACTTTTCGATACTTCACACACATACACTTATCAGTTATCCGAGAAGACATCAACGTACAAAAAACCATTGTAAATTAACATGCATGAGTCAGGTTAAAGACTCACATGAAACTCACCTTTACTTTAGCTCGGAGTTCTTGTTCTGATAGTTCTACCTGAACCAGCAATAGTAACTGCTTAAAAGATTATGAAACTTCAATTAAAACTCTATTTATAAACAATTTCCCAACATATCAATTTCATGCGACCCCTATGTAGGGCCTCCCACTCACACTCTATTGTTATTACACCTTATAACATCCGTATTCTTCAAAAATCTCAACATGTAGAGTTATAAAACTTACTAGGAGATTGAAACATACATTGACAAAATAAAAAATCTTAGCTTCTAGTCCTAACAAAGAAGAAGGTATTGTTTAGGTTTAGGAAGAAGAACTAGAATGTAGAGCAGAAGGAAAGAAATACCATCTGAAATGTTCCCTTCCTACTCTATATGCTCAATTTCCTTTGAGTGGATCTTGAGAAGTGTTAAATGAATATTGAAATTCTCTTAAATATAAAAGGAAATTAGGATGCATATACTATTTTACTAGTCAAGTTCATTTAGTTGACTCTGGACTAATCCCACTATAAGGCCCATTTGCACAGTGTTCGAGCAAACTGAGTATGCCATACCCTTGGCGGTAACTCGAATGTGGTGTGGTCTTAAAGACACTTTAGTCTCCCTAAAACTTTCTCATATACCTAGTAGGCATTTCATGCTCGGAGGCCCGCAGGAAAAAGTATCAAGGTGAATGCTGGAAATTGTTGCGAGCCTATTTTCATTGTGGATCTTTAGAGCATTTCCCTCGAGGGTGTTCAAGAAGTGATAATGCTAATCCTGTCTCTACATAGATATTTGCACTTGCGATTAGGGGTTGTGGAATTAGTGGTAGTGGTTCTGTTTCTAGAGGTGGTGCGAGAAAGGGAGTGAAGCTGTTGTTCATCAGACAATAGCCAAAGCGCTAGCTTGAGCATATGTTGTATGAAATCATAAAAAGGGAGATGCTATCGATGTTGTAGCAGATATTTTTCTACTATTCTCTACGCATGTTTACACTATGATAGACCCTGGATCCTCACATTCTTATATAATGTTGAACTGGTTGAATCGGGGAATATAGAGCTTGAGACGTCGAAAGTAGCTGTGGTTGTATCAAGTCCTTTGGGGCAATCAGTGTTAGTCAAATGAGTGTGTAGGCTATGTCTTTTAGATATTAAGAATGTAACTTTTCCAATTGACTTGCTGGTTATCCATTAGGAATGGATTAGCTAACTGAGCATGGAAGGATTGTGGACTGCTGTAAAAAGAAGTTTTTGGTTCAGAGTTTCAATGGTAGCATGATTGAGGTGAATGGTGTTAGAATGAGTGGTTCAACTCGTATTATTTTAGTAGTTCGAGCTAAGAAACTCCTTTCTCAAGGCTATGAAGCTTTTCTAGCCTATGTTATTAACTCGAGTGCTGGTGATAGTTAGATCAGCAACCTTTGAACTATTTGTGAATTCCCTGATGTGTTTTGCGAAGCATTATCAAGATTACCACCAGATTGAGAAGTTGAGTTCATAATTGAAGTGTTCTTCGGTAAGGTTCCAGTGTCGATTTCCGCTTGTTGTATGTCACTGACGGAGCTGAAGGAACTAAAAGTTTAGTTGCAAGATTTACTAGACCGTGGATTTGTACACTCTAGTATATCGCCCTGGGGAGCTCCAGTATTATTTGTTAAAAAGAAAGATGGTTCAATGCAATTTTGTATAGATTATCGACAACTGAATAAATTGACGATTAAGAATTGATACCCTCTACCTTGTAATGATGATTAATTCAATCTGTTGAAAAAGTCTTTTCCAAGATTGACTTGAGATTGGGTTACAATCAGTTGAAAGTGAAAGATAACGGTGAACCAAAAATAGCGTCTTGTACGCGTTATAACCAATACAAATTCTTGGTGATGCCTTTTGGTTTGAAAAATGCACCTGCAATATTCATGGATCTCATTAACCACATTTTCTAGGCCTATTTGGATCATTTTTTGGTAGTTTTCATCGACGAAATTTTGATCTATTCAAAATTTGAAGTTGAGCACGAGCAACATCTCCGGATCATTTTATAAGTGTTACGAGAAAAATAGTTGTACAAAAAGCTTAGCAAATGCAAATTCTGGTTACTCGAACTTGTGTTTCTTGGGCATATTATTTTAGCTAATGTGATTAGGGTTTATCCGAAAAAGATCGAGGCTATAATATAGTGGAAAAAACTGAGAAATGTTTCAGAAGTTTACAGTTTTTATAATACCCTGAATTAGGGTCTAGTCAGAATAATGGTTTTAAGACCACAAATCCGAAGTAGAAATATTTATTTTATGATTGTTTTAAGGTTCGTGATATGATTGCTTGATTGTGTGAAAGTTTCGTTGAGAAATTTTGTTGGTAAAGTATCCAATTTGACTTTTAAGACTAAATTGCAAAAGTTGCAAAATGTGTCTTCTAGAAGCTTTAAGCATGAAAAAGTTATGGATTCTTAGTTAAAGGTCCTTAAATAGAAATTTGACCAATTTCTATTTTTATGGACAAAAATGGACATGTTTAGGAAAAATTTCAAAGAAAGGCTTTAGGGGCATTTTGGTCATTTAGTTAATAAAAGAACAAAAAGGGAAAATAAAGCCAAAATTGACTCATCTTTCTTCTTTCTTGGACAAATTTCATAAGGGCTCCATATCTAGGGTTGTGCCACTTTTCAAGCTTGATAGTAAGTGCACCCTAGCCCCGTTTTTAATGCTCTTTACATTTTTAAAGTCCTCGTAACCCGGTTTACCTATTTGTACCATTATTTTGAAGTAGGGTTCATGTTTAAAAAATTACCCATGTGTGACATGCATGTATTTTGATGTTTGATGGAAGATATTGATTGTTTAAGGTGTGATAAACAACTTTTACTAAATGACTTTTAGTGAAAATGTCTAAAAGGACTTGTTTGTAAAAGTTGTAAAATATGTAGTAAAAGTGTGTTTTAATGGAAATTTTGGGATGTTATAGTTATGAAAATGGTTCGGCTAGGCTTGTTTATTAAAGAAATTGAATAAATTTCATTTTACGAGCCTAGGGACTAAATTGTAAAAATGTGAAACTTTAGGGGTAAAAATGTAATTTTTCCATAATGTATCTTTTTGGACTGTATTGAACAATTTGAATAACAAATGAGTTAAATGTAATATTATAAATCAAGAAAAAACGAGGTTTGGACCTAGAACGGGGGAAAAATAAGTATTTGACGATTTAGTCCTTTTTGCGATTTTAAAGCCGAGATAAGTTCGTATGTAAATAACGTATTGTTTAATTTATGTTTTAAATGCTTTAATATTATATTAATTATGGTCGACTCCTTGAACGTAATCGACAAAGTTCGACAAGCGAGAAAATCCCTGTTGAACCTTAGGAATAGATAGGATACAAATGTCATGACATTATGGTTATCTAGGATTACGTGTAAGACCATATCTGGGATATGGCTTCGATATGATATTTCGTGTAAGACCATAGCTGGGCTATTGGCATCAATATGAGATCCCCGAGTATCCTTTAGTATTCCAAATGGTTCAACGGGAAATTCAACGGGTATGTCAAAGAAGAGAAAAAGTATGTGAGTATTACAAATTGGTATAGGTATGTACGTAAAGTTTATAAGGATTAACTTCATGAAATTGTGAGTTCACGATTTCCATGAGAATGATTTTATGAAAACCCTTGTGATTATGAGTCTATACTTGTGATGTATGAAATACATAGTAAATTCGATTGACAATTTTGTGATTGGCTTTCGGGCCAGATTGAGTTATGACATAACATGTTATATTTATGCAAATTGTGATTCATCGATTATGAGATAAAGGAAAGATTGGCAAAATTGCCTATTAAAATGATTATGGAAACATGGAAAGATAAGAGTTTTGGCAATTGTAAGATGTAAGAGGATATACTTGAAATGTAAATGCTCATAATTAATGTGTATGTCTTATGTGAGGTTTGAAATGGTTTGTTGATTGTGGTAAATGATATGTTATTCTTATGACTGAGCAAGATGTGCTTACTAAGTTTAATGACATTTATGTTAATATATGTCATGTTATTCATATGAAAATGTGTAATTAATGTTGTTTATTATTTGCATATGAACATACTAAGCTATCTTGCTTACCCCATTCCTTTCCCATGTCTTATAGGGTTAATAAGCTAGCTCGAGTTGGAGATCGCCAGAGATTCTATCACATATCAAGCTACCATTTTGGGTATATATAAATTCAAGTATTTTGAGTTATGGCATGTATAGGGACTAAGTCAATTGGTTATATGTGTCTTTATGATTGTAGCCAATATGTTGGCTTGTAATTGTCAAAGGCTTGTTTGCTATTTAGCCATATAAGTTGGCTTATGTTGGCAACATGGTTGAAAGCCTAAGTATATTCATATATGTGTCAATGTCCATGGTGGTATAATCATGGTATGCTTGGTGTATGTCAAATATTTGGAAATGTGATTTATGACATAATTGTGTGATGTGGGAATTGCGACCTATTAATGAGATGAGGAATTTGAGTATAATTTGGTAACTATATAGTAATTGAATGAAGCCTAATGAATGTGGGATTGGTATGTTTGATTTAGGGTTTAATAAATGTAGTGAGTATGTTAGATATACATATAAACTTGATATGTTTCAACCATAAATGTGGATGCTTTGGTTGCCTAAGTATGTAATGTTATGTGCCTTTGAATTGATGTGAATGTATGTCTGAATAAGGGTGACAAATAACTTGGGAAATAGCCTTTTTATTGTCCACACAGGTAGACACACGGGCGTGTGTCTAGGCCATGTGTGACACACGGTTTACCCCACGAGCATGTGACCCGGCCGTGTATCCCTTGCACCCTAAATAATTGAAAAACAGAATGCTCAGTAAGGAGCACACGGGCGTGTGTCTCAGCCGTGTGGATGGCACGACCTCGAACACGAGCGTGTGCCCTAGCCGTGTGAAGTCTGCATCTATTTTATAAAAATTTATGAAATTTTAATCTATCACACGGCCTAAGCACACGGGCGTGTGACTTGGCTGTGTGACCATATTGATGATGATGTCATAAACATAATGCTCTCTAATTTGAACATGGCCTGGAACACGGGCGTGTCTTAGGGTCACACAGGCGTTCTCGAACCCACACGGGCGTGTGACCCCTTTTTCATGAAAACTTTCTAAGTTTTCCAAAAGTTTCTGAAGTTCTCGGTTTAGTCCCAAACCACTTCCGATGAATGTTTTGGGCTTCATAGGCTCATTTTAGGGACAATATGAATGTGCTTGAAAAGTTTTAAATTTGAGTGGAAATTCATGTCTCGATTTTGAATGTTTGCTTGTGAATAAGTCCGGTAATGCCTCGTACCCTATTCCAGCGTCGGATACGAGTAAGGGGTGTTACAGTTTTCTTGGATGGGCTGGTTACTACTGAAGTTTCCTAAATGTGCTTTTGAAGATAGCTATGCCATTGATGAAGTTATTGAAAAAGAATGTTCAATTCGTTTGGAGTGATTTGTGCCAGGAAAGTTTCGAGAAATTGAAAAAGATGTTGATTGAAGTGCCAATACTAACCTTGCCTGAATCAAAGAAAGACTTTATGGTTTACAGTGGCTCATCGTTCAGCGGTCTAAGTTATGTTTTGATGCAAAATGAGAAAGTGATTGCATATGCATCCCGCCAGCTTAAAACACATGAACGCAACTATCTGACAAAAGATTTAGAGCTTGCCGCTATGGTTTTTGTTCTAAAGATCTAGAACCATTATCTGTACAGTGAAAAGTTTCATATTTATACTGATCACAAAAGTCTTAAATACCTCCTAACCCAATAGGAGTTGAATTTAAGACAATGTCGTTGGGTTGAACAGTTGAAAGATTCCAATTGTGTTATTAATTACCACCCTAGTAAAACTAACGTTGTAGTTGACTCGTTGAGTAGAAAAGCATCAGTTGAGTTGCGAGCGATGTTCTCTCAACTCAGTATTAACAATGACGGTAGTTTGTCGGCTGAATTAAAAGTCAAACCAATACTGTTTGACCAAATCAGAGAAGCACAATTAGTTGATGCCAAGTTGTCAAGAAAAAGAGAAATGGCTCTGAATGTCTCGATAGAAAACTTTAGTATTGATGATTATAATTGTTTAAGGTGTCAGAGTCAAATTTTTATTGCAAATGTTACCGATTTGAAAGAGTTAATACTTCACAAAGCTCACGATATCCCTTTTGCTATGCATCATGGTGGAATGAAATTGTATCACGATTTGCGGGAACTATATTGGTTGTCTGAAATGAAAAGAGAAATAGTTGAGTTCATGGCTAAATGCCTAACTTGTCAGCAAGTTAAGCAAAACATCAGGTTCCTAATGAACTTCTTCAACCTATTTCGGTTCTTAAATGGAAATGGGAGCACATAATGATGGATTTCCTGACAGGGTTACCATTGTCTCCGAGCAAAAGAAATATCTTTTGGGTAATAGTTGACAGATTTAGGAAATCAACTCATTTCATTACGGTTAGAACCAATTGCTCACTTCCAAAGCTAGTTGAAGTTTACATTCGAGAAATTGTTAGATTGCACGGCGTACCCATATCGATTTTCTCTGATTTGGATCTCCGGTTTACTTCAAGATTCTAGAAATAGTTGCACAAATCTCTGGGTATAGAATTAAACTTCAATACTTCTTTTCACTCGCAGACAGATAGACAACCAGAATATGTTATTTAGATTTTAGAGGATATGCTTCGAGCGTACGTTATTGATTTTGAAAAAGATTGGGAACGTTATTTACCTTTGGCTGAATTTGTATGTGTTAACAGTTTCCAGTCGAGCATGCAAATAGCTTCGTTTGAAGCATTATATGGTTGCAGGTGTCGAACACCTGTTTGTTGGTACGATTTGTTTGAAAGCAAAATTGTTGGGCTAGAATTGATTCGAGAAATAGAGGATATAGTTAAGGTGATCCAAGATAGATTGAAAACAATTTTTGATAGAAAAAAATCATATGCGGATATAAAATGTTGAGGCATTGAGTTTAAAATTGGTGATAAAGTGTTCTTAAAGGTTTCCCCGTGGAAGAAAGTTCTACGATTCGGTCAAAAGGGTAAACTAAACAGTCGATTTACCGGGCCATATGAAACCACCGAAAGGGTTGGACCAGTTGCGTATTGGTTGGAATTACCAGAAGAGTTACATAAAATATACGATGTTTTTCATGTGTCGATGCTCGAGAGATATCAATTGGATCCGTCTCATGTTATTCCACCGGAAGATATAGAAATTCAGCCCCACTTGTCTTACAAGGAAGAACCATTCAATATTCTAACTCATGAGGTGAAAGAACTGCAAAACAAATGCATTCCACTCGTGAAAGTTTTGTGGCATTGCCACAGTGTCAAGGAAACAACTTGGGAACAGGAAAAGACGATGAGATCCTAGTATCCCCACCTCTTTTTAAGTAAATTTTGCGGACAAAATTTTTTTAAGGGGGAGAATTGTAATAACCCAAAAGTTAGTGGTGTCAGATAATGTGGTTTCGAAACCCTGATTTATAATTCAATAAATATTTACAAAGTTATATTAGAAGTGGATTGAATTTTAGTCAGGTAAATATTATGGTATAAGACTAAATCGTAAAAATGTCAAAAGTTGAATTATAATTAAATCATAATGTAGAAAATGATTAAAGGGCTTATAAGGTAATCAAACCATTAAATTTTGGAAGCAGACGGTAGTATATAGGCTAAATGTTAAAAAATGTGTTACAAATATAATAGTTAATAAATAAAATAAAACATAAATTATAATAAAATAAAGATAGTGGATACATCAAAATTATTTTCATCCATTTCATCTTCAACGAATTGAAACCAAAAGAGACACACAGTTTAGGGTTTCAAAGTTTTAAGCACAATTTGTTTAGTTCAATTTAGTCTTTTTCTTGTACTTTCTATGTTTTCATAATCCGGATAGTTCAGGATAGCTGACCCATGTCATAATTCTTGATACTTTTAAAGAATTAGGATGTTACCATTATTGATTAATTAAAGCTTGGGGTGTTATTTTGTTAGAATTTAAGTGTATTGTTGAAAAAGGACTAAATTGTAAAGCTAATTGATGATTTTATGTAATAGGGACTAAAATGTACAAATTGTGAAATTTGTGGTACAATTTAAAAATAAGAAGTTTTATTAAGACTCTAGTGTATGTTAGTCCCGATTTTAGGGACTAAATTGAATAAAATGCAAAACTTGCATAATTTTGAATTTGAATGTGCAAATAGTTGAATATTGATGAAATACTTTGTTTATTGTAATCCGTAGCTAATTTTGCCTCAGATTCCTAAAAAAAGAAAGGAAAAGACAAAGTCGTTAAGGAATAGCTCGGAGTTTACAATTTTTGTTTCTATTATTCGAATTACTCGTAAATTGTTGCATTTAGAACTATTTGTGTATGTTAAGAATACGAGTGAGTCATTTGTGATAATGAAATGAATTGGATTAAATTGGATTGAATTGACTGATATATCTGATGACTACATTGAATATTTATGATAAGTGCTTATATTTATACAAATGTGAAATTGTGATAATCTATTGTTGCCATATGTTGAGCAAATACATTTATGATGAAAATAAGTGTGAATTGAGATATTTGTTAATAATGAAATGTGAAATGAAAATCCTATTAATTGTTCGGACAAAATTGGATATAGTTGGCATGCCATAGGATAGGAAGAGTTCAGGGTTACTTCGACTAAGCGTCAATAAGGCACTAGGTGCCAATTTGCTTCGCCGATGAGACACTAGGTGTCAAGTTATTGATAGCACTGGGTGCAACTATCTCCTTCGGATTTATCCAATGAGGCATTAAGTGCCAAACTGGAGTGGTGGTTGGATATGTCTAATTGTCAGAGTCTGAATCGTGTTAATAGATAAGTAAATGGTAAAATCGAGATATTGTTATTGAAATGGAAACTGATGAGAATTGGAATTGAATTGTGAAATAGAAAACGAAATGGTGGATGGAAATGTGAATAATGAATGATGATGATCAATGACTATATATGAAATTGAAAGGTTAGATGGAATATGTCTATGTATAAATAGATTTATCATATGTAATATGCGATATAATTGCCATGTAATGATATTAAAATGATGAATTGGTTGTGATCAAAGAATTGGTAATTTGGTAATGATGAATCGTTATATTGCATGTCATTCCTCGATTTAAATTTTGGATCTTAATGATCTTTATTATGTTTAATTATTCGGATTATAGAAATACCACTAACTTATTCTCAGTGTACAATTTTGTTTTTCCGTGCGCAGGTTAGGTACTTAGCGATTTGGTCATCGACTCAGCGTCCAACAAAAATCCTAGACTCAAGTGTTGGTGACGTGATCATTTTGGGTATTGACATGTACCTAGGAATTCTTTTGATTATTATGATCATTTTGTTTCTTGTTGGTATTTTGGATATTAGGTATATAAGTGTATATATATGTGATAGTAATAGTTATGTTGCGGATGTCTTGATAGGTTGTTTGGGTTATATACCTAATGATCTAATGTTTGAGAAAATATCATGCTATGTCATGTGTTTTGATTAATGCTTGGAAATAGTATGATGGATGTTATGCCTTAGAAATGATTTGGTATGTTTGATGTTTATACCTATTCTTTGCTTGAAAAGATTTGGTAGTTCTAGTTCTTAGGTTATAAGGCTAATATGAAATCAAATGTAAAACGATTGAATGGTTGAATGCATACATGTTTGGCTTGATTATTTTGGAGTGCCTTATGAGGCATATTGGTATGCTCTTGTTAAATTTTTTTCAGGTCTATAATTACAGCTATGGTTACCATTTGAGCTGTAGGTGATTTGGGCATGAAATTAATATTTTAAAGATAATATTTTACCATTTCTGAGCTCAAGTATCAATATTTTGGCATTTGGTATCGATACTTGACCATATAAACAGTTTTAAGATTAAATAGAATGCCAAAATGGTACTGATTTTTATATGAGTATCGATACTTTTTCATAATTACAGCTATGGTTACCATTTGTGTTGTAGGTGATTTGGGCATGAAATTAATATTTTAAAGATAATATTTTACCATTTCTGAGCTGAAGTATCAATATTTTGGCATTTGGTATCGATACTTGACCATATGAACAGTTTTAAGATTAAATAGAATGCCAAAATGGTACTGATTTTTATATGAGTATCGATACTTTTTCATCAATATCGATACCTGAAAATAAATATCGATACCCTTATTTTTCCATAACTAACAGAACCATGATTTGGTATCATTATTTAATAATGTATCGATACGATATCAATACTCAACTATAATTTATCGATACTAACTTTAAAACTTCAAAATTTTACAATTCAATCTTATATCATGCATGAATGTCACAATTAAGTTCTTATAAACTTTAAATTATTATATTGCATAGTATGTGAATGGAATTTATAATATAATTGTTTGTACTTGCTTGTAGCATCCTATTACTTGTGTTTGGCGACGGACCAAGTAAGGGGTGTTACAATTATTGGTGTTATAGCTATCTGTTTAGTGAATTCTTGGACAAAATCGAGCTTAGAATCGAGTCTAGAGGTACGCGCCAATTTAAGTCGAGTCTAAGTCGGTATTTGGACTTAGATTATGTTCTTTCTGTTTTATAGTGAATGATGTCGAGAGAATCTAGGAATGAAATTGAATAAAGTATCCGTAGTAGCGGTCAATCTGTTGAAACTAAGATTAGGATCAACTCGGTGGCACCGAACGCTATTCATTTGGTGCTCAACCATCTAGGACAAAAAAAAAAAAAAAAGAAATGAGGGGCAAGGTGATTCAACCCTTCTTTGAGCTATTTTTGATGTTCTCCAGCGAGTGGTGGGAGCTACTTCTGCGGTATTACTTGTGCCTATTGTTTGATGGGCTTCAATTAAGGAATTACGAAGATATGGTGCTACTGAGTTTTTGGGCTTGAAAAGGGTTGATCCTTTAGCATCCAAAGTTTGGTTAGAATCAACTAAAAGAATTCTGCAACAGCTTGAGTGAACCCCATGTGAATGTGTCATTTATTTACTGCAAGGAGAAACATATACATGGTGGCCAATAGTAACACACCAAGTACCTGATCAGCGAGCTGAGTGGGAGTTTTTCAAAATGAATTTTAAAAAAAATACGTCAGAAAATTGTATTTAGAAGATTGAAAATAAGAGTTTTTGTTATTGAAACAGAATGAAATGTTAGTGGCTGATTACGAACGTGAGTTTCTACGACTCAAGAAATATGCCTCAGAATTTGTACTTATCGAAGTTGAAAGTTGTAAATGTTGCGTGGTTTGCGCGACAAACTCAGAGTACAGCTTCTATCACAACAAATCTCAAAATTTGCCAATATTTTTGAATAGGCAAAAATGGTATAGCAAGCTTCGGGTCTCGACAAAAAGACTAAGACTACACGTGCTGCTAAAAGAGGACAAGGATTGCTGGTTTGCATCTGCTATCAAAGTGAACCAAGGATTCTCGTAGCAATTGGAGACATATTTTTAAGTTTGATAGAAATCGAGATCGACAACCATCTGTGTCAGTGGGTAGTATGCGATGTTTGGCTCGAGATGTTGAAGTACCAAGCTTCGAGTATTACGGGAAAAAGCATGAAGGTGAATCTTGGAAATTGTCGAGAGTCTATTTTTGTTGTGGATATTTAGAGCATTTCAATCTAGAGTGTCGAATAAGTGATAATTCTACTTTTGTCTCTACTCCAAGGTCTGCACATGTGTTAGGGGTTGTGGAATTAGTCATGGTGGTTTTGTTTCTAGAGGTGGTGTGAGAAAGGGAGTGAAGCTGTTGTTCATCAGCAAGAGGCCAGAGCGCTGGCTCGAGCATACGTCGTATGGACTCGCGAGGAGGGTAACACTACTGATGTTGTAGCAAGTAGTCTTCTACTATTCTCTACACCTATTTACACTTTGAGAAACCATGGATCCTCACATTCTTACATAATGTTGAACTGGTTAAATTAGGGAATATAGAGTCTGAGGCATCAAAAGTAGCTATAGTTGTATCGAGTCCTTTGGAGTAATCAGTGTTAGTTGATCGAGTGTGTAGGTGATGTCCGTTAGATATTTTAAGGATTGTGATCTGATTTTGAGTATAGATTGGCTAATCGAGCATAGAGTGATTTTGGACTACCGTAAAAAGAAGTTTTTGGTTCAAAGTTTCAATTAGAATGAGTGGTTCACTCGTATCATTTTAGCAATTTGAGCTAATAAACTCCTTAATCAAGACTGTGAAGCTTTTCTAGCCTATGTTATTAAATCGAATGCTGGTAATAGTCAGATCAACAAGCTTCGAACTATTTGTGAATTCCCTAACGTGTTTCCCAAAGCATTACCAGGAATTACTACCATATTGAGAAGTTGAGTTCGCAATTGTAGTGTTCCCTAATACGGTTCTGGTTTCGATTTCCCCTTATCGTATGGCACTGACGGGGATGAAGGAATGAAAAGTTCATTTGCAAGATTTACTGGACCACGTATTTATATGCCTTAGTATATCGCCCTGAGGAGCTCTAGTATTGTTCGTTAAAAAGAAAAATGTTTCGTTGCGGCTTTGTATAGACTATCGACAACTGAATAAACTAACAATTAAGAATCGATACCCCCTACCTCATAATGATGATTTATTCGATCTATTGAAAGGAGCTTCAGTCTTTTCCAAGATTGAGTTGAGATCGGGTTACTATCAGTTGAAAGTGAAAGATAGTGGCATACCAAAAATAACATTTTGTACGTGTTATGGCCACTATGAATTCTTGGTGATGCCTTTCAGTTTGAGAAAAGCTCCTATGGCATTTATGGATCTCATGAACTGCATTTTCCAACCATATCTGGATTAGTTTGTAGTGATTTTCATCGGCGATATTTTAATCTACTTGAAATCTGAAGTTAAGCACGGGTAGCATATTTGGATCATTTTGCAATTGTTACAAGAAAAATAGTTGTACGGAAAGCTTAGTAAATGCGAACTGTGGTTAGCCGAGGTTGTGTTTCTTAGGCATGTTATTTCAGCTGATGGGATTAGGGTTGATCCGAAAAAGATCGAGACTATAATACATTGGAAAGCACCAAGAAGTGGGTCAGAAGTTCGCATTTTTCTTGGATTGGCTGGTGACTTCCAGAGGTTCTTAAATAGGTTTTTGAAGATAGCTATGCCGATGACGAAGTTATTGCAAAAGAATGTTCAGTTTGTTTGGAGTGATCTGTGCCCGGAAAGTTTCGAGAAATTGAATAATAATTTTTTATTTCATAGTTTATATAATTTGAACGAATAATTTGGTTCAAGTGGTAATTCTTTAAAGTCAAGTGGTTTTAGAAATAGAGGTATCGGGACCTCGTCTCTATAAACCAATCCCGTAAATATTTCATGCCTTTAGACCTAGCTAATTGCTTGTACTTAAGTACATTTTGTTGCATTTTTAGGACATTTTAGTTAGCATTTTTAATATGGCATTAGGACTTCGACTGTGGTGGAATTAGGTTCTTTTAATTGCTTATCGTGGAGTTCTTTTTTTTGTGTTGATGTGGCAGGAATAGGTTTTGGAATAAGGAAATGAATGAGTGAAGTTTTGTCAGGGCAAAGTGCAGATAGCTTGCCAGCACAGATGCCGAGGCAATATTGGGATGATCAAGTCAAAATTTTTTGCTCAACAGTTCATATTTAAATTCAAACTTGTACCAGATAAACTCGTTTAAAAGAGGAGAAGATAATCACGAGCTGTTAGCTAACCCTAGCCTAATCGATCTATAAAAACCAATGAAGGGGACCTCGTAATCGAGGAACAAAAAATGGGAGAGATTTTAAGGCATGAATAAGGGTTCGGCTGCACAAAAGAAAGGAAGTTGAAGGCAGTCCTCCTTAGCTGTCATAGGACGCTATGCTTCCAAAGTGTAGACTGGGCAAGCAAAAACTAATTTATGATGTTCTTCTGTTATTTCCATTAAGTGTTCTTTCGAAAGATTGAACTGTAGTGGTTGATCACCATGTCGAATGATATTTTGGTTTGGATTTTTATTACTAGCCCACGAGCTAAATCTCATAGGGTTGGGATTACCTTCGATGAAACCTTAAACTATTTTTATTGATGCATTATATATCTGGTTTACTTTATTGTTTCATTTGTGTGTTCTTATTTCTTAATTAAATTGCAATGATCTCTAAACATAGAAGACTGTTCACATATTTATAAACTAATTCTAATTCCAAAAGGGTTGGATTGGTTGGATTAAAATTAAATTAAATGAGCAAGTATTCAATAGACACTTATAGTCGACTCTAGACATAGAGTCATGATCATACAGAAGGAGCCCATGCAAGATATCTAAAAAGCCTCTAGACATGGGCAAGGTAACTTGAAGTTTTTTCCTCGCAAGAGGTAGACCATTTTAGAACTCTTCTGTGTAGTAAAGTAGATACGATTTTGCCAAGGTATTCAATAGATCAAGGAAATCGAGATTCGGGCTTAAATCGGGAAAATACAAGGTAATGGATTAAAATGGTAAATTGCCATTTCTGGATCTGAGGTAAGTTCGTGTGTTAATAATAATGTAATAATGTCGTAATAAATATTTGAAACCTAAATTGTAGTATTAAATTGATTTTACTGAATTACATGTTTAGCATATTATGTTGGTGAATTGATTTAATAATATGTTTATGATAACAGATGACATAGGCGACATGAAAAATGGGTTGAAGTGTTGTGCTTAAAAGTGTTTTCTATGACTATGGTTATTATGTGAAATGGAAAGTTTATATGTAAATAATGCATTTATTTTACCTGTTCAATAATTATTTTGCTAGATGTTATGGAAATCATTGGGTGATAACTATGATATGAAAATGTATGGAATGTGAAATTCTCGATTGAACCATTGAAAAACCGAGAGATACGGACAATATGTAGCTAGGTCACACGAGTGATAAAGGGCCTTCCCGATGTGCACATGTAACACCCCAAACCCGGCCCATGCGTTACGAGCGGATTTGGTATGTCACATGAGCAAAACATGTTAAATCCTTTTTATTCATACTAAAATAGGTATTGATTTGTTAAAATCAAGAAAACAAGTTTGATTTGAAATATTTGATAAAATTTCTACTAACCTCGAAGATTGATTGATAAGTCGATAAATTTGAACTAGGGAATTTATAAACCATGACTTTTGAAAATATCATTTGATAATCCGAGAGAAAATTTCCGAGTTAAAATATTTGTAAAAGTTTATTTTGAAATCCATTTGTTAATCGATTTTGGAAAACCTTTATTTAAGTTTTTAGAAAATTCCCATTTAAAACAATTTAAGTAAAATAATAAGTATATCAAACATAAAGCAAATAATAAAATACTTCAGGGGCCTTATTACAACATAAAACCCAAAATAGTAAAGTGAACGAAAATAGAAATCTAAAGTTCCAAAATAAAAACACCATTTTTGAAGTATGGCCTCCACCGAGTCATCCATGGCCCAAGTCCACGTCACTGAGCATGACCTACAAGGACTAAGAAAAGAAAGGGGGGTGAGTTACAAGAACTCAGTGTATAATCCTCTTACCGTCATCCACTAGGCCTGAATCCATTTAGCAATCATCTTGGGCCTAAGCCCATTAACAAAGTAATAAATAAATGGAATGAATGCATGTGTGTATGCAACCCATCCCATCCAGCCAATCTCTCCCCTGTACCAGCCAATCTCTCCTGTGGGGATTAAGTCAACCCACCCCGCCAGTCTCTCCAATTTACAGTCAAGCTGCCATTTATAATAATAATTCGCAAGCCAGTGGCCATTTATAACAAATTTCGATTGTGGGCAAGCCACCAGAATCACAGAGTATCATATTATCAAACATATTTGTGGCAGTGCCACCGGAATTACTTCTCTTCAACATTTTTCCAATCCATGCAAAATCATGTAAATGCATCATACACAGCAAATCATGATATTTACAAATATAACAACAATAATTAATTCAGACAAAAGTTCGGACCATTAACACTTTGCAGATCGGCCCATTAAGACAATATATCAAATCGGCCCATTAAGCAATATATCAATTCGGCCCACTAACATTTTGCAAATCGGCCCATTAAGGCAATATATCAAATCGGCCCATTAAGCAATATATCAATTCGACCCATTAACACTTTGCAAATCGGCCCATAAGGACATTTCAGTACATCGGCCCATAGGGGCATTTTGGTAATTCGGCCCATAAGGGTATTTACGTAATTCGGCCCATAGGGGCATTTTCGTAAATTCAATAATTTACCCACTAAGGGTAATTCGGTAATTTACCCTCCAAGGGTATTTTGGTAAGTTCGCAACTTAGACTTAACTACTAATTTGAGCATAAAAACTTAAACTGTCCATCCGCGTCATACTAACTAAATTGACTATAACTCGAGCTAGGAAGCTCGAAATTTAGATCCGTAAATTTTTCTTGAAACTAGACTCATATATCTTCTTACTATAATTTTTCAAGAATTTTGGGCTTAAACATTTAGTACAGTTTATTCCTTAGAGTTTCCCTTGTTTCACTGTCCAACAGTTCTGGCCTCTTTTAACTTAATTTCAAATATCTCACTGTACGGTTTTCATATACTGCTCCCACTTGTTTCTATTGAAAATAGGCTAACTAAAGAATCTATATAAACTATAACTCATAATTCACTTTGTACAATTTTATACGAATTTTCCAAGAGAGGTCAGGGAACCACGAAGTCAATTAGAACCAGTCTTACTAAAATTAATATATCACAGAATTTAAAATTCCTTTTCCTTCTCCGCTTCTCCCATACAAAAATAGACATAGTAAGCTTTAATTCGATATCTTATTCACTTATTAATTCCTTTTTCTCCTATTTTCCGTGATTTTTCAAAATCACATCACTGTTGCTGACCAAAAACTGTTTCATTGCAAACTTTGGTTACCAATACGGACATACGCACGCCCGAGTGATCACGGATGCCGGTTTTTGGTTTTTTTCAGTATTTCAACCGCATCACAGAATATTTCATGCAAACTTTCAGAGAAGTGTGAGACTACACACCATTTCAAACATGTATTCGGAAGGTACTAGATTACACACCTGATTGATTTCCTAAAGAACCACTCTTCGTTGACCCACTATAATCGTATGATCACAAGTCGATAGATCGAGCGATTTAGTCCCTAATGAAACACCCCAAACCCGGCCTACCAGGCCTTGACCGGATCTGGTATGTTCCTCGAGTAAAACGGTTCAGAATTTGTTTGTCTACTGTGGAAAATTTGAGTGATTTTGGAAGAAAACTTGTTTTGTGTTGGGTTCAGTTGAAAATCTTGTTCTTTTTGAAATTAGGGATTTATTAAAATCTTGTTTTTAAATTAGAAGACAAGCCGAATTTGTCAAAGATTTATCTTTAAATTGGAAATCATTTGTATTTAGGTGTCAAATCATTTGAAGGTTTATTTTAAGAAAGATTACTTAAGCGTTAACTTAATAAAATTTGTATCGTACCAAAATAATTAAAATGCAAGCGTAAACAGTTCATACTATGGCCTTATTACATCAAAAACAAAACCCGCATAAATCCAAATACGAAAAATAAAATAGAAAGTCCAAATTAAAAATAAACTCTGAGCTGAGCATGGCCACCACTAAGCTCCTGCCGACCCGGTCCATTACTGAGCGTCACCTGAAAACGTATCCCACAATAGGGTGAGTCAAACAGACTTAGTGTATAACAACCACACTAAGTCCTAATGATTCAGGCATATCAGATCATACATATACATATCACAATTTACAAATAATGATGCATTCCTGAACCCAAGCCTAGATAACCATTCGCTACACATCACCCGTACCAACCATCACACCGTGGGGACTACTAAGTCAACCCTCCATCCGCTACACATCATCGACGGCAGTCGCTGCAGACGACGTACTCATCGCCCTTATATATATTGTGGCATCGCCATCAGATAAAATTTTGTGACATGAGTCACCACATTCAGAAATTTGTGGTATAAACCACCAGATCACTTCCCCTTTCCATATAACCCATATGCCCCATGTCATACAAATATGCATAAACCATGTCATATTTCTTATTCACATTCTTATAATTTCACATATGTTCGGTACAGATCATATTATACTCATAGTAGGAGTAGGTAAATGTACCTGAGTACTTTGTACCATTGCATGGTACCTTAGCCCACTTTGCACACTATTATAAACACATATATTAAATTTAATGCCGTAAATCTATTAAGACTTAGGGAAGGGCTACACACCTGATTTACTTATCGCTTTCACCGAGACTCCCAAAAATCCCGATCTAGCGTCTTAGATCCTTAGTTCCTACATTCGGCCAACACATAATATTTTAACAAAAGCCTATTCGACTATAAAACCAAATCCCGAAGGATTAACGCAACCAACTTCTTACCTTGCTGTCGATTTGACTACTAATCAAATCCCGAAAACTTTATGATGACTCTTCTTGCAATCAGTTGGACACTAAATCATTGAACTAGTTAGTTTCGGCTTGTTAACGAAGTAAGAAATAGATCTGAGTCACTAAGTATGGCCTTAGTCGAATGCCAGATGCACTGACCTTGTGAATCTAAATCCCGAATTTGCTATCTACTAAAGAAGATGTTGAATCTCTGCATAACCTTTGTTAGAGTCGATTATAGCACTTAATGGACCAAGACAAATGGCCTTCTGCCTAAGATCATATTTGCTTACCTTAGCTCCTGAAATCCCGAATGGTTTCCTCCTTGTTAGTCGACAACTACCAAATCCCGAAACCTTCTTCAAAGTTTCGGCCAAAGAACACTAATAGGATTAGTTCTTAGATTTCGACAAGTCTAAAAGAAAAAGGAATGGAAATCTAATAACATTTGATCTTACCTTCCTTCGAAATTGACACAGACTTGCGACACCACAGAGATTTCGGTTTTGAAGAACACTAGGGAGATTCGGCTTTTGCTTAACAGTAGTGGTATGAGAAAGAGATGAAAAAGAATGTTATGGAGGCTCAAGTATGAATCGGCTAGAGCGAAAAAGAAAGAATTGAGAGAATTGGGGAAGAGGATTTTCGGCTAGGAGAGAAAATTGAAAAAAGAAGAAAAGAATTCAAATGAAGAAGATGAACACTAGGCTTCATAATTTCTGCTATACACCACCTTACACTCGGTGTTGGATATTCACCAACTCTCCCTATTCTCGATAACTTTATCTCTCAATTATCACATCATCTTTTCCATTAATCCTTACCTTAATTAATTATCTCCATTTATCTCTTAAAAATAAAAAGATTTAAGCTCCTAAAATATAGCATAAGTGCCGTCCATCACTTCTCCCCTCTTTGACGCCACCATGCAAAATAAAAGCCACACTCCCATGCTGCCAACATGATTCGAACCTCCTCCCTTCTCCCTTGCTTGAGGCGTCACATACCAAGGCCCTAAGTGGCGCGTCCATGCCACTTAAACAAGCCCATTATTATGTCATATTTCCCCTACATTTTCTCTTAAGGCCTATCAGGCCTAGCTCCCTCTTTGAACTTAAAATCTGATAATTTCTAAAGCACTCTCCTATTTTCTAAAGTTCACAAAATTCATACAACACATTCATAACACACAAAGGCATGCTTTCTCATATATTTAAGCACAAATGCATAAGCCCAAAATCTAGGATATTACAATTCTACCCCCTTAAAAATAATTTCGACCTCGAAATTACCTGACTAAAATAAGTGAGGGTATTGCTGTCACATTGCTTCTTCCGGCTCCCACGAAGCTTCCTCCGATCCGTGATTGCGCCATAACACTATAACTAGAGGAACCGATTTCCTCCGTAGCAGTTTCACATCTCGTTGCAAGATCTGAATTGGCTCTTCCTCGTAGGATAAATCTGGCCTTAGCTCCACCTCTTCGACTGGAACTACATGAGAGGGATCTGATCGATAACGACGTAGCATAGAAACATGGAATACGTCGTGCATCTGCTTCAATTCCGAAGGTAACTCGAACAGGTATGCCACTGGTCCAACTTGCTTCAATACCCGATAAGGTCCTATAAACCTGGGACTTAACTTCCTTTTGCGACCAAATCTCATCACCTTCTTCCAAGGCGAGACTTTCAGAAATACTTGATCTCCCACATCGAATTCTATTTCCTTTCGCTGAAGGTCTGCATACGACTTCTGCCTGTCAGATGCCTCCTTTAACCGTGCCCGAATTACCTCAACCTTCTCCTCAGATTCTGCCACAATCTCTGGAACCAAAACCTGACGTTCCCCTAATTCCGTCCAACACGTAGGAGTGCGACACCTCCGTCCATACAACGCTTCATACGGTGCCATCCGAATACTGGCCTGATAGCTGTTGTTTTATACAAATTCTGCTAAAGACAAATATTCTTCCCAACTTCCTCTGAAGTCTATCACACAGCCTCTCAACATATCCTCTAACACTTGGATTACTCGTTCAGATTGCCCGTCCAATTGTGAATGAAAAGCCGTAGTGAAATCCAATCTGGTGCCTAAAGCTTGATGTAGAGCTTTCCAAAACCGAGACGTAAACCTTGGATCCCTGTCTGAGATAATCGACACCGGCACTCCGTGCAATCTCACAATCTCTGCCACATATAATTTCGCCAACTTCTGCAAAGAATAATCAACTCGCACTGGAATGAAATGCGCGGACTTTGTCAACCGATCCACTATCACCCATACCGAGTCCTTCTTAGTAGGCGTAAGAGGAAGCCCACTAACGAAGTCCATGGTGATTCTCTCCCACTTCCACTGCAGAATCATTATCGGCTGAAGCAATCCTGACGGAACTTGGTGTTCAGCCTTGACTTGCTGACACGTCAAGCATTTGCCAACAAATTCGGTAACTTCTCGTTTTAGACTAGGTCACCAAAACTGATCCCTTAGATCCCTATACAACTTAGTACCTCCAGGATGCATAGCATAAGGGCTACTATGCGATTCCTGAAGAATCCTCTGCCTTAACTCCTTATCCTTAGGCATACAGACCTTTCCCTTGAAACACAATAGTCCCTCGTCATTAATACCATAATCTTCCAACTCTCCATTCTGCACTTGCTGTAACTTAGGACTTAAATCCTCATCCACAAACTGACTTTCTTTTACCTCATTCAACCATGTCGGCTTGACTTGCAACTCTGCTAACAAACTTCTGTCGTCATACAAGCTTAGATGTGCAAACATCACCCTCAGATCCGACACCACTTTCCAACTTAGGGCATCTGACACTACATTCGCCTTGCCCGGATGATACTCTATGGAATAGTCGTAGTCCTTCAACAACTCCACCCACCTTCGCTGTCTCAGGTTCAACTCCTTCTGAGTCAACAAATACTTAAGGCTCTTGTGGTCTGTGTAGATCACTGACTTTTCTCCATAAAGATAATGCCTTCATACCTTAAGAGCAAAGACCACCGCCGCCAATTCCAAATCATGCGTCGAGTAGTTAACCTCATGAGGCCTTAACTGTTGAGATGCATAGGCGACTACTTTCCCGTCTTGCATCAATAGGCATCCCAATCCTGTATGAGAGGCGTCACAATACACCACGAAATCCTTCCCTGCCTCAGGTTGAATCAAAATTGGAGCTTCAGTCAAGACCCTCTTAAGTTTCTCAAAGCTCTCCTATTGCTTATCTGTCCATACGAAAGGTACCTCCTTCCTTAACAACTTCGTCAAAGGTGTGGCTATTGATGAGAATCCTTCCACAAACCTTCTGTAGTAGCCTGCCAATCCCAAGAAACTATGGTCAGCCACAGACTTAGGTGGTTTCCAATCTAGCACTGCCTCAACCTTCCTAGGATCCACCCTTATCCCTTCAGCAGACACCACATGCCCTAAGAATGCAACCTCCTTAAGCCAAAATTTACACTTACTGAATTTGGCATAAAGCTTCTTCTCCCTCAACACTTGTAACACAACTCGGAGATGCTCATCATGCTCTTCTTCAGACTTGGAGTATACTAGGATGTCGTCGATGAATACTATGACGAACCGATCCAAGTAAGGTTGAAAAACCCGGTTCATCATATCCATGAACGCGGCTGGGGCGTTCGTCAAACCAAACGGCATCACTAAGAACTCATAATGCCCGTATCTTGTCCGGAAAGCTGTCTTATGAATATCTGCTTCCTTCACCTTAAGCTGGTGATATCCAGACCTTAGATCTATCTTCGAAAATACTGCTGCCCCCTTCAGCTGATCGAACAAGTCGTCTATCCTTGGCAACGGATACTTGTTCTTGATGGTCAGCTTATTCAACTGACGATAATCTATGTACATACACATAGTTCTGTCCTTCTTCTTCACAAACAAGATCGGTGCTCCCCATGGAGACACACTGGGTCTGATAAACCCATGATCAAGCAATTCTTGGATCTGAGCCTTGAGCTCCACCAACTCCTTTGGTGCCATTCTGTATGGGGCAATTGACACAGGAGCTGTTTCCGGTAGCAAATCAATTCCAAACTCCACCTCCCTATCCGAAGGTATTCCAGGTAACTCCTCCGGAAAAACATCCACAAACTCTCTTACTATTCTAACTCCACTCACTCCCCCTTCTTTTGCATCTAACGCACTAACGAAGGCCAAAAATGCCTTGCACCCTTTCTGAACCATCTTATCAGCCTTTAAAGTAGAGACTACATTAGACAAGTAGTTTTTTCTTTCTCCTATCACAATTATCACCTCATACTCCAGGGTCCTTAACTCCATTCGCTTAGCTGCACAATCCAATATAGCCCGATGCTCCACTAGCCAGTCCATACCAAGTATAAGATCAAATTCTCCGAAGGGTAGCTCCATTAAGTCGGCAGAAAATATCACTCCCTGAATCTCTAGAGATACACTCCGAAAGATCTTATTCACCACTACAGTTTGGCCTAATGAGCTTACTACAGTCATCTCCATATCGGATAGTTCAGAGGCTATACCTAGTGTTTCAACTACACTACATGCAACATAAGAATGGGTCAAGCCCACATCAATCAGAGCAAAATAAGGCTTGTCAGCTATAAGGAACGTACCGGTTATGACGTCCGGTGCGTCTCCATCCTCCCTCCGGCGAACTACATAAACCAGACCCAACTGTCTAGCCTCAGTATTACCAACACCTCGGCCCGGTATTCCACGTCCTCTTCCAGAACCATTTTTTCTACCAATCGGACCACGACCTCTCGAGGTCAGTCATTTGTCAACTCTACCACTGATTAACACCACGACTGTTTGGGCGGCTCCCGTCTATCTTAATAGGACAGTCCTTAATCATGTGATCTTTAGATCTACACTTAAAACATCCTCCCGTCTTCTTCCAACACTCTTCTAGATGCATCTTCCCACACTGGGTACAAGTACGATATTACCCTCCAACTTGCTGACCTCGTGGCCCATGAACTCTAGGCCTGTTCTGCACATTCCCAGACGATCCTGACGACCCAAAACCTCTATTTTGTCTATTTCGATCAGAGTTCTGCCTTACAGAGTCCTTAATCCCTTCAGCTACTTTAGCCTTCTCTACCAATGCAGAAAACTCCAGCTCCTGGTTCGGAGCTATTAACAACCTCAGGTCATCCCTTAATCCATCCTCAAAACGAACACATCGCTCATGCTCCGTAGCCACTACTCCGCGAGCATACCGGCTCAACCTTAGGAATTTAGCTTCGTACTCTGCTACGAACTTATTCCCTTGAACCAGCCCTAGAAATGCCTTCCTCTGCGTATCAGTGTAATGCGTACCGACATACTTCTTCTGATACGCCGCCTTAACATACTCCCAAGTGAGATCCTCAGCTGTGGCACCATCCCGAACTGTGAGCCACCATTGATATGCTTCGTTGCAAAGAAGCGACACCATTCCTTTCAGCTTCTCCTTAGCGGTCAGATCCAGCTCATCCATAATTCGCTCTGTCGCCTCCAACCAATACTCAGCCGTACTGGGTGCCACACCAGATACGCCACGGAACACCTCAGCTCTATTGGCTCGGAGTCGCTCGGGTACAGATTTCTGAGCTTCCATATTTCCACCTGCTCTAGCCACCATCTCAAGAACTCACAGTACCGCCTGCGATACTGCATCATACCCCATCTGATCTTACTGCTCAACACCAGCAGCTGGTGGTGGGGGTGGTGGTACCTCATTTTCGGACCCTTGACCCAACCTAACGGGTTCTGACACAGTCATTCTACCTCTACCACGTCCTCACACATTACGACTACGTCCCCTAGTGCTCATATCTACGTTCGCGCTTTAATCTGATTACAAAGTTTTATGTATTAGCCTTTGTTCTATTGGTTATCCGCGAACAATTTTATGGAAAGAAGTTTAATAGTAGTTCTTTCGATCATTCAGGGTTTCAAGTCTTCTATCCTAATTCAGAGAAGTACATCCATTCGGTAGCATCTACAACACACATTCATCATTCAAACATTGTTGTCTGTTCCTACCCCAGGGGTGTTTTCGTAATTTGTCCTACAAGGGTATTTTGGTAATAAACCAGGGTCAATTTGAAAAATCTCTATAAATCAAAGGTATTTCAAAATTTGCAAAACTTGGGGTTATTTTTGAGAATTTGTTTTCCAAATCGGTGATGTTGCAGAAATTTTGGAAGTTGGGGCTATTTTGGTAATTTGTAAGTCAGGGGTATTTTAGTAAATTTTTCCAAATCAAGGTATTTTGATATTTTACAAAATAGGGTTTTTGGATATTTTTGTAAAGTAAGCAAATCTTAGTAACAATCGAGGGTAGTATGGTAATTTAAGATTTTTTAAACCAAGGGCATTTTAGTAATTTTACAACGAGGGGTATGTAGGTAATTTTGTAAATTGGGAATATTTTGGAAAATTTTCAAAAAATAATTTCCTCAATTCAAAAGGGTAGTTTGTTAAATTTTTTTTTTAAAAAAACTAGGGTTTTCATAAAGATATTGCTAGTCCATTTTGGGTTTTAGTCACTGAGTTTAGCCTGTGAGTAAGTCCTCTTGGTTAGGGTGAACTGTTACTACGCACCAGGTAGGATTCGAGCGAAAAGGAGGTGAGTCACGAGGACTGCTTAAATACCAGGCTCTTCCTGAATCCAATCCTAGACATGCGCACAATGGTTGCCACACCCTAACTCGGTGACTTAGCCACAGGTTTGTTTAATTAGGCTTTAAGTTTTATGTAATTCTTATGTTGGGGAAAACAAATCCTAGGGTTCAAGTACTTCATATACTAATCTACGTTCCCATTCTAACCTTATACAAATCATACTATAATCCGCACAACAGTTAGGGGTACTTACCTGGTGGACTTCGGGTCGGAGACTTAGGTGCCATGCTAGAAAACCCTGCTTATTCACAAAATTGTTCACAAAACTTGTTTGGGCCTTACTTTAAAAATGTTATGGGCTTTAAACCCAAGGCCGAGAGTTTAAAACCTGGCTCTGATACCAAGCTGAAACACCCCAAACCCAGCCTAACAGGCCTTGACCAGATCTGGTATGTTCCTCGAGTAAAACGGTTCAGAATTTGTTTATCTACTGTGGAAAATTTGAGTGATTTTGGAAGAAAACTTGTTTTGTGTTGGGTTCAGTTGAAAATCTTGTTCTTTTTGAAATCAGGGATTTATTAAAATCTTGTTTTTAAATTAGAAGACATGCCGAATTTGTTAAAGGTTTATCTTTAAATTGGAAATCATTTGTATTTAGGTGTCAAATCATTTGAAGGTTTATTTTCAGACAGATTCCTTAAGTGTTAAATTAATAAAATTTGTATCGTACCAAAATAATTAAAATGCAAGCGTAAACAGTTCATACTATGGCCTTATTACATCAAAAACAAAACCCGAATAAATCTGAATACGAAAAATAGAATAGAAAGTCCAAATTAAAAATAAACTCTGAGCTGAGCATGGCCACCACTAAGCTCCTGCCGACCCGGTCCGTTACTGAGCGTCACCTGAAAACATATCCCACAACGGGTGAGTCAAACAGACTTAGTGTATAACAACCACACTAAGTCCTAATGATTCAGGCATATAAGATCATACATATACATATCACAATTTACAAATAATGATGCATTCCTGAACCCAAGCCTAGATAACCATCCGCTACACATCACCCGTACCAACCATCACACCGTGGGGACTACTAAGTCAACCTTCCATCCGCTACACATCATCGAAGGAAGTCGCTACAGACGACGTGCTCATCGCCCTTATATATATTGTGGCATCGCCACCAGATAAAATTTTGTGACATGAGTCACCACATTCAGATTATGTGACCGAAGTCACCACATTCAGATATTTGTGGTATACACCACCAGGTCACTTCCCCTTTCCATATAACCCATATGCCCCATGTCATACAAATATGCATAAACCATGTCATATTTCTTATTCACATTATTATAATTTCACATATGTGCGGTACAGATCGTATTATACTCATAGTAGGAGTAGGTAAACGTACCTGAGTACTTTGTACCATTGCATGGTACCTTAGCCCACTTTGCACATTATTATAAACACATATATTAAATTTAATGCCGTAAATCTATTAAGACTTAGGGAAGGGCTACACATCTGATTTAATTATAGCTTTCACTGAGACTCCCAAAAATTCCGATCTAGCGTCCTAGATCCTTAGTTCCTACATTCTGCCAACACTGAATATTTTAACAAAAGCCTATTCGGCTATAAAACCAAATCCCGAAGGATTAACGCAACCAACTTCTTACCTTGCTGTCGATTTGACTACTAATCAAATCCCGAAAACTTTGTGATGACTCTTCTTGCAATCGGTTAGACACTAAATCATTGAACTAGTTAGTTTCGGCTTTTTAACGAAGTAAGAAATAGATCTGAGTCACTAAGTATGGCCTTAGCCGAATGCCAGATGCACTGACCTTGTGAATCTAAATCCCGAATTTGCTATCTACTAAAGAAGATGTCGAATCTCTGCATAACCTTTGTTAGAGTCGATTATAGCACTTAATGGACCAAGACAAATGGCCTTCGGCCTAAGATCATATTTACTTACCTTAGCTCCTGAAATCCCGAATGATTTCCTCCTTGTTAGTCGACAACTACCAAATCCCGAAACCTTCTTCAAAGTTTCAGCCAAAGAACACTAATAGGATTAGTTCTTAGATTTCGACAAGTCGAAAAGAAAAAGGAATAGAAATCTAATAACATTTGATCTTACCTTCCCTTCAAAAATTGACAGCACCTTGCCTGACACCACAGAGATTTTGGTTTTGAAGAACACTAGGGAGATTCGGCTTTTGCTTAACAGTAGCGGTAATAAGAAAGAGATGAAAAAGAATGTTATGGTGGCTCAAGTATGAATCGGCTAGAGGGGGAAAAGAAAGAATTGAGAGAATTGGGGAAGATGATTTTCGGCTAGGAGAGAAACTTGAGAAAAGAAGAAAAGAATTCAAATGAAGAAGATGAACACTAGGCTTCAGAATTTCGACTATACACCACCTTACACTCAGTGTTGGATATTCGGCCAACTCTCCCTATTCTGATAACTTTATCTCTCAATTATCACATCATCTTTTCCCATTAATCCTTACTTTAATTAATTATTTCCATTTATCTCTTAAAAATAAAAAGATTTAAGCTCCTAAAATATAGCCTAACTGGCGTCAATCACTTCTCCCCTCCTTGACGCCACCATGCAAAATAAAAGCCACACTCTCATGCTGCCAACATGATTTGAACCTCCTCCATTTCCCTTGCTTGAGGCGTCACATACCAAGGCCCTAAGTGGCGCCTCCATGCCACTTAAACAAGCCCATTATTATGTCATATTTCCCCTACATTTTCTCTTAAGGCCTATCAGGCCTAGCTCCCTCTTTGAACTTAAAATCTGATAATTTCTAAAGCACTCTCCTATTTTCTAAAGTTCACAAAATTCATACAACACATTCATAACACATAAAAGCATGCTTTCTCATATATTTAAGCACAAATGCATAAGCCCAAAATCCAGGATATTACACCTAAAACATATATTCAATTAGTCACAACCACTATTATCCCGATAGCAACTTAAACGAATAAAGAACGATTTCATTTAATTCATGAAGAACTCCTTACCTTTTCGATATTGGATCCGATTTCTAGCGATTGTCTTATGATTATGGTTGAATCAAGGACAAGAGATTCGTCCTTCTACTTTAATACTATAACAAAAAGATGATCACGAAATGAAGGATTATGAGAGAATGATATTTCGGTTTTGAACAAAAGTGAAAATTTGAAAGATAATAAACTCACATTCGGCTAGAGAAAAAGAAAATAAAAGGATAGAAAAGAGCCACTTACCGATTGAATCAAAGAAAAGAGTGTCACCCAAATGAGAAAGAAGTTATGAAGGAGTGATTGTGGATTGAGAGGTTCGGCTATGGAGGATAAATGAACAAGAATAGTTTTGGCTACTTAGAGAAAATAAAGGAGGAAGATTCGTTCTCCAAAATGGTCAACTAAAGAAAGAAGAGAAGAAGATTGAAGGAATGGTGAGAAAACAAGAGAAGAAGAGCAACAGTGACATGAAAGTTTTGGTACAACAAAGGAAAAGATGAAAATTTTGCTTGTTAGTTTTGGCAACACCAAAGAAAAAATGGACAATATTAGTTTAAAAGTTTCGGCAAGGTAGAGAAGCCAATTGGGGAGAAGAGAAAACTCCAAAATGCTAAAAAGAATAAGCCTCTTATGCACCAAAATTGCAAAATGCCTATAGGAATTTGGCTCCCGTCTCTCCCTAACAAAGCCGTCCATTCATCTTTACCAAAAAGATGTGTGTTGACCAAAATTCTATTCTAGGCAACTCCTAGTTTTTGGCCAACATGTCCCCCAACCTTATCCCTTTCTTTGATTTCCTTCCTTCCTTTTCCCTTATCTTTCTCCTTTCTATAGCCCTTAGCCAGTTTCCTTAAATAAAAAGTCTTACTTACCTTATTCAGAGTCTTGGCCAACACTTACCATCTTTCACAATATGAGCATAAAATTAAATCCCAAAAATCGCAATAGGTGGGATTTGAACCTCAGACCATTAGTACACTCCACACGCCACTTGCCACTTTACCAATAGACTCATTGTGTTAACAAAATACACTCTTATTTCCTTAAGCCTTATTGCTATTTACCCTCTCTCCTTAAGGTACCTAAACATAAAAATTTTCCTATAGCCTAACTTGAACCTGAGACTTCATAGGAACCCCGTAACATTCCAATTTCACTTAACTAATAAGTCTAATTTGCAATAACGCCATTCATATTCTAAAAAATTTTAAACATTCCTACACCCAAGGCCCAATGGGCCCAATTTCGGGATGTTACAATTCTACCCTCCTTAAAGAAATTTCGTCCTCGAAATTTTCATCCCACTACTAAACGCATCGCTCAAATCACACCATTATGCTTTCACTGCGCACTCTGATCTTAAGAACCACAATGTACTTTTAACATAATCTTAAATCCTCTTTCACACAACCAAACATCTAACCACAGAAGCAAACAGTTGTCTACCATTTATACTTAGAATTTTCTATATTCAATCATCACGTCCAACCAAAACATACCTGACTTGATGGTGATGAAACAATCCCGAGCCTTATGCTCCTTAGACCCGCATCTCAAGCATGCTCCTAACCTCCTCCAGCATTTTCCCGAATGACGCCTCTTGCAAAAATCACAAGCCAGAAAGTTTGGACGTGCCTTAACACGCTTTACGGAACGAAACTGCGACCCAAAAGAACCGCGTTCTCATTTCCTCTTACAGTCCATACACCCAACTCGAAGTACTTCACCGATTCCTTTAGCCTCCTTCAATACCTCCTTAACTATCCGAGTCAACTCATCAACCCCAGCTCGATCATGAGATCCCGTCTCAGCCACTGGCGATGCTAACGCCTCCTTTTAGGAAACATGCCCCGATGCTGAAAATCTAGCCCTAGCACCACGGCCTCTACCACGTCCACGTCTACCGCGTCCACGTCTTCTAGCGCTCATGATTGCTAAATCGATTTAATCTTATTAAGAGTTTTATGAATCATTATGCTATTTCAGTGTTTATTAAACAATATCTTATGAAGTATAGGAAATAAAGTTGTTTTCGCAATACGTATCCTAAGGTCTCAATCTCTATAATTTCAGCTCCTAAAGCTAAGAGTTCTAGAGTATTTCTATAGTCATACCACAATAATTATAAAATGAAAACATAACTTACTTGACTTGGTGCCAGATACCCGTGGTGCCATACTTCTTTTAGAACATGCATGGATAAATTAAAATTTTAAACAGCATTGGAAAACGCTTTTGAACCCAAACCACAACTGAGTTTTGTAACCGGGCTCTGATACCATAAAATGTAACACTCCAAACCCAGCCCATGCGTTATGAGCGGATTTGGTATGTCACACGAGCAAAACATGTTAAATCCTTTTTATTCGTACTAAAATAGGTATTAATTTGCTAAAATCAAGAAAACAAGTTTGATTTGAAATATTTGATAAAATTTCAACTAACCTCGAAGATTGATTGATAAATCGATAAATTTGAACTAGAGAATTTATAAATCGTGACTTTTGAAAATATCGTTTGATAATCTGAGAGAAAATTTTCGAGTTAAAATATTTGTAAAAGTTTATTTTGAAATCTATTTGTTAATCGATTTTGGAAAACCTTTATTTAAGTTTTTAGAAAATTCCCATTTAAAACAATTTAAGTAAAATAATATGTATATCAAACATAAAGCAAATAATAAAATACTCCAGGGGCCTTATTACAACATAAAATCCAAAATAGTAAAGTGAAAAAATGGAAATCTAAAGTTCCAAAATAAAAACACCATTTTTGAAGTATGGCCTCCACCGAGTCATCCATGGCCCAAGTCCACGTCACTGAGCATTACGTACAGGGATTAAGAAAAGAAAGGGGGTGAGTTACAAGAACTCAGTGTATAATCCCCTTATCGTCATCCACTAGGCCTGAATCCATTTAGCAATCATCTTGGGCTTAAGCCCATTAACAAAGTAATAAATAAATGGAATGAATGCATGAGTGTATGCAACCCATCCCATCCAGCCAATCTCTCCTGTGGGGATCAAGTCAACCCACCCCGCCAGTCTCTCCAATTTGCAGTCAAGCTGCCATTTATAATAATAATTCGCAGGCCAGTGGCCATTTATAACAAATTTCGATTGTGGGCAAGCCACCAGAATCACAGAGTATCATATTATCAAACATATTTGTGGCAGTGCCACCGGAATTACTTCTCTTCAACATTTTCCCGACCCATGCAAAATCATGTAAATGCATCATACATAGCAAATCATGATATTTACAAATATAACAACAATAATTAATTCAGACAAAAGTTCGGCCCATTAACACTTTGCAAATCAGTCCATTAAGGCAATATATCAAATCGGCCCATTAAGCAATATATCAATTCGGCCCACTAACATTTTGCAAATCGGCCCATTAAGGCAATATATCAAATCGTCCCATTAAGCAATATATCAATTCGGCCCATTAACACTTTGCAAATCGGCCCATAAAGACATTTCAGTACATCGGCCCATAGGGGCATTTCGGTAATTCGGCTCATAAGGGCATTTTCATAATTCGACCAATAGGGGTATTTTCAAAAATTCAATAATTTACCCGCTAAGGGTAATTCGATAATTTACCCGCCAAGGGTATTTTGGTAATTTCGCAACTTAGACTTAACTACTAATTTGAGCATAAAAATTTAAAATATCTATCCGCGTCATACTAGCTAAATTGACTATAACTCGAGCTAGAAAGCTCTAAATTTAGATCCGTAAATTTTCGTTGAAACTAGACTCACATATCTTCTTACTATAGTTTTTCCAGAATTTTTGGCTTAACCATTTAGTACATTTTATTCCTTAAATTTTCCTTTGTTGCACTGTCCAACAGTTCTGACCTCTTTTACCTTAATTTTAAATATCTCACTGTACGGTTTTCATATACTGCTCCCACTTGTTTCTATTGAAAATAGGCTAACTTTAGAATCTATACATATAAACTATAATTCATAATTCACTTTGTACAATTTTGTACAATTTTTCCAAGACAGGTCAGGGAACCACGAAGTCAATCAGAACCGGTCTCACTAAAATTAATATATCACAGAATTTAAAATTTCTTTTCCTTCTCCGCTTCTTCCGTATAAAAATAGACACAGTAAGCTTGAATTTGATATCTTATTCACTTATTAATTCCTTTTTCTTCTATTTTCCGTGATTTTTCAAATTCACATCATTGTTGATGACCAAAAACTGTTTAATTACAAACTTTGGTTACCACTACAGACATACGCACGCCCGAGTGATCACGGATGCCGATTTTATGTTTTCTTCAGTATTTAGATCGAATCACAGAATATTTCATGCAAACTTTCGGAGAAGTGTGCGATTACACACCATTTCAAACATGTATTCGGAAGGTACGGGATTACACACCTGATTGATTTCCTAAAGAACCACTCTTCGTTGACCCACTATAATCGTATGATCACAAGTCGATAGATCGAGCGATTTAGTCCCTAAAACATATAGTCAATTAGTCACAACCACTATTATCCCAATAGCAACTTAAACGAATAAAGAACGATTTCATCTAATCCATGAAGAACTCCTTACCTTTTCGATATTGGATCCGATTTCCACCTATTGTCTTATGATTACGGTTGAATCAAGAACAAGAGATTCGTCCTTCTACTTTAATACTATAACAAAAAGATAATCACGAAATGAAGGATTATGAGAGAATGATATTTCGATTTTGAACAAAAGTGAACATCCGAATGATAATAAACTCATATTCGGCTAGAGAAAAAGAAAATAAAAGGATAAAAAAGAGCCACTTACCAATTGAATCAAAGAAAAGATTGTCAACCCAAATGAGAAAGAAGTTATGAAGGAGTGATTGTGGATTGAGAGGTTCGACTATGGAGGATAAATGAACAAGAATAGTTTCGGCTACTTAGAGAAAATAAACGAGGAAGATTCGTTCTCCAAAATGGTCAACTAAAGAAAGAAGTGAAGAAGATTGAAGAAATGGTGAGAAAACAAGAGAAGAAGAGCAATAGTGACTTGAAAGTTTCGGCACAACAAAGGAAAAGATGACAATTTGGCTTGCTAGTTTTGGCAACACCAAAGGAAAAATTCACAATATTGGTTTAAAAGTTTCGACAAGGTAGAGAAGACAATTGGGGAAAAGAGAAAACTCCAAAATGCTAAAAAGAATAAGCCTTTTATGCACCAAAATTGCAAAATGCCTATAGGAATTTTGCTCCACTCTCTCCCTAACAAAACCGTCCATTCATCTTTACCAAAAATATGAGTGTTGACCAAAATTCTATTCTAGGCAACTCCTAGTTTTTGGCCAACATGTCCCCCAACCTTATCCCTTTCTTTGATTTCCTTCCTTCTTTTTCCCTTATCTTCCTCCTTTCCATAATCTTTAGCCTCCTTTCCTTAAATAAAAAATCTTACTTACCTTATTCAGAGTCTTGGCCAACACTTACCATCTTCCACAAGATGAGTATAAAATTAAATCCCAAAAATTACAATAGGTGGGATTTGAACCTCAGACCATTAGTACCCTCCACACGCCACTTGCCACTTCACCAATAGACTCCTTGTGCTAGCAAAATGCACTCTTATTTCCTTAAGCCTTAGTGCCATTTACCCTCTCTCCTTAAGGTACCTAAACACAAAAATTTTCCTATAGCCTAACTTGAACCCGAGGCTTTATAGGAACCCTGTAACATTTCAATTTCACTTAACTAATAAGTCCAATTTGCAATAACGCCATTCATATTCTCAAAAATTTTAAACATTCCTATGCCTAAGGCCCAATCCTACTAGGCCCAATTTTGGGATGTTACAGCACAAGAAAGCTACGAGATGGCAAAATTTGATATTTAGCTAGGCCATATAGATGATAAGGGACTTTCACCTTGTGTGCAAGAAAGCTACAGGTTATGAGTAGCTAGGTCACATGAGTGCTTCCTAGTTTTGGACGCCTTGTAGACAAGAAAGCTACGGGTTATGAGTAGCTAGGTCGCATGAGTGGCTCCTAGTTTTGGACGCCATGTAGACAAGAAAGCTAGGAGATGGAATGGCTAGGTCACATGAGTGATAAGGGACCTTCACCATGTGTACAAGAAAGCCGAATTATGTATAGGTGGAGCTATATGCTGAGACCACAGAGTATCGGGATAACTTACTAATGGTGATTGGTGCGATCATATTATAAATAAGTGTAGGTGTGAATGTGGCCAATTAAGAAATGTGGCAAATGTATGTGTGAGCAAGTGTTTGTGTGAACAAGGGTGCATGTGACCGTGTGTATGTGCATAATGTGTTTGATATGTGATATGTGATTGAAATTGTGGTAAGGATGATATCATGTAAGTGCCATTCTGAGTACTCGTAAATATTGGTGATGATTATTCATTTGTATGGCTAGTGTTGAACATGCTTGGTGTTATGTGTGCATATATGGAAGTAATATAAAGAAAACATGGGAGAGTAATTTTTAGTAAAATAGATTAAAATAGCAGGAGTTACGTGATTTTGAAAAATCACCAAAAATAGTGGAAATTGAATTATAAGTTGGATGAGACATTGATTTAAAGCTTATTGAGTCTATTTTCATATAAAAGAAACAAAGAAAACAAATGATTTTTATATTTTGAGATATTTAAATTTTAGTGATACTGGTTCAAAATGATTACGTGATCCCCTGTTCTTCCTTGGAAAAATCATTAAAAATTGTAACAAAATAATTATGTGATATAATTTATATGCCTAAAATCCTAAATGATTCTATTTTTAAATGAATTAAACAAGGTCATATGAACTCTGTACAAGGATAAAATTGATTCTTAGTGAAGAGAGGTCAGAATAGTCGAACAGTGAAACAGAGGAGACTTTAAAGAAGAAACTGTACTAATTGGCTGAATCAAAAATTCTGAAATTTTTTTGGTAAAAAGGTATGTGAGTCTAGTTTCTGGAAAAATTAACAGATCTTAATTTGGAGTTTCTTAGCTCCTGCTATAAATAATTTAATGACTGTGACTTGAGAAAACAACTTAGCTGGAATTTGAATAAATAGAAAGAATATGAAAAATAGCATGTTATCGCATTGCTTATTATTTTCATGCGAGCTTGCTAAGCGTAAAGCTTACTCACTCCTTTCCATTTCTTTTAGTTTTGTCAGGTCAGCTAAAGGTTGGAGATCGTCGGAGGCAGCATCACACTATCGAGCCATTATCCTTGGAGTATTAGCATATGTATGTTAAATGTTTTCAAGTGAGTGGCATGTACAGGGACTTAATTTTTCTATGATGGATGTTGTTGTGATTAGTCAAATGTATTGGCTTATATTGATTTGTTGATTATAGCCATGAGATGTGGCTTATGATAATTTTGGCTTGTAAGCCTATTTGTCCATGGTATGTGTTAATGTCATATTATGTGATATAAGTGATTAAACAGATGACAAGGTCAAATGTATGTGTGTGCATGTAAAGATAACAAAAAGGCTTGGAAGTTAGCCTAAGTCTTGACCACACGTGTAGAGACACGGTCATATGTCTCAGCTGTGTGGAGGACACGGCCTCTGGCCATGAACGTGTGTCTTGGTCGTGTGCCCTTAAAAGGTTGCTGACGTCAAAATCAGAGAGTTACACGGGCTGTGACTCTCCAAAGCAAGAAAATGGTTAAGTTGCCCAAAAATTTTCAAAGTTCTCAGTTTAGTCCCGAACCACCCCGATGTATGTTATAGGCTTCGAACGCCTGTATAAAGGACAATATGCATGTGTTTGAAAAGTTTTAATTTTGGGCAAAATTTGGTAACCCGGTTTTGTATGATTGTGAATGTTTAAGTCCAGTAAGCCTCGAACCCTATCCCAGAGTTGGACACGGGTGAGGGGTGTTACAATCTCAATTGTTTTGTGTAGAATATTTTCAACCGAATTAAAAGAATTAAAAGTTCAATTGCAAGAATCAATCGACAAAGGTTCTATTCAACTGAGTGTATTATTTTGGAATACGCTTGTACTGTATTGTGAAAAAGAAAGACGAGTCGATGAGTTTGTATATAAATTATTAGTAGTTGAATCAAGTCACGATAGAGAATAAACATTCATTACTTCATATTGAAGACCTATTGATTAGTTGAAAAGTGCTGATGTGTTTCAAAGATAGATTACCGATTTGGTTATTATTAGTTGTGAGTTATAGATGTAAATGTATCGAAAACAGTGTTCAAAATTCGTTATGAGCATTACGAGTTTCTAGTTATGTCTTTCGTATTAAATAATGCCCTGTAGTATTTGAATTTTGGTGAATTGTGCTTCTTTTCAGTCACAGTACGACGGATTCATTGATATTCTGTATTGATAATGTACTGATCTATTATAAAACTAATTTAGAGCATGCTCAACATTTGAAAATCTATATTGTAGGTGATTTATTAAGAATCTCTTGACAACTTCATTGCCGATGATGAAGTTATTACAATAAAACATCGAATTTTTTTAGTCAAGTCAGGTAATTACTTCAAGCTAAGTCAGGGAAGAATTCATTATTTCCAATAATGTGCTCGAATTATGCTAATTCGATTATTATAGACTCGAGAGTTAAATCGTTATTCTTCAGAGAATTTGTAGGATGCAAATAAAAGACTCAAATTTGTTAGTTTAATGGAAGCAGGTTCAAAATGATTAGATCACCAATTTCAATGTGGATTGTGATAATATACAAATTATCTCTAGTCAATCACAAATGTACAATATACAAGATATAATATTTAATAAATATGAAAAAATAAAACTTAGACAAATTAAAAATTCTGAATTACAATTAGAAATAAAACAAATTAAATTGGAACTTTCTCAGCTTAAAATGGAGCAACAAGAAATGAAAAAACAAATGCAAACTTTAAAACATGAAATCCCAGAAAATAGTTCGTCAGAAATTGAACCCGAGCATGAAGAAAATGCATAGGAATATATGATGGTTCTCACTGAAGTATCTATCCAAAGATATTTAATAAAAATAAATATTATTATAAATAATGAATTTCAATTTGAAAGAATAACCCTTTTTGATATAGGAGCAGATCAAAATTGTATTAGAGAAGGGATAATTCCAACAAAGTATTATGACAAAACATCAGAATCTCTTAAAGCTGCAAATGTATAAAATATCAAACATGTGTTCTAATGGTTAAAGATATTACCTAATATGTCATATTAGGAACCCCATTCGTATCCTTACTTAAACCGTATAAAGTAACAAATAATTCAATCTCTACACAAAGTTTTAAACACTAAAGTAGAATATCCTTTTGTAGAAAAACTCAAAATAAGAAATATCAACTTATTAAAATATTTATCCATCTATAATGGGCAAATCAATAATTTAATTAATTATAAACAGAAACAAATCCCTTTGTTGAAAGAAGAAATATTTTAAAAAAATTGACTGGACAATTAGAAAAGAGAGAAGTCCAAAAAAGGATAAATCAAATAAAAGAAGAAAGAGAATCAACAATTTGTTTTGACATCTCTAGTGCTTTTTGGAATAGGAAAAAACATGAAGTAACATGACCATATGAAAATAATTTTGATGAAAGAAAAATACCAACAAAAGCAAGGCCAATACAAATGAACAAAGAAATGGAAGAATTTTGCAAAAAAGAAATGCAAGATCTTCTTAATAAAAAATTAATTAGGAAAAGCAGTTCTCCTTGGAGTTGTTCAGCATTTTATGTAATGAAAAATGCAGAACTCAAAAGAGGAATGCCAAGATTGGTGATTAATTACAAACCTCTTAATCAAGCTTTAAAATGAATTAGGTACCTAATACCAAATAAAAATGATTTGTTACAAAAACTCTACAATGCAAATATTTTCTCAAAATTTGACATGAAATCAGGACTTTGTCAAATCCAAATAAAAGAAGCAGAAAGATACAAAATGACATTTACTGTACTATTTGGACAATATAAATGGAATGTCATGCCTTTTGGATTAAAAAAATGCTCCATCCAAATTTCAAAGAATAAAGAATGACATTTTTTACCAATATTCTTAATTCACAATAGTATACATTGATGAGGTATTAGTGTTTTTCGAAAATTTAGAATAACCACTTCAAACATTTATCCATCTTTGTAAAAGTCATAAAAAATAATGGTTTAGTAGTTTCTAAATCCAAGATAAGTTTGTTCCAAACCAAAGTATGGTTTCTAGGTCATTCACTACAGCAAAACAGATTTTTAGCGGCGTTTTAAAGAAAAATGCCACAAATATTATACATTAGCGGCGTTTGAAGGAAAACGCCGCTAAAAAATGAGCAATAGTGGCGTTTTTTTACAAAATGCCGCTAAAAAGGATATATAGCGGTGTTTATTCGTAAAACGCCGCTAAAGGTGCGAGCATTAGCTGCGCTTTTGAAAAAATGCCGCTAAAAGTCTGCGCATTAGCGGCGCTTTTGGAAAAACGCCGTTACAAGTCTGGGCATTAGCGGCGCCTTTGGAAAAACGCCGCTAAAAGTCTGGGCATTAGCGGCGCCTTTGGAAAAACGCCGCTAAAAGTCTGGGCATTATCGGCGCTTTTGGAATAAACGCCACTAAAAGTTTTCATATTTTTTTCTTATTCTTGCTTTGAATTATATTTTGTTTTGATATATTCACTTATAAGCAATGAGAAAGTTTCATTTTAGTTACTTAATTATGAAAAGTTACAAATTGCTAACTAAACAATTTAGAAGTTTTCATTTAAGTTACAAATTAAGTTATTAAAATTGATTTAGGGTTTAATATTTAGTATGTTAATTTCATGGTTTAGGGATTGTTATTTTGGTGTATGGGTTTAGTGTTTTAAAGTTTGTTGTTTGGGTTTATTGTATAGTGTTTAATATCTTAGTGTTTACCGATATTAAAGTTTAAGTGTTAGTGGTTAGGGGTTAAGGTTTAGGGTTAAGGGTTTAGGAGGAAATGGTTAATGGGTTATGGTTTTGGGTTTAGGGTTTATGGTTTAGGGTTTATGGGTTTAGGGTTAGGGGTTTAGAAGGAATGGTGAATGTGTTAGGTTTTTGAGTTTAGGGTTTATAGTTTAAGTTTAAGGTTTTAGGGTTTAGGATTTAGGGTATTAGCTATATGACCCAAAATCCCAAAACCGAAATCTCTCATAAGGGATTTATGGTTAATGTGTTAGCTACTAAAATATATGTTTTGTACTACACTAACATTGGCCACATGAATTCCCAAATATTTGGTCTCGGATTATGGTTTAAGGTTTGCGGTTTAAAGTTTAGGGTTCGAGTTTTATGGTCTAGGATTTATTGTTTGGGGTTTTAAGTTTTGAGTTTATGGATTAAGGTTGGTGTTTGTGGTTTAGGGTATAATATTTAGGGTCTAGGGTTTATGTTTTAGGGATTAATCTTGGATTTTTTAGAATATAAATGAAAATAAGATAAATATAAATTATTATTTTAAAAATATAAATCAAAATGGGTTAAATCTCAAAAGCATACATGATCAACAATGGTTTAATGTGTATATTTATATATTGCATAATATTTATATTTATTCAATATATAAATATATATGATGTATTTACTTTTTAAAATTGTGTATGATTAAATTAAAATTAAAGTTTCAACTATACATTTAAACTAAAAATAGAATTTCACGTCTACAATTATACATTAAACCGAAATTCATATATATATAATTTTGAGATGTATCGCTATCAAAATTTAGGTGTATACATATAATTAAATGTTATTTTTTATGTGTTAATTTAAAAATTATAAAAATATTGAAAAAAATTTAAAATGTTAAAAATAAAAAATTATAAAATTTAAAACTTAAAACTTAAAACTTTAAATTTTAATATTTTAGTCAATATTTCAGTTAAAAAGATTAATATTCAAAATGAAAAAAATTCCAAAAAAAAAGTTTCTGAAAGAAAAAAAATATATTAAAAAAGGAAAAAAAATTGTATTTCCACCGAATTAGTGGCGTTTTTATGAAAACGCCGCAAAAAACATGATATCGTGGCGTTTTTTTTGTAAAAAAATGCCACAAATATATTTTAAACTGTAAAAAAATGTCACCGTTTTACATTAGCCACTGCCCCTTTCTTTTCTTTCCCTTCTCAGCTGACTCACCCATTTCTAATCCCCAACTCCTCATTTCTAATCCCCGATTTCTTCTGCCATTGTCACCCTGTTCTCCCACTCCTCTTGGTGAAAGCGAGGATAATGCTTGGGAAGAGATAATGAAGGCTAGTATTTCATGTATCGTTTTTTCTTTCCCCTTTTCTGTTGCTTTCATCTTGAATAACCTTTAAAACTTCTCCTGTTACTTTATTGCAGAAGTATGACGTCTTATTTGAGAAGAACGCAAAGGTCGAGAGCTTCTACCTTCAGTCAAAGGTTCATAAGGCTAAAGAGTGCTTAGAAGCCATCTATTGAGCCAAAGGAGAAGGAACTCCTCCTAGTTGAGGATGAGGATTTGTCCAGGTTTGCTCATTTCACATACAAGGCCGAATGATGATGTTTCAACTAAAGAAAAAGAAAACATTAAAAAAGAACAAAGAAGTGGGTAAAAACATGGAGATAACTTTTTAGGGGAAATTTGGGTGTTTTAGAGCCCTAAACCATTGGAATTGTTTGTTAATAGCGAAATTTATTATTTGAGATTAAAAACGAAAAGAGATCAATGTGTGTCTGTCTCGCCAAAATCCAATTGAGTTTGAGGAAGGCAAGCCGTTTTGCTTGCATTAGCAAAACTCAATTACTTGTGAAGAGTATGCAGTTTACTTTTTCTGATCAACCTATATAGCTTTAGGTTCCCTTAGTATAAACTTTACCTTTTTTCAGCCTTCTAATGGAAGTTAGGCGCATGTGATGCATCGATTATGCTTGATTCGTTACATCCTAACAATATTTGTAAGAAGTTGCTTTATTTACTTTTATTCACAAATATTTAAACATATTGACGAATTTAAATTACATAGTATCGTTGGACACTGATGTAATTCTGTCTCTATCTCCTTTCTTACTTAGGGTACTGCTTGTTTTATTGTAGGGCTCTTTTTCTTATTTGTGCGTTGGCCAATAGTTGGTATAATCTTGGAAATATATGGTTGCTTTGTGGTTTTCAAAGTTAGTTTTGTGTTGCGTTATAGAGCTTTAAATAAGATAAGATGTTTTTGCTTCTTCTAAAACTTCGCTTGCATTTTTCTTCTTTCGGTGGCTTTTGGCCTTGATCGATGGGTTCCTCTGTCACATTCCGTTGTTGGATGGGTTATACAATGATCCGGTCATGGTACATTGATAAACTTTTCTCTCATTACCTCTTTGTAGTTTTTGTTTGCTTGATGGCTTGACATAAAAATTCATTGCTTTTCATTTTTTTCTGAAACATCTAGTCCATAAACATCTGCAATTTATATTAAGCTACTATGACGTTCTTTAATTCATTTTCTTGCTAATCAAGAAAAAACTTGCATGGATTTGTATTTATGCTTGCACGTTTTGGAGTTCAACATCATGAAGTTATCTCGATCCGAGTATTGATCATTAGCAAAGTATTTCACTTTTGCTATTTCTTAATGGCTCATAGCCTCTTGATCGGTTGAGAAGGGGTTAGGATCATCCGAATACGGGATGAAGTATATTATGTTGATCTTACCTAAGGTGCTTCATTAGTTCTATAGTTCAATTGTGGCTTACATATATTGCGAAAAGGTACTGTATGGCTAGGATTCATATCATTATGTTTTTTTATAATAATTATTTATCATTTACTCTACTAAGATTTAAGTTCATTGATGTGATTTTTCTAAACTGTGAATATCATTTTATATTTATTAATTATTTGAGATAATTTTAATGTGCACATATAATAATTTATAAATATCTCAAATATTTTAGGATTAATTGTGTAAATATATTATAATATTTTTATATATAAAAATAAAATAGTAATTTCAAAGAGATAAATTAGTGCAAGCCAATACTCCATAGACGCCCATAATTTTTAATCAGAGTGTGAGAGATAAGTTTTATTCAAACTCGGGCTTAGCTTAAGTTAATTCATGCAACTATATCTACCAAACAAAATAATAAAGATTCAACAAACATTAACTTTTGGCTTAACATATTAGTATCGATTTAGTGATCATTTTGAAATTCAAAGCTTATGAGTACTTAGTGTTTCTCTGATGGTCGGCAAAGATTGGTTATATAGGTAAGTGTGAAATTTATAAGTTTTGGCATTAAATTTTTTGTTAAATTGGTTGACACGTTGAAAATAATTTAGACGTAGAGTTGAAATTGATGAAATTTAGTTTGAATGTTTGTATTATTTGGGTTTTCATTTTTGGGGTATGCAAGTTGTTTGGGATATTGTGGATGAAATATTTTTATTACAACCACGTTGGAAAGTTTTGAAACATTAAATTGGATAGGCAGTTGGTCCCTATATAAGTATAAACTCAAGGGTCATGGTCTACCTTAAGATTAGGTATATTGTCGTCATAGTGGATGGCTAAACCTATCCACTACTTTGAGTTGAACCAATTAATTATTGAATTTATAAGTAACCCCCCAAAACAAACTACTACGTAGAGCTTCACAGTTTTTTATTCTTCTGGTTTATACTTGTTTTTTGTAGGGATGAGCAAAATTCAATTCGATTCGAAAAATTTTCGAATTTCAAGTATATTAATGTTCTCATGGTATGTAACACCCTAAATTAGGGGTTGTTGAAAATTTAATTATTTTAAATACTTTCCCATGTGTGTGCTTGAAGAGTTAAATTCTAGGATTTATTTGACATGTTTAAGTGGTCTAAAAATAACCCGAGCTAGGCTCTGACCAGATAAAAATTTCTTTTAAGTGTCTAAAAGGAGGAAGCTAGGTGAGATAGGGGTTAAGTAAAAATTTGGGAAAAGTGTGACACAAGGAACTAATCGGCACAATTGGCTTGGTGCGTCTAAGGGTGTTGCAAGGAGGAGGGTTTGAGTCTTGGGAGGTACAAGGGGGGGATGAGTTTTATTTTTGGCTTTTTGACGTTAAAGGGAAGGGGGCCGAGTAAGAAGGCTTTGAAGAACTTTGGGGGCAAGGTATAGACATGAAAGGTGGGTTGGCCAAGTGGCTACCATGTGCCACTTAAAGAGCTTGTGGTGATGATGGGCGCAGTCTTTGGTTCTGTCTTTGAGCGACATTTTGCATTTTAATTTTTGGGGTAAACGGCCTAGGAGGTCTTATAAATAAATAAGGGGACTTTATGGCATAAAATTGGGCTGGAGGAGTGGCTTGGGCGCCACTTAAGGGTCTTGCACGAAGGTCTCGGTTCAAACGCAAGAAGTGTTATTTTTGGGCTTTTTATGCTAAAGGAGGAGGCCAGAAGAAGGCCTTATAATTAAATGGTGGGGTAAATTGACATGAAAGTCTAATGGGAGAAGTGGCAAGGGCGTTGGAAGAGGGGGCTGCGTGGGGTCTTGGTTTCAAACCCAAAGAATGCAAAATGGTTTTTTATTTTTTTCTCTTTCTTTGTTGGCGTGAATTGCTCGCACATGGTCCCTTGTTTCTTTAATTTGAGTTTGACAAGCACATGGTCTCTTTTATTTTCATTATTATTTGATTAATCCTTAAGAGTTGGCAAGATAAAACTTAGGCTTTTAATTTATTCAATTAATTTGAATATTTTCAAACAATTGGTCAGGAGCAATTCAAGGAAATTGCCGAAAATTTGAACTCTTCATGGGAAGAGTGGACGGCAAGCATGGGGGGTTTAGTGTTTTATTTGCTATAAAATTGTTGAGGGATTAAGGAATTAAAAGGATGATAAAATTAGATTTATCTTGGATAAATCAAGGCTGAAAATTATCACAAATTAAGGGGAGTGTTTGCTTTGAAAATTGGAGACCTCGGGGTCATCCATATCTGCTTTGTACAAAGCAAAGATGTGCAAAAGTTGAATCAATTTTCTTTTCTTTTCTCCAAAATTTGCTGCTGCCGAAATCTCCATTGTTTCATAGCCAAAAACCATTCAAAATTCCAGCTTCTCTTCTCTTTTACAAGTTGAATATACCCTCTCTTTAAGAGGAAATTTCCAAAAACTCTTTCTCTTCTTCCTCTCTTCATTGTCTTTGCCAAAATCTCCCTTAGACTCTTAGCCAAAATTGTCCAGAAAATTCCAGCACTGTTGTTTCTCTTAGCCGAATACACCCTCCTCCTTCACAAAAATTTCCAGCCCTTCCAATTGTGTATTAGGTCGAATATCATATCTCCAACAAGGTCTTGCCAATTTTCAATAAGAGTGGTAAGGGTAATCATCTCTTTTGGAATTAAAATTATGGCCTATGATTCGTATTAACTTGATTAAAACCAATTGTAGGGAAGCTTTCGGGATTTATTTTCCAAAGGACTAATTAAGGCTTCGGGATATGTTAGGAAATCAAATTCGTTTAAGGTTAAGAGATCTAACGTTATAGATCGGCTTTTCGGGATCTAGGAATTTCGATAGAAGCAGGTGTGTAAGATCTCTCTACACACTTTATTAATTTACATGCTGTTATTATTTGCCTTAGATTTTTTTGGTTGTGGTTAGCTTGTGGCATAATCATGGATTTCGGGTAAGTCCCCTAACTTGTAATTTTTGATATATGTTTGCATGCCATCACATGATGTTTAATACTATGACACGATATATGAAATTTGTTGTATAAGCATGTGATGGTGGGATTGATGAGAGGAGGGGGATGAATTATGGACTGTCGTTAGTGGTTTTGACCACAAGATGGGTTGGCCCCATCAGATTATTGTAACCTATGGTCATCAGTGGTTTTGACCACAACGATTGATTATTGCGACTAAGTCCCAGTGGTTTGGTACCACCAGTGGTTTTGACCACATTTGATATATTGTGACCTATGGTCATCAGTGGTTTTGACCACACAATGGGTTGGCCCCATCATTTGAATTGTCACTATAAGTCATCAGTGGTTTTGACCACACGGGGTAGAAAAGGAGTATGGATGGCTAATGGGGTTGCATGAGCATGTTTATTAATGAATTGTGTATGAGATGTAATTTCCGGGTGGGGGATTTACACACTGAGTCTTGGTGACTCACCCCTTCCCTTAACATTTTGCAGATGAGTAGATCGCGGAGGTGGAGCCGGATGGACTCGAGGTGGCCATGCAGTGGACATTTTAATTTGATGGACTTGGGTTTTATTTTATTAAATTTTAAAGTTGATTATATTTTTGTTAAGTTGTAATAAGGCCTCCTAGTTATATTTTTATTATTCTATGTTTGGATTAATTTGTTTAAACTATTTCTTAACATTAAATTAAGTACACATGTTTTCAATCAAACGTAAAATGTTCTAAAAATGCCATCGGGCACTTTTGCAATCTATAAATGAAAATTTCGACTTAATAAATATTTCTAATCAACACTAAGTATGGTTTTTAACAAGAAACTTGAAAATGCAAGGTTTTTAACAAAATTCAAATTGGTTTTAGAAAGATTTCAAAACGTTTCTTCAGTAGCAACCCAAATTCGGTCGTAATGTTTGGCCCGGGTTCGGGATGTTACAAATTGGTATCAGAGCCCAGTTCAAAACTCGGCTGTGGGGGCCCAAGGCCCAAAAATGTTTTAGTAGGCCTTTTTGAATTGTTTTTTTTAAACAGCATGGCACCGAGTCTCCGGCACCTATCCGCCCAGGTAAGTACTCCTAACTTCTGTATGATTTATTTTTGTAGAAGGGTAGGAAGCATGAAACGTAAATGGTGATAAGTATTTTGAACTTTTAGGACTAGTTACCCTAAACAAGGACATAAGACTTTAAAAGCCTAATTGAACAAACCTAGGACCAAGTCGCCGAGTTAGGGTGTGGTAACCTTTGAAAGCGCATGTCTAGGATTGGATCCTAAAGAGCTTGGTATTTAAGCGAGTCCTCGTGACTCACCTCCTCTTCGCAGAATCCTACCAGTGCGTAGTAGCTTCTGTTCACCCTAACCAAGAGGACTCGGTCATAAAGCTAAACACAATAAAACCCGAAAGGGATTAGCCATGTTTTCATGAAAACTCTAGTTTTAAAATTGTTTAAGTACCCCCTAGATAATAGGAAAAATTTATTTTCGGAAAATTTTCAAAATATTTTTGACTTACCAAAATTACAAAAATGCCCCTAGTGACAAAATTACCAAAATACCCCTGGTTTCCGAAATTTTGCCATATCTTTAAATTTGACAATTTTGAAAAATACCCCTAGTTTTGGAAATTTCAAAATGTTCTGAATTATGGAAGTTTTAAAAAAAAATTCTCCAATTTATTACGAAAATACCCCTGTAGAAAAATGACGAAAATACCCTTGGGATAGAAACAGGACAGAAATGTCCGAGGAGTGAATAAGTAGGTATGGAAGGTATTAGGGAATGGATGTTCCTCTCTGTGTGAACTAGGATAGCGAACTTAAAACTTTGTTTGATCTAAAGAATCCCTATTAAATTTTTCATAAAATTTCGTCGCGAATAATTAAGTGGAACAATTACTAATCCATAAAAATTTCTTAATCAGATTAAAAGCGCGTTAGTTAGAATGAGTTCAAGAGGTCGTGGACGTCCTCCGCGTGGCCGTGGTAGGGGTAGGATGACCTTGTCGGAGCCAAAGAAGGTCCGCCCACGAGTCCGGAAATGAGATGCTTGGATCTGCCGCGCAGAAAATCGAATTTCAAGATTAGACCGGTGGAAATGATGTCGTATCTCAAGCTGTATTACGGGTACTAGAACGAGTTGCTGAGGCTGGTGCGGGTGCAGGAGCCCGTAAATCTGTGGTTGAACGACTCCGGGCTAATGGAGCGTAAGTATTTAGGGAGTTTCGGAGTGGCACCCAAAGCATGGCAGAGTCTCGTTGGAAGCAATCGAAAGGATCATGGATGACATAGATTTTACAGCTGAGGAGAAATTAAAGGGTGTAATTTCTTTGCTTCGGGATGAGTCATATCAGTGGTGGCTCACTGTAAGGGAGGGAACGGTGGCAGAGAACCTTACTTGGGAATTCTTCAGGGAAGCCTACCAAAAGAAGTATATCGAAACTAGCTATGTAGACGCACAAAATGAAAGGCTTTCTTGAACCCGGTTCGTGGAAATAAGTCGATGGCGGAATATGAGGCCGAGTTCCTCCGGTTGAGTAGGTATGCCCGTGGTATTGTGGGTACCGAGCATGAGCGCTGTGTCAGGTTCAAGATGGGCTTAGAGATGAGCTGAGAATGATGATAGCTCCACAACAGGAACGAGAGTTTGCTGCTTCTTGTGGAGAAGTCTAAAGTTGCTTTGAGGAGTAAGACACCGCCGTTAAGCGGAACCAAGAACGGAATTGAATAACAGAGAGCTCGGAACCTTCAAGGTTCTCGGCTAATGAACAAAGAGGACGAGGTTTGATGGGTCTGATCAAGCCGCTGAGCTCGCTGCGCCGCTACTAATCCTCAATGGCCGCACGGTGTGACAAGTGTGGCAAGTTTCACAAAGGGAGTGTTGGAATGGTAATCGTGGATGCTTTGAGTGTGGGTCTATGGAGCATCGAGTTAGAGACTATCCTAAGAAGGCAGCTAAGCTGAGAACGGAGGGTCAGGATTGTGCACCGAACAGAAGGGATAACCAACAACCACAGAGGGGTCGAGGTGCAGTTAGGGATAATGATAATGTTAGCGGGGGTGGTCGAGGTGCTGAAGGTGCAGAGGCGAGGCAACCAAGGCTGGTTTATGCAGTTGGCCGTCGCGAGGAGGAAGATGTGCCAGACATGACAACGAGTAAGTTTCTTATTTTTGGAATACCCTCAATTGTCTTGGTTATGGTCACGTTAGTTCATTCTTAAGTTGCTAGTAAAGTGTATGAAACTTGGATTATGAACGTAGGGAATGTTTCTAGAAAGTATGATAGATCATTAAGATCAGAGTGCGCAACAGTAGTGTAGTGTGATGAGTTAAGGATACACGATTAGACGATAGTAAGTAATTTCGAGGACGAAATTATTTTAAGGGGGGTAGAATTGTAACACCCTAAATTAGGGGTTGTTGGAAATTTAATTATTTTAAATACTTTCCCATGTGTGTGCTTGAAGAGTTAAATTCTAGGATTTATTTGACATGTTTAAGGTCTAAAATAACCCGAGCTAGGCTCGACCTGCACTAAAAATTTCTTTTTAAGTGTCTAAAAGGAGGAAGCTAGGTGAGATAGGGGTTAAGTAAAAATTTGGGAAAAGTGTGACACAAGGAACTAACTGGCACAATTGGCTTGGTGCGTCTAAGGGTGTTGCAAGGGAGGAGGTTTGAGTCTTGGGAGGTACAAGGGGGATGAGTTTTATTTTTGGCTTTTTGACGCTAAAGGGAAGGGGGCCGAGTAAGAAGGCTTTAAAGAACTTTGGGGGCAAGGTATTGACATTAAAGGTGGGTTGGCCAAGTGGCTACCATGCGCCACTTAAAGAGCTTGTGGTGATGATGGGCGCAGGTCTTTGGTTCGAGCTGCTGAAGTAGCATTTTGCATTTTAATTTTTGGGGTAAACGGCCTAGGGAGGTCTTATAAATAAATAAGGGGACTTTATGGCATGAAAGTCGGGCTGGAGGAGTGGCTTGGGGCGCCACTTAAGGGTGTTGGCACGAAGGTCTCGGGTTCGAAACGCAAGAAGTGTTATTTTTGGGCTTTTTGCGCTAAAGGAGGAGGCCAGGAAGAAGGCCTTATAATTAAATGGTGGGGTAAATTGACATGAAAGTCTAATGGGAGAAGTGGCAAGGGCGTTGGAAGAGGGGGGCTGCAGTGGGGTCTTGGTTTCAACCCCAAAGAAATTAAAATGGTTTTTTATTTTTTCCTCTTTCTTTGTTGGCGTGAATTGGCTCGCATGGTCCCTTGTTTCTTTACTGAGTTTGACAAGCACATGGTCTCTTTTATTTTCATTATTATTTGATTAATCCTTAAGAGTTGGCAAGATAAAACTTAGGCTTTTAATTTATTCAATTAATTTGAATATTTTCAAACAATTGGTCGAGCAAATTCAAGGAAATTGCCGAAAATTTGAACTCTTCATGGGAAGAGTGGACGGCAAGCATGGGGGGGTTTAGTGTTTTATTTGCTATAAAATTGTTGAGGGATTAAGGAATTAAAAGGATGATAAAATTAGATTTATCTTGGATAAATCAAGGCTGGAAATTATCACAAATTAAGGGAGTGTTTGCTGAAAATTGGAGACCTTGGGGTCATCCATATCTGCTTTGTACAAAGAAAAAGATGTGCAAAAGTTGAATCAATTTTCTTTTCTTTTCTCCAAAATTTGTCACTTTGCCAAATCTCCATTGTTTCATAGCCAAAACCATTCAAAATTTCCAGCTTCTCTTCTCTTTTACAAGTCTGAATATACCCCTCTTTAAGAGGAAATTTCAAAGAAACTCTTTCTTTTCTTCCTCTCTTCATTGTCTTTCGCCAAAATCTCCTTAAACTCTTAGCCAAAATTGTCCGTAAAATTCCAAAGATCATTGTTTCTCTTAGCCAATACACCCTTCTCCTCCTTCACTAAAATTTCCACCCTTCCAATTGTGTATTAGGTCGAATATCATATCTCCAACAAGGTGCTGCCAATTTTCAATAAGAGTGGTAAGGGGTAATCATCTCTTTTGGAATTAAAATTATGGCCTATGATTCGTATTAACTTGATTAAAACCAATTGTAGGAAGCTTTGATTTATTTTCCAAAGGACTAATTAAGGCTTCGGATTTGTTAGGAAATCAAATCCGTTTAAGGTTAAGAGATCTAACGTTATAGATCGGCTTTTCGGGATCTAGGAATTTCGATAGAAGCAGGTGTGTAAGATCTCTCTACACACTTTATTAATTTACATGCTGTTATTATTTGCCTTAGATTTTTTTGGTTGTGGTTAGCTTGTGGCATAATCATGGATTTCGGGTAAGTCCCCTAACTTGTAATTTTTGATATATGTTTGCATGCCATCACATGATGTTTAATACTATGACACGATATATGAAATTTGTTGTATAAGCATGTGATGGTGGGATTGATGAGAGGAGGGGGATGAATTATGGACTGTCGTTAGTGGTTTTGACCACAAGATGGGTTGGCCCCATCAGATTATTGTGACCTATGGTCATCATGGTTTTGACCACAACGATTGATTATTGCGACTAAGTCCCAGTGGTTTGGTACCACCAGTGGTTTTGACCACATTTGATATATTGTGACCTATGGTCATCAGTGGTTTTAACCACACGATGGGTTGGCCCCATCATTTGAATTGTGACTATAAGTCATCAGTGGTTTTTACCACACGGGGTAGAAAAGGAGTATGGATGGCTAGTGGGGTTGCATGAGCATGTTTATTAATGTATTGTGTATGAGATGTAATTTCCGGGTGGGGGATTTACACACTGAGTCTTGGTGACTCACCCCTTCCCTTAACATTTTGCGAGATAATAAGTAGATCGCGAGATGGGCCTGATGGACTCGAGGTGGCCATGCAGTGGACATTTTAATTTGATGGACTTGGGTTTTATTTTATTAAATTTTAAAGTTGATTATATTTTTGTTAAGTTGTAATAAGGCCTCCTAGTTATATTTTTATTATTCTATGTTTGGATTAATTTGTTTAAACTATTTCTTAACATTAAATTAAGTACACATGTTTTCAATCAAACGTAAAATGTTCTAAAAATGCCATCGGGCACTTTTGAAATCTATAAACAACCCGACTTAATAAATATTTCTAATCAACACTAAGTATGGTTTTTAACAAGAAACTTGAAAATGCAAGGTTTTTAACAAAATTCAAATTGGTTTTAGAAAGATTTCAAAACGTTTCTTCAGTAGCAACCCAAATTCAGTCGTAATGTTTGGGCCAGGTTCGAGATGTTACATGGTATATTAATCATTTATATTAATTGTATGGAGGGACCAATGGTAGACCGTTGATAGCTTAAAAACATAACTTCAAAACTATAACTTATACATCTGTAAATATAATTTTTAGCCCAATAAAATTTTCAAACTGTTCTAATATATATTAAAAATTTTGCAATTATGAATTCAGGTTGGACTTAAAGGGGAAGATTCGGGTCTACCAAGTGGAAGAATCAACTCTAAGCTAGTACCAATCAATATTCTGTATGCAGACTCGACTCAACTCTAGTTTGTTTATTGTAAATCCTTTTATATTTTAGAATTCCAAAGATTTGTCTTCAATTTATCAATTTGATTCAATATCCTTAATCTTCAAATGATTGAGGTTTTGGATAATTTATTACTGATAATTTAGTTTGAAATTCATTAGGAATGTTGCAATAATCTTTTGAAACTGGAACAACAATCCTTTACAAATATGTAGAACAAAGAGATCACCTCAAGGTATAAACAGAAAATGAGGTCCTTTGCTGATGCATTTCTATTTAAATAATTTAAATGAAATTTTAATGAGATGCAAAGATTAATTTCACAAAGACATCTAACAGCTTTCAACATATGTTATAGTCACAATTGGTTTTATTAATCGTTGTGGTTTTTGTTCACTTGTGTTTCTTTTCTTTGCTACCCGTAAATAGAAACTATTTCATAACTTGTGAGGAAATACTGCCTTATATTATTGTTGATCTTTTGATTTCTTGGTGTTAGGATTTATTTGGTTCATTATTTAGTTTGATTTCTAATTTTTGCCTATTTTGTGAAATAATATGGATGGGATAGAGTTTCCGTCATCGATAAATAAAAGAGGGACAATGTGGAGGAGAAGTTGAAGAAACTGGATGCCGAGCTTAGTAGGTACAAGGAACAAATAAAGAAGACAAGGCACAGTTGCAGATCAAGAATTAAAAAAGAAAAATAGTTGATTCTTTTGATCATCCTTTCATTGACCTTCTGCTCAAATAACTTACATATTCTCTCGATCGCAGCTTTGTTGTTTCTTCAGATAGTTAGCTCAAGAACTCCTCTTACTTACATGGTTGAATTGTTACCCGATAGTTTGGATTTATTGGAGTGTAATGAAATTGTATTTTGCCAAAGGTGAACTCAACTGATGATTGCTTGATAAGTTCCTCATTATATTCCAAAGTATCGATAGAGTACTCAATCCTTTAAATTGAAGTGAATCTTCTAGGCTTCATGCATAATCTTTTCACTCATGTAAGCTAATATATATTAGTATGCAATACATGATAGGATGTGTAAAAATTCGATATTCTTTGTCCCTTTTATTTGTTGAAGCAAAGGCACAAGCGCACTAGCAAAGGGTGCTTCGATCGTAAACTCTTTCTCACTCACTTTACAAGGTATGCCATAAATACCGAGTAATCAGGTTTGGCGACCACTCATGAATTGTATTTCTAGATTATTCCTTCTTTTAGGCACGCGTGCCTTTATATGTTTACATAAGTTGCATGTCAACACCATACTATACATATGCTGGTACACTTTAGTAAGTTCTTTATTTGAGCCTAAAATTGCATGCCTTATGTCGTTGTCCTTTTGCAGTGCAATCGCTTCGATGATCGTAAACCGGCTCCATCATCTTATACCGAGGATGTTGAGAAGCTCCTCCTCCAATCAAAATCATTATATAACTGCTTTCAAAAGTTGTTGAACAAACTTCCACATTCAAAGTCTTGATACTTGGTTCTAGGATGTTGGGTCCGTAAGATGATTACAGGAGGTGGAGGCTTTCTGCATTATTCCCATACAATATCGAGATAAAACCACCCGAAGATGAAAATAATCTTGATAGCTGGAATTATAGAAACATGTATTCTTCTATAATTTTCATTTTAATGTCTTCAAATTAAATTATACATTTTTAAATTAGATTTTTGGTGTTTTTATAATATTATAATTTTTTTTTATTTTTCATGATTTTTAGCGGCGTTTTTCAAAAAAAGCGCCGCTAAAGGTCATGACTTTTAGCAGCGCTTTTTCCAGAAACGCCGCTAAAAGTCATGATCTTTAGTGGCATTTTTTCTCATAAAGGCCGCAAAAATTTGCGGCGGTTGTTTTAGTGGCATTTTTTGCGGCGCTTCTAAAAGCGCCGCAAACACTTTTAGTGGCACTTATAAACGCCGCTAAAGGCAAAAAAAAAGGCCGCTAAAAGTCTATTTTGCTGTAGTGATTACATTACCCAATGAATCATTAACCCAATAGAAATGTACATAAAATTCGCCAGCAAATTCCCAAACCAAATTCTTGATAAAGTCCAATTGCAAAGATTCTTAGGAAGACTCAACTATGTCATAGACTGTAATATCCCTGATTTATGGCTTAGGCATTTTTGCTTAAATAAATGTGAAAGCATGTTTATGTGTATGAGAATGTGTTTTATAAACTTTGGGGAACTCTAGAATGTAGATAAATGCCTTAGAAATTATTAGGTTTTATAATCTAGAAAAGGAAGCTAGGCAGAGTGGCCTTAAGAGAAATTGTAGGGGAAATATGACATAAGAATGGGCTTGGAAAAGTGGCAAGGAGGCGCCACTTAAAGCCCAGTAAGTGACGCCATATGTAGTGGGCAAGGGCCTAAGTTCGAGTCACAAGGGAAGCAGTATTTTGGGACTTTACTTTTTGACAATAGGGGAGTAGTAGTGGACGGCAATGGGGCACCCAAGGGGGAGCTTTAGATATAATTAATCTCCTTTTAAAATTCGGCTAAAATTGAAGATAAATGTTGATTTATTTGAATTATTTTTGAATGGGTAAGGAAGAGAAATTTTAGGAGAAAAAGAAGGAGTTGATAGGGGAGGAAGAGTTGGCCGAATATGGGACATTGGAGGATGGTATTTTTGGCTTTGGTATAGTAGGAAGGGTGTGCCGAAATTCATTCTTTCTCTCCTCTTTTCATGTGTGACGAAAATTCCAAAGACATCTGCTTGTGTTCTTTTTTTCTCTTCTCCCTTTTTACTACTCACTTTCAAAGCCGAAAACCTTCAAACTCCATTCTCTTCTTCTCTTCAATCAAAGGCCGAATATACAAAGGACTCCTAGCCGATTGCTCATTAAACTCTCAAAAGCTGAAACTTGTTGATCAAACCTGTGGCCGAATCTCTCGGTAGTCTAAAGGGGCATTGTTGATCTTTTGGTAGCAGGACATCTAATCGGTTCTAATAGTGGGGTAGGGAATTCTTTGTCATTTAATCTCCTTTCTAATACCTTCGATTAAGTAAACACTAAGGAAAACTGATCTCTTTTTGTTTTGAACTGAAACTTGGAAGGTGAGTTTCGGGATTTCCTTTATAGCCGACTTCTAAGGAAATCATTCGGGGTTTCAAGGACCTAATGTAAGTCATGTATGGTATTCGGCCAAGGGCCACTTATTGTGATTTAATGTTAGGATTTGGATCTAACATATGTCTATAGGCATTTCGACAGATACCAAAAACAAGGATTAATTTCAGGGTTTAGATCCACAAGGTAAGGAAGTGTCAACATTCGGCCAAGGCCATATTAAGGGTTAGTATTGACCGATTTTTAACTATGATCTATAGGAAGGAATACAATGCTGTTTGGTGAGATTTCGGATTCATGGAAGCGTTAAGTAAATCAGGTGTGTACCCCACACTAGATCTTAATAGATTTATGGCCATGTGCTAATATATGTGTTATAATAATGTGAAATGTGGCCAGAGGTACCATGCAATGGTACAACGCACTCAGGTACGTAATTTTAACATTATGTTAATCAGTGATATGAGTAGTTAGAATATGGCACATATGTGAATATTGATAAGAATGTGAAATAGGGATTAAGGCATGACATATGCATGATTTGTATGACATGGGGCATATGGGTGATATGAAAAGGGGAAGTGATCTGGTGGTTTATACCACGAAAATCTGAATGTGGTGACTTCGGTCACATTATCTGAATGTGGTGACTCATGTCACAAAATAATTATCTGGTGGCTATGCCACGAATTTTATAAGGGCGATGAGCACGTCGTCTGCAGCGACTGCCTTCGATGATGTGTAGCGGATGGAGGGTTGACTTAGTAGTCCCCACGGTGTGCAGGTTGGTACGGGTGATGTGTAGCGGATGGTATCTAGGTTTGGGTTCGGGTTTGCATCATTATATTAAATTATATGTATTTGTATGAACTGTTGTGCCTAAAATCGTTGAGACTTGGTGTTGGCTGTTACACACTGAGTCTATTTAACTCACCCCGTTGTGGGAATATTTTTCAGGTGACGATCAGTGATGGACCGGGTCGGCAGGAACTTGGTGGTGGCCATGCTCAGATCGGGACTTTATTTTATTTTGAACTTGTTATATTTTAAGTATTTTGGATTTATTTTGGGTTTTGTTTTCGATGTAATAAGGCCATAGTATGAACTGTTTTATGCATGCTTTTTATTTGATTTTATTACCATATGATTAAGGTTAAATCAAAGTTAAATGGTTTTTGTTAAAAATAAATATTAAGTGTTTTTGACCACCTATCACAAATAATTTCTAATTTAAAGGTAAAATTTTTAAAACAATTTCGGCATATCTTTTAATATGAAAACAAGGTTTTAATAAATCCCTGATTTCTAAATTAACAAAAGTTTTCACTTGAACCCAACCCAAGCAAATCCTTCTTCAAAACCACACGAATTTTTCCTAAGTAACAAACAGATTTTCAAATGGTTTCTCGAGGACCAGATCCGGTCAAGGCTCGTGGGCCGGGTTTGGGGTGTTTCATAGACTTTTATCCAGGACTTAGCAAATTATGTAAGCCCTTATATGATAGGCTCAAAAAGAATCCATAACCTTGGACAAATGACCACACCAATATTATCACCCAAATTTAAAAAACAATTACTAAACTTCCTTGCTTATATTTAGCTAATCCAAATTCCCCCAAAATAGTAGAAACATATGCTCCTGAAATAGGGTATGGTGGGATCCTAAAACAAGTTAAGAGAGGAAAAGAGAAAAATACTCAAATCTACCCCCAAATGCTGAAATCCAACTAGCAAAATTATAATACTATTAAAAAAGAAATTTTATCATTTTTTTTACATTACAAAATTCCAAAGTGATTTATTAAATAAAAAAAATTCTTTTGAGCATATTTGATTTTCGCAAGATGTTCAAAATATTGCCTCAAAACATATTTTCTCAAGATGGCAGGTAATTTTGAGCATAATTGATTTTGATATTGAATACATTAAAGGAGCAACTAATTCTTTGCCTGATTTTCTCACCAAAGGGTTTCTTCAAAAATGCCACCCAAACTCCGACACAAAGGAAAAATAGGAGAATCATCCAAAGCTCAAAGTTCCTCAAAACCAATTAAGTCATGGTATGAAATTTTCCTTGAAGAAGAAAATGAGAGATTATCATCCTCATCAAAATCCTCCAAAAATGCATACCTTCAGGATATATAGGATCCAAATGAAATTGGTTCAAAAATCAAAAAATGGATTGAGTCCCTTTCTCAATCTCCAGAAGTAGCATTAACCTTTTCTCCAATGAAAGAGGAAATTCCTCTTAGACAAATTGCTGGTGAAGAAGCAAAGATTTAAAAAAAAATAGAGAGATTATTTTACACAAACCAAAATCTCTCAAAAATATTTTAAAAGAAACATCTCTCCAGGATGTTTTTCCAAAAGAAGTAGTAGTGTCTTCATAGACTGTTACAAAAAAATCCTCACAATATTTTCCAAACAAGTGTTTTGAAAAAAATTTATTATGGATGAAGAATTTTCAAAAAACACCTCCACATATACTTGTAAAAGAACTTTTCAATGGATGACATTTTAAGCCATCAGATTCTCAAAAACCTCAGCAATATTATGAATATATACTGGTTCAAACTGGATCAGTATTGTTAAAACACTACACAGGCCCAAATTTTATCACCCATTCAACAGCGCAAATACTAAAAATTCTTCGACCAAGAGATTGGGGTGCAAATTCTCTAAAGAAATTTCTAGCCAAATTTACCACCAAAATAGACCACCATCCAAATTTCACATATTGGGATTACCAAATGGCCTGGTACAATGCCTTCCTAATGAACAATCAACATATGAGACATTCTTGGCTTATATATTTCAAATATGGTACCCAATTCAAATTCTCATATTGGTTCCAAGAATGGTGGAATTGGTATGGACCATCATCTTTCAGTATCCTACCAGAAATGATTCAAAACTTATGGCCCAAATTCTTGAAAAATTTCAGCCCGAACCAGACCAAAAATACATCTACAAAACAATCCATTTATGCTCAAAATTGTGCATTTATTGGATTGTGTAACACCCTTAACCCGTATCTGTCGCCAGAACAAGGTTACAGAGCATTACCAAAGTTTATAGTTCAATTACAATTAATTTATGTCATTTACTATTTATTTTCGAAAATCAATCACAATCAATCATAATGTCCCTTATATAGGTAGTCGAGGCCCAAAAATACATATTAGAATTGAGTCTAGACAAAACTGGGATCACAAAAAATTTTTCGCAAAATCTCAAAATTTTTCTTAGGTGCAGGGGACACACGCCCGTGTGGCTAGGCCGTGTGGATCACACGGCCAATGACACGCCCGTGTCCCAGGCCGTGTGGGCATTTGATGTGAGGCACACGGTCGTGTCCCAACCCGTGCCCTTACCAGTGTAACTCTCTGACTTGGGTCACACGGCCAGCCACACGCCCGTGTGCTACGCCTTGTGGAAAATTTAATTTTCAAAAATTAAGTGTAGGGATTACATGGCCAAGACACACCCCCATGTGTTGGGTCATGTGTCTCATACGGCTGAGACACACGCCCTTGTGCTCAATTTTGAGCATTATGTTTCTCGATTTTTAAGATGCAGGTGACATACGGCCAAACCACACGCCCGTGCACATGGCCATGTTTCACACACGGTTGAGACACACGCCTGTGTGCCTGCCCGTGTGGACAAAATAATGCCATTTTCCAAGCCTTATTTCTCACCCTTTTTACATTACACCTACATCGACACCGCAACATATTTCCAAACCAAATTAACACTTATAATCCAAGCCAAATACAAGTAGTATGTATGATATATTAACACATATATATTCAAATGTTTAACTTATCACAATTGCATTTATGTTTGTTTGCAAGATTTACCAATTATTGACTCAATTTCAATCATCCTTTGGTTTATATGTCTTTTACCATTTAACCATTTCAACACATCTCAACATGATATGGTCTTGTATGATTACATCAAAATACATTTTACACCAGCCATTCCAATGGCTAGATACAACCAAAATATTTCATCATTTATTCTAATTTATCTTATACATGCCATTATACTAAATAAGGTTGCTATTTGTACCAAAACAGGCTGAAGGATTGTGTGATGAAACTCCGACCGATTCCCAACCCTTTCGAGCTTCTGAGCACTATAAAACAGAGGAAAACAAAAAAAGAATAAGCATTTTATGCTTATTAAGTTCGTATAACAAGAATTTAACTTACCAATCATGCTCATTTAATTAAACATGTATAACATGCATCCAAACATTTTTGATCAATTTCCTAAACACAAGTTCTCATCAAACAAGTTAGTTATATGATTCATATGTATATCAAAGATAACAGAGATGAGCTCATCATTTAATAATTTTCGAGTATTTCAGGGATATTTAAGAAATAAATCATATTAATCTCATGTTTTCTTTTAACAGAAGTTTTATCCGTTGAATCATTGAAATATCGATGGATACTCAGGTAGTATACTCGAGGTATACAAATCAATGATCCACCAACTCATGTTCAGGGGTACCCATAAGGGCACATACTCAGGAAGCACACTCTCGAGCCATATATCAGGATCCTCATATGAGCCATGTAACAGAAAGCTTATCCGGGCTATATCAGGAAACTCATAGGAGTCTATAACAAAAAGCTCAATTGAGCCTAACAAGTAACTCCGAAGAGTTATTATCAGGGAGCTCTGAATAGCATAACAGAGAGTTCAAGTGAGCCATGTCAAGAAGCTCATAAGAGCCTATATCACGAAGAGCTGCGTTTGTGTCTGCAATAAATGCTGGATCACAATCGATTGAATCGTGTAACAGGACGCTCACAAAGAGCTGCAGTAGTGCGCAACACATGCAGGATCACTACCGATCAGGATGCTTAGAGAAACTATATAACAAGATGCTCGAGAGGGCTTATAACAGGATTGCTCGTCTGAGCTATATTCTGTCCACAACATATGCAGGACTGCAGTCAATATGGAAATCATGTATCCATTGAATTTCATTACTTAAACAGAACTTAACATTTTCCAAACATTATTGATCATGTGATTATTTCATAGATTTTTAACATTTATATAATTCATATAAACACATACCACACTCAATTCAAGCATAAAAATAAACACAATTTAGTTACACAAACTTACCTCGACACTTGTTCGTTTATGAAAATCTATTAATCCGTCACCTTTTCTTTTCCTCAATCTAACTCTTTATTTGATCTTTTCGGATCTATATTAATGAATTTAACATCAATTTAATCCATTTCATACTCAACTGAACTCAATTCACTTCCTAGGAAAAGTTATCATTTTGCCCTTATACTTTTCATAAATGGCAATTTTGTCCCTAAGCTCGAAAAATAAAATTCATGCAATTTAATCCTTATTCCAAGCCTAACCGATTTTTACATGTTTTAATAACAGCCCATGAATTTCAGAAAAATTAGAATTTTCCAAGGGTTTTACCATTTTTCAATTTAGTCCCAAAATCATAATTTCATCAAAATTCTCTTTGTAAAAGTTGTTTATCTATCAACAACTTTCATTTTCTACCATAAATTTCAAAATTTTAGTATTTACATCCATGGAAAAATTTCTATAGTTTTATATCTTTACAAATTAATCCCCAAGATAGATAGATTAAGTTACTACATCTCGAAAATATAAAAATTACTAAAAACGAGACATGATTACTTACCCAATTAAGCTTGCTTGATTTCCTTTCTCTTTCCTAGGGTTTTCGTGTATTTTAGGGAAGAAGATGATAATAATAATATGATATTTCTATTTAAATTTATTATCATCCATTAATTTTTCAACATTCCAATTTAGTCCTTTTCTTTTTCTAATTTTCCGTGGATGATTCATCAAAAATTTCTACTAACTCCATTTAATAGTCTAATTGCCATATAAGGAATTTTTGAATTATATAGCTAATTAATCCTTACAGCTACTAGAATTCAACTTTTGCATTTTATGCAATTTGGTCCTTTCCATAATTAAACATGAAATCAATAAAATTTTGTTATCAAAATTTTCATACGTCTTTCCTATCATAATGCAGACCATGCAATAATATTAAAATAAATTTTCTTTATTACTCAGATTTGTGGTTCCGAAACCACTATTCTGATTTCACTTAAAATGGGCTGTTACAGATTGTTTCCTGGAATTACTCTTATGAACAGGATCCGTGTGTTGGAATTCCATTATTAGTTTGAAGCTTCAAAACTAAATGGTGGGAAAAATTGTAACATCCCGAAATTGGGCCTAGTAGGATTGGGCCCGATGGGCCTTAGGAGTAGTAGTGTTTAAAATTGGGAGAACAAGAGATCGACTTAAATGCAAGTTGGACCCATTAGGTGAGTGATTTTGGAAGGTTAGAGGGCTTCTATGAAGTCCCGGGATCAAACTTTGGCTTTAGGGAAATTTTGGTTTTAGCTGGAAAAACCCTGGAAGTTAGTAGGTAGGCTTTAAGAATAAACTATAGAGAAAAATGACACAAGTGGAGTGTGTGTTGTAGTGGCAAAGTGACGCCACTTAGGGAGCAAGGGGATGACGCCACAAGGAAGGAAGGAGGTCCAAGGTTCAAGTCTTGGCTCTTGCATTTTGATTTTATTTTTAAATGGACTCTAGAATTTGGCCATAGGGTTATATTTAGTTGCACATGATTTTAGGATTTACCTCCGTGGAAAAGATAATTCATTCGGATCCGCATGAAAGCCCAACTCCATTGCATTGCCAGAATCCATGTTGTATATTTTAAAGAGGTTGACCTCCTTGCTTCTCTCATGGTACAATCCTCTTCCCGCTGAGCCCCCTTTCTCACAAGAAGAGCTTCTGGCCTAGTGGTAAGTGGCGTGTTGAGCTATTTAAGGGAGCAAGGGTTCGAATCTCACGACAAGCAAGGGAGTATTTATTTTGCGGATTGGACGGGAAGAGTTTGAGTTGGATTTAAACTCTACTGATGGAAGGATCCCACATCGAAAAGATACAAAGAAGGAAGGTGAGAAGCTAGCTATATATAGAGCATTCTATAAGGAGAGTTAATATACCTTGGTGGGTGTTTGGGTGTAGATCTAGAGGATAATCGCCAATAGTAGTGAAGGAAGGGCTACTAGAACGGGAGGTACACGGTAAGGGTACGGTGAGGTTTCAGTTTTTTGGTCAGTATATGTTAAAGCATTGGTTAATCGCTAGTAATGTCGATTGTAGGTTCGTGACTAAGGGGTTTGCAGCACGTGAGGTTACCAGGTGTGTAGAAACACTACACACACGATATCAGCAAAGCCGAAAAGCCAAAAGTGGCTAAATGAGCCCGGTGGGCCCTGAGGCTAAGAATTGATGAAATGGTTTGGTTGGTTATACGAATTGAATTAGTCATGCATGATACATGAATTGGATTTGTTTTGGGCCTAATAGGCCATAAGATGAGATTTGGGCCTAATGGGCCGTAACGAAGTGATTTGGGCTTGATGGGCTTATGGGGACGTAGACATGTATGTTAGGGTTTATGAACCTTAGGCCTAGTTTGAACAACTCTTAAATTCCATAAGACTTAATCTAATTAAACATGTCTGTGAACAAGTCACAGGGTTGGAGTGTGTCAACGGGCGTATGCATGTCTAGGATTGGATCTAGGGAGAGCTTGGTACTTAAGCGGCTCTAGTGGCCCAGCTCCTCTTTTCTGGAATCCTACCTGGTGCATAGTGTCTGTTCACTTTAGCCACGAGGACTTGTTGATGGGCCAAAGTTCATAGCTAAAACCCGAAAGGGACCAAATACCCTTATATTTGCAAAATTCCTAAAATACCCTTATATTTGCAAAATTCCTGAAATACCCTAATATTTGTAAAATTTACTAAAATACCTCTAGTTTGTAAAATTACCGAAATGCCCTTGGTTTGCAAAATTACCAAAATACCCCCGGTTTGCAAAATTATCGAAATACCCCCAATTTGTAAAATTACCAAAATACCCTTGGTTTGCGAAATTACCAAAATACCCCCAGATTACAAAATTACTGAAATACCTTAGTTTTTGAAAAATTACCAAAATACCCCCGTATGGTAGAATTACGAGAATACCCCTGGGTAGTGAAATGACGAAAACGCCCCTGCCTGTTATATGGTTATTTTTGTATGCGATTTATAATTGTTAACATTTGTTTAATTTTGAAATGTTGCATTCATGTAATATTATGTTGCATGGGCATGGGATTATTTGAAAGGGGAAGTGCAACTAAGATCGCATGGTCGTTTGACGACTGTGGATCCTCCTAAGGCTTTTTAGCCACTGAGCAGTTATGCTACACCGTTAAGGTAATGCCGCAACCGGTGTTACATAAGGAGTGTTCGGATGGGCGGGTCGATTAAATCCCCACAGGAGTACACGGTTGGACAGGAGACAGAGTGTTCAGCTGGTATGGGCATTAATGCATTGCATATGTGGATTACATTACTGAGATGGGCTTAGGCCCAGATTTATTTATATGATATGTGACATTTGATATGGGTTAAGGCCCAACCGAGGCTATTTTGGGCTAAGGCCCAATTGCCACAGTTACTTTATTGGGCTTGGGTGTACACACTGAGTTTTCGTAAACTCACTCCCTCTTTTCAAATTTTCTTAGGTAATCCTCAGTAAGCGGTTCGACGTGCTGGAGGACTCGATGGTGGCTACACTACGAGCAGTTTTGAACTTTAGTATTTTACTTATCTTTAACTTGGGTTAATACTTTGTAATAACGCCTCTCTTAAACTCCGGTTTTAGTTTTGGATTTTTAGTTTATCATGTTTTAAATCTGCTAAACTTTGATTTGCGGTTTTTCAAAACAATATATGCTCTCCAAAATACTACGCTTTCGCAATTAGGTCGTAAACATCACATTTGCATAAGTCAGTCGTTTTAATTAAGCTTCTGCAATAATGGGGTTTTGAAACTTAATAACTTTTAATAAACGTCGATTAATAATAACAATCGCAAACTGGGTCTTCAGTTTTTTTTGAAATATCTAGAAGAGTTTTTTTTACGGAACCACTATTTTCGAAAAACATCCCAATGTGACACATCAGATTCGGGCCTAATGCCAGATTCGGGCCTAACTTCTAGGCCAGGTTTGGGGTGTTACAAAAATTTAATGATAAAAAATATGATTCAAAATATTTGGATAATTTTTTCAACAATAATCCAAGATTATGTAAGTCTGTAGCCTCGGATCAAACCACAACGAAATTCATTCAAGCAAAACCGACAGCTAGTCCAATGTTAGCTCAAGCCAAGACGAAGAAGGAATACAAAAAACTCATGGCTGAAATGCTCAGCTCAATGGATTCTGGATTAGAAGACGAGAAATATTCAATATCTTCAATCAAAATAATGTATCTTGCAGACAATACCACCTCAGTAATTATTACTAGAACCAAGAAAAAATGATGCAAAGAAAAGACTAATGACAATAAATATTCTCTGACATGGATAGTAAATATTCTCTGGCGTGAACAACAAATATTCTTTGAAAACAAAAGTTTGTAGTTTGTGTTTTGTAATCAGAGAATATATTCTCTAAAAAGTAGCAATATGTAATTTTAGGACATGATGTAAGGGGTAAGATCCCTCAAAGAGAGAGATTGTCAAGAGGAAAGAGCCCCTCTATAAAAGACTCTCAGTTAAAAAATAAAAGGCACGACTTCAAATACCCAATAGAGAGATCAAAAATTTGTTTCTCCAAATTTCAACTTTCAGAAATTAAGTTTTTAAACTATTTCTAATCTTTCAAATTAAGTTTCAAATTTTCAAATTAAGTTTTCAAATTTTAAGTTCAAATTACAACTTCCATCCTCAGATCCTTGGGATTATCTAGTTTAACAAAAATATTTATGAAGTTATATTAGAAGTGAATTGAATTTCAATCAGGTAAATTTTTTGATTTCATGCTTAATTATGGTACAAGGATTAAATTGTAAAAATGTCAAAAGTCAAATTATAATTAAATCATAATGTAGAATATGAAAGGGGCTTATAATGAATTTAAACCTTTGAACTTTTGATAGTGTACGATAGTTGTATAGGTTAAATGTAAAAAAAAAAAAAATATGTTATAAATATAATAGTTAATAAATAAAATAAAACATAAATTATAATAAAATAAAGATAGTGGAAACATCAAAATTATTTGGGTAAACTACCAAAACAGACACTTTTGTTTACCTCAGGTTACATTTTAGTCACTTAGGTTCTCGTGTTGTAACATTTTAGTCACTAAGCCGTTAAATTATCGTTAACGGTGTAACGATAAGCTGACATGGCACGTTAAATCATCACTTCAAACAAAATTTTTAGGTCAATTTATACAATCAATCCCCATATTTTTTCGTTTTCAGTAATTTAATTTTTTTCTTTTATGTTCTTTTAACTTTTCGTTCTTTATTTTCCATTGCCTTTTGCTTCTCCCTCTGTTTTCCTCTCTTCTCCATTCTTTTAACGTAGTTTTTCTATGTTTTCAATTTGTTAAAATTAATCCCAATACTTCTATTGTTTTTAAACAATTTAATTTTTTCGAGTGAGTCAAGCTTGTGGACTAGTTTTAACAAATGGAAAACATAGAAAAATTATAGTAAAAGAAATGAAGGAGAGAGGAAAACAAAGGGAGAAGCAAAAGACAATTGAAAATAAAAAACGGAAAGTTAAAAGAACATAAAAGAGAAAAATTAATTTACTGAAAACGAAAAAATATGGGGACTGATTGTATCAATTGACCTAAAAATTTTGTTTGAAATTATGATTTAATTTGGCACATTAGCTTTCCGTTACACCACTAACAACAATTAACGGTTCAGTGACTAAATTGTTACAACACGATAACGTAAGTGACTAAAAATAACATTTTAAACATAAGTGACTAAAATATAACTCGAGGCAAACAAAAGTGACTATTTTGGTGGTTCACGCAAATTATTTTCATCTTCAAAAAATCAAAACCAAAAGAGAAACGAAACTTCAACGCACGACTTAGGGTTCCAAAGTTTCAAGCTCAATTTGGTTAGTTCAATTGTGTAATAGGGACTAAAATGTACAAATTGTGAAATTTTTGGTACAATTGAAAAATAGGAAGTCCTATTGAGACTTCAGTGAATTCGACATAAAATTATAGGGCTCAATGCAAAAGTTATGTTAGTCCCGATTTTAGGGACTAAATTGAATAAAACACAAAAGTTGTATAATTTTGAATTTGGATGTGAAAATAGTTGAATATTGATGAAATACTTTGTTTGTTTTAATCCGTATCTAACGTCGACCTGGATTCCTCAAAAAAGAAAAAAAAAAAGACAAAGTCGTCGACAAATAGCATGGAGTTTACGGTTTGTGTTTCTATAATTCGAACTACTCTTAAATTGTTGCAGTTAGAACTATTTGTGAATGTTAAGAATATGAGAATTGGAATTGAAATGTGAAATAGAAAACAAAATGGTGGATGGAAATGTGAATAATGAATGATGAAGATCAATGAATGTATATGAAATTGAAAGGTTAGATGGAATATGTCCATGCATGAATAGATTTATCATATGTAATATGAGATATAATTGTCATGTAATGATATTAAAATGAAGAGTTGGTTGTGATAAAAGAATTGATAATTTGGCATTAATGAATGGTTATATTGCATGTAATTACTCGATTTAAATTTTGCATATTCATAATCTCTATTACGCTTAATTATTTGGATTATAGAAATACCACTGACTTATACTCAGTATATAGTTTTGTTTTTCCATTGATCATCGACTCAGCGGCAATCCCAGACTCAAGTGTTGGTGATGTGATCATTTTTTGTATTGGCATGTACCTAGGAATTCTTTTGATTATAGTGATGTTTTGTATCTTGCTGGTATTTTGGATATTAGGTATATAAGTGTATATATATGTGATACTAATAGTTATGTTGTTGATGTCTTGATAGGTTGTTTGGGTTATATACCTAATGATCTAATGTTTGAGAAAATATCATGCGATGTGATGTGTTTTGATTGATGCTTGGAAATAATATGATGGATAGTATGCTTAGGTTATGCCTTAGAAATGATTTGGTTTGTTTGATGTTCATACATATGCTCTGCTTGAAAAGATTTGGTAGTTCTAGTACTTAGGTTATAAAGCTAATATGAAATCAAATGTGAAATGATTGAATGGTTGAATGCAAACATATTTGGCTTGATTATTTTGGAGTGCCTTATGAGGCATATTGGTATGCTCTTATTAAATGTTTTTTAGGTCTACAATTATAGCTGTAACACCACAAACCCAGCCTAGAAGTTAGGCCCGAATCTGGAATGTCACATTAAAGGCACACTTCAAACTGATTTACTAATTAACCATTTAAGGCCCAAAAGCCCAAAACCCTTGTATCTTGTTAAGTTAAGATAAAAAGCCCACATTTAGGAAAACATTCATATGTTTAGTTATTTCGAAAACCATGTCAACTTTAGGAATTTTATTTAAGTTTATTGAATGGATAGTTGAAACAACAATAATAAAACCCAAAACATAAAGTCTATTAGGAGATAGAGGCCTTATTATAATTCAATGAAAAACAACGTATTTAAAATAAATTTATTTGAACAAATTAAAACATTTGATCAGCTTGTAGTGTGGCCGTCTCCGAGTCCTCTTCCACGTCGAGCCATCTATTCAGGATCACCTGAAACATTAAATAAAAGGGCAGAAGTTTCGAAACTCAGTGTGTACAACCCTTGGCAATCAAATCACATACAAATATTCACATTGGGCCTAAGCCCTATCAAAATCAATGGTCTTGGGCCTTAGCCCACAATGACCTCATATCATATCAAATCATATCGTATCATATACAAACAAGATAATGCAAAACCCTCCCCAAAAATCCATCCGCTACACACACCATTTCCCTTCCAACCATAACACACCTGTGGGGATTTCTAAATCAACCCACCCATCCTCTACACACCAAAGGTAGCCCGGTTGCAGTACTACCTAACGTTGTAACAAAGCTGCTAATAATATAATGGGCTTAGAGCCACCAGTAGATCCATGGCCATACGACTATGCGATCCTCAAATCTTCCTCCGTACCATAATTCCCACCCATATGCATCCTAAGCAGAATATCATATGAATGCATCACACACACGAGTAACATCCATATACTCATATTTGTCATAAAGGGGTATTTTCGTCATTTCACTACCCAGGGGTATTTTCGTAATTCTACCCTACAGGGGTATTTTGGTAATTTGGCAAAATAGGGTTATATTGATGATTTTGCAAAACAGGGGTATTTTGGTACTTTTGCAAAATAAGGGTATTTTGGTAATTTACAAATCTAAGGGTATTTTGGTAATTTTACAAATTTAAGGGTATTTTGGTAATTTGCAAATCTAAGGGTATTTTAGTAATTTACAAATCTAAGGGTATTTTTGTAATTTACAAATCTAAGGGTATTTTGGTAACTTGTAAATCTAACGGTATTTTGGTAATTTACAAATTTAAGGGTATTTGGTCCCTCTCGGGTTTTAGTTATGAACTTTGGCCCATCAACAAGTCCTCGCGGCTAAAGTGAATAGACACTACGCACTAGGTAGGATCCCAGAGAAGAGGAGGTGGGCCACTCAGACCGTTTAAGTACCAAGCTCTCCCTAGATCCAATCCTAGACATGCGTATGTCTGTTGCCACACTCTAACCTAGCAACTTTTTCATGAACATGTTTAATTAGATTAAGTCTTATGAAATTTAAGAGTTGTTCAAACTAGGCCTTAAGTCCATAAACCCTAACATTCTTGTCTACGTCCCCATAAAGCCCATCAAACCCAAATTACATCTTTACGGCCCATTAGGCCCAAATCACATCCTTATGGCCCGTTAGGCCAAAAACAATTCCAGATCAAGTATTATGCTTGACAGACTCAACTCATACACCAACCAAACAAACTCATCAAACCTAGCTTTAGGGCCCACCGGGCCCATTTAGCCACTTTCAGCTTTTCAGCTTTTCGGCATTGTCGATATCGTGTGTGTAGTGTTTGTACACACCTGTATCCACGCGCGCTGCAAACACGTTAGTCACGAACCTACAATCGACATTACTAACGATTAACCAAGGCTTTAACACATTCTTATCAAAAACCGAAACCTCACCTTACCCTTATCGTGTGCCTTACATTTTAGTAACCCTTCCTTTGCTACTATTAGTGATTATCCTTTAGATCTGCACTCAAACACCTATATCATCAAAACCAAGTGACCCATATTGTACATAAGTCACCCCTACGAGCCACATTAGATTCGGCCATTTACTAAACCATGACTGAGTTGAGAACACTTACCACGTTGTTAGCAACCCTTACCTACCACGCTTTCGATTATTGAGCCTTACCCTTGTTAATAAAAGTTAACAACAAGAATTGGGTTAGATAGCCCTTCGGCTTTTAACAAATCTCGCTAAAAGATCAACTAAGCACTTACCGAAATTCGCCTTTGATCCTGCAGCTTAAGTCTGGCTTTTGAGACTAGTAAGGTGACAGAGGCAATTCGGCAACACTAGGGAGAATTAGAAAAGAGGTGATTTGGCTAGAACCGAGTGGTGAACCAAAAAGGAAATTTGAGAAGGAAGAGTATGAAGGATTCGGCAAAGAGGGATGATAGAATACTTGGCAATGGAGGGAATTTGACTTAGCAAAATTTTGGCAAAAAGGGAGAAACCGTTTGAGGGGGAGAATAAAACTAGAGAATGCTCAAAGAACCTTTCAGCATTCGGCCCCTTCTCAGTTTAAAGCCATAGGCCGAACACTCCCTCCCTTAAAGTCCCATTCGGCACCATCACAACCTTACTCCCCATCTCCTAACTTTTCTCCCATATCTTCACCTTAAATTTCTCTCCCGAACACTCTCTTCCAGAGTCCCCTCCAACGCTAACTCCTTCTGTCCAGGCACAAAAATAAAACTCCTTATTTCTCCCCTCTTTAGGCCTCAAACCTTGGACTCCTTAACTGACAAACATGCCACTTCATAGCTCCTAAATGACGCCACTTTCCACTGGACCACAGGCCCATTTGTGTCCTCTGTTCTCTTAATCTGCTTATGAGGGCTCATGCTTGAGACTAGGGTCCACTAAGCAAGAAAAATGAATTTTTCCCTTTGGTCACCTCTATCTCTAAGGCTTCAAATAATCCTGATACTACCTTAATATTATTATTCTAAGTGCTACTCATACAAACCAACCTTAGTGCACAGAAATTTAAGTTTCGGGATTTTGGGGCGTTACAACTTGGTTAGTGCTGTTCTCTTGTTCTCAAAAATTTAAAACGCTCCCATGCCCAAGGCCCAATAGGCCCAATTCTAGTAGGCCCAAATTCAGGGCGTTACCATAGCTATGGTTAGTATTTGAGTTGTAGGTTATTTTGGCATGAAATTAACATTTTAAAGATAAGATTTTACCATTTCTGAGCTCAAGTACCAATATTTTGTCATTTCGTATCGATACTTGATTATATGAGTAGTTTTAAGACAAACATAATGCCAAAATGGTTCTGATTTTTATATGAGTATCGATACTTTTTCGTATATATCGATACCTTATTTTTCCATAACAAAAAAAATCATAATTTGGTATCATTATTTAATAAGGGAATGATATATTATCAATACTCAGCTATAATTTATCGATACCAACTTTAAAACTTTGAAATTTTACAATTCAATCTTATGTCAAGCATGAATTTCACAATTAAGTCGTTATAAATTTTAAATTATTACATTGCATAGTTTATGGATGGAACTTATAGTTAATTGTTTTTACTTGCTTGTAGCATCCTATTACTCATGTTTGGCGATCGGATCGAGTAAGGGGTGTTTCAATTATTGGTGTTAGAGTTATACATTTAGCCGATTTGCAGACTAAATCCAGCTTAGAATCGAGTCTAGAGGTACTTGCCAATCTAAGTCAACTCTAAGTCGATATTTGGATGTTGGTTATATTATTTATTTTTTATAGCAAATAATGTCAGGAGAATTTAGGAATGAAGTTGAATAAAGTATCCGTAGTAACAGTCACTCCGTTGAGAATGGGATTAGGATCAAACTGATGGCACTGAGCGTTGATTCAGCTGGTGCTCAATAATCTAGGATTGACAAAGATAGAAATGAGGGAAATGGTAATTTAACCCTACTTCAAGCTATTTCTGATGCTCTGCAGCGAGTGGTAGGAGCTACTCTTACGGTAGTACTTGTGTCTGTTGTTCAATGGGCTCCAATTAAAGAAATACGAAATTATGATGCTACCAAGATTTTAGGTTTGAAAGGGGTTGATCCCTCAATTGTTGATGTTTGGTTAGAATCGACTAAACAAATTCTGTAACTTGAGTGCACCCCGCGTGCATGTGTATTTTGTTTTGTTTCTTTATTGCAAGGAGAAGCGTATACATGGTGGTAGACAATAATACGCCATGTACTTGATGAGCGAGTCGATTGGGAGTTCTTTCAAAAAAAAGTACGTCAAAGCATTGTATTAAGAGGATCAGAAACAAGAGTTTTTATTACTGAAACATAATGAAATGTCAGTGGTTGATTACAAATGTGAGTTTCTGTGACTCAGTAAATATGCCTCAGAGCTTGTACCTACCAAAGCTACAAGTTGTAAACGTTTCCTGCATGGTTTGCACGATGAACTCAGAATACAACTTGTATCATACCGAATCTCAGAATTTGCCAATTTTGTTGAACGAGTGAAAATGGTAAAGCAAGCTTTGGGTCTTAAAAAAAAATACTTGGATTAGAGATTTGCATTTGCTAGTTTGCATCTGCTATCAAAGCGAATTAGGGATTCTTGTGGTAATTAAAGATCGACTTTGAAGTCTGATAGATTTGAGAAAAATCAAAATAGACAAACCATCCGTGTCAGTAGGTAGTGTGCGAGGTTTGCCTCAAGATCTTGATGTTCCAAACTACGAGCATTGCAGGAAAAAGCATTAAGGTGAATGCTGGAAATTGTCACAAGCTTATTTTTGTTGTGGATATTTAGAGCATTTTGCTCGAGAGTGTCCAATAAGTGTAATGTTACTCCTGTCTCACCTCAGAGGATTTCACTTGTGGTTAAGGGTCGTGGAATAAGTTGTGGTGATTCTGTTTCTAGACGTGGTGCGAGAAAGGGGAGTAAAGTTGTTGTTCATCAACTAGAAGCTAGAGCGCTAGCTCGCTCATACGTCGTATAGACTCACAAGGAGGGTGACGCTACCGATGTTGTAGTAGATATTTTTCTACTATTCTTTGTGTCTGTGTATGCTTTGATAGACTTTGGATCCTCACATTCTTATATAAATGATAAAATGGTTAAATCAGGGAGTATAGAGTCTAAGACGTCGAAAGTAGCTATGGTTGTATCGAGTCCTTTGTAGTAGGTAAGTTGCATTCATAACTCACTAAGTTCCTCTGAATTTACTAGTGTTATATGTATGTTTTAGGTATTGCTGCATCAGTGTAAGTACTTGAGGAGACGATGCCAGGAATGTGCCAGAGTAATAGCAATTAAGGATACTATACATACAGTGGGCATGTAGGAATAATTGATGTTTAGAAAGACTACGCCTTTAGTGTCTGTCTTATGTCACTTATAATTTGTAATAAAAAAATTTAAATTAGAAAGACCGTTACAATATGTTATTGCAAATACTTCCCTTTTTAGATACAAAGTTTTTAATCAAATTATATAAGAAATGTCTTCGATAAGGAGTTTTTGTCAATTGTTTTAAGAATTTTGTTAAGTTTTCTATATAGTAATACCTGAAACCTTGACTCATTAAATCAGGTCAGGTGAGAGAATTACAAGTTGGTATCAGAGCACAGTTCAGCCGATCCTCTGGCAGTTAACGTGAAAATGAGCCCTGTATACGTAGTATGCCGAACTTGGCTTAGTCTATCAGGTACGTTAAACTTTTATCTGTATGAATCATGTTTTTTTATCCTTAAGATATTGTAGTAAAAAGGATAATAAAGGAGCAAAATGATAGTTTCATAAATAGATTAGGGAAGGTATTACATGAATGAAAGAAAGTGAAGTACAAGGTAAGATAAAAGAAATATCTAATTATCTCCTTTAGAGGGTTGATTGATGGATTTATTTGGAATATTTTCTATTGGAGGATGATCTTCAAGATTTTGTTTTACATCTGCTACGTCCTCCTCATCATCTTCAGCTTCAGGTATAGTAGGAATGAATAAGTCAGTTTATTGTTTCCACTCCCTTTGAAAGGTTTCCCATTTTTCACCCTCAAGGTGGTAAACATTAAAATTTAGTGTTTCAATAGATATGCCACTTAGGTAATTTAAATCTATTTGACTAGATTAAGAGGACCTGAAGCCATGTGCGCGTGTAGAATTAGTTGGACCTCTATTTTGGTAGAGCCTATTTAGATTCTTCTTGGTATCCTTCTGGAATTTTTTGAAGACCTCTTCCTTGGTTTGGCGCAGATTCTCCAACTCTTCTTTATGACGTTCCTCCTAAGCTTTGAGTTTCTCCTCTAAAATAGAATGATTATCTTTCAACTAATATATCTCCTCTTTTAAATGCTCACACTCAGTCTAAGCCTCGTTGTATTTTCCCTTCAAAGTTATGACTCTGGTATCAAGTCTTCCAATCAAATTGTTAGATTCTTGATGACCCTGACGTAATTTAGTCATAGAGCCTTTGCCAATTTTTACAGTTTTCTCCAAATTTTCAACCTTAACATTGTATTGATCACAGGTATCTTGGAGGGCTCAACTTTAAATCCCAGGCTTTACAAATAAGGCTTGTGAAGGTTTTATATGAGGGGAAAAGGGGACTTATTTGGGTTGGAAGTAAGGTATGAGGAAAATGCCTTTTTTAATTGTTAGGGCACTAAATTTTGTCGTTGCTAAAAAATGGAACTGAGTGAGATTGAAACTGGTACTGACTCCAATAGATTGGGCCAAGGAAAAATCCTTTCTACTTCAACTGAAGGAGCATTGTTTGGAAGATTACTAGAATGAACTATTAACTGAGTTAAAGGTATTATTTCTATAGGATTCTCTGTCAGGAGAGGATCACATATATGAATTTTAGAGTCTATTTCACGAGAGGACCCAATAGGTTGTACTAGAATTTCGGGCAAAGTAGGAGTTGAAGAAATGTGAGAAACTGTAATGATAGGCTCTTTATCTAGTCTATGTCATGTCAAGGGAGGACATTCACTACTCCCATTCTCTTGAGGAATCTCCTCCAATATGGTCATTTTCTTAGATTTATTTGCAGTTGTCTTTCTTGATGGAGCAGCTGTAATCTTCTCCTTTGACTGAGCTTTTTTAAGGATGGCTGTAATGTCCATGTTCTGAATTGAGACATGTACAGAGTGTGAGTATGATGAGGGTCTGACACCAGCAATAAGAGAGATAGCTTGGTTTGAAGAAGAAGTAGAAGTTGTAGCAGGATTACATATGATGTTTCAGTTGCGTGGGCAAAGACCATAAATGCTGTAAAAATAGAAGGGAGGTTCTCTTTTACGCCCCACTAAGATCTGTCCTAATTCATTATTTGATTATAAGGCGAAGCTTCAAAAGCAAAAAGCATAATGAGATCACCCAACCACTTTGTAGTATCATTCGATCGACAACCATTTGGACTTAATTATTGTAAACAATATTGGAATACATTTCTAACGGAAACAAGTTCCACCAAATCAAGTATACGCTCCGTTGTAAATTATTTATATTGTTTCTTAGCAATTTGAGAGTTTATTGGTTGATTATGTGCACAGATACTCTCATGAGGAAGGCACCATCTTATTGGAAAACCAAACCCAGATTCAAGCTCCCAAATAACTCTTATGTATTTGTATTTCCTTTGATAAAAATTTGAAATTCTATTCTAGATAATGGGCTATAACAACCCATTTTTCAGTCGTGTCGAAAACATTAGTTTCGAAACCACAAATCTTATGAATAAGTCCATAATAATTATTATTTAAATTATATAAGTCAACTATAATTTTATACTGAATTTTTGAAACACCCCACACCCGGTCCACGAGCCTGAATCGGATTTGGTATGTTCCTTAAAAAAAAAAAACAGTTTCAAAGTTCTTTGTTACCTAGAGAAAATTTGTGTAATTTTAGAAAAATATTGGTTTGAGTTGGGCTTAGATTGGAAAGCCCATTTATTTTATTTGAAAACCCAATTCATTAAGGTGACAAAACAGTCGAGGGTTTATTTTTAAATAAATTTACTTGATCTTTACTTAATAAAAATTTGTAAACATAATAGTTAAAAATAAAAAAGAAATAAAGAAATAGAGAAATCCAACTTGGGCCTTATGGCCTTATTACATCAAACAACTCCCAAACTTAAAATTAAAGTACTTAGTAAAAATAAAAGTCCAAATCTTTAGATTTCGCCTTGCTATGCATGGCCACCTTTAGCTCCCGCCACCCGGTCCATTATTGCTCATCACCCAAAAATATTTCCCACAACGGGGTGAGTCAAACTGACTCAATGTATAACCACACTACAATTTAATAAATCAAGGCATACCGAACATAACATGTTCATACATTAATTCACAATAATGATGCAAACCCGAACCCAAAACCTAGATGCCATCCGCTACACACCCTCGTACCTGCCAAACACACCGTGGGGACTACTAAGTCGACCCTCCTTCCGCTACACACCAAATTGCGGGATTAAGTCACCGCATCTGTGGTCTTAGGTCACCACTTTTCAGATTACTGTGGTCTTAGGTCACCACTTTTCGACATCGTGGGCATTAGGTCACCACTTTTCAGACATCGTGGTCTTAAGTCACCACTTTTCACTTCCCCTTTCAATATACAACCATATGCCCCATGTATTAATAAGCATAATATACCAGAGTTCACAATCGTATAAAATTCTCATGTTACGAATGACATATTTCATATTCCTAGTAGAAGTAGGAAACGTACCTGAATACTTTTATACCACATTTGGGTACTTAGCCATATTCTCATTCATATATATACTCATAAATTAAAATATTGCCATGTGACATATTAAAAGATAGTGGGGATTACACACCTGATTCGCTTAATGAAGTTCTTGAAATCCCGAAGAACTGATCTACTGATTTAGATCCTTAACTCCTATATTCGGTCAATCATTTAAACATATTAATAAACCTTTTCAACCACAAATCCAAATCCTAGTAGGATTTATACACTTACCTCGATGTTGATTTCCTTTTTGTTCAAATCCCGAAAACCTTGCCTTATAAGTCTGTCGAAAATCCTATAAGCACATATTAGATTGATTTCTAACACTTAATCATCTTTAAATGGCCTATGGCTGAATATTCATATGACTTACCTTGAGTCTTAGAAATCCCGAAACTTCGTTGTACTTCTCCTGGTAGTCGACAACTACTAGACCCCGAAGAAAACCTTCCAAATTTCGGCCATGAAATTCTAAAGGAGTTAGATTCCTATATTTCGGCTAAAGAGAGTTTGAAAATCAAATAATATCTGATCTTATCTTTTTGAATGAAATCGGCAACACCCTTCTGTCACAACAAAGATTCAGCTTTGGCAGAATTTCGGCTTGGTTGGATTGTGTTTTTGGTTTTGAATAAAAGAGAGGGAAGGCTAGGGAATTCGACTAGACAAAGAAAAGAAAAGAGGAGAGAACCCTAAGAATTTCTACAGAGCAGAGAAAAAAAAAGAAAACCAATGAGTATCCTCCTTCCTTCCTTTTATAGACGAAAATTATCAGCTAAGGAGTCCCTTACTTGGCCACCACTCTTCAATTTGATAGCTTTATCCTTTAATTATCATAAAATAAAAGAGTTTAATCCAGCCTTTATCTCGTAGAAATTATGATAAATAAATTCCTTTTGAAAATACTTAAGATAAATCATCATTTATCTCCTTTATTTATCCTTAATAGCCGAATTTTAAAGAGGATAAACCTCCCTTTTTTCTAGAAGCCTTGCCGTCCACTCCTTGGCTTATGGAAGCAAAAAATAAAACCTCCTTTATTAGCTTCCCAAGTGACTCGAACCCAGGCCCATTCCTCTTGCATATGGTGCCATTGTCATAGGCCCTAAGTGGCACCTTCAGGCCACTTTTCCAAGCCTGTTTGTGTGTCAAACTTCACAAACTTTTTCTTTTAAGGCCACCTTGCCTTAATTTCCTATTTTAAACTTTAAATCTTGACATTTCTACGTCATTTCTAAGTTTCCTAAAATTTTCGATCGGCTCTGTAAACTTGCCATTTTCTTACATTTCCAAGTTTCCAAAAATGTGTACTTTCCATTTTTGTATCATTTCCTTACATTTCATACTTTCCAAAAATGTTCATGTCTATGCATTTCTAGGTTTCCAAAAATGTTCATTTCCATTTTCATTTCTATGCATTTCTAGGTTTCCAAAAATATTCATTTCCATTTTCATTTCCATGTATTTCTAGGTTTCCAAAAATATTCATTTCCATTTTCATTTCCAAAAATATTATAAATTTATTCATAGTACTTAAGACTTGTCATTTCGTACAATTAAACCGAAAATGCATAGGCCCTTTCCAGGATGTTACAGTTCTACCCCCTTAAAATAATTTCATCCTCGAAATTACTTACTAATGAATAATCGTACGGTCTAACTCACCCCACTACGCCTTTGCTGCGCACTCTGATCTTAAAGAACTATCATACTTTCTAGGAACATTCTCTAAGTTCACATCCAAGGTTTCAGTCACTTCACTAGCAATACAAGAATAAGCTAACCCTATAACAAGCAAAGCAATTAAGGGTATTCCAGAAATAAGGAACGTACCCGTTGTCACATCTGGCACATCTTCCTCCTCGCGACGGCCAACTGCATAAACCAACCTTGGTTGCCTCGCGTTTGCACCTTCAGCACCTCTTCTTGGTGCTTTTCGTCCACGGCCCGAACCATTTCCTCCATGGTTCGGTCCACGACCTTGCTTGAGGTCAGCTGTCCACCTCTACCACCGACTAACATTCCGAGTTGCTTGGCCGGCTTTCATCTAAGTTCTTAGGACATTCCTTGACCACATGGTCCTTGGACCCACACCTAAAACATCCTCTTGTTTTCCTCCAACACTCTCCCAAATGCTTCTTTCCACACACATCACAAGGTCGATACTGCCCTTCTGATCCAGCTCGCTGATCGCGGCCCATCAACTCTAGGCCTCTTATTCCCAGATGATCTAGATGATCCAAAACCTCTTTCTGGCCTATTCCGATCAGTGTTCTGCCTTGTAGAATCCTTAATTCCTTCAGCCACTTTAGCCTTTTCCACTAACGTAGAAAATTCCCGCTCCTGATGCGGTGCTAACAACAATCTTAGATCATCCCTTAGCCCGTCCTCAAAACGGACACAGCGCTCATGCTCAGTTGCCACGACACCTCGAGCGTACCGGCTCAACCTCAGGAATTCAGCCTCATATTCTGCAACCGAGTTATTTCCTTGGACCAGCCCTAGAAAAGCTTTCCTTTGCTCATCAGTGTACCTGGTTCCCACATACTTCTTTTGGTACGCTTCCTTAACGTACTCCCATGTCAGATCCTCAGCCGTGGCACCATCCCGCACAGTTAACCACCATTGATACGCTTCATCGTAATAAAGATGCCACCATTCCCTTTAACTTTTCCTCAGGGGTCAGATCAAGCTCATCCATGATGCGCTCCGTTGCTTCCAACCAGTACTTAGCTGTACTAGGTGCCACACCAGATACTCCATGAAACATTTCGACTCCATTTGCTCGGCCGCTTCGAGCACGCACTTTCGATTCCCAAATTTCCTCCCCGCACCACCACCAATTCTAAAACTCGCAAAGCCACAAACTGCGACACAAAGATCTTCCCCGTCTCGAGCTTGTTGCTCAACACCAACAGCTGGGGGTGGTGGTGGCGGTGGTACTTCATTATCTGATCCTTGACCCGATCTAACGGGTTCTGACCTAGTCATTCTTCCTCTACCTCATCCACGACATCTACGTCCTCTAGAGCTCATTTTTTAACGTCGAGATCTGATTAAAAAGTTTTATGAATTAGTCCTTGTTCCACTTATTTACCCGCGAAGAAGTTTTATGAAAGAGAATTTAGGAGTGGTTCTTTCGTATTCATACAAACACACAGTCTTTCCATTCATTCATTCATCTATCAAACAAGCATGAACTTTCGTTCATTCAGAGAAACGTTGTAGTTTTCATCGCTGTTGTTTTTCCACTACCCAGGGGTATTTTCGTAATTTTATCCTACAGGGGCATTTTCGTAATTTTTCAAAAGAAAACTTTCCTTGGTGATTTGTCCAAAAAGTATTTTGGTAATTTCAAAGTCCCGGGGTATTTTGGAAAAAAATTTTTGGAATCCGGGGTATTTCGGTAAATTTTAACCTTAGAGGTATTTCAGTAATTTTTCACAAACCAGGGAAAGTTTTGTAAAACTTAATAGATCAGGTATATTTCAGAAGTTGTAAAACTTTGAGGGTTCTTCCTGAGAGTTCCACTTTTCAAATGGTGATGTTTGCAAAAATTTCGGAAACCAGGGTCATTTTGTAAGTTAGGGGCAATTTTGTAATTTTCCAAAATCAAGGTATTTTTGATGGTTTACAAATTAGGGTTTGTGAATGTTTATAAAATAATGAAGTTTGGCAAAACCGTTGAGAAGCTTGACATTTTGTGAATCAAGGGCATTTTGGTAATTTTACCACTAAGGGCTTTTTTGTAATTTTCACAAATCAGAAACTTTTTGGAAAATTTTGTAAAGATGGTTTTCACAAATTTAAAAGAAAGTTTTAAGAATTTAAAACTAGGGGTTGTTGTTTTGTTCTTTTTTTTTTCCTTAAAACATGGCTAGTTCCCTTTCGGGTTTTAGTCATTATGTTTAGCCTATGACCGAGCCCTCTTTGGTCAGGGTGAACCAAAGCTACGCACCAGACAGGATTCGAGTGGAGAGGAGGTGAGTCACGCGGACTACTTAAGTACCAAGCTCCTATAGAAACCATTCCTAGACATGCGCACAGAGGTTGCCACACCACTGAGCCCTCTGAGTTAGGGTGAACCGAAGCTACGCATCAGGTAGGATTCCTGCGAAGAGGAGGTGAGTCACTAGGACTGCTTAAATACCAGGCTCTTCCGAATCCAATCCTAGACATGCGCCATGGGGTACTACACACACCCTAGCTCTCGGATGACTTAGCCATAGGTTTGTTTAGTGTATTAAGTCTTATGTGTTTTGTGTTTGAGTAGTCTAATCCTAGGGTTCAAGTTCCTATCATACTATTCTACGTTCCATGCCCTTTCTACCCTTCTAATGTTCATAACATAATTCACATAATCACCCAAATAGTTAGGGGTACTTACCTGGTGGACTACGGGTCGGAGACTTAGGTGCCATGCCAGAGAACCTGTTTAATTTCAAAGAAAATCATTTGGCTCACTTTGAAAATGTTTTGGGCCTTAGCGCACAGGCCGAGAGTTTAAAACTGGGCTCTGATACCAAACTGAAACACCCCACACCCGGCCCACTGAATCGGATCTGGTATATTCCTTAAAAAAAACCAGTTTCAAAGTTCTTTGTTACTTAGAGAAAATTTGTGTAATTTTAGAAAAATATTGGTTTGAGTTGGGCTTAGATTGGAAAGCCCATTTATTTTATTTGAAAACCCAATTCATTAAGGTGACAAAACAGTCGAGGGTTTATTTTTAAATAAATTTACTTGATCTTTACTTAATAAAAATTTGTAAACATAATAGTTAAAAATAAAAAGAAATAAAGAAATAGAGAAATCCAACTTGGGCCTTATGGCCTTATTACATCAAACAACTCCCAAAACTAAAATTAAAGTACTTAGTAAAAATAAAAGTCCAAATCTTTAGATTTCTCCTTGCTATGCATGGCCACCTTTAGCTCCTGCCGACCCGGTCCATTATTGCTCATCACCTGAAAAATATTTCCCACAACGGGGTGAGTCAAACTGACTCAATGTGTAACCACACTACAATTTAATAAATCAAGGCATACCGAACATAACATGTTCATACATTAATTCACAATAATGATGCAAATCCGAACCCAAAACCTAGATGCCATCCGCTACACACCCCTGTACCTGCCAAACACACCGTGGGGACTACTAAGTCGACCCTCCTTCCACTACACACCAAATTGCGGGATTAAGTCACTGCATCTGTGGTCTTAGGTCACCACTTTTCAGATTACTGTGGTCTTAGGTCACCACTTTTCAGATTACTGTGGTCTTAGGTCACCACTTTTCTGATTACTGTGGTCTTAAGTCACCACTTTTCACTTCCCCTTTCAATATACAACAGTATGCCCCATGTATTAATAAGCATAATATACCAGAGTTCATAATCGTATAAAATTCTCATGTTACGAATGAGATATTTCATATTCCTAGTAGAAGTAGGAAACGTACCTGAGTACTTTTGTACCACATTTGGGTACTTAGCCATATTCTCATTCATATATATACTCATAAATTAAAATATTGCCATGTGACATATTAAAAGATAGTGGGGATTACACACCTGATTCGCTTAATGAAGTCCTTGAAATCTCGAAGAACTGATCTACTGATTTAGATCCTTAACTCCTATATTCGGTCAATCATTTAAACATATTAATAAACCTTTTCAACCACAAATCCAAATCCTAGTAGGATTTATACACTTACCTTGGTGTCGATTTCCTTTTTGTTCAAATCCCGAAAACCTTGCCTTATAAGTCCTGCATTAAAATCCTATAAGCACATGTTAGATTGATTTCTAACACTTAATCATCTTTAAATGGCCTATGGCCGAATATTCATATGACTTACCTTGAGTCTTAGAAATCCCGAAACTTCGTTGTACTTCTCCTGGTAGTTGACAACTACTAGACCCCGAAGAAAACCTTCCAAATTTCGGCCATGGAATTCTAAAGGAGTTAGATTCCTATATTTCAGCTAAAGAGAGATTGAAAATCAAATAATAGCTGATCTTACCTTTTTGAATGAAATCGGCAACACCCTTCTGTCACAACAAAGATTCGGCTTTGGCAGAATTTCGGCTTGGTTGGATTGTGTTTTTGGTTTTGAATAAAAGAGAGGGAAGGCTAGGGAATTCGGCTAGACAAAGAAAAGAGAAGAGGAGAGAACCCTAAGAATTTCGGCAGAGCAGAGAAAAAAAGAAAACTGATGAGTATCCCTCCTTCCTTCCTTCCTTTTATGGACGGAATTATCAGCTAAGGAGTCCCTTACTTGGCCACCACTCTTCAATTTGATAGCTTTATCCTTTAATTATCATAAAATAAAAGAGTTTAATCCAGCTTTTATCTCATGGAAATTATGATAAATAAATTCCTTTTGAAAATACTTAAGATAAATCATCATTTATCTCTCCAATTACAAAAAAAAAAAACTCCTTTATTTATCCTTAATAGCCGAATTTTAAAGAGGATAAACCTCCCTTTTTTCTAGAAGCCTTGCCGTCCACTCCTTGGCTTATGGAAGCAAAAATAAAACCTCCTTTATTTCCTTCCCAAGTGACTCGAACCCAGGCCCATTCCTCTTGCATATTGCGCCATTGTCATAGGCCCTAAGTGGCACCTTTAGGCCACTTTTCCAAGCCTGTTTGTGTGTCAAACTTCACAAACTTTTTCTTTTAAGGCCACCTTGCCTTAATTTCCTATTTTAAACTTTAAATCTTGACATTTCTACGTTATTTCTAAGTTTCCTAAAATTTTCGATCGGCTCTGTGAATTTGCCATTTTCTTACATTTCCAAGTTTCCAAAAATGTGTACTTTCCATTTTTGTATCATTTCCTTACATTTCCTACTTTCCAAAAATGTTCATGTCTATGCATTTCTAGGTTTCCAAAAATGTTCATTTCCATTTTCATTTCCATGCATTTCTAGGTTTCCAAAAATATTCATTTCCATTTTCATTTCCATGCATTTCTAGGTTTCCAAAAATATTCATTTCCATTTTCATTTCCAAAAATATTAGAAATTTATTCATAGTACTTAAGACTTGTCATTTCGTACAATTAAACCGAAAATGCATAGGCCCTTTCCAGGATGTTACAATTTTGATTTGATGAATTTTAGCTAATTAAATAAATAGCTAAGTATAAATGGTTGTCCCGAAAGTCAAATGGTTTCGAAAAATGAGGTATTAGGATCTCGTTTCTATAAACCTAGCTTGTAAATATTTTTATTAAATATTTACAGAGTTATTATATTAGTATATGAATGTTTGGTTTAGAAATTTTAATGTTTAGTTAGTTAATTAAGGAAAAAGGACTAAATCGTAAAAGATGTAAAACTTAATCTCTAATGAATTTTATTGAGTCAATACCTTAATTAGTGGTTGAGGGAGGACTTATATGGTATCTAGACCTTAATAAATCAACATGGGCGGTTAAACATTAATTGTTTTTATATTTTATATTTTATATGTTTTAGTTTAATTATTAAAGTGATAAAATTAATAAATTAATAAAAAAAATTAAACACATGTTTCCATATTCTTCATTTCCACAACTGAACCACCATACCTTGGGAGCTCCATTCAAGCTAATTTCTTTGCATGGTAAGCAATTTTTCACCCATTTTTTGTAAATTTTATATTTTTGAGATCATTGCAAATAGGTCCAGTTAACGTCCATTTCGTTTTCAAAACTATTAAAGATTTTGGATTTCTTCATTAATTAAATTTAGTTGTTTCTTATGTTAGATGAAAGATTTATGATCTTGATCGATGTGTATGACTCTTTTGTAAAGGAATTTTTATTAGTTTTGAACTTAGGGACGATTGTAAAACTTTGTAAAATTCAGCCTATTAAATTTTATATTTTCAAATGATTAAAGGCTATATAGGGGTGCTATTAAATTCGATTATGGATATTAGGGTTTAAATGTGAAAATTTTAATAGTTTCGACTTTCGGGACTAAATTGAAAGAAATGTAAAAGTTTAGGGAAAATGTGAAAAAATAAAAAATTAAGGGTTGCATGCATATAAATGATTTTGAAGATGTATTTGAATTCAATAAATTGAATTTAATCATTATAGATCAAGAATTGATTCATACGGAGGATAATCGAGGAAAAGGGAAAATTGTGGATTAGTCCCTACGAGTCAACCATTAGCATATCCTAGGTAATTTCATAGCATTATTGAATAAGGATATATGTTTATAAATTATGTTGTTTTCTAATTTTTTAAATTGAGTTGTGGTTGAATATTTAGTAATGAAATTTATAATTATAAAATGTTTATAATTAAGTATAAATTTAAAGTACACTATTTGGAAGTTGAGAAATGATAGTGAAATGTGAATGATATTATCTGGAAATGGATGAAATGAATATACGATATTGTAACACTCCAAACCCGGCCTATGCGTTAAGGCCAGATTTGACATGTCACACAGAACAAATGTACTTTGAGTCCTTTTTAAGTGAAACAGATTTCAAAATTTTGACGAAGTATTTATTGGGTAAAAGAATTGATTGATAAATCAACAATTTGAGATATAAAATCTTATAAATCGTAACTTTGAAAATATCGTTAGCAGTTTGAGTAAATTTTAAAAGAAATTAAAATATTTTTCGAAAAGAACTGATGAAAACTATAAGAGTTAATTTCCGAGTTAAAAATATAAAAAATTATTATGAAATCTTTTTTGTTTGTATATTCATTTTAAAATAAAATGTTTGTTTAAGTTTTTAGAAAAATAAAATTTCAATTTGAAATACTTAAAGCAGTTTATAAATTCATCAAACAATAAACAAGACAAAAATTAATCCAGAGGCCTTATTACAACCTTAATTCAAAATAGCAAAATAATTAAAAAGTACTAAAAGAAATTCAAATTCCAAATTTAACCGTTTTTGAAATATGGCCTCCACCGGGACATCCACGGCCCAAGTCCATCATTGATCATTACCTGAAAGGGATAAGGAAAACGGGGGTGAGTTACTATAACTCAGTGTGTAACCCACTTACCGTTGTCCACTGGGCCAAAATCCATTAAGCCATTATTTGGGCCGAAGCCCATTCACAATAATAAAAATGTATCGAATATAATATGAATATGAAATGCAATTCCCAACCAAACCTAGTATTCCATCCGCTACACACCACCCGTACCAACCAACACACCTGTGGGGATCTTTAGTCAACCCACCCCGCCAACACACCAATCGCAGGCATTAAGCCATTTATATCAAATATAATTGTGGACAAGCCACCAAATTAATAGAATTTACGTGGCATTGCTACTTTATAGATTTGTGGCAGAGCCACCAGAATTATGTAGCAGAGCTACCAAAACTTCTCTTCATCATTATCCCATCCCATGCAAATCATGTATATAATGCATAACAAATAACAATAATTTATTCAGATGTTTCTTACAAAATTATGGCCCATTATAACAATTTATCAAGTTGGCCAATTAAGCAGAATATCATCTTGGCCCATTTCGCAATTTACTTCAAATCGGCCCATATAGCAAATATCAATTGGCCCATATAGCAAATTATCAATTGGCCCACATAGCAAATATCAATCGGCCTATATAGCAAATTGTCAATTGGCCCACATAGCAAATTATTTTGACTTGGCCCATCAAGGGTATTTTCGTAATTTTTCATGGTCTTAGTATCGATTTCATAAATTTTATCAAACTAATGAGATCTAAGCCAATTTTTCCGATTTCAGCAAAATATGATTTAATCAAGCGATTTACCACCAATACGATATTAATCTTTAACCCACGGAATACGGTGTGAGATTACACACCTGATTACAGTAAGCACTACGCTTTTTTGATCGTCGACACCTAAAATATTATAACGCTCGATTAGTCAACGTACGCGATTTAATAAATCTACTTTAAAACAAACAATCTAAGATTTTACCCTCGGGATCGTGAACAACTATGATTTGTCGGTTTTCCCTAGATGACGGTCCACAACTCGGTGGAAAATCCTTAATCGCTGATGCCTTACAATTGCGTACGACCTCAAATAGTTGACTCTCACCGGATGAGGGTCCACAACCCGGTGGAAAGTCTCAAATAGCCGAAATAGCCCTTCGCTTGAATTTAGGAGTTGAGATCGTTAATCCACTCCTTTTGAGATCTCCACTCAACTTTCTTTTCAAATCGTTACCACAAGCCTCCATCGATTAGTATTACGATAAAGTACGAATTTGTCAAAAATGGTGAAGATCGGCTTACCACTAATCCCGAGTGATCAACGATTGGATGGATCAAACGATTTAGTCCCTAAAATTACAATCGGTTAACTATCACCATACTAATAACATCTTAACGAATAAAGAGTGATTATAGAATCCGTGAAGAACTCTTACCTTAAAGATTTTAGGACCGATTTCTAGTGATTATACGATGACTTCGGGAAATCTAAGTTTCGGCCTTCCACTATATCTCGACTGATTAAGGAATAAGTGATAATTCGAATGAGAAAGAAAGAATGATGAAAATGTTTCGATTATGGAGAAAAATGGACAATGATATTCGGCTATGGAGTAAAAATAAACAATAATATTCGGTTATGGAAAAATATTGATTTGAGAGAAAGAAGAAAGATGTTTGGGAATTTTTGTAAAAAGAAAAGAGAGATGAAAAGAAGTGTTTGTAAGGTTTTGATTTTTCAAAAGAGAAAGAGTGAACAATATTGTCTCAATGGTTTAGGTACTTTCGGCATTCAAGAAGAAAGAAGAAAAGTTTTGCTTATTAGCAACTTGAAGTTTCAGCATGAGGAGGAAGAATTTGAAGAAAATGATTCAATTTGGCAAGGAGAAAATTTGACCAAAATAAACACTTTGGTTTATCAAAAAGCAAAACACTAATTCGGCTATCCAGAAAGATGGACAAAAGATGAATATGTGACCATTCAAAAGAGAAGAAAAATACACTATTGTGCTAGAAGATTTCTACAAAGAGAGTAGCAATTTCGGAGAAAATGACACAAAGTTGCAAATGGGATTTTTGGCCAAAACAATGACAAGACCTTACCAAAAAACCAAAGTAAAATTTCAGCTACCTATCTACCCCCAAAATTGTCCACATGCATAGCCATAAGGGTCAAAATTTTGCCAACCATACTTTCCATAGCATTCTCCATGAAATAAGCCACTTGCTCCCCTTACTTGCCTTTTCCTTTTGATTCCTTTCGCCAACCTCAACCTTTCCTTAATTCCTTTAGCCACCATACCAAAAATAAAGAAGTCAACCTTGCCATATATATACCTTGGCCGACACTTAAGGAAGGAATGCAAAAATAAAAGTCAAAAATTGCACACAAAGGGATTCGAACCTCTTCCCTCAAGGTACTACATGTTGCGCCATAACCTCTTTACTACTTGCTCATTTGTGCTAGCTATTTACTCATTTATTTCCAAATGCTTTAAGGTCACTTACTCCATCTCCTTAAAGTGCTAAATGCCAAAGATTTTCACTAGGTCCAAATAAACCCTGAGCTTTCTCAGTACCCCCTAAACATACACGATTTAATAATTTAACAAGCTTAGCCCCCAAAAACAATGCAACACATAAAATTCTAAATTTTAGGATGTTACAGATATTTTGGAAGTGCCTCTATTTTCTTAATGTGATGAATTCAATATAAATGCCTGTTTGAATGTAGTAAACAATTAGGATATGATTGGCATGCCAATAGGGTTAGACCGCGCGCTAGTGCGGGATTGCACTTTGGTGCCTCTGTTTGCACTTCGGTGCCTCTAGTGTGGCTTGGGAAACCCGAGTATCCAAGTCATGTTGTTATAGATCATCAGGCTAAGAAATTATATGATTAAGGTTAAAACTATTTGATAGATTTGGAATATATTCATTATATTGATGTATCAAAAATAATCGTTACAATATGTTTCTTTATAGTATTGATGTGATGAAAAATAGTAACATTAAATTATATATATGTGGACGGATTTGGTTTGAACCATTGTGAGATATCGATTATATGATGAAATGTTCAGTACTAATGTTATATGATTTGTAAATGGTTGTCAGGGTTAAATAATTTATTTCTTTTTGCATTCAAATGTTCTTTAAGGTAAGTTAATTTTAATTTTAGTTATGAACTTACTAAGTTTCGTAAGCTTACTTGATTTGTTATTGTTTTTTGTAGTAGACGTTTTGCGGAATTGGTAGGACGGATCAACTCCAATCTCATAGTACCCAGACTCCTTTCTCAGAAGCTTTTGATTTGGATTATTTTAGTTGGTGGCATGTATATAGGATTTGAACTTTTCAAGGTTAATATGTTAGTTGAATTTGTAATATTTATCTAGTTATAAGGTGATAAATTATGTCTCATGTTGATCTCATTTTGTATGGTAATGCTTTGTGCACTTGTTTTAGGCATTGTTTTGGTTTGGTATCTTTAACGATTATTAAAATATGGTATGGCCAATTTGGTAGGTAATTCATGATAATGGACATTTATGAATTGTCTTTGGTATGTGGTTTTGGTATGTGATATTTGGAAAGAGTGTTTTTGATTGAATAACATGTATATAAAGGTGATATCTAGGTGAATTGCTTTTTGTATATGCATAAAATTTGCAGTATCAATGAGGGCATTTGTTTAGACACATAAGGTGTATGAATTTGGTATGTTTTAGACTTGATTATAGGTGTTTTGGAAGTATTATTATGGCTGATTTGGTTTTGGCTTGTCACCTAAGGAATTGGCATTGATTTACCTTGTTTTGGAAGTTACTTTAGGTACACATGGCCATGTGCCGCACACAGTCTACAGCATGATTGTGTGAACTTATTTTGAATACACACACAATTTGGCACATAGTCACAGCCGTGTGACCTTATTTTGAATATTCACACAGTCGGGCACACAAGCTGAGACACGATCGTGTGACCCATATTTCTAATTGTACACGGTTTGGCCACACGACCATGTCTCTAAGCCACATGGTCCGGCTCACATCACGCACTGGTCACACTACTGTGACCTCAATTTCAAAATTTTCAAGTTTTTCCATATTTTTCTTTTTTGATTCAAATATGTCCCTGATTGTTTCCAAACTATTTTTAGGGCCCCATAAGATCATTTTAAGGCCCAGAAATGTGATTTTGCTATAATTAAATGTAGATATGAATGCTTTTATTTAATTTAATAAATAAATGATTAATGTTGTAATTTGTTTTGATATGTACTGTAATACTTCATAACCCTAACCTGACGACAGAGATGGCTTAAGGGTGTTACATGGGCTCATAGCCTTGGCGAACACCAAAATGAGCACTACCGGCAGAAGTTCCTTTCCCATTTACCTTTAGTTGGTAAAATTTATGAAAATCGCACATTAGTAGTGGCTCGTTGTAAATGTATCAATCAATATTAAAAGCCACCGGTGTCCACTAGGATAAGGTTGATAGCTGCCCTGGTGCAGTGACATATTCGTTAAGTATAGTACAAAAGAAAGGGTTGAGTGGGAGATGGAAATCAACTTCCAACAAAATCAAGGGTAAAATGAAACCTATGGAATTATCACTTAGACGACATCCACAAGGTCACTAGAATTCATAAGCAAAGTTTAGGTTTTAAATGCCTCGGACTCCTTAATATCGATTAATTTCATCATAGGTAGTCTTACAATCGAGCACTTGAGCCTTCTCCTGTGGTGGAGTATTTTTGAGACCTTGAGGTCCAAATATGATTGGATTTCTGGGGTTAGAGTTTTGATTAGCTTGGCCACAACCCCTCCTTCTGATAGTGGTTCGAAGCATTTTGTGTGCAAGGAAATGAAAGAAAAGAAAATGAAGGAAAAAAATAGTTACCTCTGAGAATTAATAAGGCTGAAGATGAAGAGCGCAAAAGGAGTGATTAGAGAAGAAATTAAGGTTTTAGTTGTTTTGGCAAAGTGTTTGGAAAAAGTGTTTAAACGTCTATTGTATAGAGAAACAAACATGTGCAGGAAGTTGAATTCATGGTAACTGTTCAGATTCTCTCATGTAGAAACGACATCTGTAATAGATTAAGTGATGAGACATTTAAAATTTTACAAGTAACCACTAAGTCATGAATAAGCCCATGTGAATAGAAATTGAGGTAGGTATAAAGAATAGTTCGCCAGATGGGTGGTTTACATTTGGCGCAAACGGTCAATTATAAATTTTCTAGTAAAATTCTTTCAAGTTAGAAAATTTTGATGACGAATTTTGTTAATCGAATTTTAATAAGCAAGTAAAAGATTAAGTGAAGTAACAATATATCTCTATATTGGAACAATTTAATAACAATAATCTTGCAGGTAATGCAACGCTAATGTATTGTTTAATACCGTCACTAATTTAACCCGTAGCTACCTTAGAAGATTAAACATACACCAATTAAATATTGTGTCCATTAATTAAAATTTCAATCCATTTAAATAATTAATTCAATTGTTACCTTACAATTAAAATGCAAGCATAACATAAGCATGATTTTATTTAATTGAACAATTTACTGAGACCTAATTAAAACACAAACACATTTTTAATAATCTAAGCCAACATAATGTAATTAATTTAACATGAAAGGAATTTAAGTCATTTTAGATAATTGAAGAACAACAAAACAAATATTCATGTCCATGATAAAAAAAACTTAAAACAAAGTTTAAGAGAAGGGAACTAGAAGAACAAATCTTGGTGGTTTTCCAAAGCTAGACTAGTGCGCTCCTCTCTTCTTTGCTCGTTCTACTGATACAAGGCCTTTACGAACACTCGATTGCTGCTACTTCAAGAGACATGCAAGCTCTTTTTCAAGAGGTGAAATCTGTAAGGGAATATGTAACGCCCCAAAAATATAGGGTCTTTAATTTTGGATGTTCTGACACAATTGCATGGTTGGTGTGTTGGTTAGGTGATTTAGGAGTGTTTGGGAGTGTCTGAGAAGTCCTAGGTTCAAGCCCTGGCTTTTGCAAAATTTTTGGTTTTTCTCTTAAATGAACCTGGACATTGGCACTTAAGCTTTATTAATAATAATGTTTGGTTAATGACACAAGAAGAGCTTGTGGCCTATCTATGTGGTCTGAGGTTCAAATCCTGGGATAAGCAGTGAAGTGTTTATTTTGCTGTTTGAGCTGGGAAGGTGGAAGAGTTGGACTAAAACACTACTGATGAGGTGTTTGAATTGGTCATATAGAGATTGTAGGAGGAAATCATGGAGAGAATCAAGCATTTTCAAAGGTGGGTGTGTTGTAGCCGAACTAGGAGTGTTGGGCATGCAAATTCAGATAGGGGGTTTTTGAATGCTTTTCTCTGCTGTTGTTTGGTTTTTGTCATTTTTTGTTGTTTTTGGGTGTGCCGAAATTTCAACTTACCATTCGTACATCTTTTTTGTCTTGCAATTAACATTTATGCACTTTTGTCGTTTGGTTTAGCATTTCTTCTTCAAGCTCCTTGTTGGCCGAATGTCTGCTTCCCCCTCCCTCTCCCAACTTAAGCCGAATACATTTCCTCTCTCTTCCTCTTCATTCATTTGTTTTTTTTTCCCTTTCTTCTCCTAAGCCAAATATCATCCCTCTCCTTTTTCTTTCAGCTTCCTATTGGCTTGTGAACCGAATTTTTCTCTTTTCTCTTGATTAGTTCTGTGGTGACCAAGTTTTCTGCTTCCTTCTCTCTCTGTTTCAGTTCTGCAAGTATTCCTAAAATCGGTAGGTGTTCATATTCTTCACTTCTTGTTTAAAACTATTCTCTCTTATCCCCATGCTTCTGCTACTCATGGTCTGTGATTGGGATCCCTTCCTCTTGGGGTGGTGATCGTTGGGTTTTAGGTATTCTTGAGGAGTGGAGAAGTACAACTTGAATAAAACTCTGTCTCTCGTTAAGGGTAAGATCACTACCATACTCTTAGATTAGGCCGAATATTCCTGTGGTTGGTAAGTTAGCATTTGTGGTTTAAGGCCACATATGTGATCACTGTTTTGGTAAATAAGATCTGTTTGGATACAGATATTCGGCATGGGCATGTGATCAATCCTGATCAGTGGTCTTAAGAGATTAAGGTCAGTCGTCAAGCAAGGTAAGGAAGGTAGGCTGGTTTAAGTGTCCGTAAGAGGGTGTTTTACCCTAATGATTAAAGGATTAACGTGGATCATGTTTAAATTCAGGTTGGGTGCTCGTAGATATTGGAACGACTCCGTAAAAAGGTGTGTAATCACAATATCTCTGCTAAGAATCGGCAAAACCCGAAAACCTGAAACTATGACATTTGAGGCCTCACGAGTGTGCGATCGCTCGTGTGGAAAAATTGAGCCCACAATTGAGGGTGGTAGACTGAAGAGGCCACTACAAGTGTTCTCGTACACTTGGGCTGTATTAGGCCTCGTTGGGCCGTGTGGGCCCAATGGGCTCGTGGACCCCACACGGGTAAAATTTAAGAAAAGTAGTAGAAACTGTTTTGGGGCTACGTAGATCACATAACTGTGATAGGATTTGGGCCAAACGGGCCACACGAGCATGTGGGCCCATTTGGGCCGAATATTGGGCTTTGAGCCTATTTACACTGTTTCGACCAAATGGATTATTTGTGTCGCTTGTGGAGACTGTAGGCCTTCGGAAAGGTTGTTAACTGTACCGAGACCCCTAGGGAGTAAAATGACTGAAATACCCCTAGGAAGTAAAATGAATGAAATACCCCTAATGAGTAAAATGACTGAAATACCCCTAGTGAGTAAAATGACCAAAATATCCCTAAAGGGCAAAATTACCGTTTTACCCCTAATACATGAAAATGACTATTTTACCGTTAGAGGTAGATTGACAGATAAAAGTATGTACTGTATGACTCTACTGAGTAGGACATGTTGCATACACGAAATACTGATGACATGGCATATTGCATGGGGTTGGGATTTTGTTATGGAGGAAGTACTGTTACTAGTGGCTCTGCCACACATACTGATATTGGTGGCTCGCCCCCCATTCTCGCATTCTTGGTGGCTTTGCCACATATATCGCATCTTGCGACTCTTCACTACGCTATTATTACTGGCAGCTATGCTGCAATATTGGTGTGAGGGATGGGTGGGTCGACTTTGTCCCCACATGGTGTGTTGGGTTGGTACGGGTGGTGTGCTGGCTGGATTGGGGTGGGTTTGCATACTTGCACCATTATGATATTGTATCGGGCTAAGGCCCACACTGTTATTGTATTGGTCTAAGGCCCACATTGTACTGATACTAAATAGGGCTCAGGCCCAGACTGTTACTGCATGATAGGGTATTACACACTGAGTTCTCGCAACTCACCCTTCTCTTTTAACTGTACAAGTAATCCCCAGCCTTAGATGATTTGGAGCTACAAGGGACTCGGATGTGGCTACACGTTCACTATTATTTAATTCTAGACTTAGTTATTTAATTTTTATATTGGGTTGATGTTTATATAATAAGGACTCTGGTGATTTTTCTCTTAATTGGGTTTTAAATTCTTATTTTAAAACTGCTAAACGAATACAAACAAGTTTTCAAAAGTAATAACGGTTTAAAAAGACAAACACATATTTTCAAACTTCAAAATAACATTAATTAAAGTAGCTTCTACGAATTTTAAAACCAACAGTCAAACATGGTAACAGGTTTACTAGATATCGATTTTATAACTTACCAATAGTTTTTCTCAAGAAATAAGAACTAAATGGATTTTTAATAAAATGATTTCTCCTATCAACCTTGATTTCGAAAAACACTTCGACGTAACATGCCAGATTCAGCTGTAACATCTAGGCCGGGTTTGGGGTGTTATAGAAGAAAGGAATTGAAAGGCAACTAGAAAGCAGAAAAAGAGAAAATGTGAGGGAGAAAGATGTGTGAAGTGAGGGATGAGAAATGAGGGAGTGAAGGGGGATTTTTATAGGTGGAGACGGTTGTTAAAAATAGCAGCCATTCCCTCTTCCCTTGGCCGGCCATGTGTAACAGCAAGATTTAAGGGCTAATCGGAACAGTGATCTCGGGATCACTAATCCAAGATTTGAGAAATTTATTTCATGTGATTTTATGAATCAATATATGATTGTATAAGTACATGAGAATTTTGGTATTTTAATTTTAGTGATTTCATGTTTAATCGCGAAAAAGGACTAAATCGCATAAAGTGCGAAAGTTCCATTCTATAAGCTAAAGGTATCAAATAGCCATAGATTGATAATTGGAGGTCTTTAAAAGGCAATTAGACCTCCAATATTTGCTTGGTCGGTCATAGACTATATAGGAGATAAAGATGGACAAAATTGGTCAAAGTAGTTGATAATAGGTGGATTAAATTGATAGTTAATATTAAAATAAAGAAAAGATGATGTCCATCTTTCTTGTTCATCTCTTCCACTGAATTTTTCAAGAAAAATAGGGGTTGAAAGCTTCAAAAATTTCAGCACACTTATCTCTTCTCTAGTAAGTGTTCTAATGATCCTTTCTTGAAAATAGTTGTACTTTTGATACCCCTAAATCTTAAGCTTTCAAATGAGGAGAATATTTATTTGCTGCATTTTTATGGAAGAAATTGAGTCTTAGTTGTTAGATAATCAACTTTTATGAAATGTGTTGTCTAGAAAACACCTAATTGAACCTTGATGAAAAGGTTATAAATTTGTAGTAAGTATGTGAAATGTTGAGTTTTGATGATAGCTATAAGAGTATTAAATGTTCACCTTGGCTTGTTGAAGGTAGAAATGTGATTGGAACAAATTTCCGAGCCTAAGGGCAAAATGGCCATTTTGCCAAAGTCTAAGGGCAAAATTATAATTTTTCCAAAATATGATTTATGAGTCGAATTAGTTAATATGTGAATTTAACAAGTGAAATTGTTATTGTAGATCAAGAAATGCGAAGCCCTGATCAAAACCGAGGCAAGAACAAAATCGAGGACTAAATCGAGCATTGATACACATTTTTGGATTCAAGGTAAGTTTGTATGAAGTTAAAGTTTCATTGTGTTTCGATATTTGAAACTGTATAATATTATGATAATATATGTCATTTCTATGAAATTTGAGTAAGGGAGCTTCGATGAAGAAATGGTGAGTATAAGTTAAGCTAAAGTCCCAGTTAAAATTCCGGAATAAGACTGATATCTATGTATTCACAAGAGATAAGGAAGGTTCCGTATAGGACCATGTCTGGGACATGGCTTCGGCACCAAAGAAGGATCTTGTATAAGACCATATCTGGGATGCCATCCATGAATGATCTCCTATAAGACCATGTTTGGGGCATCGCATCGATATCGAATGTAATATCCCGGATTTAGGGGTTATGCATTTAGTGCATAATTCATGTGTTAGTAAGCTTAGGGAGTGTTGGGATGTGTTTTAGGAGTTTCTGAGAACACTAGATGAAGGGGAAATGCTTTGGAAAAAAATACTGGAATTTTAAGTCTAAAGGAGAAGCTAGGATGAAGAGCTCTTAAGAGAAATAGTAGGGAGTTTATGACACAAAAGGGCTAGCAGCAAAGTGGCAAGGGACGCCACCTGGGGTGCTGTGGAGTTTACGTCAAAGGGGAGCTTCAGGGGGAGGAGGTTCGAGCAACGTGGGAAGCATTAGGGACTTGTATTTTTGCATCAAGAAGGGGAAGTTGGGCTAAGGAGGCCTTAAGGAAATATGTAGGGGTTTTTGGACATGAAAGTGAGCTTGGTAAAGTGGCTGCAAGGTGCCACTTAGGGCATTGGTGAATGACGCCATGAGCAGGGAGGAAGGGCTCGGGTTCGAGTCTTGGTGACGGCATGGAAATGTGTTTTTATTTTTACATGTTGGCGTTAATGGAAAAGGAAGTATTGGACGGCATTTGGACTCCTAAGGGGTGAAGATAAGGCTTGATTTCTTTTTGAATTTTGGCTAAGACTAGAAGATATTTATTGTTTTATTTTATTTATTTTGATTTAGGTGATTAAGAGATAAAATAGGAGATTAACTTGGGATTTGATAAGTGGAGATATGGTGGCCGATTGTAAGACTCTAGGGGCTTGCATATTCGGTTTGAGGTGTGAGGCATAAGTGCCAATATTCTTAGTTAATGACCTTTGTTTCCTCTCTTTTGTTTTTCTCTTCAAGTTTCGGTCATTTAGTATAAGGTGAGTTGCCGAAATTTCTTCTACTCTCTCCTAATCTTCTCCTCTTTCTTTCAACTCCAAATTTTACACCTTTTTCCTATATCGCTGAATATCCCCTTTTGTAACTAGAATCATAGCCGAACCTTGAAGCATCTTTTTCCCTTTTCTTTGCTTGGCACCTAAAAGAAACACCATAGCCGAATACACTTTCTTTCTCTTGTGGCCGACTTTTCCATCAACATTTGAAGGGCTCAGCCAAACCTTCCTTAAAAGCAGTTAGCCGAACCTACTCTCTTTTAGTCTTCACAAGCAACGTGTGGTGGTAAGTGTGTTCTTTCCTAGGAATCAGTTTTATTCTCTCTTTATGGGTGTGCCAAAATCAATGGTTGGTCTCAATTTTTAGAGTATGGCCGAATGTCCATTAAGCCATAATATGTGTTCTTTAGGTGTGCAGCCGAAAGAAGGAAGCGTTAAGGGAGCCTCTTGGATTTGTCTACATCAAGGTAAGTGATAGGTACTATTCGGCCAAGGGCTATTTTCCTAGATTATTGCTTATAGCCGATTGTAACATGAGGCATATAGGGATTTCGACAGTTCAAGGGTAATGAGCAGTTTTCGGGTTTTGGTAAGCTAGGTAAGTGTTATGTGATGATTCGGCCATAGGCCATTTTTGTATAATATTAGCTGATTCTGACTTAGGTTGTGTAGGAAGGATTGCAACAATCGCAAGGGTGCCAATCGTTTAGACGTGAGTTTCGGGATTGAGTAGACTGTGCAAAAGTGCGTAGTTATCGCACTGTACTCTTGATTGTTTATATGTGTTGTTATGTATATGTGTATGATGTGAATGGTAGCCGAGAATAATGGCTATGATGGTGGATACCATGGGGGTAACCGGTTAAACAGGTCAGTATTTTATGATATTAAACTACCTATGTTATGTGTATGAATTTGTGGTAAGCATGTGATGTACATTCTTTACAAATGTTACTTTGTCATGATAAATGTATATACATGGGGATTGGGATATGAATATTGAAGGACAGGGTGTACATTTATGTACGTGGTCTGATGTTAGCCTTGTGCAACATTGGCGCTTGATGTTAGCTAGGTGCTTCATCAAGGTGGGGTGTTGGCTATGTGCTACCTCCTGGCGGATGATAGCTGTGTGCATCATCGTGGATTGAGGATGACCTCGAGTCACCTCATGGATATTGACATGTGGGGTCACTTAGGTGATCGGTGGATTAGCCACGGCCTTGGGCAGCAGGTCTGCCAAGGTAAGATATGTGCGATCACTTAGGTGATCGGTGGATTAGCCGCGGCCTTGAGCAGTAGGTCTGCTAAGGTAGGTGTAGCGGATGGACACTAGGTGGGGCAGGGCTTCATAATAGCATGATTTTGTATGTGCACTGTGTGGATATGGGCCAAGCCCGTATGTGTGGAGACATGTGAAATAACTATGCACTGAGTCTGTATAACTCACCCAAATTTTATCAACATCGCAGGTGATACGTGAATCTTGGACCGGGTTGGAGTGGATACAAAGGTGGCCATGCAGAAATTATTTTTATGCCAAGAAGAAGACATTATATATATTTTACTCAGATTATTATTAAGTACTTGTGATTAATTATTTATTGTAATAAGGGCCTCCTAAAGTATTTAAGGATTTTTGTTATTATGTTGAATTGACATTTAAATCATTATTTGAAAATGTTTTATTTTTGGCAACTTATATATTTTAAATTTACATTAAGGTTTCCAATTCGGTTATTTTGTACAGTAAAGTTTTACTTAAATTTTTAAATATACCATGCTTTATAAACGATGGCAAACTTTTATGATTTTATTTACAAGTGAAACTCTTTTCAAACGTTTTCCGCAGTGACACACTAGATCCGGGCAAGACTCGTGGGCCAATTTTGGGGGTGTTACAGTTTGGTATCAGAGCCCGGTTCAAAACTCAGCTTTGAGGTTTTGGGCCCGAAAACAGTTTTCAAAGATGGGCTTTTCAAAATATGGACTTTTATTTCAGGTATTCTGGCATGGCACCTGTATCTCCGACTCGTAGTCCACCAGGTAAGTACCTTTGACTGCATAAGTGATTTGTATGTGAATTATATGGGCATTATGGGAACGTAGATTAGTGAACTAGGATCTATTGAACCCTAGGACTAGACTACTCAAACACAAGTACATAAGACGTAAGGATTATCAAACAAACCTGTGGTAAGTCGTCGAGTTAAGGTGTGGCAACTGTTGTGCGCATGTCTAGGAGTGGATTCAGTAAGAGCTTCGTATTTAAGCAGTCCTAGCGGCTCACCTCCTCTTTACTCGAATCCTACCTGGTGCGTAGCTACGGTTCACCCTAACCAAGAGGTCTTATTCACGGGCTAAACTCAATTATTAAAACCCGAAGGGGATCAGCCTTACTGTTTTAATAACCCTAGCTTTTAAATTATCAATTACCCGTTTGATTTGCAGCAAAATTTATTTTGAAAATTTTCAAAATATTTTTGATTTACAAAATTACGAAAATACCCCTGGTTGTAAAATTACTAAAATACCCCTGACTTACAAAATTACCAAAATAACCCCGATTTCTGAAATTTCTACAATACTTTTGATTTGGAAATTCTCAAAATACCCTTAAGTTTTGAAAATTTTGAAATAACCTCTGATTTGTGAAGATTTTTGAATTGACCCTGATTTATTACCAAAATACCCTTATAGGACAAATGACGAAATTACCCCTAGGTTGGAACAGGATAAGACGGCCATGGTAGCATGGTGGATGTTGTGGATGAATGAATGTGGCTCTATTGAGAAATGAAGGTGTCTCTGTTAATGAATGTGAATGTGACTCTCTGAATTAGAGTAGTAAACTTGAACTGAAACTCTGTTTGATCGAAAGAACTACTTCTAAGTACTTCATTTCATAAAACTGTTCGCGGATAATCAGTGGAACAAAATTTCTAATGCATAAAACTTTTTAATCAGATTAAATCGCGACGTTAGAAATGAGTTCTAGAGGACGTGGTCGTCGAGGGGGCGCCAGAGAGAAGCGTAATGACCGTGTCGGAACCCGTTAGATCGGGTCAAGGGTCTGAGAATGAAGTATCACCTCCACCACCAGCTTTTGGTGTTGGCGCGCAAAGATCGGGCGGGGATGATCTTATATGCAACGCAGCCTTTGCGAGTTCTTGAGATGGTGGCTGGAGCAGGTGGAAATATGAGAACTAGGAAGTCCGTACCCGAGCAACTCCGAGCCAATGGAGTTGAGGTGTTCCGTGGCGTATCTGGTGTGGCACCCAGTACAGCTGAGTATTGGTTGGAGGCGGCCGAGCGAATTATGGATGAGCTCGATTTAACTGCTGAGGAGAAAGTGAAGGGAATGGTGGCGCTGCTTCGCGATGAGGCATATCAATGGTGGCTAACAGTTCGGGATAGTGCCACCGCTGAGGATCTCACTTGGGAGTATGTTAAGGCGGTATACCAAAAGAAGTATGTTGGTACTCATTACATTGATGCGCAGAGAAAGGCATTTCTAGGGCTTGTTCAAAGGAACAAGTCCGTAGCGGAATACGAGGCCGAGTTCTTAAGGTTAAGCCGATATGCTCGAGGAGTAGTGGCTACGGAGCATGAACGATGTGTCCGGTTTGAGGACGGATTAAGGGACGACTGCGATGATCGCTGATAGCTCCTCATCGTGACCGGAGTTCGCTGTGTTAGTAGAGAAGGCTAAGGTAGCTGAAGGGATTAAGGACTCTGTGAGGCAGAACAGAGATAAGGATAGGAACTGGGATAAAAGGAGTTTTGGACCGTCAGAATCGTCTGAGAGTCTTCAGAAAAGATCGAAGGTTGAGAATTCTGCTCGTGTTTCTAAGCCAGTTATTGGAAATCCAGACCGTCCTTGTGCTCAGTGTGGAAGGTATCATGTTGGCGAGTGCTGGAACCGGGATCGAGAGTGTTTTAGGTGTAAGTCTAAGTCCCATTTGGTTAAAGACTATCCTCAGGATCCGAATAGGGTTTGGACAGCAGGTCAAGGTTATGAGCAGCCAGGCAGAGGTGGTCAACAAGCGACAAGGGGTCGTGGTCCGAACCATGGAGGGAATGGTTCCGGCCAAGGTCGTGGAACACCAAGCAGAGGTGCTGAAGGTTCTGAGGCGAGCCAACCAAGGTTGGTTTACGTAGCCAGTCGTCGCGAGGAGGAAGAGGTGCCAGATGTGACAATGGGTACGTTACTTATTTTTAGAATACCCTTAATTGCGTTGATTGTTGTAGAGTTTTCTTGTACTGCTAGTGAGGTGCTCTGAACCTTGGACGTGAACTTAGAAATTGTGCCTAGGAAGTATGATAATTTTATTAAGATTAGAGTGCGTAGCATAAGCGTAGTGTGGTGAGTCGGAGTGCATTTAGTCAAGTAATTTTGAGGACGAAATTATTTTAAGGGGGTAAAACTGTAATATCCCGGATTTAGGGGTTATGCATTTAGTGCATAATTCATGTGTTAGTAAGCTTAGGGAGTATTGGGATGTATTTTAGGAGATTCTGAGAACTCTAGGTGAAGGGGAAATGCTTTGGAAAAAAATATTGGAATTTTAAGTCTAAAGGAGAAGCTAGGCTGAAGAGGTCTTAAGAGAAATTGTAGGGAGTTTATGACACAAAAGAGCTAGCAGCAAAGTGGCAAGGGACGCCACCTGGGGTGCTGTGGAGTTTGCGTCAAAGGGGAGCTTCAGGGGGAGGAGGTTCGAGCAACGTGGGAAGCATTAGGGACTTGTATTTTTGTGTCAAGAAGGGGAAGTTGGGCTAAGGAGGCCTTAAGGAAATATGTAGGGGTTTTTGGACATGAAAGTGAGCTTGGTAAAGTGGCTGCAAGGCGCCACTTAGGGCATTGGTGAATGACGCCATGAGCAGGGAGGAAGGGCTCGAGTTCAAGTCTTGGTGACGGCATCGAAATGTGTTTTTATTTTTGCATGTTGGCGTTAAGGGAAAAGGAAGTATTGGACGGGATTTGGACTCCTAAGGGGTGAAGATAAGGCTTGATTTCTTTTTGAATTTCGGCTAAGAGTAGAAGATATTTACTGTTTTATTTTATTTATTTTGAATAGGTGATTAAGAGATAAAATAGGAGATTAATTTGGGATTTGATAAGTGGAGATATGGTGGCCGATTGTAGGACTCTAGGGGCTTGCATATTCGGTTTGAGGTGTGAGGCATAAGTGCCGAGATTCTTAGTTAATAACCTTTGTTTCCTCTCTTTTGTTTTTCTCTTCAAGTTTCGGTCATTTGGTATACGGTGAGTTGCCGAAATTTCTTCTACTCTCTCCTAATCTTCTCCTCTTTCTTTCAACTCCAAATTCTACACCTTTTTCCTATATGGCCGAATATCCCCTTTTGCAACTAGAATCATAGCCGAACCTTGAAGCATCTTTTTCCCTTTTCTTTGCTTGGCACCTAAAAGAAACACCATAGCCGAATACACTTTCTTTCTATTGTGGCCGACTTTTCCATCAACATTTGAAGGGCTTAGCCGAACCTTCCTTAAAAGTAGTTAGCCGAACCTACTCTCTTTTAGTCTTCACAAGCAACGTGTGGTACTAAGTGTGTTCTCTCCTAGCAATCGATTTTATTCTCTCTTTATGGGTGTGCCGAAATCAATGGTTGGTCTTGATTTTTAGAGCATGGCCGAATGTCCATTAAGCCATAATATGTGTTCTTTAGGTGTGTAGCTGAAAGAAGGAAGCATTAAGGGAGTCTCTTGGATTCGACTACATCAAGGTAAGTGATAGGTACTATTCGGCCAAGGGCCATTTTCCTAGATTATTGCTTATAGCCGATTGTAACATTAGGCATATAGGGATTTCGACAATTCAAGGGCAAGGAGCAGTTTTCGGGTTTTAGTAAGCTAGATAAGCGTTATGTGATGATTCGGCCATAGGCCACTTTTGTATAATATTAGCCGATTCTGACTTAGGTTGTGTAAGAAGGAGTGCAACAATCGCAAGGGTGCCAATCGTTTAGACGTGAGTTTCGGGATTGAGTAGACTGTGCAAAAGGTGCGTAGTTATCGCACTATACTCTTGATTGTTTATATGTGTTGTTTTGTATATGTGTATGATGTGAATGGTAGCCAAGAATAATGGCTATGATGGTGGATACCATGGGGGTAACCGGTTAAACAGGTCAGTATTTTATGATATTAAACTACTTGTGTTATGTGTATAAATTTGTGGTAAGCATGTGATGTACATTCTTTACAAATGTTGCTTTGTCATGATAAATGTATATACATGGGGATTGGGATATGAATATTGGAAGACATGGTGTACATTTATGTACGTGGTCTGATGTTTGCCTTGTGCTACATTGGCGCTTAATGTTAGCTAGGTGCTTCATCAAGGTGGGGTGTTGGCTATGTGCTACCTCCTGGCGGATGATAGCTGTGTGCATCACCATGGATTGAGGATGACCTCGAGTCACCTCGTGGATATTAACATGTGGGGTCACTTAGGTGATCGGTGGATTAGCCACAGCCTTGGGCAGCAGGTCTGCCAAGGTAAGATATGTGCGATCACTTAGGTGATCGGTGGATTAGCCACGGCCTTGAGCAGCAGGTCTGCTAAGGTAGGTGTAGCGGATGGACACTAGGTGGGGCAGGGCTTCATAATAGCATGATTTTGTATGTGCACTGTGTGGATATGGGCCAAGCCCGTATGTGTGGAGACATGTGAAATAACTATGCACTGAGTCTGTATGACTCACCCAAATTTTATCAACATCGCAGGTGATACGTGAATCTTGGACCGGGTTGGAGTGGATACAAAGGTGGCCATGCAGAAATTATTTTTATGCCAAGCAGAAGAGATTATATTTATTTTACTCAGATTATTATTAAGTACTTGTGATTAATTATTTATTGTAATAAGGGCCTCTTAAAGTATTTAAGGATTTTTATTATTATGTTGAATTGACATTTAAATCATTATTTTAAAATGTTTTATTTTCGGCAACTTATATATTTTAAATTTACATTAAGGTTTCCAATTCGGTTATTTTGTAACAGTAAAGTTTTACTTAAATTTTTAAATATACCATGCTTTATAAACAATGGCAAACTTTTACGATTTTATTTACAAGTGAAACTCTTTTCAAACATTTTCCGCAGTGACACACTAGATCCGGTCAAGACTCGTGGGCCGGGTTTGGGGGTGTTACATCGAGCTTTGAGATCCCGTATAATACCATATCTGGGATGTGGCATCAACATCAAGAAGTGATCCCATGTAAGACAATATCTGGGATATGACGTTGGTATCAATGTATATGCAAGGCGAATTTGAATATTTTACAATAATCTAATTAGTTCATGGGTAAATGAGCTAAATAAGTGGGATAGTATAGAACCAAACTATTTACGTATGACCTTGAGGTCCATTCATGTTATGAATGATGAAGATTTGAATTTATGCTTATGTTAGTATACGTGATAAGTTATGTGATGAGTGATACAGGTACCATGAGAAAATACACGTTATGAACCCATAAAGTAACATGAGATGGGTAAGAATAAGTATGAGTAAGTATGAATGAAAATGTTAAGCATTCTAGACTTCTGTGGATGTTGTTTCAATAGATAGATGAATTTTATGAAAGCAATTGTGTTGCTTTAGAATTTCATGCAAACTTACTAAGCTATATGCTTACCCCTCTCTTTTCCGTTTCTCCTTGTAGTTTCGTCAAGTTAGCTCGGGATCGTAGAAAGTTGGAGCTTGGATCACACTATCAACCGTCCTTTTGGTATAGTAAAGTTGATTCATTTTGGGTATGGCATGTATAGGAACTTGATCATTTTGTGTCATGTTATGTTTGAAGTCCAAAGGGTTGGCTATAAATACTTCACATTTGTTTTTTTTTTTTTTGTAAATGGCCATGATGAATTGGCCAATATTCTCAAGTTCATGTCTCAAGTTTGACGCATATAATGAAATGAATGTTCGTGCAAGATATTGAGTAAAATGTGGATGAAATGAGTGGTAATATAAGGGTTCTTCTTAGTTTGATATTTCATATTATATGCTTCTTACGATGAATGAGTGAGTTTAAGTTTCAGGGTGGCAAAGAGGCTTCGAAAATTGCCCCTAATTGTCCACACGGGTAGGCACACTGGCCTGTGTCTAGGCCGTGCGTGACACACGATCAACCCATATTGGGGTGTTGATAGGTCGTGTGTCCCTTGCACTATTTTACGAGAATTTGAATCGTCACACAGGCTAACACACGAGCGTGTGCCTTGGCTATGTGCTATTAAGAGTGTGATGACGTCATAATCAGAGAGCTACATGGGTAGAGGACACGGGCGTGTGAAGTCTGTGTGAAGGAAACGGGTTATAGACATGAGCGTGTGCTCAGCCGTGTGGGGTAAGTCAGTGTCGACCATGGGTGTCGAACACGGGCTTGTCTTAGGGGCACACGGGCGTGTCCCTTGGACAGCACGGGCATGTGGCCCCTGTTTAGGCAAAAATTTTCAAAGTGTTAAAGTTCCCGATTGATCTACGGAACCCTCAAGTTATATGTTTAAGGCCTCATAGGCCCATTATACGTACGTTATGAGTAATAAAGACAAGTTTTAAGTTGAAATGAAAATTTACAGCCCGATAATACAAGTTTGAGTAAAGTTATGCATAGTAACACCTCGTATCCTGTTCCGGTGTTGGACACAGGTAAGGGGAGTTAAATTTAGTTGTGTCAGAGCTACGATTTAGTCGATTCTAAGACTAACGTAGCATAAGCATGAGTCTAGCTATACATTTCATACGTAAGAGTATTTATATATTGATAGTGTGAGGACTCCTAATGACTTAAATTGTATTTTTATAGTTAATAGATCCTGATCCTGAACGAGTTGCAGCTGATGATGCTGCAAGTAATGCGCTGGCTCCCGCGCAAGAGATCGCACCAGTAGAGAGTAGACCCATGACTTTGGGTTAGGGAGAAGAGGCCCGACAAGCCTTTCTGCGTATGATGAGTAATTGGTACATAGACTACATTCGAGCAAACTCAAATGCTCCACCTCCTCCACCCCCGCCTATTCCTCAACCTACCCATATAGCTCCCCATGTGGTAGAAGTGGTAAGAAGAGAAAAGCCTCCGGTTGATAGAATCCGAAAACAAGGAGCTGAGGAATTCCGGGCTCGTAAAGATAAAGATCCAGAAAGGTCGGAGTTTTGGCTTGAAAATACCATCCGGGTATTTGATGAATTATCGTGCACACCAGAAGAGTGCATGAAATGTGTAGTGTCTCTTCTGAGAGATTCCGCTTATCAGTGGTGGAATACACTTGTGTCGATTATACCAAGGGAAAGAATTACATGAGAGTTTTTCCAAGAAGAATTCTGGAAGAAGTATATAAGCCAAAGATTCATTGATCAAAAGAGAAAGGAATTTCTTGAACTGAAACAAGGAAATATGACGGTAAAATACGAGCGCGAGTTTGTGAGGCTTAGCAAATATGCTTGAAAATGTGTGTCCTCCGAAGCCATCATGTGTAAGAGATTTGAGGACGGACTAAATGTAGATATCAAATTGTTTGTTGGTGTCCTCGAGTTGAAGGAATTTGTTGTATTAGTAGACCGGACTTGTAAGGCCGAGGAATTAATGAAAGAGTAAAGAAAAGGTGAGATGGAGTCTCGTGACTCAAGAAAGAGGCAATTGAGTAAGCTATTTCATTCCTCGTCCAAGAGGTCGAGAGATTTTCCTACCCGATCCGCTACTCCAACTGGGTTCTCAAATAAAAGTAAGAGTACACAGTACTCGAGGTCTAAAGCCCAGACCACATCAGTTGCTAGTGTTGGCAACACCCGACCGAGTAGACCGGAGTGTTCGTAGTGTGGCAGACGTCATTCCAGCAAATGTCGAGCAAATGAGAAAGCCTATTTCAGGTGTGGGTCTCTAGTCCATTTTATTAGAAATTGCTCTGAAGTGGACGAGAAAGAGAAGCCTCAGGATGCGAGACCGGAAGGCACTGCTAGAGGAAAACAACAGAGAAACCCAGGAAGTGGAAGAAATAGTAAGAATATGCCCAGAGAGCAGGCTTCGAGATCTAGGGGTAGAACGCCTACGAGGACCTATGCCATTCACGCTCGCGAAGAGGCATCATCTCCTGATATGATTATGGGTACATTTTCTCTCTATAATACTAGAGTTATTGCTTTAATAGATCTGGGGTCTACCCATTCATGTATTTTCATGAAATTAGTATCTAAAATGAGTATGCTAGTAGAGTCTACAGAAATTGTGATAAAATGACTATTAGTTGATAAACTATGTAAAGACTTCCCATTGATGATTAGAGGACATTGTTTTAAGGCAAATCTCATGCTATTGCCATTTGATGAATTTGATATAATCCTTGGTATGGACTGGTTAACCACTCATGATGTGATAGTAAATTGTGGAAAGAAATATATTGAGTTGAGATGTGAAAACGGGGATATCCTTCATGTTGAATCAGATGAACAAGACAGGTTGCCAGTAGTGATGTCTCACATGACGGCTCAGAGGTATGTAAGAAAAGGGTATGAGGCGTACCTTGCCTTTGTGATGAATGCCAGGGAAACTGAGTTAAAGATTGAGGCAGTGCCGATAGTATATGAGTATTCAGATGTTTTCCCAAGGAATTGCTAGGATTACCTCCGGTTAGAGAGGTTGAGTTTGGCATCGAGTTAGCTCCTAGTACTGTATCGATATCGATTGCTCCTTATAGGATGGCCCCAACTGAGTTGAAAGAATTAAAGGTGCAGCTGCAAGATTTTTAACGGACAAAGATTTTGCTAGACCGAGTTGTCCTCCATGGGGTGCTCCAGTGCTATTTGTGAAAAAGAAAGATGACTCTATGAGATTGTGCATAGACTACCGACAGCTTAACAAAGCAACAGTGAAGAACAAGTATCCATTGCCCAGAATCGACTATTTGTTCGATCAATTGAAGGGAGCCACTGTGTTCTCCAAGATAGACTTGAGGTTGGGATTCTATCAGTTGAGAGTAAAAGAATCAGATGTGCCTAAGACGGCTTTTTGAACGAGGTATGGGCACTAAGAATTTTTACTCATGCCCTTCGGTTTGACAAATGCTCCTGCGGTATTCATGGATTTAATGAACCGCATTTTTTAGCCTATCTAGACAAGTTTTTGGTTGTTTTCATTGATGATATACTAATATATTCCCGTGATGAGAGTGAGCATGCTGAGCACCTAAGGACGGTTCTATAGATTTTGCGAGATAATCAACTGTATGCCAAGTTTAGTAAAAGTGAGTTTTGGCTCAAGGAAGTTGGATTCTTGGGACACATTGTCTCGGGAGATGGAGTTCGAGTTGATACAAGTAAAATTTCAGCTATTGTTGATTGGAAACCGCCGAAAAATGTAACTGAAGTTAGAAGTTTTCTGGGCTTAGCTGGCTATTATAGGCAATTCGTCAAGGGCTTTTCCATGATAGTGACTCCAATGACGAGACTGTTATACAAAAATGTAAAGTTTGAATGGATAGAAAAGTGTCAACAGAGTTTTGAGAAATTAAAGACAATGTTGACAGAGGATCCAATCCTAGTACAACCTGAGTCAAAAAAAGAATTCGTGATCTACAGCGATGCATCCTTGAATGGATTGGGCTGTGTGCTTATACAAGAAGGCAAGTTGATAACCTATGCCTCTAGACAATTAAAGCCACATGATAAGAATTACCTGACGCATGATTTAGAGTTGGCTGCCATTATTTTTGCATTACAGATTCGGAGACACCATCTGTATGGTGAGAGATGTCGGATTTTCACCGATCACAAAAGTTTAAAGTATTTGATGACTCAAAAGGAACTAAATTTAAGGCAACGAAGATGGCTAGAGTTGATAAAGGATTATGAGTTGGTCATCTATTACCATCCAGGAAAGGCGAACGTAATCGCTGATGCTTTGAGTAGAAAGTCTCTGCTTGCATTGAGAGTATTGAATACGTAGATGACCTTGTCAGTCGATGGTTCTATTCTAGCTGAGCTGAGGGCCAGGCTGATGTTCCTTCAAGAGATTTATGAGGCTCAGAAAGGTGATAGTGAATTGCAAGCTAAAAGAGTTCAGTGTGAGTCGAGTGTTGAGTCCGACTTTTATATTAATTCTGATAGATATTTGATGTTCAGAGATAGAATTTGTGTACCGAGAAATGAGGAGCTCATTCGGAGAATTTTACATGAGGCACATAGTGGATGCCTATCTGTGCACCTGGGCAGTGTAAAGATGTATAATGATTTGAAGAAACGATATTGGTGGCCGAGTATGAGGAAAGATATTTCTAAGTTTGTTTCAAGATACTTAATTTGTCAACAAGTAAAACCCGAACACCAAGTACCTTCGAGTTTGCTTCAACCTATTGTTATACCCGAGTGGAAATGGGACCAGGTTACCATGGATTTTGTAACGGGTTTGCTGTTGACACCGAGTATGAAAGATGTTGTATGGGTCATAATTGATAGACTTACTAAATTAGCCCATTTCATACCTGTTCGAGTTGACTATTCACTTGATAAGTTGGCAAACTTGTACATGTCTGAGATTGTGAGGCTACATGGAGTGCCTTTATCGATTATATCGGATAGAGATCCGAGATTCACATCCAGATTTTGGAAGAAGTTGCAAGAGGCATTGGGCACAAAGTTAAGTTTTAGTACAGCTTTTCACCCCCAAACCGATGGTCAGCCGGAGAGGTTGATCCAAATTCTCAAAGAAATGCTCAGGTGTTGCGTTCTTGAGTTTCAGGGTAGTTGGGAAAAAAATACTTGCCGTTGGTAGAATTTGCTTACAATAACAGTTTTCAGTCAAGCTTGAAAATGGCGCCTTATGAGGCTTTGTATGTGCTTAAGTGCAGAATGCCTTTGTATTGGACTAAACTCAGAGAGAAATAGATACACGGGGTCGATTTGGTTAGAGAAATTGAAGAGAAAGTAAGGGTGATACGTGACTATCTGAAAGCTTCCTCAGATAGGCAAAAGTCCTATTCATATTTGAAAAGGAAAGAGATTGAATTCAAAGTAGGTGATAAAGTGTTTTTGAAAGTATCACCTTGGAGAAAAGTCCTCACATTTGGCCGGAAGGGCAAATTAAGTCTGAGTTTTATCGGACCTTATGAAGTTACCGAGAGGATAGAATCGGTAGCTTATCAGTTGGCCTTGCCATCTGAGCTGGAAAAGATTCATGATGTCTTTCATGTATCCATGTTGCGCCGATATCACTCAAACCCTACACACGTCATTGTACCGGCAGAGGTAGAGATACAACCGGACTTGACTTATGGTGAAGAGTCGGTTAGAATTTTTACGCATGAGGTCAAACAGTTAAGAAACAAAAGCATAGCCCTAGTGAAAGTTCTATGGAAAAGGCATGAAATAGAAGAGGTTACATGGGAGCCTGAAGAAATGATGAGAAACCAATACCCCAACCTCTTCACCGGTATGATTTTCGAAGAAGAAAATCCCTAAGGGGGGAGAATTGTAACAGCCCAATTTAGGGGCTATTCGGAACAGTTAACTTGGGATCACTAATATGATATTTGAGAAATTTATTTTCATGTGATTTTATGAATTAGTATATGATTGTATAAGTACATGAGAATTTTGGTATTTTAATTTTAGTGATTTCATGTTTAATCGCGAAAAATGACTAAATCGCATAAAGTGCAAAAGTTCCATTCTATAAGCTAAAGGTATCAAATAGGCATAGATTGATAATTGGAGGTCTTTAAAAGGCAATTAGACCTCCAATATTTGCTTGGCCGGCCATAGACTATACAGGAGACAAAGATGGACAAAATTGGTCAAGGTAGTTGATAGTAGGTGGATTAAATTGATAGTTAATATTAAAATAAAGAAAAAATGATGTCCATCTTTCTTGTTCATCTCTTCCACCGAATTTTTCAAGCAAAATAGTGGTTGAAAGCTTCAAAAATTTCAGCACACTCATCTCTTCTCTAGTAAGTGTTCTAGTGATCTTTTCTTGAAAATAGTTGTACTTTTGAGACCCATAAATCTTAAGCTTTCAAATGAGGGGACTATTGTGCAATATGGTGAAAAGTTTAGAGTTTTTCCATGAGAGCTATCATTATTATTTGCTGCATTTTTATGGAAGAAATTGAGTCGTAGTTGTTAGATGATCAACTTTTATGAAAGGTGTTGTCTAGAAAACACCTAATTGAACCTTGATGAAAAGGTTATAAATTTGTAGTAAGTATGTGAAATGTTGAGTTTGATGATAGCTATAAGAGTATTAAATGTTCACCTAGGCTTATTGAAGGTAGAAATGTGATTGGAATTAACTTCCAAGCCTAGGGGCAAAATGGTTATTTTGCCAAAGTCTAGGGGCAAAATTATAATATTGCCAAAATATGAATTATGAGTCGAATTAGTCAATGTGTGAATTTAACAAGTGAAATTGTTACTATAGATCAAGAAGCGTGAAGCCCGAATCGAAACCGAGGCAAGAATAAAATCGAGGACTAAATCGAGCATTGATACACATTTTGAGAATCGAGGTAAGTTTGTATGAAGTTAAAGTTTCATAGTGTTTCGATATTTTAAACTGTATAATATTATGATATTGTATGTCATTTCTATGAAATTTGAGTAAGGGAGCTTCGATGAAGAAATGGTGAGTATAAGTTAAGCTAAAGTCCCGGTTAAAATTCCGGAATAAGAATGATATCTATGTATTCACAAGAGATAAGGAAGGTTCCATATAAGACCATGTCTGGGACATGGCTTCGGCACCAAAGAAGGATTTCGTACAAGACCATATCTGGGATATGGCATCGACATCCATGAACTATCAAGTATAAGACCATGCCTGGAGCATGGCATCAGCATCGAGTTTTGAGATCCCGTATAAGACCATATCTGGGATGTGGCATCGACATCAAGAAGTGATCCTATGTAAGACCATATCCTGGATATGGTGTGACATCCCTAACCTGAAACCATCACCGGAATAGGGTTAAGAGGCAGTACTGAACATTCAGAACATTTCACCTTCATTATACAACACATAGTCAATCATCATTAAAACGTATTGCCACATAATCATATAGTCACTTATCGAGGTATACGAGACCTCAAACATACATTAGAAGAGGTTCAGGACTGAACCGAGAACTTAGAAAGTTTTACAAAATTTTAAACATTTTTCAACACTGCAGAGGTCACACGTTCGTGCGGTCAGGCCGTGTGCCTCACACGACTACCAGACACGCCCATGTGTCCAGGCCATGCCAAAACAGAGTATAAATACTGACTTGTCCACATGGCCACCAGACACGCCCGTGTTTTATGGCCATGTGAAATTATGCAAGCTACTGACTTGGTCACACGGTCACCATGTACGCCCGTGGGCCTTGACCGTGTACCCTGTCCAGACACACCTAGAAGTGACCCTTAAACCACACGGCAGAGACACACGCTCGTGTCTCTTGGACATGTATACAAAATAGGCCATTTGCAAGGCCAATTTGCCACCCACATGTAACAGACCAATATTGACCCTAATCGGAATGGTGGTTTCGGGACCACGAATCCGAGCCCGAGAAATATTTTGATATTATATTTTATGTTTATTATATGTGAACTAATGTGTGTGAGAATATCGTAGAAAAATACTATCGTTTAAGTGCTTAAATTGATAAAAAGGATTTAATCGTGAAAAGCGTAAAAGTTGCATGTTAAGGTGTAATGTACTAAATTGCTTGTGGCTTTTTAAGTCGGTGTCCTAAAAGGGCAATTAGCCCATTGACCATAGTGATGGAGGGCAATGGGCCAATTTATGCTAGATATATATGTTAGTTTAATTAAATTTTTATTTTATGCTTATGTTAGTACTTTTATAAAAAAATAATGTTAGTGTAAATGTTAGATAAAACATAAAATAAGGCCACTAACTTCTTCATTCTCTCATGGCCGATTATTAGCTAATAAAAGGGGCAAATTGAATTGTTTCTTGCAAGAATGGATTTGCATGTCAAATTTCCCTAAAAGCAAAGTAGAGGACGGTAAGCATGCTAAGAAATTAGTAGTTTATATGTTATAATAATAAGTTAATAAGGTGAGCATGTTAATAAAATAAAGAAACATAAAACAACTAGGGGGTTCATCTTTTATCCTTTGTTCTTTATTACCGAAAATTTGCTAAAGGAAAAAGAAGAGAAAAAGCTCTCTCATGTTCGACTACTTCAAGCTAAATTAGGTATGTGTGTTTGATGATTTTGATAATTGATGGCATTTTTGAAATGGCTATCAAGAGCTTTATATAGCCCATGTAAAAATTTGCGTTTTGGTTGTGATTTTCATGAAGTACCATGGAAGAAAGCTTGATGATTTATTTGTTAAATGGTAAAATTTTGATGATAGGTGATAAAGTAGTAAATTTTGTTCTTGGACTTTTAGTGAAAAATGAGGAAATTAGAATTTAGATGTTAGAATAATTAGTTGGGGAATTAAAATAAAAAAAAAATAGTTTGTAAGGACTTGTATTAGCTAGGGATACATTCGGCTCTTGAGGAAGGAACTTAAATTCCATGTAATTTGTGTTTTGTGCTTAAAAGACTTAATTGGAAGAGTTGTAAATGTTGGGGGGCAAAAAGGGTAAATTGTGCAATCAAGTATTCATGGATTTAATTGAGATGTAATGAAATTAAATGAGCTAATATGTTTTAGATCAAGAGCAAAGAAAAGCGAAATTAGATCGGGGAAAGACGAAAGTTCTCGAATAGCCGATTCGCACGGACTATCGACAACCGAGGTAAGTCCTATAGCTAAGTTATATTAAAGAACTAATTATGAATGTATCAAATACTAAAAATGGATAAATTTTAGTACTTGTAATGGTCATGGCCGAATGTACCAAGGAACACTAGGTTGATGATTAAAATTTGCTATGTGATGCGAGTAAATGTTCCTATGTTAATTGCTAGAGTGTATGAAGATATGATGATTTTATTGGTTTAATGTGAGTTGTTCAATGGAATTAGATTTATTCGTATTTATATAAAATAGTATATTGAGGTATCTTGAATGTTTGACTACATTGATACGTTTCGGGCTTTTACGCCTAGCAGACTTTGTGCCGGTGTTAATTATCGGGCTTTTACGCCTAGCAGGCTTCGTGCCGGTGTTAATTATCAGGCTTTTACGCCTAGCAGGCTTTGTGCCGGTGTTACTTATCGGGCTTTTAGGCCTAGCAGGCTTTGTGCCGGTGTTAATTTTCGGGCTTTTACGCCTAGCAGGCTTGATGCCGGTGATATATTTTACAAAAGAGAAATCGGAAATTTGTTCAAGGCAACTTAAAGCTAATTTACTGAGTAAATGGTTCAGGTAAGCATGTAAGGTATGTTATGTTTAATATTACTTGAGTCGAATAAATATTATGAGAATTGTGTTATATGTGTTTGAAGTTAATATTGATGGGTGTAATATGATGGAATTCGAGTTAGAATGCGCTAATATGGAAATTTGGTTTTCAAGTATAATTGCTAAGAATAAGGGAGATTTTCATACGATATACTTATATGAATTTCAAAGAAAAGTAGGACGAAAGAAATGATTTCTACTTTACTTGGGCTAATGAATTACTAGTATTCGGCCTTGTATAAATAATTTACTTAAGTGCTTATGTGAAATACAATAAGTTGGAAGTTTTAATTGTGTAATTAATTGCATGTTTTATTATCATGAGATTAGGACTTACTAAGCTAGTAAGCTTACTAGTTTGAAATGTTCTCCTTTGTTTTATAGATTAGGCGAAAGCTACGAGCTCGTCGGGATCGTTCGAAAAGAGAGTCGTCCACACTATCAAACTGTTTTGGTACTCTTTCATTTTGGTTTTCCAATGAAGGCATGTATAGGAAAGACTTTGTCTTGGTTTGATGAGAACTTTGGTTCATGTTTATTATAGCCATGCGAATATGGCTAAATTTTTGGTCAAGTATGCTTTTTGGGACTTTTGTTATGAATGTTGGTAATGTTGGTGCTCTTTTATATCGATGATGTCATGATATTATGCGAATGATTTATTTACAAGCTAAATTGCATAAATGATTAAAATGCATGGATGGTACGCAATTGTGTGTGAGTATATTCGGTTATAAGCTAGTAATCATATATTGTAAAGAAACAGCCTTTAGTTAACAGCAGTGATGTGAACTTGAAAAATCACCAAAAATAGGATAAATTGATTTAGAAGGTGAATGTGATATAAATTCAAAGCTTATGGTGTCTACTTTGATATGAAAGAAACAGATAGGCAAAGGAGTTTTATGTTATGAGATATTTAAATTTTAGTGAGACTTGTTCTGAATGAATTCGTGAATCCATGTTCTATCTTGGAAAAATTGTTAAAAATTGTACAAAAATAATTAGGAAACATAATTTATATGCTTAAAATCCTTTATGAGTCTATTTTTGATTGGAATAAACAAGAACATTATTGAAAATTTGTGCAATGAGATAAATGATTTTTTGTAATGACAGGTCAGAATCATCAACAGTGAAATAGGGGAAACTTTGATGAATAAACTGTACTAATTGGACACATGAAAAATTCTGGAAAAATTATGGTAAATACATATATGAGTCTAGTTTCAAGGAAAATTTACGGATCTGAATTTTGAGTTTTGTAACTTGAGTTATGGTCAATTTAGTCAGCATGATGCAGTTTGACAGCTTTAAATTTTTATGTCCCGAACTTGTAGTCAAGTCTAGTAATGCCACATACTCGACTCCGGCGAAGGTCTCGGGTAAGGGGTGTTACATTTGATTGGTATCAGAGCTTATGGTTTAGTCGATTCTAGGACTACCGTAGCGCGTGTGAGTCTAGCTATACATGCCTTTATCATATATTGATAGTGTGGTGACTTCTGACAGCCTGAACTTGTTTTATATAGTAAATGGACACTGATCCTGAAAGAGCCGTAGCTGATGATGTAGAGAGTGTAGCGCTGACCGTGCACGGATCAGCGCCACGTGAGACTCTCGACTGTTTTGGGTAGCCACGAAGGAGAGACTAAACAAGCCTTTTATCAGATGATGAATGAGTGGTTTGCCCAATTTATTCGAACTAACCCGGCTGTACACCAACCTCCACCCCGAATAATCCAACTCCGATTCCTTCAGCACCCCCGATGATAGATCTGATGAGATCTAGTAGGCCCCCAGTTGATAAAATTCGAAAATTTGGGGCCGTAGAATTTAAAGCCAATGATGATGATGACGCAGAGAGAGCCGAAATGTGGCTTGATAACACTATTCGGGTACTTGATGAGCTATCTTGTACTCCGGATGAATGCCTGAAGTGTGCCATATCTTTACTGTGAGACACTGCTTATCGCTGGTGGAATACATTAGTATCAGTAGTCCCGAAAGAAAAAGTGACCTGGGATTTCTTCCAGAATGAATTCCGCAAGAAATATATCAGCCAAAGATTCATTGATCAAAAACAAAAAGAATTCCTTGAGCTGAAACAAGGATGAATGACCGTGACGGAATATGAACGGAAATTTGTCAAGCTCAGCAGATATGCTAGAGAGTGTGTTTCTACTGAAGCTATTATGTGTAAAAGATTTGAAGATGGCCTGAATGAGGATATAAAGATGTTTGTTGGCATTCTTGAAATTCAAGAGTTTGTGACTTTAGTTGAGAGAGCATGCAAAGCTGAAGAGCTCGGGAAAGAGAAAAGAAAGGCTGAGACTGAAGCTAGAGACATTCATAAAAGATCTTCGGGTAAGGTCTTTCATTCCCCAACCAAGAAGTCCAGAGATGACTACAGCCAACATAAAGCTACTACAGATCCACCTAGACGGGATCGACCTCCTATGAGCTCTCGAGCTACCTCGATAGCCAGTGTTGGTAACGTTCCTCAGAATAGAGTTGAATGCGAGCACTGTGGGAAATAGCACTCAGGGAGATGTAGATTTCATGATCGGTCTTGCTATAAATGTGGATCGTCAGATCATTTTATTAGAGAATGTCCGAGGTTAGCTGAGCAGAATACAGTTCAGAACGCTAAGCCGAGCAACACGTCAATGCGTGGTAGACCACCCAGACATTTCGGCAATGTAAGTGGTAGTCAGAAAGGATCGAAGAACACTACAGTTCGATCTGAGGCTAGAGCTCCAGCTAGAGCTTATGCTACACGAGCCAGAGAGGATGCTTCCTCCCCCGATGTCATTACCGGTACTTTCACCCTTTATGACACTACTGTAATTGCATTAATTGATCCTGGTTCGACTCACTCATATGTGTGTGAAACTTTAGAATTCGGAAAGACTCTGCTAGTTGAGTCTACCGAGTTTGTGATTCGTGTGTCCAACCCTTTGGGTAGATGTGTGCTTGTTAATAAAATGTGTAGAGATTGCCCGTTGATGATTCGGGATTATTGCTTCCCAGCTGATTTAATGTTGTTGCCCTTTGACGAATTTGATATAATCTTAGGTATGGACTGGTTAACTTCACATGAGGCAGTAGTGGATTGTAAAAGGAAGCTTATTGATTTGAAGTGTCGAAACGGTGAGACCATCAGAATTAAATCTTGTGATGTAAATGGGTTGCCTACAGTAATATCTTCAATGTTAGCCCGGAAGTATGTGAGAATAGGGTGTGAAGCTTATTTGGCTTATGTATTGGATAATAAAATGTCCGAGAAACAAATTGAATCTGTATTGGTTGTGTGTGAATACCCAGATGTGTTTCCTGAAGAACTACCGGGTTTGCCACCAGTACGAGAGATTGAGTTCAGCATTGAGTTAGTACCGGGTACGACTCCGATTTTGATAGCTCCGTATCGAATGGCACCTACTAAACTAAAAGAGTTGAAAGCACAGTTGCAAGAATTGACAGATAGGGGTTTTGCATGACCGAGCTTCTCTCCTTGAGGTGCGCCGATTTTATTTGTGAAAAAGAAAGATGGGACTATGCGAATGTGCGTTGACTATCAGCAACTAAATAAGGTGACTATAAAGAATAAGTACCCATTACCTCGGATTGATGATTTGTTTGACCAGTTGAAGGGGGCTTCAGTGTTTTCGAAGATAGATTTGAGATCGGGCTGTTATCAGTTGCGAGTCAGAGATACAGATGTGCCAAAGACTGCATTTCGGTCGAGGTACGGACATTTTGAATTTCTGGTTATGCCTTTTGGGCTCACTAATGCACCTACTGTTTTTATGGATCTAATGAAGCGAGTCTTTCGACAGTTTCTGGATCGATTTGTAGTAGTGTTTATTGATGATATACTGATCTACTCCAAAAATGAAACCAAACACACTGAGCATTTAAGATTAGTGCTACAAACTCTGAGAGATCAACAACTGTATGCAAAGTTTAGTAAGTGTGAGTTCTGGATGAATGAAGTCAGCTTCTTGGGTCATGTTGTTTCATAATCAGGTATTCGGGTGGATCCAAACAAAATAGCAGCTATACTCGATTGGAAATCACCAAAGAATATTTTCGAGGTCCGAAGTTTCCTAGGCTTAGCGGGATATTACAGACGATTTGTAAAGGGTTTTTCTGTAATAGCTGCACCTTTGACGAAACTACTACAGAAGGATGTCAAGTTTGAGTGGTCAGAAAAGTGTCAGAAAAGTTTCGAGCAGTTGAAAGCCCTTTCGACCGAAGCTCCAGTGTTAGCTCAGCCTGAATTGGGTAAAGAATTTATTGTTTTTAGTGATGCTTCCTTAAATGGATTGGGTTGCGTTTTAATGCAAGAAGGCAAGGTTATAGCATACGCTTCGAGACAATTGAAGCAGCATGAGAGAAATTATCCGACTCACGATCTGGAATTAGCAGCCATTGTGTTCGCATTGAAAATTTGTCGTCACTACTTATTTGGCGAGAAATGTCACATTTATTCGGACCATAAAAGTCTAAAGTATTTAATGACGCAGAAAGATCTAAATTTGAGACAACGCTGATGGTTAGAATTGCTGAAAGACTATGAATTAGTGATTGACTACCATCCGGGAAAAGCTAATGTTGTTGCGGACGCGTTAAGCCGAAAAGCATTATTTGCTCTTCGTGCATTAAATGCACAGATGGCTATGTCTGATGATGGTTTGATCATAGCCGAGTTACAAGCAAGACCGATGTTTATTCAACAAATTTGTGATGCACAGAAAGTTGACAAAAATTTGATTGCTATTCGGATTCAGTGTGAAAACGGTATAGAATCAGATTTTCAAATTGATGCAAATGATTGTTTGAATTATAAAAGTCGATTCTGTGTTCCTAAGAACTCAGATTTGATACAGATGATTCTGAGTGAGGCCCATAATGGTCGAAGTCGATACACCCGGGTAGCACGAAAATGTATAACGATTTGAAACAGTTCTATTGGTGGCCTGGTATGAAACGGGATATATCTGAATTTGTTTCCAAGTGCCTAATCTGTCAGCAAGTAAAAGCTGAGCATCAGGTACCGTCCGGACTACTTCAACCAATCATGATACCTGAATGGAAATGGGATAGAATTACAATGGACTTTGTATCCGGCCTTCCTATGACACCAAGTAAGAAAGATGCCGTGTGGGTTATCGTAGATAGACTGACTAAATCAGCTCATTTTGTACCGGTACGTACCGACTATTCAATTGATAAGCTTGCCAAATTGTATGTGTCACAGATTGTAAGATTGGACGGTGTACCGAGTTCCATTGTTTCAGATAGGGACCCGAGATTCACATCGCGGTTCTGGAAGAAATTGCATTATGCTTTAGGTACTAAACTTCATTTTAGTACAGCTTTCCATCCGCAAACAGACGGTCAGTCTGAGCGAACTATTTTGATACTTGAGGACATGTTGAGGTGTTGCGTTCTCGAATTTGAAGGTACGTGGGAACGATACCTACCTTTGGTTGAATTTGCTTATAATAATAGCTTCCAATCTAGCATAAAAATGGCGCCTTATGAAGCCTTGTACGGGTGAAAATGTCGCACGCCGTTGTATTGGACTGAGCTCAGTGAAAATAAGATACACGGGGTTGATTGGATTAAAGAAACAGAACAGAAGGTCATTGTTATTAGAAGAAATTTGAAAGCTGCTTCGGATCGTCAAAAGTCCTATGCCAATTCGAAACGTAAGGACATTGAATTTCAGGTCAGAGATTGGGTGTTCTTAAAAGTTTCTCCGTGGAAGAAAATACTCCGATTTGGTCGGAAAGGCAAGTTGAGTCCGAGATTTATCGGACCGTATGAAATCATCGAACGTATAGGGCCTGTTGCTTATAGATTGAAATTGCCCTCTGATTTAGAAAAGATACACAATGTATTTCACGTTTTGATGCTTCGCAAATACAGATCGGATCCGTCACATGTGATCACACCGTCAAAGATTGAAATTCGATCCGATTTGACATATGATGAAGAACCGATCCGTGTCTTAGCTCGGGAAATAAAAGAATTGAGAAATAAAAGAATTCCATTAGTAAAGGTTCTATGGAATCGTCACGGAGTTGAAGAGGCTACGTGGGAGCCTGAGGAGTCAATGAGGCAACAATATCCGACCTTGTTTAACGGTAAAATTTTCGAGGACGAAAATTCTTATGGGGGGAGAGTTGTAACAGACCAATATTGACCCTAATCGAAACGGTGGTTTCGGGACCACGAATCCGAGCTTGAGAAATATTTTGATATTATATTTTATGTTTATTATATGTGAACTAATGTGTGTGAGAATATCGTAGAAAAATATTATCGTTTAAGTGCTTAAATTGATAAAAAGGATTTAATCGCGAAAAGCGTAAAAGTTGCATGTTAAGGTGTAATGTACTAAATTGCTTGTGGCTTTTTAAGTGGGTGTCCTAAAAGGGCAATTAGCCCATTGACCATAGTGATGGAAGGCAATGGGCCAAGTTATGCTAGATATATATGTTAGTTTAATTAAATTTTTATTTTATGCTTATGTTAGTACTTTTATAAAGAAATAATGTTAGTGTAAATGTTAGATAAAACATAAAATAAGGCCACTATCTTCTTCATTCTCTCATGGCCGATTATTAGCTAATAAAAGGGGCAAATTGAATTGTTTCTTGCAAGAATGGATTTGCATGTCAAATTTCCCTAAAAGCAAAGTAGGGGACGGTAAGCATGCTAAGAAATTAGTAGTTTATATGTTATAATAATAAGTTAATAAGGTGAGCATGTTAATAAAATAAAGAAACATAAAACAATTAGGGGGTTCATCTTTTATCCTTTGTTCTTTATTACCGAAAATTTGCTAAAGGAAAAAGAAGAGAAAAAGCTCTCTCATGTTCGGCTACTTCAAGCTAAATTAGGTATGTGTGTTTGATGATTTTGATAATTGATGGCATTTTTGAGATGGTTATCAAGAGCTTTATATAGCCCATGTCAAAATTTGCGTTTTGGTTGTGATTTTCATGAAGTACCATGGAAGAAAGCTTGATGATTTAGTTGTTAAATGGTAAAATTTTGATGATAGGTGATAAAGTAGTAAATTTTGTTCTTGGACTTTTAGTGAAAAATGAGGAAATTAGAATTTAGATGTTAGAATAATTAGTTGAGGAATTAAAATAAAAAAAAATAGTTTGTAAGGACTTGTATTTGCTAGGGATACATTCGGCTCTTGAGGAAGGAACTTAAATTCCATGTAATTTGTGTTTTGTGCTTAAAAGACTTAATTGGAAGAGTTGTAAATGTTGGGGGGCAAAAAGGGTAAATTGTGCAATCAAGTATTCATGGATTTAATTGAGATGTAATGAAATTAAATGAGCTAAATTGTAATATGTTTTAGATCAAGAGCAAAGAAAAACGAAATTAGACCGGGGAAAGACGAAAGTTCTCGAATAGCCTATTCGCACGGACTATCGACAACTGAGGTAAGTCCTATAGCTATGTTATATTAAAGAACTAATTATGAATGTATCAAATACTAAAAATGGATAAATTTTAGTACTTGTAATGGTCATGGCCGAATGTACCAAGGAACACTAGGTTGATGATTAAAATTTGCTATGTGATGCGACTAAATGTTCCTATGTTAATTGCTAGAGTGTATGAAGATATGATGATTTTATTGATTTAATGTGAGTTGTTCAATGGAATTAGATTTATTCGTATTTATATAAAATAGTATATTGAGGTATCTTGAATGTTTGACTACATTGATACGTTTCGGGCTTTTACGCCTAGCAGGCTTTGTGCCAGTGTTAATTATCGGGCTTTTACGCCTAGCAGGCTTTGTGCCGGTGTTAATTATCGGGCTTTACGCCTAGCGTGCTTTGTGCTTGCTGTTACTTATCGGGCTTTTACGCCTAGCGTGCTTTGTGCCGATGTTACTTATCGGGCTTTCACGCCAGCGTGCTTTGTGCCTGTTAATTTTCGGCTTTTACGCCAGCGTGCTTGATGCCGTGATATATTTTACAAAAAGAGAAATCGGAAATTTGTTCAAGGCAACTTAAAGCTAATTTCTTCGAGTAAATGGTTCTGTAAGCATGTAAGGTATGTTATGTTTAATATTACTTGAGTCGAATAAATATTATGAGAATTGTGTTATATGTGTTTGAAGTTAATATTGATGGGTGTAATATGATGGAATTCGAGTTAGAATGCGCTAATATGGAAATTTGGTTTTCAAGTATAATTGCTAAGAATAAGGGAGATTTTCATACGATATACTTATATGAATTTCAAAGAAAAGTAGGACTTAAAGAAATGATTTCTACTTTACTTGGGCTAATGAATTACTAGTATTCGGCCTTGTATATAAATAATTTACTTAAGTGCTTATGTGAAATACAATAAGTTGGAAGTTTTAATTGTGTAATTAATTGCATGTTTTATTATCATGAGATTAGGACTTACTAAGCTAGTAAGCTTACTAGTTTGAAATGTTCTCCTTTGTTTTATAGATTAGGCGAAAGCTACGAGCTCGTCGGGATCGTTCAGAAAGAGAGTCGTCCACACTATCAAACTGTTTTGGTACTCTTTCATTTTGGTTTTCCAATGAAGGCATGTATAGGAAAGACTTTGTCTTGGTTTGATGAGAACTTTGGTTCATGTTTATTATAGCCATGCGAATATGGCTAAATTTTTGGTCAAGTATGCTTTTTGGGACTTTTGTTATGAATGTTGGTAATGTTGGTGCTCTTTTATATCGATGATGTCATGATATTATGCGAATGATTTATTTACAAGCTAAATTGCATAAATGATTAAAATGCATGGATGGTACGAATTGTGTGTGAGTATATTCGGTTATAAGCTAGTAATCATATATTGTAAAGAAACAGCCTTTAGTTAACAGCAGTGATGTGAACTTGAAAAATCACCAAAAATAGGATAAATTGATTTAGAAGGTGAATGTGATATAAATTCAAAGCTTATGGTGTCTACTTTGATATGAAAGAAACAGATAGGCAAAGGAGTTTTATGTTATGAGATATTTAAATTTTAGTGAGACTTGTTCTGAATGAATTCGTGAATCCATGTTCTATCTTGGAAAAATTGTTAAAAATTGTACAAAAATAATTAGGAAACATAATTTATATGCTTAAAATCCTTTATGAGTCTATTTTTGATTGGAATAAACAAGAACATTATTGAAAATTTGTGCAATGAGATAAATGATTTTTTGTAATGACAGGTCAGAATCATCAACAGTGAAATAGGGGAAACTTTGATGAATAAACTGTACTAATTGGACACATGAAAAATTCTGGAAAAATTATGGTAAATACATATACGAGTCTAGTTTCAAGGAAAATTTACGGATCTGAATTTTGAGTTTTGTAACTCGAGTTATGGTCAATTTAGTCAGCATGATGCAGTTTGACAGCTTTAAATTTTTATGTCCCGAACTTGTAGTCAAGTCTAGTAATGCCACATACTCGACTCCGGCGAAGGTCTCGGGTAAGGGGTGTTACACCACACAAGGGTAAACCCCACAAGCACAATTAAGCATATTTTCACACACAATTTGACAACCAAATACATGTCAAATGATCAACATATCATTCCATCCAATCTCATTTCTGATCATGCTAACTTATATACCAAATTGCACAACTAAAACACATACATTACCAAGCATGATTCATCCATAATATCACTAGATCACAATAGCATCAATCCATCACTAAGCTTACCATTCATAAGACATTATCATTGCCAACAAGATATACCAAAACATACTTCATATACCAAATCCACATATGAATATTGCCAACATTTATCTAGCCACATCACATGACTATTTACACATTTCAAACATGGTTCAAAACAACTAGCCTATACATGCCATATTCAAATATACACATCTTCAAAAGTACCAAAATAGATTGCCGATAGTGTGATAGAGATGCTGACGATCCCCGGATCTGAGCTAGCTTTACTTACACTGTAAAACAAAGAAACAAATTATAGTAAGCGTTCAAAAGCTTTACTTACACTGTAAAACAAAGAAACAAATTATAGTAAGCGTTCAAAAGCTTAGTAAGTTCGTAACATAATACTTTATACCAAAACAAACAATCACATAGATTAATCCATAATCACATGTACTATACCATCCAAAGCTAATATGTTCAATTAACCCTCTATAAACTCAATGCTTAACATCTCAGTCTCATTTCCGAATACGCACACTTAGTGCCACGTAACTCAAGTTCTCACAAAGCATTCATAATTCAATAATATCATACCATTCATTTCATAACATTAAACATAGCTAAATACACGTATTATGTCCGAACTTACCTCAGATGTCGAAATACCAAAACGGTCGATTAATCGAGCACTTTGTCTTTGCCTCGATCTCAATCCGAACCTCTCCTTTCTTGGTCTATACATATTCAAGTTCAATCCATTCAATCACTAATTCATTCAATTTAGTCCACACACACTTATTTAGGGTATTTTACAAAATAGCCCTGACATTTTCACATTTTGACACTTTAGTCCCTAATTCATAAAAGTATCAAATACACATAATTTGCTTATACCCATGCCTAGCCGAATTCTTCACATGCTAATTCAAGCCCACACATATCATTTATTTCACATTTTAATCCTCAATTTACAATTTTCTCAATTTAGCCCAAATTATTCAATTTCTCCAAAAATTCAAAGACAGAGTATGTTAACCCAACACTAAGCTTTCATATTTCACTAATTAGCAACACAAAGCTCACATATTCATCAATGACATATCTCAAAATCACCATCAATTTCTAAAATTTAAGCATGGGTTTGATAATATACTAAGCAATGATTACAAAAACGTAAAAATCATCAAGAACCGAGCTCAAAACATACCTTGATTGAGCTTAGCAAGTGCCAAAATCAAAAAAGCCACAAACCCTTATTTATTTTCCTACTTTCGGTTGATAGAAACAAAGATGAACATGTTTCGTCTTTTTGTTTTATTATAAGGCACTTTACTAGGCTTTTTATCATTTTACCCTTATTATAAACTTAATAAATTCATTCATATAATGGCCATATATGTCAACTTCCACTATCAAAGGTTTAATTACCACATAAGGACTCCTCATTTATAAAGCCATGCAAATTAAGCACTTTAACAATCAGCACACAGCTTTTACACTTTATGCAATTAAGTTCTTTTCAGAAATGAAACACACAATCGATAAAATCTTCATATCGAAATTTCACACAGGCTAAATCATATACTGTAAACACATAAAATAATATTAAAATATTAATTCAACCTTAGATTTGTGGTCTCAAAACCACTATTCCGACTAGGGTCTAAACGAGGCTGTTACAACTCTCCCCCTTAGGGATTTTCGTCCCCGAAAATCTTACCAGTGAATAGATGTGGATATTGCTCTTTCATAGTATCTTCAGGCTCCCACATATCCTCTTCTACTCCGTGTTTGTGCCACAACATTTTCACTAAGGAAATTATTTTGTTTCTCAACTCTTTGATCTCTTGTGCCAAAATTCGAATCGGTTTCTCATTATACGACAAGTCTGAGTGAATCTCAACCTCAGTAGGAACAATCACATGAGACGAATCAAATCTGTACCGTCGAAGCATCGACACATGAAACACGTTATGAATCTTTTCTAACTCGGGTGGTAACACCAATCTATAAGAAACCAGCCCAACTCGTTCAATGATTTCATACGGTCTGATGAACCTCGGACTCAACTTGTCTTTCCGGCCAAATCGAAGTATCTTTTTCCACGGAGACACTTTCAAAAAACATTTTGTCACCAACTTCAAATTCGATATCCTTCCGTTTCATGTCCGCATAAGTCTTCTGACGATTTGAGGCCGCTTTCAAGCTATCACGAATCATTTTCACTTTCTGCTCAGTCTCTTTTATAAAATCAACCCTGTGAATCTTATTTTCACTCAGCTCGGTGGAGTTCTACAGTTTCAACTGTAAAGAACCTCATACAGTGCCATTTTAATGCTAGATTGAAAATTGTTGTTATACGCAAACTCAATTAACGGTAAATGTTTTTCCCACATACTTTCAAACTCAAGTATACAACATCTCAACATATATTCGAGAATCTGAATAATCTGCTCGGACTGACCATCTGTTTGCGGATGAAATGCAGTACTAAAATGTAGCTTCATGCCTAAAGCCTTTTGCAATTTCTTCCAAAATCGCGAGGTAAATCTCGGATCTCTATCAGATACAATAGATAGTGGCACCCCGTGCAATCTCACAATCTCAGCAATATATAATTCAGCCAGTCTATTGAGTGAATAATTTGTTCTCACCGGAACGAAATGAACTGATTTCGTCAATCTATCAACTATCACCCAGATTGCATCTTTCTTTCCCAGAGAGAAAGGCAATCCCGACACAAAGTCCATCGTAATTCTCTCTTATTTCCACTCAGGAATCATGATTGGCTGTAACAAACCGGACGGAACTTGATGTTCAGCCTTAACTTGCTGACAAACTAAACACTTCGACACAAAGTTAGAAATATCTCTTTTCATATCATGCCACTAATAAAATCTGCTTTGCATCGTACGCCAGATTTCCTGCGAAATGAATAAACGACTATTGTGAGCTTCATTCAAAATCATCTGAATCAACTCTGATTCTTCGGAAGACAAATCCAATTTTTGAATCTTAAACAATCATCACTATCAACTCAAATTTCTAAATCGACATTCAATCCACACTGATCTCGTTTAGCCATCATTTCAATATCACTTTTCTGGGCATCGCAAATCTGACGTATGAACATTGGTCTTACTTTCAATTGTGCCAAAACTAAATCATCATCACATAGATCTATCTGAGTATTCATAGCTCGCAAGGCACATAATGATTTTCAACTCAAGACATCAGCTACAACATTAGCTTTACCCGGATGATAATTTATCATAAGCTCGTAGCCTTTCAACAATTCTAACCATCTTCTCTACCGCAAATTCAATTCTTTCTGAGTCATCAGGAATTTCAAGCTCTTGTGATCTGTAAAAATATGACATTTCTCACCAAATAAGTAGTGACACCAAATCTTCAATGCGAACACAATCGCAGCCAATTCAAGGTCGTGCGTCGGGTAGTTCTTTTCATGCGACTTTAACTGTCTCGAAGCATAAGCAATGACTTTACCTTCTTGCATAAGCACACAGCCCAAACCATTCAACGATGCATCACTATAAACTATGAATTCTTTGCTCGATTCAAGTTGAACTAACACTGGTGCTTCCGTCAACAACGCTTTCAACTGCTCAAAACTCTGATGGCACTTTTCTGACCACTCGAATTTAACATCTTTCTGTAGCAACTTAGTTAATGGAGTCGCAATCATTGAGAAGCTTTTCACAAACTATCTATAATATCCCGCTAGTCCTAGAAAACTACAAACTTCGGACACATTTCTTGGAGGCTTGCATTCTAAAATAGCTTAGATTTTACTCGAATCAACTCGTATTCCCGCAGCTGATACAATATGCCCCAGAAAACTAACTTCAAGCAACCAAAACTCACATTTGCTAAACTTAGATACAATTGTTTCTCGCGCAGAGTCTGTAACACAACTCTCAAATGCTCGACATGTTGTGTCTCATCAGAATGTCATCAATAAACACTACAACGGAATGATCCAAATATGGTCTGAATATCCGGTTCATCAAATCCATAAACACTGCATGAGCATTCGTTAGTCCGAAAGGCATCACTAAGAATTCATAATGTTCGTACCCGGTTCTAAAAGTAGTTTTCGGCACATCGGATTCTTTAACTCTCAACTGATAGTATCTCGATCTCAAATCTATCTTAGAAAACACTGTAGCTCCTTTATGCTAATCAAACAAATCATCAATACGTGGCAACGGATACCTATTCTTTATTGTCACTTTATTCAATTTTCGTTAACCGATACACATCTTCATAGTGCCATCTTTCTTTTTCTCAAATAGCACAGGAGCACCCTAAGGTGAGAAACTAGGTCGTGCAAATCCTTCTATCAGTCAACTCTTGCAACTGAGACTTTAACTCTTTCAATTCTTTTGGTGCAATTCTATACGGAGCTATTGAGATAGGAGTAGTCCTCGGCAGTAATTCAATTCCAAATTCAACTTCTTATATTGGAGGTAATCTCGGTAGCTCTTTAGGAAACACATCTAGAAACTCACAAACCACAGGTACCGGTTCAACTTTCTTTTTTGACACCTTTGTATCAATCACATATGCCAGATAAGCTTCGTAACCTTTTCTCACTTAGTACAAAGCTTTCATCGCAGATACAACAGCTGGTAACCCTTTCATATCACTGGATTCAATTCGAACTATCTCACCATTCTGACTTTTCAATTCAATACTCTTTTATTTACTATTCACAATAGCATTATGCAAAGTGAGCCAATCCATACCCAAAATTATATCAAATTCATCGAATGGTAGTAACATCAAATTAGCCGGAAAGCATAAATCCCAAAACATTAATGGGCAATTCTTGCACACTTTATCCACCCAGACACATATTCCTAAGGGGTTCGATACTCTAATCACAAATTCAGTAGACTCAATAAGTAGAGTCTTACTTGATACAAGATTCAGGCACACATATGAATGAGTAAATCTTGGATCTATCAATGTAATCACACCAGTATCAAATAGAGTAAAAGTACTAGTAATGACATCTGGAGATGACATTTCTTCTCGTGCACGTATAGCATAAGCTCGGGCAGGTGCTCTCGCCTCCAATCTCACAGCTAAATTAGTAGTCCCCTTTTTGACTTCCACCCATATTCCCGGTATTTCTGAGTGGTTTGCCCCTAGCCATGACATTGCTCGGTCTCACATTCTAAATATTTTCTTCTTCAGCTAACTTTGGGCAATCTCTAATGAAGTGATCTCGTGATCCACACTTGTAGCAAGTTCTATTGTTATACTTGCCCCAACATTCTCCTATATGTCGTCATCCACACTGTCCACACTTAAGTTTGTTGCTTTTGACACTTCCAACACTTGATTCAATTGGAGCTTGAGTTCGTGGACCAACACTTTGTCTTGCACGGTCTTTATTCGGATGTCCAAATGAAGCACTTGATTGATTGCTTGCGTCTCTATATCTCTTCGTTGATGGTTGAGTCAACTTACTTATCGATCTTTTTCTTTCATCTCGAGCTTCAGAATCGGCTTTCTTCTTTTCTTTACTGAGCTCTTCAGCTTTGCAGGCTCTTTCAACTAACACAACAAATTCGTTTATGTCAAGTATCCCAACCAACAACTTAATATCTTCATTCAGCCCTTCTATAAAGTGTTTACACATAGTAGCTTCGGTTGAAACACATTCCCGTGCATACTGGCTCAATCTCACAAATTCTCGTTCATACTCCACAACTGACATATGGCCTTGTTTTAACTCAAGAAACTCTTTACGTTTTTGATCAATGAATCATTGACTAATATACTACTTTCTGAATTCAACTTGAAAGAAATCCCAGATGATTCTCTCTCTCGGAACCACGGATGTCAACGTCTTCCACTAGCTATAAGCCGTATCTCTCAACAAAGAAACTGCACACTTAATGCACTCATCAGGGGTCAACGACATCTCATCGAATACCGAATTATATTCTCGAGAAAAAACTCAGCTCGCTCAACATCGTCATTAGCTGTGGCCCTAAACTCTTCAGCCCCGTACTTACGATTCTTATCCACAGGAGGTTTATTCAATTGAATCGGATCTATCACTTGTGGCACAATAGGTAGTTGTAGGGGTGGAGGTTGTGGAGTATTCGAATTCGTTCGAACAAACTCCGAAAACCACTCACTCATCATTTAGAAGAAGGCTTGATTAGCCTCTCCTCCCTCACTACTATTATTCAGACTAGATGTGGCCGGTACTGTCCATTGAGCGCGAGCCGGCGTATTACTCTCTCCATCGTCAACAGCAGCTCGATCGGGATCCATTACTATACAAAAACACATTTTCAATTGTCAGGATTCATCACACTATCACAATTATAAATATAGCATGTATAACTAGACTCACATTCGCTACATTAGTCTGAGAATTAACTAAACCGTAGCTCTGATACCAATAAAATGTAACACTCCTAACCCGAAACTGTTGCCGAAATAGGTTAAGAGGCATTACTGAACATTCAAAACATTTCACCTTCATTAAACAACACATAGTCAATCATCATTAAAATGTATCACCACATAATCATATTGTCCCTTATCGAGGTCTACGAGACCTCAAACATGCATTAGAAGAGGTTCGGGACTGAACCGAGCACATAGAAACTTTTCCAAAATTTTAAACATTTTTCAACACTGCAGAGGTCACACGTCCGTGCGGTCAGGCCATGTGCCTCACACGGCTACCAGACATGCACATGTGTCCAGGCCGTGCCAAAAATAGAGCATACATACTGACTTGTCTACACGGCCACTAGACATACCCGTGTGCTATGGCCGTGTGAAATTATGCTAGCTACTGACTTGGTCACATGGTCACCATGCACGCCCGTGGGCCTTGACTATGTACCTTGTCCAGACACACCTAGAAGTGACCCTTAAACCACACAGCAGAGACAAACGCCCGTGTCTCTTGGACATGTATGCAAAATAGGCCATTTGCAAGGCCAATTTGCCACCTACACAAGGGTAAACCCTACAAGCACAATTAAGCATATTTTCACACACAATTTGACAACCAAATACATGTCAAATGATCAACACGTCGTTTCATCGAATCTCATTTCTGATCATGCTAACTTATATACCAAATTGCACAACTAAAACACATACATTACCAAGCACGATTTATCCATAATATCACTAGATCACAATAGCATCAATCCATCAACTAAGCTTACTATTCATAAGACATTATCATTGCCAATAAGACATACCAAAACATACTTCATATACCAAATCCACATATGCATATTGCCAACATTTATCTAGCCACATCACATGACTATTTACACATTTCAAACATGTTTCAAAACAACTAGCCTATACATGCAATATTCAAATATACACATCTCAAAGGTACCAAAATAGATTGTCGATAGTGTGATAGAGATGCTGATGATCCCCGAATCCGAGCTAACTTTACTGACATAGTAAAATAGAGAAACAAATCATACAGTTAGCTTCCAAAAGGTTAGTATGTTCGTAACATAATACTTTATACCAAAACAAACCATCACATAGATTAATCCACAATCACATGTACTATACCATCCAAAGCTAATATGTTCGATTAACCCTCCATAAGCTCATTCATAATTTCATCAACCACATAGGTTCCGGACATACCTTATCCAACACTTAGTTTTCGATCACTTATGCTACTTAATACTCACTGTTTCATTTAGATCAACTTTCGTCATCTCTTTAGTTCAATCGCACACTTAGTGCCCAAATCATTAGCCGAAGCTTAATTAATATCTCACACTTAGTGCATCTATATTAAACCAATCTTAAATCGGTATCACACACATAGTGCCATCCACAAAGCCGAAGCTTATATTATCTCGTACACACTGTGCTAAACATCTCGGTCACATTTCCGAATACGCACACTTAGTGCCACGTAACTCGAGCCCTCACAAAGCATTCATAATTCAATAATTTCATACCATTCATTTCATAACATTAAACATAGCTAAATACATGTATTATGCCTGAACTTTCCTCGGACGTCAAAATACCAAAACGGTCGATTAATCGAGACTTTGTCTTTGCCTTGATCTCGATCCGAACCTCTCCTTTCTTGGTCTATACACATTCAAATTCAATACATTCAATCACAAATTCATTCAATTTAGTCCACACACACTTATTTAGGGCATTTTACAAAATAGAGCTCACATTTTCACAATTTGACACTTTAGTCCCTAATTCATAAAATTATCAAATACCCATAATTTGCTTGTACCCATGCCTAGCCGAATTCTTCACATGCTATGTAACACCCTAAACCCGGTCGAAACGCTACGACCGAATTCGACATGTCACAGGGAAAAATCATTTTTGGAAAAGCAAGTTACTAACTTAAATTGTAAAGAAAACGTTTCATTTTATAGAAACCGAAGCTGAGTTAGGTAAATTGCTAAAATCACTTCAAAATTTGTTTTAGAGAATATGGAGTTAACTTGTGGTTGACATATGTTTGCTAATACCCGATGGTAGAAATTTTGGAAAATCCCGAAATTCATTAAAGTTGTGAAAACGTTCATTTTATAGTTTCTTTCCTTTTGAATCATGCTTTAATGTTTACTGCAATCTCAAAGGTATTTTACAAAACAAATAATCCCAAAATTAAATTTAGATGGCCTTATTACATAACCGAAAATCGAAATTTAAAGCAAAGTAAATCCGAAAATTAACCATTAAAATAAAAGCAAGCTGTTGAGCATGGCCACCTCGAGTCCATCCCGGCTCCATATCCGTGATATAGGAATTATCTGCAAAATGTAATGGAAAGGGGGTGAGCCACCGAGACTCAGTGTGTAAATCTCCATCCCGAAGATAATAAGCCTTTACACACTTTCATAAGCGAATATGCATGCCATGCAACCCAAAACCTAACCATCCGAGTCTCCCAATTCTACCCCTTGTGGCACCTAGCCACTGGTGGTACCTAACCATTGGTGGTTCCAAACCACTGGTGACCGAAGTCACAAATAATCGTTAGTGGGGCCAACCCACTTTGTGGTACCTAACCACTGGTGACAGTCCCTTAAATCAATATGTGGGGCCAACCCACTGTGGTACCAAACCACTGGGACGAGTCACAGAAATAGCATATGTGGTACCTAACCACTGGTGGTTCCAAACCACTGAGACTTAGTCACAATAACATAGTAAGCGGGGCCAACCTACTGTGGTGGTACCAAACCACCGTGACATCCAAAATCATACCTTCCCATCCTCTCATCAAACCCATTCTTATGAACATGCTATCAATGCAATATACTGCATTTTAACATTCGTGAATAATATAACAGGGGCATATGCGACTTAACAGAGGCAATTAACGTTAGCCATCAAGATGGACTTACCCGGAGTCTTCGCTTTTACCCACAAGGGTAACTTATCGATTTCAACTGTTATTCCGGCTTTTGACAATATACAAGATAAAACATATTAAAGTATGAAGTGTTTAAGAGTTACACACCTAATTACTCGTAATACTACGCTCCCCATGTTGACACTGTCGTTAACCGATACTACCGCTATCTGTCTACTACTTTGCTCAAATGCCGGCCCACACCTAGGTGGCCAATCACGAACAGCAGACACAGCCCTTTTCTTGAACTTAGGGGCTGGGGTCACAGATCTCACCCCTCCTAATGCTTGGGTAGCATTCGAGTCCATGAATACACCTTAGTCACTAAATAAGATTAAAGTAGTGAAACGAATCGTAAGGAACTAAAACCCAAAGTTAAAACCCTTACCTAAATCGACAGAACCTGAGGTTCTAGGCTTGACTCACAACCCAGCGAATCCTGGAAGTTCACGCAAGATGGCGTCACCACACCCTCCTGCATTAGGCAAAGCATCAAATAAAATTAGATTTCTGCCTTCGGCATTTAACGCAACAAGAGATGTCGAAATGACAGAAACACTTACCACACACTAGTAGAATCGATTGGAAGTGATGGCAAATCAACGACAGTGGTCTACTGCAAATAAGAGTCCAGTCCAATACTGCTTCAATCTTCCGAGGGTCCACCATAATCCCCTCAGCTGACACCACATGACCCAAGAAGGTTACTTCCTTTAACCAGAACTCGCACTAACTAAACTTTGCGAATAACTGCTTCTTCCTCAAAATCTGCAAAACCACCCGTAAATGTGCATCATGCAACTCCTCATACTTCGACTACACCAGAATATCGTCTATAAATACCATGACGAACCGATCCAAATACGACTGAAACACCCGATTCATCATATCCATAAATGCTGTCGGCGCGTTGGTCAACCCAAACGGCATTACCAAGAACTCGTAGTGACCGTATCGAGTACGAAACGTCGTCTTATGAATATCCAGTTCCTTGACCTTAAGTTGATGATACCCCGACCTCAGATCTATCTTAGAGAAGACTAATGCTCCTTTAAGCTGGTCAAACAGGTCGTCTATCCTTGGCAACGGGTAATTATTCTTAATCGTCAACCTATTTAGCTGACGGTAATCTATACACATCCGCATCGATCCGTCCTTCTTCTTAACAAAAAGCACAGGCCTCCCCAAGGTGATACACTTGGCCGGATAAAACCCTGGTCCAACAAACTAACTCCTTCGGTGCCATCCTATATGGGGCAATAGACACTGGAGCGGTTCTGGGTAGCAAGTCTATACTAAACTCAACTTCGTGATCCGGGAGTAGACCCGGAAGCTCCTCTGGGAATACATCGATAAATTCTTTCATCGTTTGGACATTCCCTACAGTTGATTCCTTGGCCTCCAATACACAAACATGAACCATGAACGCCTCACATCCCTCCCTCACCATTTTCTCGGCCTTCAAAGCGAATACAACATTGGATAGGTAATTCCTTCTATCACCTATCATCACCACCTCTTCATCCTCAACAGACCTCAACACCATGCGCTTGGCTGCACAATCCAGACTTGCTTGGTACTTCACTAGCCAGTCCATCCCTAAGATCAAATCGAACTCCCCGAATGGCAGTTCCATCAGATCAGCCGAAAACACTACCCCTTGAAGTTCTAGGGGTACATCCCTATACAGTTTGTTTACTTCTACAGAGTGACCTAGAGGGCTAATTGCAGTCATCTCCCTAGAAGAAGTCTCGTATGCTAAGTTCATAGTTCCCACTATACTACTAGCAGCATAGGAGTGCGTCGAACCAACATCTATCAAAGTAGTATAAGGCAATCTAAAAATTAAGAACGTACCGGTTATGACGTCTAGTGCGTCGCCCTCCTCTCGGCACCTCGCCGCATAGACCAACCCAAGCTGTCTTGCATCAGTATTCCCGGCACATCTACCCGGTGTTCCGCGGCCTCGCCCATTACCGTTACCACCCCTAGCTGAACCTCGACCTCTCTACGGTTGCTGACCATCTTTCCTGAATTGGGTACGTCCTTGACCCTCAGACTAAGTCCTAGCTGACCTCCACGGACAATCCCTTATTCGGTACTCTATTGACCCACACTCGAAGCACCTTCTGTTTCCTGTCCAACACTATCCAGAATGAGACTTCCCACATCGAGCACACTATGGCGGCCACTGAGTAACAGCAGTAGGCTTTGTACCTTGACTCGGCCCGCCAAATCTAGCCCTTTTCTGTAAATTCCCGATAGACCCTGATGACCCAGAACTCCTCTTATTCCAATTTCTATCCTGATTCTGTTTCACCGACTGCTTCACCTCTTTAACTATCGTGGCCTTCTCCACCAAGACAGCAAATTCTCTCTCCCGCTATAGGGCAATTAACACTCGCAGCTCATCTCTCAGCCCGTCCTCAAATATGACACAGCGCTCTTGTTCCGTAGCCACGATACCCCGAGCATAACGACTTAACCGAAGAAACACCGCCTCATATTCTGATACTGACTTATTCCCCTGGACCAAATTCAAGAGTGCCTTACGCTGCCCATCTATATAACTGGACCCGACGTACTTCCTCTGATAAGCTGCCTTAAAGAAATCCCAGGTGATATCATCGGCCATTGTACCATCCCTGACCGTGAGCCACCACTAATTAGACTCCTCCTGGAGGAGAGACACTACCCCCTTCAACTTCTCCTCAACCGTGAAGTCCAAGTCATCCATTATGCACTCAGTTGCCTCTAGCCAATACTCAGCCATGTTGAAAGCCACACCGAAAACACCCCTGAATACTTCTGCCTCATTGGCTCAGAGTCGTTCGAACACGATTTTCGCACCCTCGCCGGCCGCCGCACCCGCAACTCTCTCAGACTCTGCAAAGATCGCCATGCGACACGCGTCATCACCACCCGTCTGATCCTGAAACTTTGTGCCCACAGTTGGCGGCGGTGGCATCTCATTCTCTGACCCATGGCCAAACCCCACTGGTTCTGACACAGTCATCCTACCTCTACCACGACCACACGTATTACGCTCACGTCCCCGAGTGCTCATGACTACCATTCATGAATTAATCTGATTTAAGAATTTTATGCATTAGCCTTCTTCCACTGTTTATTACAGCACAATTTTATGAACAGGTTATTATAGTAGTTATTCTCGCAAGTTCACACAGCCCTATGGGTTTCAGTCTCTAAAGTGATTTCCTATCACTAGCATCCATATCACAAGTATTTAAACAATAGTAATGACAGTTAGGAGACTTACTGTTGCAGAGTAGTGCCAGAGACTCAGGTGCCATGCTTTCCGAAACATGTATTTCCATCGAAATCATTTTGCAAATCTTTTATTGAAAACATTTTGGGCCACAGGCCCACAGCCGACCTTTTGAACCAGGCTCTGATACCAAAATTGTAACACCCCAAACCTGGTCGAAACGTTACGACCGAATCCGGCATGTCACAGGGAAAAATTGTTTTTGGAAAAGTAAGTTGCTGACTTAAATTGTAAAGAAAACGTTTCATTTTATGGAAACCGAAGTTGAGTTAGGTAAATTGCTAAAATCAATTCAAAATTTGTTTTAAAGAATATGGAGTTAACTTGTGGTTGATATATGTTTGCTAATACCAGATGGTAGAAATTTTGGAAAATCCCGAAATTCATTAAAGTTGTGAAAACGTTCATTTTATAGTTTCTTTCCTTTTTAATCATGCTTTAATGTTTAACGCAATCTCAAAGGTATTTGACAAAATAAATAATCCCAAAATTAAATATAGATGGCCTTATTACATAACCAAAAATTGAAATTTAAAGCAAAGTAAATTCGAAAATTAACCGTTAAAATAAAAGCAAGCTGTTGAGCATGGTCGCCTCGAGTCCATCCCAGCTCCATATTCGCTATCTAAGAATTATCTGTAAAATGTAATAGAGGGAGGGTGTGTCACCGAGACTCAGTGTGTAAATCCCCATCCCGAAGATAATAAGCCCTTACACAGTTTCATAAGTGAATATGCATGCCATGCAACCCAAAACCTAACCATCTGAGTCTCCCAATTCTACCCCTTGTGGCACCTAGCCACTGGTGGTACCTAACCACTGGTGGTTCCAAACCACTGGTGACCGAAGTCACAAATAATCTTTTGTGGGGCCAACCCACTTTGTGGTACCTAACCACTGGTGACAGTCCCTTAAATCAATATGTGGGGCCAACCCACTGTGGTACCAAACCACTGGGACGAGTCACAGAAATAGCATATGTGGTACCTAACCACTGGTGGTTCCAAACCACTGAGACTTAGTCATAATAACATAGTAAGCGGGGCCAACCCAATGTGTGGTACCAAACCACTGGTGACAGTCTGAAAATCATACCTTCCCCCTCCTCTCATCAAACCCATTCTTATGAACATGCTATCAATGCAATATACTCATACTTAACATTTAGGAATAATATAACAGGGCATATACAGACTTAACAGAGGCAATTAACGTTAGCCATCAAGATGGACTTACCCGGAGTCCTCGCTTTTACCCACAAGGGTAACTTATCAATTTCAACAGTTATTCCGGCTTTTGACAATATACAAGATAAAACATATTAACGTATGAAGTGTGTAAGAGTTACACACCTGATTACTCGTAATATTATGCTCTCCATGTCGACACTGTCGTTAACCGATACTACCGCTATCTGTCTACTACTTTGCTCAGATGCCGGCCCACACCCAGATGGCCAATCACGAACAGCAGACACAGCTCTCTTCTTGAACTTAGGGACTGGGGTCACAGATCTAACCCCTCCTAATGCCTGGGTAGCATTCGAGTCCATGAATACACTTTAGTCACTAAATCAGATTAAAGTAGTGAAACGAATCGTAAGGAACTAAAACCCAAAGTTAAAACCCTTACCTAAATAGACAGAACCTGAGGTTCTAGGCTTGACTCACAATCCAACGAATCCCGAAAGCTCACACAAGATGGCGTCACCACACCCTCCTGTATTAGGCCAAGCATCAAATAAAATTGGATCTCTGCCTTCGGCATTTAACACAATAAGAGATGTTGAAATGATAGAAACACTTACCACACACTAGCAGAATCGATTAGAAGTGATGGCAAATTAATGACAGCGATCTACTACAAACAAGAGTCAAACCAGAAGGTATGAGTGCCAAGAGATTTCGGCTTTTCTTCTCAAAGAAAACGCTAGAGTAAAGAGAAAAGAGATGAGAGGGTTAGGGAGATTCGGCCAAAGTACAAGAAACTTACCCCAAATGCCGAAGTTGTTCGACTTCGAAAAGAAAAAGATTGAAAAAGAAGAATGATCTTTACAGATGATATTCGAACAAAATGTTGAAAGAGTAGGAAAGAAAGTAACAATGGTTTCGGCAGCCAAGGAATGAAAAGATGATGAGAAAGAATGGAAAATATGGTTTTGGCCTTTGCTCAACCAAAAGAAAGAAAGAAAAAGAAATTGAAGTTTCGGCAGGGTATGACTCCAGAGGGTTTTCGGCTTTTGAAGGAGATGGCAAAAAGGTTGGGACACAAATAATGAATGGAAACAAGGTAGATTCGGCCAACAACAAAAATAGAAAAGAAGAAGAGACCTAGAAAAGTATTCGGTTTTGAGTAGATGAGAGAAAAGAAGAAAATGCAAAAAGGCCAAATGAGAGGGGTTTAATTTCGGCACCAAAAAGAAATAAGAAGAAAAATCTCTAAGGTTCCCTAACTAGCCAAATTTACACACTTCACCAAGGCCTACACCCACATTCGGCCACCTCCCTAACTAGCACCCAATAACCGAATGTTCCAACACCCCTTAGCCACCACAAAATTTAGCTAACACACACCCCAACTCAATCCTTTAGTTTTCTCCCCACTTTTCTCCTGATCACACATTCAAACTCCTCAAATTTCTCTCCTCCACTTATTCGAATTGTTGACTCCTTCAACAGTCATCCACTAGAGTCCATCCTGAGCACAACTCCTCCTGGTCTTGGCGTCAAAAATAACAAGCAGAAAGGGGATTCTTGCAGCTCGAACCAAGGCCTTCTGGCTTACATGAGGCATCACTCCCTTGTGCCTTAAGTGGCGTCTCCCTTGCCACTTTACCACTTGGATTCTTGTGTCAAAACATACCACTATTTTCCCTTAACACCTAACTCATACAGCTCTCCCCTCTAAGCGCTCAAAAAGAAAATTTTTGCTATGGCTCTGGCCTACCCCTGGCTCATGCCTAGACCCTAAATTAGCCTAAACTAGCATGACATCCATGCTATCTACATGCAAGTAGATAAAATGCAAAGCCCCCGTTCTAAGGATGTTACATGCTAATTCAAGCCCATACATTTAATTTATTTCACATTTTAATCATCCAATTTACACTTTTCTTAATTTAGCCCAAATTACTCAATTTCTCCAAAAATTCAAAGACAAAGTATGTTAACCTAACACTAAGCTTTCATATTTCACTAATTAACAACACAAAGCTCACATATTCATCAATGAAATATCTCAAAATCACCATCAATTTCTAAAATTTAAGCATGGGTTTGATAGTATACTAAGCAACGATTACAAAAATGTAAAAATCATCAAAAACCGAGCTCAAAACATACCTAGATTGAGCTTAGCAAGTGCCGAAATCAAAGAAGCCACAAACCCTTATTTATTTTCCTATTTTCAGTTGATAGAAACAAAGATGAACATGTTTCATCTTTTTTATTATTATAAGGCACTTTAATAGGCTTTTTACCATTTTAACCTTATTATAAACTTAATAAATTCATTCATATAATGGCCATATATGTCAACTTCCACCGTAAAAGGTTTAATTACCATATAAGGACTCCTCATTTATAAAGCCATGCCAATTAAGCACTTTAACAATCAGCACACAGCTTTTACACTTTATGCAATTAAGTCCTTTTCGAAAATTAAACACACAATCGATAAAGTCTTCACACAGAAATTTCACACACTGCAAACACAAAAAATAATATTAAAATATTATTCTGACCTCAAATTTGTGGTCTCAAAACCACTGTTCCTACTAGGGTCTAAACCAGGCTGTTACATATGGCGTTGGTATCAATGTCTATGCAAGGCGAATTTGAATATTTTACGATAATCTAATTAGTTCATGGGTAAATAAGCTAAGTAAGTGGGACAGTATAGAACCAAACTATTTACGTATGACCTTGAGGTCCACTCATGTTATGAATGATGAAGATTTGAGTTTATGCTTATGTTAGCATACGTGATAAGTTATGTGATGAGTGATACAGGTACTATAAGAAAATACATGTTATGAACCCATAAAGTAACATAAGATGGAGAAAAATAAGTATGAGTAAGTATGAATGAAAATGTTAAGCATTCGAGACTTGTGTTGTAATATCCTGAAATAGGGGTTAATTTTTATTAAATTATTTTGCATAAGTGTGGTCATTATGGTGCTGATTGAGGTATTTTAGGTGCTAGTTATAAGCTAAGGGAAGGCCGAGCTATAGGAGAAACTTTGTTTTTAAGTGTTAATTAGGGGGGAGCTAGGCTAAGGAGGCTTTAAGAGAAGTTGTGGTGGATGTATGACACAAAGAGTGCCTTGGTAAAGTGGCTGCAAGGCGCCACTTAGGGACTTGGAGAATGACGCCTCACGCAAGGAGGAAGGGCCCATGTTCGAGTCGTGTGGGCAGCAAAATGGGTGGCTATTATTTTGCATTTTTCTGACGTTAATGGAGTGAGGTCTTAAAGGAATAAGCGGTGAAGTTTATGACACAAACGACCTAGTAGTAAAGTGGCAAGGGACGCCACCCTGGGTGCTGTAAAGTATGCGTCAAAAAGGAGCTTCAAGGGAGGGGGTTCGAATCACGTGGGCAGCATAGGAGTGTTGTTTTATTTTTGATTTTGGCGTCAGGACAAGGGAGAGGTGTTGGATGGCTTGGGGGCTTTGAAAAGGTAAGGATAAGCCTTGATTTTATTTTGAAAATTCGGCTAGGATAATTGTGATTATATTTTTTTTATGGGTAAGATAAGAGATAATATAGGAGATTGATGTGGGATAAATGATGGATTATTTTATTTATTAAGATGATAAAGGTGGATTTATTTTAAGTTGGGAGATAGAAGATAATTATAGATTTATTTTTATATATTTTTGAATGTGTGTTCAAGAGGAATTATAGGAGAAGAAAGTGGGATGGGAGAGGAGGTTGGTGTGTTGAATTTGAGTAGTATAAATAAGGGTGCTCATCTTTTGGCAATTCTTTTCTCCATTTATTTTCTTGTTGCCGAAAATTGGAGTTCTCCTTAAACTTTTCTTTGGTCTCTCTTGAGATAGCCGAAACTCTTTCTCTCAACTCACCATTGCTAAAGTCTCCTAAGCCCTTCCATTCTTTTCTTTCTTTAGTTCTTTTTGTGCCGAATCTTTCTCTTTATTTTTACCATAGCCGAAACTTTGAATTTATTTTTAGCCATGGCCAAATCCTCTAATCGGTAAACCCTCTCTACTTTCACGTTTTCCTTTTCTTCATTAAAGTGCCGAAATCTTCCCTTTGGGATCGTGAAGCTGATGCTCTGTGGATGCCTGTATAGTGGTAAGTAGTTCCTTTTAGTAATCAGTTTTGTTTCATCTCTTTTAGTGTGCCAAAAACAAGTGGTTAAGCCTTGGTTCTAAGGATGGCCGAATGTGCATCAAGCCATAATCCCGTGTTTTTGATGTGTAGATAACGTTAGGAACCAGTAAGGGAGCCTCTCGGGATTTGATCTATCAAGGTAAGTCAAAGTGCTATTCAGCCAAGGGTCATCTTCATAGTATTCTTGTGTTGGCCAATTCTAATAAGTTGTTAATCAGGAATATTGGTAACTTCAAGAGCAAGCCAGTATTCGGGTTCTTAATAAGCAAGGCAAGTGATTGCAAATATTCAGCCAGAGGCCATATTTTATGAGTTTAAGTGTGACAGATTTTTATTATGGTTATTTAGGGGGTGCAAGTCGACAGAAGTAGGGCAGGTATTTGGGATTTGGATAAGTAAGGAGGATATCGACAGGCATAAGGAAATTTCGGGATTGAGTAGACTGTACCAAACAGGTACGTAGTTATTGCACTATTCTCTTGATTGTTTATATGTGCTGTTATGTATATGTGTGATGTGATGTGAATGGTAGCCGAAATAAGGGCTAATATGGCGGATACCTATGATGGGTAATCGAATAACCAGGTCAGTGTTTTATGTTATTAAATGAATACTGATGAATATGTGAAATAGAGATGAGCATGTGTTATACATTTTATTAAATGATATTTTATCATGATATATCTGTGCATGAGGGCTTGGGATATGAATATTGGAGGATAGGGTGTACATTTATGTACGTGGTCTGATGTTAGCCTCGTGCTACATTGGCGCTTGATGTTAGCTAGGTGCTTCATCAAGGTGGAGTGTTGGCTATGTGCTACCTCCTGGCGGATGATAGCTGTGTGCATCACCGTAGATAGAGGATGACCTCGAGTCGCCTTGTGGATACAGATGTGTGGGGTCACTTATGTGATCGGTGGATTAGCCACGGCCTTGGGCAGCAGGTCTGCCAAGGTAAGATATGTGGGATCACATAGTTGATCGGTGGATTAGCCACGGCCTTGAGCAGCAGGTCTGCTAAGGTAGGTGTAATGGATAGACTTTAGGATGGGTTGGGATGCATTTTTGCATGACTGATTATGTGGACTGTGTGGATATGGGCTAAGCCCATATGTATGGAGGCATGTGAAACAACTATGCACTGAGTCTGTATGACTCAGCCAATTTTTACCAACATCGCAGGTGACATATGATGATCGGACCGGGCTGGAGTGGATACAAAGGTGGCCATGCAGAAGCAGATTTTCATGCAGAAACTGTTTTTATTTATTTACTATTTTATATTCTCAGTATTTTGGTTAAGTGTTTATTGTAATAAGGCCCATTAAAGTATTTAAGTATATTTATTAAGTATCTTTATTATTTACTTTTAAGATGGAATGATAACTGAGTTATGATTTTGAAATGAGTTATTTTTAGCAACTTACATTTTGAAATATCTATTAAAGTTTTAAAACCCAGAAAGATGTGACAATAAAGTTTTACTTATAAATTTTAAATATACAAGGCTTTACAAAAGTTAACAAAATTTTATGTTTTCACTCTTCAATTAAAATATTTTCAAACGTTTTTCCGCAGTGACATACCAGATCCGGTCAGGGCTTGTGGGCCGGGTTTGGGGGTGTTACATGTGTGGATGTTGTTTCAATAGATAGATGAATTTTATGAAAGCAATTGTGTTGCTTTAGAATTTCATGCAAACTTACTAAGCTATATGCTTACCCCTCTCTTTTCCTTTTCTCCTTGTAGTTTCGTCAAGTTAGCTCGGGGATCGTAGAAAGTCGGAGCTTGGATCACACTATCAACCGTCCTTTTGGTATAGTAAAGTTGATTGATTTTGAGTATGGCATGTATAGGAACTTGATCGCTTTGTGTCATGTTATGTTTGAAGTCTAAAGGGTTGGCAATAAATGCTTCACATTGAAGTCCAAAGGGTTGGCAATAAATGCTTCACATTCTTTTTTTTTGTAAATGGCCATGATGAATTGGCCAATATTGTCAAGTTCATGTCTCAAGTTTGACGCATATAATGAAATGAATATTCATGCAAGATATTGAGTAAAATGTGGATGAAATGAGTGGTAATATAAAGGTTCTTCTTAGTTTGATATTGCCATATTATGTGCTTCTTATGATGAATGAGTGAGTTTAAGTTTTAGGGTGGCAAAGAGGCTTGGAAAATAGCCCCTAATTTTCCATACGGGTAGGCACACGGGCGTATGTCTAGGCCGTGCGTGACACACGGTCAACCCATATGGGGGTGTTGATAGGCCATGTGTCCCCTGCACTATTTTACGAGAATTTGAATCATCACACAGGCCAGCACACGGGCGTATGCATTGGCCGTGTGCTGTTAAGAGTGTGATGACGTCATAATTAGAGAGCTCCACGGGTAGAGGACACGGGCATGTCAAGGCCGTGTGAAATACATGGGTTATAGACACGGGCGTGTGCTCAGCCGTGTGGGGTAAGTCAGTGTCGACCACGGGTGTCAAACACGGGCTTATCTTAGGGGCACACGGGCGTGTCCCTTGGACAACACGGGCGTGTGGCCCCTGTTTAGGCAAAAATTTCATAGAGTGTTAATGTTCTCAATTGTTCTATGGAACCCTCAGGTTATATGTTTAAGGCCTCATAGGCCCATAATACGTACGTTATGAGTAAGAAAGACAAGTTTTAAGTTGAAACAAAATTTTACAGCCCAATAATACAAGTTTGAGTAAAGTTATGCATAGTAACACCTCGTATCCTGTTTAAGGGCTATGGCTAAAAATAACAAGCTTGAAAAGGGTAGGGGTTTGAATGGAATTAAAGACAAGTTTAAGGGCTGATTTGAAAATATAAAAATAAGGTAAAATAGTTGATTGAGTCAGCTACATGGGACGACTTGGGTTGCCAATTTATTAGTGGATCAATCCTTTTCACTTAGCACAATTTGACCACATTTTCTCTTCATTATACTTGTAATTAATTTTAACCCAATTTTTGTTGGATTAAAATTAATTATAAAATATGTTCAATAATTAGCTTCACTCAACGGTTCAAGCTTCTCAAAGTGACTGCTGAGCCGATTTTCACTTTTTTTTTTTTTGCAAAACTATCGAAAATAAATCAAATTTGTAATGCACAAATTGGCAAACTTGCATTACTCGTCATGAGTAATGCACAAATTGTAAAAGAAGTTTTTTTGAAATCAGCTTTGAAAATTTTCCTCAGAAATCATTTCTCCCCATATTTACCAGTTTAGTGTAATTATGCTCAAGAACAAGAATTTTGAAATTATGCAATTCAAGTATACATATTGTTTGAATTATCTTCAATTATTATCATGATAGTAAGTATAGACTAAATGCTTTCTCAATAAATATATGCTAAATTCTTACCAATTAATTTTTATTTCCTCATTTAAGACTAAACTGCAATCACTAAGTTTAATTTATGTCTTTATATATTGAACTTAGCAATTTCCCTCCACAAATGTAGTCAGCACAGAAATTTGAACCAATAAGCCTTTTAAATAGGTTGTAATGTGGCTTGGCTAGAGGTAGGTAAAAAATAGTTAATTTTAAGCTAAAAACCCCAGACTTAGCTTGCATCGAACCTTTGGAATAAATACCTTCAAATTCACCAACTAATTTTGTATTTGAGTACATATGCTCTCTCCTTTCCATTTTCTTTCTCTCTCTCTTTTTTTTTTTTTTTGAATATTTGATACTTCTTCTCAACTCCCCCAAACTTATTTTCAGAGAATATTCTGAATTGACTGAGTCTAGTGTTTGGGATAATTTAAAGATAATTATGAGAGAAGGGATGGATTATTATTGCAAGGTTCAAATAAAATCAGGCCCTATAGTCTCAAAGTTGGGTTGCAAGGGATAAATATTCATTAAGGTTAGCTTGAAAGGCTCAAACAGTCCAAAAGTTTGCCTAAATCATTTTCAAAATTCCATGCTTCCTAGGATTTCGCCTCAAAAAATTACTAAGTCAATTCTAAAGACTTAAATTTTCATGGATGCTCAGCTTTCTTAAGGAATTAAATATTTCATGGTTCGATTTACATACTTTATTAAGAGTAAAATTTATGTCATAATTCAACTAACATAACAATTATTGAGATAATAGAACTTTTTTTATACTAAGGTTTTGTATAATTAACAAAAATTCAATTTTTTGAACAAAATATAACTTAATCATAATTATAAGAACAATGTATTATGAAAAAGCACAATATCAATTTTTGGTCCCCCTACTTAAGATGAACAATGTCACCATTGTTAAAAACAATAGAGAAAATAAAAAAATAGAAGCGAATAGATACTGTACACTAGGTAGGATCCCAGAAAAAGGAGGTGAGTCAAGTTTGACTGCTTAAATACCAAACTTTTCCTAGGAAGATCCAATCCTAGACATGTACATATCTATTGCCACACTTCTTATTTTGCAAATTGTTCACTTTCATTTATTATTTTTCCTCTCATTTTATTATGCGAGAAATAGAAATATCCTAAAAGAACCTAACCTAAAACTTAAAATATCCGAAGAAATAAAATAAAATAAAGTAAAGACAAGACCCCCACCTTTTTATTTATTTGTAGAACCCTCAGAATTATATCCATCTTTGACTTTATCGTCCTTGTTTTTTCTTGAACCTTCTCGTTCCTTCCTCGACATTGGAGCCCATGGATCAAATATGAAGTCTGAAAATTAAAGCACAAAAAAAAAAATGGGTTATGAAATATTTTTGTAAAAGTGCCTCTCATTGCGTCGTCTCGTATTTTTGAGTATCTCCAATAAGCTTCTTGCTGCCACTGCATATGTTGCATTATGTCCATCAGCTTTGACTGCCACATCCAAAAAATCGAGGGTTAGTAGAATCAAGTTTGTGAACCGAGAGAGAGTGGTCATGCCCTAATTTTTTAGATTATCTGTATGTTTTTAGGAAATAAATGAGTTACTGGTTTGTTGTTTAAGTGTTAGTGGAACTATCGTTGAAACCCAAGTTCAAATCCCTTCTCTCACACCATTTTTATTATTTTGTAAATTTTGCATCAAACCCTAGCATGTGATACACCTTGTTTTTTAAAATAAATATTGTAAGGTTATGTCAAGAATGATGGAATAACATAGTGGTTAAAAGAAAAATAAGGAAGCATGGAAATTAGATAAAAGTCTCAAGTTTGATTCCCTTCCCTTGCAAAATAGCTTAATTTTTGCTAAATTTTCTCTTTCCCCTTATTTTGTGCCGCCCAAGCCTTGAACACTAGGTACAAATACAAATTTTTCTTGTACTTTTCAGCCTCTAAGTTAATTTTTCCCTACCCTATCCGTTCATCTTCTTCCTCTCCTCTTTTCTTTTCAATTTTTTTCTTTTTTTCTCCTTTGTTGCCGTCGGCCAAACCCCCTGCACCACCATCTCTTTTTCTTTTCTTTTTCCACAAGATCTTGCACCATCCTTCTCTCGATATTGATGCAATTTTACCCTTAATTTTCCAACCCCAAATATGAAGTTTTGGATCTCCAAGAATGATTCTCGTTGTTGCCAAGAAGAGCCATCGCCACCCCTTTCAACTAGCTTGTGTAAGTTCTTGTTTTCTTTCAATTTCTTGATTAATCTTGTAACTTAAATACCCAAACTTCAAGATATTGAATTTGGGTGATTTTTAAATGTTTGAAGGCTATTTTTCCATCCTTTCAAGTTTTTTTATGTGTGCTATTAAATCAACCCCAAATTGGCCATAGATGGTAATGGTGCGCGCGCCTAAGGGCTTAAGAAAGGGGGTTGTTGTTTCTTTATTTTTTTTTCCATTTATTTCTAGAAAAATCTTGGGTTCTTGAATCCTTACTAATAAACCTTTAATCATGTTTAATTAGGAAAAAAATAAATCTTGATCAATTGGCGACTTAGATCTGACAGTTCCGGAAGCATAATTGTAGTTGATTATGAACTAGTGTGTAGTTTCAGTTTATATGTTCGGGAAATTTTTATTTTGTCCAATTGAATATTTTATTCAAGGATTAAGTACTTACTTTTCATTATTTAAATGTGTTAGGTTTTGACTAAATGCTGCAAATCAATAGTGAAGTCGTTAGACGTTCACGCATATGATTCACATCAAATTAGTGTAAGAAACATCACTAGTTTGGAGCTAAAAAATTATTATAACTGTGATGATTGGATTGAACCCATAAAAGGGTGTTTGGGGTCTATTTAATTGACATATTAATTTAGTTAGATAATGATTTTTAATTTAGGTTCATTTTAAAGTCTTAAGGAGAAACCGCGAGATTCGCAAGTGTGCTGCAGTAGAGCATAAAATAAGGTGTGGATCCTAACTAATAAACTTGATTGATAATAATGATTTTATTGATATAATTGATGATTTAGTTTGCTGATAGGGCTTGGCTGAATAGCTAAGTAATTAAAATTGTAAGAGGCCGAACCAGGTACATTTCTAGTCCTAACTGTTGGGCATGTTAGCAAAGTGGCTAAATTGACTGAATGATTGCATGATTGATGTTGTTGTGAATGGTTAGTTAATGTGATGTATGATTGGTTGTTGTGTAGCGTGATTTTGAATGAAAATAAGGCTTATGTATGATAGATTGGTATGAGTAGTTTGTTATGTAATTTTTGAAAGACTGTTATACATTCACACAGAAAAGTTTGTAAGAACACATGAAATTGTGATTTATTAAATGATACCACCTTGATGGTAAATTTAAATTTGGATCAATAATCCTATTCACTAAAAGTATTTATTAATTCGAGGGCATATTGAACATGCCAATAAATTTTAAAAGTATTGAATTATGACTATGTTTGAGATTGTATGACATATTTCATGTGCATTGGGTGGGTTATTATTGTGGTTGACAAAGGAGTTTCATAGAGTACCAGTGGCATATTAAGTCTCTATTTATTTGTAGTCAGTGTACTGTACCTGGAGTATTGAGGAGACTATCAATTTTATTGCATTATTCATTATTCGAAAGATTTTTTGTAATTATGATTATTCAGTGGTTTTACCACATTGAGCTTTACTCGCATTAGTTGGAGTTTAGCATATTGGTCCTGAGGAACACGTGGTATGTAACAGATGGTTGGGGTAGGAGCCATTTTGAATTGCATCATGCTCACGACATACTCGAATGTTATTGATTTATGCTACGTATTGTATTGTGTTATATTGAATGGTATTGAAATTAATGATTATTAATTGAATGAATGACGGTCATGCTTATAAACCGGTTGACATCGATTCGTTAAAGGCTATGTAATGATATGAAATTCCAATAATGGTTATGTGTTCTTCTATTAATGCTAATATGTTTCATTGTATTTGTCATATATGTTTGTTTAAATAATTGTTCGACTCACGCTGAGCTTTCATAGGCTCACACCCATAATGTTTAACTTTTCAGGGAAACCTTGAAACTAGGACCGAACTTGGCATACGAAGAATCACCTTGGACCTTAGACTATATTTAATAAGTATTGTTAAGTCTCTATTGGTTTTGGTTTGTAATTTTTTCATGCATAGATTACTTAAGCTTAATAACTGGAAAGTGCATGATATCTGGCTTAAGTAAAATTTGACATTGTTCCCTAATTTTCGTTGCATTGCAAACAAACCATTTTTGAAAAGAAAAACAAATTGATAAGGCCATTAGATTTCAAAATGACATGATTAATGATTCTTTTTTTCACTACATTAGTGAACATCATGTTTTTACAAAGTAAAGGGACGAACAAATGATATTTCTAAAACAACACTATCAATAATAAAATGAATCTTAAGTACAAATGACCTATTAAATGAATGTTTTTAAACTAACTTAAAGTACAACTACGATTTTTCTCTAAAATGAGTTTATTAAAGGTCTTCAAAAGTAACTTAAGTTAGCTTAGCCATTTAGGTGGCTAATGTATCCTCCTCAAATTTAGCCATAACGTTTAGGCCAAGTTAGAGAGGTTACATTGACAGCTCATCACAAAGATCTACAGAAGGCGAACGAGTTCTAAACTTTAGGGTAGCCATATCAGGTTCAGAGTTTGGTTCATTTGGCTCTGCCAAATTACGAATTTCAACTGGCTATATTGGTTCTGTCTTTGTAGGAACTTTTTCGTCTAATGGTTCATCAATTGATTCAACTTGCTGTTACAGAATAGAATTTCCTGCTACTCAAAAAAGGCCCCAATCTATGATTGTGCCTTGGCTATACCCTGTCTTCGTTACGTTTGCAAGTATTTTAACTTTCAAGCGCAAAACTGTTATCGTAAATGGAAAATATGCTGGATCAGAATGTCTAGTGGCACAATTTCGAATCTCTCTTAGAATGATCTTTCCCACATCAATGGTCTTATTGTCATAATTGAGTATAGCAAGACCATTCATTCTACTAAAATTGTAGTCCCATGTGAGATAGGTATAAGACTGAACCGAATAAAATAAAATCATACCTTCTCTAATGGTGTCAAATATTCCCTACGACAAGTGTGAGTTCCATCCTTTGACATAGTCCATTTAAAACCCAAAACTATAAGTTCCTCTGAAATTTATTGCAATTTCTCAGCTTCAATATTTTTCATTAAGGAAGAATATTCATCGTCTTCGAAATCAGGTAAATTAAAGAATTCATTAATAGTATTTGAGTTTATTAGTATCTTGATTCCTTGAACAGATACTTCTATTAATTCGCTTGAGGATAGATTTGCATAAAATTCTCAGACTAACTCTTCATCTACACTAGGTGTTTTCTCACAAAACACTTCATAATATAAAGTTTCAGCAACTTTACGAATTCTTGCCACAAAATTAGTGCTGGTGCTTTCTTTCAACGTAAAACCTTTCTTTGGGAGCATTTGTTGATTTTTGAAGATGTTGTTGTATCATGCTTTGGCTTCTTCATAATGGAAATCATTTTGTGATTCTTTAACTTGGACATAGACATGAGTTCTTTTGTGAGGCATGATTTTAAGCTGAGTATTACACAAGATGGAAAAAGAAAATAATGTAACACCCTTCACCTGTATTCAATGCCAAAATAGGTTTAAGTAGCATTACCAGACTTACAACTCAATTATACATACTATACATTTCATCATTTCAAACATTCGTCAATCAACCTCAATCAATATGTCCCTAATACAAGCCTACGAGGCCTTATTAATGCATTGGAAGTGGTTCAGGACTAACCGATAATTTTTAGAACAATTTGAGCCCTTAGAAAATTTTTCCCCAAAACAGGGGATACATGCCCGTGTGACTATACCGTGTGTCTCACACGGACACCAGACACGCTCGTTGTAACATCCTGAATTAATGGGTCTATGCGTTTAGTGTGTGGATATGTTTAATGTGTTAATTTAAGTGTTAGGGGTCCAAATTGGACTCAGGATGTGGTCAAGGCCTTGGTTAAATTTTCTGTTAGGGCACTATAGGGTTTAAAAGATAGTATCTGGGGTTTAAATTACAAAGTGGGCTTGTGGCCCAGTAGCAAGTGGCGCTGCAATAGAGTTACAAGATGGCGCCATTTACAGTTGAAGAGGCTCAAGTTTTGGCCGCATGGAGCCGATGTATTTGGGCCATTTTCGGTACTTAAAAGGAGCAAGGAGGGGGACATCAATGAGGCTTAATTTTAGGGGGATTAAGTGGCTGGAGAATGTGGATATTATTCTGATAATAGTAGGAAGAGGTGGTGTTATCTAGGTTTCTTCTATAGATATGAATGGATTAAGATAAAGGAGAAAAGATAGGAGCTAAAAGATAGGAGCTATCTGCTGAGTGCAGAGTTGGCTGAAATTCCATCTCCCAGAGAGGGGAAGAAACCGGTTTCTTTATGGCAAAGGGGTGCCAAAATTTTCCCTACTATTTGATTAATTGTTAGTTATCAAGAAGGGCACTTTCGGGTTTTGGTAAATAAGTGCCGAAATTCTCTATAAATAGAGGTGGTATCTCTTCAATTCTGGCATTTGAACCCTATTCTTTTCTTCATTCTCTGTGCCGAAACTCTCAGTCATTCTCTGCAATTTCTTTTCTCTTGATTCCTCCATAAAGTCGGAATCTCCATAGTTTCCCTCTGTTCATCTTTTCATCTAATTCCTCTTAAAAATAGAAAACCCTTAGATCTCATTTGTAAGTTGGTTCTATTTCTTCTGGCGTTTAAATCTCCTTCTTTGGCATTGCTGAATCTCCTCTCAAGTGCTAGCCGAATTCCCTGTGTTAAGGTAAGTGTCGACTTCTATTGGTTTCTCATGTTTTCTTTTGGTTTTTGGACACCAAAGCCGAATGGATAGTTGGTTGCTAAGGCCATCATTAGATTGATGTTTCTCACTAATCTTGTATTCCTCTTGAGGGCGTTATTCTGGGATTTGAAGGAGACCTGATCGTCTAGATTAAAAAGCTAAAAATCATTAGTCTCTAAGTATCATACCTCTTCTCGGGATTTTAAGGTAAGGTGGTTTTCCATAGATTTTCGTTAGACTCGTTTATCGTATGTGAGATCTTAACTCTATGATGTGGATTAATACCATATGTTGTGATAGTAGTTCTGACAAGGACTTGTGATGGAATTAAACATGGATCAGGCAAATGAGAGGATTGGGTCCGTAAACTAATCCCTAAGTTTAAGAAGCGCGTTGTGTCTGCCGTTCGAGATTGGCCACCGGGTTGTGGACCGGCTTCTGAACAACACCTTAGGCAGATAGCAGTTGTGTTGGCTACAGATAGCGTCGATTCAGAGAGTCTCGTTCTAACAGTAATCAGGTGTGTAAATTTCTAACACACTAGTTAATTGTAATATATATGTTATGGGCTAAAAAGCTGAAAAGAGGCTGTGTAGACAGTCGAATAGAACCCAAAAAGGATTCGGCAAAGGACGCCAGGTACGTAATCATATAAATCTCTATGTGTATCGATATATATATATGAAAGCCTGTTTTCTTAAAGATGGTATGATGTTTTCTTGTTTACAAGTATGTTTGCATGGGGTGGGATTATGATAATGAAAGGGGAAGTGCATGATAGTTCACTTGGTGATCGGTGGTTAAACCACAGAATCTAATGTTAGGTCACATAGTGATCGGTGGCAATGCCACGTTTAATGATTCCTGAATAATAGGAATAGGTAGTACGGCAGTCGTTATGGTGTGTAGCAGATGGAGGGTTGATTGTAGAAATCCCCGAGGTGTGATGGTTGGTATGGGTTGGTGTGTAGAGGATGGAATTTTAGGATGGGTTGGGCTATTCATCATTTACTATCTATCATGTAATTATGATTGTTTCCTTTATGTATGGGTCGAGGCCCATAATGTGTTTGTGGGTCTCAAGTCGTTGTGTGTTTCGGGATTTATACATTGAGTTTTGGTGACTCACCCTTTTATTTTTCCTACACTTCCAGATGAGTAGTAGATCGTGGACATGAGAGCCGAGACAGACTCGAGGGGCCATAAGGACTTTTATTTAAAGAAATACATCTCCGTTTAAAATACCATTGTAATATCCTGAAATTGGGCTTGTGCATTTTTGCTTAAATTATATGAAATAGTATGTCTTATGTGTGATGGATGTGTGGTGTGCATTTTTAGAATCTTGGAAATGTAAGGAAATGTCTTAGAAATGTTAAGTTTTAAAGTTTAAAAGGGGGAACTAAGGCAAGGTGGTCTTAAGAAAATTTATAGAGGAGATATGACATGAAATTGGGCTTGGAAAAGTGGCTTGGAGGTGCCACTTAGGGCTCTGGAAATGACGCCACATGCTAGGAGGAAGGACTTGTGTTCGAGTCGCGTGGGAAGCAAAATTTTAAGGCTTTTATTTTGCTTGTGATGTCAATAGGAGGGGAATAGGGGGACGGCACTATGGCTAAATTCTAGGAGTTTTTATCCCTTTTATTTTTAGAGATAAATGGTGGATAATTGAATGACTATTTCTATTAATTTTAAACAAAGAAATAAAGATATGAGAGTGATGGCCAAGTAAGGGACTCTAGGCTTAGTAATTTCGGCAAAAGAAGGAAAAATAAGGCCATTCATCATTTTTCCTTTCTCGTTTCTCTCTGCCGAATTCTCTCTGTCATTATTCCTCTTTTTCTTTTCAATTCTTCACAAAGCTGAAAGCAGAATCCCCTAGTCTTGCCAAATTTTCCTAAGTTTTATATCTTCCTTTTCTTTCTTTGAAAAACCGAAATCCTTTAGTGTTCATCAAGAAGCCGAAATCAAGTGATCAACATTTAGGCTATAGCTGAATAGCCCTGTGGATTCAAGGAAAGGTGCTGCCAATTTCAATATAAGGGGTAAGGATCTATAGTCATCATCTTTTTCTTTCTTTTAGCCGAAAGATTAAGAAAATAATCTCATTAATATCATTGGTTGCCGAAACTGCATAGGATCTTTCGGGAATTGTCTATAGTCGACTATAAGGAGGAGAGCCTCGGGATATCAGATCTAAGGTAAGCCACAAGTGATATTCGGCCATAGGCCATCTTATTGTGTTTTAATGTTGGATCAGATCTAACATATGTGTGTAGGGCTATTGACATCTTCATAATCAAGTGGTAGTTTGGGATTTGTTTAGGAATCAAATCGACAGCAAGGTAATATTTTGATTAACCTTTCGGGATTTAATCTCATAGCCAAATAGGTTTTTGCTCAACATTGAGTGATTGACCGAATGTAGGGATTAAGGATCTAAAGCAGTAGATCGGGATTTTTTTGGAAATCAGTGAACTTGCTAAGTGAATCAGGTGTGTACCCCACACTATTTCCTATTAGATTTATGGCACCTAATTAATGTATATGTGTTTATAATAATGTGAATATGGCTAAGGTACCATGCAACGGTACAAAGTACTCAGGCACGTTTTCCTACTCCTACTAGGATTATAATAAGAATGTGAATAAGGCATATGACATGAATAATGAGTATTTGTATGACATGGGGCATATGGGATATTATGAAAGGGGAAGTGAATGTGGTGACTTATGTCACGATATCTGAATGTGGTGACCTCGGTCACAATTATCTGAATGTGGTGTCTCATGACACAAAATATTATCTGGTGGCTATGCAACAATATTTATAAGGGCGATGAGCATGTCGATCGCAAATGATCGCTTCGATGGTGTGTAGCGGATGGAGGGTTGACTCAATAGTCCCCACGGTGCAAAGTTGGTACGGGGTGATGTGTAGCGGATGGCATCTAGGTTTGGGTTCGGGTTTGCATCATATTATTTAAATGCTATATGTACATGTATGATTTGATATGCCTGAATTTGTTAGGACTTAGTGTTGTGGTTACACATTGAGTCTGTTGACTCACCCCGTTGTGGGATTATTTTACAGGTGACGATCAGTGATGGACCGGGTCGGCAGGAGCTTAAGGGTGACCATGCTCAGCAAGGAATTTATTTTTATTTGAACCTTTTTTTATTTTATTTCATGTACTTTGAATTTAATTTGGGATTTATTTTGATGTAATAAGGCCATAGTTGAATACTTTATTCTTACCTTTATTTATTTCACGAAATTTTTATCAAATAAAGATTAAGTAGATTTCTTTTAAAAATAAACTCTAAAGGTTTTGGTCACCTAAAATAAAGGGATTTCAATATAAGATAAACTTGTTTTCAACTCGAGCCCAACCTAAACACAATCTTTCTTTCGAGACACACAGTCTTTCCAAAGTAACAAAAGAATTTTTAACCAGTTTACATTGAGGAACATACCAGATCCGGTCAGGGCTTGTGGGCCGGGTTTAGGGTGTTTCAGTTTGGTATCAGAGCCCAGTTTTAAACTCTCGGCCTGGGGTTTAAAGCCCACAATGTTTTAAAATTAAGGACCAAATGAATTTTTGAGGAAGTTTTTAAGCAGGTTTTCTGGCATGGCACCTAAGTCTCCGACCCGCAGTCCACCAGGTAAGTACCTCTAACCATTTTGCGTGATTTATGTTATGAATTGTAGAAGGGTAGGAATGGAACGTAGATTACAAAATTAAGTACTTGAACCCTAGGACTAGTTTACCCCAACTATACATAAAACTTAATGCCAAATTAAACAAACCTATAGCTAAGTCGCCGAGTGAGGGTGTGGCAACCATTGTGCGCATATCTAGGATTGGATCTGGAAGAGGCTGGTACTTAAGCAGTCCTAGTGACTCACCTCCTCTTCGCTGGAATCCTACCTGGTGCGTAGCTTCGGTTCACCCTAACCAAGAGGACTCAGTCACTGGCTAAAAACAATAACTAAAACCCAACAGGGATTAGCCACATTTTCATGGAAACCCTAGTTTTTTAAAAGTCAAAAAACTACTATTTTATTGTGAAAATTGTTATTTTTGAAAAATTTCCTAAAAAAAAAAAATTCTACGTTACAAATTTACCTAAATACCCTTGGTTGTAAAATTACAAAAATGCCCTTGGTTTATAAAATGTCCAAACTACCCACAGTTTTTATCAAAAATTTCCTTACTTTATAACAAGTCCAAAAACCCTAATTTGCAAAATATCAAAATAACTTGATTTTTGGAAAATTACGAAATTGCCCCTAACCTACAAAGTACCAAAATGACCCTAATTTCCAAAATTTTTGCAACATCACCGTTTTGGAAAACAAATTCTCAAAAAGAACCCCCAAGTTTTGCAAATTTTGAAATACCCCTGAATTATTAAGCTTTACAAATTTACCCCGAGTTTTAAAATTACCGAAATACCCCCGGACTTTAAAATTTCCAAAATACCCCTGAGAATGTAAAATTACCAAAATACCCTTATTGACAAAATCACCAAGGAACTTTATTTTGAAAAATTACGAAAATACCCCTGTAGGACAAATTACAAAAATACCCCTGGCGTAGGAATAGACAAAAATAGAGAAATAGAGAATGTGTGTGAATGAATGCTTGAATGAATGTGCTCCTATGAATTAGGATAGAGGACTTGAACTTTAATCGATCGAAAGAACTACTTCTAAACTTCTTTCATAAAATTTCTTCGCGAATAATCAGTGAAACAAAATACTAATTCATAAAATTTCTTAATCAGATTAAAGCACGAACGTAGACATGAGCTCTAAGGGACATAGACGTAACGTACGAGGAGGTAGAATGACCGTGTCAGAACCCGTTAGATCGGGTCAAGGATTTGAAAATGAGGTACCGCCACCACCACCACCACCAGCTGGTCTTTGAGCAGCAAGATCGAGACGGAGAGGCGGTCTTTGTATCGCAGGTCGCGGCGCGAAGTTCTTGAGTTGGTGGCTGGTGCAGGAGGAAATTCAGGAGCTCGAAAGTCGGTGCCTGAGCGACTTCGTGCCAATGGAGCTGAGGTATTCCGTGGCGTATCTAGTGTAGCACCCAGTACGGCTGAATATTGGTTAGAGGCAACCGAGCGGATTATGGATGAGCTCGATCTGACCCCTGAGGAGAAGTTGAAAGGAATAGTGGTGCTGTTACGCGATGAAGCATATCAATGGTGGTTAACAGTTCGGGATGGTGCCACAGTTGAGGATCTGACTTGGGAGTATGTTAAGGCAGCATATCAGAAGAAATTTGTTGGCACACGGTATACTGATGAGCAAAGGAAGGCTTTTCTGGGGCTGGTTCAAGGGAACAAGTCCGTAGCGGAGTATGAAGCTGAATTTCTAAGGTTGAGCCGGTATTCTCGAGGAGTAGTAGCTACGGAGCATGAGCGATGTGTCTGATTTGAAGGCGGATTAAGCTATGACCTAAGGTTGTTAATAGCTTCACATCAGGAACGGGAGTTTTCTGCTTTAGTAGAGAAAGCTAAGGTAGCTGAAGGAATTAAGGATTCTGTGAAGCAGAATATGGATCGGAATAGGCCAAAAAGAGGTTTTGGATCGTCAGGATCATCTGGGAATAAGAGGCATAGAGTTGATGGGCCGCGAGGTCAACAAGCTGCTACAGGAGGGCACTATCGTACCTGTGATCAGTGTGGGAAGAAACACATAGAAGAATGTTGGAAGAAGACAGGAGGATGTTTTAAGTGTGGGTCCAAAGATCATATGATTAAGAACTGTCCTATGAAACCGGAAGGGAATCGACCAGCAGCTCAGAATGTTAATCAGGCTGGTAGAGGCGGACAGCAGCCTCAGCGAGGTCGTGGTCCAAATGGCAGAGGTAATGGTACTGGCAGAGGACGTGGAACACCGGGCAGAGGTGTTGTTAATACTGAGGCAAGGCAACCACGTTTGGTTTATGCGGTTCGCCGGAGGGAGGATGGAGACGCACTGGACGTTATAACCGGTACGTTCCTTATTTATGGCAAGCCTTATATTGCTTTAATTGATGTGGGCTCGACCCATTCTCATGTTACATGTAGAGTAGTGGAGACTCTAGACATAGCCTCTGAACTTTCTGATAGGAAGATGACTGTAGTAAGCCCACTAGGTTAAACTGTAGTGGTGAATAAGATCTTTCGGAGTGTACCTTTAGAAATTCAAGGCGTAGTATTTTCTGCCGACTTGATGGAACTTCCCTTCGGAGAATTCGATCTCATACTTGGCATGGATTGGTTAGTGGAACATCGGGCTGTATTGGATTGTGCTGCTAAGCGAATGGAGTTAAGGACCCCGAAGGATGAGGTGGTTATTATGATAGGAGAAAGAAGGAACTACTTGTCTTATGTAGTCTCGGCGCTAAAGGCTGAAAAGATGGTTCGGAAAGGGTGCGAGGCGTTTTTAGCCTTCGTAAGTGCATTAGATGGAAAGGAAGAAGGTGTTAGTGGAGTTAGAACTGTAAAGGATTTTGAAGATGTGTTTCCGGAGGAATTACCAGGAATACCCCCAGATAGGGAGGTGGAATTTGGAATTGACTCGCTACCGGGAACAGCTCCTGTGTCAATTGCCCCATACCTAATGGCCCCAAAGGAGTTGGTGGAGCTCAAGGCTCAAGTCCAAGAGTTATTGGATCGTGGGTTTACCCGACCCAGTGTGTCTCCATGGGGAGCACCGGTCCTGTTTGTGAAGAAGAAGGATGGAACTATGCGTATGTGCATAGACTATCGTCAGTTGAATAAGCTGACCATCAAGAACAAGTATCCTTTGCCAAGGATAGATGACTTGTTCGATCGACCAAGGGGCCAGCAGATTTTTCGAGGATTGACTTAAGGTCTGGATATCATCAGTTGAAGGTGAAGGAGGCAGATATCCATAAGACGGCATTTAGGACAAGGTACGGCCACTATGAGTTTGTAGTAATGCCGTTTGGTTTGACGAACGCTCCAGCCGTGTTCATGGACATGATGAACCGGGTCTTCCAACCCTACTTGGATAGGTTTATCGTTGTGTTTATCGACGACATCTTAGTATACTCCAAGTCTAAAGAGGAACATGATGAGCATCTTTGGATTGTGTTACAAGTGCTAAGGGAGAAGAAGCTCCATGCCAAATTCAGCAAGTGTGAATTTTGGCTGAAGGAAGTTGGGTTTTTAGGACATGTTGTATCCGCAGAAGGAATAATGGTGGATCCTTGAAAGATTAAGGCAGTGTTGGATTGGAAACCACCTAAGTCGGTGGCTGAGATTCGGAGTTTCTTGGGATTAGCAGGCTACTACCGAAGGTTTGTAAAAGGGTTCTCGTCAATAGCCGCGCCTTTGACAAAGTTACTAAGGAAGGAAGTACCTTTCGTATGGATGGATAAGCAGCAGGAGAGCTTTGAAAAGCTTAAGAGGGTCTTGACTGAAGCTCCGGTTTTGATTCAACCGGAGGCAGGAAAAGATTTTGTTGTGTACTGTGATGCTTCTCACACGGGATTAGGATGTGTACTGATGCAAGACGGGAAAGTAGTAGCGTATGTGTCTCGGCAACTAAGGCCTCATGAGATTAATTATCCGACTCATGACTTGGAATTGGCGGCAGTGGTCTTTGCTCTTAAGGTGTGGAGGCACTATCTTTATGGCGAAAAGTCGATAATCTACACAGACCACAAGAGTCTTAAGTACCTACTGACTTAGAAGGAGTTAAACTTGAGACAGCGAAGGTGGGTGGAATTACTGAAGGACTACGATTGTTCGATAGAGTATCATCCGGGCAAGGCGAATGTAGCGGCGGATGCTCTAAGTCGGAAGGTTGTGTCGGATCTGAGGGCGATGTTTGCCCATCTAAGCTTGTATGATGATGGAAGTCTGCTGGCAGAGTTGCAAGTTAAGCCGACGTGGTTGAATGAGGCGAAAGAGGGACAGTTGGCTGATGAGGACCTAAATGTTAAGCTACAGCAAGTACAGAATGGAGAATTGAGGGATTATGGCATTAATGACGAAGGAGTGTTGTGTTTCAAGGGCAAGGTTTGTATGCCTAAAGATGAGGAACTTAGGCAGAGAATTCTTCAGGAATCGCATAGTAGCCCTTATGCTATGCATCCCGAAAGTAGTAACTTGAGGGAACAGTTTTGGTGGTCTGGTCTGAAGAAGGAAGTTACAGATTTTGTCGGCAAGTGTTTGACGTGTCAGCAAGTTAAGGCTGAACACCAAGTTCCGTCAGGATTGCTTCAACCAATAATGATTCCACAGTGGAAGTGGGAGAGAATTACCATGGACTTCGTTAGTGGGCTTCCTCTTACGCCTACTAAGAAGGACTCGGTATGGGTAATAGTTGATCATTTGACAAAGTCCGCGCATTTCATTCCGGTAAAAGTTGATTATTCTTTGCAGAAGTTGGCAAAGTTATATGTGGCAGAAATTGTGAGGTTGCATAGAGTGCCAGTGTCAATCATCTCAGACAGGGATCCAAGGTTTATGTCTCGGTTTTGGAAAGCCCTACATCAGGCGTTAGGTACTAAGTTGGATTTCACTACGGCTTTTCATCCACAGTCGGACGGGCAGTCTGAGCGAGTAATCCAAGTGTTGGAGGGTATGTTGAGGGGCTGTGTGATGGATTTCAGAGGAAGTTGGGAGGAATATTTTCCTTTAACAGAGTTTGCTTACAACAACAGCTATCAGGCCAGTATTCGGATGGCACCGTATGAAGCGTTGTATGGCCGGAGGTGTCGAACTCCAACGTGTTGGACAGAGTTGGGAGAAAGATGAGTTTTGGGTCCAGAGATTGTGACAGAATCTGAAGAGAAGGTTAAGATAATTCGGGCACGGTTGAAGGAAGCTTTTGATAGACAAAAGTCGTATGCAGATCTTAAGCGAAAGAAGATAGAATTTGATGTGGGAGATCAAGTGTTCCTTAAGGTATCGCCTTGGAAGAAGGTGATGAGATTTGGTCGCAAAGGGAAGTTAAGTCCAAGGTTTATAGGACCTTATCGGGTAGTGAGTTGAGTTGGACCAGTGGCATATCAGTTAGAGTTGCCACCGGAGTTGAAGCAGATGCACGACGTATTCCATGTGTCCATGCTACGTCGTTATCGATCAGATCCATCTCATGTGGTAGCAGTTGAGGAGGTAAAGTTAAGGCCAGATTTATCCTACGAGGAGGAGCAGATTCAGATCTTAGAGCGAGATGTGAAAGTGCTACGAAGGAAATCAGTTCCTCTAGTTAAAGTGTTATGGCGCAATCATGGATCGGAGAAAGCTTCGTGGGAGCCAGAAGAAGCAATACGACAGTAATACCCTCATTTGTTTTAGCCAGGTAATTTCAAGGTCGAAATTATTTTAAGGGGGTAGAACTGTAATATCCTGAAATTGGGCTTGTGCATTTTTGCTTAAATTATATGAAATAGTATGTTTTATGTGTGATGGATGCGTGGTGTGCATTTTTAGAATCTTGGAAATGTAAGGAAATGTCTTAGAAATGTTAAGTTTTAAAGTTTAAAAGGGGGAACTAAGGCAAGGTGGTCTTAAGAAAATTTATAGAGGAGATATGACATGAAATTGGGCTTGGAAAAGTGGCTTGGAGGTGCCACTTAGGGCTATGGAAATGACGCCACATGCTAGGGGGAAGGACTTGTGTTCGAGTCGCGTGGGAAGCAAAATTTTAAGGCTTTTATTTTGCTTGTGACGTCAATAGGAAGGGAATAGGGGGACGGCACTATGGCTAAATTCTAGGAGTTTTTATCCCTTTTATTTTTAGAGATAAATGATGGATAATTGAAAGATTATTTCTATTAATTTTAAACAAAGAAATAAAGATATGAGAGTGATGGCCAAGTAAGGGACTCTAGGCTTAGTAATTTCAGCCAAAGGAGGAAAAATAAGGCCATTCATCATTCTTCCTTTCTCATTTCTCTCTGCCGAATTCTCTCTGTCATTATTCTTCTTTTTCTTTTCAATTCTTCAGAAAGCCGAAAGCAGAATCCCCTACTCTTTCCAAATTTTCCTAAGTTTTATATCTTCCTTTTCTTTCTTTGAAAAAACCAAAATCCTTTAGTGTTCATCAAGAAGCCAAAATCAAGTGATCAACATTTAGGCTATAGCCGAATAGCCCTGTGGATTCAAGGAAAGGTGCTGCCGATTTCAATATAAGGCGTAAGGATCTATAGTCATCATCTTTTTCTTTCTTTTAGCCGAAAGATTAAGAAACTAATCTCATTAATATCCTTGGTTGCCGAAACTACATAGGATCTTTTGGGAATTGTCTATAGTCGACTATAAGAAGGAGAGCCTCGGGATATCAGATCTAAGGTAAGCCACAAGTGATATTCGGCCATAGGCCATCTTATTGTGTTTTAATGTTGGATCAGATCTAACATATGTGTGTAGGGCTGTCGACATCTTCATAATCAAGTGGTAGTTTCGGGATTTGTTTAGGAATCAAATCGACAGCAAGGTAATATTTTGATTAACCCTTCGGGATTTAATCTTATAGCCAAATAGGTTTTTGCTCAACATTGAGTGATTGACCAAATGTAGGGATTAAGGATCTAAAGCAGTAGATCGGGATTTTTTGGGAAATCAGTGAACTTGCTAAATGAATCAGGTGTGTACCCCACACTATTTCCTATTAGATTTATGGCACCTAATTAATGTATATGTGTTTATAATAATGTAAATATGGCTAAGGTACCATGCAATGGTACAAAGTACTCAGGTGCGTTTTCCTACTCCTACTAGGATTATAATAAGAATGTGAATAAGGGATATGATATGAATAATGAGTATTTGTATGACCTGGGGCATATGGGATATTATGAAAGGGGAAGTGAATGTGGTGACTTATGTCACGATATCTGAATGTGGTGACCTCGGTCACAATTATCTGAATGTGGTGTCTCATGACACAAAATATTATCTGGTGGCTATGCCACAATATTTATAAGGGCAATGAGCACGTCGACTGCAGCGACTGCCTTCGATGGTGTGTAGCGGATGGAGGGTTAACTCGATAGTCCCACGATTGTGCGCAGTTGGTACGGGTGATGTGTAGCGGATGGCATCTAGGTTTGGGTTCGGGTTTACATCATATTATTTAAATGCTATATGTACATGTATGATTTGATATGCCTGAATTTGTTAGGACTTAGTGTTGTGGTTACACATTGAGTCTGTTGACTCACCCCGTTGTGGGATTATTTTACAGTGTGACGATCGGTGTGACTTTGACCGGGTCGGCAGGAGCTTAGGGGTGACCATGCTCAGCAAGGAATTTATTTTTATTTGAACCTTTTTTTTATTTTATTTCATGTACTTTGAATTTAATTTGGGATTTATTTGATGTAATAAGGCCATAGTTGAATACTTTATTCTTACCTTTATTTATTTCACGAAATTTTTATCAAATAAAGATTAAGTAGATTTCTTTTAAAAATAAATTCTAAAGGTTTTGGTCACCTAAAATAAAGGGATTTCAATATAAGATAAACCTGTTTTCAACTCGAGCCCAACCCAAACACAATCTTTCTTTCAAAACACACAGTCTTTCCAAAGTAACAAAATAATTTTTAACCGGTTTACATCGAGGAACATACCAGATCCGTTCAGGGCTCGTGGGCCGGGTTTGGGGTGTTTCAACCATGTTCTCTTTTATTTTGTTTTTTTTATTTTGGAACACCTATGTAATAAGGCCCCATAGTTTATATTCAACTAAGTAGTTTTTTATATTTGCAACTTATGAAATTATGTCAAAGGTTTAATTATTCAAAATAATAATAATACAAGGTTTTCTTTTCAAATGTCACTTATTTATTCAATTATTGCACAATTAATTTACGATTCCCAAAACCGATAAGGAACTATGTTTTCAACATCAAACCCGTAACATGCCAAATTTGGTCGAAACGTATGGGCCGGGTTTGGGGGTGTTATGTAACATCCCGAAATAGGGCCTAAATGGAACAGTGGTTGCGAAACCAAAAATTCAAGATAGAAAAGTTTATTATGATTAGTTATTATGATTTATCAAGTGATTAGATGCATGTGTTAGAATATCGATTGAAAATTTCATGAATTGCATGTCTAATTTGCCTATTAGGACTTAATTGCAAAAGTTGATAAATATGAGTTTTAGATGTTAAAGGATTTAATTGAAGAGCATAATTGAAGTAGAGGCCCTTAAATGGTAATTATACCATTAGGCTTTCATGGATAAAAATGGACATATATAGGTAGAAAGAACCAAAGTTTTTAATGAAGGGTCATTTAGTCATTTGGTAATAAAAAGATATTAAAAGGGAAAAAGATGGTAAAATATGCTCATCTTCTTCATTAGGCCGAATTTTCAAGGGTTCACCATAGCTAGGGTTTGTTTCAAGCTTCCAAGCTCCATAGTAAGTGATTCCAAGCCCCGTTTTTAATGTTTTTTACATTTTTGAAGCCCTGGTAGCTCAGTTTAGCTTATTCTATCAATAATTCATGCTAGGGTTCATATTTGGAAAAATACCCATAGGTGAAATGTGTTTATTTTGATGTTTTATGGTAGAATAAGAAGTCTGAAATTATGTTAAATAACTTTTACTAAGTGATTTTAAGTAAAAACGAGTAAAACAGCTTAATCGGTAAAAATACCTAATGTTCATAAGTACATGTTAGAGTGAGAATTTGATGTTGTCATAGAAGGAAAAAATGATCAGCATGTCATAAAACATAAGAATAAGGGATAAATTTTAATTTATGAGCTTTGGGGCAAATGTGTAAACATGTTAAAGTTTAGGGGCAAAATCATAATTTTGCGAAAGAGTTAAGGACTGTTTTGGTAAATGTGAGTATTAAATAAGCTAAATTTGCTATTATAGATCAAGAAGAATGAAATCCGGAGTTAGATCGGGGAAAGAAAAAGATAGTGGACTAAATCGATATAGTTTATCGTATTTTGTTTCGAGGTAAGTTTGCGGTAAATAAATGCAATATTCTATTATTTTACATTTAATACTATTAAATTCCTGCATTTACATATTTATTTTATAAATTTATCATTCAAAGACTCAAGTATGAATTGATGGAAAAGCTATCTCAGAAAGTTCCGGTTGAACCTTAGGAATGTGTAGGATACAAATGTCATGACATTAGGGTTTAAGGAAATCATGTAAGACCATGTCAAGACATGGCACTGATAAGTTTCTATAAGGCAAAGGTCCCATGTAAGAACATGCCAAGGCATGGCATTGGTGAGTTAATAAGGCAAGGATACCACGTAAGACCTTGTCAAGACATGTCAATGGTTAAGTTGCATAAGGAAAGGTACCCGCGTATCCTTAGTATTCCAAGTGGTTCAACGGGAAAATTCAAAGAGTATACCAAAGGAAAGGTAAGATGACTACATGTTAAAAGGTACAGGTAAGAATTAAATTTTAAGTACATTGAGTTAAAAGTTTAAGTGATCTTGATAAGAAAAGAATAAAATAATTTATTATGAATGTTGTTATTTATTTACATGCAAACTTACTAAGCTTAATGATTACTCCCATTCTTTTCTCTCTTTTTATATTATTACAAGCCAACTTGGGGATCGAAAGGATGTCAGAGATCGTTGCACACTATCAAAGGATTATATTGGTATTTTGTGACTCGAATGTTTTAAGTGATGGCATGTATAGGGACTTAGCCATTTTGTGTGTATGACCTTATGATATGGCTTAAGATTGGCTTGTAAATGCTTGGTAATAATTAGCTATTAAAATGGCTAATTAAGAGCATGTTTTGGATGTTTTGTAATGCCTAGTTGATAGTTATTATAGAGAAATCATGTAATTATATGCAGGGGAACAATTTGGACAGCAACTATGACGTGATTTTGAAAATTCACTAAAAATCGTATAAATCGAATTATGGTGTGAATGAGATATATAATTAAAGCTTATTGCGTCTATTTTTATATTAAAGAAACGGTGTAGGCAAAAGAGTTATATATTATGAGATAATTGATCTTTTGTGTAGAAGGGTTAGAACTATCAAACTGTGTAACAGGGGAGACTTTAACTAATAAACTGTACTAATTGGCCACACCAAAAATTCTGGAAAAATTATAGTAAGAATATATATGAGTCTAGTTTCAGGAAATATTAACGGATCTAAATTTAAAGTTTCATAACTCGAGTTATAGTCAATTTAGTGAACATGACGCAGATGGACAGTTTCAATTTTTATGCCCTGGTTTAGTAAGTTAAGTCTAGTAATGCCTCGTGCTCGACTCCATCAACGGTCTCGGGTACGGGGTGTTACATGTTACACTCGTGTCACAGTCCGTGTGGACATTCAAAATGGGAGCACATGGCCGTGTCCCAGCCCGTGTCCTTCCCCGTGTCCAAACAAGTGAGGTTGCTGACTTGGGTCACACGGCCAATCACACACTCCCGTGAGTCTAGCCCGTGTGCCCTTCGAAGTGGCCACACACGCCCGTGTGCCTGGCCATGCCAAACCTGTAGGGTATACTGACTTGTGCAACACAACCAAGTCACACGCCCGTGTACTAGGCCATGTGCCAGTTAGGGGGTATACTGACTTGTGCCACACGGCCGATCACACGCCCATGTGTGAAACCGTGTGGGAGCATACTTGCTTCATTTCAATTTCAACACCAGGGGACACACGGCCGTGTAACATAACCCTGTGTCACACAAGGCTGAGACACACGCCTGTGTCTCTTCCCGTGTGGACAAAAAATAGGACATTTACTATGCCAATTTTTCATCCAAATTTACATGTACCTATATAACTCAAATGGCACCATTTCAAGACACACTGAACAGCCAAATATCATCAACCAATATTCAATTCATACCATTTCATTACTAATCATACAAGTCACAAATATGTCACAATTTTCCACTAACTATGTACCTAATTCACATATACAATTCAATTTACTAAACCATTCCACACATACATTATCATGTACCAATTCACAAGCATAAAACTTCTCAAATATCAATCCTTTACCATTCAAATTACCTAATATCATTAAGCATCATAAACCCAACTTTAAACGCACAATATAACTCATATACCACAATCAAAACAATACCATTAGCACATCTATATACATTAACAAATCCACCATCATAAGCCAATTCAATTGGCCTAAATTCATATTCATCAAACATACCAAAATGACACAAGCCTATACATGCCATATACCATATATACATACTTCAAAAGTACCAAAATAGATGTTCGATAGTGCGATGAAGTCTCTGACGATCCCCGGTTCTGAGCTAGCTTCGATATACTATAAAACATAAAAGAAAATAAACAAAGTAAGCTATAAAGCTTAGTAAGTTCGTATGTAAATATGAAATAACTTCATCATTAATTAACATTTCTATATGGATGAAATAAATTGCATTAAAGACATCAATCACTAAATTAACAATAAGTTCTCAACTTCCATTAGCTCGTTATTCGAATAGTTTTCCAAACATACCTGTACTGATACATATCTACTCTCACCAATTCACTTATCGAATCTCTCCGAGTTATAAATGTTTACGATACAAATACTTCGATTTTTCGATGCCATAGTCCAACTATGGTCTTACACATACATTGCCAAAGCCCTGTCATGGCCTTACATTCACATGCCATAACCCGGTTATGGTCTTATTATCCAATTTGCCATAGCGCAGCTATGGTCTTATTTAGCAACTCGTCCACTTAAACCGTACATTTAAATTAAGTTATACACATTTACCCATAGGATAAATACAATCTTAATACCATCCATCCATTGAATAAATACACATTTAAGTTCAAATATACGAACTTATCTCGAGTATGGAAATGACGAAACGAACTGACTATTCAATTAATTTTCTTTTTCCCTGATCTAAGTCTGAATTCCTCTTTTCTTGATATATAAGTAATCAAAATTAGCCTATTTAATTATCAATCCATTCAATTTAGGCCAAAAATCACCTTATGGAAAAATTACACTTTTGCCCATACTATTTTGACATTTTTACAATTTAGTCCTTAGCTCATAAAAAATGCAAATTCATGCAATTAGACCCTTAACTATGCTAGAAGAATTTCTCTTATACACATAACAGCCCATACTTTTCATTATTTCACAAATTTGCCACATAAATTTCACAATTTAGCCCCTATTTCACATTTTTATAAAAAATCTCTTAACAAAAGTTGTTTAATTAACAACAAGGTCTCATATTCTCCCATTAAACTTAAAAACACGTGCTTATTCATCAATGGCAAAACTTTAAATCTTTAACAATTTCACAAAATAGTCTCTGGGCTAAATAGACTTAGTTGCAACGATCTCAAAAATATAGAAATAATTAAAAACGGGACAAAACTGGACTTACATGCTCACAAATTTGTTTGGCCGAATATCCAAGCTCCCATGGCTGTTTTTCTTTAGGAACTTTTGGCTAGAAAAGATGTATGGAGAAGAAATTGTTTTGTTTTATTTTATTTAACCTTTATTAACCAATTTACAATATTAACCTTTAATAACTTTAATAACTACTCCAAATGCCATGCTACTAACTTTCACTATCTTATTAATGGACTAATTACCACTTAAGGGTCTTTACTTTAATAATCCATAGCTATTAGACACCTTTTTCTAATATAATGCAAGTTTCACACTTTACGTGGTTTAGTCCTTATTATCGAATTGAGCGCTCAAACGATAAAATTTCTTAACTAAAATTTTACACAATCATATTATCATGATATCGACCTCAAAATAATAATAAAATTTCCTAAATTTTAATTAGAAATAAAAGATCAACAATTCAATAAATTGAAAATTAATTAATTAAAACCAATTAAAATTTTTGGAAAAAATTGTGTACCACCTTTGTAATTCACTATGTAAAAACTCAAGAAAACAAGGAGAGGTTGAAGTAACTTGTTAGGGTTGGTTGAAGGGAATTTTGATGCTACCTTAGGTGTTTTTGGAAAGTGTTCGATTGGCTGCTTGAAGGTTGTGGCAGTGGCGTGTTGCAAAGGGAATAGGTGGGTGCAACTGGTGTCTGCGAGCAAGGGTGTGCGAGGGATAGGGAGTAAGGAGCAGGGTGGGAGGTTGGTGTTGTGTGAGCAATGGCACGTACAGGCTAGCTAAGTACGCTACACATGTAAGGCTACTGGTACTAGCAATCGGGGCTCACTACTGTTGGTGGATGCTGGGGTGCACGACTGCTATTGGTTGAAAGGTGGTCAATGACTTTATAGGGTTGGGAGGTATGGTGTATCTCGGTGGAAAAAGATAAGAAAGGTAGTGCTGTAAGTGATGTTAATAGGGAAGAAAGATGGTGGTATTTAAAGTGAAAGAAAGAAGGAGTTTAACTCAAATTATAAAGAAAACTAATAATAAAATAGTACTACTCCTAAAGCTATATAAATAATAAAAAACATATGAATATATTATTTGTTATTATCTTATTTATTTAAAAATAAAAACTCTTAGGTAAAATAATGATAAAATAATGAACAATTCTAATCCCATACAAGGTTAATAAGAATTAATATATATTATATAAAATATAATTATTATTAGTTGTTATTATCCTAGTTATTAAAAATAAAAATTAAGAACCTTTATTTTAGCTGTTTCAAAGTATTTACAAAAAAAAAAAGAAGCTAATTTCAATGTTTACAAAAAAGACAACTAATTATTGCAAATAATTCAATTAAATACATGGACTTAAAGATAATTTGAAAATTGAGTAGAAAACTAAAACTTGGATCAAAATCGACTGGATCAAAATCGACCCTTTTATTCAACAAATTAAAAATTCATTTTGTCACTTAGGAAACATTTTCTTGAAAAACTATGTTAAAATCAATTTCCAAGAAAGATTGAAAGGGTCATAAGTGATCTCTCTTAAGTTCCAATCTCCTAGATAGGATTTATTTTAACATACTAATCTAAAAAATATAGCTTAAGTCATTTATGTAAAAAACAAATTGGAAAAAAATTTAGGAATCTGATAAAATGAGCGAGGTTTTATCCTACTCAATTTTACCCCTCCAGTAATGTTTCAAGTATTGAGCGTTAACTCTGAAATTAACTCTCTTACTGTGAAGTTCAACAACCCCATATTGGAAAACTTGATGAATAGTGAATGGACTGGACCAACATGATTTTAACTTACCTGGAAAGAACCTTAATCTAGAATTGAACAACAATACTTGCTGACATGCTTAAAATTCTCGGACTTAGATGTGCCTGTCATGCCATCTTTTCAATCTTTCCTTGAATAATTTGGCATTTTCATATGAGAACATTCAAAATTCTTCTAACTCATTAAGTTGAAGCATCTGTTTCTCTTTAGTAAGTTTGAGATCCAAATTGAGTTGTTAAAGAGCTGAGTAAGTTTTATGTTCTAACTCCAAGGGCAAATGACAGGCTTTCCAAAAAACCAACTGATAGGGAGACATCCTTAAAGGTGTTTTGTATGTTGTCCTCTAGGCCCATAAAGCATAATCCAATCTTTTGGACCAGTCTCGTCGGTTTGGAAAAACTACTTTCTCGAGTATACCTTTTATCTCCTTATTTTCCAGTTGAGCTTGCCCATTTGTCTGTGGATGGTAAGTTGTGGCAACCTTGTGCTTCACTCCATGACTATCGAGCAACCATTTCAACTATTTGTTCACAAAATGAGACCCCTCACCACTAATGATAGCCCTAGAGTTCCAAACCTTGTGAACACATGTTTTCGAAAAAAACTTCATTACTACCTTGCATCATTTGTATGATATGCCTCGGTCTCAACCCACTTAGATACGTAGTCTACTACTACCAGTATATGCTTGTGACTAAAAGAAGGAGGGAAAGGACCAAGAAAGTTAATACCCCAAACATTGAATAATTCTACCTCAATAGTGTTTGTTCAGGGTATCTAATTTCTATTGGTGATGTTTCAAACCCTCTGGCATCGATCACAACTCTTTACAAAGGCATACACATATTTGAATAGAGTTAGCCAAAAGAATCCAACTTGAAATACATTGGCCGCAATACGTGGACATCCGAAGTGTCCCCCACTTGGAGTTGTGTGGCAATGATATAAAATCTTATGTACCTCATTTTCTGCCACGTATCTCTTAATAATTTGATCGCACACTTTTTGAACAGGCATGACTATTCCCATAAATAGTACTTAACATCGTGAAGAAACCTTTCCCTTTGTTGATACGTCTTATCAAGCGGCATCAAACCACAAGCTAAATAGTTAGCAAAACCAGCAAACCAATGGGTGTTATGGACGTGATTTACCTTAAGTATGTGCTTGTCTAGAAATGTCTCCTGGATGGGTACAAGAGGATAAGTTCCCTTTTGTGGTTCCAATCTGGATAAGTGATCTGCTACTTGGTTTTGTACACTTTTTCGATCTTGAATTTCTAGATCGAACTCTTAAAGTAGGAGTACCCATCAGATCAATCTCGGTGTGGTATCTTTCTTGGCAAGTAAATATTTAATTGTTGAATGATTCGTATAGACAATCCCTTTGTACTTATAAGATAAGATCGAAACTTGTCAACAGTAATATAATAACAAGTAACTCTTTCTCTGTTACCATATAATTTAGTTGAGCTCCCGTCAGAGTTTGACTTGCATAGTAGATAGGATGAAAATCTTTGTTCCTTCGCTGGCCCATTACAGCTCCTGTCGCGAAGTCACTTGCATCACATATTAATTCAAATGACAATTCCCAATCTAGTGTGACGATAATTGGTGCCAAAACTAGCAGATTCTTCAAATCATTAAAATCTCTCAAACATTCTTCATCAAAGTTGAATGTTTTACCCTTCTCCATTATTATGCATAAGGGTTTCACAATTTTGAGAAGTCTTTGATAAATCTCCAATAGAATTTATTATGTCTCAGAAATCTCCTATCACCCTTTATAGATGTTAGAGGTGGGAGTTTCTCAATGCATCTACCTTGATCTATTGTCTTGTTATTCGATGTCCCAAAATAATACCTACTCGTAACATAAAATGGCACTTTTCCCAATTGAGTACAAGGTTTGTTTCTTCGCACCGCCTTAGTACCTTGGCTAGATTGGTTAAGCAATCATTGTAAGTGTCTCCAAAAACTGAAAATCGTCCATAAAAACTTTCAAAAACTTTTGCACCATGTCAGTAAAATCACCATCATACATCTTTGGAATGTAGCATGTGCATTACATAAACCAAATGGCATACGTCTAAAGGCACATGTACCGTACAAGCATCTGAATGTTGCTTTGTGTTGGTCGTCCAATTCTATCGTGATTTGGTTGTCCCCTAATTATCCATCGTGAAAATATTAATAGTCTTGCCCCGCGAGTCTATCCAACATTTGATCCAAGAATGGCAAAGGAAAGTGATCTTTCCAAGTCGCCTTGTTCAATTTTTGGTAATCTATGCAAATTCTCGATCCTGTAACTGTTCTAGTCAGTATTAACTCGTTATTTTTTTTATCCACGATCATAATGCCTCCTTTCTTTGGCACTTACTAGACCGGACTTACCCATGAACTATCTAAGATGGGTAAATTATATCTGCATCTAACCACTTAATGATTTCTTTCTTTACCACGTCCTTCATAATAAGGTTCAGTCTCTATTGTCCATCAATTGTCCTTTTCTCACCATCTTCTAGGATGATCTTGTGCATGCACACGGATGGACTAATATCACAAATATTGGCTATGGTCCATTTGATAGCCTTCTTGAATTGTTTCAGCACTAAAATAAGTTTCTCTTCCTGCTCTTTAGGTAACTGTACTAAAATAATCACATGCAAAATAGAAGCGTTACCTAGATAAACATATTTTGAGTATGAGGTAAGTACCTTTAGTTTTAATTTAGGTGGCTCCTCGATTGACGCTTTTGGTTGGACATAATCTCTGCTCTTTAATTCCAAAGATTAAAAGTGGGATTGTGAATTAAATCCCATTTGGATAGCTTTTAACAAGACTAAATATTCCTCTCCCTCCTCATCACTTGGAGGGTTTGACATCAAGATCTTTTCCAATGGGTCCTCAATAGAATTGAGTTCCCACTCTACAAATAAATCTTCTAACTCAGATACTGCATAACACTCATCAATTGCATTAGGGAATCGTATGGATTTAAAAACATTGAATGTTACCTGATTGTCCTAAAGGTGCATGGTAAGCTCTCCCTTCTGCACATTAATAAGGGCCCTTCTAGTTTTTAGGAAAGGCTTTCCTCGGATGATTGGCACCTTTTTATTTGCTTTAAAGTCTAAGATAACAAAGTCAACAAGAAAAATAAATTTATTTACACGTACCAATACTTCCTCAATTTTTAATTCTGAATGTGTTAATGATTGATCTACTAACTGAAGCATAACCATAGTTGGGCTAACCTCACCCATCCCCAACTTTCTAAATATGGACATGGGCATCAAGTTGATGCTCGCACCCAAATCCCAGAGTGTTTTACCATAATAAGATGCTTCAATGTGGCAACGTATGGTAAAACATCCAGGGTCCTTCATCTTTGGGGGTAGTTTATCTTGTATGCGTTGCAGTTTTTCGTCAGAGCTATTGTTTCAAATTCTCCAAGTCTTCATTTCATGGAAAAGATATCTTTCATGAATTTGACATAGTTTGACATCTGCTTAAGAGCTTCTACCAACAGGATGTTAATAAGAAGTTGCTTGAGTAAGTCTAGGAATTTTTTGAACAGCACTTCTTGTTTCTGCTTCTGAAGTCTTTGAGGGTATGGTGGTGGAGGATTCTTAACTTTAACTGGGCACTTTGTCTACTGTGGAGCTTTTGCATCTAATAAAGGTGTTAGTTTATTAGAATTGACTGGGTCAGAAGTTACCTTATCAGATTTTGCAAATTCTGGTTCTAGTGAAACTAGAGTTTCAACACTTGGTTAAACTTCCACTGCATCTTGAACATCAGCTAGCTCTTCTTCGACTTCGACAATGTTGGGTTCTATCATCTTTTCACTCCTTAGTGCCAATGCTTTGTAATGTTTTTTCCTCGAGTTCCTTGGATTCTTCGTATCACTAGGCAAAACACCATATGATCAGTTACTAAGTTGAATTATAAGCTAGCCCATTTAGTTTTCCAGGTTCTTCAATATGGCTGCTTGACTTTGGATCAAGGCATCATTTTTCGCTATGTTTGCATTCAACATGTTTTCTAAGCCATTGGAAGGTTCAACTTGAGCTGATTTCTGAATTTGCTGGGTAAATCCAGAGTGCTGGGTTGGTTTGGGTTGTTATTAAGTGTTACAAGTTCCAATCCCTTAGTAACTCCAAGAGAAATTTGGGTGGTTTCGCCAAGATGGGTTATAAAAATTAGACTGCGGTCACTGCCTACCTTGATTTTGGTTCTGCTTACCCATGTAGTACACGGATTCTAGATTTGATGTGAAACACCCCAAACCCGGCCCACGAGCCTTGACTGGATCTGGTATGTTCCTCGAGTAAAACGGTTTCAAAAAATTCTTTTGTTACTTTGGAAAAACTGTGTTGTTTGGAGAGAAATTTTAATTTGTGTTGGGTTGGGCTCGAGTTGAAAACAGGTTTATCTTATATTGAAAACCATTTTTTTAGGGTGTCCAAAACAATTAGAGGTTATTTTCCTTAAAAAAACTAATTTACTAAATTCTTAAATGGATAGCAAATCGTACATAATAATTCAAATAAATAAAATAACATGCATAAAACAGTTCAAACTATGGCCTTATTACATCAAAATTTAATAACCGAAATAAATCCAAGGTACTTAGAAATAAAAAGGTACGAAATTTAATAAACTTCAAGTTGAGCATGGCCACCACTAAGCTCCTGCCGACCCGGTCCATCATTGATTATCACCTGAAAAAAAATGTTCCCACAACGGGGTGAGTCAACAGACTCAATGTGTAACCACAACACTAAGTCCTAACAAATTCAGGCATATCGAATCATACATATTCATATAACATTTAAATAATATGATGCAAACCCGAACCCAAACCTAGGTACCAGCCGCTACACATCACCCGTACCAACCTGCACACCGTGGGGACTATTAAGTCAACCCTCCATCCGCTACACACCATCGAAGGTAGTCGCTGCAGTCGACGTGCTCATCGCCCTTATAAATATTGTGGCATAGCCACCAGATAATATTTTGTGTCATGAGATACCACATTCAGATAATATGACCGAGGTCACCACATTCAGATATCGTGACATAAGTCACCATATTCACTTCCCCATTCATAATATCCCATATGCCCCATATATCATTCATATCATGCAATCTCATGACATAGGCCTTATTTCACATTCTTATCATTATTTACACATGTACCATATTCCACTATTCATAGCACTTATTAACTTAAGGTTAAAGTAACGTACCTGGGTACTTGTACCATTGCATGGTACCTTGGCCATATTCTTATACTTTCATATTAACACATATAATAAATTAGAGCCATAAATCTATTAAGATTCAGTGCGGGGTACACACCTGATTTACTTAGCAAGTTTATTGAAGTCCCGAAAACCCGATCTAACGGCCTAAATCCTTAGTCCCTTGCTGCCGATTTGATTATTAATCAAATCCCGAAACTTGTAATCTTTCCTCCTTACAATCGGCTAACATTCAGTCACTTGACTAGGTTAGTTTTCGGCTCTTGAATAAAATAAGGAATAGATCTAGGTTGCTAAATAGGCCTTGGCCGATTGGGTAGGTACTCTTACCTTTGCAAATCTAGAATCCCGAAAACAACCCATTGATTATGGAGTTGTCGAAACCTACAGGGTACATGTTAAATCCACTTCTAACATTTAAATGCTAATAAATGGCCCTTGGCCGAATACATGACTTACATTAGATCTTTATCAATCCCGAAATATCCTTCCTAGAAGTCGACAACTGCAGAATCCCGAAACACTCCTTCATAGTTTTGGCCAAAGACATTAAGGGGATTAGTACCTTGAATTTCGACAGTTAGGGGAAGAAAAGAATGGAAACCGAATGACTATCCTTAGTACAAAAGTCGACAGTACCTTTGCTTGAAGCTCCAAAGATATTCGGCTATGGCCTAGATGTGGATCAACAATTTCGGCTTTTGAACAAGTAAAGGAACCGGCTTTAACAAGAGTGAAGAGGAAGGATTTGAAGCTTTTAGGGGTTACGGCAATGGTGAACCAAGGAGTAGGGGGTTTCGACTAGAGCAAATAAGAGAAAAGAAAACTTTGAGAGAGAGTAGAGTGGAAATTCAGCTATGAGAAGGAAAAGAAAAAACAAAGTAAAAAGATGGACACTCTTGCTAGGGATTTTGGCTAACACTCAAACTTTAGGCTTTCCTTGCTTTTCTCCTCTTTTAACTCTTCTTCCTTTATTCAAAATAACTCTACAATTATCCCCTTAGCTTTAGCCGAATTTTAAAAGAATCCAAACCCATCTAAAACTCCTTCCTCAGTCCCCCTGTGCCGTCCACCTCTACCCCCTATTTGCCAAAAATTAAAGTCCCAAAATATTGCTTCCCTTGTGACTCGAACCTTGGCCTATCTGCACCTGTTGTGGCGTCATTTCCAGAGGCCCTAAGTGGTGCCTCCAAGCCACTTTTCCAAGCCCAATTGTGTGTCATATTCTCCCTACTAATTCTCTTCAGGCCACCTTGCTTTAGTTCCCTCTTTTTAAGCTCAAAACTAAATATTTTCTAAGACATTTCCTTACATTTCCAAGATTCTAAAAATGCACACCACACATTTATGACACATACGACATGCTATTTCATATAATTAAGCAAAAATGCACAAGCCCAATTTCAGGATATTACATGATGGGCATTCTTCAAACAAGTGCCTTTCCCCACAATAAACACATGCTACATTTTTGAATTGATTCGGTGATTGAGCTGCAAAATTATTAAACCCATTAGTAGTAAAGTTTTTAAGCATTGAGAATATCGAAGATACTTGAGATCCAAGTGAAGTGAGAGCGTCCAATTTATGTATTCTTGCAACTCATCTTCCTGACGCTGCTCGATTGGTTGGCCATTGGTAATTGTTGTGAGAAATTCTCTCAATGATTTCATAAGCCTCATTATAAAACTTAGAAAAGAGAGAACCATTAGCAAAAGTGTCTATTATCATTCTCATGTGAGCATTGAGACCATTATAGAACGTCTCCAATTGAAGTCAATGCAAGATTCCATGATGAGGGCATCTTTATAATAGTTCTTTAAATCTTTCCAACGACTCATACAAGGATTCATCATCCATCTATTGGAAGGTAGTGATCTCATTTCGCAACTTAGAATTCTTTCTAGGTGGAAAGTACTTCATAAAGAAGCGTTTTGCTAACTCTTGCCATGTGGTGATGGAATCTAGTGGTAAAGAGTTCAACCAAGCTCGAGCAATAAGTAAAAACTAAACTTGAAACAACAAAAAGATGCAAGTGTACATAATCACAATAAGTAATAAAGTGACAAATAATGTCGACTTATCATGCCCACAAGGACTGTGAAATAAAATATTTATGAAATGCAAAATTAAACAATTTGGTGTTTGAAAATATATTGGTTTAAAGAGGTTTTGTAAAAACTAAAAATAACTAAGTAATTTAACTAAGAAAAAAAATAAAAAGTAAAGATATCCCAATGTACGATTTCTAAAAGATGGATTTAATCAATATGAAAAAAATGTGTTAGATCAATTTTATTTTTTAATTTAGAAAAATTAAAGTTGTGTTCATGTTGTTATGAATAATTTCCCGGCAACTCGGTAAATTGTTAACTAATGCACATACTTACCTATTGGAACCTATTAATATGTTGACCATATCTCTATGTCAATTCAATCGGTTAATTGAATTTTAATAAGCAAGTAAAGATTAAGTGAAGTAACAATATACCTCTATATTGAAACAATTTAATCACAATAATCCTGCAAGTTATGCAAGGCTAATGTATTGTTTAATACCGTCGCTAATTTAACCCTCAGCTACCTTAAAAGATTGAACATGCACCAAGTAAATATTGTGTCCATTAATTAAAATTTCAATCCATTTAAATGATTAATTCAATTGTTACCTTATAATTAGAATGCAAGCATAACATAAGTATGTTATTATTTAACTGAACAATTTACAGAAACCTAATAACAACACAAACACATTTTTAATAATCTAAGTGAACAGAATGAAATTAATCTAACACAAAAGGAATTTATGTCATTTTAATTAATTGAAGAACAACACAAATATTAATTTTAATGATCAAAACAAAACTTAAAACAAAGTTTAACAGAAGGGAACTAGAAGAACAAATCTAGGTGGTTTTCCAAAGCTAGACTAGTACGCGTGTCTGCTCGTTCTACTGATCCAAGGCCTTCATGAATACCCAATTGTTGCTACTCCAAGAGGCATGCAAGCTCTTTTTCAAGAGGGGAAATTAGCAAGGGAAGAAGGGAATTGAAAAGAAACTAGAAAGGAGAAAGAGAGGAAATGTAAGGGAGAAAGATGTGATAAGTGAGGGATGAGAAATGATGGAGTGAAGGGGACTTATTATATGTAGAGATGGCTGCTAAAAATAGCAGCCATTTCCTCTTCCCTTGGCCAGCCATGCATGGCATGAGGGATGGTTTGACTTGAATTTGCTATTTTTAGCTTGTGGCTAAAAACAACAAGCTTGGAAAGAGAAGGGTTTGAACGAAATTAAGGCCAAGTTCAAGGGTTGATTTGCAATTATAAAAATTAGCTAAAATAGCTGATTGGGTTAGCTACATGGGACAATTTGGACTACCAATTTCTTGGTGGATTAGTCCTCTTCACTTAGCACAATTGGACCCCATTTTTCTCTTCATCAGGCTTGTAATTAATTTTAACCCTGTAACACCCCAAACCCAACCTAGAAGTTAGGCCCCGAATCTGGAGTGTCACATTGAAGAGTTTTTCAAAAACCATGCTTTCATTAGAAACCCTTCTTACAACTTAAAACTTTCTGCTATTCAAAAACTCAGACTTCGTTTGCTTATTTTCAAAATGTGGTTTATTAGAAATCATTCTTGGAAAACATTATTATCTTTAAAACCTTGTTTGCTTAATTTAAAACAGTTGCGAAACGTGATATTTTGAAAATCAGTAGTTATTTCCGATAAATTGTGTTCTACTTCTAGCAATTATAAAACAATCAATAAAATCCCAAAACTTAAAGTTCAGAAATCTTAAGGCCTTATTACAAAATTTATAACCCAACAAACTAAACTAAAATAAAAATAGGACGAGTACTTTAAAGCCGATCAGACGTGTCGTCACCTCCGAGTCCCTCGCAGCTCTGATCCGTCTAAGGCTGAGGATTACATGCACAGTTAAAAATAGGGTGAGTTTATGAAAACTCAGTGTGTAATCCCCTTACCAGAGTAACGATCGAGATCTGACGAAAACCTAAACATGCAGGCGAAGCCTTTTCAATATCACAATGACAATGACAGATCGAGCATACGTGGGTCAAAGCCCACTATGAAATTATTTGGGTCATAACCCATAACAGTATCAATTGGGCCTAGCCCAAACCAATAACAGAAGAAGTGACCTAAGCCCAGTACAATGACAGATCTCATAAACAGATATGCAACACTATGAGGATGCATCCTAACCCAATCCAACCATCACACCACCCGTACCAGCCCTACACACCAAGAACGCAGCTGAGCTACCAATATCAACACAGCAAAGCTGCTAGTAACAATATACGTGAGCCACTAAAATCAGTATATCGTGGCAGAGCCATTAGATCAGTGTAACATGGCATAGCCACTAGTACAGTACTTCCTCCAAATACATATCCCAACCCCATGCAATATGTCGTGTATGTCATGATCAATCATTACACATGTATGCAAAATGGCCATGCTCAGTAACGGTCATCTAAACATATATTAACAGTATATCAGTCAGGCGCCCACAGTCAAGTCAGTTAAAACATAGTCATATAGTCCCAGTCAAATCAGTCAAATTCACAGTCTAAATCAGTCATTTATCTACAAGAGCAAAATAATCATTTTACCCTATAAGGGTATCTCGGTAATCCTACCCTTCACGGGTATTTCGATAATTTTGCAAACTAGGGGTATTTCAGTAATTTTACAACCTAGGGGTATTTTGGTAATTCTACCCTTTAGGGGTATTTCGGTAATTTTGCAAACCAGGGGTATTTCGATAATTTTACAATTCGAGGGAATTTCGGTAATTCTACCCTTCAAGAGTATTTCGGTAATTTCACAAACCAGGGGTATTTCAGTAATTTCACAACCCAGGGGTATTTCGATAATTTTGTAAAATGGGGGTATTTCGATAATTTCACAAACTAAGGGTATTTCGGTAATTTCATAAACCAAGGGTTTTTCAGTGATTCCATAAATCAAGGGTGTTTCAGTAATTTTATAAATCAGGGGTATTTTGGTAATTTTACGAGTCGAGGGTATTTCAGTAATTTTGTAAACCAAGATATTCTAAACAGATATAACGATGCGAATGGGCCTAAGGCCCATTCTCGACCCAAATAGGCCCACAAGCTCGTGCCCATTTAGCCCAAATCTAGCCACAGATATGAGATTCACATAGACCTGTTCAATATGTACTACACAATCATACAATTTATTCATATAGGCCCACGGGCCTATGGGGCCCACTTGGCCCAAGGCAGCCTAGACTCATGAGAACACTCATGAGGGCCTCAACTATCACGTCGAAGCTCCCACACATGCACTCGCACGCTTGTGTGGCTACAAACATCGTGTGACCGGCATTTCGACATTTGCCGCTCTACAGCTAGAGTAGGGCGAAATACACACCTGATAGGAATCTGGAGTTGATCCGTGCTCCGAAAACTCCTATGCCCAAATGCCAACGCAGGTATGCTTACTCTGTTCATAGATTGCTCTATTTAAAGCCAGCTTCTCACCTTTCCTCTTGCTAGCTTCCCGATGTGGGCCTTCAGCAGAGTTTAATTTCAACACAAGCTCTGGCCGTCCCAACTTAGCAAAATAAATATCCCTTTTTGCTTGCAATGGGATTCAAACTCAGGCTCCCCTTTAACATAATCCAGGTCGCTCGCCACTTTACCAACTAGCTCCTTTTTGTCTTAAAAAGAAAACAAAAAGAATTGCAAGCGCCAAGACTTGAACCTTGGACCCCTTGCTTCCTCTATGGCGTCAGTTCCTTGTCTCCCATGTGGCGCCATTTGCCACTAGACCACAACTCCTTTTGTGTCATTTTTCTCCACATTTTATTCTTAAAGCCTACTTACTTACTCCTAGGGTTTTATTCACCTAAAATCTAAATTTTTCCTAAAGCCCAGATTTGATCTTGGGACTTCATGGAAGCCCCCTAACCTTCCAAAATCACTCACCTAATAGGTCCACCTTGCATTAGTGTCGTTCTATTGTTCTCCAAAACTTTTAAATACTCCCAAGCCCAAGGCCCAACAGACCCAATTCTACTAGGCCCAAATTCGGGGTGTTACAAACCCAATTTTTGTTGGATTAAAATTAATTATAAAATATTTTCAAAAATTACTATTGAACCGTCCATTGCTGGAAAAATAAGTAGCTTCATTCTTGGGTCCTTGATAAAAGAATTACCTCAACGATCAAGCTTCTTAAGGTGACTATCGAGACAATTTTCACCATTTATGCAAAACTGTATAAAATAAATCAAATTTGTGTAAATTTATTATAAAAATAATTAAAATTCAATATGTTCATAATTGAGTGCAATTTTGTAACATCCCAAGTAAGGGGGTTCTGTATTTCATGTTTCTGTGTGCTTGGCTTGTTTCACTTGCTATTTGGATGTGTTTCGAGGTCTTAGGAAGGCCCGGAGTCTTGGTTAATTTTTTGTGTTAAGGGGCTTTAGAGGAAAGCTTGTGGGAGTAGGCCTTATGTGTAATTGTGTGTAATCAGAAACACAAGATGGAGTGTGGTAAAGTGGCAAGGTGACGCCTAGGAAGCAAGGGGGATGACGCCTCAAGGGGAGCTTAGAAGAGGTGGGAGCAGGTTAGAGTATCATAGTTTGCCTTTTTGAAGTTTATTTTGGCGTTGGGATGGAAAGGTGGTGGATTCAGCTCGGACTTTGAGGAGTGGGAGTTGATTGGGTCAAATGTTTTGAAAGAGTGAACAAGAGAAGATGTAGGAGGTTTGAATGGGTTAAGGTGGTTAGGTGATTTCAAATGTGGGGTGGAGAGTAAAGGGTGGAGAAAATTGTGGGAGTTGGAGGGATGAAGAGTGGTGGCCGAATTGAGGAAAGGTGGGGACGGTTGTGTGTGTGCGGTTTATGCTTTGCTGCTAGGGGCCGAATCTTCTTTTTTGTTGATAGGCAAATTGTGCTTGATTAGCATTTTTGGTCAATTAGGGTGAGGTGCAGAAATTCTTCCAAATAGTTGCTTTTGTTGCATTTCTCCATCTAGTTCGTTCTCTTTCACTTGTGGGCATTACCTAATCTCCTATCTAATTCTTCTTCTTTTCACATTGTTTCTTTTGTGCCAATTAGGTCTACTTTCTTTCCACACCATTTGTTTTCCTCATTTCTTTCTTCTCTTGACCGAATCATTTCCTACATTCACCTATTTCCTTTGACACCCTAATACCTTAGCCAAATCTTTCTCCTCCTGTTTCTTCTTTTCTTTTTATCACTCTCTTATTTTACTCTTGAGCCAAAACTCTCTTGTGATAAACAAACCCGTATCATTTATCCCTTGTGTGCCGAATCTTTGACTATTTGTTTCTCTTTTGTTCTCCTAGAGATATCACCCTTGAGCCGAACCTTCTTGGCTTTAGTGACTTGTGCTGAATCTTTGGGGCATCACTCAACTTCTCTTGGTTTAGGGTAAGATAGTTTCCTTCCAGTTTCTTTTCATCTTCCTACTCTCTTTTGGCAATCGATCACTCTTTCTTCCATAACTGAAGGGGAGTTCTCTATCGTATCAAAGTACTTCACCTCGTGGTAACATATTTTTATTCTTTCTCTCATCTCTCTTTGCTAGTGCTCAAATATCTAATAGAGAGGTGCTGAGAGTTCTTGGCTGCCGAGGTATCCTGTTCAAGTAGTCGTGTGGATTCGCCTTAGTAACAAAGGTAAGGGACCCTCTCTAGTTTATTCGATCAGCCGCTCTCTTCGTTGTTCGTTGCCTTAACCCAACGTTGTTGTTAAACAATCATTGTTTTATTATAGTATCTTATTGATCAAGGTTCTTTCATGGACTTGAATGCCAGTCAAGTAAAGGAGGGGCTTGGACTCGTAGTCCCTACCCCTAAGTTCAAACGGCGTGCAGTGTCAGCCGTTCAGGATTTTCCACCGGGTTGTGGGCCGACTTCGGATATGAATAGATAGATTGCGGTTGTTCCCTCTTCTGAGAGTGTCGATAGTATTGAGAGTTTAGTTCTCCTCATAAACAGGTGTGTAGTTACTACACTTTTCCTTGTTTGAATAAAATGTTTATATGAACTGTTTGAAAGCCAAAAACTCGGTAATGGCTATTGAGTTACCCACGAAGGGTAAAATCGTAACACCAGGTTAGTTGTTCTTCGATTAAGCCTAATAAATATTGTCGTTAGCATGATCGTGCATGTTCTCTAAATAATAATTGTATGATACTATATGATATGTTCATTATACTATGTTTGCATGTGCATGGGATTCGGGAAATGATAATGACATGAAGGGGAAGTGTATATCGGTGACTCTGTCACATTAATTGATGGCTCGGTGCCTTGTTGTATATCGGTGACTTGGTCACATATTTATCGGTGGCTAGACCACATTATATCGACTTTGAGCAGCATGACTGTCAGCATGTCTGCCAAAGAGGAGTGTAGAGGATGGAGGGTTGATTGTAGAAATCCCCACAGGAGTGTTGAGGATGGGTATATGGATCGGAGTTTAGAGGATGGAATACTAAGATCGGGTGGGTTATCATATTGACTATTTTGATATACTATATTGATTGGGTTTTGGCCGTTTGTGATATGGGGGCTTAGGCCCACTTCTGGTTTACGTGGACTAATTGCACACTGAGTCTTTATGACTCACTCTTGTTGCTTAAACATTTGTAGGTGATTCTTAGTTCAGGGGATTGGGCCGGAATGGACTCGAGGTGGCCATGCACGGGTTTAATTCAACTAAAACTTTGCTTCATTTATCGTTTTTTATTTTTGAGGATTTTTTATTTTTAATAAGGCCACTATTATTTTGGGTTTAATTGCGGTTTAAACAGTAAGACGTTTATATCACAAATTGATCGACAAGACGTTTTCTTTATAAAATGCAAATGGAGGTTTTCCTCAAAACTTAATGAACGATTTTATAAACAAAATTTGATAGCAAACCTCATGATTACTCTAATGTAATGTCAAGTGTTTTCAAACGTCACCTAAACACAAGAATTGGGCTAATTAAAATCTTCATAAAATAATTACTAAGTTTTCAAATGGACTATTAAACTTGAAGTATTCAAAAGGAACTTTATAACTCTCTGCGATACATGAAGTTACCTAGAAATTTTTCCCATGTGACATACCAGATCCAATCGTGGTGTTTGGGCCGGGTTTGGGGTGTTACAATTGTGGTATCAGAACCTGATTGCAAAGCTCGGCTGTGGGTTTTTGGGTTCAAAACATTTTCCAAATTTGGTTTAAAGATGGTTTAGGAAGAAAATATATATAGGTACATGTTTCCTGGAAATATGGCACCCGAGTCTCTGGCACCGAGTTTGTATGGTAAGTTTTTCTGACTAAAATGGGTGAATTGCATGAAGTAGATATGTTGTGCTATGAAATCTAGATTTAGGCAACTCTACTTTAAAAATGGAAACCTTTAGCTGTGCATGTGTTTTTGCGGAAAACCACTTATAACTCTATTCTCATAAAACTACTCGTTAATAAACAGTAGAAAGAAAAGATAATGCATAAAATTTGTAATCAGATTAAGAAAAAACGTTAGACATGAGTGCTATAGGACGAGGACGTATTGCCCGCGGCTGTGGTAGTGGCCGAGGTATAGAGGCTGAGTTTTCGGAAGCAGGGCATGAGCCTGAAGGTGAAGCGCCAGCATCACCTGTGGCTGAAGCAGGATCTCAAGATAGAATTGGTGGGGATGATGCCCTGTCTCAAGTGATGTTGAGGGTTTTGGAGCAAGTTGCTGGGGCGAGCTCTGGGATAGTATCTCGGAAGTCTATTCCTGAGAGACTTCAAGCAAAAGGAGCTGAAATGTTTAGGGGTATTTCTAGTGTGACCCCAAATGTAGCTGAGTATTGGCTGGAGGCAGTCGAGCGGATTATGGATGATCTAGAATGCACGGCGAAGGAGAAATTGAAAAGAGCGGTGTTTCTTCTTCGGGACGAGGCATATCAATGGTGGCTCACAGTAAGAGAGGGTACTCTAGCGGATCGCATCGACAGGGATTTCTTCAAAACCTCATTTCAAAGGAAATATGTTGGGGCAAGTTATGTGGATGCGTAGAGGAAAGCATTTCTGAATCTGGTACAAGAGGGTAAATCTGTGACTGAGTACGAGGTAGAATTTCTACGGTTGGGCCATTAGGCCCGAGGGATAGTTGTGACCGATTATGAGCGTTGCGTGCAGTTTGAAGATGGGCTGCGAGACGAGTTGAAAGTGTTGATAGCTCTATAGCGGGAGAGTGATTTTGCTATCCTGGTTGAAAAGGCTAAAATAGCCAAGGAGGTAAAACGGACTGAGTGGCAAAATAGGGATAAGGATAGAGGTAAAAATAAGAGGAGTTATGGATCGTCAGGGTTATTTGGGGGTTTCCAAAAGAGGCCTAGGGTTGATGGGCCGGGTCGAGTTGCAATGCCAGTTGCTGTTGGATAGTTTCGACAGTGTGCTCAGTGTGGGAAATCACATTCAGGAGAGTGTTGGGGAAGAGATAGGAGATGTTTCAAGTGTGGGCCGAAGGATCATCTAATAAGGAATTGTCCGCAAGAAATAACCAGGGCACAGACGGTAGGTCAGGGTTATCTGCAACCGGAAAGAGGTGGATAGCAGATGCCGAGAGGTCATGGTCCGATCAGAGGGAAATGGTTTTGATCGGGGTCGTGGAGCACCGGGCAGGGGTGTCAGTGATATAGATTCAAGACAGTCGGGTTTAGAATATGCAGCATGGAAGCGAGAGGATGACGACGCACTGGACATCATAACCGGTATGTTTCTTATAGCTAATAAGCCATTTCTTCCTTTGATTGATATTGGATCGACCCATTCTTATGTTGCCTGTACTATATCTGAGACTTTAAGAATAGAATTTGAGATTACTACTAGAGAGATGACTGTGGTTAGCCCTTTAGGACAATCCATAGTAGTGAACAAAATGTTTAGGGATGTGCCTTTAGAGATTCAAGGAGTAGTATTCCCAGCAGACTTGATGGAGTTACCATTCAGAGAATTTGAACTTATCTTAGGCATAGATTGGCTGGTTAAGCATTGTGCTAATTTGGATTGTGCGGATAAGCGAATCGTGTTGAGAACTCCAGAGGATAAAAAGGTGGTTGTGATAGGAGAAAGAAGGGATTATTTGTCTAACATGGTATCTGCATTAAGGGCTGTTAAGATGGTTCGAAAATGGTGCAAGGGATTCCTAGCTTTTTATCAGTGCTCTGGATGCAAAGGAAGTAACTGTAGAAGGAGTGAGAACAGTGAAAGAGTTCGTAGACGTCTTTCCTGAAGAGCTTCTGGGGTTGCCTCCGGATCGTGAGGTAGAATTTGGAATTGAATTTCTTCCTGTACAGCTCTGGTGTCTATCGCTCCATATAGGATGGCGCCAAAAGAGCTGGCAGAACTTAAGGCTCAGATCTAGGAGCTGTTGGATCGTGGGTTTATCCGACCAAGTGTATCCCCGTGGGGAGCGCCGGTGCTGTTCTTGAAGAAAAATGACGGGTCAATGCGTATGTGCATTGACTACCGCCAGTTGAATAAGTTGATAATTAAGAACAAGTACCCGCTGCCAAGGATTGACGATCTGTTCGATCAGCTTAAAGGGGCTTCAGTCTTTTCAAAGATAGATCTGAGGTTAGGTTACCATGAGCTTTAAGTTAAGGAGGCGGACATTCATAAGACGGCGTTTCGAACTCGTTATGGACACTATGAGTTCTTGGTGATGCCATTTGGATTGACGAATGCACCAGCCGCGTTTATGGACATGATAAATCGGGTGTTCCAACCCTATTTAGACCGATTGGTTGTGGTGTTCATAGACGATATTCTAGTTTACTCAAGAAAGGAGGAGGAGCATGATGCACATCTTCAAGTTGTTCTGCAAGTATTGAGAGAGAAGCAATTGTATGTCAAATTCAGTAAGTGTGAGTTTTGGCTGAAGGAAGTAACTTTCTTAGGGCATGTTGTTTCTGCGGAAGGAATTAGCATGGATCCCTGAAAAATTGAAGCTGTTTTGGATTGAAGGACGCTGGAGTCAGTAGCAGAGATTCGAAGTTTCTTGGGTTTGGCCAGGTATTACAGAAGGTTTGTTGAGGGATTCTCCTTGATTGCGGTACCCTTAACTAAGTTGTTGTGAAAAGGTGTACCTTTCGTTTGGGCTGAGAAGCAACAGGAAAGCTTTGAGAAGCTGAAAAAGATCTTGACGGAGGCTCCGATTTTGATTCAGCCTGAGGATAGGAAAGAGTTTGTTGTCTATTGTGACGCTTCACACATGGGGTTAGGATGTATGTTCAGGCAAGATAGGAAGGTAGTTGCGTATGCATCTCGACAGTTAAGACCGCATGAGATGAATTATCCCACGCATGATCTGGAGTTGGCTGTGGTAGTGTTCGCTCTGAAGATCTAGAGACACTACCTGTATAGGGAGAAGTCCATTATCTACACTGACCACAAGAGTTGGAGATATCTCCTTACTTAAAAGAAGTTAAATTTAAGGCAGCGGAGGTTGATTGAACTGTTAAAGGATTACAACTGCTCGATCGAGTATCATCTGAGAAAAGCTAATGTAGTGGCAGACGCGTTAAGTCGGAAAGTGATATCAGAATTAAGGGCAATGTTTGCTCACCTCAGCTTGTACGATGATGGAAGTTTATTAGCGAAACTTCAAGTAAAGCCGACGTGGGTAAGTCAAATTAAGGAGAAGTAGTTGTCGGATGATGTGCTAAGTGCTTGACTTTCTCAAATTCAGGATGGTGGGGTAGAGGATTATAGTTTGAACAATGAAAGGGCATTGTGTTTCCGTGAGAGGGTTTGCATGTCGAAGGATGATGAGTTGAGACAGATGACTCTTCAGGAGGCGCATAGTAGCCCTTACGCTATTCATCCTGGGAGGAGAAGTATCGGGATCTACGTGAACAGTTTTGGTGGCCTGGGTTGAAGGAGAAGTTGCCGAGTTTGTAGGTAAATGTTTGACGTGTCAGCAGGTGAAAGAAGAACATCAGTTGCCTTCGGGGTTATTACAGCCGGTGAAGATTCCACAGTGGAAGTTGGAGAGGATAACGATGGATTTTGTTAGTGGGCTTCCTCTTATACCTACTAAGAAAGATCCGGTATGGGTGATTGTAGATCGGTTGACGAAGTTCGCTCATTTCATACCTGTTCATATCGATTATCCATTACAGAAGTTAGCTAAATTGTATGTGGCAGAGATTGTGAGGTTGCATGGGGTACCAGTGTAATATCCCGGAATAAGGGTTGCGAGTTAGGAAAAATAACTTGAGTGCATTAGGCCTCAAGAGTGGTTTTGATGTGTTTTTGGAGTCCCTAAAACTCCTGGATTAAAATGGGAGCATTTTGGAAATTTTAAAAATTAGGGGTTAAAAATGGAAATTTGGCTGAGGAGGCCTTAATAATAAATTTTGTAAAGCTATGGACATGAAAGTCCAGGCAGCATAGTGGCTTCCATGTGCCACTTAAGATTCGGCGCCAAGCATGGTCAAGGGTTCGAGTCTCGTGTGCGGCATAAGCATTTTATTTTGAAAAAGGGCGCTGTTTTGAAAGAGGCCTTAAAAGAAATTATGCGAGGTTCATGTCGCATAAAACCACTTAGCAGAGTGGTTAAGGCACTTGCAGCATGGAGGCCATCACGAGGACTCGCGTTCGAGTCCCATTGGGGGCGCAGATGTTTTTATTTTTAGCTCCTAGCGTTAAAATGAGGAAGCCACCGAAGTAAGGGTTAAAAGGATTTTTGATGCGTCTGTTAGCATGAAATTCGAAGTGGCCCAGTGGCCAAGAACATTGTGTGAGAACAAAGGCTCGGAGGACTCGGGTTCGAATCCTGAGGATCGCGCATGATGCGCTTTATTTTTATTTTAGCGCTAAGCAGTGGGACGAGCTGATGAATGCTTAAAAGAAATTCCGATGAGGTTATTGACAAGGAAGTCAAGGTAGCCGAACGGCTGAGGCATTGAGGAGTCCTCTCCAGGTCTCGGGTTTGAGACCTGGGGACTGCACTTGGGGCTTTGTTTTGTTTTGGCCCGCGTGAGGAGCCTGCATGGCGCATGCAGCACGCACGCATGCAGCCTTGGGAGGGTTGCTTCTTCCTTTTTCTTTAATACTATTATTTTATTATTATTATTTTATGTATATCAAGAATATGGGGCATTATTTTTTTTATTGATTTTGTTATCTCAAGGCTGCAGGAGTATGGGAATTTATTATTGGATTACATTGTTTATTTTAATTGTTGAAAAAGGATTTGAGCATGGGTATCTTTTAGTTTTATTTTTATGGTGAATAAACAATATTAACTTAAAAAAAAAAAAGAGAGAGAGCATACGGCATTGGTTTTGCAAATGAATGGCCGGCCTTGGTCTTGTGATGCAAAAAGCATGGCCAAATTTCCATGCTTGGAATTTCTTTTCCATTCTTTGTTAGTTGGCCGAAAGAAAAAGGAAAAAAAAAGAGAGGGAAGGATTATTATTATTATTTATTGTTTAGAAAATGGTGAGGTATGGGTTATATTTTTAGTTTATTTTATGATGGGAAAAAGGATTAAACAATGTATTATTTCTTTTTCATGATGATGGGTCTTTTGCTTGGGGGAATGAAATTGTCGATGCATGCTTGGGGATGTTGACCGGCCTTGTGTTTGGCAAGGATAGGATGCATGGCCGAATTTCATATTGATTTTTCATTCATTCCTCTTTTGTGGTCTTGGCCGAAACTGAGAAAGAGAAAGAGTTTGAGCTGCGATTTGGAGGGAATAGCAAAGGAGGTGGCCATTGTTTTGTTTTGCTTCCCTTTCTCTCCATTTATGCTTGGCCGATTATAGGGCCCTTTAGTGTAGGATTTCAGCTTTGAAAGGTGATTAAAGAGTGCCGAATATCCTTGCTTTACTCTCCTCCTTACAACTTGTTTGCATGGCCGATTGTAGCTTGTTTCAAGGCCTAGTGTTTTCGGTTTACAAGAAACAAGTAGGGTGGCCATTGCTTGTTTAATTTTCTTTCTTCCCTTTTTATGTCCCTGACCGAGAGAGAAAGATGATAGGGATATGAGTTGGACTGTTCTTTTACATGTGCCAATGTGAAGATGCATAAAGGAAACTCTCGGGACTATGAGCATCAAGGGTTTTCGTCAACACCAAAAATAAATGATAATCTTTAAGCAAAGTAAGTGGTTGTTGACCTTCGGCTATAGGCTATTTTTGGGCTATATGATAACCGAATTTTGAGCTTGGCTTAAGGATGGCCGAATATGTATAAGGCCATACTGATGTACCTTTTGTGTGTAGATAGTGTTGAGGAGCATTAAAGGAGTATTTTGGGAGTTGAACTTCTCACGAGACTTTGTCGAGCTATGTAAATGGTAAGCATCATATTCGGCCAAGGGCCATGATCTTGGTATTTTTGTGTGTTAGCCGTTCTAACAAGTTGTTAAACAGGGATTTGGTATCTACAAGAGCAAGCAAAAATTTTGGGACATGGAAAAGAAGCTAGGTAAATGACTTGTGGTATTCGGCCTAAGGCCATGTTTTTGGTACAAAGTGTGACCAATTTCGGTTATGTGTTCTAGGGGCTAATCAATAAAAGAAATGTAAGCTTTGAGACTTTAGTTGATATTAGAATTGATAATCGAATTTCATTAAAGTCGGTGCGTAGTTATCGTGACCGTTTCTTTTGCTCGATATATGTATTGTAAGTATTATTTTATGTAAATGTATGAGTTGTGCATGATAGCCGAAATAAAGACTAAAAGTATGGATACTAAGGTAAGTGATCGAATAATCAAGTAAATGGTTATGATATTAATTTTTGATGATGTGCAATTATAAATGATTATCGATGAGTGTAAATTAAAGTGATGACTTGTAATGTATATTGTTATGAGTAATATGTGACCATGGTATAAAATATACATATTTGTTTCGTACGAAATATTGTTATAGTACGTATACGCACGCATGAGATTTGTGATGTGACTATTGGAGAAAAGGTGTACACTATGTGAGTGTTCTAATGCTAGCCTCGTGCTACATTCGTGATTGTTGATTAGTGAACCGATTGATACATGAGATTTCTATGTGATCGGTGGCTTAGCCACAACCTTAAGTAATAATGTGCAAAAGAAAGATATGTGGATCACTTTGTGGATTGGATTTCGTAATTGTATATTCGTAATCATATTTATAATATTGTGTATTCATAATTGCATATTTATAATCGTATGTTTACATATATATACATTTGGATTGTGCGGATATGGGCCAAGCCGATATGTGAGGACATGTGTATTAACTATGCACTGAGTCTTGGTGACTCACTCTATTTCTATTAAACCTTTCAGGTGGCGCGTAAAGCTTGGACCGGGTTTGGAGCGGGTACAAAGGTGGCCATGCCAAAGTGGATTTCCATGCAAAGGAATCTCTTATTTAATGAATTAAGTATCGATATTTTCAGTATTTTTGATTAAGTATGTATTGTAAGAAGGCCCACTAAAGTATTTCTCTTTTTTTAGTATCTTTATTATGCCCTATTATGGATGAATGATTTAAAGGTGGATTGCAAATGGTTTTATTTTCTCAAGCAAAGCTTGAATCCGATATGTTTATAACAAACTTCGATTTTTACTTAGAATATTATAAGTCACGAAAATATTTTTACTAAAGGAAACAAATTTTTAACGGTTTTACTATTAAGAAAGGATATTTTCTGAAAGTATTCCGTAGTGGCATTCCAAATTCGGCCAAATAAACGGGCTGGGTTTGGGGTGTTACATTTTGGTATCAGAGCATGGTTCAAAACTCGGCTTTGAGGTTTTGGGCCCGAAAACAGTTTTCGAAAGTAGGCTTTTCAAAATGTGAACTTCTATTTTGGGCTTGTTCTGGCATGGCACCTGTACCTCCGACCCGAAGTCCACCTGGTAAGTACCTCTGACTATTGAGGTGTATTGAATATGTAAATTGTATGGGCATAATTGGGCTTGTAGATTAGAAAATTTGGGCTATAGAACCCTAAGACTAGTTTACTCAAAAACAATGCATAAGACTTAAGGACTGAAATGACCCCTAGAGGTGTAGTGAATGAATGTGTCTCTGCTTATGAACATGTATGTGACTTTCTGAATAAGAAGTAGCGAACTTGAACCGAACCTATGTGTGATCGAAAGAACCACTTCTAAATACTTTATTTCATAAAATTGTTCGTGGATAATCAAGTGGAACAAATTTATAATGCATAAAACTTTTTAAGTCGACATGCGATAAGAGATGAGTCCTAGAGGACATGATCGAGGCAAAATGGCCGCATTTAACTCGTTAGATCGGGTCATGGGTTGTTAATAAGGTATCATCTCCACCACCAACTTTTGATAATGAGCAGCAAGATCAGACGAGGGATAATGCTGTATCGCGCTACGAGTTGTAGAGATGGTGGTTGGAGAGGGTGAAATATCAGAGCTCGAAAATTTGTTTCTGAGCGACTTTGAGCCAATGGAACGGATTTATTCTGCGATGTATCAGAAGTGGCACTCAGTGTGGTCGAATATTGGTTGGAAACAACCAAGCGAGTTGTGGATGAGCTCTATCTAAACCCTGAGGGAAAAAGTGAAAGGAATAGTGTGCTACGTTGCGATGAGATGTATAAATGATGGCTCACGATTCGAGATAGTGTTACAGCTAAAGATCCCATTTGGGAGTATGTCAAGATGGTATACCAGAAGAAGTATATCAGTACGTAATACATTGATGCTCGGAGATATGTGTTTTGGGACTGGTTCAACGGAACAAGTCCATGGCAAAATACGAGACTGAATTCCTAAGGTTAAGCCAATATGCTCAAAGATTAGTGACTACAAAATAATGAATGATGTGTCCGGTTTAAGGACGGGTTAAGAGACGGCCTGAGACTGTTGATAGTTCCTCAACAGGAATGGAAATTTGCTGTGTTAGTTGAAAAAGTTAAGATAGTTGAAAAGATTAAGAACTCGATGAGATAAAATCGAGATAAGGATAGGAACCGTGATAGAAGAAATTCTGGATTGTCTAAATTATCTGAGGGTCTTCGAAAAAGACCGAGGCTTGAAAGTTTTGCTCGTGTGACTAAGCCAGCTATGAAAAATTGGAACCGTCCGGGTGCTCAGTGTGGAAAATACCATGTCGGCGTGATGGAACCAGAAATTTGAAAATGTTTTAAGTGTAAGTCTATAAGCAATTGAACATTATTAAGGTTAGTCATAACCTTGTGTACATGTTGGAATTTTGGTTATAAATATAGTGAAAGCCGACTGTGGATAGACTTTCTATCATGAAATGTTATTAAAGTAATAAGTACAAGTGATAGGTGGATTGACTTTCTATCATGAAATATTATTGAAGTGATAAATACAAGTGATGTGAATTATATGGTTTATAATTCTGGCCAGCTTGTAATGTGATTCAGATTCTGATAATATTATATTTCGAGCTTTGATGCCTAGCGTGCTTTGTGCTTGGTGTATATTTGGGCTTTGATGCCTAGCGTGAGCTTTGTGCTTGTGTATATTTCGGGCTTTGATGCTAGCGTGCTTTGTGCCTGTGTATATTTTTGGGCTTTGATGCCTAGCGAGCTTTGTGCTTGCCTGTATATTTTGAGCTTTGATGCCTAGCGAGCTTTGTGCTTGAGTGTATATTTGGGCTTTGATGCCTAACCTGGCTTAATACTGATGATGTGCTATAATAGAGAATTCATGAATCACTTACAAGATGGAACATGTTTGTTACCATAAGCTAAATTTTCTGATAAGTGCAAGTCTTTCAGACTTACAAGGAATAAGGAAAGTTAGTGAGTTCCCATTTGGATTAAGTAAGATGTGATATAGTTAAAGCTTCCTGTAAGACTTTTAATATGTGCAATTGATCTTACCAAAGATGCGTATGATATCCATAAGGAATTTAAAGCTTAAATATGCTTGTGAAGAAGTGGCCATATGTGAAAATGCTGATTGTGAAAGAGATTTGGATAAGTTTGTCTATGTGTATAATTGGATACATGTGATGGATATATGGTGAATTGAAATGTTCGGATGTTTGTTCGTAAGTAATTTCGAGGACGAAATTATTTTTAAGGGAGGTAGAATTGTAATATCCCGGAATAAGGGTTGCGAGTTAGGAAAAATAACTTGAGTGCATTAGGCCTCAAGAGTGGTTTTGATGTGTTTTTGGAGTCCCTAAAACTCCGGGATTAAAATGGGAGCATTTTGGAAATTTTGAAAATTAGGGGTTAAAAATGGAAATTTGGCTGAGGAGGCCTTAATAATAAATTTTGTAAAGCTATGGACATGAAAGTCCAGGCAGCATAGTGGCTTTCATGTGCCACTTAAGATTCGGCGCCAAGCATGGTCAAGGGTTCGAGTCTCGTGTGCGGCATAAGCATTTTATTTTGAAAAAGGGTATTTGCTTTTGAAAGAGGCCTTAAAAGAAATTATGCGAGCATGTCGCATAAAACCACTTAGCAGAGTGGTTAAGGCGCTTGCAGCATGGAGGCCATCACGAGGACTCGCGTTCGAGTCCCATTGGGGGTGCAGATGTTTTTATTTTTAGCTCCTAGCGTTAAAATGAGGAAGCCACCGAAGTAAGGGTTAAAAGGATTTTTGATGCTTCTGTTAGCATGAAATTCGAAGTGGCCGAGTGGCCAAGGACATTGTGTAAGAACAAAGGCTCGGAGGACTCGGCTTCGAATCCTGAGGATCGCGCATGATGCGCTTTATTTTTATTTTAGCGCTAAGCAGTGGGACGAGCTGATGAATGCTTAAAAGAAATTCCGATGAGGTTATTGACAAGGAAGTCAAGGTAGCCGAACGGCTGAGGCATTGAGGAGTCCTCTCCAGGTCTCAAGTTCGAGACCTGGGGACTGCACTTGGGGCTTTGTTTTGTTTTGGCCCGCGTAAGGAGCCTGCATGGCGTATGCAGCACGCACGCATGCAGCCTTGGGAGGGTTGCTTCTTCCTTTTTCTTCAATACTATTATTTTATTATTATTATTATTTTATGTATATCAAGAATATGGGGCATTATTTTTTTTATTGATTTTGTTATCTCAAGGCTGCAGGAGTATGGGAATTTATTATTGGATTACATTATTTATTTTAATTGTTGGAAAAAGGATTTGAGCATGGGTATCTTTTAGTTTTATTTTTATGGTGAATAAACAATATTAACTTAAAAAAAAAAGAGAGAGAAAGCATACGGCATTGGTTTTGCAAATGAATGGCCGGCCTTGGTCTTGTGATGCAAAAAGCATGGCCAAATTTCCATGCTTGGAATTTCTTTTCCATTCTTTGTTAGTTGGCCAAAGAAAAGGAAAAAAAAAGAGGGAAGGATTATTATTATTATTTATTGTTTAGAAAATGGTGAGGTATGGGTTATATTTTTAGTTTATTTTATGATGGGAAAAAGGATTAAACAATGTATTATTTCTTTTTCATGATGATGGGTCTTTTGCTTGGGGGAATGAAATTGTCGATGCATGCTTGGGGATGTTGACCGGCCTTGTGTTTGGCAAGGATAGGATGCATGGCCGAATTTCATATTGATTTTTCATTCATTCCTCTTTTGTGGTCTTGGCCGAAACTGAGAAAGAGAAAGAGTTTGAGCTGCAATTTGGAGGGAATAGCAAGGGAGGTGGCCATTGTTTTGTTTTGCTTCCCTTTCTCTCCATTTATGCTTGGCCGATTATAGGGCCCTTTAGTGTAGGATTTCAGCTTTGAAAGGTGATTAAAGAGTGCCGAATATCCTTGCTTTACTCTCCTCCTTACATCTTGTTTGCATGGCCAATTGTAGCTTGTTTCAAGGCCTAGTGTTTTCGGTTTACAAGAAACAAGTAGGGTGGCCATTGCTTGTTTAATTTTCTTTCTTCCCTTTTTGTGTCCTTGACTGAGAGAGAAAGATAATAGGGATATGAGTTGGAGTGTTCTTTTACATGTGCCAATGTGAAGATGCATAAAGGAAACTCTCGGGACTATGAGCATCAAGGGTTTTCGTCAACACCAAAAATAAATGATAATCTTTAAGCAAAGTAAGTGGTTGTTGACCTTCGGCTATAGGCTATTTTTGGGCTATATGATAACCGAATTTTGAGCTTGGCTTAAGGATGGCCGAATATGTATAAGGCCATCTTGATGTACCTTTTGTGTGTAGATAGTGTTGAGGAGCATTAAAGGAGTATTTTGGGAGTTGAACTTCTCACGAGACTTTGTCGAGCTATGTAAATGGTAAGCATCATATTCGGCCAAGGGCCATGATCTTGGTATTTTTGTGTGTTAGCCGTTCTAACAAGTTGTTAAACAGGGATTTGGTATCTACAAGAGCAAGCAAAAATTTTGGGACATGGAAAAGAAGCTAGGTAAATGACTTGTGGTATTCGGCCTAAGGCCATGTTTTTGGTACAAAGTGTGACCAATTTCGGTTATGTGTTCTAGGGGCTAATCAATAAAAGAAACAGAAGCTTTCGAGACTTTAGTTGATATTAGAATTGATAAATCGTAATTTCGCTAAAGTCAAAAAAGTAGTTATCGCACTGTTCTTTTGCTCGATATATGTATTGTAAGTATTATTTTATGTAAATGTATGAGTTGTGCATGATAGCCGAAATAAAGACTAAAAGTATGGATACTAAGGTAAGTGATCGAATAATCAAGTAAATGGTTATGATATTAATTTTTGATGATGTGCAATTATAAATGATTATCGATGAGTGTAAATTAAAGTGATGACTTGTAATGTATATTGTTATGAGTAATATGTGACCATGGTATAAAATATACATATTTGTTTCAGTCTTAAATATTGTTATAGTGCGTGATACGCACGCATGAGATTTGTGATGTGACTATTGGAGAAAAGGTGTACACTATGTGAGTGTTCTAATGCTAGCCTCGTGCTACATTCGTGATTGTTGATTAGTGAACCGATTGATACATGAGATTTCTATGTGATCGGTGGCTTAGCCACAACCTTAAGTAATAATGTGCAAAAGAAAGATATGTGGATCACTTTGTGGATTGGATTTCGTAATTGTATATTCGTAATCATATTTATAATATTGTGTATTCATAATTGCATATTTATAATCGTATGTTTATATATATATACATTTGGATTGTGCGGATATGGGCCAAGCCCATATGTGAGGACATGTGTATTAACTATGCACTGAGTCTTGGTGACTCACTCTATTTCTATTAAACCTTTCGTGGCGCGTAAAGCTTAGGCCCTGGGTTTGGAGCGGGTACAAAGGTGGCCATGCCAAAGTGGATTTCCATGCAAAGGAATCTCTTATTTAATGAATTAAGTATCGATATTTTCAGTATTTTTGATTAAGTATGTATTGTAAGAAGGCCCACTAAAGTATTTCAGTTCTCTTTTTAAGTATCTTTATTATGCCCTATTATGGATGGATGATTTAAAGGTGGATTGCAAATGGTTTTATTTTCTCAAGCAAAGCTTGAATTCGATATGTTTATAACAAACTTCGATTTTTACTTAGAATATTATAAGTCACGAAAATATTTTTACTAAAGGAAACAAATTTTTAACGGTTTTACTATTAAGAAAGGATATTTTTTGAAAGTATTCTGTAGTGGCATTCCAAATTCGGCCAAAGTAAACGGGCCGGGTTTGGGGTGTTACAACCAGTGTCTATCAAATCGGACAGAGACCTTAGGTTTACGTAGCGATTTTGGAAAGCGTTACATCATTAATTAGGCACGAGATTGGATTTCAGCACGGCATTTCATCCACAGACTGATGGTCAGTCTGAAAGAGTAATTCAGATATTGGAAGACATGTTGAGAGGCTATGTTATCGATTTTAAGGGTAGCTGGGAGGATTTCATACCGTTGGCAGAATTCGCATATAACAATAGTTACCAATCCAGCATTCAGATGGCACCCTACGAAGCGCTGTATGGTCATAAGTGTCGAACCCCTACCTGCTAGACAGAGTTGGGTGAGCGACAGTTGTTGGGTCCGAATTTGATTTCAGAAACAGAGAAAAAGGTTAAACTAATTCGAGCTCGATTGAAGGAAGCATCCAATAGGCAGAAGTCATGTGGAGATCTAAAGCGTAAGGAAATAGAATTTGCAGTGGGTGATTGGGTTTTCTTAAAAGTTTTTCCGTGGAAAAATGTGATGAGGTTTGGACGGAAGGGCAAGCTAAGTCCCAAGTTCTTCAGGCCTTATCGGGTATTGAAGCGTGTGGGACCAGTGGCGTATCAGATTGAGTTACCTTCGAAATTGAAACAAATACATGATATGTTCCATGTCTCGATGTTGAGGCGCTATCATTCGGATCCATCTCACATTGTACCAATGGAAGAGATTGAGGTAAGACCAGACCTGTCTTTCGAAGAAGAACCAGTGTAGATCTTAGATCGAGACATAAAGGTCCTGAGGAGGAAATCAGTTCCTTTGGTCAAAGTCTTGTGGCGACATCATGGTACAGAAGAAGCTACGTGGGAACCTGAGGATGCAGTGCGACAGCAATACCCTCATCTTTTTTGACCAGGTAAATTTTGAGGCTGAAATTTCTTTAAGGGGGTAGAACAGTAACATCCCAAGTTTGGAGAGTTCTGCATTTCATGTTTCTATGTGCTTGGCTTGTTTCACTTGCTATTTGGATGTGTTTGGACGTCTTAGGAAGGCTCAGGTTCGAGCCGGAGTCTTGGTTAAATTTTTGTGTTAAGGGGCTTTAGAGGAAAGCTTGTGGGAGTAGGTCTTATGTGTAATTTTGTGTGATCAGTAACACAAGATGGAGTGTGGTAAAGTGGCAAGGTGACGCCTAGGAAGCAAGGGGGATAAAGCCTCGAGGGGAGCTTGGAGGAGGTGGGAGCAAGTTCGAGTCTCATAGTTTGCCTTTTTGGAGTTTATTTTGGCGTTGGGATGGAGAGGTGGTGGATTTGGCTTGGACTTTGAGGAGTGGGAGTTGATTGGTCAAATGTTTTGAAAGAGTGGACAAGAGAAGATGTAGGAGGTTTGAATGGGTCAAGGTGGTTAGGTGATTTTAAATGTGGGATGGAGAGTAAAGGGTGGAGAAAATTGCGGGAGTTGGCGAGAGGGAGAGTGGTGGCCGAATTGAGGAAAGGTGGGGAAGGTTGTGTGTGTGCGGTTTAAGCTTTGCGGCTAGGGGCCGAATCTTCTTTTTTGTTGATAGGCAAATTGTGCTTGATTAGCATTTTCGGTCAATTAGGGTGAGGTGCCGAAATTCTTCCAAATAGTTGCTTGTTGTTGCATTTCTCCATCTAGTTCGTTCTCTTTCACTTGTGGGCATTGTTGAATCTCCTAGCTAATTCTTCTTCTTTTCACATTGTTTCTTTTGTGCCAATTAGGTCTACTTTCTTTCCACACCATTTGTTTTTCTCTTTTCTTTCTTCTCTTGACTGAATCATTTCCTACATTCATCCATTTCCTTTGACACCCTAATACCTTAGCCGAATCTTTCTCCTCCTATTTCTTCTTTTCCTTTCATCACTTTTTTATTTTACTCTTGAGCCAAAACACTCTTGTGATAAACAAACCCGTACCATTTATCCGTTGTGTGCCGAATCTCTGACTGTTTGTTTCTCTTTTCTTCTTCTAGAGATATCATCCTTAAGCCGAACCTTCTTGGCTTTAGTGACTTGTGCCAAATCTTTGGGGCATCACTCGGCTTCTCTTGGTTTAAGGTAAGATAGTTTCTTTCCAGTTTCTTTTCATCTTCCTACTCTCTTTTGGTAATCGATCACTCTTTCTTCCATAACTAAAGGGGAGTTCTCTATCGTATCAAAGTACTTCACCTCGTGGTAACATATTTTTATTCTTTCTCTCATCTCTCTTTGCTAGTGGCCAAATATCTAATAGAGAGGTGCTAAGAGTTCTTGGTTACGAGGGTTCCCGTTCAAGCAGTAGTGTGGATTCGCGTTAGTAACAAAGGTAAGGGACCCCTTTCTAGTTTATTCGATCGGCCTTTCTCGTCATTGTTCGTTGCCTTAACCCAACGTTGTTGTTAAACAACCGTTGTTTTGTTATAGTATCTTATTAATCAAGGTTCTTTCATGGACTTGAATGCCAGTCAAGTAAAAGAGGGGGTTGGACTCGTAGTCCCTACACCTAAGTTCAAACGACGCGCAGTGTCAGCCGTTCGGGATTTTCCACCGGGTTGTGGGCCGGCTTCAGAACTGAATGGACAGATTGCGGTTATTCCCTCTTCTGAGAGTGTGGATAGTATTGAGAGTTTAGGTCCCCTTGTATACAGGTGTGTAATTACTACACTTTTCCTTATTTGAATAAAATGTTTATATGAACTTTTTGAAAGCCAAAAACTCGGTAATGGCTATTGAGTTACCTACGAAGGGTAAAATCGTAACACCAGGTTAGTTGTTCTTCGATTAAGCGTGATAAATATTGTCGTTAGCATGATCGTGCATGTGCTCTAAATAATAATTGTATGATACTATATGATATGTTCATTATACTATGTTTGCATGTGCATGGGATTCGGGAAATGATAATGACATGAAGGGGAAGTGTATATTGGTGACTTTGTCATACTAATTGATGGCTCGGTGCCTTATTGTATATCGGTGACTTGGTCACATATTTATCAGTGGCTAGACTACATTATATCGACTTTGAGCATCATGGTTATCTGAATGGCCACCAAAGAGGAGTGTAGAGGATGGAGGGTTGATTGTAGAAATCCCCACAGGAGTGTTGAGGATGGATATATGGAGCGGAGTGTAGAGGATGGAATACTAATATGGGGTGGGTTATCATATTGACTATTTTGATATACTATATTGATTGGGCTTTGGCCGTTTGTGATATGGGGGCTTAGGCCCACTTGTGGTTTACGTGGACTAATTGCACACTGAGTCTTTATGACTCACTCTTGTTGCATAAACATTTGTAGGTGATTCTTAGTTCAGGGGTTTAGGTCGGAATGGACTCGAGGTGGCCATGCACGGGTTTAATTCAACTAAAACTTTGCTTCATTTATCGTTTTCTGTTTTTGGGGATTCTTTATTTGTAATATGGCCATTATTATTTTGGGTTTAATTGCTGTTTAAACATTAAGACGTTTATATCACAAATTGATCGACAAGACATTTTCTTTATAAAATGCAAATGGAGGTTTTCCTCAAAACTTAATGAATGATTTTATAAACAAAATTTGATAGCAAACCTCATGATTACTCTAATGTAACGTCAAGTGTTTTCAAACATCACCTAAACACAAGAATTGGGCTAATTAAAATCTTCATAAAATAATTACTAAGTTTTCAAATGGACTACTAAACCTGAAGTATTTAAAAGGAACTTTATAACTCTCTGCGATACACGAAGTTACCTAGAAATTTTTCCCATGTGACATACCAGATCCGGTCGTGGTGTTTGGGCCCGGTTTGGGGTGTTACAATTTTAATTATTTTATAATTAAAATATGAATTTCAACAAAAATTACTACGAAGCTACATGAATTAAAGCTAAAAAGGAGCTGAAAAGTCTATATATCTTGTGTTTCCAGGTTGTCACACCCAAATCTGGATAACCTGAATTTTAGGCATGTAGAAAAGAAAATGTTTACTATGGCACACTCCGGAAGTTAGTTCACCAAATTATAGCGTTTGAAAATTTAATGTTTTGGGCGAATTGAGTATCTGTCCAAGGAAGTATATCAAGATTTGGCCTTAGATGTGTTCTTGAGTAAATGAAAGAGTTCAATAAAAATGGAAAAGTAAGCTTTGTATAGGTAACCACCAAAGGTATATTATGCCTAGTTTGTTTAAATATTGTGAAGGGTTAGTCTTAGTAACCTGATTTAGTTATAAACCAACTAAACTGATTGGACAAATGACATATGGAAAATACTTTCATTTATGTTTCCTTTGGATTTTTTAGTCCATTATGAAAGGCATATTCTGAAATTTCAAGACACTTGTAAATTTCCACTAAATCGAAGTAGATATATATGTGTGAGAAAAGCTCGTGTGAAGGTTTTCCTCTTCCTTCAGAGTAATTCTTTAATTCTTTCTCTTTCTTAAGTACTAAAATTTTATTGTTGGCTACACTTAATATGTAAATTGGAAGCTAAGAATTCTTGGAAAATATAGAGGTGTTATATCTCCTGGTAAGTCTGATAACTTTGCATGTTAAGAGTAAGAATATGAAGTTTATGGGTAGTAAGATACGAATAAGAAACTTTGCATGGGGATTTTCTGTAATTGAAATGTTAATAATATATCTTTAAATGAGTTTAATGGTGAATTCATGTTATTTAAGCAGTTGTTGCTGCTGGTTCGAACTGGACGTCTAAGTCTGAAGCTGGAAGTTGTTGTAGGTAAGTTCAGGTGAATCTCTAATATTGACTCCTATAAGTTCTTTTAGAGTAATCTCATGTGAATGATGTTAAAGAAACAATAATGAGTACTTGAATAATTTTGAAAATAAGTATATATGTTTGAAATAGGTATTTGTGAGTCCAGAATATATTGAATTGTGTGTATGGGTGTATGTGATTTTGAAAAGCAACTAAGAGTATGTGCTTGGAATGTATGCTGTGAGATATAACCATGTTGATATGTGTGAAGCATGTAATGAAGTATGCTTTGGATTAATAAAATGAGTTAGTCAATCTAAACGTGTATTTACTTTGAATGTGTAATATATAATTGGTAAGTGTTTGGAAACTGGGGGTGAATTTGAGTGTGGTAAGTATAACAGCCCGATTTTGGGGCTAGTCAAAACAATGGTTTCGAGACCACTAAACCGAGGATAAGGAAAATTATTCGATAGTATTTTATGTGTTATAGCATTAAAATATGGCTATGTAGAAATTTTGGTGCTTTAATTTTAGCAATAGCATGCTTAATTGTGAAAAAGGACAAAATCGCATAAGATGAGAAAGTTCCATTTTATAAGGTAGAGGTACCTAACAGCTATAGAATGTAATTTGGAGGATTTTAAAATGCAATTAGGCTATTTATCTAGTGGTGGTTTCCATATAGGAGCTAGGCAGGCAAGATTTTAATGTTGGTCAAATTTAGTGGATACTAGGTGGTAAAAATGAATAAAATAAGAGGAGTAAAAGATATTATCATCTTTCACTATTCACCTATCTTCTCTCACCGAAAAATTGAAGAAGAAATAGAGCGTTGGGGGTTTAAACTTTCAGCCAAGCTATCTCCCTTGCTAGTAAGTGATTTAGATGGTTTTTATTTGATAATTTTTGTACTTTTGGAGTCCCCAAAGCTTAAGCTAGCTAATGAGGGGACTAGTTTGTGATATGGTTAAAAGTCTAGGGACTTTCCATGAGAGTGTTCATGTTGTTAGCTGAGTTTTTATGGAAGAAAATGAATGTTAGGGAGATGAGAAACACCTTTTGTGAAAGGTGCTAGCATGAAAACACCTAAATAGGACTTAAATGCAAAGAATGAATTTGTGTCATAAATGCATAAAATGGTGAAAATGGTGAGTAGTTGTAAGAGAAATAAATGTTCAACTAGGCTTATTTATTGAGAAAATATGTTGAAAAATAATTTACGAGCCTAGGGGCAGAATCATAATTTTGCCATAATACAAGGGCAAAATGGTCATTTTTGCCCAAGTGTAGATTTTGATGTATTATGATCATAGGATGATCTAAATGAATGAATTTCATTGTTATAGATCAAGAAGAGCGCAGAATCAACCTTGATCGTGGAAAAGGTAAGGTGATGGATTAAACCGTTAGTTACCACGTTTTGCATCGAGGTGAGTTTATGTGTAAATAACGCATTTTCTTTATACACATTATGTTGCTTATTGGTGTATGGCATGATTGAGGACATGTGTGGTTCAGGTGGATCGAATGTGGTAGTCATTCAATAATTATTGTATAAATGATGAAATAGTCATATGAACATGTCAAGACGGCATTTGATGGTGGGCTAAGTGCGATACCACCTTGTTGCTTAATTAAGATGGGCTATATGCGATACCATCGTTTAATTATCATTTGGTGGGCTATGTGCGATACCACCCTAATAAAGACTGATGGTGGGCTAAGTGCGGAACCACCGAGTAATTTGACTACGAGTAATTGATTAAGAGGTTGTGATGTGTTGTTTTATGTGACATTGTGATGCTAAGTGTAGGGGAACATGCTAATGAATGTATACATTAAGCTTGTGATATGGTTGGAGTATAGAAAAGGAGGAAATGAGTAAGCATGATTATGAATGTAGATTGTTTCTTGCTTATTATGTAATGCTATATAAATGATTAGTACATGCTATAATGTTATATTGTTTACATGTAAACTTACTAAGCTTAAAGCTTACTCCCCTTCTCTTTTTCCCTTGTTTTATAGAGTTTAAGAGTCGAGCCGGGATACGAGGATAACCAGAAGATCGCCAACACTATCTACTCACCTCGGTATATTTAGACTTAGTGATTTTTTGTATGGCATGTATAGGGGCTAGACAAGTTAGATTATTTTGTGGATTTGCCAGAAGTGTATTGGCCCCTTGTTAAGATAACTATTTTGTATTTTGCCATGGTTAATGGCTCACCCTATCATTTATGAAAATATAAAGTTATCCATGGAAGTTCATATTGAAATTATGAGTTGTTTATTAGTATGTTGAATGGGTTCATGTGGTGTAAGCTACAGGGGTGCAAAGAGCTTGGTGAATAGCCTTGTTCTTGTCCACATGGGTAGGCACACGGGCATATGGCTAGGCTGTATGTGACACACGGTCAGTTCATGGGCATGTACCCAGGCCGTGTGAAGTCTGCACCTTAAATTTGGAATTTGAATCGTCACCCGATTGAAGCACACGGAAGTGCCCAGGTTGTGTGGATAAATCAGTGTCGACCACGGGCTAGCCACACGGGCGTGTGACTAGGTCGTGTGCCACAAATAGAATGCCCAGGTTTTTGCACACGGAATAAGGACATGGGCGTGTGTGACCACACGATCTGCCCACATGAGCGTGTTCCATTTCCTATGGGCGTGTGGCCCCTGTTTAGGTAAAATTTCCTTAAGTGCGTAGAAGTTTCCAAATTATCCCCGAAATCGTTTGGGAGTACGTTTAGGGCCTCGTTGGTCCGTTATAAGGATGATAGACATATAAATGGAGAAGTTATAATTTGAAATTAGTTTGATAGCCCAAGGATGTATGACCAAGTGAGTTGAGTCTGGTAATGCCTCATGCCCGGTTCCAACGTAAGATACGGGTAAGGGGGTGTTACATAAGGATGAGTTGTAGGTTGGTCACCGTGGTGGTATATGATGTTCAATGAGTCCGTAAACACAAATTCTGAAATTCATGTTTTGAAGAAAGTCCATGGCCATAGCACATTTTGAAAAGGGCAGATAAGCCGCATTTATCGACTGGGGTTCCCTGCATGTCCAAGGGAGACAATAGGCAAACTTCACATGATGTGAGTTTAAGAAAATCCATATTGGAAACACGAAATTTATGGGGTGCCTAGATGGCATTCTGCTAGCCTTGATGGTGTAATCTGATCTGGCCTTTACGGCGTACACTAATCTTGTAACAACCAGATTTTAGGTCTAATCGAAATAGTGGTTTTGGGACCACAAATCCAACGCAGAGAAATTCATTTTTTATTATATTTTTCTTGTCTACAATTTTATGGAATGATTTCATGAAAATTTCGTTCGAAAATTTTGACGTTTGGGCACACAATTTAGTTAAAAGGACTAAATTGCAAAAAGTGCAAAAGTTGAGTTCTACTTGTGAAAGTGTCCAATTGTTATGAGATTTTAAATTAGAGGTCCTTAGTCGGTAATTAGACCATTGGATAAGCTAATGGACAAAAATGGACATGAATAGGTGAAATTTCAAAGTTATGCATTAAGGGATTTTGGTCATTTGGTAAATAAATTAATAAAAAGGGAAAATAAAGCCAAAATGTTTGTCCATCTTCTTCTCCATGTGCCAAAAATTAGAAGGTCACCATTTCTAGGGTTTGTTCAACTTTCAAGCTTGATTGTAAGTATATCCTAGCCCCGTTTTTAATGTTTTTTACATTTTTGAAGTCGTTATCATCCGATCTATCTATTTCTACCATTAATTTGAGTTATGGTTGATGCCCATGGTTTGAACCATGTTAGAAATGTATTTTTTTTGATGGCTAATGGTAGGTTATGCATGTTTGATGTGTGATAGGCAACTTTTACTAAGTGATTTTTCATAAAAATACCTAAAAAGGACCTATTTGTAAAAAGTTTTAAAATGGGTAGTAAAAATCTGATTTAATGGAAAATGTGGGCTGCTATAAGCATGAAATTGGTTTGTCTAGGCTTGGGTTATCAAGAAATTGAATGAAAATCATTTTACGAGCCTAGGGACTAAATTGTAAAATGTCAAAAGTTTAGGGTCAAAAATGTAATTTTTGCCATAATGTGATTTTGGGCTGATTTGAATATTATAATGATTAGATAAGTTAAATGTGAAATTATAGATCGAGAAAAATGAGGTTCAGAGTTAGAACGAGGGAAAACGAGTATTTTACGATTAGGTCATTTTCGCCATTTTTATGTCGAGGTAAGTTCGTATGTAAATAATGCAATGTTATATTTGTATTTCAATGTTTTGATATTTCATGAAATATATGATTGATTCTATGAGTATATTCGATGAAGTTCCAGCAAGAATGAAATCCTGGTTGAACCTTAGGAATAGATTAGGATACAAGTGACATGTCACTAGGAACCCATGTGATTATGTGATTTATGCATCCCGGGTGCTGGTCCTGTACGTCCTACTGATGGCTGGGTATACCGGCATATGTTGCGGATACCTGACAGCTTGTGTAAGCAGCACCGCGTAGCTACGTCTCAACTGGCAGCTTGTGTGAACAGGCCCGAGAATAGCTCGAGAGCAAGCTTATATGTGTTATGAGATTTGTGGTAGCATTGGCTACATATGTGGCACTTGTGTGCAAAGTTTTTCGTGTATCCAATAGTATTCCAAGTGATTCAACGGGTATGTCAAAGATGAGAAAGTATGTAATTATGTTACGAGTTGGAATAGGTATGTACGAAAAACCCAAAGGAAATGAATTCGGTATATGATGAACTATTGGTAAGAATGTGATTGAGTATGTTATGTTCATGATTTCCATGAGAATGATTTTCTGAAAACCTTGTGATTATTAGTCTATACTTGTGATGTATGAAAATCATAATAAATTTGGGTGACGATTATGTGATTGACTTTCGGGCCAAATTGAGTTATGATATAGCATGTTTTATTCATGCAAATTGTGATTTATCAGATATGAGAAAATGGGAAGATAAGAACTTAGACAATTGAAATATGTTAATGTAACACCCCTAACCCGTAACCATCGCTGGTCTAGGGTTAAGAAGCATTACCAGACATAATGAAACTTTTACGATCATTTCTCAAACATAATTACATCTTCATCATCATCTCATAGCAAGTCATATACATAGAGTCCCTTTAAAAGGTCTATAAGACCTTAAATATGCATTCGAAATGGATTGGGACTAAACCGAGCACATACAATTTTTTTTTTGAAAATCATGCATTTGTCAAAGTTATAGAGGTCACACGCCCGTGTGGGCAGGCCGTGTGCCTCACACGGCATTAGACACACCCGTGTGTCCAAGCCGTGGCAAAACAGGGCATACATACTGACTTGTCCACACGGCCAAAAACACGCCCGTGTGCTTGACCCGTGGGCAACATTGACTTAATTCACACGGCCTGTCACACGCCCGTGTGTTTGGCCCGTGTGCGAGTCTGACTTGTTTCGAATTACAAACTTAAGAGATACGGTTGAGCCACATGCCCATGTGCTCAACCGTGTGGGAAAATATAGGCCATATGTAAGGCCAATTTGCCACCCAAATTTTGGGTCACACATACAAGCATCAAGCCATTCTAGATTCATACACCAAATACATCCAAAACATACCAAAACATGCACAATTTAACCTTTGTCTATATTATTTATTTGCTTATACAAATTCAACTCAAACATACCAATCCAAATTATCAACTTCACATCTAAATCATATAAACCATTCATCATTTAATCCTTACCAAATTCAAGCATGAAACATACTACCTCCATATCACCAAAACATATCACAAAAATCATTCACACAAAGTCACATCTATACATTATAACTATCATTCTCACATATCCAAAACATATACTAAGATCATTCATTTATCAAGCCATATCACATGGCAAGAACTATACAACTCAAAACATTCCATAATCACTAGCCTATACATGCCACATACCAAATATACAGCTTCCAAAAGTACCAAAATAGATGGCCGATAGTGTGATTGAGTCGCTGACAATTCCCGGCTCTGAGCTAGCTTTAATAACACTGTAAAACAGAGGAAGATTTCATACAGTAAGCTTTAAAGCTTAATAAGTTCGTAATATAACACAATTAATTCAACAAATAAAATTCAATATACAAAATCACTAACACCTAGTACAATTCACATCATTACTCAATTTCATCCATAACAATTCCTCACTTTCATACATAACAATGTGTTCATGTACAAGCATTTACAATGCTACTCAATCTAACTCTTTCCAGATTTATTCACATAATCCATCCAATTCATACACGATATCATCAACCACATAGGTTCTGTACATACCTATACCATCATATATTTATTTATCACATTTACCACCTAATGCTCGATGTTGTAACTCATTCAATCTTCATTAAACATTCGATGAACTCGCACACTCAGTGCTAATAATTAGCTGAAGCTATAATTGTATCACACACTTAGTGCCATCACAGTAAACCGAAGATGTCTCGGTATTGCACATACATTGCCAACTAATATAGTTGATGTTTTTTTTTTATTTTGCACACTTAGTGCAATTCATCATTGTATCGATTCTGTTTATGCACACTTAGTGCCATAAAACTTCAAACTCACATTTCACATTTCTAGTTCAACAATCACATTTCTATTCATTTCATAACAGATAAACATTATCTAAGCAATCCGTATTATACACGAACCTACCTCGGACGTATAAACAATGATATAAGTCAATCAATCGAGCACTTAACTTGCCTCGATCTTGATTCGAATCTCTCTTTTCTTGATCTATACATATTCAAATTTAGCTCATTCATTCACCAAATCAATCAATTTAATCCAAAAACACATATTTTGAGCATTTTAGAAAATAGCCCTTACATTTGCACATTTTGACATTTTAGTCCCTATTTCATAAAATCACAAAATACACACAATTTCATCATATACATGCTTAGCCGAATTTTCCCCTAGCTCATATAAGCCCACATATTTCATTTATTTCACATTTTAGTACCTCAATTTCTCATTTTCACAATTTAGCCCAAAATAGTCAAATTCATCAAAAATTCAAAGACAAAATATGTTAACCCAACATTAAACTTTCATATTTCACCAACTATCAACACAAAACTCATATATTCATCAATGTCACAACTCAAAATCATCATCAAATTCTAAAATTAAAACATGGGCTTGATAGTATGCTAAGCAACAATCACAAAAACATAAAAATCTCTAAAAACCGAGCTCAACACATACCTTGATTGAGCTTATCAATGGCCGAACCCTAGCTCTCTTTTTCTTTTTATTTTTCCTTGTATTTTCGACTAAAAAAGATGATAATGGCCTCCTTTTCTTATTTATTTTATTTATTATTTACTTATTTCATGAATTACCAAATTATCCTTAGTAATTTCATTTAAATTTCCATTAACTTCAGCCCATTTTTGTCCATCCATTAAGCATGTGGTCTAATAACAAAATAAGGACTCACATTTAATAAGACATAGCTTTTAAGCACTTTTAACAATTAGCACATAGCTTTTGCATTTTATGCGATTAAGTCCTTTTTCACAATTCAGCACACAAACGATAAAATTTTCACACAGAATTTTCACACATACTTAATCACATACTGTAAACACAGAAAATAATATTAAAATATTTTTTTGACCTCAAATTTGTGGTCTCAAAACCACTATTCCGTCTAGGGTCTAAATCGGGTTGTTACAGTTAAAGTATATGCTTGAAATGTAAATACTCGTAATTAATGGGCATGTTTACTATGAGGTTTGAAATGATTTGTTATTTTCTGTAATATGTTACAAGGGAGAGATTATGGTTGTTAGGCTAATGCCAAGATATGTTAAATTTTGCTTATAAGTTGATGGAGTAAATATTATGATTGAATAAAAATTATAACTGTGAGATTTATAGTAATTTGTATTATCTTGTGTTTAAATTGTTGGACTTGATAAAGGATTTATAAGAGTTGCTTATTATTTTCATATGGAGTTACTAAGCTATATAGCTTACCCCCTTCCTTTCCAATGTCTCATAGGGTCATTGAGTTAGCTCAGGTTGGAGTTCGCCGGAGATCCTATCACACTATCAAGCTATCATTTTGGGTAGAAGTGAATTCAAGTATTTTAAGTCTATGGCATGTATAGGGACTAGTTCAATTTGTTGTATGTGTCATTGTGATTGTAGCCAATGTGTTGGCTTGTAATTGTCAAATGCTTATTTTGATAATTGACTATGTAGATTGGTTTATTTGGGCTATCATGGTTGTAAACCTAAGTGTATATATATGTGTGTGCTGATGACTTTGGTGATATGGTCATAGTATGCTTGGTGAATGATAGAAATATTTATGACATAAATGTGTGATAAATGTGGTCTATTGATGAAATGACAAAGTAGTGTACAATTAGGTATCTTGAAAGTAGTGAATTTTGACCTAGCAAATGTTATAAGTATGATAGATGTGGATATTTTGTTGGCCATAACTGTGGATGATTTGGTTACCTAAGTATGTTATGTATGTGCCTTGAATTGGTGTAAGTGTATGTGCGTACAATGGTGGAAAATGGCTTGGTAAATAGCCTTATTGTTGTCCACACGGGTAGACACACGGTCTACCCCACATGCATGTGTTTCGGCCGTGTGTCCCCTGCACCTTAATTGATGCAAAACAGAATATCCAGAATTGAGCACTTAGGAAGAGACACGAGCGTATGTCTCGGTCGTGTGTGCTACACGACCTTGGACACGAGCGTGTGTCTCGGTCGTGTGTGCTACACGACCTTGGACACGAGCGTGTGTCTCGGTCGTGTGTGCTACACGACCTTGGACACGAGCGTGTGTCTCGGTCGTGTCGCACAAGTTAGAGAGCACCCTGTTTTGAACACGGCCTATAGCACGGGTGTGTCTAAGGGTCACACGGGCGTGTTTCTTAGACCATACGGGCATGTGAGCCCTGAAACATGAAAAATTTTCTAAGTTTTGTAAAAATTTTATAAAGTTCTCGGTTTAGTTCCGGAACCATTTCCAAAACATGTATCGAGCCTCGTAGGCTCGTTTTAGGGATGATATGAATGTGTATGAAAATTTTTTAATTTGGATGGAAATTTATGACTCTAAAATGTATGTTTTCTTGTGTTTTTGTTTGGTAATGCCTCGTACCCTGTTCTGGCGTTGAATACGGGTAAGGGGTGTTACAGATTTAGCCTTTGTGGTGTATTTTGATATGGCCTTTGTGGCATTCTGTTAGCCTTTGAGTATATTCTGATATGGCCTTTGTGGCATTCTATTAGCCTTTGTGGTATGCTGATATGGCCTTTGTGGCATTTTGTTAGCCTTTAGGTGTAATCTGATATGGCCTTTGTGGTATTCTGTTAACCTTTGTGGTATTCTGATATGGCCTCTTTGGCATTTTGTCAGCTTTGTGGCTTAATTTGTATGATACCTTTGTGGTGTACTCTATATGGCCTTAATGGCATATTCTGGTAAGTCTACGATAAGGATATGATCTTACTAAAGCTCTAACGTGAAAGGTCTTGTGAAAAAATCAATTAAGTTTTAAGAAAAGTTCTTGAAAAGAAGTATGATTCAACATGTTAGAAAAGGGTATTCGTCATGGTTATCTGTCAGATTACTACATAGGCATATTCGATGAAAGAATCTACCAATTTGAGCGACCATACTAATAAGGTGGAGTTTTGGATCTTGATATTCATTGTATTGATATAGCATTACCTCTTATTCTGGGTTCTCATGGAATCTGGTCTGTTCATTAAATGAGAATGTATTAAGTTGAATTAGGGTATGGTCTAAATTATAATTCGACTTAGTAAGATCAGTATAGATATCTACCAAAAATATGAACAATAAGTGGTAACCGCCAAGGATAGTGTATATGATTTTCTATTCGAGATTCGTTATTGGAAGTTATTTGAAGAGAAAGAGAAGGTAGTTTCAACTGTCAAGACCTAAAGTCAGCCAAGTAGTTTAATGAATGAGAATACAATACAAATGGTAAGTGGTGTGTAATTACAATAGTGTGCAACTGACAACGTGAAGGTATTAGCCAAAGACAGATGTGGAAAGTCCAAATATTCAAAATGAAGAACTTATAAAGAAAAGTTAAAAAGGTAAGTTGTGTTCATAACTCACTAGGCTCCTCTGAACTTACTGATGTTATATTTATGTTTCAAGTATTGCTACGTCAGTGTAAGTACTTGAGGAGACGATGCCAGGAATGTGCCAGAGTAGTAGCCAGTGGGGATACTATGCATACAGTTAGCGTGTAGGAAGAATTTATGTTTAGAAAGACTACGCGTTTAGAGTTTGCCTTATGACACTTATAAGTTGTAATAAAAAAATGTAAATTAGCAAGACCGTTACAACATGTTATTGCAAATACTTCCTTTTTTCTTTTGATACAGAGTTTTTAATCAAATCATATAAGAGATGTCTTCAGTAAAGAGTTTTTGTCAATTGTTTTGAGAATTTTGTTAAGTTTCTGTGTAGTAAAACCTAAAACTCGGACTAGGTGAACGAGGTCGGGTGAAGGCGTTACACGACTTGTCTTACGAGGAAGGACATGTTGAAATTCTAGCTCGTGAAGTTAAAGAATTGCGAAACAAATGAGTTCCACTAGTGAAAGTTTTTTCGCATAGCTACAATGTCGAGGAAGCGACCTGGGAACTGAAAGAGATAATGGGATCCCAATATCCCCACCTCTTTTTAGGTAAATTTTGGTGAAGAAATTTCTTTAGGGGGACAATTGCAATGACCCAAAGTCAACGGTGTCAAATAGTGTAGTTTCGGAACCCCGATTTCATAAGTCGAACTCATAAATATTTTGATTAAATTTTTAAGAAGTTATATTAAAACTGAATTGAATTCTGGTCAAGTAAATTTTTCGATATAGTGCTTAATTATGGTATAGGGACTAAATCATAAAAATATCAAAATTTGAATTATAACTAAATCATAACGTAAAACATGATTAAGAGGCTTATAAGGAAATTAAACCTTTGAATTTTGGATAGTGGATGGTAGTATATAGGTTAAATGTTAAAAAAATGTGTTATAATTATAATTGTTAATAAATAAAATAAAACATAAATTATAATAAAATAAAGATAGTGGAAACATCGAAATTATTTTCATCCATTTCATCTTCAACAAATTGAAACCAAAAGAGAAAAGAAACCTCAATTCACGACTTAGGGTTTCAAATTTTCAAGCTCAATTTGGTTAGTTCAATTTAGTCTTGTTCTTGTAATTTCTATGTTTTCAGAATCTCGGTAGTTCAGGCTAGTTGACCCATGTCATAATTTTTTATACTGTTAAAGAATTAAGATGTTATCATTGTTGATTAATTGAAGCTTGAGGTGTTATTTTGTTAGAATTTTAGTGTAGTATTGAAAAAGGACTAAATTGTAAAGCCAATTGATGATTTTGTGCAATAGGGACTAAAATGTACAAATTGTTAAATTTGTGGTACAGTTGAAAAGTAAGAAGTCTTATAAGGACTTTAGTGAATTCAACATAAAATTAGAATGCTAAATGTGAAAGTTATGTTAGTCTCTATTTTAAAGACTACATTAAATAAAATGCAAAAGTTGCATAATTTTGAAGTTTAATGTGAAAATAGTTGAATATTGATGAAATACTCTGTTTGTTTTAATCCGTAGCTGACGTGTAACACCCCTAACTTGGGACCGTCTCTGAAATAGGGTTAAGAGGCATTACCGACCAATCAACATATTTAACATCTAAAATTTTACGTCACAAAGTCAATCATATTCAATCACATTCAATTATAATCATAGTGTCCCTCAAATGAGTCATCAAAACCTTAAGCATGCTTATAAACCGAGTTGGGACTAAACCAAAACACATATAAAATTTCATGAAAATTTGAAACTTTTCTAAAATACAGGGGAGACACGCCCATGGGAGTAGACCGTGTGCCCTCCACGGCTTCTATACACCTCCGTGTGTCCTTCCGTGTCTATATACTGACTTGGTTTCCACGGCTACCAGGCACGCCCGTGTGTCCTAACCGTGTGCTCTTAGCTAGCTACTGACTTGTACACCACGGCCAACTGACACCCCCATGTTGAGGCCGTGTACTACTCAGCTGCGTTCTGCCAATTCACCCACGGTCTCTAGGCACGCCCGTGTGCTCTGACCTGTGACATTATAAGCCATTTTGCAAGGCCAAAATGCCACCCACTTAGGGTCAAACCTACAAGCAACATATCCCAAAACATGTCATGCTCATAAGGCAACCAAAAACTTACCAAAATGACCATTCAATCTATGCATTCAATTCCCATTCCAACCATAACAAATTCAATACCAAAACTTATCTCATCACAAGCATAATACATTCAATACCAAACATCATTCCTTCTCAATTCACTAATTCATATTAGCATTTTATCAACACCAAGTTACCATCCATAAGTCAACTTCTCAAACCACAAACCATGCCAAAAGATGCATCACATATACCAAGTTCATTCATGCTAAAACTAGCAGATAACTAGCCACATCTCATGGCTACTTACAAACTATCAAACATGATTGAAATAACCAGCCTATACATGCCATATTTAGCTATGTACATCTTTCCAAAATACCCCAAAACAGATTGCCGATAGTGTAACTGAGATGCTGACGATCCCCTGATTTGAGCTAGCTTTACTGACATTGCAAAGAAGGGAAACAAGTCACACAGTAAGCTTTATAAAGCTTAGTAAGTTCTTAACATAACACATAATATCATCAATTCAAATCAACGTATACAATAGCCATCACATAGATCATTTCTCATATACTCATACCATATCATCTATAGTTAAAATACTCATTTCCTCAATCATAGCTCGATTATACTCATCAACCACAAAGGTTCAATACGTACCTTAGCTACACATAGTTGTTAAACCACCAAACTATTCAACGCTCGATAATACTTGTTGATCATCCTTTAATTTTCATTCAATATAATCGCACACATAGTGCTATATGCATAATCGTAACATTTTTTCCATCGCACACTTAGTGCCTATTCTATTAACTGACCTGTCTCGGTGTCGCACACACAGTGCCAAGCAAATAAGTCGTAACTTTTATATCATTGCACACCCAATACCTCTCATTTCTGTTTCGATTTACATTTTCGCACACTTAGTGCCATCAACTAAATCTTGCACATAGCATCTCAATTTCATACACATATACATATTCAATTCATAATACTAAAACATATCTCATTAACATGTATTATATCCGAACTTACCTCGGACGTTGACTATCGATATGGTCGATTAATCGAGCACTTTATCTTTGCCTCGATCTTGATCCGAACATCTTCTCTCTTGGTCTATACACATTTAAATTCAATCCATTCAATCACCATTTCATTCAATTTAGTCCACACACACACATTTAGGGTATTTTGCATAATAGCCCTCATATTTTCACATTTCGACACTTTAGTCCCTATTTCACAAAATCATCAAATTCACATAATTTCACTTAGTACAAGTCTAGCTGAATTTTATTAGTGTCTATACAAACCCATACATTTCATTTATTTCACATTCTAGTCCTTCAAAATACTATTTTCATAATTTAGCCCTAATTAGCTAAATTCATCAAAAATTCAAGAACAACACATGTTCATTAAACACACGTCTTTCATTTAACACCATGAATCATCACAAAGCTCAATATCTCATTAATGGCATATCTCACAAACATCATTAATATATAAATTTGAGCATGGGTTTTGTAAAGCATAAAGCAACGATCATAAAAACGTAGAAATTATCAAAAATCGAGCTCAAACATACCTTAAATTAAGCTAAATATGTGCCGAAAATCACAAAGCTTCAATGGCTCTTCCCTTTTCTATTTTTTGGTGGAAGAAAGATGAGGAAATGGCCATCAAATTGTTTTGCTTTTCATTAATAATAATTTATTAAACAAATACCAACTTTGCCCTTTTATAAAACATATAAAACAAATAAAATTTAAGGCCATTATGTCATTTTGCCATCCACTATCTTAAAATGGTTTATTAACAATATAAGGCCTCCACTTTAAAAAGCCAACAATGCTTAAGTATTTATAATTCAGCACATAGCTTTTACTCAATACGCGATTCAGTCCTTTCTCTTAATTCGACACACAAACGATGAAATTATTACACAGAATTTTCACACAGACTATATCACATATCATTCACACAGAAAATATCATTAAAATATTTTTACGACCTCGAATATTTGGTCTCGAACCACTGTTCCGACTAGGGTCTAAACCGGGATGTTACATGATGTCAACCCTGATTCCTCGAAAAAGAAAGGAAAAGACAAAGTTGTCGATGAATAGCTTGGAGTTTACAGTTTTTGTTTCTATAATCCGAACTACTCGTAAATTGTTGCATTTCGAACTATTTTTGTGTGGTGAGAATATGAGTGAGTCATTTGTGATAGTGAAATAAATTGGATTTAATTGAATTGATTGATATATCTGAGGACTAAATTGAATACTAATGAGAAGTGCATACATTTATACAAATGTGAAATTGAGTATGAAATTGTGATGATCTATTGTTACTATATGTTGAACAAATGTGTTTATGATGAAAATAAGTGTGAATTGAGATATTTGTTAATAATCAAACGTGAAATGGAAACCCAATTAACTGTTTGAGCAAAGTTAGATATAGTTGGCATGTTATAGGATAGGAAGAGTTCAGGGTTGCTTCGACTACAAGTAGATGGGGTACTGGGTGCCAATTTGATTCGGTTTAACTAATAAGACATTGGGTGTCAACTTATTGATAGCGCTCGGTGCAACTATTTGCTTCGAATTTATTCGATGAGGAACTGGGTGCCAAACTAATGTGTTGGTTGGATCCATGTATCCATTAGAGTCCAAGTCATGTTAATAGGGAAATAAATGGTAAAATCGAGATATTGTTATTAAAATGATAAATGATAAGAAATTGAATTAAAATGTGAAATAGAAAACGAAATGGTGGATGGAAATGTGAATAACAAATAATGAATGATGATGATGATTAATGAATGTATATGAATTTGAAAGCTTAGATGGAATATGTCCATGTATGAATAGATTTATCATATGTAATATGAGATATAATTTCCATGTAATGATATTAAAATAATGAGCTAGTTAGAATTGGTAAGTTGGCATTAATGAATGGTTATATTGCATGTCATTACTCGATTTAAATTTTTCTTCTTAATGATCTCTATTATGCTTAACTGTTCGGATTATAGAAATACCACTGAGTTATACTCAGCATATGGTTTTGTTTTTGCATGCCCAAGTAAGGTACTTAGCGATTTGATCATCGACTCAGCATCCAGCAGCAATTCCAGACTCAAGTGTTGGTGATGTGATCATTTTGGGTCTTGGCATGTACCTAGGAATTCTTTTGATTATTATGATCGTTTTGTATCTTGTTGGTATTTTGGATATTAGGTATATAAGTGTATATATTGACCAACTTCGCGTGTGTGCACATGAGACAATGATTTTAGAAGACAACTTTTAAAGCATGGTTTTACTGTTAGCGTATAGATCAGTTGTAATATTTATAGTGTTACAATGGAACACTGGAGTATTCCAAGGATCAAACCTAAATGAGATGATGATTGAGTGATAACTGGCAACATATTTAAAGTAAAAGAAACTAAAAGACATTAAACTAAAGCTAAAAATGTATTGCAACCAAGGTACAAGAACTGAAAGTGTAAATAAACCTAAGCTACAGTTATAACTAACTTAACTAACACTAAGAACATCAAGAACAATAAGTAAATTTAGCAAAATAAACTCTAAACTAAGAAAGAAGAAGAGAAATGAAATCCTTAGAATAAGTGCGACAAAAAAAAGAGAGAAAACCTCGAGAAAACTAAACCTAAAACTAAGCTAATGTGTGTGTGTGTCCTCCTTAGCCAATTTTGACTATCTTAGGCTATCTTTTGATGAGTTTTTGTTGCTAAAAATGCCTTTACACTGGCTTTGGGTGATTGGTGGGTTGGGTGGACAAAGACTACCCTTTTTGTCTAATTTTTCCCCCTAACAATATCGATGTCTTGATACCTAAAAGTGGATACCGCGATACTTCGGGCGGTGTCAAGCCTTGGGATCTTCTTGGAAAGGTGGATATCACAATACCACTGAAGGGTGTCTCCAATCTTCCATATTGTTGGCGGTATCACGATTTCAAGGTGTTGATATCGCAATACCTTTTGCCTTTGGTATTTTTCTCGCTCGTTTTCGACCTCCAACACTTCCCTACAACACTCATTCACACGTTAGGCCTCCCAATGGCTCTATTTCCCTAATAGGGTCACAAAATGGGCAAAAATGAGATATTTTCACTTATTAACTGAAAATCTAAAAATAACAAAAAAATTATGCAAAAGACGATATTTTGCTCAAGAATAAGCTTCTTAAGTATACCGGGGAAGCCTAATTTTCCACATCATTTTGTGGTAGATCATATATATATGTGATAGTAATAGTTATGTTGTTGATGTCCTAATAGGTTACCTGGGTTATATACCTAATGATCTAATGGTTGAGAAAATATCATTCTATGTGATGTGCTTTGATTGATGCTTGGAAATAATATAATGGATAGAATGCTTAGGTTATGCCTTAGAAATGATTTGGTGAGTTTGATGCTTATAAATATGCTTTACTTGAAAAGATTTGGTAGTTCTACTTATAACTATGCTTTGCTTGAAAAGATTTGGTAGTTCTAGTACTTAGGTCATAAGGTATTATAAAATCAAATGTGAAATGATTGAATGGCTAAATGCATACATGTTTGGCTTGATTATTTTGGAGTGCCTTATGAGGCATATTGGTATGCTCTTGTTAAATGTTTTTTAGGTCTATAATTATAGCTATGGTTACCATTTGAGTTGTAGGTGATTTGGGCATGAAATTAACATTATAAAGATAAGATTTTACCATTTTTAAGCTCAACTATAGATATTTTGGCATTTGGTATCGATACTTGACCATACGAACTATTTTAAGACAAACAAAATGCCAAAATGGTATCAATTTTTATATGAGTATCGATACTTTTTCATAAATATCGATACTAGAAAATAAATATCGATACCTTTATTTTTCCATAACAAGCAGAATCATGATTTAGTATCGTTATTTAATAAGGTATCGATATGGTATCGATACTCAACTATAATTTATCGATACGAACTTTGAACTTTGAAATTTTACATTTCAATCTTATGTCATGCATGAATTTCACAATTAGGTCTTTATAAACTTTAAATTATTACATTGCTTAGTATATGAATAGATTTTATAAAATAATTGTTTGTACTTGCTTGTAGCATCCTATTACTCAAGTTCGACGATAGGACCGAGTAAGGGGTGTTACAAGATCAATGTTGCCTCCAAGTATTTTTTGAAAAATTAACTTGAACTTGTCCCAAGGTTGTCCCAATGTTTTAGTTGGTTCTTGCTTCAACTCGAGTAGTTTGACTTGAGTTTTTAGCACAGATGGTCTCGGTATGAGCCTATGTATAAATAATTGGACAAATTCTTCGCATGATTTGATAGTGTTTGGAAGTAATGCCTCTAACCATTCTCTAATTTGGCTGCCAAGTGAGAAAGGGATCAAAAGTAATTTAACTACTTCATCTAAAATTCCAGAATACCCCATTGTATCTGTTCAAAGAGTCTCAAAAATGCCACTGGATCCATGTAAGTATAATCACAAAATTGCAAGTTCGTGGTCACCCAAGTCAGCAATGCAAGATTGATTTCAATCTAGGACTTGATAATAACTAGTTTAGCAATGCTACGTTTTAACCAACTAGTATCAAACCAAGTTTGCCTAATAATCGTTGCCATCGTCTTAGAAATTTTTCTAAATCAGGATATGATTCGATTGGAGTGCTTCCACTTCGAGTCATAAATTGATATCAAAGACAAAAAAAATAAAAAATTATTAAACCTAATTAAAAATAGAAAAAAAGAAACTTTATCTATAATTTTTAATTTTCCTATTATCTTACTAATTGTGTAACACCCTAAAATAGCGCCCAGGAGTTTTAGAGGTATTTTAGGAATTTTAACCTTAGAGTGTTCGAAATTCTGTGATATGGCATATCGGTAATGTTTTCAATTATGGTTTTTAGACAATTAAATCAATTTCTGAAAATGAGTTTTAAATACATTTAATTTTGAAAATAGGACTGATTTGTAAAAAAGTGTGAGTCTTTATGAAGCAATTAAAACAAAATTTAAAAGCCAACCTATTTCTTCCTTCCCACCTACAATTTTGATGTCAATTTTTCCCCAAAATTTGTGTTTGCCATCCCTTGATTCTCTTGCTATTCTAATCAATTTTGAACTCCAATTCCTAATCTTCTTTGATTTCTATCACCTTGAACCTTAAACCTATATAAAAGACTAAGAAAAACACCTAAAAACCTCCATTGTCAAGCTTTCAGGTTTTTCAAGTTTTCGATCAAACACTCAGTTTTTCATCAACTAAGGTAACGATTCATCTTTTTATTAGTTTTCAATGTTATCTAGTCTTTAAAACCAAGTTTTTAGTGTAACAGCCCGATTTAAGGGCTAGTCGGAACAATGTTTCAGAACCACTAATCTGAGGTTAGAGAAAATTATTTTCATGATATTTTATGAGTTAGAGCATGATTATATAAAGTACATGAAAATTTTGGTGCTTTAATTTTAGCGATTTCATGCTTAATCGCGAAAAAAGACTAAATCGTATAAAGTGTGAAAGTTCAAAATTACAAGCTAAGGGTGCCAAATAGCTATGGAATATTAATTTGATGTCTTTAAAGGGAAATCAGCCCCCTTAAGTGATGGTTTACAGGCCATAGGAGACAAAAAATGTCAAAATTGGTCAAGTTGGTGGATTAGGTGAAATATTGTCTAGGAAATAAAATAAAATAAAGAAGAAAAGATATCATCTTTCTTCTCCTTTCCTTCCACTGAAAATTTACAGCAAAAATAGGGGTTGAGAGCTTAAAAATTTCAGCACACTCTTCTCCTTACAAGTAAGTGTTTTAGTGATCATTTCTTGATAATAATTGTATTTTTAGAACCCCTGAAGCTTAAGCTTTCTATAGATAGGACTATTTAGTTAAATGGTGAAGAGTTTAGAGTTTTTCCATGAAAGCTTTTAAGTTGTTTTTTGCATTTTTATGGAAGAAAATGGGTCTTAGTTGTTAGATGAACAACTTTTGTGAAAGGTGTTATCAATGAAACACCTAAATGGCACCTTTTTGTAAAGGTTGTAAAATGTCAGGTAAAAGTGTGACATAATGATTTTTGATGGTTGCCATAAGAAAAATAAATGTTCACCTAGGCTCGTTAAAGAAAGAAATTTGATTAAAATTGATTTCCGAGCCTAGGGGTAAAATGGTCATTTTGTAAAAGTCTAAGGGCAAAATAGTAATTTTGCCAAAACATGATTATTGAAATGCAATTATTAATGTGAATATTTAAATGAGCTAATTTGCTATTATAGATCAAGAAGAACCAAGAATTAACCTCGATCGGAGAAAAAACAAAGTATCGGACTAGATCGACGATCAAGCTTGTTTTGAAATCGAGGTAAGTTTCTATGTGAACAATTCAACATTTATGCTAGCATATTTGAGAATGTTGGATATTATAATGATGCATGATATTTTATAAAATTGAGTAATTGGTGTTGAATGAGAAAGATGATAACAGTTAAGATGTTGAAGTACCAATGGGACTATAATAAATGTGAAATTACTATCATCAAGACATGAGATGGATAATGTCCCGTGTAAGACCACGTCAAGGACATGGCCTTGGTACCAAATTGAGATTCCATATAAGACCATATCGAAGGTATGGCTTCGATATTGAGTCTGAGAATCGTATAAGACCATATCCAGGATATGGCATCGATACTTGAAGTGAGATTCCATATAAGACCATATCCGGGATATGGCATCGGCACTCAGAGGTGACCTCATGTAAGACCACAACTGGGATGTGGCACTGGCTTTGTGTTTATGTTAATGACGATGAATATGCATATTTGAATATCCCTGGTGACTTAGTGGATGAAATAGATAAGCTTAGAGACAGAAATGAGATTAGTACTAAAGCTATGTGATTGAGTGTATACAGGTACTTGTGAGTAATTCACGAGAAATGTTTACAATATGTGACATGGTATGTGCTAGATAAGAACAAGTACGAATAAGTTATGGCAAAGTGCTTAAGACTTTGAGTAGTTATCTAATGCCATGAATTGACGTAATTATGAGCTTATTGTTGCTATTTATTTTCATGCAAACTTACTAAGCTTTATGCTTACCCCTCTCACTTCCATTTTCCTTGTAGTATTGCGAAGATAACTCAAGGATCGTGGGACGTCGGAGTTTGGAAATCACACTATCGACATCTCTTTGGTATAACAAAGTTAGACTTATTTTGAATATGGCATGTATAGGACTTGGGTATTTTGTTATGTCATATTGATAGCCAAAGTGTTGGCTATTTATGTGTTATCAAAGTCATTTTGTAAATGGTCATTGGAATTGGACCTATACATGACAAATTTATTTATATTCAATGATGATGAAATTATGAAGTTTATGCTTGTGTGGATGCTTTGATTTGAGTTCTTAGAAGTGCCTTAGGGTCATGAGTTATGATGAATTTAGTTGGTATAAGTATGGTTGCTATCTAGGGTGGCATTTGGCTTGGAATATAGTCTTTTTAATGTCCACGTGGGTAGACACACAGGCATGTGTCTAGGCCATGTGTGACACACGGTCAGCCCCATAGGCGTGTGCCCAGGCCGTGTGAAGTCTGCACTTAAAATTTGGAATTTAATTTGACACACGGCCTAAGGACACGGGCGTGTGCCTTGGCCGTGTGACCCTAGTGACCCTAGTGAAGTGATGATGTCGTAAACAGAATACCATGGTTTTTGGCACACGGGCTAAGACACGGGCGTGTCGAGACCGTGTGAGGAACATGGGTCAGGAACACAGGCGTGTGTCAAGCCGTGTGAAAACCCCTGTAGGTTCAAATTAGAAAATAAATTCCACACAGGCTAGGGACATAGGCGTGTGTGACCACACAGCTTGCCCACACGGGTGTGTTCCATTTCACACGGGAGTGTGGCTCCTGTTTGGGAAAAATTTTTCTAAGAGTGTAAAAGTATTTGGTTTAATTTCGAGACCTTCCAATTATATGTTTAAGGCCTCATAGGCCCATGATAAGGATGTTATGCATTTGAATGAGAAGTTTTAAGTTGGGGATGGATTTTTAGAGCCCAAAGTTGTATGTACTAGAAAGTTAAGTCTCGTAATGCCTCCTACCCGATTCCGGAGTGGAATACGGGTAAGGGGTGTTAAATTTAGTGGTATCAGAGCTTCGATTTAGTTGGTTCTCAAACTAACGTAGCATAAGTATTGAGTCTAGCTATACATGCCATACGTAAGAGTAATTGTGTAGTGATAGTGTGACGGCTCTTGATGAACTAAATTGTGTTTTTATATAGTAAATGGACCCTGATCCCGACTGAACTGTAGCCGATGATGATGCTAGTAATGCATCGGCTCCAGTGCAAGGGACCGCGCCAGTAGAGAGTAGACATGAGACTATAGGTCAGGGAGAAGAGGCTTGAGAAGCTTTTCTGAATATAATGAGCAATTGGTACATTGAGTACATTCGAGTGAACCCTAACGCTCAACCCCCTCCACCCCCACCTATTCCTCAGCCCACTCCTGTAGCTCCTTAAGTGGTTGAGGTAGTAAGAAGAGAAAGGCCTTCGGTCGATAAGATCCGGAAGCAAGGAGTAGAGGAATTTTGGGCTAGTAAAGATGATGACCAAGAAAGGGAAAATCTCTAGCTTGAGAATACCATCAGGGTATTCGAAGAGTTGTCATGCACGCTCGATGAGTGCATGAAGTGTGTGGTATCTCTCTTAAGAGATCCGGCCTATCAGTGGTGGAATACCCTTGTGTTGGTGGTACCAAGGGAGAGAATTAACTGGGAATTCTTCCAAGAGGAATTCCGGAAGAAGTATATTAGTCAGAGATTCATCGACCAGAAAAGAAAAGAGTTCTTGGAGTTAAAGCAGGGTCGAATGACAGTGACCGAATACGAACGTGAATTCGTCAGGCTTAGTAAGTATGGCCGAGAGTGCGTGTCTACCAAGGCTATCATGTGGAAAAGGTTCGAGGACAGATTAAACGAGGATATCCATTTATATGTCGGAGATCTCGAACTAAAAGAATTTGTGGTGTTGGTAGATAGAGCCTGTGAGGCTGAAGAATTGGCAAAAGAGAAAAGAAGAGCGGAGATTGAGTCCCGTGACTCGAGAAAGAGGCAACTGAGTAAGTCATACCAATCCTCATCTAAGAAATCGAGGGATTTTGCTACTCGATTAGCCATTTCGACCGGGTTTTCAAACTGAAGTAAGGGCAAACAATTCTCGGGGTCTGAGGCTCAGACCACATCAGTTGCTATTGTTGGTAACATTTGACCGAGTAGACTAGAACGCCCGCAGTGTGGCAAACGTCATTCCGGTGAGTGCAGAGCAATCGAGAAGGCTTGTTTCAAGTGTGGGTCTCTAGACCATTTTATCAAAGATTGCCCCGAGGTGGGTGAGAAAGAGAAGTCTCAGAATGCAAGATCGGGAAGTACTGCTAAAGGAAGACCACAGAGAAACTCGGGAAATGAAATGGGTAACAAGAATTCATCTAGAGAGCAAACTGCGAGAGTTGAGGGTAGAGCACCGGCGAGAGCATATAGCATTCGTGCTCGCGAAAAGGCGTTGGCCCTTGACGTAATCACGGGTACATTTTCTCTCAATGATACTCGTGTTATAGCTTTAATTGATCTGGGATCTACCCACTCTTATATTTGCATGAAATTAGTCTCTAGCCTGAGCATGAATATAGAGTTTACTAAATTTGTAATAAGAGTGTCAAATCCCCTAGGCAAATGTGTATTGGTTGATGGAGTATGCAGAGGTTTCCCTTTGATGATTAGGGGTCATTGTTTTCCTACTAATCTCATGTTATTACCATTTGATGAGTTCAATGTCATCCTTAGGATGGATTGGCTAGTTACTCATGATGTGATTGTAAATTGTGGACAGAAGTTTATTGAGTTAAAATGTGAAAGTAGTGATTTTATTCATGTTGAATCAGATAAGCAAGACAGATCACCGGTAGTGATATCATCCTTGTTGACTCAAAACTATTTAAGAAAGGGGTATGAAGCTTACCTAGCCTTTGTGATGAATGCCAAAGAGACTGGGTTGAGAATTGAGTCGGTACCCATAGTATGCGAGTATCCAAATGTTTTCCCGGAGGAATTTCCAGGGTTACCTCCGGTTAGAGAGATCAAATTTTGGATTGAGTTAGCTCCGGGTACTACCCCCATTTCTATTGCTCCATATAGAATGGCTCCAACCGAGATAAAAGAATTGAAAGCTCAGTTGCAAGAACTAACGGATAAAGGTTTTTCAAGACTGAGTTTTTCCCCGTGGGGTGCTCCCGTATTATTTGTGAGGAAGGAAGTATGAGGCTATGCATAGATTATCGGCAACTTAACAAGGTAACTGTGAAGAACAAGTACCCATTGCCAAGAATCGATGATTTGTTTGATCAATTGAAGGGAGCCACAGTGTTTTCCAAAATAGACTTGAGGTCCGGGTACTATCAGTTGAGAGTCAAGGACTCGGATGTGCCGAAAACTACATTCCGAACGAGCTATGGCCACTATGAATTTTTGGTCAAGCCTTTTGGCTTAACAAATGCCCCAGCCGTTTTCATGGATGATATACTAATATACTCTCGAGATGAGAACGAATATGCTGAGCATTCAGAAAAGTTCTGCAAGTTTTAAGAGATAACTAACTATATGCCAAGTTTAGTAAAAGTGAATTTTGGCTTGTGGAAGTTGGATTTTTGGGCCACATTGTCTCAATTAGAGTTGACCCGAGTAAGATTTCAGTGACTGTTGAATGGAAACCACCAAGAAGCATAACTGAAGTAAGGAGTTTTCTGGGCCTAGCCAACTATTATAGGCGTTTTGTCAAGGGGTTTTCCATGATAGCTACTCCGATGACGAGACTATTGCTTAAAGATGTGAAGTTTTATTGGACAGAAAAGTGCCAATAGAGTTTTGAGAAACTAAATGCTTGTTGACTAAGGCTCCTATTTTGGCGCAACCCGAACCGGGAAGAGAATTTGTGGTTTATAGTGATGCATCCATGAATAGATTGGATTGTGTACTTATGCAAGAGGGCAAGGTGATAGTATATGCTTCTAGACAATTAAAGCCGCACGAGAAGAATTACCCGATTCATGATTTGGAGTTAGTTGCCATTGTAACAACCCGATTTTGGGCCTAGTCGGAACAGTGGTTTTGAGACTACAAATCTGACGTAAGAAAATTTATTTTTATTATATTTTTATGGCCTACAATTTTACGAAACGATTTCGTGAAAATTTCGTTCAAAAATTTTGACGTTTGGGCACTCAATTTAGTCAAATGGACTAAATTGTAAAAAGTGCAAAACTTGAGTTCTAGAAGTTAGAGGTGTTAAATTGCTAAGAAATTTTAAAGTAGAGGTTCTTAAATGATAATTAGCCCATTGATTAAATTTTTGGACAAAAGTGGATATGGTATATGTTAGATAAGATATATTTTTTTTGTAAGGGCATTTTGGTCCTTTTGTAATTTAAATGAATTAAAAACAAAATTAAAATGCCAAATTTGTCCATCTTCGTCCTATTTACCAGGAGAACACATGGCTAGGGTTTTCTCAACTTTCCAAGCTCATGGTAAGTCCGTTCTAGCCCCGTTTTTCAAGTTATTTACGGTTTTGGAGTCCCGGTAGCTCGATTTAGCTTATGCTACCAATAATTCATGCTAGGGTTCATCTTTGGAAAATTACCCATAGGTAAAAATTATGTATTTTGATGTTTTATGGTAGAATATGAAGCTTGAAATTATGTTAAAGAACTGCTAAGCGATTTTAAGTGAAAACGAGTAAAACGACATAATCGGTAAAAATACCTAATGTTCATAAGTGTATGTTAGAGTAATAATTTGATGTTGCCATAGAAGGGAAAAATGATCAGCATGTCATAAAATATAAGAAAAAGGAATAAATTTTAATTTACGAGCCTAGGGGTAAAAGTGTAATTTTTGAAAAGTTAGGGGGCAAAATTATAAATTTGCCATAATTTGATATGTGAATTGAATTGATTAGTGTGTTGATAAAATCTGTTAAATGAGTGTTATTTGACATGAAATTATGAAATTTGGACTAAGATCGGGGAAGTACAAAGTTGTGGGCTAAGTCGGGAAAATTAGCCGTTTCGGCATTCAAGGTAAGTTGGTGTGTTAATAATAATGCAATAATGTTGTAATTTATAATTGAAAGCTAAATTAGTGAATTAATTGAATTATGTAGAATTAAATGTTTAATGTGCCAAGTTTATAAATTGATTTAAAATATGTCTATGGTACATGGAAGTGCATTGAATTATTGTACTTAAATGTGACTTCTATGATTGTGAATGTTATGAGTAATTGTGAATTAGTGTTATCATGAGACAAGTGATTAAGTGAATATTGACTGAAACACCCCACACCCGGCCCACGAGCCGTGACCGGATCTGGTATGTTTCTCGAAGTAAACCGGTTAAAAATTCTTTTATTATTTTGAAAAACTGTGTGTTTTGAAGAAAGTTTGTTTGTGGGTTGGGCTCGAGTTGAAAACAAAATCGTTTTATAATAAAAACCCTTTTTAAATTTTAGGTGATAAAACATATAAAGTACATTTAGAATAAATTACTTAATCTTTAACTTAATAAAAATTTGTAAACATAATGAAACAATGAAATAATTCAACAGTGGCCTTATTACATAAAAACAATCCTAAATAATTATAAGGTACTTAAATGAAATAAAATGTCCAAATAAAATAAAACTTCAAGCTGGGCATGGCCACCACAAGTTCTGCCGTCCTGGTCCATCACTGTTCATCACCTGAAACATGTTCCCACAATGGGGTGAGTCAACAGACTCAATGTGTAACCAACACTAAAGTTAACAATTCAGGCTACATAATCATATCACATATCAATACATATAACAGATAAGAATAATGATGCAACCTGAACCCAAACCTATATGCCATCCGCTACACATCACCCGTAACATCCTGCACACCGTGGGGACTACTAAGTCAACCCTCCATCCGCTACACACCATCGAAGGCAGTCGCTGCAGTCGACGTGTTCATTGCCCTTATGAGTATTCGTGGTCTTAGGTCACCACATTTAGATATCGAGGTCTTAGGTCACCACATTCAGATCTCGTGGTCTTAGGTCACCACATTCAAATATCGTGGTCTTAGGTCACCACATTCACTTCCCCTTTTCAATAACCCATATGCCCCATATCATACATATTATGCATTAACATGCCAAATTTCACATTCTTATCACTTATCACATGTTAAATATAACATATTTCATAATCCTAGTAAGAGTAGGAAATGTACCTGAGTACTTTGTACCATATCATGGTACCTTAGCCATATTCTTACACTTTCATATTAACACATATATCAAGTTTAAGCCATAAATCTATTACGATTAGTGTAGGGTACACACCTGATTAGCTTAGCAAATTCACTCCAAATTTCGAAGATCTCGATCTAGCGTCCTAGATCTTTTGTTCCTATGTTCGGCCAACATATAGTAATTTACTAAAAACCATTCGGCCATAAAACCAAATCCCATTAGGATTATTATAATCGAATTCTTACCTTGGTGCCGATTTCACTATAAATCAAATCCCGAACTTTGTGCTATACCTTCCTTCAATCAGCCAACATTAAATCCATTAACTTGGTTAGTTTCCAGTTTTTAAAAATTTAAGAAACAAATCAAAATACTAAACTAGGCTTTGGCCGAATGTACATATGTACTTACCTTCCAAATCTTAAATCCCAGAATTGATCTCTTGTCTTAGGTGTATGTCGAAATCCCTATAGCCACATGTTAGATCAATTTCTAACATTAAATCTTAATAAAAAATGGCCTAAGGCGGAATACTTTATTGTCTTACCTTGATCCTTAAATCCCGAAATAGTTGACTTGGACGAATTCCGAAAGATACTCCCCTTGAAATCGACAACTAGCAAATCTCGAAACCTTTTTCCAAAGTTTTGGCCAAGATTATTAAGGTTAGTTTCTAACATTCGGCTATAAAGAAAAGGAATGATCAAGACAATAATCGCCCCTTACCCTATTTGTGGAAGTCGATGAAAGACTTCCTCTTGATGCCACCACTTGAGATATTCGGCTTTAGGTTGGAAAGAACTTGATTTCAGCTTTCTTGAATAATCGGCTATGGCCTTAAAAAGGCTTACTTCCGGCTTTTGAATGGATTTAGAAAGAAAAGAGAAAGAAGAATAAAGATGGAGGATTCGGCTAGAACACAAGGTGTTTTCAGCTTGGCAAAAATAAAAGAGAAGAGAGGAGTTTTTGCTTGAGAATTTGGCAGAGACTTTCAAGAAAAGAAAATAATACAGAATGGCTTCTCTTTTCCTCCTATTGCCGAAATTAGTAGGCCAAGACTCCCTTACTTGGCCATCACTCTTCTATTTTGATAGCTTTATCTCTTTAATTATCACTTAAAATAAAAGATAATTCAGCAACTATCCTTACTTAGCCGAAATTATTAAACTCAAAGTCCCTTACTTGGCCATCACTTCTCCCTTATCTTTATCACTTTGTTTAAAATTAATAGAAATAATCCTTTAATTATCTCTTATCTCTTAATAAAAATAATACTAATAATAACCCATCATTATCTATCTATTTGCCGAATTTTAAAGAGAATAAAACTCCTCTTTTAAGAGCCTTAATGCCGTCCACCTCTCTGCTCCTTGTAGCAAAAATAAAATTCTTTATTTGCTTCCCATGCGACTCGATCCTTGGCCCCTTTGCCTATGTATGTGGCGTCACTTGCTAGGCCCTTAAATGGCGCCTTGTAGCCATTTTACCAAGGCTATTTGTATGTCATATTTCACATACATTTTCTCTTAAGACCACATTGCTTCATGTCCCTCTTTTAAACTTTAAAATTGACATTTCTAAAGCATTTCCTTACATTTCTAAGACATTTCCTTACATTTCCAAGACATTTCCTTACATTTCCAAGACAAGACATTTCCTTACATTTCCAAGTCATTTCCTTACATTTCCAAGTCATTTCCTTACATTTCCAAGACAAGACATTTCCTTCCATTTCCAAGTCATTTCCTTACATTTCCAAGACAAGACATTTCCTTACATTTCCAAGTCATTTCCTTACATTTCCAAGACAAGACATTTCCTTCCATTTCCAAGTCATTTCCTTACATTTCCAAGACAAAACATTTCCTTACATTTCCAAGTCATTTCCTTACATTTCCAAGTTTCCAAAAATGTTCACCATACATTCATAACACATAAGACATGCCATTTCGTATAATTAAATCAAAAATGCATAGGCCCATTTCCAGGATGTTACGTTGACTAATTGTTAACAAGTGTGAAAAAGTCTCGATTGAACATTAGGAAATGATTAGGATACAAGTGACATGTCACTAGGAATTTCAGTGTTTTCAGTGTGAAAGTGTTCCCCGGGTGCTAATTCATTGTGTTATATCAGTGGCTGGGTGATCTTGCATATGTTGCGGACACCTGACAGCTTGTGTGAGCAGGCCGGAGGGTAACCCCAGTGTTACAGTGGTAGCTTCGGCTATATTACAGTGGTAGCTTTGGCTGCATTACAGTGATAGCTTCGGCTATATTACAGTGTGGCACTCTGTGCCTTATTCCACATATCCTTTAGTATTTCGTATGGTTCAACGGGTTTTGAATTGATATAATGAAAAGTGATTGAATGTGAAAAGGATTTAATCATGTGATAATAATGTGAAAGTGAACATTGTGTTTGATGTATTTATATGAGTAAGTGTGAATATGAAATTGTTTGTATAAGTGAAGTGCAGGTATGAAACTAAGTATAGAATCGTATGAATAAGTAGTACAGGTATGTGCACAAAATTGTTATTGTATGATTTATATGTTGAATAAAATGCTTAGATTATGATGCATTAATAGTAAGGATGCAAATGAGTGAGTTGTGCATATAATCAAGTGATAGTTATGTTCCAAGTTATATGTTGTTTTAGTGCATATGTGTAAAAAAAATGAAAGTGAATACATTGAAATCATGAAAAAGTGAAATTTGCATTAAAACGGTACTGGACAACTGCAATTGTATACATTTGAGAAATTACTGAAAATAGTAGAAATTGAATTAGAAAATGAAAAAGATATGAATTAAAATCTCATTGAGTCTATTTTCATATAAATGAAATAGAGTAAGCAAAAGAAGTGAAAATTATGAGATATTTAAATTTTAGTGAGACTGGTTCTGAATGACTCCATGATCCCTTGTTTTGTCTTTGATAAATTATTAAAAATTGTACAAAAATAATCATGGATCATAGTTTATATGCTTGTAATCCTTAATGAGTCTATTTTTTATTGTAACAAACAAGAACATTATTTGAAATCTGTACAATGAGATAACTAAGTGTTTGTAAATATAGGTCAGAACCATCAAACAGTGAAATAAGGGAAATTTGAAGAGTAATCTAGTATTGATTGGCCAGAGAAAAAATTCTGGAAATTTTATGGAAAGAAGGTATATGGGTCTCATTTCAGGGAAAATTCACGAAACGTAATTTCAAGCTCTGTAGCTTATGAAATAATTAAATTAGTGACTGTGACTCAGAAAAATAGCTTAAGCTGAACTTAAGAAAAAGGTGAAACTATGTGAATATTGATTCTATTTTCTTGAGCATATTTATTGAGAAATGGGTTAATATTGTTAATTAAATTGCTTATTATTATTAATATTCCAACTTACTAAGCTATAAAGTGATAAACCGTAAAAGTAACATATTTTAATCCCACATTTAGTATGCTTTTGGATGATTTATCCCTCGATTTATGTAAAAAGGTGCTCTTAATCCTGTCTTTTCATGTCTTATACCCAGGAAAGCACTCGGGGATGAAACGAACATAAAACGGACCCAAAATGGAGTAAATGGGCCATATCACAAAATCCACACGGCCGTGCCAAGTCAATCATCTAGAACACGGCCTAACCCCCAATTCACACGGCCATGCCTCATTAAAGAAATCCGAACACGGCTTGAAGACCGACCACACGGGCGTGTGTCATGGCCGTGTCCCTGTCATGGCAAAGAGCAATTTCATTCGGATTTGGATACTTTGGGGCAAAAAAACCTATTTCGAGAGCCTATATAAACCCCCTAAGTGTCAGTTGAAAGGGGGCGGTTAGCTAGGCCAAGGAGCCAAGCTGAAAAGGCCAAATTTGTGGGGAATCACTCGAAGATAGCCAGCTGATCCATCTCAAGAAGTCAGAATTCTACTCAAAACGGAGGATCTCTCCTTCAATTCCTTCAGAGAGTTTTAGGGATTTCTTATGTTTTGTTTTATCTTTTCTCTTGAGATGTTTTCTTTATTTCTTATGAATTAAACCCTTCAGATACCTGAAGGGGACGAAACCTATGATGAATCTTGTTATTGATTACTGAATTATATGATAAATACTTAACTTGTTCTTAATTATGTGTGCATAATTCTTGTGTTAATATTTCCTGGATATTGATTCAAGTTAGATGTGCTTAGGTGGAGGAGCAAAAGTCCCTGCTTAAGAGTAGATCTAGCATAATTAAGTGGAGTTGATCGCACGCCTAGAGATAGGGTGACGAGATTTTGCCGGATTAGGGTGAAACCTAATATGGGAGTCCATAGATTGATTTACTGCTATCCTAGGGGGTTATTAACAGAGAAAGAGATTTCCATTAATTAACCTAGGGTTAGACGTTATTCGGCTTGAGAGAGGGTTTAATATACGTTAGGGAGTCTTACGGATCAAACTAAGTGAATAAATCGTATGGTTCAGTGTAAGATAACAAGTGAAGTCTAGATGGATTCTTCCTAAGAGTATCATCTAAATCAACTGAGCTTTTCTAAAATTTATCTCCCCAATTTAGTCTTTTTGTCTTTGCGTCTTAGCTTGGTAGTTAGATAATTTTAGATTAAACAACCAATCACTTAATATTTAGGCTAGATAATAGAAAGAAAGTTAGTATTAGTACTTTTAGTTCCTTTGGATTCGATAATCCGGTCTTGCCTTAACTATACTACTGTGCACCTTGCCTTAAATCGTTGTCAGAGTTAGTTTCCAGGTTCGATCATTCTTTTTATAAATTTTTAAAGCTCTAATTCACAGCAATCAAGTTTTTGGCGCCATTGCCAGTGAGCTAAAATATTAAGAAAACTCTATGTTTATTACTCTAGCCATTTTTTTATTTTATTTTCCACAATTTATTTTTATTTTATTATTTTTGTTTTTATTTTTGTTTTTGCTGAAATTTCTCTTTCTTTTCCTATCAGGTACCTCTAGTTTATGACTAGAAGGAACCCGAGAGGACCCTCAGTATACGATAATGATATTGACTCTACCACTCAAAGGAATCGTCGAGAAATTAGGCGAGGCCTAAATTACACAAAAGAAGAGCGAGAAGGCAAATCCAATCCTACTGAAGGGATGGACGAGAATAATCTACAACCATATGATGTGGCAAAAAATAATGCTCCACGTACTATGTTTGATTATGCTAAACCGCATTTAATAGGAGCAGAATCAAGTATTGTTAGGCCTGCTATAGCTGCTAATAATTTTGAATTAATGCCTAACACTATACAAATGATTCAACAATTTGTTCAATTTGATGGTTTGCAGGACGAAGACTCAAATACACATATAGCTACTTTTTAGAGTTCTGTGATACTTTCAAAATAAATGGTGTTTCTGATGATGCCATACGTCTTCGGTTATTTCCCTTTTCATTAAGAAATTATGTCAAATAGTGGTTAAATTCGTTACCACGAGGGTCAATCACTACATTGGACCAAATGGCCGAAAAAATTTTATTAGAATATTTCCCACCGGCCAAGATGGCCAAATTACAAAATGATATCTCTTCTTTTGTGCAGATGGATTTAGAGACATTATACGATGCATGGGAGAGATACAAGGATCTCTTGAGAAGGTGTCCACACCATGGTTTACCCTTGTGGCTTCAAGTCCAAACATTTTATAACGGTGTAAATCCCTCAACGAGGCAACTAATCGACTCAGCCGCCGGTGGAACCCTGAATAATAAAACTCTTGAAGCAGCCTACGAGTTCATTGAAGAGATGTCGCTGAATAACTATCAGTGGCAAGTTACAAGGACAAGGCCGACAAAATCAGCCGGAGTTTTCAACATAGACACAGTAACCATGATATCAACACAGATGGAGATGATGAATAAAAAGCTTGATAGTTTGTGTTCCTCGCAGGTACACCCAGTAATGCAGTGCGATGCAAGTGGAACTGTGTACACCAGTAATGCAGTACGATGCAAGTAGAACTGTGGCAAATCCTGAGTACCCACCCTACCAATCGGGCGCAGAGAGCGAACAAATGAACTATATAGGTAATAATTTCAGACCCAACAATAATGCTTATAGTAATTCTTACAATCCAAGTTGGAGGAACCACCCAAATTTTTCATGGGGAGGTCAAGGAAATCAAGGAAATCAAAGACAACAACCTCCTCAAAACTTCCAAAATCAGCCTTATCCACAAAAGAAGAAGCCAAACCTAGAAGAGATGCTGACAAAATTCAAGGCAGGCACAGAAAATCATCTCCAAGATACTGAGAAAACACTTAAAGATCAACAAGCATAGGTTGAAGAGACCAAGAACCGAGTCGGGCAAGTTACTAAGTCAGTTGGGGAACTCACTAATTCAGTGGGACTACTTATTAAGATGATTTGTGAAATACGGGCAGAGATTTTTCTAAAGAAACAGAACAGGTAAAAGCAGTTACCCTAAGAAGTGGAAAGGAGTTAGTCGAACCAAAGAAAAAAATACCACACGAAGAAAATAGCACAAAAGATGAGGAAGTTGAGGACGTAAATCCAGTACGTAAAAAAAGTAAACCACCAATCCCATATCCAGCAAAGTCAAAGAAAGAACGATTAGATGCCCAATACGGTAAGTTTCTTGAACTTTTTAAAAAAATACACATTAACGTACCTTTTATTGAAGCTATTTCACAGATGCCGACGTATGCAAAATTCTTAAAGGAAATCCTAACGAATAAAAGAAAGCTTGAAGAAGTATCGACTGTGGAACTTAATGAAGAATGTTCAGCCATCCTCCAAAACAAGTTACCAACCAAATTAAAAGACCCAGGAAGTTTTACTATTCCCTGTTTAATTGGTAGTTTAAATATTAAGAAAGCATTGGCAGATCTAGGTGCCAGTATTAATTTAATGCCTTATAAAATGTTTAAACGACTAGATCTCGGGGAACCAAAACCCACTAGGATGAGTATTCAGTTAGCTGATAGATCTATTAAATATCCTAGAGGGGTTATTGAATATGTCTTGATGAAAATTGATAAATTTATTTTCCCTATGGATTTTGTTGTATTAGACATAGATGAAGACATTGATGTCCCTTTAATTTTAAGGCGTCCTTTTTTAGCTACTGCTGGGGCTGTTATCAATGTAGGTGACGGTAAACTTGCATTAAGGATAGGCGATGAGGAAATTATTTTTCAAATTTATGATGCCATGAAATATTCTAGAGAACAAGATGATTCTTGTTATTTTTTTATACCACTGATCATATCATTCAAAACTCATTACAGGAAATTATACATGACGACACGATGGAACTGTGCCTGACTCAAGAAGAGGGGGAAGAAGATAAAATCGACGAGCTGAGTTTGAATACATCTTTACCTAGACACACAAAAGAAGAGTGCATTATAATAAATGACGAATTGAAACAAAAACCCTCCATTGATGAGCTGCCCAAATTAGAATTAAAATAGTAGCCAAAACACCTAGAATATGCATTCCTCGGGGACAATTCTATGTTTCCAGTAATTATCTCTTCAGAACTACAACCCAAGGAAAAAGAGGAATTGATACAAGTACTAAGGGAACACAAAAGGGCCATAGCTTGGAAAATCTCTGATATGAAGGGAATAAGCCCAACATTTTGTACCCATAAAATTTTAATGGAAGACGAGTACAAGCAATGTGTGCAACCGCAAAGACGATTAAATCCCAACGTAAAAGAAGTCGTGAAAGTTGAGGTAATTAAACTTCTAGATGCTGGAATAATTAACCCTATTTTTGACAGAAATTGGGTAAGTCCTGTGCAGGTTGTCCCGAAAAAAGGAGGCATGACTGTGGTAGCTAACGAAAAGAATGAACTAATCCCTACCAGGACAGTAGAGAGTCTGCATTGATTATAGGAAGTTGAATGACACCACTGGATAAGATCACTTTCTTCTACCCTTCATTGATCAAATGTTAGAAAGGTTATCGGGGCATATGTACTATTGCTTCCTAGATGGACTCTTCGGCTATTTCCAAATCCCAATAGCACCTGAAGACCAAGAGAAGACAACGTTTACATGCCCATACGGTACGTTTGCTTATCGAAGAATGCCTTTTGGATTATGTAATGCTCCTGCTACCTTTCAGCGTTGCATGCTGGCAATCTTTGATGAACTTGTGGAAGATATTATGGAGGTATTTATGGATGATTTCTCAGTATACGGTAATTCTTTCCATCTTTGCCTTAAAAATTTAAAACGAGTTCTAATGAGATGTGAGGAAACAAACCTTGTTTTAAATTGGGAAAAATGTCATTTTATGGTACACGAGGGAATTGTACTAGGACATAAAATCTTTAGTAAATGGATTGATGTAGATAAAGCAAAGATTGAAACCATAGAAAAATTACCTCCCCCTAGTTCAGTTAAGGCTATTACAAGCTTTTTAGGACATGCAGGATTTTATAGAAAATTCATTAAAGACTTTTCTAAAATAGCTAAGCCTTTGACAAAATTACTAGAAAAAGATGTTCCCTTCAATTTCGACCAGGAATGTCTAGATGCATTCAATATCCTTAAGGATAAACTAATAAATGCTCCGATTATAATTACACCTGATTGGAATTTACCATTTGAACTAATGTGTGATGCAAGTGATTTCGTAGTAGGTGCAGTTCTGGGACAACGAAGAGACAACCATTTTCAGCCAATCTATTATGCTAGCAGAACTTTGACACTGGCACAAGAAAACTACACCACTATAGAGAAAGAACTCTAGCTGTAGTTTTCACTTTTGACAAATTTAGACAGTATTTATTATTGTCTAAAGTTGTCGTTTACACTTACCACTCAGCTCTTCATTATCTATTAACTAAACCTGATGCAAAACCACGACTCATAAAATGGATTTTACTTTTACAGGAATTTGATTTGGAAATACAGGATAAGAAAGGAGCTGAAAACCTTGCAGCAGATCACCTCTTTAGGCTTGAAAACCCAAATATCAAAGAGCTCGATGAAAGTGAGATAAACGACTCGTTTCCCAAAAAATAGCTCTTGTCTATAACCCACTCCGAGGTACCATGGTTTGTAGATATTGCGAATTATTTAGCTGCTCACATCTTGCCAAAAAGACTAACACATCACCAAAAGAAGCGATTCTTTGCTGATGCAAAAAACTATTTTTGGGAAGATCCTTTTCTTTTCCGAATATGTGCAGATCAAGTAATTCGAAGATGCGTTACAAGGGCGGAAGCAAGAAAAATCATGGAACATTGCCATTCAGGACCTTCTGGAGGACACTACAGTGGCATTAAGACAGCACATAAGATGCTAGCAGGTATGTCGCTTCATGTGATAAATGTCAAAGAACAGGTAATGTTTCTAAACATGATGAAATGCCTCAAAAATATATGTTATCATCTGAAATATTTGATGTATGGGGTATTGATTTTATGGGTCCATTCCCTAGTTCATTTGGAAATAAATACATCCTAGTGGCAGTAGATTACATGTCAAAATGGGTAGAAGCCGAAGCCTTACCCACTAATGATGCTAGAGTAGTAGTTAAGTTCCTCAAGAAATTATTCTCTCGATTTGGAACACCTAGAGCCATCATTAGTGATAGGGGCACTCATTTCTATAATACTCAATTGGACAAAGTCCTAAAAAAATATGGAGTTCATCATAGGATAGCTACCCCATATCACCCTCAAACCAGTGGGCAAGTTGAAGTAGCAAACCGAGAACTTAAACGTATCCTAGAAAAAACGATTGATTCAAACAGAAAAGATTGGGCATTAAGAGTAGATGATGCTTTATGGGCCTATAGAACAGCGTTTAAAACCCCCTAGGAACATCCCCATACAAACTTGTATACGGGAAAAGCTGTCATTTACCATTCGAATTAGAACACAAAGCTTTTTGGGCCATAGAGTTTTTAAATTTCGATCTTAAAACTGCAAGAAAGAAAAGAATGATGTAGATAAATGAGTTAGACGAATGGAGAGCTGAGGCCTATGAAAACTCGAAACTGTACAAGGAGGCAACAAGGCGACGCCACGATGCTCGTCTAAAAAAGTCGAAACAATTCGAAGTAGGGGACCTAGTCCTGCTATACAACTCAAGGCTTGAATTATTTCTCGGGAAGCTGAAATCAAGATGGTCAGGCCCATTTATGATTAAAACAATTTTTCCATATGGCACAATCGAGGTAACTCACCCCACTAAGGGCACATTCAAGGTAAATGGTCACCGACTCAAAATTTATAATGGTGAAGATTTTAGGGATATGAGAGAGGAGCTTCAGCTTCGTGAACCTTCTTTTAGAAATGAAAACAGGGAAAGTCTAGCTTAGGACTTTAAACAAGCGCTTCTCGGGAGGCAACCCGAGTACTAACTTTCCTAACATTATACTTTTAAATTTTCAGCATCTAACTCCATGCTAATTAATCTAACAAAAAGTGTAGATTTCCAGACCACACGGCCTTGTACACGGCCGTGTAAAGCTACTGACTTGCCAACCACGGGCAGAACACGCATGTGCCTTAAGCCATGCGAAGATACTGACTTGAAACCTACGGGCGTGGCAGACTGAAGAAACAGGCATGGAGAATCAACACGCCTTGACACACGACCGTGTGAGGCGGCCATGTACATCGACACGCCCTCGGCACATGGGCGTGTGAATGTACCAGAATTGAGCCTCTATTTAAACCCGAGCCTCTCCCATTCTTTCCACCCACTGTCCACTCCTTCCTCTTCTCCCCTTTTCTCTCAAAAATTCTCCCCTCCGTATAACAAATCTCTATACTCTTGAGCTACACATTGCCATGTCGAAGAAGCGGAAGAAGGCAAGCGTAGTCCCCTCAACGGAGACCCCTATACATAAGTTCATGTCGGCCGCATCATCCAAACAACAAGCCAAGAACATTTGAGACTATTTAGTTTTTATTTAGTTTTTCTCTTTTGCTTCAATTTCCTTATCTTTACTACTTTTCTACTTAATTTAGTTTAACTTATTTTAGTTTCATAGTGTCAGGTTCGAAAGGCTGCTAGGGAATCACGCCACTTCCGCCACCGCCAGCAACTCCCCAGCCTCAGAGGACACGCCCACCTTGCGAACCATTCAACAATAAGGACTCTTCGGTCCATTCATCTTTAATTTTCATTTTGTTTACATTTTTGTTTCCTTTTTCTTTATCTTTCTTATCTTTACATATATATTTAGTCTATTTTAAATTTGTCTTAATAACCCCTGGCTAATTCTTCACTAGCTCCCCAATTTCTTCATCTAGCACAGGTTCGTCATCCAGACCGACTCCTCTAAACATCCGACGCAAGGAATACATCTAAAATTCAGGAAGTTTCACTTCTCCCCTTCTCTTTTGATTTATCCCTTAAATGTCATATCTATCTTTGTACATTGAGGACAATGTACATATTAAGTGTGGGGGGTAAAAGTGTCTAACTTTCTGCATTATTCTCAAATCCCTGGGATAAAAGTGCCTAATTTTTTTCATTATTCTCAAATCCCTAAATTTAGACTTGTTCTAAAGTAATTTCCTCATATTACTAATTAGAATGAAATTTCTGATGATTTACGGTTTTTATTGACATGTTTTTGAGTAAGTCATAGTTAATCGTGCATTGATGATTAAATTTGAAGAATACTAGAGAATCAAGTATGATAAGTCTATTTTTTAAAAATTTAAAATTTTTAGGTTGTCTACCTGAATCTGAATATTATCTTGAAGTTTGAAATTTACAAGGTAAATGTCAAAATACCCGTACTTTTTGTGAGATTTTGAACCTTATAGAGCATATATTCTTTTTCGTGCTCACTTTATTGATTATGAGTGTGTCAACTATGGACTGTTATTTTAAACCTTGCCTTGATTATACATGTCAAGACCACTTAGGAACCTGACACTTAGGATATACAGAGATGATACATGATTTGATATACAGAGATGATAAAGGCACTTAGGATTTAACCCACTCACTCCACTAAAAAGCCTACCTTCATAATTAACCCCTAGTGAACCTCGTTGATCCTAACAACCCTTTTTATTGACTCACCCGCTAATATTAACCCAAAACCCTTTCTTTGTTTTTGTTATCACCATTCTATTTTGACTACCCTTATGTCGAAATTTGATTTGATCTATTGCCTAGCTATGATCTTTATTTTAATAGATTCATTCATTATTATGTAATATTTGATTTGTTCTTAAGAAAAAAAATATTTGAAGTATATCCAGTATTAGAATTATGAAAAGCGAGCTTATACAACTAAAGTCTAATTATCAGAAGAAAAAGCTCGTATTTTCAATTGATGTAAGTAGTTTAAATCAGTTTATTCTTCTAGATAGGTAACTTATCAATTCAATCTCGATTCTCACCCTCTAATTCAGCCTATATCCATACCCTTAACCTAGCCTTGTTACAACCCTGTTAAAGACCTTTTGATCTGTTTGTCATCTCATTTTACAGTGGTGGAAATTTGATTTTCAGGCAAGCCTATGGGATTAACTTTTCAGGTTTGACTTATGACTGATCTTTTAACCTTGAACCTTAAACACTTCTTGAGTGATTTGAGTGAATCTTTTGTGAGGATGACAATCCTTGTATGTTTTGAATTAAAGGTAATTATTCAGATAAAGGGGGACACCTATGTTTTTGTGATACAAATACATGACTTATCTTGTTTGAATCTTTAGGACTCTTTGAGTTGAATTATCCATGTAAAAATTATCTATGAATTATGATAAGACATTGTTGATACGAATTATGGATCATGGAAAGTTCGTTTTAATTGAAAGTTGAGAATTTTGCTTGAGGACAAGCAAAAGCTTAAGTGTGGGGGTATTTGATAAACTGTAAAAGTAACATATTTTAATCCTACATTTAGTATGCTTTTGGATGATTTATCCATCGATTTATGTAAAAAGGTGCTTTTAATCCTTTCTTTTCATGTCTTATACCCAAGAAAGCACCTAGGGATGAAAAGAACATAAAACGGGCCCAAAATGGAGTAAATGGGCCATATCACAAAATCCACACGGCCTGGGCCCAAGAACACACGATCGTGCCAAGTCAATCATCTAGAACATGGCCTAACCCCCGATTTACACGGCCATGCCTCATTAAAGAAATCCAAACACGGCTTGAAAACCGACTATACGGGCGTGTACCATAACCGTGCCCCTGTCGTGGCAAAGAGCAATTTCATTCGGATTTGGATACTTTGGGGGGAAAAAACCTATTTTGAGAGCCTATATAAACCCCCTAAGTGTCAGCTGAAAGGGGGCGGTTAGCTAGGCCAAGGAGCCAAGCTGAAAAGGCCAGATTTGTGGGGAACCACTCGAAGATAGCTAGTTGATCCATCTCAAGAAGTCGAAATTCTACTCAAAACGGCGAATCTCTCCTTCAATTCCTTCAGGGAGTTTTAGGGATTTTTTATGTTTTGTTTTATCTTTTCTCTTGAGATGTTTTCTTTATTTCTTATGAACTAAACCCTTCAGATACCTGAAGGGGATGAAACCTATGATGAATCTTGTTATTGATTACTGAATGATATGATAAATACTTAGCTTATTCTTAATTATGTGTGCTTAATTCTTGTGTTAATATTTCTGGAATATTGATTCAAGTTAGATGTGCTTAGGTGGAGGAGCAAAAGTCCCTGCTTAAGAGTAGATCTAGCATAATTAAGCAGAGTTGATCGCACGCCTAGAGATAGGGTGATGAGATTTTGCTGGATTAGGGTGAAACCTAATATGGGAGTCCATAGATCGATTTACTGCTATCCTAGGGGGTTATTAACAGAGAAAGAGATTTCCATTAATTAACCTAGGGTTAGAATTATTCGCCTTGAGAGAGGGTTTAATATACGTTAGGGAGTCTTACGGATCAAACTAAGTGAATAAATCGTATGGTTCAGTGTTAGATAACAAGTGAAGTCTAGGTGGATTCTTCCTAAGGGTATCATCTAAATCAACTGAGTTTTTCTAAAAGTTATCTCCCCAATTTAGTCTTTTTGTCTTTGCGTCTTAGCTTGGTAGTTAGATAATTTTAGATTAAACAACCAATCACTTAATATTTAGGCTAGATAATAGAAAGAAAGTTAGTATTAGTACTTTTAGTTCCTTTGCGTTCGATAATCTGGTCTTGCCTTAACTATACTACTGTTCGATAGGTGCACTTGCCTTAAATCATTGTCAGAGTTAGTTTCCAGGTTTGATCATTCTTTTTATAAATTTTTAAAGCTCTGATTCACAGTGATCAAAAAGCTTACACCATTTTCCCATTTCTCTTAGTGTTGTCAGGTTGGCTCGAGGTTGGAGATCGTTGGAGGTATCATCACACTATCAATTTGTCAAGTTGTAACCACTACAATTCCTAATTATTTTCAAGTGAATGGCATGTATAGAGATTTAGTTATTGGTTGTATGTATTATTATGAATTAGCCAAATGTTTAGGCTTATATTGCTTCGTTGAATAGAGCCATGAGATGTGACTCATAATGCCTATATTTTATGCATGCATGGAGAAATGTCTTGATGTGGCTAAGTTAGAATTAGCTAAAGGTGTAATAAAGATTGATATATTTTATATTAGTACAAAGAGTTAAGAACACAAAAGGTTTGAAAAATAGGCTAATGTATGCCACACGGGCTAGAGACACTTTCGTGTGTCTCAGCCGTGGGGTAGGACACGGCCACCGCACGGACGTGTGGTTTGGCCATGGTGCATAAACAGAATGCTAGTGAATTACACACAGGGTCCAAACATGGTCATGTGAGGACCACACGGTCTACTCACACGGCCGTGTCATATGTCACATCGGCGTGAGACCCTGTTTTGGTAAAAATTTTCTAAATGCCTGAAAAGTTTCGATTTTGTCCCAAACCAACTTTAATGATTGTTTTGGGCCTCGTAAGACCATAATAGGGACATAGAGTGTGACTATGAATGGTTTTAATGTATAATTGAAATGTATGTATCGGAGAAGTGTATAAGATTGCTGTAATGCCTCGTACCCTGATCCAGCGACGGATAGGGTATGGGGTGTTACAGCCATTGTGTTTGCATTAAAGATATGGAGACACCATTTATATGGTGAAAAGTGTCAGATATTCACCGACCATAAAAGCCTAAAATACTTGATGACTCAAAAGGAATTGAATTTGAGGCAACGAAGATGGTTAGAACTGATCAAGGATTATGAGTTAGTGATTGACTACCATCCGGGAAAGGCAAACGTGGTCACTGATGCTTTAAGCAGAAAATCCTTATTTGTGCTGAGAACCTTGAATACACGGATGGCTTTCTTAAACAATGGTTCTATTCTAGCTGAGTTGAGGGCTAGACCATTATTTCTCCAACAGATTTTTGAAGCTCAGAAAGGTGACAGCGACTTACAAGCCAAAAGAGTTCTTTGTGAGTCAAATGTTGAGTCAGACAAGTCTTGACGGATGTTTGATGTTTCGAGATAGGGTCTATGTAACCAGAAATGATGAACTTGTTCGATAGATTTTCTATGAAGCACATAGTAGATGTTTAATTGTGCACCCAGGCAGCACGAAGATGTAGAATGACTTGAGGAAGTGGTATTGGTGGCCGAGTATGAAGAAAGATATTTCTGAGTTTGTATCAAGATGCCTAATTTGTCAACAAGTGAAGGCTAAACACCAAGTACCTTCGGGTCTACTTTAGCCTATTATGGTTCCCAAGTGGAAGTGGAACCGTATTACTATGGACTTCGTGACGGGTTTACCATTAACACCGAAAAAGAAATATGTTGTATGGGTCGTAGTTGATAGACTCATGAAGTTAGCCCATTACATAATAGTACGAGTCGATTATTCTCTTGGTAAGTTGGCAGAATTATATGTGTCAGAAATAGTAAGACTTCATGGTGTACCGTTGTCGATCAATTCGGATAGAGATCCGAGATTTACGTCACGGTTTTGGAAAAAGTTACAAGAGGCTTTAGACACAAAATTGAGCTTCAGTACAGCTTTCCATCCGCAAACCGATGGGCAGTCAGAGAGAATAATTCAAATACTTGAAGACATGCTGCGGTGTTGTATTTTGGAATTCCAAGGTAATTGGGAAAAATACTTACCATTAGTGGAAATCGCCTACAACAACAGTTTTCAGTCAAGTTTAAATATGGTCCCTTATGAGGCATTGTACGGGCGTAAGTGTCGAACGCCCTTGTATTGGACAGAACATAGTGAGAATCAGATTCACAGGGTTGATTTGGTCAAGGAAACTGAAGAGAAAGTAAAGGTGATACGTGAATGTCTGAAAGCGGCCTCAGATAGAAAAAAATCCTTTTCAGATTTAAAAAGGAAAGAGATTGAGTTCCAAGTCGGTGATAAAGTGTTTCTGAAAGTATCACCATGGAAGTAAGTCCTTAGATTTTGTCGGAAAGGCAAGTTGAGTCCGCACTTTATCAGACATTATGAAGTTACCGAAAGGATAGGATCGGTAGCTTATCATTTGGCCTTGCCACCTAAGCTGGAAAAGATTCATGATGTTTTCCATGTATCCATGTTGCGATGATACCGTTCGGACCCTTCACATGTGATAGTACCAACAAAGGTAGAAATTCAACCGGACTTGACTTATGGCGAAGAGCTGAATAAAATTTCGGCGCGAGAGGTCAAACAGTTGAGAAAAAATGTATAGCCCTTGTTAAAGTGCTATGGCAGATACATGGAATAGAAGAGGCTACATGGGAGCCCGAAGAGACCATGAGAAACCAATATCCCAACCTTTTTACTGGTAAGATTTTCAAGTACGAAAATCCTTAAGGTGGAGAATTATAACAGCCCAATTTCGGGGCTAGTCAGAATAGTGGTTCAGAATCTCTAATCCAAGGTTAGATAAAATCATTTTCATGATATTTTATGAGTTAGAGCATGATTATATAAGTACATGAAAATTTTGGTGCTTTAATTTTAGCGATTTCATGCTTAATCGCGAAAAAAGACTAAATCGCATAAAGTGCGAAAGTTCAAAATTACAAGCTAAGGGTGCCAAATAGCTATGGAATATTAAGTTGAGGTCTTTAAAGGGAAATTAGCCCCCTTAAGTGATGGTTGACCGGCCATAGGAGACAAAATATGTCAAAATTGGTCAAGTTGGTGGATTAGGTGAAAAATTGTCTAAGAAATAAAATAAAATAAAGAAGAAAAGATATCATCTTTCTTCTTTTTTCCTTCCACCAAAATTTGCAGCAAAAATAGGGGTTGAGAGCTCAAAAATTTCAGCACACTCTTCTCCTTACAAGTAAGTGTTTTAGTGATCATTTCTTGATAATAATTGTATTTTTGGAACCCCTAAAGCTTAAGCTTTCTACAGATAGGACTATTTTGTTAAATGGTGAAGAGTTTAGAGTTTTTCCATGAAAGCTTTTAAGTTGTTTGCTGCATTTTTATGGAATAAAATGGGTCTTAGTTGTTAGATGAACAACTTTTGTCAAAGGTGTTATCATGAAAACACCTAAAATGGACCTTTTTGTAAAGGTTGTAAAATGTGAGGTAAAAGCGTGAAATAATGAGTTTTGATGGTTGCCATAAGAGAAATAAATGTTCACCTAGGCTCGTTAAAGAAAGAAATTTGATTAAAATTAATTTCCGAGCCTAGGGGTAAAATGGTCATTTTGTAAAAGTCTAAGGGCAAAATAGTAATTTTTCCAAAACATGATTATTTGAAATGCAATTATTAATGTGAATATTTAAATGAGCTAATTTGCTATTATAGATCAAGAAGAACCAAGAATTAACCTCGATCGGGGAAAGAACAAAGTATCAGACTAGATCGACGATCTAGCTTGTTTTGAAATCGAGGTAAGTTTCTATGTGAACAATTGAACATTTATGCTAGCATATTTGAGAATGTTTGATATTATAATGATGCATGATATTCTTTAAAATTGAGTAATTGGTGTTGAATGAGAAAGATGATAAAAGTTGAGATGTTGAAGTCCCAATGGGACTATAATAAATGTGAAATTACTATCATCGAGACATGAGATGGATAAGGTCCCGTGTAAGACCACGTCGAGGACATGGCCTCAGCAATGAATTGAGATTCCGTATAAGACCATATCGGGGATATGGCTTCGGTATTGAGTATGAGAATCGTATAAGACCATATCCAGGATATGGAATCGATACTTGAAGTGAGATTCTGTATAAGACCATATCCGTGATATGGCATCGGCACTCAGAGCTGACCTCATGTAAGACCACATCTAGGATGTGGCATTGGCTTCGTATTTATGTTATGACGATGAATATGTGTCTTTGAATATCCTTAGTGATTTAGTGGATGAAATAGATAAGCTTAGAGACAGAAATGAGATTAGTACTAAAGCTATGTGATTGAGTGTATACAGGTACCCATGAGTAATTCAGGAGAAATGTTTACAATATGTGCCATGGTATGTGCTAGATAAGAACAAGTACGAGTAAGTTATGGCAAAGTGCTTAAGACTTTGAGTAGTTATCTAATGCCATGAATTGACGTAATTATGAGCTTATTGTTGCTATTTATTTTCATGCAAACTTACTAAGCTTTATGCTTACCCTTCTCATTTCCCTTTTCCTTGTAGTATTGCTAAGATAACTGGAGCATCGTGGAACGCCGTAGTTTGGAAATCACACTATCGACATCTCTTTGGTAGAATAAAGTTAGACTTATTTTGAGTATGACATGTATAGGACTTGGGTATTTTGTTATGTCATATTGATAGCCAAAGTGTTGGCTATTTATGTTATCAAAGTCATTTTGTAAACGGTCATTGGAATTGGGCCAATACATGGCAAATTTATTTATATTCAATGATGATGAAATTATGAAGTTTATGCTTGTGTTGATGCTTTGATTTGAGTTCTTAGAAGTGCCTTAGGGTCATAAGTTATGATGAATTGAGTTGGTATAAGTATGGTTGCTATCTAGGGTGGCATTTGGCTTGGAATATAGTCTTTTTAATGTCCACACGGGCAGACAAACGGGCATGTGTCTAGGCCGTGTGATACACACGGTCAGCCCCATAGGCGTGTGCCCAGGCCGTGTGACCCTAGTAAAGTGATGACATCATAAACAGAATGCCATGGTTTTGGCACACGGGCTAAGACACGGGCGTGTCGAGGCCATGTGAGGAACATGGGCCAGGGACACGGGCGTGTGTCAGGCCGCTAGAAAACCCCTGTAGTTTGAATTAGAAAATAAATTCCACACGGGCTAGGGACATGGGCGTGTGTGACCACACGGCCTGCCAACACGGGCGTGTTTCGTTTCAAACGAGCGTGTGGCCTCTGTTTGGGCAAATTTTTTCTAAGAGTGTAAAAGTTTTCGGTTTAATTTCGAGACCTTCCGAATATATGTTTAAGGCCTCAAAGGCCTATGATATGGATGTTATGCATTTGAATGAGAAGTTTTAAATTGGGGATGGATTATTAGAGCCTAAAGTTGTATTTACTAGCAAGTTAAGTCTGGTAATGCCTCATACCCAATTCTGGAGTGGAATACGAGTAAGAGGTGTTACATTTAGCCATTAAATTGCACGTTTTAAATAAAATCTGAAAATCGAGTCTTTAATGGTGAATTTTGGGTTTGTGGATAAAAACATGGTTTGAAAGTGTTTTTCAACTTGTTTTAACATGATTAGAAGGTTTCTAAACTTACTTTGAAGTTTCGTTCAAAATTTATTCTTAGCATATAAAACATGTCACTTCGTACAATTAAACCGAAAATGCATAGGCCCTTTTCAGGATGTTACATCATAGCTATGGTTTAGTCGGTTCTCGAACTGAATGTAGCATATGTGGAGTCTAGAAATACATGCCATTATATAACCTGTGATAGTGTGATTTCTCCCAACTCTGATGAAAATTATTTTGCAAATAGATAGAGATGCTTTCCAACTGAGCTAATTTCGATATTGCTGGAAGTGATACTCACGTTCTTGAGTAGAAAAATGTTACATATGATAAAGGGGACTTTTAAAGGTACAGATAAATGTTTTATAGTAAACGTTGTTAATGATAAATGTTAAGTCATATGTGTGTATTTACAAAAGATAAATTTTGAGGCTTACTATCTCTACCCTCTTACCAGTATAGTTTTATACAATGAAATTCACAAGATTTATATTGATTAAACTCATGAATGTGAAACTAAAGAGTTCAATGGCTGAATGATTAATGATGTAGTTAGAACCGAGAATGGGTTAGTAAATAAAGATGGGTTTTGAAGAGAGATATCAGATTTTTCTGAAAACTATTCAGGATATACATTGCCTATTAAAGAAAGAAGTTATTTATGAGAAATTGATTGATTCAGATATGGTATCTACAGAATGGGCTAACTGAAAATTTTCTTTCGAATAAGCTTCGTGAGTGAACTGAATGATGTGAGATTATTGATGCCTATATATGTTAGTGGAATAGTGATGAAATTGCAAAAATATTGAATAAAGTTGTTATAATCGGGTATATATTATAGCAATCCCTTCTAGGTATTTTATATGGGTATTCTATATGTACTGTTATTCTCAGAGGCATGTGAAATTGTGCATGTTTAGACGCAATATTTATCGTATTGAAAGGCTAGTAAATTATGATAGATGGAATTACTGTAAGTCTGGTTGATTCATGAACGGTATCCCTCTACCTTACTTGTGTTTCTAATTCATCATGATTGATATAAGATTTGATGATAAGGTTCATATGATGTTATTTACTACTTCTACTGATTGAAGCCTTGAATTGTGAATATGCAAATTATATTGTCTTTATCATAGTTGTTTCTACTGATGTATACGTGATATTACTCTTCTAAATTTTCTCTGAGATATTATCAGTCTGTCTATTATTGAAACATGGTTTATCTGAGAAAGATATTCATCGGTCAAAGTTAATTACATTCATTACCATAATAAATATTGACTCGATCATAAGGTATGGTGATAGAGATCACAGATTATAGAAACTGAATTACTGCATTGGTTATTCTTGGGGCCATTTTCTATTCTCCCTCTTTTGATTTGAGGTACACTATTGATATTAAAGTGTTGCTTTATCTATACAGTTGAAATGTCGGTCATATTAATACACTATGGTTTTGAATCTATCTGATGGTTGTGGCTTTGGAAAAACTCAAAGCTTTAATTATTAATAATTGAAGTAGCTACATTGATGACATAGTTATTACAGAGAAGATGTAAGAGTTGAATGGACCAATAAATAGCAATAAAGTTCCGTCTAGTTGAAAGCTTTGTTGATCAAAGTATTGATTCTGATTCAGCCTGAATTGGGTAAGGAACTTGTTATTACAATAATATAACATTGATGCAGTAAGGCAAAGTAATAGCCTGTACTTTCAAACAGTTAAAAACCACATGGAAAGAATTACTCGATATATGATCTAGAATTGACGGCTATTGTTTTTGTATTGAAATCTGACAACATTACTTGTTTGGTGAAAAATGTTGTATATTCACCGATTATAAAAGTTTGAAGTATCTAATGTTGCTAAAAGATTTGAATCTGAGATAGCGTATATGGTTTGAAATATTGAAAGATTATGATTTGATAGTTGTATATCACTTGGAAAGAATGAATATGGTTACAGATGTTCTAAGTAGAAAATTTTTGTATATTTTGCAAGCCATGGATATCGAATATGATTATCTGATAATAACTTAATTTTAGCTAAGTATAGAGCTAAACCGGTGTCTCTACAACAGATCAGTGAAACTTAGAAAAGTGATAATGAGTTGTGAGTTAAATGAGTACAGTGTGAAATAATTTCTGAATTAGAATTACAGAATAGGTTTGGTAAATGTCTGTTAATCAGAGACATAGTTTGTGGACTGAAGAAATTAAAGCTTATACTGGAAATTTTACATGAATGATCATAGTGGTACTACGTCTGTTTATCAGGAGAATGATAAAATGCATTATGATTTGAAAAAGATATATTAGTAGCCCGGAAATGAAATGTGGTATTTTTGAAATTGTGTCTAAATGATGGATGTACCAGCAAATTAAGAATGAAATTTTCAAAATGGTTATAGTCAAAGAAAATACCGAAGTGGAAATGGGACAAAGTTACTATGAACTTTATGTTGGGATTATCCCTGTCTATGAAAAAGAAAGATATTAGTTGAGTAATTGTTGATTGTTTGACAAAGCCTGCACATTTTACTCTGACATGAATGGATTTCTCGCTTGATAGATTGCTTGAATTACCTGTTTCTGAGATTGACAGATTATATGATGTGCTAGTTTCTTTTATTTTTGATAGAGATCTACGGTTTATATTCTGATTCTAAAACAAGTTACAAGAAACCTTGGGTACATGTTTACATTTTAGTACAGTATTTCATCCTCAGATGGATGATCAATCTGAAAATATGATTCAGATTTTGGAAGATATGCTTCGATGCTGTGTACTTGAATTTGAAGGTAATTGAGAAAAGTATTTGCCTTTGGTTGAAATTACTTATAATAGTTAATAGTCAAATATAAAATTTTACTGTGCAAGGCTTTATATGGTCATAAATTTAAAACTCCGGTGTTTTGGACAGAGCTCAGTGAGAAAAGATACATGTAGTAGGTTTGATTCTTTGAAGCCAAAGGAAGATGAAAATGATCTCAGATAGTTTAAAAGTAGTAATTGAACATCAGAAATCCGATGCGAATCTAAAATGAAAAGAAATGGAGTTTCAGATTGGCAACAAAATATTTATGAAAGTTTCTCCATGGAAGAAAGTTCCCTAGTTCGGCCGTAAAGGCAAATCAAGCCCGTGGTCTATCAGGTCATATAAGATTATGAAAAGAATTGGACCTGCTGCGTATTGACTAATACTATTATCAGAGTTCTATAGAATTCACAATGTTTTATATGTATTATGATAGTATCGATTAGACCCATCATGTAACACCCCAAACTCGGCTAAACGTCACGACCGAATCTGGTATGTCACAGAGAAAAGTTGTTTAAAGAAACTTGTGATCGTTTAAAAATTTTGAGTTTTGGTTCAATTTAAGGAAACAGGCTTGATTTAATGATGCTTGCCAAAACGTTATAAATACTATTAATTCCGGAAGGTTATATTGTGATACAAAAATCGAAACTAGTGGACTTCAAAAACGTGACCTTTCGAAAATAATATTTGTAGTTCTATGAAAATCCCAAGTTTAATTATTTATTGCTTGTGATCCATTTGTCATTATTTATGTTTTAGAAAACTTCATATTTGACAGTTCCTAAAATATATAATAACAGCCTTAAAGTCAAAATCCAAAACTAAGTTACGGAGGCCTTATTACATAACAGAAACCCAATTCAAAATAAGTTTAGATAAGGAAAACGAAGTTTACGAAAGAAGTAATGCATGGCCACCACAAAGTCCACATTGGCTCCAAGTCCTCAGACTAATGATTACCTGAAACATTTAAAAAGAGGGGGTGAGTTTACGAAAATTCAGTGTGATTCCCCTTATGAAAGCAATTTGGGCCTAAGCCCATACAGAGTCAGACTGGGCCTTGGCCCTTTTAGTAGAGAATAGCAGATAATTAGAAATCAATGCATTATAAAGCAAATCCCAACCCAACCTAGTTATCCATCTGCTACACACCACCCATACCTGCCAATCACACCAATGGGGATTTCTACAATCAACCCTCACCGCTACACACCATCGATGGCAGTCATACTACGATTAGTCGCTCACCATCGTAAATCGTGATGCGAGTCACCAGTGAAATGGCATCGCCACTGAGCAGTGTGGCAGAGCCACCAATTCATCAGAGTTGTGACAGAGTCACCAGGCTGAAATGGCAAAAGCCACTAGAACAGAGTGTGGCACAGCCACCAGATCATCAGTGTTGTGACAGAGTCACCAGGCTAAAATGGCAAAAGCCACCAGATACACTTCCCCTTCCATTCATATCCCAAAGCCCATGCAACATGTCATGACATGATAATTCGTGTATGCAGTATGACATGTATGCAAATCATATATCAAATATAACATATGAAACGAATTACCATCATGATCAGGATAACAAATACAACATAATCAAGCTAATCAACCTCTAAGGGTATAACAGTAATTTACCTTCCAAGGGTATTTTTGTAATTTACCTATCGAGGGTATTTCAGTAATTTCGCACCTGCAATGGCCTTTCCGAAGGCCTAATGTCGCCTCAGGCGACTCAACTACCATTTTCGGTCGTTATCGGACTATTGGGCCTAAAACCAGTTTTTGGCCCGCTCGAGCCCACACGCTTGTGTGGCCCACCTAACACAAATCTAGCCACGTATATGAGATTCACCTAACACCATCATACATTTTATTCAATTGGGCCCACGGGCCCATTGTGCCCACTTTGGCCCATCGTGGCCCAACCACAAGAAAACTACTGATGGCCTCAACTATCGCGTCGAAGCTCAACACATGCGCTTGCATGCTCGTATGGATATTATTCCCGTAACCGGCACTTTGGCATTTGCCGCTCTACAACTAGAGTAGAGAGAATTACACACCAGATAGGAATCTGGTGCTATTCCGCATTCTGACCACTCCTGAGCCCAAACGCCCTCCTAGGTGTTTTCTTCCTCCTATCATAGAATGCTATATATATATAGCTAGCTTCTCACCTTCCTTCTTTGTATCTTTCCAATGTGGGATCCCTTCTTCAGCAGAGTTTAAATCCAACTCAAACTCTTCCCGTCCAATTCGCAAAATAAATACTCCCTTGCTTTTCATGAGATTCGAACCCAGGCTTCCTTACAACATAATCCACGCCGCTAACCACTTGGCCACAAGCTCCTCTTGTGTCTTAAAACATGCACAACTAAATATAAATCTATAGCCCAATTCTAAGGTCCATGTAAAAAGAAAACCAAAATGCAAGAGCCAAGACTTGAACCTTGGACCTCCTTCCTTCCTTGTGGCGTCACCCCCCTTGCCTCTTATGTGCCGTCACTTTGCCACTACACCACACACTCCTTTTGTGTCATCTTTCTCCACATTTTATTCTCAAAGCCTACCTACCAACTCCCAAGGTTTTTTTCACCTAAAACCAAAATTTCCCTAAAGCCAAAGTTTGATCCCGAGACTTCATAGAAGCCCTCTAACTTTCCAAAATCACTCACCTAATAAGTCCAACTTGCACTAAAGCCGTTCTCTTGTTCTCTAAAAAAAATTCAAACGCTACTACTCCCAAGGCCCATTGGGCCCAATCCTACTAGGCCCAATTTCGGGATGTTACAAATCTACCCTCCTTAAAGAAATTTCGTCCTCGAAATTTCCAACTAACTAACAGTCACACATCCTAACCTACCACATTACGCTCACGCTGCGCACTCTGATCTAATAACACTAATACTCTTTCTAACTTAATCTTGGAACCCCTTCACACAACCAACTATCTAACACCGAAGCAAACAGATATTTTTCACACATACATACAATTTCTATATTCAAGCATCACATCCACACATCGCAGAATAAATACAATCATTCAGAATATAATAGAATATAGTAAAAAGGGAACTTACGGATTTAGTGCCGGAGACTCGGGTGTCATACTTCCAGTAAAACATATATTTCTTAAACAATATTTCAAACCAATTTTTGGGAAATGTTGTCGAACTCATTCCACAGCCGAGTTTTGCAACCTAGGCTCTGATACATAATTGTAACACCCCAAACCCGGCTAAACGTCACGACCGAATCTAGTATGTCACAGGGAAAAGTTGTTTAAAGAAACTTGTGATCGTTTAAAAATTATGAGTTTTGGTTCATTTTAAGGAAACAGGCTTGATTTAATGATGCTTGCCAAAACGTTATAAATACTATTAATTCCGGAAGGTTATATTGTGATACAAAAATCGAAACTAATGGACTTCAAAAACGTGACCTTTTGAAAATAATATTTGTAGTTCTAAGAAAATCCCAAGTTTAATTATTTATTGCTTGTGATCTGTTTGTCATTATTTATATTTTAGAAAACTCCATATTTGACAGTTCATAAAATATATAATAACAACCTTAAAGTCAAAATCCAAAACTAAGTTACGGAGGCCTTATTACATAACAGAAACCCAATTAAAAATAAGTTTAGATAAGGAAAATAAAGTTTACGAAAGAAGTAATGCATGGCCACCACAGAGTCCACCTCGGCTCCAAGTCCTCAAACTAGGGATTACCTGAAACATTTAAAAAGAGGGGGTGAGTTTACGAAAACTCAGTGTGATTCCCCTTATGAAAGCAATTTGGGCCTAACCCCATACAGAGTCAGACTGGGCCTTGGCCCTTTTAGCAGAGAATAGCAGATAATCAGAAATCAATGCATTATGATGCAAATCCCAACCCAACCTAGTTATCCATCTGCTACACACCACCCGTACATGCCAATCACACCAATGGGGATTTCTATAATCAACCCACACCGCTACACACCATCGATGGCAGTCATACTGCAGTTAGCTGCTCATCGTCAGAAATTGTGACAGAGTCACTAGGCTGAAATGGCATAGCCACCAGAACAGAGTGTGGTAGAGCCACCAGATCATCAGAGTTGTGACAGAGTCACTAGGCTGAAATGGCAAAAGCCACCAAAACAGAGTGTGGCAGAGCCACCAGATCATCAGTGTTGTGACAGAGTCACCAGGCTGAAATGGCAAAAGCCACCAGATACACTTCCCCTTCCATTCATATCCCAAAGCCCATGCAACATGTCATGACATAATAATTCGTGTATGCAGTATGACATGTATGCAAATCATATAACAAATATAACATATGAAACGAATTACCATCATGATCAGGATAACAAATACAACATAATCAAGCTAATCAACCACTAAGGGTATAACAGTAATTTACCTTCTAAGGGTATTTCCATAATTTCCCTATCGAGGGTATTTCAGTAATTTTGCACCTGCAATGGCCTTTCCGAAGGCCTAATGTCACCTCAGGCGACTCAACTACCATTTCTGGTCGTTACTAGACTATTGGGCCTAAAAATCGTTTTCGGCCCACACGCTCGTGTGGCCCACCTAACACAAATCTAGCCACGTATATGAGATTCACCTAGTCTAGTTCACTATATACAACACAGTCATACATTTTATTCAATTACGCCCACTTCGGCCCATCGTGGCCCAAGCAGCCTCAACCCACAAGAAAACTACTGATGGCCTCAACTATCGCGTCGAAGCCCAACACGTGCGCTCGCACGCTCGTGTGGATACTATTGCTGTAACTGGCACTTTAGCATTTACCGCTCTACAATTAGAGTAGAAAGAATTACACACCTGATAGGAATCTAGTGCTATTCCGCGTTCTGACCACTCCTGAGCCCAAACGCCCTCCCAGGTGTTTTCTTCCTCCTATTATAGAATGCTATATATATATAGCTAGCTTCTCACCTTCCTTCTTTGTATCTTTCCAATGTGGAATCCCTTCGTCAGCAGAGTTTAAATCCAACTCAAACTCTTCCCGTCCAATTCGCAAAATAAATACCCCATTGCTTTTCTTGAGATTCGAACCCAGGCGCAAGCTCCTCTTGTGTCTTAAAACATGCGCAACTAAATATAAATCTATAGCCCAATTCTAAGGTCCATGTAAAAAGAAAACCAAAATGAAAGAGCCAAGACTTGAACCTTGGACCTCCTTCCTTCCTTGTGGCGTCACCCCCCTTGCCTCTTATATGCCGTCACTTTGCCACTACACCACACACTCCTTTTGTGTCATCTTTCTCCACATTTTATTCTCAAAGCCTACCTACCAACTCCCAAGGTTTTTTTCACCTAAAACCAAAATTTCCCTAAAGCCAAAGTTTGATCCCGAGACTTCATAGAAGCCCTCTAACTTTCCAAAATCACTCTCCTAATAAGTCCAACTTGCACTAAAGCCGTTCTCTTGTTCTCTAAAAAAAATTTCAAACGCTACTACTCCCAAGGCCCATTGGGCCCAATCCTACTAGGCCCAATTTCTGGATGTTACAAATCTACCCTCCTTACAGAAATTTCGTCTTCAAAATTTCCAACTAACTAACAGTCACACATCCTAACCTACCACACTACGCTCACGCTGCGTACTCTGATCTAATAACACTAATACTCTTTCTAACTTAATCTTGGAACCCCTTCACACAACCAACTATCTAACACCGAAACAAACAGATATTTTTCACACATACATACAATTTCTATATTCAAGCATCACATCCACACATCACAGAATAAATACAATCATTCAGCATATAATAGAATATAGTAAAAAGGGAACTTACGGATTTAGTGCCGGAGACTCGGGTGCCATACTTTGAGTAAAACATATATTTCTTAAACAATATTTCAAACCAATTTTTGGAAAACATTGTCGAACCCATTCCACAGCCGAGTTTTGCAACCTAGGCTCTGATACCATAATTGTAACACCCCAAACCCAGCTAGACGTCACGACTAAATCTAGTATGTCACAGGGAAAAGTTGTTTAAAGAAACTTGTGATCATTTAAAAATTTTGAGTTTTGGTTCAATTTAAGGAAATAGGCTTGATTTAATGATGCTTGCCAAAACGTTATAAATACTATTAATTCCGGAAGGTTATATTGTGATACAAAAACCGAAACTAGTGGACTTCAAAAACGTGACCTTTTGAAAATAATATTTGTAGTTCTAAGAAAATCCCAATTTTAATTATTTATTGCTTGTGATCCGTTTGTCATTATTTATATTTTAGAAAACTCCATATTTGACAGTTCATAAAATATATAATAACAGCCTTAAAGTCAAAATCCAAAACTAAGTTACGAAGGCCTTATTACATAATGGAAACCCAATTAAAAATAAGTTTAGATAAGGACAACAAAGTTTACAAAAGAAGTAATGCATGGCCACCACAGAGTCCACCTCGGCTCTAAGTCCTCAAACTAGGGATTCCCTGAAACATTTAAAAGGAGTGGGTGAGTTTACGAAAACTCAGTGTGATTCCCCTTATGAAAGCAATTTGGGCCTAAGCCCATACAGTGTCAGACTGGGCCTTGGCCTTTTTAGTAGAGAATAGCAGATAATCAGAAATCAGTGCATTATGATGCAAATCCCAACCCAACCTAGTTATCCATCCGCTACACACCACCCGTACCTGCCAATCACACCAATGGGGATTTCTACAATCAACCCTCACCGCTACACGCCATCGATCGCAGTCATGCTGCGCAGCTTAGTCGCTCATCGTCGTAAATCGTGATGAGTCACCAGTCGAAATGGCATAGCCACCAGAACAGAGTGTGGGAGAGCCACCAGATCATCAGAGTTGTGACCGAGTCACCAGGCTGAAATGGCAAAAGCCACCAGAACAGTGTGTGGCAGAACCACCAGATCATAAGTGTTGTGACAGATTCACTAAGCTGAAATGGCAAATGCCACCAGATACACTTCCCCTTCCATTCATATCCCAAAGCCCATGCAACATGTCATGACATAATAATTCGTGTATGTAGTATGACATGTATGAAAATCATATATCAAATATAACATATGAAATGAATTACCATCATGATCAAGATAACAAATACAACATAATCAAGTAATCAACCTCTACGGGTATAACAGTAATTTACCTTTCAATGGTATTTCCGTAATTTACCTATCGAGGGTATTTCAGTAATTTCGCACCTGCAATGGCCTCTCCGAAGGCCTAATGTCGCCTCAGGCGACTCAACTACCATTTTCGATCGTTACCAGACTATTGGGCCTAAAACCTGTTTTCGACCCGCTCGGGCCCACACGCTCGTGTGGCCCACCTAACACAAATCTAGCCACGTATATGAGATTCACCTAGTCTAGTTCACTATATACAACACCATCATACATTTTATTCAATTGCGCCCACTTCGGCCCATCGTGGCCCAAGCAGCCTCAACCCACAAGAAAACTATTGATGGCCTCAACTATCGCGTCGAAGCCCAATACGTGCGCTCGCACGCTCGTGTGGATACTATTGTCGTGACCGGCACTTCGGCATTTGCCGCTCTACAACTAGAGTAGAGAGAATTACACACCTGATAGGAATCTCGTGCTATTCCGTGTTCTGACCACTCCTGAGCCCAAACGCCCTCCCAGGTGTATTCTTCCTCCTATCATAGAATGCTATATATATATATAGCTAGCTTCTCACCTTCCTTCTTTGTATCTTTCCAATGTGGGATCCCTTCATCAGCAGAGTTTAAATCCAACTCAAACTCTTCCCGTCCAATTCGCAAAATAAATACTCCCTTACTTTTCATGAGATTCGAACCCAGGCTCCCTTGGAACATAATCCACGCCACCAACCACTTGGTCACAAGCTCCTCTTGTGTCTTAAACCATGCGCAACTAAATATAAATCTATAGCCCAATTCTAAGGTCCATGTAAAAAGAAAACCAAAATTCAAGAGCCAAGACTTGAGCCTTGGACCTCCTTCCTTCCTTGTGGCGTCACCCCCTTTGCCTCTTATGTGGCGTCACTCTGCCACTACACCACACACTCCTTTTGTGTCATCTTTCTCCACATTTTATTCTCAAAGCCTACATACCAACTCCCAAGGTTTTTTTTCCACCTAAAACCAAAATTTCCCTAAAGCCAAAGTTTGATCCCGAGACTTCATAGAAGCCCTCTAACTTTACAAAATCACTCACCTAATAAGTCCAACTTGCACTAAAGCCGTTCTCTTATTCTCTAAAAAAATTCAAACGCTACTACTTCCAAGGCCCATTGGGCCCAATCCTACTAGGCCCAATTTCGGGATTTTACACATCATCTGTTATTGCTTTGATAAATGTTAAATTCAGCCTGACACGACAGCGAGAGATTGATTGAAATTCTCGCACTAGAAGAGAAAAACTGAGAAATGAAAAGGTAGCTTTAGTAAAAGTTTCTAACAGTGACATGATATAGAGGGATCTACCTAGGAACTGGAGGAAACTATGAGAGAGTAACGTTTGAATCTTTTAATGGTAAAATGTTCGAGGACGAAAATTTCCTAAGGGGGAGAGTTGTAATAGCCCATTTTTCGGTGAAATCAGAACAGTTGTTTCGAGACCACAAATCCGAGCCGAAAATAAAATTTATTTTTATTTTTTTCATGGTCCATAATATGATATAAATATCATGTGAGAATTTTGATAAGAAAATTTGACCGATTATTTGCTTAATTACGAGAAGGACTAAATCGCATAAAATGCGAGAGTTAGATTCTAGTAGCCAGAAGGATCAAATAGCTATGAAATTCAAAACTTGAGGTCTTTATATGGTAATTAGATCATTAATTAAAATGTAGTAGATATTTTTGGATGATCCATCCATGGAAAATTAGAAAAAAGCTAAGGACTAAATTGGAAAGTGATAAAATTAAAAGATGATAAATAATTAAATAAAAATAAAAATCATTTTATATCATATTCTTCCCCAAATATTCCATGGAAACCCTAGGAAAGAGAGAGCAAGCTTTCTTGGTCAAATTGGTAAGTTTTCCTGTCCCGTTTTTAGTAATTTTTATATTTTTGAGATTGGAAAAGCTTAATTTATCTATTTGGGGGATTAATTTGAAACTATATCGAAGTATAAAATTTATACCATAGATGAATATCATGAAATATGAACTTTATGGTAGAAAATGAAAGGTTGATGATAGATAAAATAACTTTTACAAAGTGAATATTGATGAAAACTTGATTTAGGGATTAAATTTTTAAAATGTGAAATCCATGGAAAAATTCTAAATTTTATAGAATACATGTGCTGTAAATTTTATATTGAAATTTTGGTTAGGCTTGGAATAAGGAGTAAATTGCATGAATTTTATTTTTCGAGCCTAGAGAAGAAATCGTCATTTATTAAAAGTTTAGGGGCAAAATGGTAATTTTGCCTAAGAGTAAATTGGACTATTTTGAGTATGAATTGCATTAAATTGATGTTAAATTTACTCGTATAGATTCGGATAAATCGAATATGGAGTTAGAACGAGAAAAGGAGAAATGTCAGATTAATAGACTTTATGAATACGAACATTTATCAAGGTAAGTTCGTATAACTTAGCTATGCATGTTTTTATGCTTAAATTGAATTGTGTATGTGATGGTATAAATATATAAGTGAAATGATTGCATATCTAATAAAACCCGATAAATGATAATACCCGATAAGTGATAAATGATAAAAATGTTATTTTTGTGCTTGAGTTGAATGTGAAAATATGAATTACATAAATGCATAAATTTATGAGATTGAACATATACCCGACAATTGTCTGATAAATGTTAAATCTCATTTGAATAAATGGAAGTCGATGGACAAAAGTGTTTTTCCTGATAAAACTGCTTGTGTTGCAGAATGGATTTAGCCCAGACGGGTAATCCTGAAATAAGCCTCTCGAGCATATGTTTTAATTAGGATTTAGCCTGGATTGGTAATCCTAATTGACTGGATTTAGCCTGGACTGGTAATCCAGAATGGACTCTATAGGGAATTCTTTGTCATATAAAGGATTTAGCCTGGACTGGTAATCCGACAAAGCCCTTAGAGTATATGTTACATCTAGAATTTATCCTGGACTGGTAATTCTGCTGTATGGTATGTAGTTCAAGAGTGTACCTAAAAGGTACTACTGAATATGAATTGATGGACTATGGAATTGTACACCTCAAGTGTATTACTTGTGTGTCCATTGATGTTTTCAATAATTCAACGGGTAAAATACTGATACGAAAGGAAAATGGATTTTTACATGTATTTACTTGAAAAATATGAAATGATGTGACATGAAATGGTTTGATGAATATGTTTATCTATGAGAATAGATTTGTACACCTTGAGTGTACTATCCGAGTGATTATCAATACTGCAATTGGTTGTTGAGTAAAGTACTGACATGAAATATACTGAAACTCGAGATGAATTAATATGAAATAAATTTGAGATACATGGAAATAATTTTTATATATGTTATGTGAATACATGTTAAGGAAAAACATATGTGTATGGGAATCTAAATATTGTTGGAATCATATATGTGTTTCTTGATGTTTATATAAAATATGTGTTTAACATGGGTATTTAGAATATGTGTTAGGGCTTGTGACCAAATGGTTTGGTTATACCTTGCAATGTTTAACTTAAATGTGAATGGTTGGTAAGTTATTTACCAAGTTATACGGACTTACTAAGCATTATATGCTTACTTCGTTTTATTTTTCCCAATCTTATAGTAAATCGGAATGCTCGTTGGATTGGAAGCTTGGCGGATATCACTCAGACTATCCAACAATTCATCTCAGTATATAAGGTAAAACAATTTGGGTTATAATGGCATGTATAGGTTAAATTGGTCAAGGAATGATATGTAAATATTTGATAATGACTAGCCATTGGAATGGCTAGTTATGGACATGCTTTGGTGTTTATGTATGAAAGCTATCATAGTATATGTTTAAAATGGTTAATTGATAGAAATTACATTGACAAATGGATGAATGAATTAAATTAGTATAATTGATGAAAAATGCACAAATGTGACCATTGTATATAGGTAAATATGAGTACAAGATTGATATGGAAATAAATTGTGGTGCATAAAGGCATATTGGTTGAAATTTTATATGGCCATGAGAATGTGTTTAAGTTTTGGTGCAGGTATAAGGCTAAAAGGGTGAGGAATAAGGCTTGGAAAATAGCCTTATTTTGTCCACACGGGTAGACACACGGGTGTGTGTCTTGACCGCGTGTGACACACGGCCTAGCACGTGGGCGTGTGGTCTGGCCGTGTGTCCCCTGCATCCTAAAATTTAGAAATAAAATGCTTAGAATTGAGCACATGGGTAGATACATGGGCATGTGTCTCAACCGTGTGGGTGACACGACCTTGAACACGGGCATGTGTCATGGCCGTGTGAAACCTGCATCTAATTCGAATTAAATTAATTAACCACACAGTCTAGCACACGGCCGTGTGGCATGGCCATGTGGCACAAGTTAGAGAGCAACCTAAATCAGACACGGCCTGATGCACAGGCGTGTCCCTTGGACCACACGGGCATGTGAGCCCTGCACCTTGGAAAATTTTTAAAATATCACGAAAAATTCTTAGAGTTTCCGATTAAGTCCCGACTCGATTCTAATGCTTGTATTGGACCACGATGGTCCATCTAAGGAACGTTACAAATGATCTCGGTTAATGAATAGTAATTGACATGATTGATTTAAAAATATTCTGAAAATCTCGGTAACGCTCCGTAACCCTGTTCTGGTGATGGATACGGGTTAGGGGTGTTACACTATGAGCTTGTTAAGCTTGCCCACTCCCTTCTAAAACCTTGCAGATTAGTTATGTGCCGGTGTGAGCAGTGCAGCTTTCTGAGGGGTGATCCAAGCAAGTCCATTTTCATTATTCGTAGGTGTTTATTATTTGGGTGTGTTCAGGGAATAAGGCAATGTGGTAGTCTCTGTGCTAATATTGGACATGATATTTTGAGTTGTCTCTATGATTTAGTCTCTTAAGATTTTGGGATTTCGTAACACCTCTAACCCGTATTTATCGCCGGAACAGGGTTACGGAGCATTACTGGACTTACAGATCAGACAAACAAAAACTTTCAAACATTTCATAACATATAGAATTCATGTCAAAAACCAATCAAATTCATACATATTGTCCCTTATACGACCCTTCAAGGCCCAAAATATGTATTAGAAACAAATCGGGACTAATTCAGAAATTCAGAGAATTTATCAAAAACTTATAAAATCTTCAAAACTGTAGAGGTAACATGGTCATGTGACTCACGCGGCCAAGAGACACGCCTGTGTCTTAGACTGTATAGGCATTCGAAATAGGGGCACACGGTCGTGTTCCAGCCCATGTCTGTACCCGTGTAACTCACTGACTTGTGCCACACGGCCAAGCCACACGCCCGTGTGCTAGGTTGTGTGAGCATACTGACTTCTATTCTTTAAAAGATATAGGGGACACATGGCCGTGTCACCTGGCCATGTGTCACACACAGCTGAGACACACGCCCGTGTCTCTACCCGTGTGGACTAAAATAGGTCATTTTACAAGCCACATTTCTCACCCAAATTGGCATCCACCTACGCTCAACATTTTGCATATACACAAGCCACAAATAGGAATCCAAAACAAGCTAAAATCAAGCCTTAAACATGTAAAATCATCACATACAACCAATATGCCCTTGGGCATCTCAAATGACAACTTATAACATGTAAATCTAAACATTCAATATATACAATTGTTTAACTAACTTATATACATATTTGTACCAAAACTTACCATGTAGATCATTAATTAAAACATACCATTTAATATCATTTATGTTCTTGATCTCTAGCATCAAATGTTCATATAAGTCACTTCTAACTTGTGCACTAAAATCACCAATACAAACCATTCAAAAACTAACATCATTATACATATGTGTTTTCCACAACAAGCACTAAATCACTCCAAATCATAATACATATTCATATGCATATTCAACTACCATTTAATTTTCATCCATCAAACATAAATCAATTCACATGTTAACCATACCAAACCATACATCAAACATGATAAGGCCATTTACATATGCATAGCAAAATATACCAAAACACAAGCCAATTCAAATGGTTAAAAACATAACAAAACATGTAACACCCCAAACCCGGCCTAGATGTTATGACTGAATCTGACGATGTCACATGGTAGTGCTTTGCAAAACGTGAGTTGTCGTCAAAAGAGAATTCCTTTCTTTATCACTTCTTTCACACTCTCTTATCTAAATTTTAAGGCATGACGATAAATTTTAAAACGTAATTCATTGTCAAAAAGTTATTCTCTTTCTAAATGTTATTAATTTACAAAACGACACTTATCGTGGAAGCTTTTAAAATAGTTTGCGTATTTGTTAAAATGTTGGATTCTTTTTGAAAACTCAACCTGTAACATCCTAAAATAGGGGTTATTTGTGCTTGAATTATTTTTTTTCTTGTGTTTGAATTGCGGTGATATTATTTGTGGTGTAATAAGACCTAATTAGGGGTCTTGAGTAGGCTCGGAATAGAAGAAAATTTTAATTGTAGGCTTAAAAGATAGGGAGCTTTAGTAAGTAAGGGTTACAAGGTTAAAAGAGGGAACATTTGACACTAATAGGGCCTTGGAAAGGTGGCAAAAGGAAGGCCACTTAAGGGCTGGAGTTGACGCCACAAGAGGTGCAAGGGGAGCCTGTGTTCGAGTGCGGAATTCCCCTTTTGCTCTTTATTTTGGATGGCAAAGGGAGAGAGAAAAAGGCTCAATTTTGATTTCAGGATAATAAGGATAATAATGTTTTTAATTGGATTTTATTTGATTAATTCTAAGGAGAAAATATAGGCATTTGATTTATTCAAATTATTTTGAATATTTTCAAACAATTGGCCAAGAGTAATTCAAGGGGTTGACCGAAATTTGAACTCCTTGGAGAGGAGTGGACGGCAAGGGAGCTATGTAGGGGGGAAGGCCGAATTTTCCTAGTGAATTACTTCACAAATTCGGCTAGCATTTCATCTCTTTTGTGCTTTCTTTTTCATTCTCTCTCAAAGCCGAAACACCATTGCCATCTACCTCTTTTCTTCTTTTTGATCCTTGGCCAAATCACCTACCCTCTTCTCTCTCTTTTTCTTCCTCTTTTCACTCAAAGCCAAGCCTTGATTGTCATCAACCATAGCCGAACCTACACCCTACCTCTTTGCCGAAATTTCTTTTCTTCCTGTTAAACTCTCATTGGCCGAATAGTAAAGTGGGATAGATCTCTTCGGGTTTTCTTTGTCAATCGATTGAAGAAGGTAAATGCTCTAGGCCGAATACCTATTCTTTCCCCTCCCCTTTCTTTGTCGACTTTGATGATGGTAAGAGCCGATTTCGGCACTTGTTAGCAAAGGTGCTAATCACCTGTTTTGAAACCGATTCTATTTAGGTGCCCGGGATTTTGAGATATTCGATCCAAGCCTCCATTCTCAGTCAATCGGTCTTGGTAAGTGGTGGTAAGGACCTATTTTATTTATTTAGTGATTAAAAAGCCGAAGGCTATTAACATGTGATTGCCGATTATAGGGAAGCAGAAACACTTGGTGTGTGGTGGCTAGTATTCAAGGGACGTGTAGGTAAGGATTCGGGTTCAAGTGATAACACATTGAGTCTTGGTGACTCACCTTCTCTTTTAACATTTTTTAGGTGACACGTAGATCGCGGAAGAGGAGCCGGATGGACTCGAGGTGGCCATGCAGTGAAAATGTAGACTAAATGAATTTTGAACCATTTTTATTTTATTATTGGTTTTATTTTGTTTAAGTTGTAATAAGGCCTCCTAAGACTACTTTTATTATTTTATCTGTTTTGGATAATTTGTTTAAACTATTAAATGATATTTACATGGGTAAACATGTTTTCTCAAAATCAAACTTAAAAATGTTTTATTGTGCCATCGGGTACATTTGAAATTTGTAACAACCTGACTTTTATTTTTTCTGACGGAACTAAGTATGGTTTTCTTCATACAATACAACGGTTTTAAAACAATACAATATCTTTTACCTTAAATGGAATCGGTTAACCAGGGTTTTCAAAATATTTTCCTCTGTAACAAACCAAATTCGGTCGTAATGTTTGGGCCGGGTTTGGGGTGTTACAAAATTGGTATCAGAGCCCAGTTCAAAGCTCGGCTGTGGGGGCTCAAGGCCCAAAATGTTTTGGTAGGCTTTTTTGAAAAATGGTTTTGATTTTAGACAGCATGGCAAATGAGTCTCGACACCAATCCGCCTGTAAGTAAGTACTCGACTTCTTTGTGAATTATTAATTGTAGAAAGGTAGGTATGGAACGTAGATAGTATGATAGGTGCTTTGAACTTTAGGACTAGTTTACCCCAACAAAATACATAAGACTTTAAAAGCCTAATTAAACAAACCTACGACCAAGTCGCCGAGTTAGGGTGTGGTAACCTTGGTGCGCATGTCTAGGATTGGATCCGGAAGAGCTTGGTACTTAAGTAGTCCTCGTGACTCACCTCCTCTTCGCAGGAATCCTACCTGGTGCGTAGCTTTGGTTCACCCTAACTAAGAGGACTCGGTCATAGGCTAAACATACTGAATAAAACCCGAAAGGGATTAGCCATGTTTTATGAAAGCTCTAAGTTTTAACAAAATCATTGCAATACTCCTTTAAATAGTAGCAAAAATTTATTTTTGGAAATTTTCAAAATATTTTTTGACTTACCAAAATTACCAAAATGCCCCTAGTGGCAAAATTACGAAAATGCCCTTGATTTCTAAAATTATCGTATTACCCGATTTTAATAAAATTCTCTTATATTTTTTTTAAAAGTATCCAAAATTATGTATTTCAAAATAATACCCTGACTCTTGAAATTTATAAAATCCCCCCTGATTGACAAAATTACCAAAATACCCTGGTTCCCGAAATTTTGCTATACCTTTAATTTGGAAAATTTTCGAAAATACCCTCCAGGTTTGGAAATTTCAAAATGTCCTGATTTATTAAAGTTTTTAAAATTTCTTGGACTTGTTACTGAAAATACCCCAGAGGAAAATGACGAAAATACCCTTCTAGGATAGAAACTACGTAAATGCCCGAGGAGTGAATAGGTATGAAAAGTATTAGGGAATGGATGTGCTCTTTTGTGTAAACTAGGATAGAGGACTTAAAACTTTGATCGCTCGAAAGAATCCCTATTAAACTCTTTCATAAAATTTCTTCATGATAACCAAGTGAAACAAGTACTAATCCATAAAAATTTCTTAATCGACAAAGCGCGATAGTTAGAATGAGCTCTAGAGGACGTGGCCGTCGTGGACGCCATGAGGGCGATGATGACTGTTAGAACCCGTTAGGTCGGGTCAGGGGTCGGAGAATGAAGTACCACCGTCGCCACCACCTCCAACTTTTGAAGTTGAGGAGTAGGATCAGACTGGAGGTGAGGCAGTATCGCAAGCTGTGTTGCGAGTCCTTAAGATGGTGGCTGGGGCTAGTGGGGGAATAGGAGCTCGGAAATCTATTCCCGAGCGACTCCGATCCAACGAAGCTGAGGTATTTCAGGGAGTATCGAGAGTGGCACCTAGTGCAGCGGAATATTGGTTAGAATCGACTGAGAGAATCATGGATGATCTCAATCTAGCGAATGAGAAGAAGCTGAAAGGAGCGGTGTCGCTTCTAAAGGATGAGTCATATCAGTGGTGGCTCACGATTCGGGATAGTGCCACAGCAGATGATCTTACTTGGGAATACTTCAAAGGTGCTTATCAGAAGAAGTATGTGGGCACCAGCTACATGGATGCACAGAGGAAAGCTTTTCTGGGGTTAGTACAAGGGAATAAGTCTATGTCGGAGTATGAAGCGGAATTCTTGAGGCTGAGCCGCTATGCTAGGGGAATTGTGTCAACTGAGCATGATCGTTGTGTCCGCTTTGAAGACGGACTTAGGGATGATTTAAGGTTGCTGATTGCTCCACAACAGGAGCGTGAGTTTGCTGTCCTGGTTGAAAAGCCTAAGGTAGCCGAAGGGGTCAAGGAGTCCGTGAGATAGAATTATGATAGGAACAAGCAGAAAAGAGGCTTTAGGGCATCTGGATCGGGTAGTAATGCACAAAAGAGGGCTACGCAGAGTGGGCCGAATCAGACGGAGAGGCCCATGGCTACTAATCAGAGACCGGCTCAGTGTAATCGTTGTGGGAAGTCACATTGGGGAGGTTGTTGGACCGGTGAAAAGGGATGCTTTGAATGTGGATCTTTGGATCACCGTGTGAGAGATTGTCCTCGGAATTTAGCAAATAGTCAGCCAGAGGGTCAGAACCGTGCTCAGGTTAGAAATGTAAGACCACCACAGAGGGGTCGTGGTAATGGTAGAGGAGGTAATGGTGCTAGTCGAGGTCGCGGGATTCCGGGCAGAGGTGCAGGTAGCACAGAGGCAAGGCAGCCTGGTTTAGTCTACGCAGCGAGGCGTCGAGAGGAGGGCGACGCACCGGACGTCATAACCGGTACGTTCCTAATTTTTGGTCTTCCATATGTTGCATTAATTGATGTGGGTTCGACGCATTCATACGTTGCTAGTAGCGTGGTAGAGACTATGAACTTAGACTTTGAGATCGCTTCTAGGAGATGACGATAATTAGCCCTCTAGGTCACTCTGTAGTTGTAAACAAGCTATATAGAGATGTACCCCTAGAACTCCAAGGGGTAGTGTTTGTGGCTGATCTGATGGAACTGCCATTTGGGGAGTTCGATTTGATCCTTGGAATGGACTGGTTGGTTAAGTATCAGGCAAGGTTGGATTGCGCTGCTAAGCGCATGGTTCTTAAGATGGCTGAAGGTGATGAAGTGGTCATGATAGGTAATAGAAGAGATTACCTACCCAATGTGGTGTCCGCGTTGAAGGCAGAGAAGATGGTCAGGAAGGGCTGTGAAGCATATGTGGTTCATATATGTGCCTTGGAGGCTAAGGAGTCAGCAATTGAGAAGGTCCGAACGGTAGGGGAATTCGCTGATGTGTTTCCAGAGGAACTTCCGGGTCTGCCTCCAGATCAGGAAGTTGAATTCAGTATAGACTTATTACCCGGAACGGCACCTGTGTCTATAGCACCGTACCGAATGGCACCAAAGGAATTGGTGGAGCTGAAGGCTCAAATTCAGGAGCTCTTGGATAGAGGGTTTATTTGACCAAGTATATCTCCGTGGGGAGCACCTGTGTTGTTTGTCAAGAAGAAGGGCGGATCAATACGGATGTGTATCGACTACCGCCAGCTGAACAAGTTAACGATCAAAAACAAGTATCCGTTGCCCCGGATTGATGACTTGTTTGACCAACTGAAGGGGGCATCAGTCTTCTCAAAGATAGACCTTAGGTTGGGTTATCATCAACTTAAGGTGAAGGAGGTTGATGTTCATAAGACGACGTTCCGTACTCGGTATGGGCATTACGAGTTTTTGGTGATGCCGTTTGGGTTGACCAACGCACCGGCAGCATTCATGGATTTAATGAATAGGGTGTTTCAGCAGTACTTGGATCAATTTCTCGTGGTCTTTATAGACGACATATTGGTTTACTCAAAGACGGAAGAGGAGCATGATGTGCATTTGCGTATAGTTCTACAAGTACTGAGGGAGAAGCAGTTATATGCCAAATTCAGTAAGTGTGAATTTTGGCTTAGGGAGGTGGCTTTCTTAGGTCACGTAGTATCAGCTGAAGGGATTAGAGTGGACCCTTGCAAGGTTGAAGCGGTGTTGGATTGGAAACCGCCTAGGTCGGTGGTAGAAATTCGAAGTTTTCTGGGTCTGGCAGGATACAATCAAAGATTTGTGGAAGAATTCTCTTTAATCGCAGCACCGTTAACTAAGTTATTAAGGAAAAGAGTTCCATTTGTATGGTCGAAGAAACAACAGGAAAGTTTTGATAAGCTAAGGAAGATTTTGACGGAAGCTTCAGTTCTGGTACAGCCTGAGGCAGGGAAGTTGTTCACAGTTTACTGCGATGCATCCCATACTGGGTTGGGATATGTGTTGATGCAGGAAGGGAAGGTAGTGGCCTATGCATCCCGTCAGCTAAGACCGCATGAGGTTAACTATCCAACGCACGACTTGGAGTTAGCGGCAGTAGTCTTCGCTTTGAAAATATGGAGGTATTACTTGTATAGGGAGAAGTCAACGATGCGCACGATCACAAAAAGTCCGAGGTATCTCTTGACTCGAAGGATTTGAATTTGAGGCGTACGATGGATTGAATCGTTGAAGGACTACGATCGCTCAATTGAGTATCATCCGCAAGGCTAACGTGGTAGCTGACGCTTTAAGCCGGAAGGTCGTGACGGACTTAAGGGCGATGTTTGCTCACCTCAGTCTATACGACGATGGAAGTCTTTTGGTAGAACTGCAGGTTAAGCCAACTTGGATCGAGGAGATTAAGGAAAAGCAATTGGTGGATGATAGTTTGAATGCGCGAAGGTTGCAAGTACAAGATGGTGGTTTGGAAGGGTATAGTTTGACTGGTGATGGTGTACTATGTTTTCAAGGACGAGCTTGTATGCCGAAGGATATGGAGTTGAGATAAAGAATTCTCCAAGATGCACATAGCGAATTTCATACGCGCTGCATCCCGGAGGAAGCAAGATGTATGGAGATTTGCGGGCGATTACGTGGCTGTGGTTGAAGCGTGAGGTAACTGAATTTGTGGGAAGGTGTCTGACGTGTCAACAGGTGAAGGCTGAACACCAGTTGCCATCAGGGTTACTTCAACCAGTGAAGATCCCTCAGTGGAAATGGGAAAGGATCACTATGGATTTTGTCAGTGGACTACCCCTCACGCCTAGCAAGAAGGACGCAGTTTGGGTGATTGTGGACCGTCTGACTAAATCAGCTCACTTCATACCGGTGAGAGTGGATTATTCTCTTCAGAGGCTAGCAAAATTGTATGTGGCTGAGATAGTAAGGTTGCATGGTGTGCCAGTATCAATTATCTCGGATAGGGATCCGAGGTTCACGTCAAGGTTCTGGAAAGCGTTGCATCGGGCTTTGGGTACACGATTGGATTTCAGTACAGCATTCCACCCACAGTCGGACGGACAGTCGGAAAGGGTCATATAGATTTTAGAAGATATGCTGAGAGGTTGTGTTTTGGATTTCAGCGGTAGTTGGGAAGAATATCTACCGTTGGCAGAATTCACTTATAATAATAGTTATCAAGCGAGTATCCAGATGGCACCATATGAAGCCCTGTATGGGCGAAAATGCCGTACTCCTACGTGTTGGACGGAGGTGGGTGAACGACAAGTTTTGGGTCCAGAGTTGGTAACAGAAACTAAAGATAAAGTTAAGGTGATTCGGGCTCGTCTGAAGGAAGCGTCAGATAGACAGAAGTCTTATGCTGATCTTAAGCGTAAGGAAATGGAGTATGCAGTAGGAGATAAAGTTTTTCTGAAGGTGTCGCCTTGGAAGAAGGTATTAAGATTTGGGAGGAAAGGGAAGCTAAACCCAAGGTTCATCGGGCCATATACAGTGTTAAAGGGAGTGGGACTGGTAGCTTATCAGCTTGAGCTGCCGGCAGAGTTGAGTCAGATTCATGACGTCTTCCATGTGTCAATGCTTAGGCGATATCGGTCGGATCCATCACACGTTGTGCCTGTGGCAGAGATTGAGGTAAACTCGGACTTATCTTTCGAGGAAGAACCAGTTCAGATCTTAGATCGAGATGTCAAAGTTCTGCGTAGGAAGTCAGTACCGTTGGTGAAAGTACTATGGCGAAACCATGGTGCGGAGGAAGCTACGTGGGAACCCAAGGATGTGATGCGGCAGTAATACCCCCATCTCTTCTGATCAGGTAATTTCGAGGCCGAAATTATTTTAAGGGGGTAGAACTGTAACATCCTAAAATAGGGGTTATTTGTGATTGAATTATTTTTTTTTCTTGTGTTTGAATTGCGGTGATATTATTTGTGGTGTAATAAGACCTAATTAGGGGTCTTGAGTAGGCTCGGAATAGAAGAAAATTTTAATTGTAAGCTTTAAAGATAGGGAGCTTTAGTAAGTAAGGGTTACAAGGTTAAAAGAGGGAACATTTGACACTAATAGGGCCTTGGAAAGGTGGCAAAAGGGAGGCCACTTAAGGGCTGGAGTTGACGCCACAAGAGGTGCAAGGGGAGCCTGTGTTCGAGTCGCGGAATTCCCCTTTTTGCTCTTTATTTTGGATGGCAAAGGGAGAGAGAAAAAGGCTCAATTTTGACTTCAGGATAATAAGGATAATAATGTTTTTAATTGGATTTTATTTGATTAATTCTAAGGAGAAAATATAGGCATTTGATTTATTCAAATTATTTTGAATATTTTCAAACAATTGGCCAAGAGTAATTCAAGGGGTTGACCGAAATTTGAACTTCTTGGAGAGGAGTGGACGGTAAGGGAGCTATGTAGGGGGGAAGGCCGAATTTTCCTAGTGAATTACTTCACAAATTCGGCTAGCATTTCATCTCTTTTGTTCTTTTTTTTTCATTCTCTCTTAAAGCCGAAACACCATTGCCATCTATCTCTTTTCTTCTTTTTGATCCTTGGCCGAATCACCTACCCTCTTTCCCTCTCTTTTTCTTCCTCTTTTCACTCAAAGCCAAGCCTTGATTGTCATCAACCATAGCCGAACCTACACCCTACCTCTTTGTCGAAATTTCTTTTCTTCCTGTTAAACTCTCGTTGGCCGAATAGTAAAGTGGGATAGATCTCTTCGGGTTTTCTTTGTCAATCGATTGAAGAACGTAAATGCTCTAGGCCGAATATCTATTCTTTCCCCTCCCCTTTCTTTGTCGACTTTGATGATGGTAAGAGCCGATTTCGCACTTGTTAGCAAGGGTGCTAATCACTGCTTTGAAACCGATTCATTTAGGTGCCCGGATTTTGAGGTATTCGATCCAAGCCTCCATTCTCTGTCAATCAGTCTTGGTAAGTGGTGGTAAGGACCTATTTTATTTATTTAGTGATTAAAAAGCCGAAGGCTATTAACATGTAGTTGCCGATTACAGGGAAGCAGAAACACTTGGTGTGTGGTGGCTAGTATTCAAGGGACGTGTAGGTAAGGATTTGGGTTCAAGTGATAACCCTTTAGATTTATTCGGTTTGGCCGAATAGGCCATGTCACTAACTTCCATGTTTGGCCGAATATAGGGGCAAGGAAAGCTTGTGTGGCCGATTTGTCTTTTCGGGATTTAGGACTATCGTTGGTGACAGGTGTGTACATACACACTTTATAACTATTTAATGTGCTAAGTGTTATGTGTATGCTTAATCGGATTGTGTAGATTCGGATTTAATACCATAATGGTATAAGCAAGGATTCAGGTAAGTCCTTGTCGTTATGAGTTCTTTATGATGCTTTTGGGAAGCATGACATATTTGGTATATGTGACTTAAATATTTGGTTAATGATAAATCCAGTGTATGTTGCTAAATAAGCATGTTGGCATGATTTCTGTTAAATATCATTGATTGATGTGGGATATATGAGTGGAGGGGGAAGTGATGTTCGTGTCGACGGACACCAGTGGTTTGGTACCACATTTCGTGACTTCGGTCACCAGAGGTTTGGCACCTCCAGAGGTTTGGCACCTCATAGCGTCTCGTCCCAGTGGCTTAGCACCACAGTGGGTTGGCCCCACGGTTTATATTATGGGATTGACGCCAGTGATTTGGTATCACACGTGGGTTGGCCCCACCAGTGGTTTGGCACCACAACATTGATGGATATCGTGACTTTAAGTCACCAGTGGTTTGGCACCACCAGTGGTTTGGTACCACACGGGGTAGAGAAAGGTGTTTGGATGGCTAGGTTGGGTGCATATTAAACTGGTGCATGTTAAATTAGTTATGATTTGTGTATGATGTTGCACTAAATCAGGGGAAGGGTTACACATTGAGTCTTGGTGACTCACCTTCTCCTTTAACATTTTTTAGGTGACACGTAGATCGCGGAAGAGGAGCCGGATGGACTCGAGGTGGCTATGCAGTGAAAATGTAGACTAAATGAATTTTGAACCATTTTTATTTTATTGTTGGTTTTATTTTGTTTAAGTTGTAATAAGGCCTCCTAAGACTACTTTTATTATTTTATCTGTTTTGGATAATTTGTTTAAACTATTAAATGATATTTACATGGCTACACATGTTTTCTCAAAATCAAACTTAAAAATGTTTTATTGTGCCATCGGGTACATTTGAAATTTGTAACAACCTGACTTAATAAATTTTCTGACGGAACTAAGTATGGTTTTCTTCATACAATACAACGGTTTTAAAACAATACAATATCTTTTACCTTAAATGGAATCGGTTAACCGGGGTTTTCAAAATATTTTCCTCTGTAACAAACCAAATTCGGTCGTAATGTTTGGGCCGGGTTTGGGGTGTTACACGACCATTCCTACTTCTAGAAGTTGTAAATCGAAACAATAGAAATCCCAAATTAACCATGAAAATCCAAAGAGGCCATTATTACAGTAAATTACCCCAAAATAAAATCAAACTTATAATTATGTACTAAAATATAACGAAATGGGTCATGTGGCCACCGCTGAGTCCTCCGCCACATCGATCTGCCTATGTTTGGGGATTACCTGTACAGTTAAACAGAAGAGTGAGTTTTCGAAAACTCAGTGTGTAATCCCATATAGAGCAAATAGACGCATGTAGGCAATCACACCCCAGGCCTAAGCCCTTTTCGAATCGATGACGATGTCGGTTTGGGCTTTAGCCCATCTCAATACAGAGGCAGTCATGCATTTGGGCCTTGGCCCATTATAGTATCAATAATCAGTACAGTATCAAAATATGCAGTATACAAGTCCTACCCAGTAAGCCTCTACCCTCTATGTCCGTCCAACCCTATACTTCATGTGGGGATATAATCAACCCTCCCATCCCTACACTCTAAAAAGTACCGAATGCGGCACTAGACAGTAGTTTGCAGCTGAGCTGCCAATAAGTTAGGCTCGTAGCCTTTTAGTACACTTCCTCCGATCCATATAAACCCATCCCCATGCAGTGCATCATACAATCATGTCATGCCAAATCATGGTATCATATATGTATTAAGCACAGGTTTAACAGCATGCTCAAAATACAGTCGTACATATATATATATATATAAAGTACATGGATATAACAATCATTCAATCAATTAGGGATCTAGGTAATCTTACCGACCCTATAGTAGGTCCACAGTCGACTCGGGCGACCCGTACAACCTTAGCAGTCAAAACAGTGGAAATGGGCCCACAAGCGCATGTAATTTGCCCATGTGAGCCCACACGCCCATATGGCCCACAAGGCCCAAAATGGCTTTAGCCGTGTGGATCACACGGCCTGGCCCAATAATCTCACATGCCTGTGTAGTTCACCCGTGTGGGGCCCACATGGCCCAATTCGGCCCGGCCTATGAATCGCACATGGCCTGCCTTATTGATCACACGCCCGTGTCCGGTCACACGGCCTACCAAACGGGCGGCAGTACGCCCGTGTAGCGTCGACTTTTACGTTTTCTGGCATTTCGCCAATTTCCATTTCCAGAGCCGTGTTTACACACCTTGTTAAGAAAGATGCGCACATAGTCCTCGATCACTCCAGAACCTATGTTCACCCATAAACACTCGATTGATTGCATATCATTCGAATTTAAAACGAACCCTATTCAATACACTTATCCACTTGATCGACGGCCACTTACCTTGTTTGAACAACAGAATCCTTACGCACTTAACCCATTGGAAAAAGATGATCACTAGCTCCTGGGTTATTACCTGTAATCCAGCTAAAACCCCTATTAACAATTATCTACAAGAACAGTTTAAGCCAAATCAAATAAAAACTTACCAAAAGCGTAAACCCGTAGAATAGAAATGGAACACTAAATCGGCAGAGAGCACTAAAGAAAAGAGTCATCACAGTGAGGGTAGAAAAAGGAGAGACAGTCGGTAAGAAAGGAGGAGGGAACGTTTGCCTTAGGAAAGGACAAAATCGAAAGGGAAAAAAAATCAACAAAAAATCGAATAGCAATAATCGGCACCAAAGAACGAGGAACAATCGACTGAAGGTTGAGAGAATCAAAAGCCAAAGTCGAAATTGGGAAGAAAGCAAATATGATTCGACTAGGGGACAAAAGCAAATCCAATCGCAAATTCAGCAGCAAAAAAAGGGTTTTAGGAAGAGAACGACAACAAAGTGGAGAGGGAAAGGAAGAAAATTCGAGAGAGAACTTTTAGAAACCAAAAAAAAAAAGAAAATTTCGGTAATGGGGAAACCAAACATCAGAGGGTAAATTTCCAAAAATGAAAGAGTGAGGGGAAAGCCGAACTTGTAACCACAGTTTGAAAGCTCTCAAACTCCTCACTCCTTCATTTTCTCACCATATCCCTTAATCCTCTCCCCAAAATCGTCCACCCCTCCCTCAACCACCTAATTCAAATTCCACTCAAACTCTTCAGTATTTCGGCTAAACTAGAACACTCACACGACACAAACAGCAAAATGAAACACTCCCCTGCGCACCATGACTAGAACTCAATACCACCAACACTTTGCCACCAGACCAGCAGACCCATTCTGACATATTTTACCAACATTTATTTATAAGCACACTGATTAGAGATAGGGGTTTATTCATTTAAAAACAAAAATTTTCCCAAGCTAATGCTTGAACTTGGGACCTCTCAGACACTTCCCAGACCACTTAACCACTAAAACAAACATACAATTGTGTCACAAATATACAAAAATAAATATATAAGAGATTTTTGGGTCGTTACAAAACATGTAGGCTATCATTAGCCAAAATAACCTACACATGCCATTATAACCAAAATTAGATAACCAAAAGTACCAAAAGAGCCGTTGGATAGTGTGATATAGCTCCAACAAGCTTCCAACCCGAACGAGCATCCGAATCACTATAAGGCACGGAAAAATAACACAAAATAAGCATTTAAGCTTAGTAAGTTTGTATAATAAAGAAATTAACTTACCATTTAGTTACATTTAAGGTAAGCAAACAAAGCATATCCAAACTCAATTTGGCCAAAAGCCTAGACACATATCCTCATCAACCATATTAGTCATGTAATTCATATAAATATCTAGAAACATGTATGAGCTCAACAACAATCAAACTTTCATGAACATGACAACAATAAAACTTTCATGAACATGTAATTTCCAAATCATGTATCTATATACCGTGTACAAATCATTTTCATATATCTCATGCAATCTCGTAACAGAACAATGCCCGTTGAACCACTTAGAATATCGTTGGATACGCGGGTAGTACACACGAGATGTACCAAACTATAATGTGTCAATTCCTGTACATGTATTCTCCTCCGAGCTGTAAACGGTAAGCTCATACGAGCTGAGTAACGCTAAGGTCATAAGAGCTGAAATTGGTAACCCTAATGACATGTCATTTGTATCCTATGAATTCCTAATGTTCAAACGGGGCTCGGTAATCGTCGTACATTGTCGGATATTCAATCAGTACTGAAATATAATGATAATGCAAACAACATACATCTAATTCAATCAAAGTGTATAATTACACAATTTAATTACACAAACTTACCTCGACGAGTTTACGTAGATACAAAGGCGACTAATCCGATATTTTTCCTTTGCCTCGACCTAACTCCGTACGAGGTCTAACCAAACCTATACTAATGAATTTAACTCAATTCAATATAATTCATATACAATTTAGTCCAACACATATTTTTGTCAAAATTACCATTTTGCCCCTATACTTTTAATTCTTTGTGAAATTCATTCAATTTTATCCCAACCCAAGCCTAGCTGAACTATATACATGCTTATAGCAGCCCACATATTTCAAAAATTCACAATTTTACCCCATAATTTATCACATTTTTACATTTTAATCCCTATTTGACAATTTCACTAAAAATTCCTTTACAAAAGTTGTTTATCCAACAACAACCATTCATTTTCTATCATCAAACATCAAAACTCAAGCATGCTCATCAATGGAAAAAACCTAATACTTTAACAGTTTCACAAATTAGTCCTTGAGCTAGCTAGATTAAGCTACAATGATCTCGGAAACATAGAAATTATCAAAAACGAGACAAAACACATACCTAATTGATGGAAACAAGCTTGTCGAACCCTAAAGAGCAAAAATGGCTTCTTTTTCCTTGGCTATTTGATTGAAGAAACAAAGAAAGATGACAACTTTTTAATTTGTTTTATCATTTATTACTTATTTACAAAATTAACCTTAATTAACCTTAAAAATTACACTAATTCCAAGCCATGTACATCCACTGTCACATTTAATGGTCTAATTACCATATAAGGACCTCCACTTTAAAGTTCTATAGCTATTTGACACCTTTAGCTATTAGAACACAACTTTTGCACTTTACGTAATTTTGTCTTTTTTATCAAATTGAGCATGTAAATGGTAAAATTTCTTAACGAAATTTTTATACAGTAATACTATCATGTGTAGGCCATAAAATAATAATAAAATATTTTTTATTTTGACTTCGGATTTGTGGTCTCGAAACCACTATTCCGATTTCACTGAAAACGGGCTGTTATAGATTTGTTTTGTAATATGTTAGCTATTGCTCAGATTTTCTTTTGATGTTTGAAACTATTATTATGGTCGTTTCGGTGTTTATTTGATGGTGATATGATAGCATTTTTAATCGGTACGAGTTGGAACAACTTATATGCTTTAAAATGTTGTATTTTTCGGGTTTGGAACAGAGGTATCAATATTTGTATGTTAAAAATGATACCTCTAAAAATTTCGAAGTGCAGGAAGTCAGTCTTACTAATTGGGATCGATACCTTGGCTCGAGTATCGATACTCGGGGGTGAAATTATAGATACTTGTTTAGTGGTACCGATATTTTCTAATAGTTGGTTTTTTTTATTGAGAAACAGTAAGCTAGTTTGGTATTGGTTTTCCATAAGGTATTGATACGTCTTGAGCAAAATATCGATACCATGTCTTTAGTATCGATACCTACGTTGATGTTTTGAGATTTTGCTAAAATGGACCATATGGATGCTTAATTACTATTTTTAAAGCTAATTGATGTATGTTAGCATGTAACAATGATAACTAAAAAGTAAGAATGGCTTAACACCTATATGAATACTAAAATAAGAAGACAATTCTTTTACAACAAGACTTTAAAATGTTTTGTATGACACAAGACGGTGATGTGGTATGTTAATATTCGGGCTTGGCGACTAGGCCAGGTATGGGGTGTTACAAATTGCAGAAAATAAATTTAAATTTAATACTGAAACCACTCCGGCAACGACGCCAACAACTTGACCGCCACGAAACGTGAGAACGTTTGACTGAAAATACTACAACAAAAAGATATAGAAATATAGTAGCAGTGTCTGCAAGTATACAAGTCAAATTGCAATATAGTAAATGTACAATGGGGTACTAGAAGTACTCCGAGGATTATACTAAGGGAGGTTGTATTAAATCTAAAAATATTGTCCGCAGCAGTAGGTCTAAATAGTAATCACTAAAACCTATATTACGAAAATTAAACCTCAACATCAAGGTCATAAAATAAAAACTAAATTCCTAAATTAAAGTTAAAAAATGAAAAACTCTCAAATAACAAACAGAAGATTAACTCGCTTCAGTGGTTGTAATTAACTTCAGAACTTGAGTTTTATTAGGGAATTAGTTATTAACTAGATAGTATTACCTTCCGGCCTCTACTACCTAACTAATCAACCAACACTCACTTATCTTCCAACCTCACTTTCTTGACTGGGATAAATCATGATTTACTTGGCCAACTCGTCTTCAGATTCGTTTAACCTAGATTACTTCCTAGGGTCGTTAATCCTAGAGTTTAAGAACACATGAATTTATGTCAGCTAATTCGTAAGGAAAACCCTCGATCTTTCGTTAATCACTCTCACATCCACTCATTAATCTCCCTAAAGGACTTAGTCACAAATCGATTCAATTACCATCTTTATCAGAATTAAATTAATCATGCAAAACAAAAATTAAATTAACACAAGAGAAAGATAGAAATTGGTCCACTGATAAAATGGATATACTCGGATCCGCAAAATCCTTTAACAATTGTTGAGGTATTGTCGTTTGCAAACAAGAAGTAAAAGAAAACTGCAAAAATATTTAATAACGAAGACTTGGGCTCAAATTGATTCCAAGTGAAAGAACAAAGAAAATAAAATTGTTTTAAAAGAAAATAAAACTAAATTAAAATTCTAAACTACTAAACTAAAACCCTAAAACGGCTTGGCAAAAAACTCCCTAGCTTTGCCTCCACTTAACTATTTATAGGCAGAGTTTAGCAGCCCTAATTAAGTCAAATACAAGCCTTAATCACATAAAATATGAGTTGTGCAGACGGAAACACCCTTGCTCAATTTTTGCACCATGTCGCACCTGTGTCGCGACACAAACTTATGTGTGTCATGACACACAACTTCAACTATGAAAAATTCTAAACTGGCTCAATTGTGTTGCGACTTCGAAAGCTTGTGCTACGACTCGGCTGTTGTTTCTAGTGCTCTTGGGTTAAAAGAGAGGTGTCCTGCACACTCAATTAGATTGTTAAAACTATCTTAAAGCTGATATTGGCCAAATAGGTCAACTAATTTGAAATAATGCATAAAAATGCTTATTTTGTAATAATTTGAATCTAAGCTATGAAATGTGAAAATGCAATAGAAGACATTAAAATGATTAGAAAATAAGTTCGTTAAATGCTAAAAAATACTTAAATTGACACTACAATTTGTGGCAGGTCATTAAGTTCCAACACATAAAGAGAGGGAGAAATCAAGTAGCTCACCTGTTGGCAAATGAAGGATTCAATCGAAAACGGGATGTCTGGTGGGTGGAGGAAGCTTCGACGACCGTTCAGGAATTGGTCACGCTGGAAAGGCAGACCATAGATCACCCCAATTGAGGTTCACGGCTCAGTGGCAGTAAGAAGCTAGAAGACTTAAATCTTTAGCTAACAGAGGTATGAATGTTTCAAATCAAGAGTGGCTTATCGATTTTTTTCATCAATCTGAAACGTTTACTAGCATGTTGAGGCTCTATGGCTCGAAGAGGAAGGACTAATTTATTTATTATTCTGCTCTTTTGGTGGCCCAAGAACTATTATTATCTTTGTATTTGACAGGTACTTTTTGCAATATTAATAAAACATGCCAATTTTGCAGTAAAAGAAATAGAAAAAAGACAAAAATATTAAACAAAATTATTACTTCTCTGTTTTTATCTCGTCTATTATTGACATAGTTTTTTTTTTATATAAAAAATTTATTTTTATAATTTAGATTTGATAAACGATTTAAATGAATTAAAATTTTGAATTGAGTTTGGAAAAGAAAATTTTGAGGTATATTTTATATTTTTTTACTAAAAAAATATCTGAGTCAATTTTATAAGTCTTTCTAATATCAATTTTGAATGTTCTTTAAGAGTATGAAACTTGACTTTAAGATATTACTAATTTAGTTTTGAGAAACACAAAGAAATCATGTAATGATCTAACTCCTCTTGGTCTTGTTATGTTTTTAATTTGTTATTATATTCTATTGAATGATCATTTTCTTTATTTCTCATACATATTAGTTCTTCAACAACAATATTTTAAAATTTTATCTTTTTAAAATTTTTATCTAGAATTTTCTATTTTAAAATAATTTTAAGTTTTTTTAATAATTTTAATATAAAATTAAGATAAAATTAATTAAAAAATATAAAATTTGATGACTATTTATTATTATATCAACTGGAAAAAAATTATTTAACGATTGAGCGATAAAAAAAAAATTCGAAAATTTTGATGATTAAATTATATTCTTTTAAGTCAACTGACCAAAAATAATTATTTATTTATTATTTAGTGACTAATGATATATTTAAGGTGGGCCCGCCACTCCCCTTTTATAATTATTTTTTTCCTTTTCTTCAACCCTTTCCTTTTCTACTTTCTTCGTTCTTTTCTTTCTCTACTTCTCCTTCCCTTCACAACCCTACCACCATGAGCCACCGCCGTCCATGGCTTTCTCCGGCTGGTCCATACCATTAACACAAAACCGAAGCTCTCTTCACCCTCTCCTCATTTAAGGCTTAGATTTTTTAAAATGGCCTAAAACCCTTCCTAATCTACCCTTCAGATCACGATCGATCTGCAAATCCCGCCGTTCAACCGCCTCGATTTTCCAGTATGTTATTCTCCGCACTGGAGCTCCGAACCCAAAAGATTAGTGGCGTTTCTTTTTATTTTTCGATTTCTTTTACTATTTTTTGAATACCGACTTTTCTCTGTTTGGAGGTGCGGTTCGGATGAAGCTCTTCCTTCTTTTCGATTTTGCAGGCTTCGATTCAGGTCCCTTTCTCTTTTTTTTTTTTTTGTTTGAATTTTTGGTTGGGTTCTCTATTGGTCTCTGTTCGCTTGTTGCTGGGTTTGTGAGTTATGGTTTGGGGAGCTAGGCTTGGTGCTGAAGTATGATGATGGATAGGTAAGGTGTTGCAAGAGGGCTATGGAAATGATGGAGTTGGGCGAGTTGAGGAGGTTGCTGTTTAGAGATGGTAATGGTTAATTGAGGGAGGGGAGCTAGTGTATAGACGAGGCAAGGTTTTGAATGGTGAAGGCAGTGGGGTGCTTGATTGGTGTTGGTATGGAGGTTTTGGCTTCTGGGTTAGCTCAGACAAACCAAGAATCTTGCTGTGCTATTGCTGTCTTCTTTTTTTCTGAAAATTTTGCTAACCTCCACTTCTTCTTGTTGCAGGGTGCTTATAACGGAGCACTGGCGTGGGACTTTGGTGAAGCTGGTGTGGGCAGTAGGGTGGTTGATGGGATTTGTCGGCAGAGGGTATGGTGGTGGCAGTAATCGGTTGATGAGATGGTGACTACGTGAGGGACCGAAATGCATAATTTGTGAAAGTCAAGGGGCTTTTTATATATACATACCAATGGGTTGAAGCCCAAAACTTTTAAATTTAAATTAATGCAATAAAAATTCTTCTAATCTAAATAATTAGTAGATTGGATAAAATACTTGGGTGTCTATACTTAATTTAAATTAATGCAATAAAAATTCTTCTAATCTAAATAATTAGTAGATTGGATAAAATACTTGGGTGTCTATACTTAAATCACTTTTCAAGAGCAATTTTTTCTATCAACATGATAGAAGTTTTATTTATCTTGATGATTATTCATTCTAGAGCTAAAGAAAAGAAGCAAAGATTTGTAGGGTGATGCAGATGGCAACTGAAAGAAAAACACATACAGAATCAAGTATTCACAATGTACTTTTTAATAACCCAACTTGATCTTCATATTCCTTAATGTTCCCTCTAGGATTCTCCTCAAATCTTGCTATCCTGAACTGTTTTAGCTCAACTCCCTTTGCCTCTCCTATAAGCGCTAAATCAGCCAATATCCTCCCTATCGCGGGTGACATCTTGAACCCATGACCTGAAAACCCACCTCCGATCACCACATCCTTCCCGAACTCCCCTCCCAAAAAATCGATCACGAAATCCTCATCAGGTGTCATCGAGTACACACACAATTGAGTTATGACTGGTTTGCTCGAATCGACTTTCCCTTTGAATCTTTGCTCAACCCATTGCTTTAATGAGTCGGGCACAAGTCCTGGTCCCCATGGCCTTTTGTCTGGGTTACATTGATAGCCTCCATGTACTGCTACTTTAATCAATCCCGGGTACTCCAGTGACGGTGTGCCATAAATGTATGGATGTCCGTAGCTAGCGAACGTCGGAAAATCATTTCCAATTGCATACTCCACCTCGTGTCCGTCCTTAATCCGCCAATAACATACAGTGGTTTCCAATGGTTGGATAGGAAGTTCAATGCCGCACACCGTTTTAACCAAATTTCTCATCCAACCACCCACTGTCACCACACATTTTTTACCCCAAAAAATTTCACCATTACTTGCAGCTACCTTCAATCCTCGGTCACCATCTTTGTTTATGCTAACCACTTTGATGTTGTCCTTAAGGCATGCACCATTCTTGAAAGCCAGCATTTGGAACATTGACACTGCCTTGGTGGGCTTGATGATGCCGCCAAGCTCGCACGACACGCCAATCCAGTCCTCCGGTAAATTGATCCGTCCCGAAAATCTTTCAGCGACTTTCCGGTGATCGAGGACTTGGTACGGGATGGCGTTCTTTCGACAAGTAGCAATCACTGAAAGGAGACTCTTGGCGTCGGATGGGCCCATGTCGAACTGTTGGGCCTTGAAGTAAACCTTGAACCCGATTTCAGATTGAGCCTGCTCCCACAACCGAAAGGACTCATCGACCAAGCCGAAGTAGTAGTCTTCAGGGTACGTTGCTCGTATGGTGCGAGATTCGCCGTGAGAGGAACCTCGATGGTGGAGAAAGTCAAACTGCTCGAGGAGTAGCGTTTTTTGGCCTCTTTTGGCTAGTTGGTACGCCGTGGAGCTCCCCATGACGCCCGCCCCTACGACGATTACGTCAAATTCATTGTCCGAAAATCCCATATTCGTCGCACTGTTACAGTGACAGAAAGGGGGTTTAGCTATTCCTTTCAACTTGGCTTAGTTATTATTTCGCAGAGTGTGGCATATATAGTAGTACTAGCCAATAGCAGTAGGCATCTAAAATGATATTTTAATGTAAAAAAAGGCCCACATTTGAGAGGTAATTTCATTATTGCCATATGTTGTTTGTTTCTTCCTGATTTGACTAAAGATTAATGCTAAATTCCGTAATGCATACGAAAGTTGGTAAGCAATATATTTGGAACGCTTCAAGTTCTAATTATGCTCCCAGTTCATGTATTTTTTTCACATTTTAAATTCAGTCCTTTCTTTTTAATTCTATAAAATCTCTCAATTCTGTTCATTTAATAATTATAGTTTAATTAATAAAATCATTAAAATATTTATATTAAAGTGTGTTGTAAGCATTTTTTGTTCGAGTTAAACTCGAATTAAGCTTGATTTGCACAATAAAGAAGATTCAAACTTTTGAATTTTATGATTATTTTTTTACCCATGACTATTGTTATTAATAAAAAAGATCTCGTGTTTTCTTAATAAAATCCAATGTTTTGAAATTAATTTTTCTTTATATTTTCTCAAATTCGTAAAATTTTTTTTGTTTAAAATTAATTATGACACAGTGAATTATGTGACATTTTAAAATAAATATGATGAAAGTAATGAAAAAAAGTATGAATAATCTTACAACACCATTTGATTATTTAACCACGTAAACATTTAAAGGAAAAAACAAATCACATAATTCAAATTTGAGTTAAGTCAATGCACTAAATATAACAGAAATACAAGAACAATGAGCATAATTAATGCTCGTACGATTTCGCTTTGTGAATGGCATCAAAATCATGTGCAAGGAAAACATTATACTTTTGCTGCACATTGATGGCCACCAAGGTTGAAATGAAGTCTTATTAATGATGAAATAGGACTTTATTGAAAAAAAAAAAAAAAAAGAGACTTTATCATTTAAAAAAAGAGTTGATAATGAGAATCTTTTGGAAAGCCAATCCCTTTGTCATATTAGGCAGCTTTATTTGTGCAGCCACCCTCATTTTTTGTCACCATCCATTTATCCCTTTCTCTTTTTTTCTTATCTTTTGCTTTCTATGATGGCCCATTTTAGAATTATTATTTGATACATTTAATAGTTATAAGCTCAGTGTATTTATGCATGTATGCTGAGAAATTAAAAACAAGGTGTTTGTTTTAAGCAGGTTCCAAAAATGGAGGGTCTTGGATTACCTAATGCAATCACAATTGAAATGATTTTGTTTATTCAGTAGGTTCTGCAACATACAGACTGGCATTGTAGCATCAATCTATCATAAAGACAAATTGAATATGGCATGGCTGACTCATCAATGACTAAACATTTGACCCACTAACAATAACATATTCACTCATCATCTTTATTGTCCTCCGAAATTTCAACTTCTTACAACTTGCAAGCTCAGAATGATTTAAGTCTAATGTATAATTTAATATTTGATTTTAGTTTTAATATTTGATTGGATATTTAAAATTTTTTTATCTCAATATAATTCTTGAGTTTAATTTTAATGTTTAATTTTAATACCTAGACTAATACATGCGCAGATAGAGTGACATCCTTTAAATTTAGTTTACTGAAACTGTCAATTTTAAATTCTTAAAAATCAATTAACTTGCAACACATTTTTTAATGAAATCTAGACATTTTTTAGTTAAGATGTCTTCTGATCGATAAAAGATTGATCTCTTAGATTCAAAACTCACTCTGAATCATCTTATTTTGAACTCGGTAGCTCGAGTTATGACCATTTTAGTGAAGACTGCATTAGCATAATTTTTAGGACGAGATTATTATGGGAATTATGATTTTTGGGCTCTTATTCGTGTTTAAATCATATTGGGTTTGATTTTAAGGCTTAATTTTTATTATAAATAATCCCCAATTTTTATTTATTAAGTTATATATTTTTGTATTTATTTATTTCGAATTTTAGGATATTTTTAAATATTTTATGTTGCTTAGAAGTTTTATGTTTCTTAGTTGTCAAGAAGATTTAGTGCAACTAAAATTACGTATTGTTTAGCCAAATTAGAAGTTTTATTGAATTAGGAGTTTGTTTTTCATTAAGTTTGTTGTGAAGTGTGCCTCACATTTTGGCCAAAATGGATTTGACGTCGTGACGACAAAGAGCCGACGTCTCGACAACATGACACACAACGTCCCGATGACGCGACATGTGATGTCCTGACGAGCCGATAGTGATGTCACAACATGGTGATGTGTTCCTTACTAAATTAGGTTTTTTCTCCTAGTTAAACTCTACTATCTTTTCTTAGTCAAACTATAATAACTCTAAAGACATTTTAATCAGATTAGCCCATGAATTTTAGTCTATAAATAGGGCTTTTAGCAACCCTAGAGAGTTGGATTCAACAACACAATTAAAAGAGAGTTTTGTGGGAATTTTGAGAGAACTTTGTATCTTGGGTTCGGGTTTATTTTGTTTCTCCATCTTGTACTCATTATTGATTATTTTTCGTTTTAGTGAAGTTTTCTTTGCTTGTGGTTTTTTTATCCTCTTAACAGAAGTTTTTCTACGTAAATAGTTGTGTCCAATATTCTCTATTCATTTATGTTCGTTGTTTAATTTGGGTTTATCCCCAGCAAACTGATATCAGAGCTTGGTTCAGATTCTGCATTCAACCCGTTCAGAGATGGCAATGAGATACAATATCGAGAAGTTCAATGGACTCACAAATTTCAGTTTATGGTAAGTTCAAATAACAACAATTTTAGTTCAGAACAGTTTAAAAAAGGTCATTACAGGGCAAAAGCCCGCAGATGTGTATCAAACGGAATGAGAGGATAATGATGAGAAGGCTCTGTCAACAATTCAATTGTGCCTCGTGAAAAATGTGTTGCAGGAGGTGCTTACAAAGAAAATGACAGCAGCCTTATGGAGGAAATTAAAAGCCCTTCATATGACAAAGTCTCTCACAAATCGCTTAGTGTTGAAATAACGATTATACACATTACGTATGTCGAACGAGAGTCTATTAGGGCTTACATCAGCAAATTGGTTACTCTCCTGAATGACTTGAAGAATGTCGAGGCCAACATAGAAGATGAAGATCAGACAATGTTATTGTAGTGTTCTTTGCCCCATTCATATAAAACTTTTAGGGAAACCCTAATTTATGGTAGAGAGAGACTCTCATTCGAAGATGTCAAGGGAAACTTATTGAGCAATGATAAACTTGAAAATGAGTTAGGTTTGAAGAACAAGTCAGATGGGCAAGCCTTAGTTTCGGTTGCAATGGGCAAGCAATAATCTATAAAATTAGATAAGAACATGCCTAAGGCAAGATCGATCAAGAAACCATGACAAGCAATGTGGCTACTGCAAAAAGATAGGTCACATCAAAGCAGAATACTATAAACTTCAGAATAAAAATAAGAGGGCTACCAAAAACGAAGAGGAAGGGAAGCAGAAAGCTTATGTAGCCAATGCTAATGTAGCCGATGATAGAGGTGATGATTTATTGCTGGTGTCAACGAACGTAAGGTCTAAGTTCACATCTTAGTGGATCTTGGGTTCAGTGTAACACCCCAAACCCAGCCCAGTCATTATGGCCGAATTTAGAAAGCTACATTGGCCACCGAAATGACCCAGAAAAATTTTCTTGATTTCATATGTATTTTTTTAAACCATTTAAGCAGTTCATTCAAAACTAGTAAAATCTAATGTTTAACTTTAATTTCAATCTCATTTCAAAAACTATTTGTCCACAAAAATGGCCGAAATAAACTTTCAGAATTTTGAAAAAAAAATATTTTAAAACTATTAGCTTATCAATTCAAAACAAATGAAATAAAGCGTTTATTTTAATTTCATAAAAACTGTGCAAATTTCAAGAATCGAAATAAATAATATCTCAATTGTAAATATTCAATCATTTATTCAAAATTAGTTCAGATCAATCATACTTTTAAATCATTTGAGTTTTTATTCAAAATTGGAGAACTTGATTATTCAACATTATTTCGGAAATAAAAACATATTAACTTCATAAATCAAATGTCTTTAGAAAACTCATTTGTAAACATTAAAAATTTTGAAAACTAAGTCTAACTTTATTAAAAACACATTTTTCAGAAATGCAGTGAAAAAAAATGTTATTGACATATTTTATTTTAAAAACTGAGTTTCAAGCGAAATCTTATCAAGTACTAATTTATCCAGTTTTTAAACATGCAAGCAATTTATGCAAATCAGAATGAAAAATCCCCAAAATAAAGTCTCATGCCACAGTCCATACACAAACTTATTACAAACCCAAAATATCAAAATATCAAAATAAAATTTAATTAGTTTAATTTAAAAAGACTTTCGAGAAACTCCTTCAAATGTCGTCATCGAATTCTAACATCGGGGTTATCTGTAAAATCAGAAAACTAAATGGGTGGGCTATAAAGCTCAGTATGAGATTAATATAAACACAATCACATACATATAAACATATACATTATTCAATCACAATAATCGTACCCGTTTCATATAACTCAATATTTCACACTTATACTATGCATGATCATGTCAATGCACATTTTGTAAAACAATGCAAATTTTGTGAACAGTGTCACCAAAACCGCAGATAAACTAACAATAATCAATATCATGGACAAGCCCCCAAAATCGAAGATATACTGCCACATAATCAAAATCGTGAATAGTGTCACATTAATGCAGATAAACTGTCACATACTTCTACCTTTCACATATCCCACCCCATGCATGTGATATGGCCAAAATCACTCAAATCATATAGGCATGTTTAACATGCAAATCTCATATGTACACATGGTACCAAAATTTCACAATTTATTTTTATGCGAACATTACATATGCCATATAATCACATAACATGAGAATGAGATGTACATATTTTTCAAATCAGTAATAAACATCAATATCACACAACATGCTTTTCACAACATACGGTTTGGGAAAATACTTACTTGACAAAATTCATATCGATGGTTTATCTCTCTTTATGGATACATAAAGTATCCTTGTTAATAACATTATTTAAATAACAACATTGTTATCAATATAAAATAAAGACTTAATTTAGTTTAGTGTTAAAACCCACACTTGATCGTAGATCCGATGTGCAACAACTTTCTAAGAACATCCACACTTGGATCTAACAATTAGATTATCTATTCAATCAACAAATGGGGAATAACATCGTTAATAAGGTTGATACGTTAGTTGGTATCAATTTTCCTATTAACACCTACCCTTAGAAAAATAATCACTTGGATTAGTGATTTCGATTCCTACTTTAATGATATCTCGAGTTGGTGTCAATGGGCCCTTCAATAAATAAGACATATGAGATGTTAATATTTGAGAGAATAAATCACTAAGGCCCTCAAAAGTATTCGGCCAAGGGAAGAAAATAGGGAGGAGAAAAATATTTCTACACGACCCTTACTCTTACACTATCACAATTGGAATAGAAGGATCAACGGATCGTATTGATCACAAATTGGAGGGGAAAAAATGATCTAAAAAGGAGGATTATTTGAAAATAAATCCAAGAAAATAGAGTTTAGAATTAAGAATTAAACAAAATAGGTAGTGCAAAATTTTCTTGACTACTAAAAATAATAATGAATAATTGAAAATGAAGAAGAAGGAGAAAAAATCTCCACCGTCGGCGATGGTGGCGGTTTGGCGTTAAAGGTGATGATCTGACAGGAGAGAAAGAAAAAGGGTTATGGTTTTGGCCACTCTCTTAAAAGGAAAAGAGAGGAGAAAATAAAAATATAAAAAAAAGGGCGAAGATGTGCGGTGGCTCGTGGTGGTTGACACGGTGGAGGAGGGTGGCGCTAAGGGTGACGGTGGAGAAAATAGAGGAGACGAGTAGCGACAAGGTGGAGGTCCGGTGGTGACGATGGTGGTTCAAGGAAAATGAGTGGTGGAGGAAAGGAGGAAAAATAAGACAAATGGTGGTCGATGGCTAAAACAAAAGAAAAAAGGGGGAAAATAAGGAGGAGAAAAAGAGTGGGTGGGAAAAATGAATCAGAAAATAAAAGATGAACAAAATGTTGTCATTCACCTTGTCTAGGTTCAATGTATGTTACACAAGCCATGGGTGGAAAAATTGGCATGTTGAAGGGACAAAGGAGCAAAAAGGGTATCATGGGAGTGAAAAGAGGGCTATTGAGGGAATGTTGAGTAGCTAAAGGAGGAAATAATCTTTCTTTGCATAGTAACTTGGAGTGGATGATTATGGAAGCTTTGACCAAAGTTTTATAAGTTAAAAATTAAATAAAAAAATATAAGAATGTGGGGAATTGAACGTAGGACCTTTAAGAAGTTATCTAAGCACTTAACCGCTAAACCAACTCACTTCCTTGTTATAATTCCTATAACATTTATTTTAAAAACATGGTGTGACCTTTGCTAAGGTTTGAGACAAAATTACACCACATAAAAAGATAATGTGAGGGAAGGGATTCGAACACAGGTCATCAAGGACAACTCCACCACTACTCAGTCACTAAAACAATTTGGGCGTGGCCACTCTCGATTCATTAACCCAATTTCTATTAACCCAATTTTTGAGATATGACATTCAGGGTTTTCCTACCATATGTGTCTTAACAGGGGCTGATTCTTCACATATAGTTCGATTGAAGGTGAAGTGCTTATGGGAAATAACTCAGCCTGCAAAATAACTGGCATTGGTACCATTTAGGTTATGATGAATGAAGGGATAATCAAAACATTATCAGATGGCATGTGTCTTATTTAAAGAAAAATCTCGTCTCTTTAGGTATTCTAGACTTGAATGGTTGCAGGACCATCATTGAGTCAAATGGTTTAAAAATATATGGTGGAGCTCTTGTCTTGATGAGAGGACAAAAACTCGACAGCCTATACATCCTGCAAGGTTTAATGGTGATCAGTTTGGCAGCAATTACAAAAATAAAGACAAAATTGTCTCCACGTCATGACAAGGAGTCCAATGACATTGCGGCGACGGACAAAATTCTCTCTTTACAGATTTTGAATCAACTCAATTGTGGCACATGCGACTCGGTCATATGAGAAAAAAAGGTATGACCGTTTTTGTAATGCCCTCAACCCAACCTGATTCACTAAATTCGGATATTGGGTGTTACATTACTATTACAAACTTATACATGCTTAAGACATACAAATTTTCAAATAAATACATCTTATTAGTAACACTGCCCAAAAAAGTTGTGTTTGGATGAACATGTGTACAAAACTTAGAAATATAATTACACGTCACATTGGCCTATGTAGTCCCTCTTATTCAACCTTTAAAAAATAATGTTGACTTCATTTATTGACCAAAACGATCAATTCACTCTATAAGGCTTACAAACAAATTTTAGAGGCTTGTTCGATACGTTTCTATCAAACTCGAACATGTATGTACAACCCCTGCTCTGTATGCATAAGTGCCCACTTTGCCACTTCTTTGGCATAGCCTTGGTATCGTCCCTCCTGGTGCTTCCTTTATCTGAGACATAAAACACAGAGGAGTAATTTCAAAAGAAATTAGTGAAAGAACCCTCTTTTACTTGAGCCCTTATTTAAGGGTTTCATCATTTATTTCTTGTTCATAACTTTGACCCTATTGATTGTACAGACTTCGCCATAACCTTACATACTAGCTTTTCTTTCAGATTTAATCCGCACTTGCTGAATTCTCAAAATACCGTGTTCGACATTCATTCAGAGTCTGAACATAGACGTTGTCTTTAAATGGTCATCATAAGAACCATTCTTCAAATTACGCCATGAAGGCGTTCCTTTCCAAAGATAGCCACAAAGGCTTTCCTTTAAAAGTCTAGCCACAAAAGTGTCCTTTTATAGAGATTGCCACTAAGGTTTCCTTTTAACAAAGATAGCCACAAAGACGTCCTTTCAGAGATAGCCATAAAGACGTCTCTTTATGAAATTGCCACAAAGGCACTTCTTTAGGTTGCGCCACAAATGTGTCTTCTTACTAATTACCACAAAGGTATTCCTTATTAGAGTTTTGGCACAAAGCCATTCCTTATTAGAGATTTTCCACAAAGGCATTCCTTTAACACAAACAGACACAAAGGCTTACTTTTACAGAACTTGGTGTTTTTGACAATAGGTATTCACCTAAACTCATGGTCATGAGGTTTGCCCTTCATCGTATGGTACTCACCCAATCGTCCTTTATATATTTCATATGATGCCATGGCGCAACCATGGTCTTACATTATATGATCTTTAGAGTGTCACGGCCATGGACTTATCCTTATAAGAGATTCATGTTTTTAGTCCTGACGGACCCCTTTAAACGACTCCAAAGATAGACACATACTCATCATGTAAACTCATACTTAACAAACTTATTCCTTTTAGACTTCTTCATGACAGATGCATTCATGCTTACAGATGCATTCATGCATTTCACATCAGACTCGTTCGAACACCGACTAACTCATGATAGACATATTCATGCTTTTAGACATATATGCATGCATACTGTTCCTTTCCTTATCAGAGTCATAGAGTCATTCTTTAGTCACTTAGCACATAAATATCTAGATTACAAACATACATGTAAGAGTAGTCTAGAGACTCACCTATTAACCATAATAGCAGCTTGGGCTCTAGTTCTAAGCTCTTCTTAGAGATTGCAACAACCACTGCCTTGGTATAAAGGAATCACAGATAAAGCTTAGGATTTCTACTCTAGTATAAGGAATACTTTCTCTCTATTCTTTTAACTTGAAGATAGTAGGATTTTTGAAGAGAGAGAAAGGGTATGTTGTGTTTTTTTTAGACTCAAACTGAAAATACTTGTTAGAGAAGGAAGAGAAAAACTTTCTCCTTTCAGTCTTGATCACGCATATTTATACAACCCTTTTCCGTATGATAACTTGACACGTGTTACAATCCTAATCAAGTTGTTGTACGGGTGGTTCACAGCTGTAAGGAAACATGTATGAAAATCCATCTATATATTCATATAAACATTCATGATTTCATTTCATTGTTTGTTCCTGACTACCTGTTAAGATGTAACCAGGATCATACTAGACAAACTTAGCGTGCAATGCATTTCAACGGTATCTCTAATACTCAAAATTCCTTGATAACTCACTAAGTTCGTTTCTTAGAGATCCCTCACTACTCCTAAGCTAACTATTTGCTTTACCTTTTTCTGCCAAAAGCATTGTTTGGGCGAATAGAACCACGTCAACCTATTCTCTTTAGAGACTTCACCCAAGGGCGTACTCGTGAACTTCAACTTTGAGTCAAATCTAACATCTCGCCTGCTCAGGACCTATTCTAAAATTCTTACAATATTCAAATATTAAAGCTTTATCGGGTGGGGTGTCACAGTTTTAAATAAAAGAGGTCTTCCAACAGGCATCGAAGTTGGAAAGTTAGATTTCTACAAGCATTGCATTTGTAGGAAACATACTCGAGTCAACTTTGATTTGGCAGTGCACATGAAAAAAAGGACCCTTGACTACATTCATTCTGACTTATGGGGTTCGACTCTAGTTGTCTCCAATGAGGTAGCAAATATCTTCTAACTTTTATTGATGACCATGAGTTAGCAAATATCTTCTAACTTTTATTGATGACCACTCTAGGAAAGTTTGGGTTTATTTCCTGAAGCACAAAAATGAAGTCTTCAGGATCTTTAAATAGTGGAAGACCTTTCTAAAAAAGTAGATTGGGAAGTTCGTAAAGCAGTTAAGAACGGATAATAGTCTCGAATTCTGTTCAGCTGAGTTTAATAATTACTACAAATGAGAAGGAATGGAAAGACATATCATAGTTGTTACCTTGTAGAAAAATGGTGTTACTGAAAGGATGAACAAAACTTTATTTGAGAAATCTCGATGTATATTTTCAAACGCAAGTTTAGAAAATGAGTTTTAGGTTAAAACAGTTAACCTGAAAATTTATTGTTGGAAAACTGAGTTTGGAAAACGTGACGGAAAATAAGTTTAAGGGAAAAACCAAAGTTTTAATTTTTATTTCCCAAAAACAAGAACTTGGTTGTGATATCTAAAGTCATAAACACTTAATCAAAATTGTACCATTTTGGTTTGTTTATGATGAACGCTTCGGTCGAGTAGCCTTTTCTACTATCGTCAAGCTCATGTTTGCCAGGTGTGGGTTTGTTTCGAATCAGAAAATTTTCCACAAAATTACCAGTAGGGTAATATTGTAATTTCTCTAAACTTTAGGGTTAATTTGTAAAATGACCCATGACTCTCTTTATATAGGGAGAGTTTAGAGAGTTGAGCTATGATTAAATTTAATCACTTTAATATTAGATTAATATAATACTTATCAAGATAAATATTAGATTAATTTTAATATTAAAATATATTAAATTAATAGAATACTTATCTACAAGATAAATATTAAATTAATTTAATATTAAGATAATTATTTTAATATTAAATTAATAAAATACTATTAAAATAAGTATCAAATTAAATGTAATATTAAAACTATTAAAATAATATTATTTTTGGAATAGTTAATATGAAATCAAATTATCTAGTAGGGTCCCAGTAGGAGTGTGATATAGTTAATATGAAATCAAATTATCTAGTAGGGTCCCAGTAGGAGTGTGATTCTTTCACTGCTTAACCGACATAGGACTACCTATCGGCCACCTGAATGTCACCACCCCCACCACCGACATTGTCGTGTCCAATGGTGCCATCACAAGTGTGACACCTCGAGCTGGTTCGACTGTTTCCATTTTGGTCCAGCCTAGTGACGGATCGATTGGTTAGGTCCAGACACTGGTTGATTGTCGAGCCGGTTTCACATACCAGGCCCAGTTCAACCAATTTTTGGGTCTCGATTTAGGGTTCTTGGGCCCAATTTTCGATCTCATGTCCAATTTTCAAGTTCAATTACCCATTAAACCAATTGTTTGACTTGAAAATTAATTTCCAAAAATATCATATTTATTTTAATTAATTTGATTACTTTAATTTTACTGGATCAAAATTAATTTTTTTTCAAAAATCATTGGGATTTTCCAAATTTAAATTTTCAAGAATTTTTTTTAATCAAATTCTCTAGTCGAACAATTCTTACAACCGCCTAATTTAATTCCATTTTGAATAAATCATCTCAATTAAGTTATTTCCAAAGTCATGGATTTTTCTTTTGATTCAAATGCAGCCCGATCAAGCTTTTGTTGAGCTAATAGAGGGACCAATCGGACATATACAATTAGACTCGAGTAATTGCAATTATGTCTAGAAATAATATTTAGATAATTCACAATTCACTTAATCCTGGAGTCAGTCCACAAGAAGTACCAAGATTGAGAACTCCCTATTGTATACTATTTACGAAAGCAATTCATCCAATTGCTTTGTCTAATGACCTCGTCATGTGTGTGTTACCCTTATATGATATTCTTGATTCCTTTGAGTTAAATCTGTTCACTTAATACAATCTTATTTTATCTTATTGTCACCATTGTGTCTTTTTAATGATATCATACAAGAACAAGTAACTCGTGGCCATATTCCATATTTATCAATCCACACAAAACAAATGAGAGGATATCATTAACTCTTTAATCGAGCTATGAATTCCATTGTTGCTAGTAAAGCCATGCCATACACAAGCCATGTACCCAACATACTAGTTATGGGCTCGATCATGTTTAGAGCATAGGCCTCAACTTATATCAAATCACATGAGTTACATACGCATGGCCAATGACTAACTCAGGATTTACGTAAATCACACCATGAATGTCACAAGTGAATAAATTCACAAACGGATTCAGAATTAATTCAACTTGGGTCTAGTCCAATGTATCATTCTTTCAATGAGCACATCTATGTCTCTACATGTGAAGTCAACTGCTCCGATAGCCAGACTAGTTATCTATACAATTGGAATTGTAGACGACATAATAATCCTTCTAAGTATTTGAACCAAACTCTCACTTTGATTCTTTTACAGGATTACAGACTCATTTAGATTATCTACTAAATTATGTTGTCTTTCTCGCAATGTAAACGTTCTTATAGTGCCACTTATCATCAGTTTGAACTTAGACAATCAATGAGCTAATATTTGATTGTCAAAATTTTTCTATGTATGCAAAACATGAAAGAAAAAAACATAAAAGATATAATAGTGAAATATGAAATTAAGTTTATTTATTTATTCATCATTCAAATACATAGAAAACAAGTACATGTTTACTACAATATGGACAACATTTCCCAACAGTTATTTGGTAAACTGGTCTCTACATCGAGCATTGGATGGAAAGGTTCCAAAAGAGATTTGGTTAGGTAATCCTTATAAATACTCTAACCTTAGAGTATTCAGTTGTCCTAATTGGGCACGAGTCAATTAAGCAAAGCTTGAACTAAGGGTTGTAAAATGCATCTTTCTGGGTTTTGCTATTAAAAGGCTATAAATTATGGTTCTCATAAACTAGTAAGATCATTATCAATAGATATGTTATATTTGATGAAACAAAAATGATTCTTTCAAAAAGAGGGGTCACTGGGCCGAAACAACATAGAAAAACTGAGTGTTTTAAGTAAGGTGGCTTGTCACACCCAAATTTCTTTTAAGGACTAGAATTTAAAGGAAATTTGGGAGCTAATTGAGCAAATTAGTGAGTTGGCAGACTCTATTGGGAATTTTGGAAAATATTATGGCCGTCGGGCAAATAATTAGGTTCCAATCTTGGTTTGGTTAGGTTGGAATTGGTTGGTTTCGTAGTGGGGGGCAAAATAGTTAGCAATGGATGGCTAAGATGGACTATGGAGACTGTGCTAGATTAAAATATATATGTGTGTGTGGGAGAAAGGAGTTCTCCTCAATCAGTTTATAACTTTCTTCTTCCTTACATCATCTTTTTCGATTGTTTCGAGGAAGAGGAAAGTTTAGATAAGCCCTGTTTGGAGCAGTAATTGTGAGAATCGAAGTCTGGAAGTAGAGAAATTGAGAAAATAGTAAGCTTTTTTTATCTTTCTGTACTTGTGGATTTGAGGAAGGGTGAGAGTAAGGATTTCCTACTAGGTTTCTGTAAAATGGGTTTTTGGTTTTAAGGTTTGAATGACTTTGATTTAACTGATATATGGTTGTCATGCTTAGCTGCCAGGATGAAGGAGGCTTTGGTGTTTCGACAAGATAAGTTTACGAGGATAAAGGAAGTAAGGTGAGTTTCTATGACCAACCTTTGGGTGATTGATAACACTGATCTGTTGGAATGATATGTGTCTGTGTCTGTTCTGTATTGTCTGAATAGTTGTGTATGAACATGGTGACTGAGTACACTTGCATGCATATATGTTGGATTTTAATTAGTTATAAATTAAAGTATTAATGGTTGGTGTACTATATGCTATAGGAATAAATACAATTAATTACATGGAATTCTTGTTTGTATATGATTTGAAGTAAGGAGGGATATACCTTGACGGGGTAGATGAAGATAGAAAAAATTAACATAATAGAGGAACGGGCGAATTGAAATGGGATTCAAGGGGGTTAGGCAGCATCGGGGAATGGAATCAACTGGCTCACTAGAGCAAGACCTTGATGACAGTCTATCAACTTTACAGAGCAACACCGCGATGGCAGTTATCAATAGGTCCTTTCAAATGACACCTTAGAAGAGGTTTAGTGATTCCTTAGAAACAGGAGTCTACCAGGATAGTTAACATGGGATCATAATGTGTAAGACCATAGTTGGGCTATGGAAACAAATGGAGTTCGCCAGGACATTAAACATGGGTTAATAATGTGTAAGACCATAGCTAGGCTATGACAACATATGGAGTCCATTAGGACATTAAACATGGGTTCGTAGCTGGGCTATGATAATAGAAAAAGTCTACTAGGATGGTGAACCAGGAAGCTGATAGGGAAAGAAAAGGGAGATCATTGTATGGCTTGCGTGAGAAGTAGCATGATCAGATAAATATGGTGCATCGGAGAACACCGGTAAACGAGAAAGTAAGAGAAATCGCCAAACTATGAAGATAAGAAAAATTGGTAAAACTGTTTGAGAATGCAGGTAATCATGTAAATGAGGGAGTCTGGGAAGTTGTTACAGAGAAAGGAATTGCTATATGCGATCTTAACAAGGCAAATGAAATATAAGGGATACCCTCCTCAAGGTATGATGTATCCACCATTTTGAGTTCACTAGTAGTTGATGAGTAAACTAGCATTGGGTGTAGTAGAGTAGTCGATGAAGCAGATTCTGGGACAAATGGTCTAATTGATAAAGTCTGTTAGAGATCTACAGAGAAAAAGGACATTAGGATAGGATTCCATGGCACGGGAGAATCCACGGGGGCCATCGAATGAGGAAGTCCGCTATCTTGGATGAAAAGTTAACCAGAAAGCAGTGGAAGAAACGAAAGTCCATCAAGGCCATATACCATGGGAAAAACCATGTGAGAATACCAAAAGGTGGAAACGATCCAAGGATACCTAGGATGGAGATAGTCTGCTGTAAACTATTCATTTATTTGAGTGTCATAGAAGATTAAACTAAAGTGAACAAGTATTTTGGGGTTCCATCGTGACATGTGTCCACCATAAAAAATAGGGTGTTGTTTAGTCAGCCAAGCACCATATTTAGGTCAGCAAAAAAGAATATTAGGGAGAGACTTTATTAAGGAAAGAAATCAAGGTAAGGATCTACAATTATGGTGAATATTAGTTAAACACTAATAGTTGTCGCCATGATGTAATGGCTAATATGGGTATTGTTAATGAGGCATATTAAGAAGGTCTAGAACAATGGTCAATAGGGTCAAGACCTCTAAGAGAATAATTCTAAATGGACCATGGTTATGATCAGATTGGTGGTTACGTCTGCCAAAAGTTGACTCCGATAGAACAAGGCATTCGCTACGCCATAAAATTTGTAAATTCTCCAACGAAATCCAGTAAGTTCTAATATTGCGCATAAAATCTCATATTCTTAAATTTCTTTTATGAAAGTTTTCATGGTTACCTATGTACATATCTCATTAGGCTCTTTTGAACTTACAATCTTTGCTACGTGAATGCAAGGTAAACGAAGAGTCAGGAATCAAGTGGAGGGACCGAGTCAGACACCGCCAGATTTAAAAGATGGGCGCGATAGCTATGTTATTATATATAGAGGGGTACCCTTAGAGGCCACGCCTCAGGGTTAAAGTTGTTTATATTTGTATTAAACTCTATATTTAAATTGTAAATAAATGCTAAGTCTAATATGGCAGCAATCTTGTAAGAATTTTAATTCTCACATAATATGAGTTGTAGTAAGGGTTACATTATGAAATTTGATATTGTCTAGACGGTTCAATAAATAAGTTAAAACGCTATTAAATAACTCGAGTTTTTCTTGTGACACTTGGTACCAGGACCCAGTGGTCGGGTCGGGTAGAAGGTGTTACAAGTTTAATGGTTTTAGAGCTTTGGTTTAGCTGATCCTATAGACATAGGAAGTGATGGAATAACCCCTATATAAATGTTACGTCTGGTTTCGCTTAGTTCCTAAGTTAACATATGGTTAATGTGAATTGTGAAAATTTAATTCAGTTGTGCGAAACGTTATAAGCTAGAACTAGCCATATGAAAATAGTAAAAGGGAATGAATAAGGTAAATACGAAAGACAAATAAAGAACGAAAGAGAAAAATCTTATTAAGAGAATAGTTACGAGAAAGTATAAATTTACAACATGATAAATTTCAAGAATCCTCTAGGGCGAGAAAGGTGACAGCGCCACCGGGGGTTTCATCCTTTAAGGCAATACCATTCGAAGAATTAGAGTCGTACATATCAGAATCCTGGTCATAGATGAGTTCACCGGATTCCCTCAATTTCTTTTGAAATTCTTTCCATACAACCCTTTGGGATTTAGGACATCAAAGCCAAGATCGGTCTTGGTGAGATGTCGAATGCATTTGAAGTTCAAGCAGCGCAGATCAAAGGGACCCTCAATGACTTGAGTATGCAACATCATGTTGGACCTTAAAATGGGCAGATGTGCCTTAATACCCTTGTTGGTATCCGCCACAAATTTTTCAAGGCCTTATTGCTCTATCTTTTTATTTGCTATTTTTCGACGAGATGGTGTTTCCCGAGGGCTTCCAACTGAGGAACCTTACCTTTTAACTCTTTTTCTCGAGCTGTTGAGGCATGGTACTTGCTTATCTAGGAGGAGGAAGATTGTGAGAGGTCATGATTTTGGTGGGTAAGAGTTTCATTTGATTGGCGAAGTTGGGCCAGCGATTGGTCGCCAGAGAGAATGATTCTCTTAGATTTCACTCGCCTAGCCTAAATCTCTTCACAAGCCCATTGGATAGCCCAACTCATAAGTCCCCATTCCGTGGCCATCACAGAAAAAAACCCACCAACATCGAAAAGGTAGGTTTGTGAACACTCTAGGAAGAAGAGAAAAGGTAGGCTGTAAAACCCCTAACCCGTAACCATCGTCGGTCTAGGGTTAAGAAGCATTACCAGACATAATGGAACTTTTACGATCATTTCTCAAACATAATTACATCTTCATCATCATCTCATAGCAAATCGTATACATAGAGTCCCTTTAAAAGGTCTACGAGACCTTAAATATGCATTTGGAAGAGATTGGGACTAAACCGAGCATATACAAAATTTTTCTAAAAATCATGCATTTTTCAAAGTTACAGAGGTCACACGCCAGTGTGGGCAGGCCGTGTGCCTCACACGGCATCAGACACACCCATGTGTCCAAGCCGTGGCAAAATAGGACATACATACTGACTTGTCCACACGGCCAAAGACACGCCCGTGTGCTTGACCCGTGGGCAACACTGACTTAATTCACACAGCCTGTCACATGCCCGTGTGTTTGGCCCATGTGTGAGTCTGACTTGTTTTGAATTACAAACTTAAGAGACACGGTTGAGCCACATGCCCGTGTGCTCAACCGTGTAGGAAATTATAGGCCATTTGTAAGGCCAATTTTCCACCCAAATTTTGGGTCACAACTACAAGCATCAAGCCATTCTAGATTCATACACCAAATACATCCAAAACATACCAAAACATGCACAATTTAACCTTTATCTGTATTATTTATTTCCCTATACAAATTCAACTCAAACATACCAATCAAAAGTATCAACTTCACATCTAAATCATATAATCCATTCATCATTTAATCCTTACCAAATTCAAGCATGAAACATGCTACCTCCATATCACCAAAACATATCATAAAGATCACTCACACAAAGTCACATCTACACATTATAACTATCATTCTCACATATCCAAAACATATACTAAGATCATTAATTTTCAAGCCATATCACATGGCAAGAACTATATAACTCATAACATTCCATAATCACTAGCCTATACATGCCATATACCAAATATACAACTTTCAATAGTACCAAAATAGATGGCTGATAGTGTGATTGAGTAGTTGACGATTCCCGGATCTGAGCTAGCTTTAATAACACTGTAAAATAGAGGAAGGTTTCACACAGTAAGCTTTAAAGCTTAGTAAGTTCATAATATAACACAATTAATTCAAAAAATAAAATTCAATATACAAAATCACTAACACCTAGTACAATTCACATCATTATCAATTTCATCCATAACAATTCCTCACTTTCATACATAACAATATGTTCATGTACAAGCATTTACAATGCTACTCAATCTAACTCTTTCCAGCATTCATTCACATAATCATCAATCTAATTCATACACGATATCATCAACCACATAGGTTCTGTACATACTTGTACCATCACATATTTATTTATCACATTTACCACCCAATGCTCGATGCCGTAACTCGTTCAATCTTCATTAAACATTCGATGAATTCGCACACTTAGTGCTAATAATTAGCCGAAGCTATAATAGTATCGCACACTTAGTGCCATCACAGTAAACCGAAGATGTCTCGGTATCGCACATACAGTGCCAACTAATATAGTCAATGTTTTCTTTATTTCGCATAGTTAGTGCAACTCATCATTGTATCGATTCTGTTTACGCACACTTAGTGCCATATAACTTCAAACTCACATTTCATATTTCTAGTTCAACAATCACATTTCTATTCATTTCGTAACAGATAAACATTATCTAAGTCATCCGTATTATACACGAACTTACCTTGGACGTATAAACAACGATATAAGTCGATCAATCGAGCACTTTATTCTTGCCTCGATCTCGATCCGAATCTCTCTTTTCTTGATCTATACATATTCAAATTTAGCTCATTCATTCACCAAATCAATCAATTTAATCCAAAAACACATATTTTGAGCATTTTACAAAATAGCCCTCACATATGCACATTTTGACATTTTAGTCCCTATTTCATAAAATCACAAAATACACACAATTTCATCATATACATGCTTAGCCAAATTTTCCCCTAGCTCATATAAGCCCACATATTTCATTTATTTCACATTTTAGTACCTCAATTTCTCATTTTCACAATTTAGCCCAAAATAGTCAAATTCATCAAAAATTCAAAGACAAAATATGTTAACCTAACATTAAACTTCAATATTTCACCAACTATCAACACAAAGCTCATATAGTCATCAATGGCACAACTCAAAATCATCATCAAATTCTAAAATTAAGACATGGGCTTGATAGTATGCTAAGTAACGATCACAAAAACATAAAAATCACTAAAAACCGAGCTCAACACATACCTTGATTGAGGTTATCAATGGCCGAACCCTAGCTCTCTTTTTCATTTTCTTTTTTCTTGTATTTTTGGCCAAAGAAGATTATAATTGCCTCCTTTTCTTATTTTTTTATTTATTATTTACTTATTTCATGAATTACCAAATTATCCTTAGTAACTTCATTTAAATTTCCATTAACTTAAGCCCATTTTTGTCCATCCATTAAGCATGTGGTCTAATAACAACATAAGGACTCACATTTAATAAGACATAACATTTAAGCACTTTTAACAATTAGCACATAGCTTTTGTATTTTATGCGATTAAGTCCTTTTTCACAATTCAGCACACAAATGATAAAATTTTCACACGTGCTTAATCACATACTGTAAACACAGAAAATAATATTAAATTATTTTTTGACCTCGAATTTGTGGTCTCAAAACCACTATCCACTAGGGTCTATGTAACACCCCAAACCCGGCCCATTTGTTACGACCGAATTTGAAATGCCACTGCGAAAAATGTTTGAAAACATTCTTACTTAAAAGTAAATACCGTTAAAAATTTGTTTCCTTTAATAAAACATTTTCGTAATTTAAAACATTCTAAGTAAAAATTAAGTTGTTATAAAAAAAATATCCGGATTAAAACTTTATTAGGTATATATTTAAGAAAATAAAACTGTTTGCAAATCATATTTCAATTGTCAATCCATAATAGAACATAATAGTTAAGATACATAATAAAAATACTTAAATACTTTAATGAGCCTTACTACAATAAACACTTAATCAAAATACTGAAAATATAAATACTTAATTAATTAAAAATCTTTCTGCATGGGCCACCCTGTATCCACTCCAGACCCGGTCCAAGCATCACCAGAAATGTTGGTAAAAATTGGGTGAGCCATATAGACTCAGTGTGTAATTAAGCCACAGAATTCCACCCACATGTTAACCACATATTAACCCATATATCAGATAAATATAATATTCACATATTACCACATTCTGGGCTTGGCCCATATTCATATCACATTTATATAATAGGATAGATAACCACATAATTTCTACATACTGGGCTTAGCCCGTTTCTACACTGATCCACGTTCACATACTGGGCTTGGCCCTTTTCTTAATAATCCACATATCAACTGGGCTTGGCCCATTTTCACATTAATCCACATATCATATTGGGCTTGGCCCATTTTCACATATGTTCACATACAAAATCATGCAATTATGAAGCCCAACCCACCTAGGGTCCATCCTCTACACACCCCGTATCCAAATTTACCATACACCAGGGGATTATCAAATCACCCTCTCCTTTTCACTCCAAAAGGCAATCAATGCCGTCCACGTGCAATTAAGCACAAAAATCCATAACGCGACCTCAGTCACCGCCAATCCACGATGTAGCCGTAGCTAACACCAAAACCGCGATGGGACACATAGTCACTCATCAACCACGATATGGCACATAGCCGATATCAACCACGATGAGGCACATAGCCACTCATCAAGCCACGCGAACTAAATTGTAATTAATCCACAACGTGACCTCAGTCAACGTCAATCCACGATGTAGCTCAAGGCTAACATCAAACCACGTACTCGAAGTACACCCTGTCCTTCTTTCATATCATATCCCACCCATGCACATGCAACATGAAATAGTGCCATGATAATGCATGAGCATGTTCATCAAACATATCATCACATATACATATTAATAACCACATCATAGATTTAGTACTTACACGACATCGATATACCCCTCGAGGGTATCCATATCACAATTTCCACTGCACTAATTAGCACATTCATAACACATACACATATAACACACATACCCGGAAAACGGTGGGTTAATCACACACCTTTCAACTTGAAGAACTATGCTTTCGATCTCGATGCTATCGCTAAGCAAAACTACGGCTATTTGCCTACTTTCTTGCTCTGACGCCGATCCATACCTCGGTGGCCAATCCCTAACTGCAGAAACTGCTCTCCTTTTGAACTTGGGGCTACGAACTATCCCTTTACCTTCTCATTCGGCATCCATGTTCATTAATGATTTCTTAATCAGAACCAAACGGTTAAACACTAATACTTTAATCTAAATATTTCGAATCAAAACTACACTTACTAAATATCCTTACCACAATGATCTGAATCCCGAAATCCCTTATGCCTGTCGATTGGTCCCTAAATCACCAAAGTTAGAATCGGCTAACTTTAATACCAAATATGGCCTATGGCCGAATAGCACAACCACCTACCTTGCTTACCTATAACCCGAATGCGGTCACTTGTCCCTTACGTAGTCGAAATCCTTTGCTTAAATCAAATCCCGAAAAACTATTTAATGCTTCCTTCCTTCGGCACCTCTTGCTTGAAGAGACTTAAAGAGGAAAGGTTCCACAACAAGATTCGGCTAAGGCTTTAAATCACAAGAAATATTCGGCTACAAGGGAATTTGGAGTTGGAAGAAATAAAAAGATGAATAAGGGAAAAGTAGAAGAATTTCGGCAATGGAGATTAAAAGATGAACAAACAATTTAAGACTTAGAAAATTCAAGAAAGAAAGAAATATAAATGGCTTTTGCACAAGAGGAAAAACGGCACCAATGGGAAAAGAGGTACTAAATTTCGGCAATAACCAAGATGAAAAAGAAAGGTTTTGAAAGGGGAAATTTAGCACACACTAGCACCATATTTATACTGAAAATTCAAGCTCCTAGAGTCCAACAATCGGCCACCACTTCCCCACTTATCAAATCCCAACTTAAACTCCTATTTTATCTCTTAACAAATAAAATAATTAATCCAACACCTTATCTCTTATCTATCTATTAAACTAAAATAAATAAAATAAAATCTCATTTAATCTAAATAAAACTACAATTATCCTACTCTTAGCCGAATATTAATAGGATAAAATAAGCTTAATCTACATCCAAATAGAAGTCCAATTGCCGTATAACCTTCCCTTTCCCTGCCTTGACGCAAAAAGAAAATAAAATCCCACCTACTGCTGTCCACGAGGCTCGAACCTGAGCCCTCACAGCTGCAAGCTGCAATAACGCCCCAAGCCACTCTGCCAAGGCGTTTCTTTGTGACATAAACTCGCCCCAATTTCTTTTAAGACCTTCTTAGCCCAAGCGCCTTCTTGCTGCACAAAAATTAGATGCCCTTTCTTGAATCCTTCGCAACTCAAACCTGGGCCCTCATTGCCACAAGCCACATATAGCGCCCAAAGCCACTCTGCCATGGCCTTTTTTTATGACATAAACTCACCACAATTTATTTTAAAGCCTCCTTCCCTAGCTCCCCCTTGTCTTAACGCCAAAAGCAAAAATAAAACATTACTTGCTGCCGCCGTGATTCGAACCAAGGCCCCTGTTGGCGCCATTTCCAGTTCCACTGCTGGTGCCCTTAGCCACATTGCCAAGGCCTTTCTTATGTCCAAACACGCCAAAGATTTTCCTTAAGGCCTTCCCCGGCCTTGCTCCTTTAACGCCAAAAATAAAACTCCCAAGTGCGATTCCCGCCGCCAACCCCTTCCCTCCCGAAGTCCCCTTGCACCTTAGCGCCCAAGCCACTTTGCCAATTAATTCCTTATGTCCTAAACCCCACATAATTCCTTTTAAGGCCTCTTTACCTAGTTTCCTCTTTTTAACCTAAAATCCAATTATTTCCCAAAGCTTTCACCTTCATTCTAGAGTTCTAAAAACTCTTAAAACATTTTCAAATACCCTTAAAACCCACTAGCACTTGAGTTATGCTCCAAACGCATAACCCCTAATCTAGGATGTTACACAGCCTAACTCGGGTTGTTACATAGGCTCATTCTTTCAACTTCTGGGGTAAATCCCTATCCTGTTTACTAGATAAGAAAGGGGGAGAAAGGATACTGACCCTCACTGATATGTTTCCTCTAAGAGAAGAAGGTATGCACCTCACCAATAGGAGGAGTAAAGTAGAGAGCGCCAATTGGGGATGTAGATCTAATAGGACGAGCGGCGTCCAAGTTTGGCATCTAGGGGGAGAGACGTTGAAATAAGTGTAAAAGAGTCCATAATATTGGCGAAATCGATTAGTGGTACAACAGTAGGTTGGGGAGGAATATAAGGCACACTCTTCAAAACTAAGGGTTCCTTACCTGATCGGTGGTGAACTAACCTAGTCTTGCTATTTTTTCTTGTACTCGAGTACTCTCTGTCCAACTTTTGCCTCTTACGACCACCATTTCCCATTCGTGCCATTTAATCAGCTACATCCACAGCCTTTTGTGTGCTCTCCATGAAGGTATCCACATCCATGTGTGATGGATTGTGGGAAGACATAAGGAAGAAAGAGAACTCATTAATAGCGACAAAAAGGTCAGCTACAATACCAGCAAGGGTCTTATCGGGTGAGGTACCCCTACAACCAGGTGCTAAGTGTAACACCCTTACCCAAACCCTTGCCGAGTCGGTACGTGGCATTACTAGACTTGACCATTAACTCGGGAGTAAAAATTTTTAAAGCTGTCCAACTGCGTCACGCTGACTAAATCAACCATAAATCGAGTTACAAAACTCGAAATTTAGATCCGTAAATTTTCCTTGAAACTAGACTCGTATAACTATTCACCATAATTTTTCCAGAATTTTTCATGTAGCCAATTAGTACAGTTTATTCATCAAAGTTACCCTTATTACACTGCTTGACAATTCTGACCTGTCCTCACAAAAATGCAGTTATCTAATTGCACAATTTTCCTATGATGTTCTTATTTATACCAATGAAAAATAGATTCATTAAGGGTTCTACACATATAAACCATGCTTCTTAATTATTTTTGTACAATTTATGGCAATTTTTCCAAAACAGAACAGTGACTCACGAATTCATTTAGAGCAGGTCTCACTAAAACTGAATTATCTCATAATATATAAATCTTTTGCCTACTCTGTTTCTTTCATGTAAAAATAGACACAATAAGGTTTAATTCCATGTCTCATTCACCTTTTAATTCATTATACCCTATTTTTGGTGATTTTTCTAACTCACATCACTGCTGTTACTACAAGCTGTTTTGTTGCAATTTATGAAAGACTAGCTTCTAACCAAACCTACCTACATTCCTAATTCAAGGATTCATTTCGTATATCAACATTTCCTTAACAAAATGATTAAACTTTGATTAAGAAAGCATAAACCTTGCCATCAAGAACCAACATACACATCAAAAACACAACAACGTACTTAACTAGAAATTTAGCCATATTCGCATGGCCATTACATACAAAAACCTTAAAATTTCATCAAGACAAGGACCAAGTCCTTCCTATACATGCCTTCATTTAAAACCAAAATAAAAGAGTACCCAAAATGTAGATTGATAGTGTGAGCGACTTTCCAAACGATCCCGACGAGCTTGTAGCTTGCTTAATCTATAAAACAGAGGAAACATTTCACACGATAAGCTTGCTAGCTTAGTAAGTCCTAATTTCATAAAAATATAACATTCAAACACTAACAATTCAATTTCTACAACTCAAATTGTACTATGCTCATTTTCATTATCAAACTTTCAATTTCATATCCATGTAACTAAGTATGAAATTGATAGGAAAGTTTCTCCTTACCCACATATTTATGATCGAAATATTCATTCGTAATCCGATCTTTAAAACCCAATGTGTCATCATATAACTATAGGTACCATTATTCATATACTTGGATATCAATTATTATAACATGTTATTAATTATACAACCACTCTTGTGGCCGAATACACCTAGTCTTATAATTACATATTAAACGGCCAAAATCACGATACCACATCATTTATCAATAGAACCGAGAAATACATACCATTGGTAATAATCACTGAATCACTAGTTTACCTTATCTTAATTAAGTAAGAAACTCATTCCTACTTTACATACTCACCTGAGCCGTTAACTCGACATATTTGCTTAAATTCGCCTTGAACATAAATTTCGTTTTCTATTTTGTAAAGCACATCACCGGCATCAAGCCCGCTAGGCGTAGGTCCCGAATAATAACTGCCGCACAAGGCACGCTAGGCATAAAAGCCCGAGAAATAACACCTAAGCACAAGGCCCGCTGGGCATAAAGCCCGATAAATAACACCGCACAAGGCCTGCTAGGCATAAAGCCCGATTATGTCACCCACACGAGGCCCGCTAGGCTCAAGCCCAATGTCGAATATTTTTACATGCTTTTCACATTTCACTATACATATCGAATCATATACATTTATTCCCATTGCATTGAATAAATTTGAAATCAATCCAATCCATCATTATCACATTCGCCAACTCATGGTTTTACACCAAACTTATACAAATTTTATCATTCACTAGATATGTAAATGATCTTTAAATATAAAGTAGCTCAAGAACTTACTTATTCACCTTACATTACCCAAAATAATTTCCATCACATACTCAACATAAATCATCAACCAATATGTCAATATACATTCGGCTATGATGTAATTGGATACTAACATTCATAAATTTTTAATAGTCAAGATAACCATAATTAATTCTTTGACATGATTTAACTAAAGGACTTACCTCGGTTGTCGATAGTCCGTGCGAATCGGCTATTCGAGAACCTTCGTCTTTCCCTGGTCTAATTCTCGTCTTTCTTTGCTCTTGATCTAAAACACATTAGAATTTAGCTCATTTAATCTCGCTTTCATCTCAATTTAGTCTCAAAACACCCTAATGGGCAATTTACCATTTTACCCCTAATATTTCCCATTTTTACAATTTGGTCCAATTTTCACAAAACACCAAATAAGCAAAATTTTCCACCTTTATAGCTTGGTCGAATATCCCCATGGCCATAGGTGTCCATGCATTTCATCTATTTGTCATTTTAACCCTTCACAATTTTATTCTTTTCAATTTAGCCCTATAAACTCAAAATCACCAAAACCCCAATACAAAACTTGTAAATCCTTAACATACATTCAATTTAAAACCATCAAACATCAAAACTACCCAAACATGTCAATGGTGAATCTTATATACATAATATTTTCAAAAATTTAAACATGGGTTGTATAGGATTTAAAGTAAACATTCCAAAAATGCAAAAATTTCAAAAACTAAACAAAACACATACCTTTAATTGAGCCCCTAAGTGCCAAATTCAAGCTCTAAAAATGGAGTTTCTAGCTCCTATATTCGCCAAGGAAGAAGAACAAGTGAAGTTCTCTTTCTTCCCACTTAACCTTTTTATTTTATGATAAAACAAACATATATATTATTAACATTAATTTAATACATTAATATAACCATATACTAGACTAAATTAACATATAATTTGGACTTTTACAGCCCATTGCCGTCCCTTAATAAGGTTAATGGGCTAATTGCCCTTTGGTGCACCCACTTAAAAAGCCACACTCAAATTAGTACCTTTCACTTTAGCATGAAACTTTCGCGTTTTCTCGATTTAATCCTTTTTATCAAATAGAGCACTTGAACGATTAAATTTTTCTACGAAATTTTCACACTCACTAAATCACATGTAACTAACACAAAATATAATATTAAAAAAATATCTCTCAAGCTCGATTCATGGTCCCAAACCACCGCTCCGATTTGGGTCAAAATTGGTCTCATACAACTCTCCTCTTTAAGGATTTTCGTCCCCAAAAATCTTACCGTTAAATAAGTTCTGATATTGTTGCCTCATTGACTCTTCTCAGCTCCCACGTAGCCTCTTCAACCCCGTGACGATTCCATAAAACTTTTACTAATGGAATTCTTTTATTTCTCAACTCTTTTATCTCCCGCTAAGATACGGATCGGTTCTCATCATATGTCAAATCGGATGTAATTTCAATCTCGACGGTGAAATCACATGGGACGATTCGATCTATATTTCATAAGCATCAAACATGAAATACATTGTGTATCCTTTCTAACTCGGAGGGCAATCTTAATCTATAAGCAACCGGGTCCAATACGCTCAATGACTTCAGATGCGGTCCGATAAATCTCGGACTCAACTTGCCTTTTGACCGAATCGGAGTATTTTCTTCCAAGGAGAAACTTTCAAGAACACCCGATCTCCGACTGAAATTCAATGTCCTTGCTTTTTAAATCGGCATAGGACTTTTGACGATCCGGCGCGACTTTCAAATTACTTCTAATTACAACCACCTTCTGCTCGGTTTCTTTAATCCAATCAACCCCGTGTATCTTATTTTCACCGAGCTCACCCAATACAACGGCGTGCGACATTTTCGCCGTATAAGGCTTCATAAGGTGCCATTTTTATACTTGATTGAAAGCTATTATTATAGGCAAATTCAACCAAAGGTAGGTATTGTTCCCACGTGCCTTCAAATTCGAGAACGCAACACCTCAACATGTCCTCAAGTATCAAAATGGTTCGCTTCGATCGACCGCCTGCTTGCGGATGGAAGGTCAGACTAAAATGAAGTTCATTACCTAAAGCATCTTGCAATTTCTTCCAAAACCGCTGATGTGAATCTTGGGTCCCTATCGTAAACGATGGAACTCGGCTGACACCGCAACCTTACAATCTGCGACACATACAATTCGGCAAGTTTATCAAGTGAATAATCGGTGCGCACGGCACAAAATGAGCTGATTTAGTCGATCTATCAACGATAACCCATACGGCATCTTTCTTACTCGGTGTCATAGGAAGACCGGATACAAAATCCATTGTAACTCTATCCCATTTCCATTCGGTATCATGATTGGTTGAAGTAATCCGGACGGTACTTGATGCTCACTTTTTACTTGTTGATGATTAAGCACTTAGAAACAAACTCTGGATATATCTCGCTTCATGCCGTGCCACCAATAGAATTGCTTCAAATCGTTATACATTTTAGTGCTACCCGGTGTATCGATAGTCGACCACTATGGGCCTCACACGGATCATCTCAGATCAAATCTGAGTTCTTTGGAACACACAATCGGCCTTTATAATTCAAACAATCATTTGCATCAATCAAAATCGATTCGTACCACTTCCACACCGACTCGAATAGCAATCAACCTTTCGTCAACTTTCTCGTGCATCACAAATCGCTGAATAAACATCGGTCTTGCTTGTAGCTCACAATTACGATCGAACCATCATCGACATAGCCACCCGTATGCTCAATGCACGAAGTGTAAATAATGATTTTCGACTTAACGCATCCGCTACAACATTAGCTTTCCCGATGGTAGTCAATCACTAACTCATAGTCTTTCAACAATTCTAACCATCTGCGTTGTCTCAAGTTTAAGTCTTTCTCGAGTCATCAAATATTTCAAACTTTTGTGATCCGAATAAACATGACATTTTTCGCCAAATAAGTAGTGACGCCAAATTTTTAATGCGAACACAATGGTCGCTAACTCGGATCGTGAGTTGGATAATTTTTCTCATGCGGCTTCAATTGTCTCAAGCGTAGGCTATCACCTTGCCTTCTTGCATTAAAACACAACCCAACCCATTTAAGGAAGCATCACTAAAAATAATAAATTCTTTACCCGATTCAGCCGAGTCAATATTGGAGCCTCGGTCAAAAGGGTTTTCAACCTGCTCAAACTTTTCTCGACACCTTTCTCGACCACTCAAATTTGACATCTTTCTCGTAGTAGTTTCACAAAGGTGTAGCTATTACGGAAAAACCTTTTACAAATCGTCTATAATATCCCGCAAGGCCTAGGAAACTTCGAATCTCTAAACATTGTTTGGTGGTTTCCAATCGAGTATGGTCGCTATTTTGTTTGGATCCACCCGAATACCGACAATCAAACAACATGACCCAAGAAGTTGACTTCATTCATCCGTAACTCACACTTATCGAACTTTGCATACAATCGTTGATCTCTCAAAATTTGTAGTACTAATCTCAAATGCTCAAAGATGTTCCGCTTTCATTTTTGGAGTAGATCAAGATATCATCAATAAACACTACTACAAATCGATCTAAAATCGTCAAAAGATCCGGTTCATCGATCCATAAAAACAAAGCAGTGCATTAGTGAGTCCAAAAGGCATAACCAAAAACTCATAGTGTCCGTACCTCGCTCGGAAAGCGAGCCTTTGGCACATCTCGTATCTCTCGACTCATAATCGATAATAGCCCGATCTCAAATCTATTTTTGAAAACACCAAGCTCCTTCAATTGATCAAATAAATCGTCAATCCGAGGTAACGGGTACTTATTCTTTATGGTTACCTTATTTAGTTGCTTTGAGTAGTCGATACACATTCGCATAGTTCCATCTTTCTTTTTCACAAATAAAACCGGCACCCCACGGAGAGAAACTTCGGTCGCGCAAAGCCCTTATCATCACAACTCTTGCAATCGCGCTTTCAATTATTTTAATTCAATAGGTGCCATTTGGTACGAGCTATCGAAATCGGCGTCGCCCCTTCAGTACCAACTCAATGCCGAACTCAATCTCTCGCATCCGGGGTAAGCCCTAGAGTTCTTCAGAAACACATCGTGGTATTCACATACAACCGATACAGATTCAATTTGTTTCTGGACATTTTATTATCCAATACATAGGCCAAATAAGCTTCACACCCTTTTCTCACATACTTTTGGGCTAACATTGAAGATATTGTTTGTAGGCAACCCATCTATGTCGCAGATTTAATTCGACGACGGTCTCACCGCTTCGACATCTCAAATCGATAAGCTTTCTTTTACAATCCACTACCGCCTCATGTGAAGTTAACCACCCATACCCAAGATTATATCAAATTCACAAAGGGCAACAACATTAAATCACCGGGAAGCAATAATCCCCAATCATCAACGGGCAATCTCTACACACTTTATTAACAAGCACACATCTACCCAAAGGGTTGGACACTCGAATCACAAACTCGGTGAGACTCAACTAGCGAGTCTTCCCGAGTTTCAAAGTTTCACACACATATGAATGAGTCGAACCAGATCGATTAATGCAATCACGGTAGTATCATAAAGAGTGAAAGTACCTGTAATGACGTCGGGAGGAAGCATCCTCTCTAGCTCGTGCAAAGATATGCTCTAGCCGGGGCTCTAGCCTCGAGATCGATCCGTAGTATTCTTCGCTCCTTTCGACTACCACCTACATTGCCCGAATGTCCGGGTGGTCTACCCCGCATTGACACGTTGCTCGCTTAGTGCTCGGATCAGTATTCTCGCTCACCTAACTTCGGACACTCTCTAATAAAATGATCCGATGATCCACATTTATAGCAAGACCGATCATGAAATCTACAACTCCTGAGTGCCATTTCCCACAAAGCTTTACACTCAACTCTATTTTGTGGAACATTACCAACATCAAGCTATCGAGGTAGCTCGAGAGCTCATAGGAGGTCGATCTCGCCTAGGTGGATCTCAGATTAGCTTTCTGCATCGGTGTAGTCGTCTCTGCAGGCTTCTTGGTCGTGGAATGAAAGACTTTACCCAAGATCTTTTACGAATGTCTCTAGCTTCGCCACTTTCTTTTCTTTTCCCGAGCTCTTCACTTTGCAAGCTCTTTCAACTAAAGTCACAAACTCTTGAATTTCAAGAATGCCAACAAACATCTTTATATCTTCATTCAGCCATCTTCAAATCTTTTACACATAATAGCTTCGTAAGAAACACACTCTCTAGCATATCTCACGAGTCCGACAAATTTTCGCTCATATTCCGTCACGGTCATTCGTCCCTTGTTTCACCAAGGAAATTCTTTTCGCTTTTGATCAATGAATCTTTGGTGATATATTTCTTCATGAATTCATTCTGAAAGAAATCCCATGTCACTTTTTCTTTCTAACCACCGATACTAGTGTGTTCCACCGCTGATATGCAAAGGTCCTCGAGAAGGATATAGCACATTTCAAACATTCATCCGGAGTACAAGATAGCTCATCAAGTACCCGAATAGTGTTATCGAGCCACATTTCACTCTCTCTCGCGTCATCATCGTCATTAGCTTTAAAATCTTCTACCCCAAATTTTCGATTTTATCAATTGGGGGCCCTACTAGATCTCATCGGATCTATCATCGGGGAGCCGGGGAATCGGGGATGGATTATTCGGGGTGGAGGTTGAGGTATAGCTCGGTTATTTTGAATGAATTGGGCGAACCATTCATTCATCATCCGATAAAACGCTTGTTTAGTCTCTCCTTCGTGGCTACCCAAAAGCAGTCGAGAGTCTATCGGTCTTGCTGACCGTGGGCACGGTCAGCGCTACGCTCTCTCCATCATCGCTACGGCTCTTTCGGGATCGTGTCCATTTACTATATAAAACAAAATTCAGTCGCCGAAGTCACCACACTATCAACATATAATAAAGGCATGTATAGCTAGACTCACACGCCGCTACGGTAGTCCTAGAATCGACTAAATCGTAGCTCGATACCAATCAAATGTAACACCCCTTACCCGAAACCCTTGCCGAGTCGGATGCGTGGCATTACTAGACTTGACCATTAACTCGGGAGTAAAAATTTTTAAAGCTGTCCAACTGCATCACGACTACTAAATCAACCATAACTCGAGTTAAAAAACTCAAATTTAGATCCGTAAATTTTCCTTGAAACTAGACTCGTATAACTATTCACCATAATTTTTCCAGAATTTTTCATGTAGCCAATTAGTACAGTTTATTCATCAAAGTTACCCTTATTACACTGCTTGACAATTCTGACCTGTCCTCACAAATTAGATGCCCTTTCTTGAATCCTTCGCAACTCAAACCTGGGCCCTCATTGCCACAAGCCACATATAGCGCCCAAAGCCACTCTGCCATGGCCTTTTTTTATGACATAAACTCACCACAATTTATTTTAAAGCCTCCTTCCCTAGCTCCCCCTTGTCTTAACGCCATAAGCAAAAATAAAACATTACTTGCTGCCGCCGTGATTCGAACCAAGGCCCCTGTTGGCGCCATTTCCAGGCCCTTAAGTGGTGCCCTTAGCCACATTGCCAAGGCCTTTCTTATGTCCAAACACGCCAAAGATTTTCCTTAAGGCCTTCCTGGCCTTGCTCCCCTTTAACGCCAAAAATAAAACTCCCAAGTGCGATTCCTGCCGCTCGAACCCCTTCCCTCCTGAAGTCCCCTTGCACCTTAGCGCCCCAAGCCACTTTGCCAATTAATTCCTTATGTCCTAAACCCCACATAATTCCTTTTAAGGCCTCTTTACCTAGTTTCCTCTTTTTAACCTAAAATCCAATTATTTCCCAAAGCTTTCACCTTCATTCTAGAGTTCTAAAAACTCTTAAAACATTTTCAAATACCCTTAAAACCCACTAGCACTTGAGTTATGCTCCAAACGCATAACCCCTAATCTAGGATGTTACAGTCTAACTCGGGTTGTTACATAGGCTCATTCTTTCAACTTCGGGGGTAAATCCCTATCCTGTTTACTAGATAAGAAAGGGGGAGAAAGGATACTGACCCTCACTGATATGTTTCCTCTAAGAGAAGAAGGTATGCACCTCACCAATAGGAGGAGTAAAGTAGAGAGCGCCAATTGGGGATGTAGATCTAATAGGACGAGCGGCGTCCAAGTTTGGCATCTAGGGGGAGAGACGTTGAAATAAGTGTA